>OY796656.1:51831411-54231411 GCA_963680705.1 Rhagium mordax | reverse complement strand
GCATGCTTTTTTGCAGCATCCCGCGCATGTTTTTTCTTTTCAGTGAGCGCCGCCATGTTTTTTTCTCATCGCACCGCCATATTTTTTTCTCATACCTACTGCGCATGATTTTTTTCTATAGCCACCTGCTCTTCAGCAGCCTCTGGACCTTCTTGCAGTCAGCCATCCCCCAGACTTCTTGTACATCCCCCAGACACTTCTTGTATTTCTTGTACCCATGGATGGTCGCTCTCGTCTCGATGGACATGTGCCATCAGCAGTTTGACAGTTCACTTCCGCTGCAGAATTGAGCTATTAGCAAAAAACATGTGCATGACGTCACACATTTCTTGACCAGAAGGGCATTAGATACAGGGCTGTCACCCATACCAAAGGGTAGCTCTTATCAAGGAACCTATCAAAACAGCTTTCAAACTTTAATTATCTCTTACCGCCCTCAAGTTATAAGCAAAAAACAAGCAGAACCCCCCACCATGCATGCTTTTTTGCAGCATCCCGCGCATGTTTTTTCTTTTCAGTGAGCGCCGCCATGTTTTTTTCTCATCGCACCGCCATATTTTTTTCTCATACCTACTGCGCATGATTTTTTTCTATAGCCACCTGCTCTTCAGCAGCCTCTGGACCTTCTTGCAGTCAGCCATCCCCCAGACTTCTTGTACATCCCCCAGACACTTCTTGTATTTCTTGTACCCATGGATGGTCGCTCTCGTCTCGATGGACATGTGCCATCAGCAGTTTGACAGTTCACTTCCGCTGCAGAACTCTCTTTGTATATCTACTTGGTATCAAGCGAATCGTCTCAATGTCCAGAATACTAAATTAACAAAATTTTTGGCATTAGAGTAGAATTTGGTGTTTGGCGTTTGATATCTGAATTTAAGCATATGTTCTCCAACATGCTAAAATCCACAATAAAATAAAATCTCCCAAATATATGATGTGTAGTCAGATGAATGTCCATTATACTAATTTAACAAAATTGTCATTCGTCAGCTAAGTATAAAAAAAAGACCCTGATCATGCGCGAAAAAAACATGGCGGCGCAATAGGTATGAGAAAAAAACATGGCGACCATGCGCGATGGGGAAAAAACATGGCGACCATGCGCGATGGAGAAAAAAACATGGCGGTCATATGGCGCTCACTGAAAAGAAGAAACATGCGCGGGATGCTGCAAAAAAGCATGGGGGTCCTGCATGTTTTGTGCTTATAACTTGAGGGCGGTAAGAGATAATTAAAGTTTGAAAGCTATTTTGATTGGTTCCTTGATGAGAGCTACCCTTTGGTTGCAACCCGGCGCCCTTCTGGTCAAGAAATTTTTCATGTGACGTCATACCATGTTATTTGCTAATAGCTCGAGAACGGTAAGAGATAATTAAAGTTTGAAAGCTGTTTTGATTGGTTCCTTGATGAGAGCTACCCTACCCTTTGGTATGGGTGGCAGCCCTGTAACTAAGGCCCTCCATGTCAATAAATTTTTCGTGTTACGTTATACGCTATATAACTGGAGAATGTTTTTAAACGGTAAATTCAATAAAAATATGAAGCATTCACCTTGCTCGTCTCCTGGCGTCGGTGATTGGCCTCGGTAGCGGAAATAGGCCGACGTTAAAAAAGTGATTAAAAAAAAAAAAACATTATTTCACTAACCATTTACCAATTTTGTTTGCCTACTCTGTTTTTATTACACTTTTTTGTTAAATACGTGTTATTTCTTTAACTTTATTTAAGTTTTATTGGTACCCTATTTTGCTTATTTAAAAAGTATGCCTCGGAGTGTTTAAATCCAACTATAAAAACGCGGGTGTTTTAAAGTTACCACGCCAACTTCAATAACCTGAGAAACATGAAGTGTAAATGTCAACTTTTTAATTATTGATCAGATAGATGTATCTTGTAACGTCAAATAAAAATATTGCGGGCAAATGTTTCAAAAGCTTTAACTGTGATGACAACAATTAATCTTATATGACAGATTGCAAATTAATTTTTGTTTTTCTCATCTCGATGACAACTAAAGGTATTTTACATTATTAGTTCTTATTTCCATTTTTGTAGTAATTATTTATGATTGCAAAGTGTACCAATAAAAAGCGGAAAGTATTCGTGGAGTCTTTAAAAATAAACGTTGTATCACTTTTAGAAGTCAAACCCTACGTAAAGTTAGCAGATATTCCAAAGGGTCTACCTATCCCGATATTAATAGTTAAGCTTATAAAAAACAAAGTAAGGAGAAACTGTATTGTTAGAATTTGGGGATACTACAATTTTCCCGCCTAAAAGAGTGACTCCTTATATGAAGGAGAACTTGAGTAATTTCTCCGCTGGAAAAGACAGTTTGGTGTTTAGGGCATTCAAAAACAAGCCATCGCTAGACACTTTATTCGAATTTGTTGAAACTGACGGTCTGTAAGCTTATCATTTTTATGCATTTTGAGGATTTTTATTAAATGCTATTTTTCTTTCAATTTTAGCTGCTGATTCACAACAATTATAGTGTTTAGAGGATTCAAAAACAAACCGTCGCTAGGCACTTTATTCGAATTTGTTGAAACTGACGATCTGTAGGCTTATCATTTTTATGCATTTTGAGGATTTTTATTAAATGCTATTTTTCTTTCAATTTTAGCTGCTTTGTTTAGGCTTTATACAAGCATAATAATAACAAACATATCTAAATTGATATACTTATATTGATGTTTCATCTCTAAACATGCTATTATTAAATTCATTGGACTTTCTTTAACACATGATGAATATTGGATTAAAAATTATAAAATTCAAAACGTCTAAAAACCAATTATTAAAAAATTTGTTTTAACTCACCACAAAATTCATATGGTCACCAATTAAAAAACGAAGTCCACAAGAAGATGTACATATTCTTTCGCTATAACAAGCTCATCAGGTGGACGATTAATCTCGCAAAACAAATGTATTTACTTGAACTTACATTTTACAATTAATAAACTGTCATGTAACCATAAGAAGCAAATGTTTATAATTAATTCCGCCTACATTTTCATGCTTTCTTATAAATACTCTACCTCTCTTTATTCGAGATTTGTTGTCTATTAACAACCTTATTCAAGCCTTATATTGGCCCAATAATAACAAAATTATCTAATATATTTATTGATGTTCCACTTCTGAACATGCAAATATAAATTATGTTGAATCCAAAAAAATCGTTGAAAAACTTTAGAACATTATTATTGCCGAATAATGCAAAAACAAAATACTCTGCAGAACTATATGTAATACAGCATTGAATTAAATTGCAGAATCCATAACATTTAAAGCAACACGTAAAACATTTAAATAAAAATTATTAATCTTCATAAAAAAATAATATAATCTAGTTTTAGTTTAATTGTGACATTATGACGTTAAAAATTCCTTATTTTTAATTTGATTCTGACATTGACATTCAAAAAATAATATAACCTCATTCTAATGTCAAATTGACATTAACGAAACAAATTGATATAACCTAAATCCAATGTCAGTCTAACATTAATTGACATTGATGTCAAAAATAAATCAAAATAAACTAGTTTTATTCTACCCTGACATTGATATCAAAAATCAATTAGTAATAAAAATATATCACTCTCTTTTAGATAAGGCCTATTCCTTTATATCTTATTTTACAATTCTCTTTCTTTGCTTGATATGCATTGTTTATAAATGACTTTGTTTAGGCTTTTTATAAGCATAATAATAACAAACATATCTAAATTGATATACTTATATTGATATTTCATCTCTAAACATGCTATTATTAAATTCATTGGACTTTCTTTAATACATGAATATTGGATTAAAAATTATAAAATTCGAGACGTCTAAAGACCAATTATTAAAAAAAAATTTTTAACTCACCACAAAATTCATTCATTATGGTCACCAATTAAAAAACGAAGTCCACAAGAAGATGTACATATTATTTCGTTATAACAAGCTCATCAGGTGGACGATTAATCCCGCAAAACAAATTTATTTACTTGAACTTACATTTTGCAATTAATAAACTGTCATGTAACCATAAGAAACAAATTTCTATAATTAATGCCGCCTACATTTTCATGCTTTCTTATAAAATACTCTACCTCTCTTTATTCGAGACTTGTTGTCTGTAAACAACCTTATTCAAGCCTTATTTTGGCCCAATAATAACAAAATTATCTAATATGTTGATTGATGTTCCACTTCTGAACATGCAAAAAATATAAATTATGTTGAATCCAAAAAAATTATAATATAAATTATAATATAAATTATAATAATTATAATAATTATAATTATTTCCGAGATTAGTAAAAACATCTAATCCTTAGAGGGCCGTAGCTCCCTTAGGAAGCATTTCCGGACACATGTTTATAGGGACTTTTCTTACTATTTTTCCATGGAGAATTAGCACCTAGAGGGGAAGGCGGGAGTTTCGGGACACCCTGTATAACGAAATTTTTTAAACGCTTGATTGGCTCAGCAGATCAGTTTTAACCCAAAATATATCGTGTTACACATTAAAGTTCTCGACCAACACGTTTTGAATAAATTCTCGAAAAAATCTGATCACGTGACATTTTCAGGTTACATCTCGCCGACACTCATCGTCTCAGAGTTATTAAAACTCCAAGTACCACGACCGTTTAGTCAGTCTTTCGATATTCCTTGAACGAGTCAGTGGTCTGTTCCCTGAGAAAAAATGGAAAAGATTGTTATCGTTAGAGATTTTGTGAAGAAGGTGCGTCGATTCAATCTCCAGGGACGCACCCTCGAATTTAAAATCAAACCTGTGCCAGCTGGTATGGAGCCTGCGAGTTGGGTGCGAGATGCCGTCAACCAGGTTATCCAAAGAGGCACCGAGGGACTCCAGGCAGGCGATAAAGTAGGATTTTCATTCTGCTCCAAAGATTTTAAACGCAGAGAAGGCTGGATACGTTTTCGACCGGTGGAAGAAATTACCTACGATGATGTCTGGGACGTCATCGCTAGCGTTTACCAATCAAACTCTACCGGTCTCAACACCGAAACTTTCTGTCTTGGGGTGACCACTGTGAAGATGCCAGCGGGGAAAGGAGGTGATAGGGCTCGCCGCTACAACACCTTCGAAGAGGAGTGCGGGATGAGACGGGGCATCAGAGTTGTAAATAACAAGGACAATATGTGTTTGTAGCGCGCGTTGGTGGTGGCAATGGCCTGTGTGAGCAAGGACCCCGAACAAACCAAAGTGCGCCGAGACATTGGAAAATTGCAGACACAGAGAGCCTTACAGATGTGCACCGAGGCGAGTATTGTTATACCAAACGGGTTGCGGTATCCCTGAACTGCAAAGGTTCCAAAAACATCTACAGAACTTCAAAATAGTGGTGTACAATTATGGCAGCAAGGGCCGCCACACCATCTTCAAAGGCTCCACAGAAGGCCCTAACCTCAATCTACTATATCACAAGGGGCACTTTAATGTAATAACGTCCCTCACAGCTGCCTTCTGCAGCAGCTACTTCTGTGAGGAGTGCCACGTGCCCTACGACACAAAAAACAAACATAAATGTGGGGGTAAGTGCGCCAGTTGTCAACAGACCCCAGCCTGTCCTCAAGCATTGAAAATTACATGCCAGGATTGCAAGAGATCCTTCAGGGGGCAAATGTGCTATGACAATCACAAACGTACAGGCTCTCTAGGTAAGAGCACTGTCTACGAGCAAATAACACGGTGTGAAACCCGCTATAAGACTGTACAAAGCAACAGAAAACACACTTGCGGAGAGGCGTTTTGCAAGATATGCAATAGACATGTCCCCCAAGACCACCTCTGTCACATTCAGCCGGATACAGGAAAGCCCAAGATTAAGGACACACTCTACATATTTTATGATCTTGAGACCAGGCAAGAAAAGGTTCAGGTGGATGGAACCCTCCTGCACGAGCCGAACCTATGTGTTTTCAAGCAGTGTTGTGACAAATGTATGGAAGAGAGCAACTTATATTTTTGTCAGAAATGTGGAGTACGGCTACAGATCTTGAAGGATGCTGACCCTATAGCTTCATTCATGAACCACCTCCTAACCATGAGGAAAAAATTCAAGCAGGTGGTGGTATTAGCCCACAACGGCCAAGCCTTTGACCACCAGTTTTGTCTGAACTCTATACTCACCAAGACAGACTTGAAGCCCGAACCTATCATGCGAGGGACAAAAATTATTATGATGGCCGTGGATAATGTTAAATTCTTGGATTCCCTTAACTACTTCCCCATGGCGCTTTCCAAGCTACCTAAAGCATTAAGACTGGGAGATAATTTCAAAAAGGTATATTTTCCACATCTTTTTAATACCTCGGAGAACTGCAATTACATAGGATCTCTACCCGATATTTCTTATTATGACCCCGACAACATGAAAGAGCATGATAGAGAAGACTTCTTGAAATGGTATGGAGAAAATATAGACAACAATTTTGATCTGCAGCGTGATTTAATCGACTATTGTATATTCGATGTGGAAATCCTAACTGCAGCATGCCTCAAATTCCGACAACAATTGCTGGAGACAGGCAACGTTTGCCCATTCACCGAAGCCTGCACAATAGCCTCCGCCTGCAATAAGGTATACAGACGTAACTTCCTTAAGCCAAACACCATAGGCATCATCCCAAAGGGTGGCTATAGATGGCGCGACAACCAGTCGAAGATAGCCATACAGTGGTTGATATGGGAAGAACACGAACACCAAATTAACATACAGCATACAGCAAGAGGTCAGAGTTCAAGGTGTTAAAGTGGACGGTTTTTGTCTTGAAACAAAACAGGTCTTTGAGTTCCAGGGGTGTTATTATCACGGATGTACTAGCTGCTTTAAACACGGGCGTGATGAACCCTTGCATGAAGACCCTGATGCCACATTAAATTCCCGTCACGAGGCTACTGCGGCCAAAACAGAGCGACTTCGAGAGCTAGGTTACGAGGTCACAGAAATGTGGGAGTGCCAGTTTAGAAGGCAGCTGAAAGACAATGAAGAAATTGAGGAATATACTGAAGGACACCCTCTACTTACCAATACGCCCCTCAATCCTAGAGACGGTTTTTATGGAGGTCGAACGGGGAACACTTACGAGTATTACAAGTGCAAGCCTGGAGAGAAAATTAAATATATGGATGTTTGCAGCCTCTATCCCTGGGCCTGCAAATATGGCAAGTTCCCTGTCGGGCATCCCGATGTTTTTGTGGGTGAGAAATGCCCCAAGGATATTACCAACATCAATGGGGTGATAAAGTGCAAAATCTTACCGCCGCAAGACCTCCACCACCCCGTACTACCAGCCAAGATGAATGATATGCTCATGTTTGTCCTTTGTCGTACTTGTGGACAGACAATGAACCAATCTGTCTGCATCCACACAGAAGAAGAAAGGGCTTTAACAGGAACTTGAGTCGTTGACGAAGTGTTAAAAGCTGTTGAGAGGGGGTATACAATTTTGGAAATTTATGAAATTTGGAGATATGCCGTAGAGCAGTACGACAAGATGACAAATGTTGGTGGTTTATTTACCGCTATGATGAACAAGTTCATCAAGGTCAAACAACAAGCTTCCGGCTGGCCTAAGAACTGTCCCACAAAAGAACAAAAAGACAGATACATTGATGAGTTCTTAGAGCGAGAAGACATCAAGTTGGAATTTTCTGAGATCCTTAGCAACCCTGGTTTAAGATCGCTAGCTACATTAATATTAAATTCATTTTGGGGTTAACTTGGACAGTGAGAGAACCAACCCAAGACAGCCATAGTTCGCAACCCCGTAGAATTCTTTGGGATGCTCTCAAATCCCTCCATACATGTTAACTCGGTGCTACCGATAAATGAAGATACGCTTGTTGTCAGCTGGGAACATAAAGAGGAGGCCGCCGACCCGCTAACAACAGTTAATGTTGTGATAGCCGCTTATGCGCAGGCGCGCCTCAAATTATATAACTACCTGGAGCAACTGGGCGACCGTGTTTTGTATTACGACACAGACTCTGTCATATATGTGTCAAAGTCCGGCGAATACGATGTCCTTACCGGAGAGTTTATCGGCGACATGACCGACGAACTCGAGTGTTACGGTCCAGGCTCCTATATTATTGAGTTTGTGTCCGGAGGGCCGAAAAATTATGCGTACAAGGTGTTCTCTACTAACGACCAAAGAGAACACCTTGTATGTAAAGTCAAGGAGATCTCCTTAAATTACTTGGCCTCCCAGCTTATTAATTTTGAGACCATAAAAGATATGGTCCTAACACCTGCAGAACCTGTATACATTATCTCCAAAAATATCCGTAGGACGAAAGAGCATGAGGTGGTTACAAGGACTGAAACTAAAATCTAAAGGCCAAATTCCACAAAGAGAAAATTTGCCGATGACCATAGCTCTGTTCCTTTCGGATACAAAAAGTTAAAAATGTAAGCGGGTCTGTAAATTTATATTATTTTGAAAATGTAAATACGTATATTATTTTGTATTATTAATTATTTACATCTGCATTGTATGTGATAAATTGTATTATGTAAACTGTACTATGTAAAAATCCTCTGTATATACTCAATATAATATTTTACTATAAGGGTTTTTTGGCGACCCAAACCGCTAACTCCGCTTAACTGCGGTTAGAGTTGTGATTGGTTGAAACAAATTTATTTTAAAAATACACCAATCACGAGCTAAACCGCAGCTAACCGGAGTTAGCGGTTTGGGTCGTCAAAAAACCCTTTATGCCTTTGTTTTAGCCTTAGTAAAATTGATGAAAAATGAAATTGATGAAACACAGTGATGATATACTTTTATATTAAAAAATGTAATAATCAATTGCAACCTGTGAGGATTCTATTTTAATAAATTAATCTATTTATTTACACGTGTTTCATTTGAGAAACATTATTACCATCCTTCTAAAATTTTGAACTGAAAGGGGTGGGAGTCAGACTAATTATGTTGTAATAGAAGAAGAAAAATAATATTTAAACTTCACAAAACATGTGAAAGAGGATATTTCAAGGTAGTGATAAAACTCGAACAGCTTTTCGGGGAAGATTTAATAGCCAAAGCAAAGAAACTGAATAAAAGAGTAAGTATAATATAGGACATTATGAATATAAATATGCTATAATAAGGCTTTGTATAATACATTATCTATGAAACGAATCAAACGTACATAGTAAAGAATAATGTCACAGAACCTACTCGGTTCAGCTGATCAAACGTGAAAATGGAGTGGTCACAAAAAGTTAAAAATGTAAGCGGGTCTGTAAATTTATATTATTTTGAAAATGTAAATACGTATATTATTTTGTATTATTAATTATTTACATCTGCATTGTATGTGATAAATTGTATTATGTAAACTGTACTATGTAAAAATCCTCTGTATATACTCAATATAATATTTTACTATGCCTTTGTTTTAGCCTTAGTAAAATTGATGAAAAATGAAATTGATGAAACACAGTGATGATATACTTTTTATATTAAAAAATGTAATAATCAATTGCAACCTGTGAGGATTCTATAATAGAAGAAGAAAAATAATATTTAAACTTCACAAAACATGTGAAAGAGGATATTTCAAGGTAGTGAGAAATAAAACTCGAACAGCTTTTCGGGGAAGATTTAATAGCCAAAGCAAAGAAACTGAATAAAAGAGTAAGTATAATATAGGACATTATGAATATAAATATGCTATAATAAGGCTTTGTATAATACATTATCTATGAAACGAATCAAACGTACATAGTAAAGAATAATATCACAGAACCTACTCGGTTCAGCTGATCAAACGTGAAAATGGAGTGGTCAATATCACATATAATTATGGAAATATTTTAAAAACCGATTAGAAGTCGCTCTTCATTTCTTAACCAATCACTGCTGCAGTGAAAAGCTGCAGACGCACCTTAAAAGTTTTATAAAAATTTGGTAGATATGGGGTCAAAACCCGCACCACCATTTTCAATGAACAAGCCAATATACGTTGGGATTTTAGATTTTGCAAAAATATATGACTATCACTATATGAAGCCCGTGTTTGGCGACGACTGCTCCGTTCCCTAATTTATGAAATTGCAAATAAAGATATGAGGTCGTTCATCGCGATTTGATACCAGCGATTACCCTAAGGATAAATTCCTCAAACCAATAAAAAGGTTTTGGGATGACGAGAATATTATACTCGAATTTGATAGTTAAGATAAAAAATGTATGCAGTTAGAGTGGAGGAAAAATTACTTCTGTAGTAAAAAATAAAATAACTTTTGATGCTTGTTTAAATAATTCAACTGAAATGACAGTAAAACAAAATTTAATTAAATTACGCAAACGAAAATTACAGATTTTTGGTTCAAGGGTCACTTTACTTCATCAACTAAAAAACACCTGTTATATTTTTATCATATCCATTATGTTTATTATTATTGTATTTTATATTTATTATATTTTTATGGATTTATACAATTGTTTATAAATATTTATAATGATGATAAAGAGTTAATTAAAATATCTGCCGGTTAATAAATTCAAGTTATCTATACGAACGATTGACTGGGGGCACTGAAATCGCTATGAAAGAAGGTATGGAGAGCGATAGCACCCGACAAAAGATAACAGTGCTGACTTAAGAACTCCAAGTTAGAAATAATATCCTATTTATTATATGGTGGAAGGAGTATTCGCTGCAAATACGTTTTTTATCCTTTTGTGCGAATATAGGAGAGAACAAAGATTTAACAATTAATCTGAATAATTTTCATTGCCTGCTCCCCTGCAATGCTTATTCCGCTTTCTTGGCTAAACACAGCCTCAAGGCTTAATCTGCTTTCCAGCTTGATATATTTGAAAAATAATAGAACTTTGATGTATGGTATTGATTAGTGATACAGCCTACACTGTTCCTGTAAACAAAATAGAGATAATAAACTTGTATACCTGTAAACCAATAGGGATAAATTGGGATAAAGGTAGGATAATATTGGGGATGGGGATAATAATATCAGACTGCCGAAAATAGCTAACGAATGGGTGATAACTATGATGAGGATACCTCTACAATCTACATTCGGTAGCAGCCAAGAAATTACTTTGAAAGCGGTGGAAATAGGCAATAATGATTTTAAAGATCAAAAATTTAATTATAGTAGAATATGAAAAAGAACTTGTCATAGGGACAGCGAGGGTAAAGCTCTAAATTTCTCCATAGAAATGGGGAAACAACAACTATCTGTCTCGAAAACAGACCATGTTCCAAACACAACCTGTTAATACTGACCCTGTTCCAGATACAGCCTGTTAAAACAGACCCTGTTCCAGATACAGCCTGTTGCCGGAAGTGTATTTAGAAAAGCTACTTCAATACGTCCCCGCAGATGGTGACGAACTATAGGATTTTCAGGTGGTAAACCCCGCCAGTACGTCTCGCACGGTGACGTACTGAAGTAGGATTTCTAAGTTTTTACGCATTTAAATCCACTTGAAATCCTCATCTTATTCGTCAACCTCGCACAACGCGGAACAGATCTGTTTGCAGTGGCGGCTATTCAGGTGAAGTAGGTGAAGTGCCTCTTCACCAAAAATATTCAGTGTTATTTTTTTAATCGAAGATATTATCAAAATACATTTTCTTAATTACTAACGTAATATAATAATAATAAGTATATTTGTATATTTAATTTATTAATATATTTATCATACGTTACACACATGTAAACGTTACGAAATATAAAAAGAATAAGACGTAGACCTGTACGTACATAGCCGACTTTGTTTGTGGTGAAGAGCGTCGAGTCAAAAACCGCTAAATCTGCATCAGCACAGTGCGTTGCCATGGCAACGGTTTCACAGAAGGGACGAACTCCTCACTCCTTGCATGCACAAGTGAAGAGTTCGGTCATCATGTGGGACTGTGCTTCGGGTTATCTCATGGGTGCGTTCAGCCGCGCATAACCGCTAAGTGCTAACTTCTAGCGTGATTAGTTTGCTTACATCTAGCAGGCAGGTTCTGTGTTGAACTGTCCAGGCGGTATTTTGAAATTAATTAATTTGAAAATGAAAATATTGAATTTTACGATGTTGTAGTCGAACTGATAGAAGAAGATTTTAACATTAATGCTCTGAAACTGTTTAAAATAATTTTCAGCAGAAACAGGATCTACAAAAATTAAAAATTGTCTGTATACCTTGATTTATTTTATGATCTAGATATATACTGACCATTTTCTACGTACTCTATTTCATATAATATGTTTCTGACATTTTATTATTTGAATTTTTAGGTTAGAGTTATAAGTTGGAACTTATCACCAGCACGTCAGCGTAAATCAAACGTGATGAATTGCTTACTAAGCGTTTGCTTATGTGATGAAATTAAGCGGTGCGGACACGACCGCATAATGCACTAAGCAGCTCAGCCGCTAGGCATGGCCACAGCCCACTCTACTACTAGCCATGCTGAGAATTGTGGCAGCACCGCATCTTGCTTACAGAGAAGTCCGGTTAGTTGAATATGCACTCCGCAGGACAACCCATCTACAGAAACAAAATGTTTTATATCTACTCGGTTTTATAAATTTACCTTCGCTTTTTGGCTGTTTCTGCTCTATAACAAATAATATAACGTGTTATTATAATTTATATTAAGAGGCAAACATTTAAGTTTGCCTAAAATCGTCACTGCGTTTTATCGAGGGATCTATAGTTTGTCAGTGACAATTTATATTTTTACAAAAGTTGGCTGAAGTTATAAACAATAATTTATTATACTTACTTATCACCATTAAATAATAACAATCAAATAGTAATAATTATTAATACATACTTACATACACAAGTTGAACATGGACGTGAATTAAAATCTATTTAAAAGTATTGAGTTTTCTCTTTTTGGAGGAAGATGCATTAGAATTACTTGCAGCACTAAGTCTGTTACCATTTCTATTTTTGACATAATCATTTAATAATATATTGGAAAATACTGAACAAAGCATAAATAATAAATCTTTATACTCTCTGCCACAATGGCAAGTTTGAAAAAACTCTACATAAAAATTGTCTGAACGAAGACTAAGTAGGTACTGTGAGTTTGCCTAAAATCATTTTTTGATTATCGGTTTTCAGAAAAGCGCTTTCTACAGAAGGGTTATTAATAATGGATTCCAGAATTGCATACATATGAAAAAATACCACACTAACACTACTACACTACACTACACTACTACATATTGTCAACATTTTCATTGCTGTCATTCCTTATTTTGTACCTAGACAATAAATTTTCCAGCTGAGACCATCTACTTAATTGCATATCAAAGGGAAGAACCCATTTTAGATCATTGAATGAAAGTTGATTGCCCCCCCAAGTAAACTTTAATATTTAATTCGCTATCAATTATAATTTGATTTTTTAGAGACAAAATTGAATCATCAAAATCCAGTGTATAAAAGTAAAATTTAGACCCAACTAACTTGGTATTCCAACAATTAGACAATGAAATATAGTTCTGGTGAGAAATAGTCAGATGTTCAAAGCTCTCAATCATATCAGAATTTTCAAAATTCTTAGTCAAATTTTCGTGATTCTCAATAATTTTTTTGCGTCTTTCATCTGGATTTTTTCTAGAAACTGGCATATGTTTTGTTAAATATGAAGGTAAATTTGGAAATATTGAGGGTACTGCATTTTTATTTAATTTAGGCCGTATCAAAATGTTTTGGATTGTTCCATCAGGTTGTAACCATTTGTCGTACCTCACAATATCAGTTTCTAAAAAATGCATACTACAAACCGCGGAATACTGTGTAGGAGACCAGTTTTTTCTGGGTACAGCCAACATCCAACATCCATTTTTTTCGCAGTGCCTCATCTTTTGGAAAACGAAATATCGACTTATACTTCGTAGTCGAGCTTGTCGTGCCGGTTTCATCCCTCAAGGATGTATCATAATTTGACTTGCAGCCGGGAACGACGCATCTGGAGGGCATTTTACACAATGTTTTTCACTTACCTGATATAATATGTATCATGTATCCTATACAATGAATCTCTACAAACCTCACTCCTTTACACTTATATACACACAAAATACAGCCTTAGTTGTTCTGGAGGGAAAACACACAGGTAAAACTGCAAGCACAAATTAAATATTCACTGTTTTCTTACACAAATTGTGAAATAATCCAAATATGTCACAAACCACTCTTTACACAAATAACATAACTACGATATATTACACAATGCAATAATCGTTTGAATACTGTGGAAATACACAAAAACGACGTGAAATTATCTAAACGTGTTAGTTACTTCACACATAAAGTCAAACTAGTCGCACAAGACCGGCCCGTAGGCATGGTTGTCATATTTCTCTCAGCATGGCTAGTAGTAGAGTGGGCTGTGGCATGGCTGAACGCACCAATATCTCATAACTTGTCATAAGCTTATGCAATTTTGATTTCGCAAACGCCGTTGGCGATTTATGTGCATTGTGCATCGTACATTTTTATTATTATATCTTAGTTTACGAATTTTTAAATGTTAAGTTGATGTGTATTGTGTGTTTAGACATTAAACGTAGTGTGTGTGTTGTGTGGTGGCAATAATGAATCCAATTAACGATATTGTTTGCAATTTGTTGGAAACACCATTCAATCGTTGGAAGGACGAAGACAAACGAGACATTTTAAGTAACGGACGACCTACGGTTGTTCTGTCGATTTTTGCCAAAAAAAGAATTAAAAAAAAGTGGCAAGTCTTATAATATTAATTTTAAATCTTCTTGGTTTTCGGAGTATAAATGGTTATGTACCAGCGACATTTTGCAAAAAATGTTTTGCTGGCCCTGCTTGCTCTTTTCTAATAAACACTTAGTTTGGAATAGGGATGGATTCACGGATTTATTAAATATTACGCGGGCGTTACATAAACATGAGGATTCTGGTGAGCATTTAAAATGTGAATTAAATTTAAGACATTTAAAAAAAATCGAAACACTATAGCCGATGCTTTCAAAGAAAACGAGATACTTTATAATATATAATCAAGGTAAACAATCTCGTCGTTTCATTGATGCATGGTATGATAAATGCAATTGGTTAACTGGTAGTTTAACTTTAAAAAAATTATTTTGTTGGCCCTGTGTATTATTTTCAAATCGAGATGTTTGGTCAAAATCTGGATATGACGTTAATACTAAAGTTTTTTTACAATACAAACACTGTTTAACCGTATTTATAACGTTTTTAACCACAAAGCAGATAATTAACACGAAAATAGATAGAAAAACGCTGGACACACAAATCAAGCAAGATACAGAGGCGAAGGCTTGCCTTCCCGCCCAAACCAAATTTCAATGCGCACGCGCAAAATCGCCATTTTCTAAATGGTTTATTAATCAACCTCACTTTTGTGTTTAAGTTTGACGTATTTGTTTAGGTTCGTGACATTTGTAATAATGTGTTGCCTACACATGGCTTTGTAATTATATATTACGTGTTGCCTACATAGGGCATTTTGTATGTACCGGACTAGATGAAATAAAACAGTACCAACTGAACTGTCGTATTATTAAGAACCCCAAGCTGAACACGTTACATGGCGCAGTCGATTCGAAGATTTTGAGGTTAGAATAGAAGCAAAAAATTACGCCATTTGCAAAAATTTCTAATACTGGTACAAAAGTAAGCATAAAAGTGCTAATAACACCGATGAAAATGTCAGGTAATCTTGGAGAAAATTGGAGATTTTGGCGTCAAAGGTTTGAAACGTATCTCCTAGCCACAGAGATATCCAAAAAAGAAGAAATTACCCAGTGTGGTCAATTGCTCACCTTAATAGGAGAAGAAGGAATGCGAATATTCAATACATTTACAATCACACCCGATGAGGCAAATAAAATCAAACCACTTTTAGAAAAATACGAAGCACATTTTAGTCCACGGAAAAATTTGACCTATTTGAGACATAAACTTCTCACATGCAAGCAAGTAGATGGAGAAAGTATAGAACAGTTCATCACCGAGTTAAAGAATCTAGCTTTAGCATGCGAATTAGGAGAACTACGAGGCAGTTTGGTAAAAGACTTATTAATTTGTGGCCTAAAGTCTGAATCCCTGAGAGAAAAACTTCTACAGGACGATCCTGAGAATCTGGATGATGCCGTCAAAATGTGCATAAATATGGAGAAAACAAAAG
The DNA here is from genome assembly GCA_963680705.1 of Rhagium mordax. NCBI lineage: Eukaryota > Metazoa > Arthropoda > Insecta > Coleoptera > Cerambycidae > Rhagium > Rhagium mordax. The sequence goes on along the minus strand of OY796656.1, from coordinate 54,215,192 downwards.
AGCGTAATAGGGAAATAACGAACAAGAAACAGAACATAGAAGTCAATGAAATTAATAGGAACTCAAGAAATAACTTCAAGGAAAGAAGAAATGACGGAAAGCGAGGAGTAAATCAAAGATGTACCAGATGTGACCGATCCCATGATTATGGCAAATGTCCTGCCTATGGCAAGCAATGCATGAAGTGTGGAAATTTAAATCATTTCTCTTCAGCCTGCAGAAAACAGAATGATGGTAACAAGTTTAATAATAGGAACACTAGATTTAATTATAATAATTGTTCTAGCACAAGAAAATATAACCATCACTATGTAAAACCTTATAGCAAAACTAAAAAAGTTAATGCAGTAGAAAACGATGAAGAGTTTCTTTTTGTAGATAGTATTGAAAATAATTATTAAGAATGACTCAAATGAGCAAATGTCTGAAAACAGCATTAATGATTTTTTATTCATAGCTAGCATCGAGACAGCAGACGTAGCTGATATCGATGTGGACTCATGGGTAACAACAGTAACTATAGAAGGACAAGAAATACGAATGAAACTGGACACGGGTGCTCAGGCCAACATCATACCTATGACAACTTTAAAGAGGGTAAATTTTGATTTTAATAATTTAAAACAAACGGCGGTCAGCTTAAAATCTTATACGGGAGATTCTCTGCCAGTAGTAGGAGAGTGCATTTTGAATGTCAAATATAAAAATAGATCGAGCAATTTAATATTCTATGTAAGCGTAGATAATTGTCCCATATTAGGTCTTAAATCATGCGTTCAGCTAGGTTTAATAAAGAAATTAGATAAAATAGAAAATTTCACTAATGAAAAAGTAGATTGTTTAATAAAAAAATATAACAAATTATTTGAAGGCATAGGTTGTTTAGAAAAACCTTATAATATTGAATTAAAAAAAGACGCGACACCGGTAGTGCACTTAGCTAGAAAAGTTCCGTTTGCAATTAAAGATAAATTTAAAGAAAGCTTAGATAACTTAGTAAGACAAGAAATCATAGTAAAAGATGATAGTAGTGTGGAGTGGGTAAATCCAGTAGTGTTAATAACTAAAAAAGATGGATCTATTAGAATTTGTCTAGATCCTCAATATTTAAACGAGGCAATTAAGCGACATTATTTCCAGATCCCTACTTTAGATGAGTTAACCGTTAAATTAGCAGGGTCAACAGTATTTAGTACTTTAGATGCGACACAAGGATTTTTGATGACACAGTTAAGTCAGGAAAGCTCAACTTTGCACTTTTGCCACGCCATTTGGCCGATATAGATTTCTTAGACTTCCATACGGTATAAGTAGTGGACCTGAATTGTTTGAAGAACGTATGATAGAAATATTTGGGGAGATAAACGGATGTAATATATAATATATTGACGATATAATTGTTTATGGTAAAACACAGTCGGAACATGATAAGACATTAGAAGAGGTGTTTAAAAAAGCAGAATATCATAATGTAAGGTTTAATAAAAGCAAATGTAAATTTTCTCTTAAAGAAGTTAAATACATGGGTCACAAAATTTCAGAGTCAGGGTTAACCCCTGATGATGACAAAATCGAAGCTATAAAAAACATGCCTAGACCAAATAATATAAAAGGTTTACAGAAGTTTCTAGGACTTGTAAAACATATGTAGGTAAATTCGTGGAAAATTTATCAGAAAAAACAACTCCGCTAAGACAGTTATTAAAAAAGAATGTAGAATTCATGGGCGCTACTTTGTTACAAAATAATATGCCTTGTGCATACGCTTCACGTGCACTAACACAGGCTCAAGTTCAGTATGCACAAATAGAAAAAGAGCTTTTGAGTATTTGGTTCGGTTGTGAGAGATATCATCAGTTCGTTTTTGGAAAGAAATTTACAGTAGAAACCGATCATAAACCTCTAATAGCAATTATTAAAAAACCTATACATTTAACCCCACCCAGATTGCAACGTATGCTAATACATCTTAAAAAGTATGATTTCAATCTTATATATAAACCTGGTAAAAATTTAATAGTAGCCGATTCGTTGTCAAGGGCATATGAAAATAAAATATTCGATGAAAATTTAGATCTAGAACTAGAGGCGCAAGTATGTTGTAACGGTTTGATTTTGGCGGTAGGAATTATTTATTTAATTAGTAGTATTAATGTAGTTAATAAGTTAGGTTGGTAGCAGATTAATTGCTCGATTGGTCATAGTGGTTAGGAGAGAAGCGTGCGCACCAACGAGGGACGAGAAAAAGAACAGAAAGATTCGGTTAGAGTGTGGAGTGGATAACTGACCAAAAAGTTATAGTGATTATTTCAATCAACCCTTGTGGGATTCGTATTTTTGTGTCAGATCAAGTGGATGTCATTTGTGGTTGCTGATACCTGTCGTTGTGTTGATGATATCTAACCTTTAGGGATATAATTCCCTCCTCACGAATTAACCTCTTGTAGCTTGTTGCACGTGGTGTTGCCTTTCTAAGAAGGGTCCTAGTAACCAGAGACTGCAATATCCAGCCATCCTTGAAAGGACAATTCTAGCAGCTCTCCTAGCAGTCGATTTCGCCGTGAAGCGGTTGAAGGTCCGCCACCAGCGAGCTCTGCGCTGGAATGTTGGGTTAAGCCCCTCCGACACGCAAGTTCTCTGTTCTGTGACGTCACCATTATTGTTTCCTTACGTTTACCAAAACTGTCTGATATAAACTTGTTTGCGATATTTAAAATACATTTTAAGGGTTTAGTTTGCAGATTTCAATTAATTATTAACAAAATCTTGTTATAAAATATGTGTTAGTGGGCTTAGTAGCTCATATAAGGAAGTAATTTCATTAGGTTAAGAATAAAATTTGGGTACAGGGTTTAACAAAACCAGTTTGATTTATTTAGTAACTTAGTATTTGTTTAGGTCTGGCCCTCAGCCTAGGGGTTACATAATCTCTGTTCTTGTCTGATAGATAGGTAAAGAAATAAATTAATAACATACTCCTTACATATTATGTCCAGCGGAAATTAATTTTTGAGTAGGTACTGATTAATGCATTATATCTAGTGTTATTGACTGCGTTTTATGCGATCTTACGTAAGTGCGCCTAGAACCGTTCCGTGATCATAGCTTTAAATAATCTACCGCAGGTATATTTTCTATGAATGTTAATTTCTGCTCGTAGGAAGGAGAAAGAAAGTTACTATCTATTTACTTGTTTTTTTTTTTGATTATCTTAGCGTGATAATTTTTTGTACCTATTACTTCAATCGTCATAAATAATATAGAGTGTGTTCATATTATAAAGGACTACTTGCATCTGTATGTTCGATTATAGTTATTTAATATAGACCGAAAATTTAAGGGTGGCTTATTATTTATTTTTAGACTGTTTGACATAATTCTAGCTTGAGTAACTAAAGGAATTATTCACCAGTGATTAAGGGTATTTTGCTTGGAAGTATATAAGTTACTTGGCGCCCGTTAACATCACAGATTCGACCCAGCCCGTCTCTACTGTGGCTTAGTCGGCACATACCCACATACCAGCACAGTTACTAACGTTTTTTTAATACCATAATTTCGTAAATTAGGGTATGTATGTCCAGGAACCGCTAAAACGCGATTATTATTTCAACGTCAAAAGGGCGTTGCAATGTTTAGTTTCCATGTATGTAAACGTAACAAATGAAAAACGCGATGAAATTAAAAAATTGTCTAACTTAGATTTAGAATTGAAAGCTATTAAAGAACAAATAACATTGGGTTGGCCCAAGAAAATTAAAGACGTTCCAGATAACATTAAATTTTACTTTAAGTTTAGACACGAGATTACTGTGGCAGATAATCTTGTGTATAAGTGTCAAAAATTGATTGTACCAAAAGCACTTCGTAAAGAAATTCTAGAACGAATTCATGTAGGACATTTAGGTATACAAAAATGTATAGAAAGAGTTAATCTCTCATTCTATTGGCCCTCAATGAATAAGCATGTACAGGATATGGTTTTGTCTTGCAGTACTTGTCATCAGTTCCAAAAGACAAATCGATCAGAACCCATGATTCCACACGAAATCGTAAAGCTACCGTGGTATAAACTTGCTGCTGATATTTTTCATTGTAATGGAGAGTCATTTTTACTAGTTACTGATTACTACTCTACTAAATTTGTAGAAATAAATAATCTAAACAAGGATCTGACCAGCGAAAATGTTATTACAAACTTGAAAGCTATCTTTTCGCGTCAAGGTATCCCCAGAATATTAATAACAGATGGAGGACCCGAGTTTTCCAGTCGTTTATTTAAATTATTCTCGAAACAATGGGAGTTTGAACATCAGATGTCCTCTCCCAGATATGCCCAATCTAATGGAGCAGTAGAAAGACAGATTCAAACCGTAAAATCAATACTTAAAAAATGTAAAACAGATCATTCGCATTCTTATTTAGCATTATTAGCATATAGAAACACCCCACTCGATGGTAAAACCTCTCCAGCGAATATATTGTATAATAGAAATTTAAGAGAGTTACTACCGAAACCGTATTCACATTTTAAGCCGAGACTTTCCGATAAAACAAAACATAACAAGTTCATTGACAATGCTCAAAATAAGCAGAAATTCTATTATGACAAAAAAGGTGTAAAGACGGTGGCTGATTTAAAAAATAATACAAAGGTATTAGTTCAAACTACCTTAGGTAGCAGATGGAAACCCGGTATAGTTTTAGATAAAGTAGGTATAAGGTCTTACAAGGTAAAAACAGAAGACGGTTCAACTTTAATAAGAAATAGCAAATTCTTAAAACGGATTGAAAATAAAAACAAAGTCGAGTCATCTAGTCATGTAAAAAATACAATTGTAGGAAACGACACACTAGGAGACAAGCATTCGAATTATATGTATCTAAATGTAAATAGTAGTTTTAAGGCTGACCGTACAAATACAATAAATGTAGACGAAAACTTCAGTATTATGAACAATACCAATAACGAAGGTATAAATGATAATAGTTTAAAAGATACAAATCTTTTGAGCTCAAGTGGTAGTTTTGAAAGCCTTGATTCTGAAGAGCATAATATACAAAATACAAATATTGTAAATGAATCTGGTAATGATGATCTGAACGAACTTTTAGAAAATACAAGTTCGATTGTTAATACCACAGCTACAAAGTCGGGTAGAACAATCAAGAAGCCATTACACCTAACTGATTATTATACATATTAGAATAAGGTAACATAAACAAATTGTCTGTACTGTAATATAATAAATGTTTGTGATATTGATCTGTGATAAATTGTAAATAATGTAAATGTTAGTTATACCAACGTATTGAGATAGTGCTGTAGTCCCAAAAGGGGAGATGTAATATGTGTTGCCTACACATGGCTTTGTAATTATATATTACGTGTTGCCTACATAGGGCATTTTGTATGTACCGGACTAGATGAAATAAAACAGTACCAACCGAACTGTCGTATTATTAAGAACCCCAAGCTGAACACGTTACAACATTTAACAGTAATTTATGATTGTGTTGTGATATTCATAAATGTGAATCGCAAGGGAGGGACTGTTTGTATTGTTTGCGGGTGTTTCTCCAAGACTGGGGAAAATATAACCCTATTCTACTTTCCAAAAGATCCTGTAAGGTATGTACAAAAATAAATAGTGGCGTAGAACTGAGCGTATTGTATCTTGATAATAATATTAATAATAAAGAGATAAGTAGATACACTTAAATGGTGCATTTTTTCTGAAATCCACTATGATTGAATATTAAAAACTTTATTATGCTGGAAATTCAAGAGATGTCCCGTGTGGCTCTTATAGTACATTGGAATCATAATTTTTGTTTTCAAAGTTGAATGTTGAAAGCTTGTAACCGAGAGGATTTATCAGACAAAAGTTTGGATACTTTGCATAGAAATTATAAGGTACCTATGTGAGAACCATTTGGAAAAAAGTATATAACTCAAGGTGGTGGAACCAGGAAACATTTATTTCAACAAGCAATTCCCACTATTTTTCCTGAAAAATGCAAACATTCTTTAGTGGAAGATATTTCAGCTAATATTAGCTCTGAGGAACCATCCAGAAAAGTTGTGATTCATTCTGGTAAGTAATATTCACAAAGTGAGAATACATCATAAGTTAGTAGGGTTATTAGTAATATATTGTGTTTCTTTGAAGTTTGGGTGAGGTTTCATCATTTCTGTTTATGATAATATAATCTTATAACTCTTAATATATGACTGATGGTCGAAAGATAGCGCACATGCCTCTCAGCCAAAAGTTCCAGATTCGAATCCCGGTCGTGGCAATGTGAAATACTGTGAGAGGGATTTTTCCATTGTACAGGGATATTGGATGTATGTCCCTTGTCTCTAAATGTGTAGCCCCCTCCCACATAAAGCCCCTCTAGATCCTTCCGGGATAAAGGGGGTCGTCATTACATGTGGTGTTATTATTATTAATCAATTCATAAATCTTGAAAATATTAATTCTGAATATCATTTACAGATTTAACGGTGGCTGAACATACAGAAGAAACTGGGGACCCTATGAGCATTTCAGTTTCTGCTAGACCCTCAACACCTGTTAATCTGTTATCTCCTTCATCATCTACACAAACATCTGCTACTCTCTACTCTAAGTTGTAACTCACCCAGACAGACGAAACCGAGGACCAAACTATGGAAAAAATTGAAAGCCTTATATAAGAAGAAGTATATTGAAAAAAACCAGTGCAAAAGAAGGAAACAGACGGGACCCTTGAAGACTTTGATAAACTGTGTGACAAATTTCTTAATGCACCATTGGCAGCGATAGTGAAGGCACAAGCGAGGTTTAAAAACAAAAATCCACTGACAAGAAGGTATTCTGCAGAATATAAACAGTTCGCCTTGACTCTCTACTTTTTGGGACCTATTCATTCATGCATAACTTGTTATGTCTTCCAACAAAACGATGTCTCGAATATATGACTGAAAAACTCTTATTTTTGGTTTTCAAAATGATGCAATAGGCAAAGACCTTGAGATACGATCACAAGCCATGTTGGAGCAGGAGAAACATTGCATTATTTGTATTGATGAGATGTCACTTAAAGGAAACCTATACTATCACACAGGGCGAGATGAGACTGTTGGTCTTCACCATGTAGGCAGCGGCAAAAAATAATTTTTCATTGCTCAAAATGCCTGTCATTTACTTTATTTTACTATTAAAATTTGTAATCAATAGAATTGTATTATTTTTTAACCACCACATATTGTATTTAACACCATTTGTAATACGTATTTTATGTTCATAGACATACCTAAATTATGATGGTAAAACTTAATTTAACAGTGAGAGGTTTTTGTTTTTTACTAAATGAAGTAGATCTGTAATTGTCATTTTTAATTAGTGATAATAGTTAAGTATATCTTTTTGTTATTGTAAATATGTTTTAAACTTTCCTGATGCCTTCGTCAATATGATAAATAATATAAAAGTTTTCCAAATGGTGAATACGCATACAATTGGAGTACCTACCGCTATTACAGTCAATGATAATACTTTGTATTATAATCGAATAATTATGTGCTAATAACCTTCGAAGCTCTGGCCAAAGCCAAAGGACAAAGAATTAATTACATCCTACAAGCAGATTCTTTTGTTTTATTATTTGATAACATTGGTATTTTATTTTAAAATTTTACTTACAAAGTGGTGTTTTGAATAACTACCTAATTTCAAGGATTTTTTCTGTATATAATATATGCTAATAATATGTAATACAAATTATAACAGGAAGTTCCAAATGTCTTAAGTTTTCTATTCAGTTTGAAACACACTGTTTTATCAGTGTAGAGTGAAGTTATATTTTAAAAATTAATAACACATTTCTCTGAGTGTAGACGTAAGTGGTATTCAAGGTCACGGATATTGAACCACCAAATATCAAAGGCGCCGCCAAAGCCTTCGTCTCTGTGATAGGTACTCTGTGACGAAAGTAACTGCGCAACCGCTCTATGGCAATTGGGCATCAACTGGGTAATATTGTTCCAGCCAAACAAATTCAACTTATCACCAGTCTCCTCTTTATAAGTCGTTGTTGTGACCAGAGCAACACATGCGTAACTTTTTTCTTTGTCCCTACTAAAGTAGGGGCTGCACCTGTTGCGGTGGCCTTTCATACAAGTCAAACTGAAATAAATTATTTAATGGTGTTTAATGCCGTAAAGGAAGCAATAGAAAAAAATACTCAATTGTCATTTTTGCCTTCGGTTATAATGACTGATGACCCAACGGCAATGAGAAATGCTCTTAAAGTGGTATTTCCGAATAGCAATTTACTGTTGTGCATTTTTCATGTAAGTCAGGCATTATGGCGCTGGCTTTGGTTAAATGACAACAATGTTCGCAAAGAGAATTGCAAATTAATTATGAACATGTTTCGAGATATTATGTTTTCTGAAAATGAAGAAAAAGCTAATGATTGTTTTACAAATATTAAGTTTCACTAAGCAGTAATATCCAACGCAAAACTTATGAAGCATTTAAAAGAATTGTGGGACAGACGTAAAGAATGGGCGTTAGCTTATCGTCAATCCATTTTACACAGAGGACACAACACAAATAATTATTGTGAGGCGTCTATAAGAATATTTAAAGATATCGTCCTTCTGAGGTGTAAAGCTTTCAATATGTGTGCTTTGGCAGATTTTATCCTTAAAACATTTGAGACATATCACAGAAAACGGTTATTACATTTTGCTAATTCAAGATCTCGACAAATGACCCTAGTTTATGAAAAATTCTTTGATAGATCAAAAAATGTTGGAGAAATTATACAAGTTGACGAAAAAAAATTTAAAGTCCAAAACGAACATCATACCACTATGTTGTTGATAGCGAAATTGTTTCTGCACCTGCCCAAGCGGCAGTGGTGGCCGCTTTTGCAAACATCTATTTGCAGTTGAGAAGAAGTATGGAGTTATGTTCAAATCTTCTTTATTGCTGTTTGAAAGCGATCGTCACCAGCTTGCATATTTAGCATTAGGCAAAGAAGTCCCACTGTCTTTTTTTATGGACATCAATGCACCTGCATCAACATATCAATGTACATCTGACCAAGTGGAGGTTATCGACACAGACATGTCAAAAGCACAACGAAATTTCGACATGCCTATCGATCAAAAAGGCGTTGACAATTACAACATCACAGTCCAAAAAATTAATGATCAGTTTGCACGCATCGGTGAAGTTCTTCAAAGTGACGTAAATACGAGCAATTACAGGTAAAAACCTTTTACTTTGAGACTTCGAGGGAGTTATGTATAAATTATTATAAATATCTTTTTTAATTACAGAAATTCAGTGCAGTATTAGAAACCTTACAGACCCCATCCCAAATTATATCATTTATATGCCAAAAGACAATACGTAGTAGATCAAGAAAAATCAAAGTGCAACCTACATCCATTGCGCGACGAAACAATAGGGGCATTTCAGGAGGGAGGATTCAGGCTGGTCGCCCTACAAAATTAGAAAATACAAAACGATCTCATAATATAGCTTTCAATATTAAAAACAATGTACCGTCTGCCAAAAAACACTAAATAAAATAAATTTCTCGTGCGCATGTTTTTTTTAACTTTTGCATTTTGTCATGAAGTGGTTGTCTCTCTAAACACATTGTAAAATGCGAGAGACACGTAAAAACGCGTCTTCCTTCTGCCTGAGAGGACGCAGTGGGGTAGCATTTCACTATCTTGTAAGCGCTAAAAATGCTACTCCAATAGGACACCATCGGGTGCCGTATTAATGTAGGTTTTCCGCGCGTTTGCTGTCGGAAAATACTATTTCAGTTCGTCACCATCTGCGGGGACGTATTAAAGTAGCTTTTCTATATACGCTTCCCGGAACAGACCTGTTAAAAGCTGTTTTTGAGCTGTTAAAAGCTGTTTTGAGCTGTTAAACAGACCTGTTCTGGGAACAGACCCTGTTCCAGATACAGCCTGTTCCCGGAACAGACCTGTACAAAAAGCTGTTCCTAAAAGCTGTTTATCATGAAGTATAAGAAAAAAATCTCTAGAGGAGTATAATCCGATTAAATTAAAACCTTTTGAATTCTGACATCAACATGGAGAATATAATTGACATATAATTTAGTCTAACTTGTGAGTTATTAACAAAACAGCAGCCCTAACCGAAAGAAGGGTACTATCTTATTTAAATTTCTTGCGCGAAACGATTAATAGAGTCATCTTTACATACAAGTTGAATAACGTAGGTATTTCTCCACTTCTTCTTAATTTTTTTCAATCATTTCTCACTGGAAGAAAACAGTATGTTGAACACCGTGGTCACAAATCTTTCGAAATTGCTGCAACCTCTGGCGTACCCCAAGGCTCCATACTGGGACCTCTTCTATTTGTTATTTTTATTAACGACATCGTAGATACCCTAAATGTACATTGCCTACTTTATGCAGATGATCTAAAATTATATTGCCGTATACAGTCTGAAGTTCACTGTATGAAGATACAAGCTGACTTAAATAAAATTCAGGACTGGTGTATGAAATATAATTTGCCTTTGAATGTTGCGAAATGTAATGTTGTCTCCTATCATAGGAAACGTGACGCCTTTGAGTTCGACTACAACATAAATAACACAGTTCTTGAGCGACCAGAATTCTTCTGTGACCTAAGTGTCACTTTCGATCATAAATTGTCATTTACTAAACATATTGAAAATGTCATATCATCTTCGTCAAGAAATCTTGGCTTTATCATCACAAATTCATATGGCTTTACAGACACTCAAGTTTTATTTATGCTTTTTAATTCATTCGTTAAGTCCAAAATTGAATATGCTAATTTAATTTGGTACCCAGGTTATATTAAATATAATGACTATAGAAAATGTTCAAAGAAAATTCTTAAAATGCCTTTGTTATCAATTAGATGGTATATATCCCCCTACAGGAATACCTCATGATACGCTTCTCAAGAGATTCTCAATGTTAGGCCTACTTGATCGCGGTAAACTTCAGTCACTAATTTTTCTATTTAAAATAATACATAACAAATATGACTGTTCTGAAATTTTATCACACCTAAGCATCCGCTTGCCGAGAATCGGTATAAGATCTGATGAAACCTTTTATCTTTCAACCCCACACACGAACTTATTAAAATATTCTCCATTGCATGTTATGTGTACTAATTGCAACAATCCTTAGAATAGAATTGACATATTTAACTGTTCCGAAATTGCTATAAAAAAGCTGTTCTCGTAGTTTTGAATAACTATCCTTATTTTTAAGATATTTATACTGTTCTATCTTTTAGTTTCACTTATATATTTCGATTTGTGTTATACTTTTTTTTCTGTTTGTGTGGAATATTGTATGTTTATTATAATTTAAGTATATCTTACGTAAATTTCCCATCCTGTAATTGGCCTTTTTGGCTGTTGAATGGTGTATGCAAATAAATAAATAAATAAATAAACTATTCAGTTGTGTCTAGACCAATTACAATGATTGACTGTAGGTAGTAATTGTAAAGCGGCGTTTGCAAACAAAAAGTGCATGAAGAGGCATGCTAAAAAGTGTATAGCGCCCCCTGCACCCAGTTGTGAGCCGCAATTTAAAATATGCGAAATTATGGAAAGAGTGTTTATAAAATTTATATATTATGCCTGTTGCTTACCCGCGGCTCTGATGTTTTCTGAGCAAATTAAAAGATTTGATATTCAATGCGAAATGAAAAAAGGTTTTATTATGAGTAAGTCGGAACTAATACCCATACATTTTTGGAATGTAGTTAACGACGAGATATTTGACCCCGCATTGGCTGTTGCTAAAGAAGAAGAAGAAGAAGAAAACATGATAGTTGACTATCACGAAGGACGATGTGTTGCTACCACTATTGAGGACGCATTTATGGAGGCTGCATATGACGCGTGTCAAAGCAGTAAATCAACAGAGTTCTACTTTGCAATGGCTCCAGAAAAAATACTACAAATACGTCAGATAATCCACGATAAAGTTACACCGTTTCTAAATGTATATATGTTGAATAAATAAAATTGCAAAAACTTTTTTTTTTCATTACCCTGTATGAAAATAATTACCATGTTTTTGTAGTCTTTCCTATCTCTGGTGTGTTATCTCTAATCGCCCTCTTCCATCATAGTCTTTCCCTATCTCTGACACACATTTCTAGAAATTTTAAAATCCAATTACCTGCTCTAAAATCGGGTCGAGCACCCCACTATAGAAAGCTGCCTGTTATATTGATGAAATTAGCGAATTTATCTCGAACACACCCTGTCTGTTATATAATTGAGTCAGACAAAAATTGTAAAAATTTTGTGTAGAGTAGCTAATCAGTTGAATATAACCACAGAATGTGGAATAATTACCTCATTGTGGTAGATTCCTCCACCCCCATATTGAAGCCCTCACTCGCTAATTATTTATCGTTCAGTAAATATGAAGAATTATTGCCCGAAAAACCACAACACAAGCATGAAAGTATTGTGATATATCTCCAGCGAAGCCACCAGACACATAGCTATACCTTCCAGAGAGTTTGAAGTTAATCACTCTACTTATATTACCGGCAATTAGTACACTAGCTTTAGAAATTTAAAGCTGTTAAAATTGCAAAATCAAACAGAAAATAAAAGCTATTCTAAAAAATTATCTCAAGCAAAAATTACCTAGCTTTTTTCCAACTAAAATATTATGCGCAACTAGTTAATTTTTCTCAAATAGTTCATATTGAATTGAAAAACCGTTCAATATTACACAGCAAATTTTTGAGGCAGGTCAGAATTTTATGGTTAATGCGGTATTCAAAACAGAGATTTTTTCAGTATACCCCTAATTTTCCACATCACTTAACTGCACGTTCAGACCTATTAAAATTTACCGCTTGTTTTGTTAATAATGATAGTTTGTTGATTGAATGAATTATCTACGCCCTGTAATCAGATTTTATTTGTGTGGCATTATCATAAACATTCAGTATACACCCAACTGTTACAAGATGAGGGTTGTAATTTTTATATGCCTATTTCGGGTAATTCTTGGCGTGATTCTGCGCGATGATGCAGTGAAATTTCTACAGCATTTTGGGTATCTGGAAAACATCACCACAGCCGGCGGCGACTTTATACTATCGCTGGAGGATGAAATAGTCAACTTTCAAGAATTTTATAATTTAAGTGTAGATGGGGAATTGAATTCGGAAACTGTCGAATTAATGTCAAAACCGCGCTGTGGCGTGAGCGATCATATGGCTGAGTATAAACTTTATTCGGAAAAATGGCATAAAAATTCTTTATTTTGGTATTTTCCGCTCTCAGATGTAAAGACCAAAAAAGTTGCTGTGAAAGTATTGGATACATGGCAGAATGTTACAGGCTTGAAATTTTGATACTCTATGCATAAACCTGATATTCTAATTTCCTTTGCAAATCAACGTTTCGCACATAAAGGCCACATCAAATGCGAAAAAGGTAATTGCTCTCAACCCTTCGATGGACCATCCGGTGTATTGGCACACGCAACATTCCCACATAATGATAGCTGAGTAGAAATTCATATCGACACAAGCGAATCCTGGTATTTTGGGGATGGTATAGCACCGGACGGACAGATTAGTTTATTCGCCATTTTACTCCATGAGGTGGGGCATACTTTGGGTATCCACCATTCTGATGACCCCAACTCAATCATGTTCGCTTTTGCCCGAAGTGATGTCATCAATTTATCTCAAGACGATATTCTAGGAATTCAAGCGTTATATGGCAAACCTGTAATTACACCTCCAAAGCCTCCATCGTCGAAGCCTGCAACTACAACGATTAAGCCTACAACTACAACGGCAACGATGAAGCCAGGGACACCCGAGTCATTAGTACCCGATTTATGCCAAATTACACCAAATAAATTTATAATTACTTCAAACCATCATTTATATACAACGTGAGTCACCTAAAATGTCACCCCCTCCAGAATCTAAACGAATGGATGGAATTTCGCGAAAATTTATATCCTGATATTTCTTACTATAACAAATTTAAATTTCGTAAAAAATATGTCAGAATATACCGGGTAGTACGAAAAGTAGTTCCAACTTTTTTTATTTTAATGGAACACCCTGTATATTTTTACATATTCCGTTAGACGTATTCATTACGAATTCAACGATGTCATATTTTCTATGTTTATCTTTAATAATAACTTATTCTGTACATTTTTGCTGCCGTTTTTGCTTTACATCGACATTCTACGTAAACATCGTACATATCCTTTTTAACAAATTTATTTAACACCATTTTTAGGAAGTATTTTGATTCTAAATGACAGTTTGAATAATAACTTTGAAACAAAATTAAGTATGTTAGTCAGGGCAATATTGATATTGAAGTTACATTGGCCTATTAAGTCGTCTTGATTTGCACTATCTCAGTTATTATTAAAGATAAACATAGAAAATATGACATCGTTGAATTCATAATGAATACGTCTAACTGAATATGTAAAAATATACAGGGTGTTCCATTAAAATAAAAAAAGTTGTAACTAATTTTCGTACTACCCGGTACATTCTGACATATTTTTTACGAAATTTAGATTTGCTATAGTAAGAAATATCAGGATATAAATTTTCGCGAAATTCCATACATTCGTTTAGATTCTGGAGGGGGTGACATTTTAGGTGACTCACGTTGTATATTTAATGAAGATTATGTTTGGGTACTAAGAGTGGGCGATCGAACATATAGAAAGCCTATACAAATTAGCGATTATTTGCCATTCTTGAAGGCACCGATTTCGCACATATATCAAAGGCCTTCCGGTGATATCATGCTAATTACTAATAATTTGTTTTATTTACTCGATTTCCCTAGTTTTCATGTTAAGAGTGGATGGGATGGGCGCTCGATTGAAAACCTAGAAATCCCTAACCCTAAAAAAATTAATGCAATTTTTAGTATATACTCCGGTGAAACATATATATTCTTTGATCGACATTATTACGTTGACTTTGATGAATGCACCTTCAAGTCAAGATCTCATGGTCTGATAAATGAACTATTCCCAGAAATTCCTGCTGACGTAACTGGCGCCTTTAGGTATACAGGGTGGTCCGAAGTTTACCTGACAAACTTCGGCAGGTGATAGAGGGACTTAAAATAAGTGGAAAAGTTCCTATCAACTTATGTCCTTAGGTGATTGCTAACAAAGATACAGGGTGTTAAAGTTTTGTGAAAAACAAACCATTTCTTTAATAACTCTAAAATTATGAAAGCTATTGACGTGAAATTTTAGGGGCGGCGATGTTCTTTAAGCTTCAATTGTTTCACGGAATCTTGCCTTTGTACTGTTTCCAGTGGCGCCGTCACAGGGTGGGGGAGTTAAATTTTTCGCCGAAACTATGTAACACCACTGCTTTGTACAGTTGATTTTGAGATTTTCCGAATCTCTGCTCAATTTGGAAGAAAAAAGGTATCTTTTAATTTATTCGTACAACGCTTACTTTTCGAGTAAAATAGCAAAAAGAATTTCCATGACTAAACTTTATTGCAAATTTATCATTTATTTTACATTTCTGATCAACCATGGCATCTTGATACCCAACATTAACACTATAAAAACTGACAGGGTGACAGGTCAAACATTGACTGACAATAATGTTTCATTGTTTACCATAGGCAACTAGGATTATTAATTTTATTATTATTGTAGTAATAGTTTTAGTGTTTTAGTAGAGATATATAGCAAAAACAGCCGTTTTACTCGAAAAGTAAGCGTTGTACGAATAAATTAAAAGATACCTTCTTTCTTCCAAATTGAGCTGAGATTCGGAAAATCTTAAAAACAACTGTACAAAGCAGTGGCGTTACATAGTTTCGGCGAAAAATTTAACTCCCCCACCCTGTGACGGCGCCACTGGAAACAGTACAACGGCAAGATTCTGTGAAACAATTGAGACTTAAAAAACATCGCCGCCCCTAAAATTTCACGTCAATAGCTTTCATAATTTTAGAGTTATTAAAGAAATGGTTTGTTTTTCACAAAACTTCAACACCCTGTATCTTTGTTAGCAATCACCTAAGGACATAAGTTGATAGGAACTTTTCCACTTATTTTAAGTCCCTCTATCATCTGCCGAAGTTTGTCAGGTAAACTTCGGACCACCCTGTATAAATGGAAATATGTATTTTTTCAGAAATTAAACATATTACGAGTATAATGAATTTTTAAATAAATTAATAACTGCCGGCACCTTTGATATGAGTTTGTTCGGAATTGATTGCCCAAATGATGGTATTTTTACACAAATTAAACAGTTAATAATGAAATTAACCAGCTGTGAAGATTCACCGGATGCTGTATGAGTATTTTGAAAATAAAATATGTGTACTATTATTTAGTTGTTTTATTAGCTCTCCGCCTATGTTTAGCTTGTAATATTTAACCATATTCCCCGCTTAACCGACGTTTATGATAAAAAATTTAATTACTTAAATTTTAATACAACGAATTTGTGACTTTATCACTTCCGTTAATCTTATTATCGCTTCAAGGTTTGATATTTTATATCTGAAATTACCGTTTAAAACAAGTTATATAGCGTATGAAATTCAAACCCAGAAGGGCACTAGATGCTTGGTTCTTCTTACCCCTGCCACTTATATGATATTCAAACAGATTTCAAACTTTAATTATCTCTTACCGTTCTCGAGTTATAAGCAAAAAACATGTGTATGACGTCACACGAAAAATTTCTTGACCAGAAGGGCGCCGGGCTGCCACCCATATCAAAGGGTAGCTCTCATCAAGGAACCAATCAAAACAGCTTTCAAACTTTAATTATCT
The DNA here is from genome assembly GCA_963680705.1 of Rhagium mordax. NCBI lineage: Eukaryota > Metazoa > Arthropoda > Insecta > Coleoptera > Cerambycidae > Rhagium > Rhagium mordax. The sequence goes on along the minus strand of OY796656.1, from coordinate 54,198,317 downwards.
CTTACCGTTCTCGAGCTATTAGCAAAAAAAATGAGTATGACGTCACACGAAAAATTTCTTGACCAGAAGGGCGCCGGGTTGCAACCCATACCAAAGGGTAGCTCTCATCAAGGAACCCATCAAAACAGCTTTCAAACTTTAATTATCTCTTACCACCCTCAAGTTATAAGCAAAGAACATGCAGGACCCCCCCACGCTTTTTTGCAGCATCCCGCGCATGTTTTTTCTTTTCAGTGAGCGCCATATAACCGCCATGTTTTTTCTCCATCGCGCATGGTCGCCATGTTTTTTCCCCATCGCGCATGGTCGCCATGTTTTTTCTGATACCTAATGCGCCGCCATGTTTTTTACCTCCTACGCCGCCATGTTTTTTTACCTCCTACGCCGCCATGTTTTTTTACCTACTACGCATGATCGCCATTTTTTTATACTTAGCTGCTTACTACGGAATGACAATTTTGTTAAATTAGTATAATTCATCTGACTGCACATCATATATTTGGGAATGTTTTTACTTTATTGTGGATTTGAGCATGTTGACTTTAAATTCAGATATCAAACGCCAAACACCAAATTCTACTCTAATGCCAAAAATTTTGTTAATTTAGTATTCTGGACATTGAGACGATTCGCTTGATACCACACGTATTTCAGAAGTTTCTATTTTATTGTGGATTCGAGCGTGTCTCGAGTTGGGGAACATATCTATACACTTTAAATTCTCAAGCCCCTATTTCATACTTAGAATGAAAATTTTGCTAAATTAGTATTCTAGACGCCGAGACGATTCATTTGATACCCCATCATGTATTTCAGAAGACCGGATGTAGAGACGGGAAGTTGTTATTTTATGATGGATTCTAGCGTGTTTCGAGTTGAGGAACATATCTATATACTTTAAATTCAAATATCAAACGCCAAACACCAAATTCTACTCTAATGCCGAAAATTTCGTTAAATTAGTATTTTAGACGCCGAGACGATTCATTTGATACCACACATCATGTATTTCAGAAGACCGGAAGTAGAGACCGGAAGTTGTTATTTTATGATGGATTTCGAGTTGGAGAACATATCTATATGCTTTAAATTCAAATATCAAGCCCCAAAGCCCATTTTTTCGCACTTGGAATAAAAATTTTGTTATATTAGTATTCTAGACGCCGAGACGATTCATTTGATACCACACATCGTGTATTTCAGAAGACCGGAAGTTGCTATTTTATGACGTATTTCAAGTTGGAGAACGTATCTATATACTTTAAATTCAAATATCTAACGCTAAACGCCAAATTTTACTGTAATGCCGAAAATTTTATTAAATTAGTGTTCTAGACGTTGAGACGATTCATTTGATACCCCACATCACGTATTTCAGAAGACCGGAAGTAGAGACCGGAAGCTGTTATTTTATGCCGAATTCTAGGATGTTTCGAGTTGGTGAACATATCTATATACTTTAAATTCAAATATCAAACGCTAAACGCTAAATTTTACTCTAATGCCGAAAATTTTGTTAAATTAGTATTCTAGACGTTGAAATGATTTATTTGATACCCCACATATTTCGGAAGACCGGGAGGGGCCCTGCAAAAAGTAAGGTTAAAAAGCTCGAAAAGTAAGGTTAAAAAGGGGCCCTCGTAAAGGGGGCCTAGAAAAAAGGGGCCCGGCTGATGGGGGCGGAGCCCTACGGATGATGGGGGCCCTCGAAAAGGGGGCCCTCGTAAAAGAGGCTGAGTCCAACGAAGGTACGTTAAGTTAGGCAACCCGCAACACATATTCTGGGGGCCCCATTCTGGGGGCGCAGCGGAGCCCTGCGGGTGATGAGGGGCCCTCGAAAAGGGGGCTCGAAAAAGGGGCCTCGAAAAGTAAGGTTAAAATTTTTAAATTTTCCGCTCTCTGATTGGTGGAAAGGGGGAGGGGCTAAAAGTGGAAGTGGAGGGGGTGGGCTGAAGTGACGGTATACCTACTCGCTTGTGTCGAATAAAAATAATTTAATTTTAATTGTGTTTGGAAAAATGTCCGGGAGATGTCAAATAAGAACCAGTTTGTACAGTGTCATATTATTTAAATACCGCTACTGAACACGGTATGGCATCTCGATATCAGTTGCAGCTACAAGGAAATTTGTAATACACGATTTCTGTAGTAAGGGTTGTATAAAAATTACTGGTCACTGGGTCTATCCGTCGTTGTCTGTGCCCATTGATCGAACTTTTGCGCTAGGAACATCTTCAAATTAATTAATGTTGATTGGTAGATTACAAATTTCCTGCCCCGTGATTGGTTATACAGTAAACCGTTTGCTTATAGACAATGGTTAAAATTCAAAGTGCAGACGCAAATCGGAGAGAGAGACAACTAGATTCAAAATGTATATTACCTATCATATATTGTCGGCTACGATTTTATAAAACACAATTTTAATTTTACCAAAATAAAGCCACGCCCACCAAAATGAGACTAAATTTTAAATTTATCAGATACAGTGAAAACGATGCAAGCATATTTTAATAGATTGGTTTTATTCAGTTCACTATTGAAACTTTCGTATTATGATATAATAATTATTAATGTAATTTAATGAAAGTCTAGAACTCTATACCCTGTCTGTTCAAGACATAGAAATAGACTCCGCCCCAAAAATGCCCGCTAAATTTGAATGGAATTTCTCTATTGGTAGTATTTATAGAACCCGAATTACAAAGCAACGGCTAGATTTGTCTGACAAAGGTCAACACTACAAGTACATATTAAACTTTTACGCATTTTGCAATAGACCAATCAGCTTGTTATGATTGTCATGAAACGCATAACCGCTAAAAGTATGAAAAACGCGAGTAAATGGGGAGCCAGCTTCACTGTCAACTGTCATATTCGTTTTTGTGAAATTATTAATTTATGTCAGCTGTTTATGTTAATGAATTCATTGAGATTTATTTTATAAACATATCTTACTTTTTTGTGTATTAAGGTACGTATAAGAATTAACCTTATATGTTTGTGTATTAAGTATGAAGGTACGTAATGCAAACGATTTATAATTGATTAAATGTTAAAACGGTTTTTAAGGTTAAGTTTTCATCGAAATCTATTGGCTAACCAAATATATTGAGACAATATATCTGTGGCTATAGCAGATTTCATTAATTTCATCTAGTAAAACTGACTATTGCGTACACCGTTCTACGCTACTATGAAATTAATGGGGCGGAGTCTATTTCTATCTCTTCGACAGACAGAGTATAGAATATATTAATTTATTATAATAACGAAGAAAATTAATTATGTATTTACTGTTCACAACTAATCTCAAAAAATATGCATTTTCTAACATTTGCAGATGTTATGTAAATATTCTAAAATGTCTGCTTGATTCCTGTCCTATCAACTAAAATCTTGTTCAGTGCATTACTAATGAACTTTTAATTACCTTAATCGGCTTAATCTAATATAATAAGATGCTTTTTGTTGGTTAGAAATCCAATCTATAATTAGCAGCCTATTTTCAATAATCTACCTACAATATTGAAACTTTATATATAGGTATCTACTATCTGAGAGAATTTTTAAATATTATAATGGATCCATACTAAAACTACAGAAATTAAAATTGAAAATAAATTTACAAAAACTAAAAATTTAAGGTTATGTTAGTAATATGATGCCCATGATTTATACGCAAGCACATTAATTTTAAAAGATTAATCATTTTCTTAACTGAATAGAAGGAATGAAAGATTTGTTCTTTTGCTTAAAATACCTAAATAATGATTCTATAAATTATGCCGTCATAAAATAAAGATATATCAGTTAAAAATTTGTCTTAATTTGAAGCAAAACTAATCAAAATTTAGTTTATAAAAATATATACTTTAGCCCATCTGATGGTTCTCGTCTATACAGAAAGACAGTTTTTAACATCTATATTTATTTATTATAAAACTCCATTAAAAACATTATTTAAAAACGGATAAGATGGACAAACATTTTATTACATCAAATTATTAATTATTGCACAAATAAATAAGTTAAATACACTAATACATAAATATAAATAGGTTACATTTATATAAGAAAAATTATCATTATAATCACAGAGCGTATATTTGCACGATTGTATACAAAACAATACAAAATGTAGGTGTGAGGGAGGCACTTCAAATAATGGCAATAATTGCTTTCTAAAAATGTTTTTCATTTACCTTTCTGTCTAATTGTTTCACAATTTTGTAATTTATTACGGTATACTTTCAATGATGATGTCTTTCCTTTTCCACAACTTTTTCTAATGTGCCTTTCTATCTAATTTTAGTTTTACAATTTTGTAATTTATTACGATAAGATTTCAATGAGAATAATGTCTTTCTTTTGTACAATTTTTCTCACTTTTCTAATTTCTGCTTCTTTTATAATTTCTTAAAAATCACTGGATTTGATTCTTTAGTTGTGCTGTATCATCACTTGAAGGTTGTGACAATTCCAATGGTAATTGTGAAGTTGAACCTTCTATTATACATATTAACGAAACTTTCATTTCTAAAATCGAAATAGGCCTCTGTTGAGAGTGATATTTTCGTTATTTGTATTGCTGAAGCTATAAGGAAGCACGTCTGAATTATATCTACGTATTATTTAATGTAATTCCATAAAAGATAAAGTTATGTGCGAGTACCAAATCATTTACTATTGCAAATTTATTACTGATTTTTGTTGGCTATTTTTAATCGAAATACCACATATCGGGAAATTATTTGATCACAATCATTACTGACTAATCACTAGTAATCACACACACAGTTTTTATAGGTTTAATAAATCACAATAAATTGAAAGATGCACAAGGATACTTTGACAGCACAAAATAATCAGGAATTCGCGAAAATCATACTCAACAGATGGCGCTAGTGAATTTTCAAAATGTCGGATATAGTGAGGAAAACATTTCGGCTGTCATAACCTGAAGTGTATTATTTTCGTATAAATAACTATTTACGTGAAAAGTTTTCCGACATGCCGAAAGTTATAGGAGAATTGAGCGATATTTTTGGATATGTTGGAACCAAAAGTAGACCCATGAAAGAGGGCGAAGCCGTATTTAAAGCTGGTCATATCATTCTCTGCCAGGTTGAAGATGTCATCAAGCAACAAATATTTGCCCTGTGTTTACAAACATCTGCATTAAATTCTCCACCTCATGAAATAAAAATATGTATACGAGATGAGTCCAATAAATGGCAATGCGTATGCAGCTGCAAAGCGGGTCAATCTGGGTTTTGTAAGCATATAATCTCCACGCTCATTTACATAAACTGGCAAGATTTGTTAAATTATAAAATAATTCAGTAGTTTTTGTATTTATTATACTTATTACTATTTAATTATTCTGAAAATACATATTAATTATGAGGATTGAGGAATTAGAGTAGCTAAGTTGCACAGATGTAACGCAGGCATGGGGTAAGGAAAAAGAAGCTTTGAAAATGGTGTATGAAGTTGAACCAATTTCTAAGGACTCCTTCACACTTGGTTTCCTTGAATCGCATTCCGGAATCCGATTCCAGAAGCGCGCTGAAACTTTCTATAGGTACATTTAAATAAAGTCACACAGAGATTCCGTAGAATGCATATACATAGATGCATTCTACGGAATCTCTGTGTGAACAGACTCTATTTAAATGTATGGACAGTTTCAGCGCGTTTCTGGAATCAGATTCTGCCATTCAAGGAATCCAAGTGTGAAGGAGTCCTAAAGTCTTGCCATCCTGAAAAGAAACGTGTGATCCTAACTGTGAAAGAACAGACAAACAAAATTTCAATTTGCTGATTTTAATATTTTCTAATATTTTTAAGGCATTGTTCACAACACTTGTCACATCAAGGTCAACTTCAGTGAAATACAACAACTTTTTTGTCGCTATTTAAAATATCAGGTAGCTGAAAATAAAATAGGAGATACCTATAGGTAATTTGATATGCATATAATAGGTAAGTACCTACTTACTAATGAAAGAATCATCAAGAATAAAATCTTGGCTATACGTACAGGGTGTTTCCTATAAAACTATACCCCCCCTTATTTCGGTCAATTACCACCGATTTTAATTTTTTAAAAACCGGTCTAACACAGAATTTTCCGTAGATTTTGAATATGCTATTACTTTTTTTCCTACTTCAACCGTATACGAGGGGCAGAAAAAAATATGGTTTTTTTTAAATGGAACACCCTATATATTTTTACATATTTGGATTCGCCTCGTTCTTCTGATTACAAATATATATGACACTTATATATTTGCTATAAAAATGGTGTAAATAATTGAATATAAACTTAGGGCGTTTCCTTCAAAACTATACCCCCCTTATTTCGGTCAATTATTAACGATTCAAAATTTTCAAAACCTACACATAGAATTTTTCGTAGATTTCATATATGCTATTACTTTTTCTCTCCCTTCAACGGTATACGAAGGGTGGAAAAAAGTCTGGGTTTTTTATGGAATGCCCTGTATTTTTTTACATATATAAGTATTATACATATTTATAATCAGAAAGGTAGGGCGGATCCAAATATGTAAAAAAATACAGGGCATTCCATAAAAAAAACATACTTTTTTTCACCCTTCGTATATCGTTGAAGGGAGAAAAAAAGTAATAGCATATATGAAATCTACGAAAAATTCTATGTGGAGGTTTTGATAATTTTGAATCGTTAATAATTGACCGAAATAAGGGGGGTATAGTTTTGAAGGAAACGCCCTAAGTTTAAATTCAATTATTTACGCCATTTTTATAGCAAATATATAAGTGTCATATATATTTGTAATCACAAGGAGGAGGCGAATCCAAATATGTAAAAATATATAGGGTGTTCCATTTAAAATATACTTCTTTCTGCCCCTCGTATACGGTTGAAGTAGGAAAAAAAGTAATAGCATATTCAAAATCTACGGAAAATTCTGTGTTAGACCGGTTTTTGAAAAATTTAAATCGGTGGTAATTGACCGAAATAAGGGGGGGGTATAGTTTTATAGGAAACACCCTGTACACACATACAAATTGGTTATTGGTATGGTAATTTTTAAAGCCTTTTTCCATTTATTACAAGTATTTGCGTCTTTCGGAAACCAGTGCATGTGGACGCTACTTTTGAGTTGTAAGTACCGCACTGAGGCACTAAACAGAATCTTTTGCATTTACTATTAATTTCACAACTTATAATTGATGTTATTAAACAGTTTTACACTTTCAAATATGAACCATTACTATTTGTCGGATAACATTACCGCGTAATCTAAAACGTCAAATATTTGTTTTCCTCACTATACTGGTTGCATATTTACATAAGAGATGTCGCACCCTTTGTGATTTTCGCGAATATCTAACTATGACAATGACAGGACAAATATTAGTGTCGTGCATGCATAGACTGCATGGCATAAGGAGAATTGTATGCCCGCGCGCATATTGCTAAATAACCGTCAATCCGTCTGTTGGGCCGCGATCGAACTGGGCCGAACGGTGAGTGCTAAACAACATACTTTTGGGTCACTTTCGCCTTCCGAAAAGTCGGTTGTTTAGTCAATCAAATTTGCAACTAATCCACCAATCGACGCTTTTTTATGGTATGTCAGTTATTTTATTCTGACAGTAGATGATAAGTCACAGTTTTTGTAGATATATATTTATTAAATAATAAGCTATAAAATTAAAAATACATTTACCAAAAAACATGTAGAATATATCCAATTAACCGAAAAATCATATAAATTGAAAATTTATACAAAGAATTAAGAAGCTGAGGTAATTAATCTATAATTATTCATAATTTGTGTGTGTGTGTCTTTTAAGAAATTTAAGGTATAACACAGTATTAAGGGGGTTCGATAGGATAGGAGGTAGTTTTCTGTTACATAGAAGTTTTGCGGATCAAAAAAATCTCAATTTAATATTCCTTTCTTCGTAAAACGTGACGTGGAAGTACCTGTTGATTTGATTTGCAGTGTTTTTTACGCATTTTTAATATTAAAGAGCGTATTTTTTCTATAATTCGAATTCAAGCCCCGTTTTATATTACTTTCACGAGTGATCAGAAGTATCATCGATAAAGACATTTAAACTTTTTTTCGTTAAAAATTAGTTATGTTATATAATATATAAAATTATTAAATTACAACATCTTTATACGGATTTCGTGAGGTTAGGTTAGGTGTGCCAACATGGTTATGTTATATAATGATATATTAAAATGATTAAATTACAACGTCTTTATATGGATTTCGTGAGGTTAGGTTAGGTGTGCCAACATGGTTATGTTATGATATATTAAAATGATTAAATTACAACGTCTTTATGCGGTTTTATAATTAGTGTAAAAAGTTGTATTTAAAGTGTATAAAGTGTTAGAAATGGAAGTAAAAATTCACCAAACATTTTTTTTTTTGAAAAACCATACGTCTTCGAAGAAAAAAACTGCATATTCATGTTCAGAAGACCCAATTTAGGGGGTAGCTAAAATTTCACTGAATTTCTTCTAGCTTTGCTTTTAATTTTTTTCTCCCCTGTATATGGTTCATCCAATGATTTTTTTTACTGTTCTATAAGCCTTCTACCATCTACTGCTTTTTAGAACATTTCAAAAATCGGCCGTACTTAAACTTCACTGAACCCCAAAACAACAGAGATAATGCTTTTAAACATGCCTTTTTTATTTTTATTAGTTAATGTCGTTAATAAAGAAAATAAAGTTGTTTAGTAATACGTAGTTTATTTACATTACGACAATAAATCAATATATGCATGGGTTATAACATAACAAAGTGAATTTTTAATTGTGCACTTCTTGTCTATAGGCTTGTTTTGGTTCAAAATTATCGCAGTCCTAGAACCGTTCCCGTCTTGCGCAATTTAAAAAATTATCAATTTTAATACACAGCGCATGGCTGTTTCTTCATTGCGCATGACGGGAACTGATCCTGAACTGTTCTAATCAGAACCAAAACAAGCCTTATATAACCGACGTTTAAGAATCAGCCGAGGATGGATAGTATGTTGTTTAGCATTCTCCCTTCGGCCGCGACCGAATGGATGAATTGACGGTTATTTAGGAATATGCTACCCGCGCGCAGGCACGGTGACGTCACTCAGTTTAAAAAGTGGCAGGGGTGACATCACAATTAACCTCAAAAATATGTATTTTCTAAAATTTTCGAATATTATGTCAATTTTATTAAAATTTCTACATGATTTCTGTACTATCAACTAAAATCTTATTCAATGCATCATGGACATAAGACAATAATGGAGAGTCTCGAAATTGAAGTTGATTTATCCTATACCCCACCAGAAATATCAGATGGAGCTAACCTTGTTACACTCAATCTTCTACCGGAAAAATTCAGACGGCATGCGGCAGTATGAATAATAGGTAATGTTCAAAATATTTTGCACTCTAATGCGCAAAATATTTTGGCGCACGGGGTCATGGTAACGTAAAAAAATAATGTCAATGAAAAAATGTCTCATTTTAGACACTGACGTTAATGCGCAAACATAGCCTTTTTTGACAGTTGTAGAAAAATAATTTGTTAAACGGTGTCGTATTAGAAATATTTTAAAAAAATATAGAAAATGTCAGTTAATTTTTGTCATCCAAACGTTTGAAAATCAAAAATTATGATAGGGCATTAGCTTTTAGGGAGTCCAAAGGTAACAAAAACTAAAATAAAAATCCATGACCGTATTTAAAAAAAAATAAGTTGATGGTTTCTGGAAGACAAAACGTCGGATTTCAAATTTGACAGCGCCCTCTTGTAGAGGATAAAAAGTGGCAATAACGAAGTGTTATTCATTTTGAAATTTGTTGTCAAACAACGCATTTATTATATATGTACAGGGATATCCAACGAAAATGACCACCCCTAATAAATTCTTTATTTTTGAGGCTATAAAAAAATTGTTTCTATAAAAGTTGTAGGGTTTATTGAAAGCATTTAGAATATGTGTTCAGAAAAATAAATGAAAGCCGTTTAGAGGAGATATGGTTTTAACTTGCATTTTTTCAAATGGAGCACCCCATTTTTTGCATTTTTGAAATCAAGATACTTTTCTCATTTTGAATATATAGATATATATCATATTATCTTTTAGGGTTTTCTAATTATTGCAATTTTTGTAGCCCGAAAACAACAAGGAAATAAAATAACAGAACAAATTTTTATTTTTAGAATGCATTAGTCTTGGCTAATTTAGATATTAGTTACAACTATAAATAAAAGTATTTAAAACTACCCTACATAACCTGTTCAAAATGACGCCCTTCATGTTCGATACAAAGCCGATACCTTATTCGAAATGAGAAAAGTACAGTGATTTCAAAAATGCAAAAAAATGGGGTGCTCTATTTGAAAAAATGCAAGTTAAAACCATGTCTCCTCTAAACGACTTTCATTTATTTTTCTGAAATACATATTCTAAATGCTTTCAATAAACCCTACAACTTTTATAGAAACAATTTTTTTATAGCATTAAAAATAAGGAAGTTATTAGGGGTGGTCGTTTTCGTTGGATATCCCTGTACATATGGCCCAATGATATTTATTGGCAATCAGTTTTAAGGTTAAATTTTTCCTCCATAGATAGCTCTATAGTCTTCATTTGAAAATAAATAACATTTACAATGAGGGAATTTCGAAACTTACAGGCTTTGACTATAGGTACACTTAAAGTTATGTTATAGTTAATATAGGTAATAAAACAAATTGATTTGTAGTGTATATTATATGTATATACGATATATGTATAATTTAATAATGAAATGATTGTTTACAATACATTATGCAATAAATATATATGAAACAAAATTTTATATCAAAATGCTGACAACCTATTCTCGCCTCTGTCTCTATAAAGCATCTGTGACCGAATCAATTGGAAGTCGCTATCTCTCGGTTGAGGTGACAGTTATATATATTAGCTAATTTCACTCGCTACTAGTATCAACCTCTGTTGGTTGCGGTACAGTACTACAGTTAGGCCGTACTGCCCTCTATTGGTTGCGGTACAACAGCGATTGCCAGTTTTAACAGTGGGTTGGCCAATATGTATATAAATGAATACGTGAGAGAAAGTAAAAACATTTTATGAAATTTCGGTTTTTTCCGGATATTGCCGGAAGTATTTGAAATTTTCCAAAGTGCAACACAGCATTTTGATAAGCATCAAATTTCGAAACTTTGCCATAATATGTTTCCGAGATCCGAATGATGAGGCTCAAAAATAGGCCATTCTGTACATTTAAAAGATTTTTTTACGTTACTATATAATTATTATATTTAGTAGAGCATTTTATAAGTCTTATAGTGCAACTTGGAGCACTCTTTCTCTGTTATGGGCTTTTAAAATATAATATAAATATATATAAAATATAATATGTAAATTCAACAATTTCACTTCCCTTACTATATAATTATTATATTTAGTAGAGCATTTTATAAGTCTTATAGTGCAACTTGGAGCACTCTTTCTCTGTTATGGGCTTTTAAAATATAATATAAATATATATAAAATATAATATGTAAATTCAACAATTTCACTTCCCAACCTTGTGCTATTTTATTTAACTTTTTGGACAATTAGTAAATATCTCTAAATTATTTATTAACAATTTTGTATAGGGATAATGGATAATTTGCCAGAAGTCATCAATATTATAAACTAAAATAAGGTGTCTTACCTGGTGATGTGTTGATTTCTCTTTTTTTTAAAAGCTTATCCTTAGAAAAAAGGAATTTAGATAACACTTGCTTCAATTGGTTTAACGTAGGGTCAACAGTACTACATTGTTTTGATACATCACGTTGGGATCTTTTATGTAAGTTTTCCATTAATAAACCACGATTAGAAACATCATTTTTATTGCTTACAAAGTTTCTTAAACTATGATGTTTTGAGTGAAGAAAGGCAATATTCAATGGAATGTTCACATGTAGTTTTTTAATACCAATTACATTATTCAATTCAGCACTATCTACATTTCGTATTAGTATTATAATTAGTAAAATATATACAATTAATAATAGTTTTGACATAACATTACAATTATTTTGACAAATTTTGATTGACAATATAATGATCAAAAGTTTATCAAAATGTACATATATTAACTAAAATTCTGATTCTACACTAAGTATACGTTATAAAATATATGTATATGTATGTATTTATGAACATATATACATATATATATAATATGTATGGCAATTTTAACAATTTGCTGTTGTGCCCTTAATATTAATGAAAATATTAAATTACTAGATTGAATTAAAATAGCTAAACCTAGCAAAAATTGACATCACAGTAAAATAAATACCTTGTGCTAACACCACTAGTAATAACACAATCTAGTTCAATCTGACTAGTTTGACTAAAATGTAAGACCGCAGAACTTGTCCTCAACTAATCTGAATGTCTCATAATCCAGTCTTCTCCAAAAAAAGTTCAAATGTCAGTCTTGCAGTGATGTTTTAGGCCTGTAATAAGAAACTTAGGTATATTAAACAATTTGTTATATTGTTTAAATATATTTATTGAATATTCATAAAAATTTATGAGAGAGAAGTCAATAATTACAATGAAGTATTGGTAGTATTGTATCTATAAACCGATTGTCACATTTAGTTCACTCATTTGCATAAATAGAGTAGTATTATAACAAAATGATATTTTCCATTTTTAACTGTCAGTCTTGAGACAAAATAACATACAAAGAATTTCACCATTTCCCAAAAAAACGGCCTCATATAGTACAGTTTGGAGAATTTTTGTATGTCACATTTGGTTTATAGTGTGTGATAATAGGACAATGTGTACGAGGCTTTTGATTATTTGAATTTCAGATATCAGGTACCTATAATCATAAAATACAATTGGTGAACACAACAGTTAACGGAAGGTATGAATCGGGATCGGTACAATAGCTGTTTTCGTTCGTGCAGAACAAAGTAATCATGATTCCATTTCGTATATTCCAGTAATGGAATATGAGCTTTATGGGCAAAGTAATTAAGAAACTGTCTCAAGCACTGAACTGAATCTTGATTTCTTTGTTCACTAATCATTGCACGAACGAAAGCAGCATTGGGCACTAGGAGATTAGTGTGTGCAAGACAAAGATGGCTAATTTTACTGACATCAACCGTCTTGGTCTTCTCCACCTCATGTTGTTGTAACTTAATAAGCTAGTAGTCGAGGTCAGGAGTCGGGATTTTTTCGGGTTTTTGCTTTTTTTTGCTAGAGCGCCAATCTAGAGATCCCCCGTTTTCGAGGTCACTGAACACGATGGTGGTGGTTCAAACTTTTTTTTCCCTCGGCAACTCCTTCAAATTGGTAAAAAACCACCTCCAAATCGCCCTCCCGCTTACAAATAATTTTCGAATCCCTTTTTTGGTCTGGTTAAGACTTTCTCGAGTACAGAGGTTCGGTCTTCCAGGCAGATGAGCCAAGCCACCCCCACCCCCTGATTTGCACCCCCTCCGAAGGGGTAGAAAACGTATTTTTTCTTGAAAAAAACCTCGTGTTTGTACGTATATATACACCATATATACAGGGTGGGCCATTGAAAACAAAACATGCCTTCTTGAAAAAACGCTCGGACGGGTCGATTCTTGATTTTTGGGGGACAACTTTTGATGCCAAACTTGACATTGACACATCAACCCCCTAGCCCCAGCAACCCCTTACTCAAGAATTTAAATAGGGCAAGAGGGGTCGAGCGACCTCTCATTTGAAGCGCCTTTCAATTCTCTATGCGTCAGCATGGTCGAAATGAGTTTTTCTCAATTTTTTTTCGTCGCCATGAAAAGCGCCCTCTAGATTAACTAAGGTGGGGGTGTTGTTTGGGAAAAAATCCTGAAACACGTCACCTTTTATCTCTTGAACGACACATTTTGATGTCAAATTTGACTTTGTTAGGTCAACCCCCTAGCCCCAACAACCCCTAACAAAAACAGAAATTACGGCCTCGAAAACGAGGGGGGTCTCTAGATTGGCGCTCTGGCAAAAAAAGGTACCCCTTCCGACTTCTGACCTCGACTATAGGAGCGTATCAGGGAAACAGCCACACATGTAAAAATTGCAAATACTTATTCAATTAAAAATTTTTATTTTATTATTATATTATTATTTAAACATAATTATATTATTATTTTATCTACAATAAAATTCTTACGTACCATATGTTTTAATTACCTAATATCCGAAATGGCCAAAAGCCTTGTGCCTATTGTTCTACTTATCTCACAGTATTATGTGACCTAAGAAAATTCTTCAAACTGTACATATACAGTTCGTCCCCAGTGCATGCATTGCTCTCTCTGTTATTATTAGTGATAGAAAAATGGTTAAATGAAATATTTCAAATTCAATTTTCTCCACAGCCTACTTAGAAATCTGATTTTTTTCATACTTTACACTAGTAAGTTTAATTTCTTCTGATAGGTACATTTTTTATACATCGTTGAAAAGGGAATTAAGAGTTCTATTGAACCATACAAAAAATACAATAAGAAAATCAAAGTTAGTGACATTACCTAACTCAAAAGCAAATGACGATAAAAGATTCTCTGGTAATGATAACGAAAACACCTTAAGAAAGTGGAAGTTTTTTAAAATGCACCTTTTCAGTTTTTTGAAAATATCTCGAAAGCTGAGGTAGCTATAATCTGTCGCACCAACAGATATAAATAGACTCCTCATCCCCATTAATTTTATGGTTGAGCAGAACGGTGTACACAATAGTCAGTTTTACTTAATGAAATTAATGAAAGCTGTGATAGCCATCAGATTTCGATGAAAACCTAACATTAAAAAACAAGCGTTTTAACATTTAGTCATAATATTAATCGTTTGCATTACATACCTTAATACTTAATACGCAAAACATATAAGGTTAATTCTTATACGTACTATCGAGGCCGAAAAGAAGTAATCGACTGATTATCCCGTTGTAACTATGGTTCTATTCAGTGTCGCATCAATCCCAATATTTTTTTTATTAGTGTCAACGTCATTGTCATATTAAGCAAAAATAAAATCATGCCTTATCATGTTTTGAGTGAAGCAGAAAAAGGCTAAATCATCGCCAAACTTGGAGAAGGGTGGTCTCAACAACGCATGTGAAATTAATTGTAGCAAAAGCAGCATTCAAAAACTAAACAAAAAGTGGATAGAAGCTCATGATCTGAGCAAGGCAGTGGGTTCTGGGCGGCCAAGAAAGAGTACTCTAGAAAACGACAATACCCTGGTTAACTATGTGAATTTAAACCCATTTTCTAATTCTATTGAAGCCAAAGAGCAAACCAACTTCCCAGCGTCTGTTAGGACAGCAAGAAAACGGTTGCGAGAGCAAGGTCTATTTAACTGTGCCAGTGCTAAAAAGCCCCGACTAACAGATGTTAATAAAGAGGCAAGAATGCAGTTTGCAGATACTTTTATTAATGAAAACGATCGTTACTGGGAGCAAGTGGTCTTTTCCGACGAAAAGATATTTCAGTCCTGCTACAATGGCCAACTGCTAGTTTACCGTCCCAGGGGTCATAAGTTTCATGAAGAATATTTGCACAAAACAGATTATAGCGGAAGGTATTTTGTCTTTTTGTTTAGTTTTTAAATTGTGCCTTTGCTGCAATTAATTTTACTTGCTATGCGTTGTTAAGACCACCCTTCTCCAAGTTTGGCAATGATGTAGCCTTTTTCTGCTTCTCTCAAAGCCATACTAATTAATTGTTTTCTTATAATTAAAAAATATTAACAACTTATTTCTTATTAGTTTTTTTTAAATAAATACTACCCCACCAATGATTTCTTGTCAAAATAATTTAATTGACATAACTGATGTAAAAACTCCCATTTACAAAGGAAAATTTTTCGAAAAAACATACTACTTGATAAAAAATCGATTACTTTTTTTCGGCCGCGATAGTACCTTAATTCACAAAGTAAGATATCTTTATATAAGATAAATCTCAACGAATACATTGACATAAACAGCTGACATAAATTAAGAAATAATAATATCACAAAAACGAATATGACAGTTGACAGTTAGGCGGACTCCCTATTTATTCGCGTTTTTAATATGTTTCGCGTGTGTTGCAAAAGATGTAAAAAGTTTAACGCGTTCGCGAGTACTTTGTAGAGTAGGCCTTTGCCAGTCAAATCTAGCGGTTGCTTTGTAATTCGGGTTCTATAAATACGACCAACAGAGAAATTCCATTCAAATTTAGCGGGCATTTTTGGGGAGGAGTCTATTTATATCTGACAGATTATAGGTAAAATTTAAAAACGTCATCAAAATGGTCTAAAATTTTCTAAAACTTTTACCACTTAACCTTTTCTCTATCTCTAATAATAACTGAGATAGCAATGCATGCATTTGGTAAAGACTGTAGGTCGCCAATAGATAGAACACCCCATTTTAAGGTAAAATCTTAAAGTTTTTCGGCAGTTACTAAGACACTATACTAGCTCTCGATTTGAAATTTGGTATGTGTTCTTTCGTTTAATAGCACTATCTTTTTGTCATTACGACACACTTGTCTCAATATCCAGTGGCGTAGAAACTGGGATATGCCTAGAATTTTTACGCCAATGAGTTTTTCCTAAAACCCTGTAAATGGATGGTCCGAATTGTACCTTTAATAATTTGAGAATCAATAGAAAATGTGAAATTAATGTGAGTTTTCTTAATAAACTTATATCGAAAACTTAACCGTTTCAGAAATACAGGACATTGAAGTTAAATTTTTTTGGATTTTTTTTTATATCTCCTGAAATAAATGGAATATTTTATTGAAATTTTGTGTGTACATGTTCCTGAGTAAGTACCACGTTAATCATTATTTTCATTTTCCTACTTCAACCAGAGGCGTAACCACGGGGGTGTGAATCCCTTTATTTGAAGAAAAAGGGTATGTCAATGATCGAAATTGTATTTTTTTCCATTTTTGAAATCTACAGCCAGTTTACGAATAAAAAGTCCTCTTTTAGCTCGTTGTACAGTTAAATTTTAATCAGAATTCATTATTGCATATTCATAAGAACAAGTATCGGGTGTTTTTTTTTAGAGGTATAAAACTTTAAAATAAAATAAAACACATAAAAATCGTGGTAATGGCCATAGTATTGCGCTTTGTTCGAAATCATATTTAAACAAAAATGGCATACAATTATCTCTCCAATAAAGTCAATACCATGGTCATTACCAGATTTGTATGTGTTTTATTGGTAGTGAGACATTTTTGTCACTCCACTTTTTCCCAGTCGTTTTTTTCACTCCATTTTTCCCACTGATTCTTTTTCCCACTGATTCTTTTTCCCACTGACCTTTTTTTCCATAGGAGACTTTTCTCATTGCTTCTTTTTCCCACTGACCTGTTTTCCATAGGCCACTTTTCCCATTGCTTCTTTTTCCCACTGATCTTTTTTCCACTAAAATTTCTCACAAAAATTTTCAATAAAAAAAATTTATTCATAAATATATTAAGATATTTCAGATTTTACGAACTATCAAAAACATTCAATTAAAAAAAAAATTATTCGTAAATATATTAAGATATTTCAGTTCTTACATACTGTCAAAAACATTTTATGTCTCCAAAATCGTGAATTAAAACGAGAAGCTGTTGCCCACGTTGTGAAGATAGGTTCATACTCTGCAATCCTGCCTTCTTCTTTTTTCTTCGTATGAGTGGACAATATGGACTTCTGGTTCGACCATTTTACTTCGTTGAATTATACGTTTGACAGAAAACAAATGTCAATAAGTTGTCAATAAATAAAAACATAGTGGAAAAATAAACTATAGGAAAAAATGATCTATGGAAAAAAAACTATGGGAAATAATGGTCAGTGGAAAAAATGGAGCGACAAAAGTGTCGTACAATCGTAAAATAAACTATGAGAAAAAATTACTTATGGAAAATTAAACCTATGAAAAAAAAACTATGCGGAAAAATGTCCAGTGGAAAAAAACTATGGGAAAAAATGGCCACTGGAAAAAATGGAGTGACAAAAGTGTCGTACAATCGTTTTATTTAATTCGTTAGAGGAGATGTTCATAATGCTCACCACCAACTTCAATACATTTCCGACATCTTCGAATTATGGAATCAAAGCCAACTAAAAATAAAATCAGAAAGCACACGTAAAGATAACGAATATGCAATGAATTCTAATAAAAATTTAAAACAGGATTTTTTATTTGTAAACTGACTGGATTTCAAAAATGGAGGAAAAAGTACAATTTCGATCATTGGCGTATTCTATTTCTTTAAACAGTTTAAACAAAGGGATTCGCACCCCCGCGGCGGTTACGACTCTGGTTGAAGTGGAGAAATGAAGATAATGATGATTAAACGTGATACTTATTCAGGAACATGTACGGAGATGGAGTGGCCCATTTTCCAACCTCATCATTGGGATCTCGGAAACTACAGAGTCCGTTAAATTATGGCAGAGTTGCACAATTTGATAATTATCAAATAATAGAGAATAAAAAGTGGCAATGATGAAGAGTTATTCGTTTTAAAATTTAATTCAAATAAATAAATAAATTGTAAATTGTCAAATTTGAAATTCGACGTTTCGTCTTCCAGAAACAGTCATCAACTTATTTTGTTTTAATACAGACCTGGATTTTTGATTTTATTTTTTGTTACCTTTGGAATCCCTAAAAGCTAGGACTCATCACAAATTTTGATTTTCAAACGTTTCGATGACAAAAATTGTCATTTTCTGTATTTTTAAAAAATATTTAATACGACATTGTTTTTAAAACACATTATTTTTTCAACATTGTAACTTTATTAGTTAGGTAAAAAATAAATATCTAGAATGATACTGATGAAAAGCTATATTAAAAGCGAATAGAAAGTAATTATAATTATAACTAAAACACTTATTTGTAGGTAACGAATATAATAATTTTTATTTATTTCCAAATCCTAAATGAGTAAATAGGATTTTATAAAATAGGATAAGTCAAATACTTTCTTTTTAATCAGTATTAAAGTAGGCACCTCAAAATCGTCATTAAAGTGAGAGAAATAGTTATTAAAGTAATCCATTATTGTACTGTTATACGATTTTTTGTAGTTGATGGAGGTGACAAGTTAAACGTCAATAGGGTAAGTAAATAAAGTCTATCTACGCTCGTTATATATATAATGACAGTAATATGACACTCATTACAATGGCATAATGACGTTGTTTATAGCACTAATGCGATATATATTTATCGCACGCATTTTATAAAAAAAAAAGCACGCAAACCACCCGTTGCTAAGGAGATGCCAACAAACAGCTATTGTTATTAACTTAGTTATTACTTACTTGATAAATATTGTGTGGTGTTGACAATATATAATATTAATTAATTAGTAGTTTTTTATGTATAAAAAAATTAAAAGTCGGGCGTAGATAAAATTTTGTATATTATACGTGCCATATCTGTATTTTATAGCACTCGTCTGTTTACAAAACTCACCTTTGGTTCGTTTTGTAAACATCAGATGCGTGCTATAAAATACCTCATATGGCACTTATAATATAAATAACTATTATCGGTTTCAGGATATTAATCATTTGTCTACATATACACAAGTAGGCTGGTAAGTAAGTCATAACTAAAGTTGTACAGTAATATTTATTTATCGGTTTCAGGATATTAATCCTTTGTTTACATATGCAAAAGTAGGCTGGTAAACAAGTCATAACTAAAGTTGTACAGTTATATTTAAAACTTGTACGGTAATATTACAAATACAGATCTGTCAATAACTGTCAACAGATGAAATAATAAATAATGAAACTATAGGGCTATTTATTAATACAAACAGACAGAAAACTCCAAACAATAATAATTAAGTACTGAAATGTATTTTCAGGCAATCCAAGGTCCATTTTTATGTAGCCGTTGTGACATTAAAAATGTAAACATTTATGTAATATGAAAAAGGTAACAAATACAAACAAACAAAATATAACTGTAACCATGGCGACAAATCAACCCATACAGACTTGACCAACTAATGAAATGAAAACGTTATTAATAAGAGAATATCAAAAGGTAATATCTATTAATAATGTCTTTATTTTCTGAAACCGATAAACTATTGAACATATCACGGATGTTATGAATCATAACAGCCTTAGATGTCTTAAAATCCTCGCTCTACGAGCTCGGATTTCAAACCGACATCTGCGGCAGTTATGATAGTCATAACATTCCTAGATATGTTAATAGCTATTCCATGCCAGCAGCTTGTACGGGGTAATATTACAATGCAGATTTATCAACAACTGTCAACAGATGAAATAATAAATAATGAATCTAAAGGGCTATTTGTTAATACAGACAGAAAACTCCAAACAATAATTATTAAATACTGAAAATGTATTACTACTGCTCCTGCTTCTTATAATATCTATTAATAATGTCTTTATTTTCTGAAACCGATAAACTATTGAACAAATCACAGATGTTATGAATCACAACAGCCTTAGATGTCTTAAAATCCTCGCAGTACGAGCTCGGATTTCAAACCGACATCTGGGGCAGTTGTGATATTCATAGCATTCCTAGATATGTTAATAGCTATTTTTTTCTAATTTTGACATATAAAATTACACTTATCAAGTGTCAAAAATGTTCTACTTTTCATCCATAGTTAGGAAAAGTTCGTTTCCTACAAAATCTCAAGAAATAGAAACAACGTATATTCAAAACATAATACGAGTTTATAGGAATTATTATTTTTTAATTATAAATATTAATTATTACAATTTGTTGTCAAATTAACTCCCGAAGAAGTTTTATTTGTTGAATTTGCCATGCTATTATGTGCTGCATTATGCACTAAATTAATAACATTTGTCATTTGTCACTTTTGACATTAACATTAAAAATAAATTAAATGCGTAATAACAGAAACAAAGGTAACTATTATTACATGAATAGGTACTTAATTTTCATTCTTTCTTTCTTATTGAAAGAATTTTATTTTTAGATGTTTAAAATTAAGAAAAAATCTTGTAGGTATGTAACATGTTACGAAAGACCATTTTGTGTAACTCGTGTCATTTTGCAGGAACTCGCTTCGCTCGTCCCGCAAACATCCACTCGTTACACAAAATAAAGTTTTTCGTAACTATTTACATAAATAGCTTTTACAATCAGAATTATACTATAACTATTATAATTGCTAAAATAATGGACAGTACAACAAAAAATTATTCCGAATTGACATTTAAATAATTATTACATTTCTAAAAGATGCGCATTCAGCGGATGTAACTGTTGCGTAGCAATTGCATTCGATTGGTTTATTGGTATTTAAAATTTTAAATATTATGACATTTCTTAGGCCGGGGACACACTGGCGTTCAAGTCATCGCGTCCAGGACACCGCGATTCGGTCGCATGTGCGACTTGTCACCACTTGTGTAAAGTTGGCGTAGCAAACGCGGCCACGTCGGTCAGTCAGACGTCTCGAGAACTGCGATACGCGGCGACCTGAGCGTTTGTATGACGGCTACCGTATACTAATATAGGGAATATTCTAAAGCGTTTTAGCAGTTGCTATCGCCACGGCCAAGAAACGCTCACATCACCGTGTGATGGAGTTTATAATAAAAGTAATTTATGATGTATTTTGTTTATTCCATTTGGACACAATATTATAATGGGTTTGTATATCAGATTTCATTTGTAATCTTTCATCACGAATACATTTTTTTGTAAAGTTATAAATTGACATGTTGGGGTTCGGTAGATACCGTTCCAGTGGACCGGTTTTGCTCGACTTGGCCTCTAGAACGTATGTACAAAATTTGAAAGCTTAATCTCAAAAACTGTAGCTGCTATCGCGATACACACACATACACAGACAGAAATTTGTTAATTTTGTGTGTCTTCATAATTCAAGATTCGTCCAGAAATGCCCTAAAAATTTTCAAAATTTTTTTCACGAACCTTAAAATAGAAAGAGTGACGTTTAATAGGGTTAAATAATACAAGAGATAAGATAATGCCGCAGACGCGCTGACGAGGAGCAATAACTCCGAAACACGTGTCCGTAGCTGCTTCATGTTTCTTTTTTGGGGTCTGCGGCATTATCTTATCCCTTAAAATAGAGTTGAACAGTCTTAATCGAGTTGATTAGTCTTAATTTCACAGTTTCTGGGTTAAAAAAAAAACTAACATGCCTCTTGGCATTAATAGAATATTACATTATAAGTTTTTGAAAGTGGTCTTTTGCAAGACGAGGAGGGTTAAAGAATACGAGGACGCTAAAGCGTCCGAGTACTTCTTCGAAGAAGATTCTTGTCGGAATTACCAAAATAAAAGTAATAGTGTAAACATTGTGTCGTGGCTAGCGGGCTATATACCCAAAGCCCCCCCAAAAAAAAGTAATAGTGGCCCTTCTACTCCGTACTAATGTCATTTTATTTTATTTATATTTTTGAATATCATAGCTGTGTTTTCCACTTTCCATTAATATTGCAGAAAATAAGTTCAATATAAACGAGGTTGACAGACACATTACACTGAAATAAAAGTATTAACCCATTTTTTAAAATCCTATTTACTCATTAAGGAAAGTTTAGAAATAAATAAAAATTATTATAGGTATTCATATTTATTATTGTAACTTAAATTAATTATCTACCAATAAGTGCTTTAGTTATAATTATAATTACTTTTTATTAGCTTTTAATATAGCTTTCCATCTTTCATCCTTCATAAATTTAGATATTTATTTTTTACCAAATGAATAACTTTTAGAATATTGAAGAAATAAATTGTTTTAAAAACAGTGTCGTATTAAATATTTTTAAAAATACAGAAAATGTTTTTTGTCATCGAAACGTTGGAAAATCAAAATTGGTGATGAGTTACAGCTTTTAGGGAGTCCAAAGGTAAAAATAAAATTTAAAACCCAGCTCCGTATTTACAAACAATAAGTTGATGATGGTTTCTGAAAGACGAAATGTCGGATTTCAAATTTGGCAGCGCCATCTTGTAGAGGATAGAAAGTGGCAATGAAAAGTGTTATTCGTTTTAAAATTTGTTTAAATAACGTCAGAAAAAACTAAAAAAGATTTTATGAAATTTCGGTTTTTTCCGGATATTGAAACCATTTTAGAACGTTATTATTGTCGAATAATGTGAAAACAAATTTTCTAAATTGCAGCACGATATTTTGATAAACATCAAATTGCGCAACTTTAACCGACCCTGTATCCCTTACGGTTTCCGAGATCCCATTTATGAGACTCGAAAATGGACCACCCTGTAAACACAAAATTTCAATAAAAAATTCGATTTACTTCAGGAGATAGGTACAATTCTGACCACCTTGTATATATAGTATGAAAATCAATATGGTCATCCCCCATATTTTTTTAATTTTAAATTATAAAACTTCATAAAAAAATAAATCACCCGTATTTTTTTATTTTCTTATATTGCATCGTTTAACATAAGAAAGAAACTTAAATAAAACATAAATCAAAACTTGCGCTCTTCGTGACGTAGTAAATCCCGAGTCGTTCATTGGTTGTTGTTTGTCAATAAGGTAGATACTGCGGACCTTCGTTGTGATTGGCTGAAATAAATTCCTATTTAAAAATACACCAATCACGAGCTAAACCGGAGTTCGTGATTTGAAGGTTTGCGGTACATTTATATGACCCGCAAATCAGCCCAGAACGGAATGCTAGAATCTCCCTGATTGGTTGATTTGAAATCCGCCTATTTTCAAGGACGTTGCGGAAATAGTTGATTCAACTTCAACTATGTCCATAGGGTCCGTAAGGTTATGATAATATTTCGAGTTTTGCGATAGTTGTTAAGAATTGAAAATTACTATGATTAAACATTGCTCTGTGCCAATACGTACAAATAACCTTTTAAATACGCCTGACAAATTATTTATAACAGTAGGTACCTACCAGTAGATAAAACTCGGCGACAGTCGTGGTGCGATTTTACGTTTCTCAACTCCGCACATGAAAAATCCAAATTGTCCATATAAAATTCGTCAATCATGCAGGAATCCACTTCTAGCAAGTTGTCGGAGGCACCTTTTACAAAACCTTGTTCCATATTTCCACAAAATTTAAAAGAACAGACGAAAAGAACATGAAAACAAACATCCTGTCATGATCCGCCATTAATATCATCAATAATAGGTTTGTTCCAGCAGAAATCACAAACTAGTCAGAGCCAACCAGTTCTATCTAAATTGATCAGCTGGTCAATCCACAACTGTCTCTAACCAATCATAATTACTTCTGACTAGTTTGTGATTTCTGCTGGAACAACCCTAATGTCAATTGTCAGACCTAGCCTAATACGAATCGTGCGCGTGCGCTGGGACACAGGCTAGGAACTGGAATTTAAAACGTCACTGAGCGCGATAATTCAAAATTATTTAGTGCCAATTGACTATGTGCAAGGGGGCGGAGCTATTACTAAATCCGACGCGAGCGTTTGCGGTGGCCATAATTGTAAATTTTGAACCCCCAATTTTCCCATTTCCCATTTGTCAAGATCATATGTTTTGTGCTGTCAAAAGTGTCAAATAATAATAATTGTTGTTTGAACGAGAAGAGTCGTAATTTAATAGTGTTTTTCGGTTATAAACGAAACATGCATGGGAAAAATTAAGCGACCCGCAAATAAATGTTGTGTTCTAGGCTGTCGTGTTAGTGACATTTTCCATAAAATAAAGTTCTATAGAATATTACAGATTTCCTGTGCGGAAACACAACCTTAAATAATGCGCGAAGTGGATCAAAGCTTTGAAAAGAGTCAAGTAAAAGAATGTATTTACCTCTAAATTAAGTTTATAAAGCGTATCTGTTGCAGCCGTTTGTTGAACGCACTTTGCTGTAGTTTTATTATTGCAGCTGATATCAACATATTCTTCTACATGTTTCACATGACAAAATGTCAATTTCTTTCTTTTTTCTAATACATCTCTCACTTTTGGTAAATTTATTGGAACACGTAATTTGTTTAAATTTGGTACACAAAATTATATTCGTCATTATTTTATGTTATTCTGTCATGTCGTGACATTGACAATCATGTACTGACATTGACAGTTTAGGGGTACAAATATTAAAAATTTGACCACGAGCGGCGCTACTAGAACCCTTGCACATAGCGAATAGGCCAGTCAATAAAACCATCATACACCGCAAACGCGCATGTATCTACGATTGTTTTATATGTTATTAGGACCCCTGATAGTAGTTTATATCCAAGTTTGCAATCCTGAAAACCCTGTGCTACTTCCGTGGTGCTCGAAATTCTGGCACTTGTTGCATTTGTTTGAAAATAACAACTTAAGGAAGCGTTTTTCGGGTATCTTCATTCTATACTTTTGTAAAGCAAACTAAATTTGCTACAATTTAAGGCCAACGAGAGCTCTCTAGGTCTATTGGTTGCGGAGATACAGCCAGTGAAAGATGGGCAAATTTTTCTAAAAAGTGAAAATTTATCGGTAGGGTCATTTTCTAACACACGTGCCGGCTAAACTGATGCTCCTAAAGAAAAGTCATGAGAAAGGAATTTGTAGAAAATTGAATTAGCTTCAATTTGATCCCAAAATGGTGCCTCTAGGCCTCATAGTTTCCTCAGAAACTAAAAAATAGTAAAACATCGGATTTTGGGAAAACGATGAAAACATTACTGAATAATGTATTTCTTTAAAAAAACTTGCAAGAACTTGAATTTAACATAACGTAAACATAAAATAAACAACGTAACCATAAATATAAACTATAAAATACTATTTACACAGTCAAGCACAAACACCTCAGTAGTTTAAAACTTCGCCTTTTTGGAAGGTCCGGGTCTCATCCAGTCTGGATTAGTGGGAGAGGGAGGGGGAGGAGAGACGAGGGTTTCTAGAGGTGGAGGCGAGTCGTCACATGTTGTTGGGTCATCCACATCCTCGTCCTCCCCGTCCAGGACGATAGGGGTGGCGTTGCTGCAATTTCGCCCTTGGCAAAAGGAACATACGATAGAGCACTTGAGCCCTGCCTTTCTGCAAGTGCACGGCCCTAAGCACCCTTTCTTGCATTTGCAAGCCACCATTTTAAGCAGGGTTTGAGGAGCGGGCTCTGCGCACATTGTGACTAGCATGAGACTTTGTTCGCTGGCAGCCCATCCCCAATCACACGGGTTTTTATCGACCCCCAACCATTTTTGCACCTGGTGATAGGTCCTCCAAAAATGATATTTTGCAGCCTCTGTGGTGGCGGGGAAGCGGCCGATTTTACAAATGCTGAGTATCGCAGGGTGTTCAGCGTTCCCTCATCTTCTCCGTAGAGATTCATCAAGATTTTTTTGCCAGGATTTCCTACTTCTTCCTGGTTGGAGTTTGGATCAAGGAAAATGCTGGCGAGGTATATCCAGTGGGTTTTCTTTTGAAGACGTTGCACCAGGGGCAGAGATGGTGTCATACCCACTGATGGTATGCAGGAACAAAACCGTCTGTGGTACCTGCATTTCTCCACATGTGAAGGAATTTGCTGGATATTGGGCGCAGTCTGACCCATCTCTGCCGCCTTTCTGGAAGTACACGTTCGTATGTAGAGAGCTTAAGCCGTGGAGAAGGATCAGTAGGTCGACGTCCTCTCCAATGATGAAAACTTGGTCGAACGATGAGCTCTTGGAGAGGGCAGTCCTCACTATATCAGCATCGGCGTTTTCTTGAGATTGATGTACCTACCTCGATACCCTGCCTCTCAAATTCAATACGCATCATGGTGATCAGTCGGCGTTTGTTAGATTCATTTGAGAGCAGTTTTGCTTGAGGCACTTTGATGGGTGTTGATTCATCAAACAAAATGTCACTGCAGGAGAGAGAAGCAGAGCGTCGCAGGCGTTCAGCTGATTTAGTGCTCCTCATAGCTGCATCTTGTGGGTATCCATAAAAAACCACAGCTACGTTTTTGCCAAAGCGGTTGACAACGTAGCTGACGTATCCCGCCACAACGGCTCTGACTGAATCATATATATATTCAACATATTTCATTTTAGTGCGGCAGTTTAGCTAGGATACTTCAACATATTGTGCACTTTTTGATAAAAGCACCAAATTTGGCACAGAGGTAAACCGATGTAATATGAACAATTTTGGATGTGGAGCCATCGGCCACCTGCCCCCTGGCGGCCGTGGCGGCCATTTTCCAAAATGGCTGCCCGTGGACATCCGAAAGACAACAGAAGTTAGATAAAATTTGCTGCTGAAGGTTTTAGTGAATGTTTATTGAATGTTTTGAATGAGAGATAGTTTGTAAGTTATATACAGGGTGGGTCAATAGTGCGTATTTCTTCTGTATCTCCTGTCTCGCTAGAGATAGAAGTATGGTTCAAACTTTTAATTCATTTGTGAGAAAAAGTACATTTTCTAAAATTATTATCAATTATACAGGGCGATCCGTTATAGTGGTTGATGAAAGAATATATATTTTTTAAATAGAATGACCCAATTTTTTTTATTATGTTTGAATACCACTATGATGGCCTATTCAGCGGTAAAATATTTTTAAAATTTCTTGGATGGTTAATGAAATAAAAAATATTTCTATGGAAAACTGTCGTTATCTTCATTTGTAGTCCTTTTTCTACGATTGACTTTTTTATAAGAAACGCCACCTGTTTCTTCAAATCTGTTTTTAAACTTTTGGAAGATGCTTCTTGTGGATGGGTTCTGTGAGAATACTTTTTAGCGTAAGTTCTGGAGGCATCAAAATTGAAAGTAACTGAAATTAAATGCCTTTGTTTCTATGAAATAATTTCAAAGGTACATTGACTTTTCTGAATAAAACATACCTATTTACACATAAACAACTACATCTAGAAAATTATTCATTTTAGGTATGGGACATATCATATCAAAGTTGCAGGGAAATAAAAATTACACAATTTTTACAAAAATATATAGTGTTCCATTTGAAAAAGTTGAGTTTTGGTAGTTTGAATATTTATTTAGCAGTGCGCTTATGAACACCTTGTATGAAAAAAATATTTTCTACATCAGCTAATAGTTAAAGTATGGCATACACTACTACCACGTCAAAGAAAAAAAATTACTCTCCAAAAATAAGTATAAAATCAATTTTCAAAATGATACCTGCAAACGGCAGTTTTCAATAAAAATATTTTTTCATTCATTAACCATAAAACAAATTTTAAAAATATTTTACCGCTGAATAGACCATCAACCATTCAAACATAATAAAAAAATTGGGTCATTCCATTTAAAAAATATATATTCTTTCATCTACCACTTTAGCGGATCGCCCTGTATAATTGGTAATAATTTTAAAAAATGTACTTTTTCTCACAATTTAATTAAAATTTTGAACCATGCCTCTATCTCTAACGAGACAGGAGATACAGATTTCTTCTGTATCTCCGCACGCACGCACTATTGACCCACCCTGTATATAACTTACAAACTATCTCTCATTCAAAACATTCAAAAAACTTTCACTAAAACCTTCAGCAGCAAATTTTATCTAACTGCTGTTGTCTTTCGGGTGTCCACTGGCAGCCATCTTGGAAAATGGCCGCCACGGGGCAGTTGGCCGATGGCTCCACATCTAAAATTGTTCATACTACATCGGTCTAACTCTGTGCCAAATTTGGTGCTTTTATCAAAAAGTGCACAATAGGTTAGCTAATCCGCTGTACTATTTTAAATAAAATGGTATGTAATTTTGTTTGTTTAATGAATTTTCGGTATTTGTTTAGTGTATGTTTAGGTACCTACATCTAAAATGTTAAATTCAAATTCTTGCATGTTTTCTTAAAGAAATATATACCAACATTATTCATTACAATGTTTTCCCAAAATTCGATGTTATACAGGGTGATTCATTGGTAAGTGTACATACTTTACCTGCATATGTAGGTTACTTGGGCGATTCCATATCACCTATGGTTAGTGGGTCAATAATCCTTAATTACCAAGATACAGGGTGTTTTATTGATTTTGCGTATTTTTGTCTTGGACCATAACTTTAGAACCACTAGGTATAATAAAGTAAAATTTGGTATGTATGTTTTACTCAATCAGCCATATCGATTTCTCAATTTAGCAAAATCAAAATACAGGACCGGACAGAAAAAAATAGCCGAATTGTTAAATCTCAAAAACAACACCCTGTATCGAAAGTTTTAAAAATATTTTTTAAGATTCGGAAAGAGCGTACAAAAATAAGGCAAATAAAGTACATTTTCAAATTGCCCGCCTCTTTTTTCTATTTATTTTCTTTGATAAAAGAAAATTTTACAAAACTAAAAACCGACTATCCTCATACAAAATGGCGTTTTTGCTCTATAATAGACTACGAATTAATAAAAACTTTCATATTCAATAAGAAACCATTCATACAATGTAAGTTCTGAAAAGTATTCAACCATTCAATTAAAACCAACAAATTTACACATTATTTTAAAAATTTTAAATTCTGACAAGTAGGCTTTGAATACGACAATTAAAATTTCAAACAATCAAGTGCGTTTCTGACAGATAGTTTCTAAAAGGTTTGTTTAACTGTTCCTCACCTAAATAATCATAAACTTTACTTAATAAAATTTTGAGGCATTTTACTTTAAAGTTTATTATTATTTAGGTGAGGCAGTGGAACATTTAAACAAACCTTTTAGAAACTATCTGTCAGAAACGCACTTGATTGTTTGAAATTTTAATTGTTGTATTCAAAGCCTACTTGTCAGAATTTAAAATTTTTAAAATAATGTGTAAATTTGTTGGTTTTAATTGAATGGTTGAATACTTTTCAGAACTTACATTGTATGAATGGTTTCTTATAGAATATGAAAGTTTTTATTAATTCGTAGTCTATTATAGAGAAAAAACGCTATTTTGTACGAGATAATCGGTTTTTAGTTTTGTAAAATTTCCTTTTATCAAAGAAAATAAATAGAAAAAAGAGGCGGGCAATTTGAAAATGTACTTTATTTGCCTTATTTTTGTACGCTCTTTCCGAATCTTAAAAAATATTTTTAAAACTTTCGATACAGGGTGTTGTTTTTGAGATTTAACAATTCGGCTATTTTTTTCTGTCCGGTCCTGTATTTTGATTTTGCTAAATTGAGAAATCGATATGGCTGATTGAGTAAAACATACATACCAAATTTTACTTTATTATACCTAGTGGTTCTAAAGTTATGGTCCAAGACAAAAATACGCAAAATCAATAAAACACCCTGTATCTTGGTAATTAAGGATTATTGACCCACTAACCATAGGTGATATGGAATCGCCCAAGTAACCTACATATGCAGGTAAAGTATGTACACTTACCAATGAATCACCCTGTATATGTTATTGAGGAAACTAATTTTTCTGTTTTCATATTTTTTCGTATATAGCTTTGTTTTCAAGATATTGCCATAAAACTAAAAAAAGTCCGATTTTCACCCCTTTCGGGGGTTGTTTAAGGGTGACAGGCACGGCGGATTACCGGTGGGGTTTGGTGGTATTTTAAGGACCCCAATACAAACCAAATTTCAGCTTGTCTCTAATTTGTTCAAGGTTTCCTATATAAATCTTCAGATCGACCCTGGGCTATAGAGAGCTCTGGTTGGGCTTAAATTGTAGCAAATTTAGTTTGCTTTACAAAAGTATAAAATGAAGATACCCGAAAAACGCTTCCTTAAGTTATTATTTTCAAAAAAAATACAACAAATGTCAGAATTTCGCATTTTTTCGAGCACCACGGGAGTAGCACAGGGTTTTTAGGGTTGCAAACTTGGGTATAAACTACTCTCAGGGGTCCTAATAACATATAAAACAATCGTGGATACATGCGCGTTTTGCGATGTTTGCCTTCTCTTGTGTCAATATTGACTGGCCTACAATGCAAATTTCAAACTTTGAAATAAAATAGGTACTAAGTGACGATAAATCAAGACTTTGTTGCTGTTTTTATTAATTAAAACCCCTAAGATATTCACCACAGGTTTTAGAATATCTCGATTTTGATATGAGGGATGACCCTATTGCCCGCCCCGGCCGGCCTGAATGGAACAATCAGACAGAGAGTGCTTCCCGTTGACTTGACTGCTGTATAGCTATTTCATAGTTCCATACAGCGACTAATAAGTCGTTGGTTCCATATCCGTATTATGCATATTAATTGTCATGTATTTTAAATGTATAAATATACCAATAGTTTAAATACAGGGGTAATCAAAATGTTGTTTTTTGTCGTAAACTCAAGAAAATTGAGGCGAATAATTTTGTTTACAAACTGTTTGCTGTAATCTTAGAAGTATTTCGAACATTTTGTTTTTGATTCATCCCATTATCTCATTTCTTCTGTGACAGCAAAATTTTAAATGAAACACTTAATTTTACTGTATTTTTAGTTAAAAATTATCGACGTTGGGTAAGTACGCGATTATTGTAACAAAATGTTTCGGTTTACAGTTCGTGATGCTTGGAATAGGTATCTACAGACGGGAAACTTTACTAGGCGGCAAGGTTCTGGCAGAAGGAGAATGTCCACTCAAGCTGATGATCGCTTCGTCATCATAAGTTCTTTAAGAGATCTAGCGAATTTCTGGAAAATCGTGCGCCGTCCGCTATACGTAAAAATCGGAAGATTTACTTCTACTTGGTACAGGCAATTAAATTAATGAATAATTTTTTTATGAAAAACTCATTGGCGTACAAATTTTAGGCAGTAAATGAGTTATAGATCCCGGTTTCTATGCCACTGGATATTGACACAAATGGTCGTATTGACAAAAAGATAGTACTATGATAGTAAAAAACACGTGGCAAATTTCAAATTGACAGCTAGTGTAATTTCTTAGTAACTGCCGAAAAACTTTATTTTTCTTAAACACTCGTCTCCATCTCGAAAACACAAAACTTTTTGCCACATGCTAATGGAACATTTTACCTTATAATGAGGCCCTCTATCGATGCCCGCAACTGAAATATGAGTCTGCTTCCACACCACCCATGAGGTTCTTGGTCCGTTGTTTCATCCTAAATGTCTATTTGACTGTGGTTCTAATTCCATTGTGTTGTCATCTCCGAATATTTATTTTTTGATTCAGATTATTGCTAATAATTCAAAATTTACAGGACCAATCAAACTGTAACTATACAGGGTGATTCAGAATTATGGTGCAAAAAAGTAATCACAGATAGAGGTCTTAAAATAAAGAGACCCGTGTATTTTCGTTTTGGTCAATTTCGATTTTTAAGGCCCGTACGGGCCCATAAATGGGACGTTGGGAAAACAGTTTTTTTGAGATATCTCGATAAGTACTTGATCGATTTCAATGAAATTTGGAGGGTAGTCTCAAAATAACCTTTCCAATAGAACCCTTAAAATATTTTTAAACCTGCCGCAAGGGGGCGCTACATAGAGTCACTACATCGCAGTTTTTCGCTTCTATTTTTTTTATACAATTATCTTTTACGTTTTTCTTTTTTTATTCTGATGCAGAAATCATTTTTACACCAAAAATATCCTCTTGTCTATTTTTCATATCATGCACCCATTTCGAGAAAAATGCGAAAAACTGTTTCAATGATCTGACTTAAATACTGCGAAACTACAAATTATCACAATTGCCATGGAAATAATTGAACAAATTAAAACATCAACAATGACATTTTGACGTTTACTATTTTTATTTGCCAGTTAGATTGTTCTGCTGTGAGTTATTTAATTAAAAATTTCCCTACCCTTATTTACCATTTATAATGGCTGAGCATTATTATTGATAGTTTAATTCTTGTTGTCTATGTTAATAAAAAAGTTCACTGTTAAACTAGATGTTTTAATTCGTCCAGTCACCTGTTTGTTTCCATGGCAATTGTGATAATTTGTAGTTTCGCAGTATTGTAAGTCAGATCATTGAAACAGTTTTTCGAATTTTTCTCGAAATGGGTGCATGATATGAAAAATAGACAAGAGGACATTTTTGGTGTAAAAATGAATTCTGCATCAAAATAAGAAAAGAAAAACATAAGAGATAATTGTATAAAAAAAATAGAGGCGAGAAACTGCGATGTAGTGACTCTATGTAGCGCCCCCTTGCGGCAGGTCTAAAAATATTTGAAGGGTTCTATTGGAAAGGTTATTTTGAGACTACCCTCCAAATTTCATTGAAATCGATCAAGTACTTATCGAGATATCTCAAAAAAACTGTTTTCCCAACGTCCCATTTATGGGCCCGTACGGGCCTTAAAAATCGAAATTGACCAAAACGAAAATACACGTGTCTCTTTATTTTAAGACCTCTATCTGTGATTACTTTTTTGCACCATAATTCTGCACCCTGTACATATACAGGCTGTCTGTTTAATGCTTCAAAATATCAGAGTTTGAAATTCTTGAGTACAAATCATGATGATTCACCAAATATTTTGTTATCCGAAAATGCTGTCCTGAAAATATAGCCCGTCAAAGTTGCAAAAGAAAAACAAAGAATGCGGAATTAAACCAAGACATGTTAAATACAACACAATGAAATGGGCATAATCTTTATGTACCGCCTGTACCGGGACATAATAGATTAACACAAGGAAATAAAGCACCTTTTATTACATCTATCAAAATGTATAATCACTTGCCTCAAAAATTAAAAGATATAAACAGTTTCAACTGATCCAAATATTCAGTCAAAAAGTTTTTGGTCAATCAATGTTTTTATTCATTATTTGAATATTTTAATTCTTCTGGCACTATAAATTGACTTGAACAACTCAGGACTGTATTATGTTTATGAATGTATTTATATTTATTTGTATTCATGTTTGTCAAAAGCAAGTTAACCGTACTTTACATTTTTATTTATTATTATAGTGTTTTATTGTAATTTACATACATTGTCCAAAGGAAATAAAACTATTATTATTATTATTAGTTTTATTAAGTCAGAGCAACTAAATTTGGTAGGGAGTTTTAGATCTAGTCTATGCTTAATTTGAAGCAATTTAATATGAAAAATAAATATAAATTGGAATGCATTTTTAAGGAGGGTGGGTTGCATTACCACTTCCTGAATTTTTTTCTCTTAGAAGAAAATTAGGTAATAGTTATACGCTTGACAAGTAACGTGCCTTTTGCCTTTTGTATCTGTATAAATAGTGAAATGAGAATTGATGTACCTATTTAAATTATGCATTTTATGATAACATTAAAATCGTAAGATGGCAGTTTTTCAATCAATTAATTATTTTGACGTTGACATTTTCAATTGTAATTCGGTGGTTACGTAAAAATTAATTGCAAAATTTTGCATACAAATGTCTTATAACTAATAGTCTTCATGGCGCATTCATTTGGAATATTTGGATTATGGTGAATGCCACAGTAATTGACTTGCATTTGCAAGAGGGTGTGCGAAAAAAAATTTCGATAGGCAAATTCTTCATTCTCCTGACCTCACGCCACTTGACTATTATTTATGGGGTTGTATTAAGATTAAGGTGTACGAAACTCCTGTAAAACTACTAGAACAACAACGGGAACGTATACTTCAAGCTTTTGAGGAAGTTTGTCAAGATGTAGTAGTATTGTTTCAGGTGAGATGATCTCTCATTTGTCGTATTAACTTGTGTATACAAGAGACTGGCGGTGATTTTGAACACCTTTTATAATTTTTTTTTGCGTTTTACATGTTTTGTTCCTGTTTTTTAATTACTTTCACAGTTTAAATACAATTACAACTTTTATTACTTTACCTACTTGATTGTTTTTTGGTTTTAAAACAGTTACAATACCAAAGGCAAAATAATTAATTGATTTAAAAACCACCAACTTAGGGTTTTAGTTTTCTCATAATTATCTCACAATGCATAACTTAAATACAATTCTCCATTCTTTACTATTTTTCTCTGAAATGGCTCCTCCTACGAGAGTAATGTAAGATATACAAAAGGTTTATTTTTCACATTATTTGTCAAGCGTATAACTGTTACCTAATTTTTTTCTAAGAAAAAAGTTCAGGAGGTGGTAATGCGGCCCACCCCCCTTAAAGAAGCCTTCCAATTTATACCGGGTGACCACGAAATGGAGCTCGCCCTTATATCTTCATTGTTTTACAGGATATAAATTTCAAATTCGGACACGTCAAATAATGGTTAAATATGCATTATTTCAATCGTTTCATCACTTTCTGTCGCTTCCGTTTTCACCGGAAATGACACTAACTTTCATTTTTTAAATTGAACACCCTGTATATTTTTACATTATTGGATTCAGGAGGTCATTTTGAATACAGTTAAGGCATATTGAGATAAAAATATTATTGACAGACATTTTTACAAGCAAATTTAATTTTCGATCTAGGCGGCCATGACCCCAAAAAAAATGTTTTGCTTTGCTTCAATAATTAATCAAAAAATACAATTATGATATTATGTCATATGACATTTGTGTTATAAGATCTTAAACATTTTGGAAATCGTTTTTCCAGAATAAATAATTTTTTTTAAATGGCACCATGGTGACCCACTATGTTATTTTAATAAAGAATTTCATTACCGATAATTTGGTACCAAACCACAGAGACCAAACACTTCATTATTTGTTCATATTATAATACATAAAAATTATATTCAACAAGATATAAATGAAAATAAACTTACAATATTTAACATTGAATTTCTAACAAATAGGTGCGTTTCAAATGTAAAGAAAGAAACAAATGAATAGTTTGACAGCTCAAATGATATTTTGTTGTGTATAAAAAAATTATGGTTTATTCAAAAAGTGACAAAGTGGATATGCTGTTGATATACGGGGAAACTCGCAGAAATAGTCTGGCAGCCCGTGATTTATATGCAGAATGCTATCCACTAAGAAAGTGTAGAACGGGAGCTGAGACAAGAGAGAGTAGCTCAAGAACATCACTTTTTCACTTTGTGAATAAACCATAATTTTTTAATACGCAGCATAATAATACCTGATTCTTATAGATTTAAATATCATTTGACATTTGAGCTATGAAGCTATTCATTTGTTTCTTTCGTTACATTTCAAAGGCACCTATTTGATAGAAATTCAGTGTTAAATATTTTATCATATCATTGAAAATTAAGTTACCTTTAAGTTAAATCTTTATTGATAATTATAAATATCATAACATTACAACATCTTCACAATAACTTAGTAGCACATAATACGTTAGTTACAATATATAATATTTTGGTTACCATATCATAATACCCTAGATACGAATTTTATGTTAAGTATAAACATTGACGTGAATATTTTGACAGTTCTCAAATTTCAATGATACGATAAAGCTTTGAATGTAACTCGATTATTAGCGATTTAAACCATCTCGGACAATGCCAGGCGACTCGGCTAGCGCCTCGTCACCTGGCAACGTCCTCGATTATTATAAATCGCATAATAATCTCGTTACATTAATAGCTATTTATTTTCATTTGTATCTTGTTGAATGTAATTTTTATGTATTATAATATGAACAAATAATGAAGTGTTTGGTACCAAATTGTCCGTAATGAAATGCTTTATTAAAATATCAGAGTGAGTCACCATGGTGCCATTTAAAAAAAATGAGTTATTTTTTTGGGGTCACGACCGCCTAGATCAAAAATTAAATTTGCTCGTATAAATGTCTGTCAATAATATTTTTATCTCAATATGCCTTAACTGCATTCAAAATGACCTCCTGAATCCAAAAATGTAAAAATATACAGGGTGTTCCATTTAAAAAACGAAAGTTAGTGTAATTTCCGGTGAAACCGGAAGCGACGGAAAGTGATAAAACCGTTGAAATAATGCATATTTAACCGTTATTTGACGTGCCCAAATTTGAAATTAATATCTTGTAAAACAAAGAAGATATAAGGGCGAGCGTCATTTCGTGGTCACCCAGTATTTACTTTTCATATTGCACCAAATTTACCATAGACTAGATCTAAAACTTCCTACCAAATTGAGTTGCTCTGACTTAACACGTCTTGATTTAATTCCGCATTCTTTGTTTTCTTTTTTGCAACTTTGACTGGCTATAACTCTTCAGGGAAACATGTTTAGATAACAAAATATTTTGTCAAGCATCATGATTTGTACTCAAGAATTCCCAACTCGGATATTTTGAGCATTAAATTGACACCCTGTATAATCTTAATCTACATATCTACAAAAATATACAGGGTACTACATATAGAATATAGATGCTTTTTGTTCCATCCCTTACAGGGTTGATGAGCAAAAACCCTTTGAATTTATATTCGTCCCACTACTGAGATGAAAATATAATTTTATTACATACTTTTTCTGTATGCTATGCTGTCTAATATGTATATGTGTGTACTAACTACACTAATCAAAACGAAAAAGGAGCCACTTCTTTGTTTTGTTATATTTTATTTGTGCCACCAAGTACAAAGATAAAACTTTGTGTCCACTTAGTACACATATTCCAGTTTAAGAATTTGTAGCAAAACATTTATTCTTATCAACAGTTTTTTTATTGCAACAAAAAAACTAAAAGAATGTAAATTTTTTCACCAAGAGATAAATGCGTTTATCAAGTTCTTTGTTTAGTTTCGTGTCAAATGTGACTGAATCAAAATGAATGTTGATGTGCTTGGTAGACCACGAAGGCGTAGAGTGCACTTAACAGAGATTCAGATTGCTAGGGTCATCACACTAATTCAAGTGGGTCACTCAAGACGGCAAGTAGCCCGAATGTTAAATGTCAGTCGCAGTGCCATAAATAGGGCCTGGAGAAGGTATCAAATGTATGGTATTGTTAGAAGGCAACCTTACCCGCATCGTACAAGGGCAACTTCCGAGAGAGAAGACCGTTTAATACGGCTTTGGGCCACCAGAGTAAGCAGAAGTACGGCTACAACGCTCCAAAATCAGCTGGTTGAGAGTACAGGAACCATAATAAGTACCCAAACGATACGTAACAGGCTTCACGAGCGTCAACTTCATGCAAAAAGAACAGCTAAAGTACCCCCTTTAACCCCTGAGCATCGTAGAGCAAGAAGATTGTTTGCTGTAGAACATGTTAATTGGAACTTGGAGCAGTGGAGCAACGTGCTGTTCACTGACGAATCGAGATTTTCTTTGAAGCACATTGATGGACGAGTTCGAGTCTGGAGACGCCCAGGTGAACGTTATTTAGACTACACTGTGGACGAAAGGGTCCCATTTGGAGGAGGGTCCATCATGGTTTGGGGTGGGATAAGTTTGAATGGGCGCACTGAGCTAGTGGTAATTCGTGAGAGGTCTATGACGGCACGTAGGTATATAGACGAAGTTATAGAACCACATGTGGTACCATTTGCCGAGAACGTAGGTCCAGAATTCATTTTGCAACAAGAGAATGCCCGCCCACACACCGCCAGAATAGTGCAAGATTATCTCAATGTCCACAATATTGAGGTTATGGATTGGCCCGCCCGCAGTCCAGACCTCAATGCAATCGGGCACGTCTGGGACACACTTGGAAAGCTATTGAAGGACCGTCGGCCAATCCGGAACCTTGAACATGTTGTAGAAGTCCTCCTGGAAGAGTAGGAGCAACTGGCTCCTCAAGTTATTCGAAACTTAGTTGAAAGTTTGCCCCGTCGTTGTGCAGAAGTTTTACGAGTTAGAGGAGGCCATATACGTTATTAATTTTGAACTTTCCTTTAATTTTTGTGAATGTTTGCATTAACACAATAAAGAGCTTAACCACACATTTCTGCATTTTCCTTTTTCTCCTGTAAGCATCACAAGCAGATTACAAAATATTGTACTAAATTTTTAGAGAACAGTTCAATATATTTAAATAAAAAAAGAATTGTAATAAAAAGTTATTCCAGAAACAAAATATCCACATTTTTAACAGTGGCTCCTTTTTCGTTTTGAGTAGTGTATTAATTTAAAATAAACAACATAATTTCAATAATGAATAATGTTACAAACATAGTATACATATAAAATTGTTCTCATTTTAAGAATATTTTACAAAAATGTAGACATAAATTGTGCATGACTTTTTTAGTGAGCACCGTGTAATTTTCTCAAAATAAATGAAAAAAATAATTCTTTAAGTTTTTTTTTTGATACAGTACCTACTTTATGTTAAGTTATTTCTGACCACATCAAATAGCTCCTCATCTTAGAGATAAATTGTTTTTTTTTATAAAAAATGGAAATAGATACTAACACACTTTTTAATGTCATATGAATTGAATGACAATCATTTAAGGAAACCATCCTTACAAGTTCTACATTGTAAAGATTACCACTAAAAACTACTAAGATAAATTGTTAAATAACTACACATGTATTTTATTTGATCATTAAATAATAAACATCTAATACTAGACTTTATAAAAATAGAGTACATAATATGAAAATAATCAACACTTAAAAAATTAATATAAAATTGATATAATTTCGTGTATCAGTTGTGCTTTACTTCTCCTAAATAGAATAATTCACACAAAATTAAATTGGTGGTAATCAATTTCAGTCTTTATCCTACCCATTTACTCCACTTTATATATTTTCTACTTCCTTCCAAGAGTCCCAAGTAGTATATTTACTTACAATTAGTTAAAAAAATTATTAATAAAAGAAATAGGAATATTCTGTTATTTTCCTTGTATCACACAATATAAAATTTATCATAAAATTAATATTACTTAAAGAAAACAAGCACATTATCTTTATAGATAATTACACAACACTATTGATTATAAGAGTTGAATCATGTTAATAGGGTAACAATTTCATCCATATCTATGGATGGTTGTTCAGTAATCTGGCATGCATATATGTAATATGAAGATTCGTAAGATTAGGAGAATTTATGAATCGGAAAATTTTGTTCACTGAATTGAACATAAGGCATTAATCGGTGCTATTAGCTTCCGAAACCAAATTTAGGAAGTGGAAAGAGTTACAAAGCCTGTTTCTTTACGTTTAAACATAGGTATAAAAACTTAAAAACTATACCATAAAGAGCAAATGTGTGACGAAAACAACAAATTAATATTTATATTTATATAAATATTGAAAGATATAGAGAGTAACTCATCTAACAAAACTTAAAAATAAAACTTAAGGTCCTTTTACAATTCTTTGTTTACTGTTGGTTTCGAAACCTACAACCTCACAAATTTTGTACTTTTTGGTAGTTTATTGTATCTTTTATCCACGATCACTATATTAGGAAGGTTTAATACGTCTGTTTTCCGTGGATTAAAGGCCCTATAATACACTAGTGGATTAGAATTCATAATACCATGATTTTATTTTTTTTGCTCAAAATCAAAAGATTCTTAATCAAAATAAACTTGTCGAATCTGACGTTTTTCAAAATCAGAATTTTTCACCTGCTCTCATACGGCTTTCACGCTCCTAATTTGGCCGTGGTCGTGGATAAAACGTTGAATTACATTCGGGGAGTAACAATCAACTTGAAAAAATGCGACTCTGGGCTGTGTGCTTCGAGTGCACATTTTTCCTCGTAGATTAAAGGCTTGTTAATCCCCTTATATAATTAATAACTATAATTTACTCCATGGTTAACGTACCTACTGGTGTAATTTCAGTTTTATCTGCCACGCAGACAACAGTCATCCAGATACTTTCATTGGTACTTGTTTCAATAATCTTAAACTAACTTCGTCCTGAGGAATTATTTTTAAACTTATGACTTTTTAACATGACCGCATTCGCTATAAACTTCACTATGTCAAAAATCTTCATTTAGGTACCATCATACACGCATTTTTTATAAAAATATGTCCAAATTGGAATCAAAGAAATAAATAATGTAGAATATAAAACTACGTATCTAAATTTTATATTAATTTCATTGGTTCTACAAGCATCACAGAATTCACCATTGATAGAGGTCTAATTAATTATTATTCTCATAGCATAGGAATCTACAGATTTGATTCAGCATTGCCAGTAATCTTGCATATTTCTCCAGCATACCAAATAATGCATTAATGCATTAGCTGCTTTATAATCCAGCATGTGGTGCGAGTATAATGGTGAAGCGGTGCGCATCTCGTGACATCACTCTCGGGACATCGACTATACTGTCTGTTGGTTTCAATGGTATTTGCAATAATAATTTTATTAATTTGGAACGAACTTGAATTTAAATTGTTTTATTCGATTATTGAAATACTGTAATCAGCAATCTTAGTAATATGTTTTTAATCATACTCCTTGCACTGAATGAAATAAAACTTAACTGCTTTATGATTTCCACAAATCTTTTATATTTATGTATTTCACAAAATATATAAACTTAATTATAACTGAGTACTTTATAAATACAAAATTATTGAATTACAAATTTAAAGTGGAAATTTGATATAATAGTTACAAGAATGCGACCAACATTTCACTTTAAATGTTGATTGGTTGGCATAGCTAATAAAAAATAATAGTAAAATCAATGTTTAACAATACAAAATAGCCGATTTCATTGTAAAACTTATTGAAAAAGCTTCTATGTGGAATTTTTTCAGAATATGTATGTCTAAAATGACATTGACAATTTAAATCGAATATAATTTAACTTTAGTTTTTCACAAATGCTAACTTTTTGTACTATGGTCCTGATGGTCCAATACTCTTTTAGCCAAAAATTAATAAAATTTTGCAATTAGACCTGTCTATTAAGTTTTTGCTATCTCCACCAGGTTGTACAGACATTTTAGCTAAATACATTCATAATACATAGGATTATAGGAAACAACTATTCAACGGACTAAAGTCCCGACTTACGTTGGATTAAAGCTACAAATCCAAATGGGTAGCCAAATTTATTATTCGTCTTTTCTACACCAGACACAGACCGGTTTCGAACTTTTTGTGTTCTCGTCAGTGTGCCATAGGTAATTGAAAAGACGAATAATAAAGGCAAACCATACTAGTGTCATGACAGACAAGCAAATTAATAACAGCGAAGGATAAAATTATCCCAATGGAGGACAAAATTATCCATCTAGTGGTCAGTTGTTGCTACTAACTGTCGAGACATACAATGTTACTGTGACAGATAGCGACTTTATTAAAGTACCAAAGAGCCCTGGTGGACTAAACTATTAATAATACATAGGATTATAGGAAACAACTATTCAACGGACTAAAGTCCCGACTTGCGTTGGATTATACCTACAAATCCAAATGGGTAGCCAAATTTATTATTCGTCTTTTCTACACCAGACACAGACCGGTTTCGGTGCTTGTCTGTCATGACACTAGTGTGGTTTGCCTTTATTATTCGTCTTTTCAATTAACTATGGCACACTGACGAGAACACAAAAAATTTGGCTACCCATTTGGATTTGTAGGTATAATCCAACGCAAGTCGAGACTTTAGTCCGTTGAATAGTTGTTTCCTATAATCCTATGTATTATTAATAGTTTAGTCCACCAGGGCTAGAGGTCGACTGCTCTTTGGTACTTTAATAAAGTTGCTATCTGTCACAGTAACATTGTATGTCTCTCGACAGTTAGTAGCAACAACTGACCACTAGATGGATAATTTTGTCCTCCATTGGGATAATTTTATCCTTCGCTGTTATTAATTTGCTTGTCTGTCATGACACTAGTATGGTTTGCCTTTATTATTCGTCTTTTCAATTACCTATGGCACACTGACGAGAACACAAAAAATTCGAAACCGGTCTGTGTCTGGTGTAGAAAAGACGAATAATAAATTTGGCTACCCATCCTCCATTGGGATAATTTTATCCTTCGCTGTTATTAAATACATTCAAATATAACACCACAAAACAATCCAGAGCACTCAGATATAGGGCTGGGAATTTTTATCGATATATCGATAAATATCGATAGTTATCGATATATCGAATAACGATATTTGCTATTGGAATTATCGATATATCGATAAATATCGATATATCGATAGTTATTGATAAATATCGATAGTTATCGATATATCGATAGTTATCGATATATCGATAGTTATCGATATATCGATAGTTATCGATATATCGATAGTTATCGATATATCGATAGTTATCGATAAATATCGATATATCGATAGTTATCGATATATCGATAAATATCGATATATTGATAAATATCGACATATCGATAAATATCGATATTTAGCGATATTTAGCGATATTTGCGGTTGGAAATAATAACACGTGCTAAATACTCATCGCCATTCTGCGAGTTCAGTGACTGAATATGATTTTATTTTATTGTGCGCGCTCGGACATTTAATAGCCTAGAAACTTTATTTGTAAAATTAGGTGACATATAATACTGAAAGACAAAGGTTCTACATAAAATTCAGCAGTTTTCTTGGTAAAATTACTTTGCCCATGACGCTTGTGTGATTTCTATGATGTTTAAAAGTGCAATATAATTTGTAAAATATGTGTAGAGATTATA
Source organism: Rhagium mordax (assembly GCA_963680705.1). Taxonomy (NCBI): domain Eukaryota; kingdom Metazoa; phylum Arthropoda; class Insecta; order Coleoptera; family Cerambycidae; genus Rhagium; species Rhagium mordax. Next base: position 54,154,811 of record OY796656.1, on the reverse strand, counting down.
GGGATGAAATTTTTTATCGATATATCGATATATATCGATATATCGAATAACGATATTTGCGATTGGAAATATCGATATATCGATAGTTATCGATAAATATCGATTTATCGATAAATATCGATATATCTATAAATATCGTTAGTTATCGATATATCGATATATCGATAAATATCGATAAATATCGATATATCGATAAATATCGATATATCGATAAATATCGATATATCGATAAATATCGATATATCGATAACTATCGATATATCGATAACTATCGATATGTCGATAACTATCGATATGTCGATAACTATCGATATATCGAATTTATCGATATGTTTTCAGTTATCGATATTCGATAACAAATTTTCAATATCGCCCACCCCTACTCAGATATAAACACAAATCTCAAAAATCCAAAACTGGGCAGCGATACTGACAGCACGTCTATCTCAATAACCATGGGTGATTTGACGTCACACCACTTAGACTAGGAGCCAGTAACAGAAAAAAGAGAACGATTAGTTCGCGTATGCCAATTTAATGACTAAGTAATATACGTATTTGACGAATTATAAGCTACTAATTAGAGAGTGCTCGCGTGCAGGGGCATTGCAAGGGAAATATTTGTTTGCAACGAAAACGAATGTCTTCGAACAATTAGTTAACGTGGGTATGCAAAGTGGTTTTTATGAAATTTTGAACAAAAATAATCCAGCGGGAGCAATCGGCATACTGTTTCCACGTGCAGGAAGCCCTGAAATGACAATGTTAACTTGCAAGAAAAATGGACATTTAAGAACAATGAGTTCACTTATGCCATTTCGTAACGTAATTATTATTGTTACGAAAATTATTGAAAAACTACTTTGCATACGATTACGGCGTGCACGTGTGTTCGCTGTGCTTCTTCGTAAATGTATTATTTTCGTAATAACACGGAACAATTAGTTCGTGATTGAAAAAAATTTGATATGAAGTTTAGACGGTCAAATATTGATATAATCATTGGCATACATTTTTTGCTTGTACAACCATTAAAAAAAAATTAAACTTTGCAAAAAAATTAACAACTTTTGAACAATTAATTATTAGCGTATGCCACTTTCTTTTTCATGAAATGGATGATAAATAACAATGATTTGACAATTGGCATACGAATCCAACGTGTACAAGATTGTATACAACAGTAACAATTAATTTTGCAAAAAAAATTATATTGTTGAATGATAAATTTGTGTATGCCATCTTTACTAATAATAGTTTAGGTGCTAATATGGTATTATTTTTACTGGCATACTTGTAACAGATGCAGTGTGCTCATAATCAATTGCTGAAATCTTAAAATTAATTTCAAAATCGCCTCGCCGCATACCATTAACTATTTTATGAGATTTACAACACTAACAACAATGAGTAAAAATTTCTATTTTGTTGAATGCGTATATACTATTTGGTAAAAGCTTAAAAAAGACTAAATAATGAGACATTTTCAGTAACATCTGTATCATACATAGTGCATATAATATAGAGTAAGAGCCAGCGATCGCCAGATATTCTATGAGGCTTGCTGTATACGGAATGGGGATTACGAACTTTGGTCGTCAGTTCCTTTGGCACCCTTATGCTTTTTTAGTTGCAAGAAATTGAAAAAATTGCAAAAACACTGAGACTTCTAACACTATTTCCAAACCAAAAAAAGTCGCCGGAGGGCCGTTCTTGTAAGAAATCCAAGGTAGAGAGTCAAACTTGGTACTACATAGTGGATTGCACGGTCCCACTCCCGTTTTTGGCTCAGGAGGAGTGAATGAAAAAAGTTCAATTTTGACGTCTATCGTTCTGAAAATGGCTGCCATTTTTTTTTCAGTATTGTCACGTTTAGTGTCTGTTTCTAATTTTACAGTCATTGGGCTGATAAATGAACCAACCCTATCAATTTTCAAATTGCAGGAAAAAATAGCGAATTTAAATTGAAGTATATACCGCTTAAGAACTTTCATTGATATACCGGGTGACCACGGATCATGGTAAACCCCCGCCATTTCCACAATTTTTGAGCTATCCAAATGAAATTTTGCAGCAGTAATGTACGTCCAAAAAAACTCATTCACCTATCAAAGTTACATCTTTTAATTGTTTCTTCCATGGCTAGTGTGATAAATAGTTTAAAATGACGTGTTATGTTCGATGATTTTTTCCCTTTTTTTATTATTTGCACATTGCAGATTTATGAAGGATGGGCACATCAATGGATTCCATACAAAATGTATTATTTTATGGTATCGGTTTACCATTATGATATCTTTTGGGAAAATGGTCAAAATGGACAAAAAGTGATTTGGTAAAATTTGAATGCACGCCAAGACGCCATTTTTATATTTTTTTTGTCGATCTAATTTTTTGGGAGTTATACCAGTACATTTGAACCAAATTAGACCAATCATGGCACTCTAGATTAATAAATGAAATTGGATCTAAAAAAATCAAGTGGGCTTAAAGAGTCCCCAAAATAGTTCTATCGTACTCAGAATTTTCTCAGTATTTCAAAAATGCAATAATATACAGGGTGTTTCATTTAAAATTCCAAAGTTGAGGTCACTTCCGTCGAAACCGGACGTTGGAGAAAAAATCGGATGGGCCAAAATGAGTCTTTTTGGACGCACATTACTGCTGCAAAATTTCATTTCGATAGCTCAAAAATTGTGGAAATGGCGAGGGTTTACCATGATCCGTGGTCACCCGGTATGTACAGGGTGTCCCAAATTGCTTGATTTTGGCTGGTTTTCCTATTTCCAGACCAGGTAGAAAAAAACTGACATATGAGTCTAGAGCTCGATTTTTGTGAAACGCCGATTGGTGAAAACCACATTTCGATATCTCTAACCGTTTTCAAGATATCGGCAAAAATTGACATTTTACAGATTCCGAAAAATTATCTTACTTATCCTTTGCCGATTTAACTCATTCAAAAAAGGAGTGGACACGGTTTTTGATGAATTTTTATAATCTGAAAACGGATATTAAAAATCTCGTAAAATATACGGGAGATGATTAAAACTCACAGTTTTAATCATCTCCCGATGATGCCAACTTGGTTGGCGAAACGCGCGTCGAGTGTGTACAAAAGTGTTTTGGTGTGTTTGTGGAAAACTACTCCAAGTGTAAGTTCTACACCAAAGGTTCCAACCCCTCTTCAGGAATCAATGAAGGTCTTTGGTAATAAAACTATGAAATGAAATTTTGAGTAGTAAAATTATTATACGTCTGTACTATTAGCTCGCAAACAACATTGCACGCGTGACAATACTGAAAAAAAAAATGGCTGCCGTTTTCAGGACGATACACGCAAAATTGAACTTTTTGTTCACTCTTCCTCTGAGCCGAAGACTGGAGCGAACCATGCAATTCACAATGTAGTTCCATGTTCAACCAGAGGATACAACTCTATCTTGGATATCTTACCAGAACGACCCGCAGGTGACGTTTTTTTGTTTGGAAATAGTGTTTTCGTTTTCGTGTTTTCGCAATTTTTTTCGATTTTACAAATTTCTCCAAACACGCGTCCGGTCCCAGTGCCTCCTTCGAGATGGACGTGCGAGACATTTTTTTTATGTCAACATACTAACCGTACCGACCTTATTTTTGGTCATTTTTAAATCGCCTTACCTGGGGCATGGGCCATCCGATTTAAACGACTGGCACATCACTCGAAAGCTTGTCTCTTGTAGAATCGGCGATTGGGTTGCTTTTTTTAAACAGTTAATTTCTTGGGTGTTATACAGGGTGACAAAAAGAGTGTTACAAAAATGTTAAAGTTTACCTCTTTGCAACGTTGATAGGAGCAAGTTTTTAAAATTCGTTTTTATGTCATACTGTACCTTTGGAAAGTACCTCTAGACGTTTTTGGCAGATTTTTTATTAAGGCTCTAGAACGAAAGTTACGGGGGTTTTTCCGAAAAGTGGGACGTCTTGTAAAAAATTTGACCAATTAGCTGTTTTCGCCAGTTAGGTCCACTAATTCAGGTACAATATACCCTGCATAAACCAAATTCCTATCTGATTTCATGTAAAGAATATACAGGGTGGAATGTTTTACTCATGGTGGTCTCTCCTTTGAAAAACTGTGGTTTATTTTTAAATAATGATCTTTCTAAACATAAGTACGATTGTCAAGCCTTTATCTTAAACCATTTTGAAATATACAAGGCGTCCAAAATTGTGTTAAATTTATTCTTTGCTACAATTTTACATTTTAAAATTTAATTTAAAATTTAAAATTAAAATTAAAAAATTTCGGGAAACCCCCGTAACTTTCGTTCCAGAGCCTTAATAAAAAATCTGCCAAAAACGTCTAGAGGTACTTTCCATAAAGGTACAGTATGACATAAAAACGAATTACGTATATCGTATAACACCCAAGAAATTAACTGTTTAAAAAAAGCAACCCAATCGCCGATTCTACAAGAGACAAGCTTTCGAGTGATGTGCTAGTCGTTTAAATCAGATGGCCCAGGCCCCAGGTACGGCGATTTAAAAATGACCAAAAATAAGGTCGGTGCGGTTAGTATGTTGAGCACTTTAGATGAAATTTAGAAAATGCTGGGCGAAATTGTTTTCCTCGATTTATTATGTTATGATTTTTTGAAAAGTGGCTATTTTGTCGAATTCCGGCGATCCTCCCGACATGTAAGTTTAAAAAAGCGTCTGACGGAAGTTACAACCCGTGAAATGTGTCTGGCAATTGTTAATTGGGAGTTTATAATAATATTATCCTGTTGAACACATTAAAAAATAAGGTATGATACTATAACGTCTTACTTCAACATTTTTATGTACAGTGCGTTCATTTTAAGTAACGATGATACAATGATGGGACAAACGTGTGAGAGGATTAGAAAGTTTTTTATGCATTAAAGAGAAAAAAAAAACAAATGATGCCCGTTTTGGAAAATATTAATTGTTAGACGTGTTCTTTTAATAAAACGCCTTATATATTTTAGCACCATTTATTAGACGTATTTTTTCGGAATACAATGATGTGCATAATATGGTAGTTTGGATGAATAGTTTCCTAAATATAGCTAAAAATCTATTGAAATTGTAGAAATTACTTACAATAATAATAATAATAATAATAATAATAATAATCTTTATTTTCAATTGACCCATAAAATGGGTATGGAAATACAGTCAAGTATTGTTATAATAACAGATAAGGACAGATACATGTGTATGTAGATAATATAAAACAATATTGATAAAAACAGTAAGGACAAAAGAATAAAATAAACACAACACAATGAGAATAAGAATGTAATATTATGCTATGCACATTTGTCTAAGCAGTTGCAACTCATGTATTCGCTTATGGAGTAGAAGCTGTGCTCAATTAATCTAGCACGAACAGTGTTTTTAAATAGTTGTATATTATTAATAGTTTTGATAGTGTAACGAAGTGATTTTTTCCGATCAAGGAATGTTCAATTTTGCTTTAAATATTACCGTCACTTGGGTACACCTTGCCGCTGTTTTAGTAAGTAAGTCATGTTCTAATTAAGTTATTAATGAGTTGTTAAAAAGTCTGCTGGTAAACAAACAGTCAAGTAATTAATTGATTAATTTTCGACAATTCCCCGTATAAATAAAATCCGAGAATTTTTGTAAATAAGAGTAGAGTCGGAAATAAAAATCATTCGTGACTAAAATTGGTAATTCTGGTCCGTTTTAATCCGGTTCTTTTTGTAACATAGGATAGAAATTACAAGTAATTCATTCCCGATTATGTATGTTTCGAGGCGATGCGTTAAAGTGCATAATACGCTGGACCTTTGTACGTTATGCCGGGTTGTACATCCAAGTCTGTCGTTTAAAGTCGGTGACCATCTCTCTTTTAACACGACAGATACGTCAAAAAGGTAATAAAAAGGCAAAATGGCACTCGAGTCGGGATCAGATACGTTCGACCGCCAGCAATTGACGATCAAACCGAACCCGTAAATCTTTTGTATCACCGCTCCGAGTTAATAGTAATTTCCTTTGAGTATAATATTGGTAAGAATTTAACGCAACCTGCTACATTCTGCAGGTACTGCCGTCAGTCAAGTATAGATATTTCGAGATTTTATTGTCAGTAAATATCACCGTATTTTGCTACCAAAGTAAACTAGAGCTTATTAGTAATACCTCCGTTGGTTTGTTTATTTTGTTAATGTAGGTAAAGACTGCTGAGGTCTGTTCACTAGTGCCACCTCAAATGTCCCCTTGCCTACTAGGTTACCGGAAAACCTACGTGAAAAATAGTCACTATATGCATTAACAGTTTGTATTTGTTCACTAGGGCCATACGGACTGGGTTTTGCATAGAACTGACTCGCAAAGCTGTCATTATTTAAAATAATCCTGTAACAAATAGCTCGACGTTTGCGGCAGTAGCTTACCGTTTGTTTAAATCTTGTATCTAGCCTCAAATATCTATAGCTGACGGACTGCCCGCCGTCTATAATCCTCGTGGAAACATTTGCTTGTCGTACGTAGCGAAATATCGATACAACGTCTCCATAAATTCCGCCGTCAAAACCCCACGTAAAGACTGTTGCTTGCCAGCTTGACTAAGTTAAAATTATTTAAGAGGATATTTTGTATTATTATTTTACACATACACGATTGCAGCGTCGTGAAAGAATAAGCATAAATTACGTTGTTCATTATTTAGTCCTGAATAAATACGTTATGTTAAAAAGGCAAACTTCCCGAGTTATTATTTCTGTAGTGTTATTTTCTGATTAATCCGTTTGAGCAGTATGACCGAAATCCATTAGATAGGTCTCCAGCTCAGAATCCTGGCTATTCCGTATCATCCACTGTTTTGCTACTCAGGGTTGTTCTCCCAATTAGGAGAACCAAAAAGATAGTGTCGTTCTTCGCACTCAAAAATTGAAGGGCTGGCGCCCGAGAATTCCGTAAGAATAAAAGAGATTACGTAAGTATCTGACCGAAAGCAAAGTGCATCGGAAAAAGAACGTTACAATAGATGTAGGGAGTTTATTGTATAACTTGACTGACATGACATTGGGACCTCTTGCAACTGTAGACAATTTATGCTGTGGTATAGTTAGGTTCAAATGTAGTCTTAAGTCATGTTCAGAAAAATTATCTCTGGGAGTAAAGTTGCAATAATTTGATTTGACATAAGACACACACTTTAGTATATAAAAGTGATGTGACCGTCAAGATATTTAATTCCTTAAAAAGGGTTCGGCAAGAACTACGAAAGTTTTTGAAAGTCATAACACGTAATATCTTTTTTTGCAATATGAAGATTTCATTTATGCGGCTACAATTACCCCAGCATATGATGCAATAATCAAGGCTAGACTGTACGTAGGCATAACAGTACATTTTTAACATGTGTAATAGTGATATTACTGAAAAGATAGCCATGACTTCAAAAATCAAAATAACATATTTTCAAAAACGGGCTTTATTTGTTTTTTCTCTTTAATGCATAAGAAACTTTTTTTCTAATCCTCTTATAAGACATTTATCCCATCATTCTATCTTTAATAATAAACTCGTAATAACCATTTAAAACCGTTCACACTTAAAATGAACGCACTGTACCTTGAATACCTATTACCTGCCAAAGCCTCCCTACTCAAGATTCATAACATCCAAACGTTCATACCTACTAGTGTACAGGGTGTTTCCTATAAAACTATACCCACCCCCTTATTTCGGTCAATTACCACCGATTTTAATTTTTCAAGAACCAGTCTAACACAGAATTTTCCGTAGATTTTGAATATGCTATTACTTTTTTTCCTACTTCAACCGTATATGAGGGGCAGAAAAAAGTATGGTTTTTTTAAATGGAACATCCTATATATTTTTACATATTTGGATTCGCCTCGTCCTTCTGATTACAAATATATATGACACTTATATATTTGCTATAAAAATGACGTAAATAATTGAATTTAAACTTAGGGCGTTCCCTTCAAAACTATTTCCCCTTATTTCGGTCAATTATTAACGATTCAAAATTTTCAAAACCTATACACATAGAATTTTTCGTAGTTTTCATATATGCTATTACTATTTTTCTCCTTTCAACGGTATACGAAGGGTGGAAAAAAGTATGGTTTTTTTTTTATGGAATGCCACGTATTTTTTTACATATACCGTGCTTTCATCTCGCAATACTACACAAGGGGGCATTCAGTCAAGCTCGTGAGTGAGTAGGGGCTACAGAACGCCAAAAGTGGGAATTAGCCGTCATGCATCGTCGACTGAGACCCCCATCCGCATAGGCCACAGCACCGGCCATGATCTCCCCTCTACTTCGAATATGTACGATCGTCGTGTCTCGATGTAGCTGTGAGCTGTGAAAGCACGGTATAAGTATTATATATATTTATAATCAGAAAGGTAGGGCGGATCTAAATATGTAAAAAAATACAGGGCATTCCATAAAAAAACCATACTTTTTTCCAGCCTTCGTATACCGATTCGGTGGCGCATTGGGCTAGAGCATGAGTGACAGTCATGGCTCTGCCACACTGCCTATCGTGTCCGGGTTCGAGTTCCGGCATCGGCAGATTGTAATGTCGGTGGGTATGGATGTTTGTCTGCGTTTTTTCTAATGTGTAGCCCCCTTCCGGACAGCCTTTGGCTTTGGTTTTGGGGGTTGTCTAATTTCTGTGGTGTGTTTTATGTTTATGTTTTATGAAGGGAGAAAAAAAGTAATAGCATATATGAAATCTACGAAAAATTCAATGTGTAGGTTTTAAAAATTTTGAATCGTTAATAATTGACCAAAATAAGGGGGGGGTATAGTTTTGAAGGAAACGCCCTAAGTTTAAATTCAATATTTGCGCCATTTTTCTAGCAAATATATTAGTATCATATATATTTGTAATCAGAAGGACGAGGCGAATCCAAATATGTAAAAATATATAGGGTGTTCCATTTAAAAAAACCAAACTTTTTTCTGCCCCTCTTATACGGTTGAAGTAGGAAAAAAAGTAATAGCATATTCAAAATCTACGGAAAATTCTATGTTAGACCGGTTTTCGAAAGATTAAAATCGGTGGTAATTGACCAAAATAAGGGGGGGGTATAGTTTTATAGGAAACACCCTGTACATACACATAAAAAATCTTAAGCTTGATACTATAACGTATGCCTGGCGATCGCTGGCTCTTAGTATATTATTATATGCACTATGTATGATACAGATGTTATTGAAATTGTCTCATTGTGTACAATCTTTTACACGCTAAACTTGTCTGCAAATTGTTAAATTATTACTTTTTATTGTAAATTTCATAAAATAGCAAATGGCACACGCTTATTAATTATTTATAGTTAATGGTATGCGGCAAGGAGATTTTGTAATTTTAAGATTTCAGCAATTGATTATGAGCGCACTGCATCTGTTACAAGTACAATTTATCATTCAAATATAAAGAATATAACATTTTTTTTTACAAAATTGTTACTGTTGTATACAATCTTGTACACGCTGGATTCATATGCTAATTGTCAAATCATTGTTATTTGTCATACATTGCAAGAGAAAGAAAGTGGCATACGCTAATTAATTGTTCAAAAGTTGTACATTTTTTTAACATTTATTTTAGCAATAATATAAACACTTTCAAAATGTATGCCACTTTTTCTAGACATATTTACACAATATCATAGACATAGTCAATTGACATACACGAACTAATTGTTTCGTACGTGTTATTGCGAAAATAATACATTTACAAAGAAGCACAGCGAACGTGCACGCCGTAATCGTAGGTATGCAAAGTAGTTTTTCATGATTTTCGTAACAATAATAATTACTTTGAGAAATGGCATACGCGAACTCGATGTTCTTACATGTCTATTTTTCTTGCAAGTTAACATTGTCATTTCAGGGCTTCCTGCACACGGAAACCGTATGCCGATTGCTCCCGCTGGATTATTTTTGTTCAAAGTTTCATAAAAACCACTTTGCATACGCTAATTAATCGTTCGAAGACATTCGTTTTCGTTGCAAAAAAAAATTTCCCTTGCAATGCACCTGCCCGCGAGCGCTCTCTAATTGGCCACTTATAATTCGTCAAATACTTATATTACTTAGTCATTAAATTGAGATGCATACGTGAACTAATCGTTCTCTTTTTTCTGTTACTGGCTTCTAGTCTAACTCTCAAGCTGATGCCTAAAAGCTTTAAATATCGCAGCTATGAAAAGAGCTACCATTCTGAAATTTTCAGGGCATTAAAGGTACACCCAATGGTGTACGAAAATGCAAAAAGAAATCAATAAATGTATTTTAGTGAATGGCCCCATTGTATGTTCACCTGCTCCATGCTGGAAACAGCCGATAGCCAGTCCTTTATAATACTAATTAACTTAATACTAATATTTTATTTACCATTTTTCATTTTCAAACACATTTATTTTGTTGGCAATCAATTATTGATAATATTGGATAATTATTAAGATCTTTACCTTTTTTCATATTTTAGATTAGGAACTGATGGTCGAGATGGTAGCGTACCTGCCTCTCACCCAAAAGTCCCAGGTTTGAATTCCAGTTGTGGCAATGGAAAATACTGTGAGAGAGATTTTTCCGTTATACACGGATATTGGATGTGTTCCTTGTCTTTAAATGTGCAACTCCCTCCCGTACAAGACTATTCTAGAGCCTTCTGCGATATTGGGGGTCTTAATTACATGTGGTGTTATTATTATTATTAATGATGAACTGACTGTTCAGATAAAAAATTGAGATATTTTTCATTTTCTTGTAAAATCAACATATGGTCCCTCAACCTAAGAAATATAGTTTAGCACAAATATAAAAATAAACTCTTATTTTTCTAGGAAAAATTTTTTGTTAATAGATTATTTTATAAAATAAGCTCTCTTGCAATGATCAATTTTTTGTTAACGGATTATTTTATAAAATAAGCTCTCTTGCAAATAAAACACCAAACACCAACCAATATTATTATTTTTCAAGTCAACATTTTATATTTCTTAAATACAGGGAACGGCAGAATAGACTTTACAATTTAAAATTGCTCTAAAATCAATATGCATTTTTTAAGCGTGTGATGTTTCTATCCATTAAATAAAGCATGCTTTGGAGTTTCTTTGACAGGTGTCAAAATGAATTTTTTGTGTTGAAAATTTTATAAAAAATAATAGTATTATTCTCGGTATTATTCAAGTGCAACGTAATTTTAGAACTTTTGGCTTGAGAAATGTTCCGTCCCGTCCAACAATTATGTGTTAGGCGAGAAAATGGTAAATTGGAGGATCCGTTGTCAACTCTAAACATCCAGATCATCCGCGATCAGTAAACACGCAATTTCCTTTACGTCTAATCTCACGCCGTGGTGACATAAACTGGTCCGCCAGATCACCCGATTTGACTGCACCCGTTTATTTTTTGTGGGGTTCTCTAAAAAGTCGGGTATTTTGACGAGAGCCACGAAACATCGAACAATTAAAGGAAGCGATTAGCGACGAAACTCGTGGAATTCCTGGCGCTGTGTTACGAGCCGTAATGAGTAATTTCGTTCATCGGTTAGAAGGGTGTATGTAGATGGAAGGGGGCCATTTAACCCACACAATTTTTTCTTAAAAATAACCCACATTCTCTTTGTAAAATTCTTTGTTAAATCTTGTTACTTCACAAATAATATATTTATTTCCAGATTAATTTATAAAGTAAATTCTGCCGATCCAATATTTTGACACCTGTCAAAAAAACTCCAAAGCATACTTTATTTAATGGATAGAAACATCGCACGCTTAAAAAATGCATATTGATTTTAGAGCAATTTTAAATTGTAAAGTCTATTCTGCCGCTCCCTGTATATCAGAATTCAATTTAATTTTCCCAGTAGATCAAACGTTAGCAGTTAGGCGGCGTTTGGCCTTATGCAAAAAAAGTTTGATATATTTTGATAAGGATTTTTTTTTAAATTTTTTCAATATGCATTTGAGCCCCTGACTTTTTTCTCATTAAAATTTGATGAGTTCACCGCAAATCATCGCTATTTTTATTAATTAAAAAAACAAAATGTTGGCAAAGAATGAAACTAAATTGTGATTACTATTGGGTTTTGGCAAAGGCACTAAGACACTCCTTGGGGGCGTTTTAAATTTCTTGGTAAAATGACACCGTCAATATAATATAATATAATCTGTAAGTCAACAAAAATTCCCCAGAGAGATCAACCAGCCTCATGCTAAGATTCTAGAAGAATCAAGCTACAATAAAAAAAAAGAAGATTGAAATCGGGGAAGTACCTAGTTCAGAAAATATAAAGATTGATCTTAAGGTCACTTTTAAAATATTTCATAATTTTGTCCATGAGTGTAGATAATTTTTATATGAATTTAAAGATACTAAAATTTTTTTAGATGTCTGAATTAAAATACATTAACAATAATGCAATAATGCCTTCAGGAATATAAGAGTAATAAATTGGTGGAAACAAAAATTAAAAATTTCTAATTGAAACTGTAAATGTCTTTTGCATGATCAATACCCTAGAAGCAATGATTTAGGATCTTGTTTACTTTCGTTTCTCTTTATGACGTCAAGTATTTAAGCCATGAAAATGGTTGTTTTTTATTTACACTTTGTTTGTATTTAAAATTTCACATTATGTCCTACAAACTGTAGGTGGTACAGCAGCTAAAAGATAATAATAATAATAATAATGGCGATAAACTAGCATGTGTTCCCTTTCCCAAAATTTTACTGATATTCTGCGCCAAGATCCGACTGTTATCAATAGATTAATTATGTTAGATAAGTTGCACTTTTATCTGTCGGGTCATGTTAACACTCAGAATGCTAGATACTAGATACTTGGAGTGACCAAAATCCTCGAGAAATTCATGAAAAACTTCGGTATTCTGCGAAGGTAACAGTGTGTGGTTTGGTGTGTCTGCTGTTGGGATAATTGGTCCTTACTTCTTTGGAGAACAAAACCATGTTACTGTTACATCTACACATTACTGCTTAATGCTGGAAGACTTTTTACCTAATGAAAACAGTTAGGACTTAATCGGGATGTTGTTTGGTTTCAACAGGATAGATCGATGTCATACATCCAGGCCAGGCAATCCACAGGCATTCTACAAAACTTGTTTCTCAGATATCTAATTTCCAGATTCGGTGACATAAACATGACGCAGTCGTAAAGGAGAACTAATAATTATTAAAAAGAAAAAAAAGTTAGGTTAACCACGTGCAAAAGAGCGAGAGATAAAATAAAATATGGAGGCATCTTCAGCAAGAATCCCAAAGCCCACGTTTTTGGAAGGTAACATACCAGAAAATTTTAGAAAGTTTAAGCAACAATTGTTAAACGGCAACTGGGTTGAGTGAGAAAAGTGATATACAAAAAGTGGCTACTCCTAAATATTATTGGGGAGGAATGTTTAGAAATTTTTCAGTCCATTAAAAACAAAATATACAAATAATATCATATAAAAAGTAATAATTTGTTCAAGTAAAACACATAATATAATTAATATAATGTGATTATACAGTTTAGTTCATATTTTCATACAATAGAATAGAATGGAATAGAATATCTTTATTGAAATAATATATATGATATTACTCAAAAGGACTGGAGATCTGCAAAGCCATTTTTCACTCCATCCCAGAAATTACAAAATATATAATAACATAAAATGAAATGTTAAACATTAATATAAATGTGTACACAAATAACTAAAAGCCAACTAAAGATGTTGGTCACTATAGTAGGGCCAAAAAGAGTAGTCAGTAAACTCAGGGGGAACTAGTTGTGGTTTTCATCTCTGGTAGGCGGATAAAACTTGATATATTTTTCTCAATTATATGGGATTATATGGTAAAAAAAGCCGCCACTTCTGTATTCCGTAACAGCTAAATACTTTGAAGAATTGCCGGTGAATGTTTTGATTTACTGACTACTCTTTTTGGCCCGACTTTTATAAGTAGTTTATTTTTACAAATCGATTTCACAGCATTAAATTTGGAACAATTGGAAGAAGCAATGAATTTGTTATATAAAAAGGGAGCCATGTAGTAGAATGAATGTTTAAATAAGGATGATTGGTGTCGAGGTATTGTTAGTTGGTTTATGTTCCGCAAGTGAAGCGTATGGATATTTGTACGATATTCTAATGACTTAAATAGATATGAGGGTAAACGGGTGTTTATAATTTTAAATAATAGTGTTAAATAAAGGAGAGTAAATCTGCCTTCTATTTTAAGGATATTTAACTGATTGTAGTAAGGCGTAATGTGTTGTTTTCTACATAATATGTTGTATGAGAATCTGAAACATACATTTTGTATCAGTTGTAGTTTATGTTGAAAATGGTTAGTTAAATCCAGAAGTATACACTACTACAATACTCCAAGTTACTTAAAATTAGGGAGTTTACTAGTCTCCATTTCAGTTCACAACTTAATGAATCTTTAAATTTATAAAGATAATTAAGCTTGGCATATGCCATTCTGCACCTGGATATAACATGATCCTCAAAATTTAAATTACAATCCAATATAAGTCCCAAATATTTAGCAGATTTACATGGGTTGATTGTTACATTATTTAATACTATGTCATTAGTTAAGTAATTATGAGCTTTTGCACACATAGATTTAGAGCCAACGCACATTGCAATAGATTTAGATGGATTTAACACTAGACCGTTGTCACTGGCCCACTTGCTTATTAAGATAAGTTTGCATTAATTTCACTGACAGCATCGTTTGATTGCACAGGATCACAGGATACGTATATCTGGGTATCATCCGCATATAGGTGAAATTTGCAGTTGGAAGTGAGAATTCTAGGTAGATCTGAGGTGAATAAAATGAACAGAGTGGGTCCTAAGTTGCTTCCTTAAGGCACACCATGATGAATCTTACTTTCTAGGGAAAAATTGTCAGACATTTTTACAACTTGGCATCTGTTGGTTAAGTAATTATTAAACCAGCTAATTGCCTTTTGACTGAGTTTGTGATATTGAAGTTTGGTAAGTAATAAGTCATGATTTATAACGTCGAAGGCTTTGCTAAAATCCAGAAACACTACATAAGCGACTATCTTGTTATCAATATTCTTTGCAAGGATAGACTTAACTTTTAAAAGAGATGTAGCAGTGCTATGTTGTTTTCTAAATCCAGACTGGAAGGTAGGTAAAATGCTATTTATGTTAAGGTGGTTAGTTAATTCAATACTGACAATTTTTTCTAAAAGCATGGATATGGTTGGTAGTACACTAATGGGACGAAGATCTGAATAATTAACTGCATATTGTACTTTGGCTAGAGGTGTTATAATAGACTTTCTCCATAGAGACGGCACTATACCAGTTTGTAGAGAATGATTCAAAATATGTGTGATGGCTATTACACTAAATGGGAAAACTACACCTATTCCAGTTGTAATTGAGAAATGGTTGGATGTATTTCAGAAACCGTCAAATGTAATTGAGAATAGTCAAATGTAATTCAGAATGCGTTAATTGTAATTGATAATAGTCAAATGTAATTCAGAAAGCGTCAAATGAAATTGAGAATAGTCATATCTAATTGAGAAAACGTTATATGTAATTGAGAAAGCGTTAAATGTAATTCGGAAAGCATCAAATGGAATTCAGAATGGGTCAATTGAAATTGAGATCATGCAAAATTCGAAACTTTTACATAAAAGGTTACATAGTTTATGCTTGAAATCGATTATTTAACTAACATCTCTTACGGTTTCCGATATCCCCATATATTCTCACTATGTAATTTGTGGCTCCCTGTATATGACATCTTCAAATTTTTATGATCTCAATTTTGCATTTGACTTATTCTCAATTTCATTTGACGCTTTCTGAATTACATTTAACGCTTTCTCAATTACAATTAACGCATTCTCAATTACATTTGACTATTCTCAATTACATTTGACGCTTTGTCAATTACATTTTACTATTCTCAATTACATATGATGGTTTCTCAATTACATTTGACTATTCTCAATTACAATTAATATATTCTGAATTACATTTGACTACTCTCAATTATATCTGACGCTTTCTCAATTACAGTTGGAAAAGGTGTAGTTTAAGCATACGGAGGTTAATACCATCACATCCATAGGCGTTTGACTTTATTAGGTTTAAATTTTTTCCGACACATTCTTCAGTAATAGTAGGAAGTTCCATTTCCGTTTCGACTGAAGGATTTCTCCTATCCGAAAAATAAGTTACAATATTTTGGTTAATATTGGCTGCAGGGAGATTTGAAAAAAAATTGTTAATGTTATCTGGATTTTGAATTTCAGCCGATATCTCATTATTGGTTTTCTTGTGAATACTCCATGAAGCAAGGTTACTCCAGAGCTTACGAGGTTATGTTCTATACTTATTCAGTAGGTGCTTAATATAAGCTGATTTTTCTTGCTTGATTGCAGTAGAGAGATAATTTCGCAGATCTTTAAAAAGTTCTAAATGATGAGGAGCTTTAGTTTTATTATACTTCTTTAAAGATTGGTTTTTACGTTTTATAATTTCCTTAATGGTATCAGTGATGTAGATTGTAGGGTTTAGGAGCTTTTTTATATGGTGTATGAATGTCGAATAAAGTTAAAATGGCTCTATTTAAGAAATCAACTTTTAAATTTACATCGTCGAGAGTATTGATGGAATTCCAACAAACAGAATTGGCATCTGTGGAGAATTTATTTATGTTAAAAAATCTGTAATCTCTATACAGGGTGTTTCATTTTTAAATGTCGTCCTTTAAGGAGGTGATAGAGCATCGAAAAATAAGTCGACCTGCCCAAAAAACCTATATCAAAAATGCATAATAACGAAGTTACAGGCCTTCAAAGTTGGAATAAAAAAATCGTTTTTTTGTTATAACTTCTAGACCATACGACCGATTTTAACCAAATTTTGCACAGGCAGTACTGAACTACATACCTACAATCCTATAAGAATAACTCATGTCAAAAATCACCAGTGGCGTAGATACTGGGGTGACGCCCTCTATTTCTCACCCTATTTCCCACGCCACTGGATATATTTTTTTTTGACAGGTCGACTTATTTTTCGATGCTCTATCACCTCCTTAAAGGACGACATTTAAAAATGAAACACCCTGTATACTAATTTTTGTGACGGCAATTTTGTACTCTGATAGTTAAGATGACAGTAGACTAATAAATGATCAGTTATTCCTAGAAGATCCATGGTTCCAGATTCTAATATACCGTAAAACGGGGCTACTTCGGACGATTTTTCGGTTTTTTTGCTTATACCTTCTCCAAATTAAATCGAAGAAGTCTAAATCTTCTATGATAGCTTGCTCTATTCTTTATGAGTACACTCTTTCACGAATTGAAGGAAAAAACTGTTTGCTTCAATTTTTTTTTTTTTCGATTTTTTGCTGTCCGAAGTTACCTCTCAACGTGGGGTAACTTCGGACGCAACTAGAAAACCACAATAAAACAAAGTTAGATGCGCCTATAGTTAACTTCGGACAGTCAAAAATTTTTAAAAAAAATTTACAGTTCAAAAACAAATAATGAAACATTTCTGCTGCCTTAAAAATATATTTACCTACCTTATAAAATAAACAAAAACTTAATAAATACACAAACTTTGCAAGAAAAACGAAAGCAAATAACATTTCTAAAAAAATATGTTCATAAAAAACCTCTCTACTATTCCAGAATGATATCTTCAGGCAAGTTCGTGTCTGAAGAAAGTGTGACATTTTGTTCATCACCCTGTATAAAAAACAAATCGCGAGGTAAAGTAATGAAATTTTGACGAAAGATTATTTAAACCCCATGTTATCGAACTTATCAAATCAAATTATGATACATCCAACGTGCTTTACTGGGCTACGGTTACTTTTTCACTTTTTCGGAAACGTCATATTTCGATCGAATCATAAAATAATAAAATAACATAAAATACTCACTGTCAGCGACAAACTACCCCACACTTTGCTAGACATACACTAACAGGAACCGACATGTAACCGCAGAATTTTGAAAACGAGCATGCCCTATTTACTACAGAATTTACAGTGCGCCAAGGTCGGATTGTCCGAAGTAACCCGCTCTGTCCGAAGTAGCCCCGTTTTACGGTACTATCTTTATTATTTGTGGAAATGATGTCAATTAATGTAGAAGTTCCGTATCAATACGTGTTGGTTCAGATATAATTTGATTTATGTCAAAACAGTTGAGTATATTAACAAGGTTAGCAGGAGAATCACTTTTAAAGAAGTCGATGTTTAAGTCACCAGTTAGAATTAGATTGCCAGTTGTACAGGTTATATTACTTAGCACTTCTTCTAATTCATTTAAGCAGTTAATATTTACGTCTGGGGTCTATATAATACACCTAGTGCTAATTTGCAATTATTAATTTGTAGTTCTATCCAGAGTTGCTCAAGGTTTTCTCTATCAACATAATTTATATCTATTTCAGAATATTTATGTGTATTTTTAATATACCAGCAGAGGCCACCACCACTTTTGATGATTCTGTCATGTCATAATAATTGGTAACCAGAGATTTTAAAATTTTCCGAAGAATGAGTTGGTTTAAGCCAAGTTTCGCTACATGCAATTAAATCAAAATCGTAATCAACGAGTTGATCGGAGAAGCTATCAAAACAAGCGTTAAGAGATCTTATGTTTACATGGGCTACTTTTGGAACATCTGACGTCAGTTTGTTAAAATTAGAGTAATTTGGTGTAATGCTTATAGGGTCTTTCTCATGGCATTTTCTCAGGTCCGCACTAAAATCCTTTGATTGCTAGGTGCTTTTGGTTTTTTTCATTTCAATCCCTAATATTCTTTTGTAGCATGCACATTCTGGGTCATTAACAGGGTGATTTACATTTAACGATTTTTTTAACTTTTTGTTTGTTTCTGAGCATTTCTTGATGCACATTAAGGTGAACATCGCACAGTTCCTGGTCATGATATTCAAAAATTTTATGAATAGGTCTTAGATTGTCCCTTACCCAAGTCCGAAACCATATTTCCTTTTTTAGTGAAAATGAGGAAAAATAATACAAAAGGAGAATAAAAACGTCAGTGTCGGAGGATAAAGTTACTGCACGATTTTCATTAGAATTCACAATATGTGGAATAATTTTGTGATCAGTTTCTTCCAGTGTTATTAGGTTCAAATTTTCCTCCAAATTATTCTTAACCATTTCCAATTCACTCTTACTTATATGCAGTGTGTCCACGGATGGACGCATGAATAGGTGTAAATAACAAAAAATGTTCGAATTGGACATTACTCTTCTGGATTTAGCCTCTGCTTCGTCTAAAACTAAGAAGTGCCAAATATGAGTAAAATCGCTCGTATACGAGGTGTTCTAGCGACATATTTTTAAAAATGCACTAGAATAAACTAGGCCAGTCAATATCGACACAAGAAAAGGCAAACATCGCAAACGCGCATGTATCTCCGATTGTTTTATATGTTATTAGGACCCCAGAGAGTAGTTTATACCCAAGTTTGCAACCCTGAAAACCCTGTGCTACTCCCGTGGTGCTCGAAAAACTGCGAAATTCTGACACTTGTTGCATTTTTTTTGAAAATAATAACTTAAGGAAGTGTTTTTCGGGTATCCTCAGTCTATACTTTTGTAAAGAAAACTAAATTTGCTACAATTCTAGCCCAACCACAGCTCTCTGGGTCCATTGGTTGCGGAGATACAGCCAGTGAAAGATGGGCAATTTTTTCTACAAAGTGAAAATTTATCGGTAGGGTCGTTTTCTAAGACACGTGCCGGCTAAACTAATGCTCCTAGAGAAAAGTCTTGAAAAGGAATTTATAGAGAATTGAATTAGCTTCAATTTGATCCCAAAATGGTGCCTCTAGGCCTCATAGTATCCTCAGAAACTAAAAAATAGTAAAACATCGGATTTTGGGAAAATGATGAAAGCATTGCACTGAATAATGTTCGTATGTATTTCTTAAAAAAAACGTGCAAGAATTTGAATTTAACATTTATGATGTAACATATGGCTTCAAATAAACACCCATCAAAGTGCCCCAAGCAAAACTGCAAACGCCGACTGATCACCATGATGCATACTGAATTTGAGAGGCAGGGTATCGAGGTACATCAATCTCAAGAAGACGCCGATACTGATGTAGTGAGGACTGCCCTCTCCAAGAACTCATCGTTCGACCAAGATTTCATCATTGAAGAGGACGTCGACCTACTGGTCCTCCTCAACGGCTTAAGTTCTCTACATACGAACGTGTACTTCCAGAAAGGCGGCAGAGATGGGTCAGAGTGCGCCCAATATCCAGCAAATTCCATCACATGTGGAGAAATGCAGGTACCACAGACGGTTTTGTTCCTGCATGCCATCAGTGGGTGTGACACCACCTTTGCCATTTTCAGGCAAAGCAAGATGAAGTGGTGCAACGTCTTCAAAAGAAAGCCCACTAGATAGACCTTGCCAACATTTTCCTTGATCCAAACTCCAACCAGGAAGAAGTAGGAAATGCTGGCGAGAAAATCTTGATGAACCTCTACGGAGGAGATGAGGGAACGCTGAACACCCTGCGATACTCAGAATTTGAAAAATGCAGAGGCTGCAAAATATCATTCTTGGAGGACCTCTCACCAGGTGCAAAAATGGTTGGGGGTCGACAAAAACTCGTGTGACTGGGGATGGGCTACCAGCGAACAAGGACTCATGCCAGTCACAATGTGCGCAGAGCCTGGCTCCTCAAACCTTGCTTAAAATGGTGGCTTGCAAATGCAAGATGGGTGCTTAGGGCTGTGCACTTGCAGAAAGGCAGGGCTCAAGTGATATATCCCATGTTCCTTTTGCTAAGGGCAAAGTTGCAGCAACGCCACCCCTATCGTCCTGGACGAGGAGGACGAGGATGTGAATGACCCAACAACATATGACGACTCGCCTCCACTTCCAGAAACCCTCGTCTCTCCTCCCCCTCCCTCTCCCACTAATCCAGACTGGATGAGACCCGATCCTTCCAAAAGGGCGAAGTTTTAAACTACTGAGGTGTTAGTGCTTGACTGTGTAAATAGTATTTTATAGTTTACATTTATGTTTACGTTGCTTATTTTATGTTTACGTTATGTCAAATTCAAATTCTTGCACGTTTTTTTAAAGAAATACAAACCAACATTATTCAATACAATGTTTTCATTATTTTCCCAAAATCCGATCTTTTACTATTTTTTAGTTTTTGAGGAAACTATGAGGCCTAGAGGCACCATTTTGGGATCAAATTGAAGTTAATTCAATTTTCTACAAATTCCTTTGTCATGACCTTTCTCTAGGAGCATTAGTTTAGCCAGCACGTGTCTTAGGAATTGACCCTACCGTTAAATGTTCACTTTTTAAAAAAAATTGCCCATCTTTCACTGGCTGTATCTCCGCAACCAATAGACCTAGAGAGCTCTGGTTGGGCTAAAATTGTAGCAAATTTAGTTTTCTTTATAAAAGTATACAGTAAAGATACCCGAAAAACGCTTCAAGTTATTATTAAAAAAAAAAAATGCAACAAGTGCCAGAATTTTGCAGTTTTTCGAGCACCACGGGAGTAGCATAGGGTTTTCAGGGTTGCAAACTTGCGTATAAACTACTCTCATCGCGTTTGCGATGTATGATGGTTTTATTGACTGGCCTAAACTACCTTTACTTTTGAAGATACAACAAAATTGTATTAAGAAAAGTTGTTCAGAATAAAAACATATGCCTAAATACAAATTTTCAAAAAGATTAGCCTGTTTTGATGAACTCGTAATTTTTTCTCAATTTTGTTATTTTTATTTGAACAAATAAATAAAAATCAAGTATGTAGTTAACCATAACAGAACAAAAATCCGATACATTGTTAATAAAGTAATGAAAAAAAAAAAAAAAGAATGCATAATAAAGGTAGTTTAATGAACTTTATAAAAAAAAATATGTTTTTTAAAGTTGGCCGATTTTCCTTAAATTTTGCAACCCAACATAAATCTTTATTCTGAACAACTTTTCTTAATACAATTTTAATTTTGTTGTATCTACAAAAGTAAAGGTAGTTCATTCTAGTGCATTTTTAAAAATATGTCGCTGGAACACCCCGTATACGAGCGATTTCACTCATATTTGGCACTTCTTAGTTTTAGACGAAGCAGGGGCTAAATCCAGAAGAGTAATATCCAATTCGAAAATTTTTTGTCATTTACACCTATTCATGCGTCCATCCATGGACACACTGTATAAACAAGGAAATACCACATTCGCACAATTAACAAAAGAACTAAGACACATATTAAAATTAACATTGCAAGCTATAAACCTATTTCTAAAAACATCCTGTAAGTTTAATTTATTTTTTGAAGATGACCAAAAACGGGTTTTGAAGTGTCATCTCTAATATATCCCACCTCTATTGGATTTTGTGGCATATATATTTTTTGCGTTCTTTACTTTTAATTGAATTTGATAAATAACTGTCAAAAATAATATCAATACGTGAAGCATTTTTGCAAATATTTGTAATGTAAGGTCCTCCGCACATTAAGCTACTAAAAAGAAACAAGTTACAAACTTAAATCATCTAGCAGTTACTTATTAGTCACTGCCCATGTATTTCAATGAGCATCCGTACTCAACACTACTACTTGGTAACCGGTTTGCGTCGGTAATCAGTCAGTCTCAACCCTACATGCAGAGTCACTTGGCGATTAATTTCTAGTTTCTTTAGTAAACAACTACGCAAAACGGCGAAAATGGCAGAACAATCATTGAATTTAAGACTAGTAGAAGAAGTGGAAATGTAGGGGTGAATCCAATACCTCCTTTTCTTCTGCCGGTTTCTCCTTCTTGTATTATAATTAAAATAAAGGATAATAGCTTCATCACTTGAAGCACTCTATCACTAGACATTTTTTAATACGATAATAACAATAGCTTTAATCACAGGAATAGAATAATTATTTAAGCACAATGTAACAAAGCCACAAAAATCGAGAAGTGACTTGATTTTATAAACTTTCAGTAGCGTCGTGTGCGATTCATTCTTTGTAACTAGTTTGTGATTTATGTTTCTAATTAGTTTAGTTTCTTTTTAGTAGCTTAATGTGCAGAGGGCCTAAGAGATACAATTTTGAAACAAAGAACCAAAGGTTTTAATTTTTTTCATTTTCATATTGCGAATAGTTGCCATAAAATCAATAACAAAAATACTTGGCATTGATGTCCAAGAAGGAAAAATATAATTATTTTTATCTGGCACATGAAGTAAATCTGATTGTCTTTTTCCATATTCTCGCAGGCGCTGAGTAGTAGGTATATCAACTAGGTACATTGTTCAAATTGTAACCGCTTGGAGTGCCACCGCGGAACTAAACTAGCTATAACTTTCTTATTTAAGATAATTTAATTTTTCAACAGTTCTCAGCTAGCAGTCAGTGTGAGCACATCTACTGTTAAGTGTCGCGAATTAAACTTTTAAAGAAGTAACAAAAGTGACATGTCATCTGAAAGTGATGGAAATTCCGAAATGGAAGTTACAGAATCAACTGAAAACTGGTCAGAAGTCAGGAAAAAACGAATGAAGAAAAGAAGAAGGACAGGAGAATTAAGCCAGGAAGAAATAAATAACATTATTTTAGGAACTACAAATAGCCAACCCACAAAAAATACAGAGATAAACACACCACAAAAAACTGGTCTCAACAAAAACACAAACTCTAATAGAAATTCCAACATACGTTATGCACCAATAATGAGGGACATCCAATTTAGAAAATATCTACACATATTTCACATTACAACAGACAAAAGCTACACTAGAATAAATTTTACCGATTTTTGGGCAAAAATCTATCCCAATGCCAAAGATACAATTATCAGTACAAAAAACGGCCTATTATTAAAAACTGATACTGATAAAAATTCTATCATAACAACACTAGAGAAAATGATCGAGAGAGGAAACATTCTCCAATTCAAGGAATCTGCACCTAATATTTTACAACCTTCTACAAAGACCAATCTCACAAGTTATTCAGTGGTAATTGCATCCATGGAGCACGAAATAGAAGAGAAAACAATCAGTGACTTTTTAAATAAATCTAATCTTGAACATCGATATTGCAAACGAATCATTTCGAAAGCTACAAATCGTCCTACTACATTAATAAGGATCATCACTGGCTCACAAAATACATCTGAAACTCTGCTGTCCAATGGATTATTTTTCAAATATCGTCACTATCCAGTTTATCCCAGTAAGCCACCAGCTCCAGCTCCTAAACCATGTAGTAAATGCCTCTCCTTTGAGCACCCATCGGAATCATGCCAAGAACAAATCAAATATTTGAAGTGTAAGTGAAACCATCCAACGACTAGGTGTTCATCACCACTAACACCAAAATGCCATAGCTGCAACGCAGAGGACCACCAAGCCTGGTCATATAAATGTCCAAACAGACCACGAAATCCTATCCAAGGCTTTCCCAACATCCCAATTAAAACCCTAAACAAAAAATCTCATGAGGTTTCAAAGGAGAATAAAAACTCGGGAATTCACCAGGCTTTAACTATTCATGATACGATAATTAACAGCTACGTAAATGAACTAAATGACCCTAGGGTTACTAACAGAGAGGAATTACTTGATCAACTCCGTAAAAGATTTGTTAACAACTTCAAGATCGATAGCGTAGCAATATTCTCAGGAAATAGAATTTATATCCTCATGTTCGATTTAGAACACGTTGACTCCCATCAATCACCTACAGAACCCATCAACAACGAAAATAACAGTCAATATGAGCACGTCAACGCTTAATATACTCTACTCAAATATTAACGGATATCTCGCAAAAAAAGAACTGGTATATAACTTTATTGATAACAATGATATAAACCTCGCAATGTTTGTAGAATCCAGAACTAAAGACAGTAATACCGTGGTTTATAAAAACTGGAGCATCATTCAACAAAATGGTGCTCTAATACATAACCATGCTAGAGGCGGAAGTCTAGTGAAAGTACATCCAAATTTGAAAATGGGCAAAGCAAATGCTCCCAGAATCAACAATCCTCTTAACGAATGTATTCACTTCACGGTTCCATATATAGATGACAAACTACATATCTTTCTAGTGTATATTCACCCACATTCCAGAATCGAAGAGACTATTTTCACAATGGCCACGCTACACAAATACGCTATTATAATTGGAGATCTTAATGCCACTACTAAACCAAAAAAGAAACAGCTTAATGACTTCCTAAGGAACACAGACTTTATGAAATACGATACCCCTCCCACTTTCCTCATGGAGCATAACAATGACTCCACTCCGGACGTAATATTACATACTTCAAACTTGGCAAGAAATATACTGGAAATAGAAAATATCACAGACCTGTCATCAGATCACCTCGGTCTTAAAATATCAATTGATCGACAAACACCAGTCGTCAACACCAAAATAGAAAGATACAACTTCAACAAAACAAACACTAGGAAAGTCAACAGTGTAATGCTTAGGTACATTGAAAATGTAAACAACCAAGAAATTGACCAGGACAGCATTTCGGATTTCAACGTCGAATTAACTAAGGTCATCTTGGAAAACACGCCAAAACAAGAGGTTCGATATTACACACAAGAATTGCCTCCATTTATTGTAAGTTTGATTAAACAGAAGAGAAAAATCTATAGAGATTATAAGAATAGTGGTAATGTAGAACTTAAAAACGAGAAATTAATAAACATAATAAAACTATACAACAACTTATCCAACAATATAGAGAACATAAGTGGATTACCACATGTGAAGATATAAACTATAAAAAAGGTAAAAATTACTGGAATGACATAAAAAAACTATCTAAATATAGAAACAAAAACCAGAGTACTGCACCGCTAAAAGACAATGGACGGACCTATGATACTCCTGAAGAAAAAGCACAAAAATTCGCTGAGTACTTTGAAGACACATATAAAGAGAGCCAAGACGACAATTTCGACAACGACCACTACGAAGACATCGAAACGTGGTTTAATACACTCTATGAAGAAGACAATCAAATTACACATAACCCAAATGAATACACAATAGATGAGGAAGAATATTATAACATACTTAAACATGGAAAAAACTCAGCGCCAGGACACGATTACATAAAAAGAGCTCTATTAAAACAACTTGATAACAAAATACACAAATACATAATTAAAATCTACGAATACTGCTTAAAACACAGTTTCTTCCCAAAGGAATGGAAAACAGGAATCATTGTTACTATCCCTAAACCAAATTTAGACCATTCAATAGCCACCAATTACAGACCGATAACTCTACTACCCGTCCTAGGCAAAAACTTGGAAAAAATCATCAAGAACAGATTAGAAAAATCAATAGGACATAAAATTCCTGGATACCAGTTCGGTTTCAGAGACCACCGTTCAACAGTTCACCCACTTGTTATATTGACAAATAATATAGAAACAACCAGGATAAATGGAGACAAAACTGCGGCAATATTTCTTGACATAAGTAAAGCTTTTGACAGCGTCTGGTTGAAGGGGTTAATTTTTAAACTGGACAGACTGCAATGCCCCAAATATCTAATACGTATAATCATTAGCCTCCTTGCGCAAAGAAGGCTAAAAGTGAAAGTGCAGCACAAAACATCAAACGAATTTACTCCCCAACAAGGAATTCCCCAAGGATCGCCACTTTCTCCATTCCTATACAATGTTTACTGCTCTGATATATATCACGAAGACCCACAACACTTTTCCAAGGACAAATATATTTTGCAATACGCAGATGACACTTCCCTAATAGCCCACGGCAACAATATCAGAACAACAATAGAAAAACTACAAGGATTATTCGACTCAGTGATATTATGGTTCAAAAAATGGCGACTTAGGCCCAACCCTAGAAAATCTCATTTAATCATATTCTTTCATACCCCATCTCCAACATCCCCCACTATTATCATACATAACCACACTCTTTACCCTGAGACCAGTGTTAAGTATTTGGGAATAATCATGGATAATAAAATTAATTTTAATCATCACACAAAAAACGTGAAAAAAAATACGATCTCAAGAGCAAGACATTTTAGTAGCCTTTCTAAGAAAGAAACTGGTATCAACATTAGAACAAAAATACAGATTTACAAAATGATCTGTAGACCCGTGATAGAATATGGAAATGTTCTTTTCCTTAACCTAAAAAACCCAGCGATGAAGAACCTAAAAGTAGCCGAAACCTCGGCCATTAGAACCATCACTAAAATCCATCATCCTAATAACCAATTACATAAGCCCCCCAATGCATTACTATACGAGCTGACCCAAGTGCAACCCATAGAAGAGCGTCTGACCAAACTAGCATCCAACTTCGGAGATATACCACTGAATAAAGATTTAATTTCTTCCTATTGCATAAGAAGGAACCAACAGATAAGGACCCACTACAGACACCCAGAGCAAACACTGTGGGAAAAGATCCAATAGTTAAAGTCAAACTATACAATGTTTCTTTTTTTTTTTCTCTCATAGCATAATACAGGGTGTTTCATTTTTAAATGTCCTTTAAGGAGGTGATAGAGCATCGAAAAATAAGTCGACCTGACCAAAAAAAAAATATCCAGTGGCGTGGGAATTAGGGTGAGAAATAGGGGGCGTCACCCCAGTATCTACGCCACTGGTGATATTTGACATGAGTTATTCTTATAGGATTGTAGGTATGTAGTTCAGTACTGCCTGTGCAAAATTTGGTTAAAATCGGTCGTATGGTCTAGAAGTTATGACAAAAAAACGATTTTTTATTCCAACTTTGAAGGCCTGTAACTTCGTTACTATGCATTT
Organism: Rhagium mordax; assembly: GCA_963680705.1. NCBI lineage: Eukaryota > Metazoa > Arthropoda > Insecta > Coleoptera > Cerambycidae > Rhagium > Rhagium mordax. The sequence continues at coordinate 54,126,886 of OY796656.1, read as the reverse complement.
TTGATATAGGTTTTTGGGGCAGGTCGACTTATTTTTCGATGCTCTATCACCTCCTTAAAGGACGACATTTAAAAATGAAACACCCTGTATATATATATTTTTTTTTTGTTTTTTTATATGTATATATAGATAATCTTTTATTTAAACTGAAATGTCAAACATTTATAATACGTACACAGGCTGAAGGACCTCGGTCGATGGCCTTTTGAGTATAGTATATTATATTATGTATTTATACTTAATAAAGAACATTTATTATTATTATTATTTTAATTTTTCAAAGGCGAATTTATAGCTAAAGCAATAGGCTACAAATATTATTCTAATTGTTTCTTTGTTACGGTGCAAGAAAATTGGCGGAAATGACAATGAACGGAAAAGAATAATTTTAATTCCCTTTTTTGTATTTTTTGGGGGTATTACTTAGAGTTACATAAAAAATGAATGTAACCTATTTGATTCTAAATAAAATTTGCAATCGAACTAAAAAAAAATCATTCAAATCAGACTAGGCGTTACGGAGATACATCGACCGGTCAATTTGAAATAAAATCCAATATGGCGGACTTCCTCCCACGAACCGGGATGTCCACCTCATGTTTTCGTGATCCCCATATGATCACAAACTAAGTTCTGAAGTCAAACTCTCTGCACATATTAGGGGAGAGTTTTCCACCCTAGGGGAAGTACTATCGATAAATTACTTTACTTTAGTTTCTTCGAGTGTGGCAGGTTATTCGAGCCGGAATTTCGCTTGGAAACCATCCCCTGGGCAACAGATATTTTTTTTGGTTTGTCTTTATTTTGTGAGGTTTTTTCTCTCCAACATGGTTTTGGATTATATACTTTTGTTACATTTACCTGCTCTCTAAACATTTATGGGCGTACATCGCACAATATACAATATACAATACACATCGGCTTACTGTTTGTGATAGGCATAACTCGGTTCCAATGATGGATTGTGAAGATACTTGACAAGTCGCGTCTCACCCATAAACTTCCTTAAGGAAAAGGGAAGGGTTCAAACATGAAAAAATACATTATTTGTGTATGGAAATTTTTTAGAAAAATTATTTATCAACAATAATGGATTAACAAATTCTTCTACGCTTATAATACTATTACATTCGTAATTCCTTTCACCATGCATGTCACATTCTGTAAGTGAAGTGTTGGAGAGAGAGAGAAACCCCGAAAAATGAAGAAAAACTGAAAAAAATATTCCTTACCCAGGGGTGGTTTCCACCAGGGGTGATTTCCACCCCTATGGGGTGGGTTGTGTTTCGAGGTTGGCGGGTGGTCATTTCCTTTGAGCTGTATGTGAAATCCCAGGCCAAACAACCCTCCACACTCGACTGTGCAGGGAGAACAAAAAAAGGGTGGTTTTACTCTAGTTAGGGGTGAATAGGTGAACCGATCGGTTAAAGCCAGGGCTGGATATATCCATTAACGCGTTTCCGTCCGTTTCGCGCATAACGTCACTCACAGAGTGAAATAGCCAATCTAGACTGGATGCTCCCGTGAGCGCGTTTATGTACGCTCTATTGTTCTATTATATAATATTTATTGTATAAACTGTATGGTCCTTATTTCATAGTAATATGCTGTAGTTTACCAAACTCGTTCCTTTTGTGTAAATTGATGTAAATTGTGGTATTTTGTGCTCGTTTTATATCTATTCTTTTACACAATAAATCCATTTATTATTATATTATTATTATTATTATATCTTACGTAGATTGAAAAAATATAAAGGTTTTCTATAATCTCTCACTCTCTTCCAGTCAAACCGGAAGCGATAAGAATACTAATATTTCAGCAAATTCCTTTCCTTTGTTTGCCTGAAATAATCATATACGTTCTTTTAAGTATATGGAAATAACTCGCGAAAGCACCTAACCTAAAAACGAATACAAACGTAAACAAACCAGTAATCGGCTGGTTGTCTAGATGGCTGAAAATAAACAAAGAATCGTGTGTTTGCGCAGTGCGGATTTAATAAAAGAAACGTCGTTTTATTTCATTTAAAGTATTATTTTTAAAAGACCAAAATTGAAAATGTGTAATAGAAACTTTAATGGGAATAAACATTAAAAAATATAGCATAGCTGCAGGATAAAATGTAACACGTATAATAAACAAATTTTGTTGAAGCTATCGCAGCTTTCATTAATTTCATATTGTAAAACTGACCATTGCGTGCATCGTTCTGCGATGCCATAAAATTAATGAGGCAGAGTTTATTTCTATCTTTTGGTCAAACAGAGTATAGAAACTCCAAAGAAAAAAAATTGTGTATCAAATATCAGACATTGTCTCATTATACAATTTTTTTGCCAATACTTAAATTAGAAATGTTATTTTTGTTTTCAAAAGCTTGATTAAAGTTGTTTAAATGTTATTTGCGGCATTTCACACATTTTTTACCTTTCTTTTCTTTTTTGGTGTACCACATTTCTTCAAATTAAAGCTTAATTGCATTATTGTTAATACATTTTGATTCATATCTCAAAAGCACTAAACGGATGTTCAAAATTTTAGTTAAATTAAATTCATACAAAAATTATTAATCCAGTCAATGAGTGCTCAAAAGAGGGGTGTAGAGTGCATGGAATATGCGAGACTTTTTGACTTCAGGACTTTGATAAGAGTAGTTAGAAGGTAAATATACTAAAAGTCCCCGCCCCTGGGAGGTGAGCTTACGGTGGGAGAGGGGGTAGAAGGTCCCATTTTTGGGTTTTTCGATTATATCTCGGAAATAGTGGACTCTAGGAAAAATATGTTCTATATAAAAATGAAAGCTAATTAAATTTCCTATAAAATTGTATATACATATTTGTCGAATATCTAACGGTTTTCGAGATATACGTTATTGAAAATCGATAATTGTCTAAAAAATCATTTTTACCTAACGCTTTTTGTCAAACATTTGCTTCTAGTGCCTCCAACGGTCATTTCTCAGACAAACTGTAAAAACGAAGTTGTAGAGCATTAAATTTCCTTCACTTTGATATACACTTTTGCTACTTTATCTTCAACCAATCAAAAGTTATAGAATTTGTAACATGTACGCTCAATTTCGATGTTCCTCTAGAAATGAGTATATTGACGCTACCATGATGATTATGATGATGATTTCCTTTCCATCTATCATAATAAGAGTCAGCTGATAAACCTGCTGATGATGCAGCTGCAGAAAAATGGGTAAATATGCTCCAAGCTTCAGGCGATGCTGACGTTGATATTGTGAAGACAGCTATCAACATATCGCAAAATTCCTCGGTAGCTGTTATTGGAGAGGACGTCGACTTGGCTGTTCTCTTGGTAGTCAAAACCCCAACTGATCGTGACATTCTGCTGGTAAAACCTGGAAGAGGAAAGGTCAAGACTATTGTATATTCCTCACAACAGCTGCAGCAGGAGCTGAAATGAAGGACAATGCCCATTTGTTATTCTTACATGCATTCACAGGCTGTGACTCAACATCAACGTATCGCAAGAGTAAAGTGGGTTTTGTCGATCAAAATGTACCAGAAGTCCAAAATCATACAACGTGCAGCTGCGGTATTTGCCAGCGGTTCTTCTTCTCCTGACTCTATTGAGACAACTGGGATCATTATTACTCTCTCATGGTATGACGCTCTAGCCACAGAAAAATTCCTCAACGAGTTCCACTACAAATCATTTGTCAAAGCAGCTGCAAACATGAAGCCTGATCGTTCAACTATCCCTCCAACTGAAGGAGCTGCATTCCGGACGTACCACCAAGTACACCTGTGGGAGAGGAGGAATGACCAACTAGTTCCGAAACTGTAAAATTTGGATGCTGCTCCCTGACGAAATCTTGAAGATGATTTTTTACCGATGCACGAAAGGATGTGACAGTGGCAGGTGTGGTTGTATAAAAGCATCGTTAAACTGCTCTGTCACATGCCCGAATTGCAAGGGCAGTTGCAACAACAGAGTCGGCATATTAATTCAGGAAAAAGGCGACGACGACGACATCGATACACTACCAACCTCTTTGGACAACGTCTTCACTGCTGACGAAGATGAATGAGCATCGACCCTTCCGCCTCAAAAAAACCAAGATATCACCTTGAATAATTATTTTTTCATTTTTTAATTACTATCAGTCCATGTAAATACTTTCATTATATGATTCGTAATAATTAGTCTAATCAACATGTTCAAATTGGTGAAAAATAGTGATAAAGCTCCTAAAAATATGAGCGATAGCTCATTGGATTCGGAATGACGTCTAGAAAAATGTATTCAAAGGAATAATTAGCACGCAAAAAATTACAAAAGTTATTAACAAATTAAGTTGCAAAAAAAAAGGCATTTCGTTTTTTGTTAATAACTCCGAAATTATTCATATTTAAGAAATTTAAAAAAAAGCTCCTTAAAGAGGAGGAAATTTCCAATGAAAAAGTCCCAACTCCCGGAGTTCTATCTCCATTATTTATAATTCTAATTTAACGCTGAAAATAGGGCTCCGCGCGGCCGCTACGGCATGCACGCGCCGCCTCAAAAGTGAGTACGCCACAGAAATTTTTTTTATAGTATTAAATATTAATTAAAAAATTTGAATTAATTATGGTGTATTTTGAACGCTTAAAAGAAAAAATTCCCGTTGGAAAAAAGTTTTAAAATTCATTTTTCAACAAGTTAGGCTATTGTTAATTAACAAAATTTTTTCGGATCTTCGTCTTCATTGTAAGTAATAAAAAATGTTTAAATAATTGCTCTATAAATTTTCCGTTTCTTGGAGCCCTTATTATATATATACTCAATAGGATCAAGTTATTAAAGTTTTTAAAAATTGTTTATTTTGTTAATTATAATTTTTTTAAGTGAACAAAAAATGAAATTTGTAAAAATTGTTGTTAAAAGATTGTTTTTAAGCATATGTTTTATTATGGTTGTTTTTGCATCTGCTAATGGCATGAAACAATGTTGTGAAAACATTTTTTACATCTTTTATTTATAAATTTTTTATAAACAAATGGATTAGTTTAATATTTAAAAAAAATTTTTTTACCATATTGTTGTCTTGAGAAAATTATGATTTAAAAAAAAAATGTTTCCTTAAATCAATTTTTTTATTGTTTATAATCGTTTTTTTATATTTCCATTATTTAAATAATTAGTTAAGAAATTATTTTATTTTTAAAAATCATTATTAGCATTTCTCAACAGGTAAACAAAAAAAAATTTTTTTTCATCAACAAATTCATTGTTTATTAAGTTATATGGCTGTTTTTGTAATTTTTTGAAGTTTCAGAAAAAAAATATAATGATGGTCAACATTTGTTTATAACAAATTGTTAACTTAATAAACAATGAATTTGTTGATGAAAAAAAATTTTTTTTTGTTTACCTGTTGAGAAATGCTAATAATGATTTTTAAAGACAAAATAATTTCTTAACTAATTATTTAAATAATGGAAATATAAAAAAAACGATTATAAACAATAAAAAAATGGATTTAAGGAAAAATTTTTTTTTTTTAAATCATAATTTTCTCAAGACAACAATATGGTAAAAAAAAATTTTTTTAAAATATTAAACTAATCCATTTGTTTATAAAAAATTTATAAATAAAAGATGTAAAAAATGTTTTCACAACATTGTTTCATGCCATTAGCAGATGCAAAAACAACCATAATAAAACATATGCTTAAAAAAAATCTTTTAACAACAATTTTTACAAATTTCATTTTTTGTTCACTTAAAAAAATTATAATTAACAAAATAAACAATTTTTAAAAACTTTAATAACTTGATCCTATTGAGTATATATATAATAAGGGCTCCAAGAAACGAAAAATTTATAGAGCAATTATTTAAACATTTTTTATTACTTACAATGAAGACGAAGATCCGAAAAAATTTTGTTAATTAACAATAGCCTAACTTGTTGAAAAATGAATTTTAAAACTTTTTTTCCAACGGGAATTTTTTCTTTTAAGCGTTTAAAATACACCATAATTAATTCAAATTTTTTAATTAATTTTTTGAGGCGGCGCGTGCATGCCGTAGCGGCCGCGCGGAGCCCTATTTTCAGCGTTAAATTAAAATTATAAATAATGGAGATAGAACTCCGGGAGTTGGGACTTTTTCATTGGAAATTTCCTCCTCTTTAAGGAGCTTTTTTTTAAATTTCTTAAATATGAATAGTTTCGGAGTTATTAACAAAAAACGAAATGCCTTTTTTTTTTGCAACTTAATTTGTTAATAACTTTTGTAATTTTTTGCGTGCTAATTATTCCTTCGAATACATTTTTCTAGACGTCATTCCGAATCCAATGAGCTATCGCTCATATTTTTAGGAGCTTTATCACTATTTTTCACCAATTTGAACATGTTGATTAGACTAAATATAATAATAATAATAATAATAATGAAGCTATAATTATAAAAAGTGTTGTGTCAATTGCAACTACCTTATTTCTATTGTTAAAATGTTGTTAGTCATCATGGTAGCGTCAACATCCTCATTTCTAGGAGAACATCGAAATTGAGCGTACATGTTAGAAATTCTATAACTTTCGATTGGTTGAAGATAAAGTAGCAAAAGTGTATATCAAAGTGAAGAAAATGTAATACTCTACAACTTCGTTTTTACAGTTTTTCTGAGAAACGATCGTTGGAGGCACTAGAAGCAAATGTTTGACAAAAAGCGTTAGGTAAAAATGATTTTTTAGAAAATTATCGATTTTCAATAACGTATATCTCGAAAACCGTTGGATATTCGACAAATATGTATATACAATTTTATAGGAAATTTAATTAGCTTTCATTTTTATATAGAACATATTTTTTCTAGAGTCCACCGTTTCCGAGATATAATCGAAAAACCCAAAAATGGGACCTTCTCCCCCCTCTCCTTCCGTAAGCTCACCTCCCAGGGGCGGGGACTTTTAGTATGTTTACCTACTAACTACTCCTAACTAGGTCCTGAAGTCAAAAAGTCTCGCATATTCCATGCACTCTACAATATATTCATTGATTGGACTATATGTATTAAAAAAATATCATGCTATTTCCTAAAAACTACAAGGATCATAGTAGTAGTGTCTTATTTCTTCCAAATATTTATATGGCAGCACTTTAAATTTAAGTTGCGGTTATTTATTATTGAATTGGAAGCCTAATAAAGTTGATTTATCTTGAAAAGATGACATTTCATTAGGGAGTTATCGCAGTGAACCCGTTAAAATAACCGATACGGTATATTTGACGTAATTCACTACTTTATTTTATTTTACCGGTGGTGGCATAATTTAGTTATCGCAGTGAATCGGTTATTGTGGTTTAATTCATAAAATTTTTTAAGAGTGCGCCACTTTAATGTAATTACGGACAAATTTTTGCCAGTCACATTAACAATGTTTGACCTAATAATTTCCCACATGCACTGGTTTTCAAAAGGATTTTGTCCAACTACTTCCCGTAAAAGGTGTAAATTGTCTTTCGGACTAGATCTTAAACACTCATTTTGCTTTGCTTGCCATAACACGATTAAGCACACAAGACAAACACTATACACTCTGTCTCTGATCTCACTAAAGAAATGAGCTTCCTAACCTTACTTTTCATATAAGCGGAATAATAACCCAACGGAAATGCATACGTTAAATTGATGGAAATAATGGGCCCGGTTATTACTCTAATCGTCCGTAATTTTCTGCGCTTGCGCGTTTTGTACCAATTTCATTTTAACGTATCAGTTATTTTAACGGAATGACTGCGATAACTCCCTATTTTTATAATAGGCTCACTAAATTTAACTTTCTAATCCAAATAATTTAGAAGACAAATTGAAAGACTCCCTCGTATATTGACTAACAATGGACATAATTATTATATCTTTTGAAAATTGTTATTATTCTTAGGAGATATCAGTAAAACTTGAATGAGCTAGCTAAAATTTAAAATTCGAGGTGCATATATTATAAACTATTAGCAGCATTAGCACTTTATTGTTGAATTCCTCGAAATTAGTATTATATATAAATAATAATAAATTCTTGAATGATACAAAGAAAATAACTGATTTTAAAATAATTTAATTTTTGAAGTAGTTCGACTTAAATAAATATTACATAATAAGTCATATACATAACACTGAATTGATATGTGGTACCTTAGAAGGTTTGTTTTCATAAAAAATGCTTACAAAATATTACTTAAATAAATTTTTCAGTGCTACCAAAAACATTTGTGATAATACATAATAAAAATAATAGAATTCAAATATTATAACTTTACTTTTACGCATAGTAATCAATCTTTAAAATAACAACTAAATCAGCTTTTAACTATAAATACAAAAGAAATATGCTATTTTTAACTCTTGAAATAAAAATAAGTAATGAGACCTCCACCCAAAATTAGAGAGCCTCCTATAACTAAAGGTATATATAAAGACCTCTTCAATTGTGTCCACTGTTCATTGAGTTGTTGTCGACGTTTCATGTCTCGAACTTGGGCTTCCATGTTTTCTTTCCTTTCTATTCTTTTCCGATGTCGTAGCTCAGATGGGGGTACACTAAATAAAAAATGATTTTTAAAATATAGTTTACATACAATTAAATTAATATTGTTTGTAGTTTATTTGTGGCGGATAATTAATATTCATTAAACTTATTTCTGGGAATCACTCCAAATTCTAAAAAATAAATCTGGGGCAAACTGTTGAGGTTTGCCTTTGATACTACACTTTTATCTTGACATATTTTGGCCATTTTCTTATTTCTATTTATTTTTTAGAATTTGGCGTGATTCCCAGAAATAAGTTTAATGAAATTAAATTAATTACAATTCAGTTACCAAAGCACAGAGTTCATTACATAATTGAACTTCCGAACTAATATAAATATTAAAATTAAGCAAAGATGACTAATTTCACGTGATACAATCAAACATATTCAAATTCCATTTCTTTGGTAATTGACGTATAGTTTTATCACATAATAATTAATAATTAAGTAAGCTATGTCTGTACAAGTTGTATGCAGTCAACTATACTTAATACAAAACAAAAACCATTGCACGTCATCAAATGACGTATTTAAATGAGAAAGTAATACCACTGTACAAAAGTAAAATCACTATTTCGGTCAGTCTAATAGATTTTCAATATTGACTTTCTGGAATCAATATTCTCACCAGAATACAACAACTTTATGAAATCGATAATTTTCATTAAACAATATTGGTTATATTCAGATATTGAAAATTAACTAATGATCACCAGAATAAGGCTGATTGTCTCTGTTACGCAATAAAATTCTTATTCTTATCCTTATAATTAAATTTTAGTTTAAAACTTTTGACAAACAACATAAATGACTACTCATCAATCAAGTACTTTCTAAGTTTATATTTAAAAATATTCAAAGTAGAGCTGTTCTTAATGTCTACTGGTAAATCATTATACTCACTTAAGCCTTTAAAAAATAAGCTATTTTGAGTACATTTTTTTCTACATGTTTGTAAATGAAGGTTTAGATTTGTTCTGGTATTGTAATTGTGTATGTTGGTATTATAAACCAACATATCCTTGAGATATCTGGGGGCTAGGTCATTTTTAATTTTAAATATAAACATAAGAGTAAAGAATGTTACATATCTATTTACAAAAATCCGCCTTAACGTACTCAGCATATCCTTAATAGGTGTCAGTCAAGAGCAACCTAATATTAACCTCATACTCCTATTTTGTAATTTCTGAAGTCTATCTATTTCATATAAAATTGATGCACAATAAATTAAATAGTGCAGAATGCATGTATTATATTGTTAAGTCTGGCCTATTGAGTCAAATAACAACTACTTCTACTTAAGCAGCTTAAGTTTAAGTTTATCAAAATCTCTGCTTGATTTCAGCATTATCGACTAACATCTTGGTAAGTGCATTGTTAATAAAGTTCTAATTGCCTTAATTTAATATAGCCTGAGAGCTAGCGACAGTAAAACATCACAATCTGCTCGTCGTTCATATACTAATATTTATTTCAATTTAGTTATGTGTGTCATGAAAAGGGACCGCTTACAGTGCACCTCTAGGACTTTAGTTGTCAGGAGCGTTTATAATGTGCAATAAATAATTGGGGAAAAAATTATTTTTTCGTCGATGACCATTCGCAAACTTGTTAATTAGCATGAAATAATGCCAAAAAAAGACGACATCTATATTTTTTGGCTTAATCTTAATATGATGAGTCATTCATAGCCATAGACTTAATTATACTAACGTATGGACGGAGCCTTGTGCCAAGGCTCGTAAACTTATAAGGTTACCCCATCCGAACCTGACCTATCTCAACACATCGTACGTCACAAGAAGCCCGGATCGCTCAGGCCGGGATCGTCGTCCTCTGTTCTACAACAGATGATCAGTCGATCAGTGTAGTGTCTCTTTTTAAAGCACGTAAAATAAAAATAACTATTAATGAATAGACCATCCATCTATTTAATTATGATAATTATATATGTGTATTGAACATTAAATGTATTTTATTTAATTATTAATTTCTTAATAAAATTTGGCAACAAACACAATATGTAGAAGGAAAATAAAAACAATTTGGCCAAAATAAGTTATCAGATAAAAAGTATAATGACTTATTGAATGACTGAATTTGTTTCAAAACAAATAGCTAGACCTATTTAATATAACGTAAAAATAAGAAAGGTTTTTACCTAGAAGTCCTATTATGATGGAAAAGGGGCATTAAGTTATCAATAATGCAAAAAATAATTTTCTCCTTATTAATTGATGAATAAGCTATAATTTTTCGTAATCTGATTTGATTTAATCCTAAAATTCCTCTAATTATTGAGGAAAAAATAATTACACAATTTAAAATGGAAAAAAACTATTAAAAAAGTGTAAATACTTTATTTGGGACAAAACAAAAATATATTCTTAATTAACTGTTTTCTCATTTTTTTATGTGCTTTGTCTTGTCATGTGTCTCAAAGCCACGGTGTTTCTTACTGTCCTTATTTTCTTTTGTTTTTTCATTAATATATTTAATTCTTACGAAAGTTCGTTGTCGGATGAAACATTTTGCAATATCCTTTTGAGATGTCTACCTGTTCATTTTCGTACAGTACTGGTTTCTCCAGATATAACAGTAGGTTTTTTAATTTTAGCGAAATATTCTGTATAGATATTAAAATTATTATATTTTTGTGAGAAGACCCATTTTGATTGGGTTCTAAGGCCACTTGATTTTTTTAAGCAAAATTGGTCAGAACAAACGCGGCAATTATCGGGATTCCATGTTCCGTGTCTTCGACATCTTTCAACCCAAATTTGTCAAAGTTGAGTTGTTTATTTTTTGGAAAGCGATAAAAATAAATTTGTTTCCTGATTTGTGTACATTTTCTCTGCTGTTGTTGCAGATTGCTATAGTATATCGCATTCCAGGCATTGTGTAGTTCTGTAAAGAATAAAATAGACTAAAATATAATTACCTAGTCATTATTTATTAAGAAATTATTACAATACATACAAAAATTTGGAGAGAAAAATGTAACAAAGTGGTACAAACAATGAACATAATTTAAAAAATTAGGCGAATTTGTACCATCATCGATAATAGGTCTTAAATTGTAGAATATTATATATAAATATAATATATGTAGAATATTATATATAAATAATCTATTTATTGTATTTATACTTACTTGTAGGTATTCTTTATATGTTCTAAAAGTTTATTATTTCAAAATGAACAAAAATCCGCTATATAAACACACTTAACTAAATATTAAGATAAGATAAGATAAACTTTATTCATTATTCAAGTTACATACCTACAAAGATATAAACTTATCAAACTAGTCAAAAGCAATACACTCACACACAGACACATTTACTCACACATTAAACATCTCTAAATATACTAACACACACAATATAATAGTCATTGACTTAAATACTCCTCTACAGAATAAAATGGATTACTTACTAAATACTCATACAATTTTTGTTCAAAGCAATTAAAATTTTTTAGATCACCAAAAATATTTATAAACTTGTTGAAACATATAATGCCCTGATAAATATGTGAATTTTGAGAAATCCCTAACCTTGAATATGGCAGGTATAAGTTACAGTTGTTACGTGTCTCATATTTATGAATATTATTTACTTTTATAAGAGAATTTTCATCCTTTTTTATATTCAATATAAGTAGATATATATAAAGAGAAGGTAAAGATAAAATCGATAAAGCAATAAAAATCTGTTTGCAAGTTGTTTGCGGGTGTGCTCTTATCATGCATCTCATAATTTTTTTCTGAACAATAAAGATTTTATGGAAGTGAGCTGAGCGTCCCCAGAAAATTAAACCATAACTTAAAGTATATTGCACAAGTCCATAATAGACAAGTTTAAGAACAGACATGGAGACAGTTTCTCTCAGTTGTCTAATTATAAAACATACACTACTTAATTTTGAACAGACTTTCTCTATATGTTGTTTCCAAGTCATTTTCTGGTCTATTTGAATACCTAAGAATTTTATACAGTTTACTTGCTCTATGCTGTTGTGATTCATCCTTATAAGTTGACTGCTATCGTAATTACTGTTTTTAGGTTGAAATAACATAAAGAATGTTTTATTTCTATTAACAATTAGCCCATTATATTGGCACCATTGATAAAATTCCTCTGCAGATATGTTTGCCCTTGCGACTGACTGTATTAAATTATCTCCTGCTACTAATTTGTTTGTATCATCTGCATAAATTATTGTTTTCTGTGAAGAGTTGCACGAATATGTTATATCATTAATAAAAATAATAAAGAATAAAGGACCTAAAGTTGAACCCTGAGGAACCCCCATAGAAACTGTTTTTGGTTCTGATTTATATTTGTCGATGACCACAATCTGAGTTCTTCCTCTTAAGTATGATGCTGCCCAGTCATAGGCAACACCTCGTACACCAATACGATATAACTTTTCTAACAGCAAATCATGGTTAATTGTATCAAAAGCCCGTGATAAATCGAAATAAAGAGCGATCGGATATTGCTTATTATTGAGACATTCATATATACTACTACAGAGTTCCGCAATTGCTGTTGATATAGATTTCTTAATTCTAAAACCATGTTGACCATCGTTTAATAATTTTTGTACTTCTAGAAATTCATTTAACCTTGTATTATAACAGATATCAAACAATTTTGCTAACTGACTTTGCAAGCAAACGTTCCTATAATTATTTATTTCGTCTCTAGATCCTTTATTCTTAAAAACTGGTATTGATTTAGATACTTTTAGTGCATCTGGATATTTTCCTTCACAAAATGACTCATTAATCAGATAAGATAACGGTGAACTTACTAAGTCTCTAATTACTTGTAAAGCACTACCATATACTTCATCAATACCAGCCGCTGGTTTTGACGTTGTTTTTTTAGTGCATAATTCTATTTCGTGAGGTGTAGTGGGATATAAGTAGAATGTGCTTTCTATATTGGGCGCTAGCTTGAGATTATCAGTCTCGGGCTTAGAGCTTTGTACGTCCATAAAAAATTTATTAAAGTAATCAGCTAATTTGTTTTTGTCTACAATTTTTTCACCATCAAATTTTATATGACATGGGGTATGGTATTTTGAACGACCCTCCATTTCATTTATCATTTTCCAACTCTCCGTCATAATGTTATTGGCGTTACTTATTCTAGTATTATTATAGTTTGCTTTAGTTCGTTTTACCTCCTCTCCATATATAACCTTCAATCGAACATACCTAGCCTTTATCACAGCAAACTTTTGAGTCTATGATTAAACCAAGGTTTTTGATGTCCATTAATTTGAATTTTTTTGTAAGGAAAAGCGCTATTAAAATGAAACATGAAGATTGAATAGAAAACATTGAATTTATCATCTAGATTAGACTGATTATATATTTCGGACCAATTCTCGTGTTTCATTTTATTTCTAAAAGTTTCCAGATTACTATTAGAAAAATCTCTTTTAAATATGATTATATAAAACTAGTACACAAGATGCAGTTCTGTGCAACCAAACAGTCCGTAATAAAACGGCAAAGTAAATAACACATAACACAGAATGTAAATAACACATCGCCACAACCTCTGCCCACACGCCGCATTTTCCTTGCCCTAATGCTGCTCATTGAGGCAACCTGTACAAAGTCTATAAGCCTTGGCCTTGTGCCACTTTCCGTTCGCCAGTGTGAGGACGGCATTGAAGAGAGATAGAGAGATATATTGAGTGCGTCGAACAAGGATAGTAAGATTTGAGACCACGTGACTGTTAGTTCAACAGGAACCGTCACGTGGCCAAGTTACTTTTTTATGCGGCAGATGGGAACATTTTTTTTATTTTTTATTTTTATTTATTTATAAATATATGGCGAAACATGGCTAAACGTATTATCTTCCCAATCCCAAATAGTTATTATGGAATTCGTGGTTGAATATCTGCGTTTTGCAGTAAACGGTATCATACCACAGAACGTGACAGAATATATACTTTAAAACACCGACCTGTCAATACCGTCATCCCCCACTCCTATTTAATAATAAATAATAATAATAATACATTTATTATCCATCAGACCAACATACATTAAGGTATTGGATTCGTCAAAAGTACAGTGTAAAATGAAAATAGAATATATAAAACACCCTACAATAAAAAAAAAATAAAATATTGACATTTACAACAATTAAACAAATTATTTAAAATTAAAAAGAATATAGGTATACATATTAAGATTCGAATAAACAAAGGAGAGTCATGCAAAATATAATTAATTTAGGTGAACCTACAAATGATACGGTCTCTAGTTCTAACACAAATCAAAACATTGACAAGACACCAAAGACCAGAAATGATAAAATGAAGACTGCCGAGTGTCATGAAGAACAGGAAAACTACTGTGACAATGTTGAAGGATATGACTGGCAAATACAGCGAAGAAGCAATAGACATTATCGTAAGACTAGAACAGGTCGAGCAGATGACAATAATGGGAAATTTCGAGGAGTGAAACCGAAAGTATGGATGTATTTATATAGAATTGAACCTGATGTAGTAGAACAAGACATAATAGAATATCTAAAAGAAAAGACTGGAAAAAGTGTTGACAATTTTATTGTTAAAGAGCTTATAGGAGCTGGAAAATATAAGGAATATATGGTGGCGGCTGATTTTGCTTTAAAAAATAATTTCTATAATCCAAACTTCTGGCCAAACGGAGTTAGATTCAAACGCTTTGACTTTGATCTTCACAAACAAAAAATTAATGGAAATGATAACGATACCCGACCAATTTCTTTTTTAGCGAAGGAGAGAAAAATAATAGACGAAAAATAAAGGAGGATAATATTCCTAGAAATCAGGATCTAGAAAACTTACGTATAATGCATTTTAACATCGCAGGAATGCGAGATAAAGCCCCACACCTGGATGTACTTTTAGATATGTATGATATTGATAACTGTGTATAACGGAGCACTGGTTAAAATGTAACGAAATATCGCAGTTTCAATTAAACAATTTCACATTGATAAATAGTTTTTGTCGTACCATATTTGAACGTGGTGGGGTTTGTATATTTTCTGATAAGAAATGCAATGCAAAACCTATTCTATGTAAAAAGTCAGTTGAGAAGCATTTTGAAGTAACCATCTCTTCAATTGATTCCAAAAATACAAAGTCTAAGCTATTTATTATAGTACTATATAGAACACCTGATAGTGACTTTGAAATGTTTACCACTGAACTTTATCACCTATATGCTATTCACATTTTATTTACATGAGGGGAGGCTTTGGAAAATCTGAATTCTGTTGGTATGAATGACTGTTTTAATTACTGAGGTTATGTTAAAAAGTCAAAAACATAACCACAAATTCAAATTGGTTCTACATAGTTGCCAGAGTGAGACCCTAAAGAAAGCACAGTAGTTATCAATAGTTATTCCATAACAGCTAAATACTTTGAAGAATTGCCGGTGAATGTTTTGATTTACTGACTACTCTTTTTGGCCCTAGTATATGTTGTATGTGGAGACCTAAACGTAAATTTTCTTCTAAACACGAGAGAATCGAGGCAATTGATGAACCTATTTAATGAATTTGATTTAAAAAGACGCGTATATGATGCAACCCGCATAACAAAGAGTAGTTCCACTTGTATAGATGTCAGTTTTTCTAATCTAAATTCAAACTATATTTTAGTAAAAGACACTCATTTTTCAGACCATACATTTCAACTATGTCATTTCCTTTTACCTTGTGACTTAAATTTAAACATGAAAAGGGGTATAATATTTAAACGAGATATATCGGAGGGTAACATAGCAACATTTAGAAATTTATTAACGAAGGAAAGATGGATAGAAATGTATAGTGCTGATAACTTTGATGATAAATTCATAGCCTTTCACACAACACTTATGTATCACTATAATAATTCTTTTACTTACAAAAAAATAAAAATTAGAAATAAAAATAAAAAATGGTTTACACCAGAACTAAAAGAACTCCATCAAACTTTATGTGAACTCGCTAAACTTAGTAAAAATACAGAAAATGAAATAATTTTGTCAAAGTATGAGTTAAAAATGTTACATAAACAAAAAATAAAATTTACAAAAAGGAATTATAACAACCGCAGATTAGCTGAGTCAAGTAATATCACAAAAGATAGCTGGAGGATAATTAGTGAATCAAGAAACACCTCAGATAGAAATAGTATACAAGAATTGACTTTAGTAGACACCGATGAAAAAATAACTGATTTAAATAAAATCTGTAACTGTTTCAATGAATACTTTATAAATTTCACATGTCCTAAACCAAAATTTGATGATTTGAATTTACCTCGGGGTGTCTCCATGACATTTTATTTGCACCCTACAACACCGGAGGAAATAGAAAAACTTATAAATAAAACAACTTCAAAAGCATCTGCAGGTATCGATGGCATATGTGGACAAGCATTAAGAGCTGTGAATAACATAATTAGTGAACCATTATCCTATATCATCAATGAATCATTCGTTAATGCACGTTATCCTGACTTATTGAAAATCTCAAGATCAATACCAATATATAAAAGTAAGGGATCCAGAATCGAGCTTTCTAATTACAGAAATGTATGTATTCAGAGTCAGATAGCTAAGGTGTTTGAAATCAGTTTCAATACAAGGTTAAATAGTTACCTTGAGACAAACAATCTAATATCTAAATCACAAAATGACTTTAGACAAAATAAATCAACATGCACCGCAATGGCTGACTTATGTAATTACATCTATGATGCCCTAAATATTCAACATTATCCTTTTGAGTTATTTTTCGACTTAAGTAGAGCCTTTGACTCTATAGACCATAAATTATTATTAGAAAAACTAAACTGTATTGGTGTCAGAGGAATCTCAAACCAGTGGATTGCATCCTACTTGCAAAATAGAAAGCAACAAGTAGTTATAAGTGAATGTAAGTCTGAACCATTACTGGTAAACATGGGGGTACCTCAAGGATTAATACTTGGTCCCTTACTTTTTATTATATTCATTAATGATATGCCATTGTCATGCCCCTCTACAGATATGACAATCATGTATGCAGATGATAGCAATAACATTATTTTTAAAAACACACTTAATGAAACAATATACCATGCCAACATGTCTGCAGATGAATTTGGAATATAGTGCTCAAACAACGGGTTACTAGTGAACGCAAAAAACACTGTATACATGCAGTTCATGACCAAAAATAATAAACAAGACTTTAGCCCTTTTATCACGATTAACAATCAAACTATAGAACGTGTAACACATATAAAATTTTTGGGTGTCACTATGGATGAGAAAATGACATGGAGACATCACATTGAAAATGTGGTCGAAAAATTAAGTACAGCCTGTTTTGTAATGAGACAAATTCGTGATACTGTTTCCGTTGAGGTGTTAAGATGTGCATATTTTGGATTAGTACAGTCAATTCTGTCCTAAAGATTGATATTCTGGGGAAACTCGGCACACATTGAAAAGTATTTGTTATGCAAAAGAAAATAATAAGATGTATGATGAGAGTACATCCACAAACACACTGTAAACCTTTGTTCATAAATCTATCTATAATGACAGTACCATCGTTGTTTATTTTCAATCTCACGCTTAATATAAAAAAAACAAAATAATCAGTTTCAAAGAAATAATAATATACATAACTACCATACCCGTACATCAAACCAACTTCATCTACCTTTTTCAAGGCTGTCGGTGAGTCAAAATTCACCCATCTATCTCGGTATCAGTTGTTACAATAAATTTATTGAGATATTAAGTATAGATGAGATAGCATCGACTTTTACACAATTTAAAAATAAATTATACAAGTATTTAGTAAGTAAGGCATTTTACTCTGTTGAAGAATTTTTATCCTTGTAATGTTAGTTTTAGTTAGTTAGTTAGTTTTACTTTAATGAAGAGTTTTTATTTCTGTAATGTTTCTTTTTATTGTACAATTTTGCCTAGTGTAGGAACTAGTATTTACTTATCGACAAGTCTGATAATTGTTGTACATTGTAGTGCAATATTTAAGAGATGAATAAAGATATATTATTATTATTATTATTATTACTGATATTGTAAGTAGTCATTCACAGTGTAAAAAATGTGATTATTTTTTTACTGGTTTAAAACTTTTAATGCTGCTAATCTGCCTAATGAATTTAGGAAGTTTATTATATAATTTTACTCCAGTGTATGTGGGACTCGTCTCATAAAGTGACAAAGAATGGTTAAGTGTCAATAAACTGCTCTGCCTTCATGTATTATAATCATGGTTGTAATTATTTCTTAAAAATATATTCAAATTTGATTTTACAAATACCACTATTTCCATTATAGAAATACAAGGCAGCGGCAATAATTTCAGTTCTTTAAAATAAGATTTACAAGAAGTACGCATACCAACTCCCAATATATTTCTTATTGCCTTTTTTTGCAGTTTGAAAACTTTCTCAAAGTGATGAGAGGAGCCCCAAAATACGATACCATATGTAATTCGTGAGTAAAACTGCGCATAGTAGTAAGCTAATGAAACAGTTCTATTTGTAATACTACCTATGCAGTCTGTACAAGGTAAAGCAGATTGGAGATAATTTTTTACACAATAGAGTAATATGATTTTCCCAATTTAAAGCATTATTTATATGTATACCTAGGAATTTTATAGAGGTAACTTGTTCTAAAGATTTACCTTGAACTTTAAGTAGATAACTCTCATTATAATTGATTGACCTTGGAGTGAAATTTATAAACACGGTTTTAGCACTATTTAGTATTAATTTTTTAATTATTAAATTTAGATACAAAGGAATTAATTTTATTTTGTGTAAATATTTTCATTTGCATTCAAAATGGAATTGTCATCTGCAAAATTACTAGGAGACATGAGATGACTATATCTGGTAGGTTGTTTATAAAATGTATGAGAAGCAGGGGTCCGAGGAAGGAACCTTGAGGAACGCCACATGATACAGACAGTTTTTCAGATTTTACATTATTAATTTCTACCAATCGAGTCCTATTAAACAGACTCAAGCCACTTGCCAAGCCTTCCTCGAAAACCGTATTATAAGCTTTTGTATGAGTAAAGCATGATTCACCAAATCAACGGCTTTACTCAAATGCATAAAAACTCCAAAGCATTTCTTATTTTTATTTAAATTATCGTAAAGCTTGTTAAGAAGGCAAAGTATAGCAGACTGAGTTGATCTGCCCATTCAAAATCCATGTTGCTCGTTACACAGTATATTATACAGCGTGTGTAAAAAGTATTGAAACATGACCATGAAAACTTTTAAAATATTGATTGTATAAAAAAACCCTTGGACAGGTCGATTTTTATTTTCAATTACGCAACTTTTGGTGCGATTTATAATTTCTAGTTCTACACACCCCCTCCCCCAGCCAGCACAACTTTTTTTTTTGGGAAGCCAATTGCATCGACGGATTTCGGATTTCTTTACAGCGTTGAATAGTCTATTAAAATACCTTTCTTTTGGGGTATCACAAAGGGTAGGTTGCCATTTGAAAAAAGAAGTTGGGGTGGCTGGGGGAGGGGGTGTGTAGAACTAGAAATTATAAATCTCACCAAAAGTTGCGTAATTGAAAATAAAAATCGACCTATCCAAGGGTTTTTTTATACGATCAATATTTTAAAAGTTATGGTCATGTTTCAATACTTTTTACACACGCTGTATTTATCATAAAACCTCAACATTCTGTTATAAATAACTTTCTCCAGTATTTTGGATATGTATGAAAGCAAAGAAATGGGTCTATAATTGTCCAGTAATAATGTATCTCCTTTTTTATATAGAGGTGTAATTTTTGCCGGTTTAAAAATATCTGGAAATATGCCTTCTGATAGGGATTGATTAATCAAATAAGTTAGGGGAATTATAATATACTGAACTATAGATTTTAGCATATTTGTACTGATGTTGTCTACGCCACAAGAATTAGATTTTTTTCAAAGACATTATTATATTAAAAATTTCGTTTTCAGACACCGGATCAAGAAATATTGTTGGATATTCTTTGCTTATATTAATAGACTGGTTCTTACTGTTTTTGAAACTTTCAGTTAATTTATTTGGTAAGTTTACATAGTGGGCATTAGTGCTATCAACAATTTCTTGAGGATTCGTTATTATTGTATATCTGTAAGCTCGCTTTTAAAAATCTGAGGTATCAGAGGTACCTCTGAGAGCGCAAAGAAGAACGTGCGTAGATAACTTCCGGTCACTCTTTTAGGAATAAAAGAACGAGACGGAGCAAAATATGCCAGATGTAATTCTGGACCATAGTAACTGACAGACCCGTCAAAGGTTTGTTGTTCACTACTAGTTCATATACATACACCAAATTTTTAGTACCATCTCGTGATACGTGATTTACCCGAATTGCAAGAAATCGCGAGTTATTAAACTCAGAAAAGGGATGTGTCTTGGAGATTTCACAAAATTGAAAAAATTACAAAAACATGGAAACTTTAAACACCATTTCCCAAACAAACAATCTCCGCCGGATCGCTGTTCTGGCACGAAGTCCAAGGTAGACCCGACTTAAAACTACGTCGTGAATTGCACGGTCCCGCTGCGGTTGTTGGCTCAATCTTCAAGTCTTGCGTCTCTTTTTAATTTCACAAATTTTACGAAAACCGTCCAACACGGATTCACAAAAAAGCTAATAACTTTCTTAATGCTCCTTAAATAGCCTAAGCGATTTTCCCGACACGAGAACGTAAGTATAGAACTGTTCGTCCGGATAGGTTACAAAAACCTTTGGCGCCGCAAAGTACTTACATATAAAAAATAGCAAAGTTTGTGAAAAAACACTCGTTCGGCAAGTGTTGTCCCGCTACCTAGTTGTAAGCAGTCTCTTTTGGTGATGTACACATATAAATTAAAGACCCCAATATACTCTGACCGACGAGCAAATAAGACACTGAAAACTGTAGCTAGCTCTCGGGCTATAATAAAATAAGATGCTTTTTGTTGGTTGGAAATCCAACCTATAATTAGCAGTCTATTTTTAATAATCTACATTATTAAAACATTATATATTTTCTGTCTGTGAGAGTTTCTAAATGTTATAATGGACCCAAGGTGAAACTGCAAAAACTAAAGTTAAAATTAAATTATTATTAAATTATAATTAAATTTACGAAAGCTAAAATCAGCATTATGGACAAAATTTAACCAGTGGGGCATTAACCCAAATACCAGAAATGACATACCTAGCAACCTAAAAAATGTTAATATTAATGAACATTTTATTAATGTAACTAACTTCTTCAGAAATAAAATGCATACCCCTACAAAAACATCTCCTGAAATTCCATTGTAACAAATGTCGAAATTATGACACAGTTGAGCTCCTAAGAAATACTATTAAAGATAAAGAAATAATAATAAATGAAAAAGATGAGCATATCAAACTACTTCAAGAAAAACTAAGATCATATGAGGAAAAGGAACAAACATACCAAATACCCACGTATTCAAATATTCTAGCGACAGAACATAAAAATGATAAAAAAATTTTGCAAGCATAATTATAAAACCCAAAAAAGCACAAAATGTATCACAAACAAAAAATTACATTACAAAGAAAGTAAATTCAGCTGATTTGAAAATTGGAATACAGAAAATGAGAACAACAAAAAATGGTACCGTAGTCATTAAATGTTCAACCAAGCATGAAAATGACGTATTGGAATCTACTATAAAGGACACACTAAAAACCGATTATAACATAGAAACGAGTAAAATGAGGAAACCAAAAATAAAAATTACCAATTTTAACAAACAAATGACTATGGAAGATATCGAAAAAAGTTTAATTGAACAAAATCAAATAACAGGAATTAAAGTTACATACGTAAAAAAACGCAAATCTGGCCCTCAAACCATATTTTGTGATTGTTCTGCAGACACTTTTAGAAAACTGATGGGCATGAAGAAAATAGCCTTGTTCGTAGAGTAGTCAAAAACCATCAGAAACTGTCCGACGCATGCGCATTTGGTTGTAGAGTTGCGCGTGTTAAGTCAAAGCACTTTTAAATTTCAGAGCTCTATTAAAAATCACATCTCTACAGTCATCAAACTATCACAAATCGGTTCTATGAACAAAGCTAATATTCATTGGTTGGCAACGTTACCCAATTTATGAAAATCTAGATATTCGCCGCTGCTTTCAGTGTCAGGAGTTTTACCATAAAACGAATAATTGCAAAAATAAAATTGCTTGTGCTATATGTGGTGAAGAACATTATGCTACTGAATGTCCGAAGCAATTAAAACACTGTGTAAACTGTGAAAATCAAACAAAAAATATAAAACGGAACATAATACAAATCATGAATCTACTGATATGGAATGTCCCTAGAATACCATGTAAAAATACTGAAAAACAAAACTGATTATAATATTCAATGGTAATTATAAATGAAGAATATGTATTAGAGAATTTAAAAAAATTAGAGAAGGACCATATAAAGGTAAATTTGTAGAAGCCACAAACTTTCAAAATCTTATAACAGCGTCAAGTGAATTATTCAGTGTTTTAAGTTTAAATATTCGTAGCGTAAGGAAAAACTTTGAAGAACTAATGGCAGTTATTGAGGCCTATGATTTTAATAATTTTGATGTCATTATCCTAAGTGAATGTTTTAGATTAGAGTCTATAACTTATTTTCAAATTCCAGGTTATACCACATTTTATAATGAAGCCACTTATAATAAAAATGATGGGGTTATAGTTCTAATAAAATCTAAAATAAATGCTCGATTTATAAGAAGAGAGCTTATAGAGTGCGGTGTTACTCTTGGTATACTTAAATTTCAAATTAACGATACACTTTTTAAAATTATTGCTTTATATCGACCAAACCCAACCAATGAAAAATTTATAGATGATATTGATTCTTATTTAGAAGAACTAGAAGAAGGCAACCAAATTGAAATATTAACAGGTGATATTAATATTGATATTTTATCAAAAAATGACCACATAGTAAATGACTATCTATCAATATTAGCCAAACATGGATTCCAACCCTATATTCAAATCCCCACTCGTGTAACTGAAGATAGTTCTACCTGTCTCGATCACATTTTTGTAAAAAAGAAACAACAAAGTATGAATAATATTAAATTTTCGTCATATGTGCTTAATTGTAACATAACGGATCACTATCCAGTAAAACTACACCTAACGCGTGAGAAGTCCAATGACAAAACTGATGTAAATGGCGCATTGCGAGAAATCGAAATTGTTGATAAAAATACACTAAAGAACTTAGTTGAGAAACAAAAGTGGACTGATATTTTGACTTGCAATGACCCCCAAATAGCGACTGACAAATTCATGGACACTATCTTGAACATAATAAAACAATCTAAAATTACACGAAGAAAGAAGACTAGCAAAAAAATAAAACCATGGATTTACAGAGGGTCTTATAAATTCTATAAAAAAGCGAGATGGACTAAAGAAAAGACTATTAGAACATAAATCTGACGATCTTGAAAAGCAATAAAAAAATTACAGAAATCAGTTGAACGTGCTATTAAGAAAATCAAAAAATAATTACTATAAAGAGCAGGTGGCAGAGAATCAAAACAACATAAAAAATATTTATAAAATCATTTCAGAAGTAACAAATGAGAATATTGTCAAAAGCAAAGAAATTCTACTGGATGACAATGGCGTAGCTTTTCAAAATTTTAAACAAATGGCTAACTATAATAGTAATGACTATTTTACTAACGTAGGAAGTAATATGCTTAAACATATTATTGAACCAAAAAATTTTAATTTTGTACTAGACGACTCACTACAATCAATATTTCTGGCACCAGTTACAGAAAATGAAGTAATAAAGCATATTCATAGTTTAAAGAACAAAAGTGCACCTGGATTAGATGGAGTTACAACAGAAATAATAAAATTAACTCACCAACAAATAATTCATCCTTTGACGCATATTATTAATCTTATATTTAAAACTGGTCATGTGCCTCAACAATTTAAAATTTCTGTTGTAACACCCATACACAAATCGGGAGATAAAACTTTAACACATAACTACCGCCCTATCAGCCTAATAAGTAACTTCGCCAAAATATTTGAAAAATGTTTGAAGGACCGCCTAACAAATTTTTTTAAAACTAATAATATTCTCAATAAGAATCAATTTGGGTTTGTTGAAAAACTGGGAACCGCAGATGCAATGAACAAGGTCATAACAGAAATAACAAATAACTTGGACAAGAACAAAAAATGTATTGGAGTGTTTCTAGACCTGGCAAAGGCATTTGCAACTGTGAATCACGAAAAACTCCTTAACGTGTTATCACATTATGGAGTTCGTGGAATAGTGTTGGATGTCTTTAGAAACTATTTGAACAATCGTGAACAACTTGTTAGAATTATGAATAATTTAAGTGACCTAAAAGATATAAAAATGGGAGTACCGCAAGGCACAGTACTGGGACCAATCCTATTTACTATATACATAAATTCGTTGTTAGGGTTAAATGTTAATGCAAAAATTATTTCATATGCGGATGACACAGTCGTTGTGTTCAATGGTAGTGATTGGGAAGAAACAAAAAATAACGTAATTGACGGTATAACAATTATAAAAACATGGCTCGACAAATATCAACTCTCTTTAAACGTTGAAAAAACTAAGTATATTGCATTTTCGGAGATAAATTATAATAGACCACAGTTCAACACAATAGAAGTAAACAATCTGTTAAGTGAAATTCAAGAAATTGATAAAATAAAATACCTTGACATTATTATAGACAAACACTTAAAATGGACACAGCACATTGACTATATAACAAATAGGATAAGAAAACTTATATATAAGTTTTATCAGCTAAGAGATATTTTAAATAAAAATATATTAATAATGATTTATAAGGCATTTGTAGAATCACTTCTCCGATATGGAATATTGATTTGGGGGGTCTATATACAGTATCATTAAAAAAGCTAAATGTAATCCAGAATAGTATATTAAAAATTATATTTAAAAAAAAAGGGATTATCCTACACAATTATTTTATAAAAATAATACTCTTCTTAATATTAGATCATTATATATCCTCAATGTTTGTGTTTACTTATATAAAAATGATCGATTGAAAATGTATGTTGATAATCAATACGAAACAAGAAGTACAACAGATCGCCATTTAAAAATTCCACATAGTGTAAAAAATTTAAACAGAAGATTCATCATATACCTAGGTCCCAAATTTTATAATATGTTACCAATAAAAATCAGACTAGAAAAAAACATAAAAAAATTCTCAAATATCTGTAAAGAATATATAAATATGAATTATAACCAGTTTATTAAGTGGTTAGAGTAATTTATGTAATGTAATATATTAATTATTTAAAGGGTGTAATAAAATGCTATGTAGTGTAGATTAAATGTTATTATTCCAAATTATAATTTTTTTTTGTAATCATTTATCAATAAAATCATGTCTAATATTAATCCTTAATTTTAAGTTACCAAGCACATACAGGTGTTTAGTCACTTAGGTGCTTATTTATAGGTTTTAAGATATTAATATAATATAATATGTTATAAATGTTGTATTTGCCAGTAAATAAATGTAATTATTATTAAATAAATAAATAAATAAATAAATAAATAAATGTTAATACTTTGGCTTCCGACATCAAACCAAGTGTATTTGATCATTATAAAACCAACAAATTTGATATTAATGCTTAATTCAATTTTAAATTAGTGTCACAAAGTGACGTACAAAAATCTTTTAGGAAACTGAACTCCAAAGCTAAGGGAATTGACAATATTGACTATACAATGTTAGAATGGAGTTTGTCATTTATTGCTGATACTGTAAAAGATATCTCTAATCTCTCGTTTACTTCAGGCTATTTTCCAACCATTTGGAAAGCGGCTATTGTGAGACCAATTCCTAAAATACCAATGCACAATCCCTTAATGACTTGGGGCCCATCAGTATACTCACAACTTTATCAAAAATGTGTGAAATTTTAGTACGAGAAATGCTAGTAGATCATATTAATGATAACAACATACTCCCCCAAATACAATCAGGTTTTAGGAAAAATTTTAGTATGTCTACTGCTCTACACAAGGTAACAATTGATATTACACGTGGCATTGATGAGTCAAAAGTAACATGTCTGGTGCTATTACGGCTTAAAAATAATTAAAATATCTGTGGAAGATTTCCACTGAACATAACCGATCGTTAGTTGAGATACGGAACGTACCCTCACAGCTGATTCAGTGAACCATCTGAAGTCTGTCGACAGTCATTGATAACACAGTTCTCTCAACCTTACCAACAATTAATTATTATTCATTTGGAATAACATTGATAAATAAGTATGCTGTGTAAATATTAACCTTTAGAAATTGTTTTAAAAAATATAATTACTTTTAATAAATAGTTAGGGTTATAGTGTAATAGAAATAAGTGAAAAAACACCTTGAGGTGGAACTAATTGGAACAAAAATGATTCTTGTTGTAAATGGTAGGTTTTTAACATCCGTACTGTCGCGCAAAATGCGTTTTTTTTGCCGCCATCTTGAAAAAAACATAAAAAATTAAAGAAAACATAAAAAATCATGTGTGGTATGAAATTACAGGAAATTTTATGCTGAAAAAGAATATGATATTGATTTTTAAAAGTAAAACATTTACAAAGATGAAGTAGGGGGGGGGGAAGGGGAAAATGATACCTTCATGACCCTGTATTTACACCTTAAATGCTTATATTATGCTACATTACATTACACCTATACTTGATGCTGTGAGGCTAATTTTGATTTTCTTTATTATCAGTTTCAGGTAGGTAATCTTTGTTTTGAGTGAAGAAATCTTCATAAGAAAAATGGAAGACGAAACCTACTTTTTGTATTCCAATGTGCTTTGTGACGACACTCCCTATGTCGCATTAACAGCAAAAGGCTTGATGGGCATTACCAAGGCGAGCAAACTAAGAGATGATAAAATTCATCAACTTTTCAATCATATGCCTACTGGTACTGTTAAAGTACATAGAGAATGTATCAAAATCCTATCAAAATTAAACATCGCAAGATGATATTCCTTCGACCAGCTCGAGAACGCTACGAGGAAATTGAACGATCCAACACTTCCTCGTAGCGTTCTCGCGTTGATCGAAGAAATATCATCTTGTGATGTTTTCAGTTTTGTATCACTTTTAATTTTGATATGGTTGACGTATACACGTCGACATTCTCTATGTACTTTAACAGTACCAGTAGGCATAGGAATGAAAAGTTCATGAATTTTATCATCTCTTAAGGGGCGTTTTATTGGCGTCCTACTACTTCCAGAAGTTTACTTCTACCCGTTTTATTGGTTACTTATTTCTCTTCTCTTCCAACTTTTGCTACGCAGTTTGAACGTCGTAGAAAACGAAGCAGCACATGGATGGGAGAATGAAGGCGCCAATGACGGTTCTATTTTTAACAGTTTTGAAGTATGAAGGTTATAATGAGGTTATATCTTCCTTGTTTTTATGTCTTGAATACTTAATTTAATAATATTCTTTAAATGGTTTATCCTTCTTCCATTTTTAAATTTTTAAAAATATTAAAAATGGGTTATGTTTCACAAATGAGTGGGGAGGATAGCTCTAGCTCTACCAGTCGTTTTATTGCAACGTTCTACTTATGCTACCGAGAAGAGACCAATAAAACACGCCGTTTGTTTGCTCGCCTTGATAATTCCCGTCAAGCCTTTTGCTGTTAATGCGACATAGGGAGTATCGTCACAACGCACATTGGAACACAAAAAGCAGGTTTCGTCTTCCATTTTTCTTATGAAGATTTCTTCCCTCAAAACAAAGATTACCTACATCAAACTGATAATAAAGAAAATCAAAATTAGCCCTACACCATCAGGTATAGGTGTAATGTAATGTAGCATAATATAAGCATTTAAGGTGTAAATACAGGGTCATGAAAGTATCATTTCCCCATTACTTCATTTTTGTAAACATTTTACTTTTAAAAATCAATATCATATTCTTTTTCAGCATGAAATTTCCTGTAATTTCATACCACACATGATTTTTTATGTTTTCTTAATTTTTTATGTATTTTTCAAGATTGCGGCCAAAAAACGCATTTTGCGCGACAGTACGGATGTATATTTTTAGTATGTTGATTAGGAGCGTGTTACCTACCATTTACAATAAGAATCATTTTTGTTCCAATTAGTTCCACCTCTAACACTATTTCTATTACACTATTACCAGACGTCCGGATTAATCCGATTTACTACGTCCGGGTGGGTCCGGGCGGATTTTTGATAAACGTCCGGATTTTAAAGTAGTTGCCTTTAAACATCAAATTACTTGTTTTACTTTGTAAGTTTAAGTTTTGCAAGTTTGAATAAAAAATTTATTTTTTTGCTCTTGTTTTATTAGTAAAATGAAAATGGTATAATAGTATAACCATCATCAATCAGTAGATAATGTGAAAATTGTTACTTTGCTAAAAAAAAATATGACGCCGGATTTAGTCCGAATTTTCTTAAAGGCTTGTCCTAGGTGGATAAGTTTTCATCTGGTAACCCTATAAATAGTCCATCGCCTCGAAATATTCAATGGTCCAGAAATATAGGGTTTTTATTTAGTGTAACATAGTGAGTTGGCAACTCTGCTAGATTTATACTAGCTATATGCTATGTGTTTTTTGTTAATGGAATACTTTATAAAACGCGTTGGAAATGAGGGAATTTCTCTCTTTTGTTCATCAACTAATGAACCGATATTTTCGTTGTATGATAATTGGTTGCTTTCAGCTAGTTTCCGGAATATAACACAATTTCTACATGTTTGGTTAGTTTAATACATTTTAGATTAAACTTACTTTCGATTTATTCGGATTTTATAAGAAACTCATCGTTCAGAATAATCTGGGTAAGTTCTAGTTTTTAAAAGACCACGTGTTTTATAGGTTAACTTTATAAATAATTTTGATGTAATGTATTTTAGACGATTTTGGTACGGTGTAATTTGAGCGATACCACCAGCTTGTACTGACAATTGAGTATTTTTGGACTGTAATTGGATTTTTTGGACTTTGGATATTTTTGGCAATTTTTGGGGACTTGATTTTGGTATATTATTTTACATAGAAGATAAGCCCGAGACACCGTCCTAAAAGACATCGCCGCCCCTCAGGCGTCACAGTAACTTTCTCCGAACTTCTGCCATAACGAAGGAAGGTTACAGTATTTTGTTTTTTACATTGGAACTGATTTCTACAAGTCTGATATTTCAGGACAGCGGAAGTTGTGGCATGGACAAACCTATAAAACCCGTATTTTGCTACTGTTATTGTGCTCGTTTATAATCAATATAGGTATAGATAAGTGGGTGATATAAAGTTAAATAGGTTAGTATGTTAGTTAGTTAGTTAGTATATAAGTATGCATTACATATATATCGGGTGGTCCAAAAAAAACCGAAATTTTCATTTTATCTTATAACTTTTTTATTTTTTCAGCGATTTTCAACTTTTTGGATTCGTTCGACAGCTAAAGCTTATAGCTAAACGATTCTCTGTCAGAAGCTGATATTATGATCATAAATGTCAAGGCAGGCGTATTTAAACTTGAGCAATTTTTAACAACTGCTGGAATATTGTTGAAATGCCGAATTTACAAACGGTTTGTTTCATCATCATGACTGGTTTTGTGGCAATATTTTGATGGGTAGTTTTAAAAAATCGGTCAAGGAACTACGGAGCTGTACAAAAAAATGTAGAGGCGTGTTATCAACGTCTCGGCAGCAACGGTAAAAACAGAAATTTTTATTTTCCTTTATAACTTTTTTTATTCCTTACCGATTTTAATTTTTTTTTGATTATTTAAAACCCAAAGCCTTCCACTACAATATTGAATGTCAAAAATTGGCATGAATCATAAATCCAATATGGTGGAAGCGGTCAAATTTACTTAATATTTAAAAACTGCTAGGATTTTTTTTAAATGGCGAATTTAAATGGCTTTTCTTTTTAGCTGGAAGCCTTATCTTCTAAAAACATTTTCACGCATAGATCATGAAAATCGGTTAAGAATTTATTAATTTGTAGAGGTTTTAAAACTAACATAATTTTCATTGAACAGGGAATACGGCTTAATTCTCAACGGTATTGTGAAGTTGTTCTGAGTCAAATGTTGCCTCAAATTAGGGATGTTATGCCCGATTTCATACTCACGCAGGTTAGTCGGGGTTGGTAACTGCAATGAAATTGTCTAATAGCATATTTTAAATTTTATGATGGAGCTAGCACAAGCAACTATAATACACTTGGATTTCTAAGAGAACATGCAGCAAATTTTATTGAACCAGAACACTGGCGTCCTAATAGTCCAGATCTTAATCCCTGTGATTATTACTTATGGGGTGATTTACAAGAAAGGTTGTATAAGAACGGTCGTCATTTCAATAATTTAGGCGAATTGCGACAAAGAATTTTAGACTGTTGGAAGCAAACTGACCAGCAGACAATTAATAAAGCAATAGACGTTTGGCGCAGGCGGGTTCAGCTCGTTGTGAACGCTAATGGAGGTCATATTCCATTATAAGCATTAATTTTGACAATAGTTATTATTTAGTTAACTGATTTGTAATTAAATTTTGTTTCTGGTTCAGCACGTTATTTAATTAGATTTTCTTTATTATTCACATCTTTGTAAGTTCTTAACCGATTTTCGTGATCTATGCGTGAAATATTTTTTGAAGATAAGGCTTCAAGATAAAAAGAAAACCCATTTAATTCGCCATTTAAAAAAAATCCCAGCGGCTATTAAATAATAGGTAAATTTGACCACTTCGGCCATATTGGATTTATGATTCATAATAATAATAATAATAATAATAATAATAATGTTTATTGTGCAAAAAAAAAAAGACATTTACACAAATGGTGAGAGTTCGGCAATGCCGTTCTTCCACTCCCCCTATAAGGAAACAAAATTTGTATTCACAAAATACCGTTAACATGTGACTAAATGTTAAATCTAACAAAAAAAATAGTTATTGTATCTCAAAAATAGAGTTCACAAGAAAAAAAAAAGTAATAAAAAAAAGTACCTAATGAAAAAAAAAAAGTAATAACATGTAGAATATGCATGATATCCTAGATAAAGTTTATATTAGGTTAGTTTTATCTTAATTTTATTACGAAAACTAGTTAGAGGTTGATTTAACTCACTTTGTACCTCGTTTAATAATTGTGGAGCTTTATAAGAAAAGGATCCTTCAAACTTACTTGTGTGGTGTTGAGGTGTACTAAATGAGTTACATCTAATATTAACTTGATGCGAATCAGATCTTCTACTTAGTAGATTGAATAAATACTGAGGACTTTTATACATTATTAATTTATAAAGAAACATAATATACTGATATTTTACCCTAGTTGCTACATTAAATTCACACAGTCGATCTAAATGAGGAGATACATGATGTCTATAAGGTATACAACACACAAATCTCATGCAAGCATTTTGTATTTTTTGTAGTTTTTGCTGATTATAATTTGTTAAAAAATAATAATATACTGAGCTGCAGTAGTCTGTGTGGGGGAAAACAAGAGATTTTACCAGTAGCAGTTTGGTTTCCTCCTTTAGTTGAAATTTTAAATGGTATATCGATTTTAATTTGTAATATGACAATTTTACGACGTGGTTTACATGATCTTGAAAACGGAGAGTTTGGTCCAAAAATAACCCCAAATTCTTTGCAGACTCCACCCAAATTATAGCGTTGTCGTTTACTACTATATTTTCTTGACAGATTAAATTTCTTTGATGGTCATTGCCAATGCACAAAGCAGTCGTTTTATTAGAATTAACTTTAAGTCCATTGTCAGAGCACCATTGTATGAATGAGGTTAGGTCTAAATTAATAAGATTAATGGTGTTTTGAATTTCTAGTATTGGACATGCTCTGTACAGTTGAACATCATCCGCGTATAAATGAATGTGGCAAAATTTAATTGAATTAACTATATCAAAGGTGTACATAGAAAATAGAATAGGTCCGAGAATACTGCCTTGAGGTACTCCATTTTTAGTTGTACCTATTTGTGAATAATTAAGATTTGATACAATTACCTTTTGTGTACGTTCTTTCAAATAACTGTTAAACCATTTTAAGGCAGTATTATCGAATCCCATATACTTCATTTTGGCAATTAACAAATCAAAATTGACAAGATCAAATGCCTTGCTTTGATCTAACAGTACCATAATGGTGGGATTTGATTTGTCCATTTCCAAAGATATGTCATTGACAACTTTTAAAAGTGCAGTTCTAGTTCCGTGTTTTTGTCGAAAACCAGATTGAATACATGGTAGTATGTTATAAATATTCAAATGATCTAATATTTGTAGAGAAATTATTTTCTCGAATAATTTTGAGAACGTAGGAAGTATAGAAATGGGTCGTAAGTCCTTTAGGCTTGAAGGTAAAGACACTTTAGGGTAGGGAATGATATTAGCAGTTTTCCACACACTGGGAAATAATCCAGTTTTTAGTGAATCATTAAAAATATTACGTAGGATATCGATACAATATGGCAACACTAATATAACCATTTTTAAATTAATATTATCACATCCAGTAGCTTCTGATTTTAAACAGTTTAGAGCATTATAAATATCTTCGTTGGATATTTCTTTAAATGAGAAGACGCAGTTGCCGTTTGCTGTGTTGTTATTATAATACGTTAATAGGTCCCTACTAACGCTAGAGTCCCCTGCTACATTTAGAAAATAGTCATGTAAATTTTTGACATTCAATATTGTAGTGGAAGGCTTTGGGTTTTAAATGATCCAAAAAAAATTAAAATCGGTAAGGAATCAAAAAAGTTATAAAGAAAAATACAAATTTCTGTTTTTACCGTTGCTGCCGAGACGTTGATAACACGCCTCTACATTTTTTGGTACAGCTCCGTAGTTCTTTGACCGATTTTTTAAAACTACCCATCAAAATATTGCCACAAAAATTATTTCACAAAAAGCTGAATCATTAGCTCCTTGGACTGTAGTTACTCATAAAAAGTACAGGCATGGTCACATTAACAACAAATCTGTGAGCATACAGTCTAAAAAACATAGGGAGAACAATAAAGTGATTGTAGGGACCAATTCACATGATCAAACAGATGACTTCGGAGCAGCGGACTCGCAACTCTGGTTGTATGTTGGCCGTTGCAAACCACAGGCCACAGCCGAAAAAGTAACGTCTTACCTTAAAGAGCGCTCGCCTGGCTATGAATTTGAAGTGACCCAATTAAAAACTATTGGGAGGAAAACAGCATTTAAAGTTGGAGCTAACATACTCCTTCAAGAAAGCATGTATGACCCCTCATATTGGCCCAAGCAGGTACTAGTTAAAAGATTTCAGTTTAAAAAAACATTTCGGAACCAGCAATCAAAGAGAGATACTGACAGGCCATTCTAAGGTAATTCATAATACCCCAAAAACTTTAAAAATTATCCAGCTAAACGTGCAATCAATTCTCAATAAAATGAGTCAGGTTGAAATTCTAACCGAAACTGAAAATGTAGACGTGTTATGTATATCCGAGACTTGGTGCACCAATGAAAATATTCACACTGTGTATTTAGATAATTATTGTATAGCTACTTACTTCAATAGACAAAATCGTATTTATGGCGGCGTCTTAATATATATTAAAAATGGAATTGAATTTAAACAGTTAAATGTGACACAGTTTTCAGAAGAAATGCATATTGAGTGTTGTGCTATATATTTTAGTGTTAATGACAATAAATATTGCATTGTTAATATTTACAGACCCCCTAATGGTAACATTAATATATTCATTAACAGATTAACCGACTGCCTTAATCACTGCTTCACTCGTTTTAAAAATGTCATAATATGTGGTGATATGAACATTGATAACTTAAACATAAATAGAAATCCACAAAAAGAAAAAGACAAAAACCTTTTCCTAGATCTTCTTAATAGTTATCAATTAACATTTAATAATAATGAACCGACAAGAATATTTACGGATATAAATAATGTCACCTCTATCTCTCAAATTGATTATTTCGCTACAAATATTTCACGAGAAATGTACACTGAGAAACTGGAATCATTCAACTTCAGTGATCATTTGGGTATAATATTTACACTGAAAATACAAAATGTTAAGTATCTAGATAAACAGTCTAAAATTATCACGAAAAGAGATACTGGTGAACAGAATTTGTGGCAGTTGAATAATTATTTACAATTTAAAAATTTTCAGTCTGTATATGAATGTACTTCTGATATAAATTATGTTTATAATATGTTTATAAATACTTTAATATTTGCCATAGACTTAACATGTCCTATTATTAAAATCTCGACTGAAAATAAAAAACCAAATACGTGGATCACTAAAGACATAAAAGAAAAAGGTAGGCAATTGAAAGATATGTTTTGGTGGGTAAAAAATACAAATAATACAGATTGGAAAACTCAGTACGGGGAAATGAAAAAAGAACATCAAAAAAATGTTAATAAGGCCAAATTAAATTATTATCAGGATACATTAAGTAGCATAGATACGATACAAGATAGACAAAAACAGATCTGGAATTTAGTACGTAAAAAAACTGGTAAAATTAAAACCGCACCAGCACTAAAAATTCAATTTAACAATGAAATTATTACCAATACGGATAAAGTTGTCAATGTATTTGCTAAGCACTATTCTACCGAGGTTCCAAATAAAATAAAACACCACTTTGGTGATCAAATATCAAAAGAGTGTACTGTAATGCCTAACAATGATAATACCTTTTTCTTTACTCCAGTTACCAGTGAGGAGATAATAAACATTATAAATCAATTAAAAAATACCAATTCTGTAGGAGTAGATTGCCTGTCAACAAAAATTATTAAATCTACAGCTCAATTTATCGCCGAGCCACTGGCCCACATTGTTAACTTATCTGTAGAATTGGGAAAATTTCCAGACGAGTTAAAAATAGGTAAAATCATTCCGATCTATAAAAACAATGATCCACAAATGATTGAAAATCATAGACCTATTACTGTACTTAATGTAATCTGTAAAATAATTGAACGCGCCATACACAACAGAATGTTTCCGTATCTAACAAAATACCAGTTGTCAGAATGGATTTTGCCCTGGCAGGTCAACCGAGAGTGCAGCGGCTGATTTCTTTGAGTTTGTATATGATCGTATAGATAAGAGGAAATACGTTGCTGCACTTTTCTTTGACTTGTCTAAGGCATTTGATTCCATAGATCTGACATTTATAGCTGATAAACTCTATGCAATTGGAATAAGGGGAAACTTTCTATCGTGGCTAATGTCATATATGAGTTTTAGAAAAATTTTTGTAAAATTAAAAGATACGAACTCGGAGATGTACGATGTTAACCTTGGAGTTCCTCAAGGCTCTGTATTGGGACCGCTTATATTTGTTTTATTTATAAACGATCTACCACTCCATATTCGTGCTAAGTGCATTGTGCTCTACGTAGACGACACCTCCATAGCAGAAGAAGCAGACACTCCTGAGGAACTGCAAGGTAAACTCAATACAATTTTTGAAGAATTTTTAAACTGGTGTACCAAAAATAAACTAATTGTAAACACAGGAAAAACTATACTATTACAATTTTTCGGTAGGAAAAAATTTCAAACTCCTATGAACATCATACAAGATCAGATAATTGTTGCTCCCAGTGAAACAACACAATTTTTAGGTATACACATTGACAGTGATTTGAGTTGGAGATACCACATTAATAATACATGTCGAAAAATAAGTAGCGGATATTATGCAATTCTACAGCTAAAAAGTATGCTTGATCAAAAATCTTTGATAAATGTTTATTATGCCCTCATTAATTCGGTTCTATCGTATGATGTCATTTTATGGGGTAATGCTGCTGACAGTGGAAGGGTTCTAATTGCTCAAAAGCGGGTTATGCGATTAA
The DNA here is from genome assembly GCA_963680705.1 of Rhagium mordax. Taxonomy (NCBI): domain Eukaryota; kingdom Metazoa; phylum Arthropoda; class Insecta; order Coleoptera; family Cerambycidae; genus Rhagium; species Rhagium mordax. Next base: position 54,090,226 of record OY796656.1, on the reverse strand, counting down.
TTTTTGGTCTGCAGAGAACCCAGTCATGTAGGCTTGTGTTCAAGCAGCATGAAATATTAACGTTTCCCTGTATATATATATACAGCTGTATAGTATACAGGGTGTTCCACTTAAGTCGGATTCTTCCATAGCTCTCTTATTATAAATTTAAGAGAAAAATGGTTCAAATAAAAGTTACGCTGAATTATGCGGTGTATATACAGAAAATATTTTTGAATACACAGGATGTTCCATTTCACCTGGATGCTATACAACTTCGTTATTTTAAATGGAACACCCTGTATATCTGTGTATTTTTGGATTCCTGACTTAATTTTAAGTTGATTTTATGTATCATACATTGTGCCCAAAACATACCGTTTCCGAGATATTCAAGTTTTTTTGAGAAATTTCACGATTACAGCGCTCTGAATATTGCTAGATAGCTTCTAAGCCATAAGAGCTAGAAACTTGCGGTTTGCATAGTTCGATTTACCACGAATTACGCTATCATTTCCACTATTAGAAAAATATGGTAAGTAGTATAAAATGGTAAATATCGGTACCTGCATTTGACAATCTTTCAACAGGAATAACTTCTTTTTTTCAACTGGAATGACCCATATTTTTTTCCACCGTTGGATTCAAAATTAAAGTCTCTTTCGATTGATATAAGGTTGTCCATATTTATCTTTAACAGTTTTCGAGAAAGATGCAATTCTTCCTAAAGTTTGAAAAACGAGCTGCCTACAGCGTAAAGTAGGCTTTGCAAATTTTGTTTAAAACATCGCATTGACTTAAATACGAAGTTTATAAATAGTGGTAACATCGAATGCAAAAAACGGAATCGCACTAGCACAGTAGTTACAGATGAAAAAGAAAATCTGTAATCGCACTAGCATAGTAGTTACAGATGAAAACGAATATCTAGTATTGGGATGCATACAGGAAAACTCTCAACTTAGTGTGCGACAAATTAGTCAAACGACGGATATTAGTACAACATCAGTATCGTCTAAAAGTTATTTGTGGCATCTTTCTGTATTTTCTTTCACGAATTACACAAGAGAAAGACTATTTAGCATTGAGAAAGGAAACAGACTAAGTTTCCGAAACGTCTGCAAAACATAATTGTTTTTATTTTATTTTAATTATATTTTATGTCAGAAAACCAACCTTTAACTGTTCCTTTGACGTAAAGTCACAGGCGTAAAGGTTATTTTTTAAATAATCCAAATATTTTTCAGATTATCAGATTAATGTTCAGAAGTGTGGCCGTAAATCCCAAATAAGAACAGAAAGAAAATACAACATCAGTACATAGGATTTTAATGAAACACAAATATCATCCTTACCACATCCAATTACACCAGGAGTTACTCGAAGGAGACTTTCAACGGAGGCAGGCATTTTGTCAGTGGGCACTTGAGAGAGGAAGAAATTTTTTTAAACAGGTCATGTTTTCGGATGAGTCAACTTTCCACAAAAATGGCTTTGTTAACCGCCATAATTGTCATTATTATGACACGGTAAGTCCGCACCAATTCCAGACAACCGGTAGCCAATACAGGTGGTCCTTGAACGTGTGGACGGGAATTTTAGGAGGCCACATCATTGGACCATTCTTTTTTAATCGACACTTGACAGGAAGAATTTATTTGGACTTTCTGCGAAACACTTTGGATGATTTGTTGGGCGACATTCCTTTAGCAACCCTTCGAAGGATGTGGTTACAACAGGATTGTGCTCCACCTCATTAAAAGACTGAGGACATTTCGAACACTTAATGTAAAATTGCAGTTTAAGTTCACGTACCCTTTTTTATTGCGTTTAGAATTTTCTATCATGTTGCGTTTTGTTTTCATTGTTGGTAGTGGTTTAGTTTTGTTTGTTAGATTACTTTTTAAACATGCCAGTAATATTGTTACTGGCATGTTTTATTACAGTTTTATAAATTTTAAATTCACGCGATGTCATTGTTGGTGACCGGATTTTTACCGGGAAAAACGAAAACAATTCACAATACAATTTGTTTGTCGAGATGAACGTACATAACATTGAAACGATGCTTTAAGCGATATTGGCAAAGCCTACTTTACGCTGTAGGCAGCTCGTTTTTCAAACTTTAGAAAGAATTGCATTTTTCTCGAAAACTGTTAAAGATAAATATGGACAACCCTATATCAATCGAAAGAGAATTTAATTTTGAATCCAACGGCGGAAAAAAATATGGGTCATTCCATTTGAAAAAAAGAAGTTATTCCTGTTGAAAGATTGTCAAATGCAGGTACCGATATTTACCACTTTATACTACTTACCATATTTTTCTAATAGTGGAAATGATAGCGTAATTCGTAGTAAATCGAACTATGCAAACCGCAAGTTTCTAGCTCTTATGGCTTAGAAGCTATCTAGCAATATTCAGAGCGCTGTAATCGTGAAATTTCTCAAAAAAACTTGAATATCTCGGAAACGGTATGTTTTGGGCACAATGTATGATACATAAAATCAACTTAAAATTAAGTCAGGAATCCAAAAATACACAGATATACAGGGTGTTCCATTTAAAATAACGAAGTTGTATAGCGTCCAGGTGAAATGGAACATCCTGTGTATTCAAAAATATTTTCTGTATATACACCGCATAATTCAGCGTAACTTTTATTTGAAACATTTTTCTCTTAAATTTATAATAAGAGAGCTATGGAAGAATCCGACTTAAGTGGAACACCCTGTATATAAAAAAAAACATCAACAAATTCGAAACAAATTCGCAGATACACAGATATCCCACCAGGAGTGGTAGCTTACTTAAAACCCATAAGCACAAGACTGCACTATACGAAAAGTCTCCACTACTTGCTGGAGTAAAGTTTTTCAATGCCCTACCTTTCAATGTTAAGGAAAAAGCTTCCTTATACTCTTTTAAGAAAGAATTGCGAAAGCATTTAGTAAATGGTTGTTATTATTCAGTCGAGGAATATTTAAATGATAATACTGTTTCAAAATGATTAAATGTTCTATTATATTGTATTACGTATATTGTGTGTTACCTATTTTGTTGGTCTTATGTACTTATAGTGAAGTTATATTTTTTTTCGTTTTATATATCTCTAAAATGTATTGACATGTCCTATTTCATTGTATTGTGATCAAATGGATAAATAAATATTATTATTATTATTATTATTAAACAAACCGTTTGTAAATTCGGCATTTCAACAATATTCCAGCAGTTGTTAAAAATTGCTCAAGTTTAAATACGTCTGCCTTGACATTTATGATCATAATATCAGCTTCTGACAGAGAATCGTTTAGCTGAAAGCTTTAGCTGTCGAACGAATCCAAAAAGTTGAAAATCGCTGAAATTATAAAAAAGTTATAGGGTAAAATGAAAATTCCGGTTTTTTTTTGGACCACCCGATATATAGCATACCAAAAAATGTCATACTCTATATTTTGTCTGTTTATATGTGCAGGGTGTCCCAAATTGCTTGATTTTGGCTGATTTTCCTATTTCCAGACCAGGTAGAGAAAAACTGACATATGAGTCTAGAGCTCGATTTTTGTGAAACGGCGATTGGTGAAAACCACATTTCGATATCTCTAACCGTTTCCAAGATATCGGCAAAAATTGACATTTTACAGATTCCGAAAAACTGTCAACTTTTTTATTTGTGGATATTTTTTCAAAAGGTAAAACTTCTACATGCACTTTTTGACGTAGAATAAGATGCATTTGTCAAAAAAAATATATCGCTTTTCGATTGTTTGATATCAAAGCTAACTTTGTGGAAACCATAGTTGGCTTTAACTTTAGAAAATAGGAAATAGGAAAACGAAATAAGCTTTCCAAAAATATATATGCCAAGATATGTCTAGTCATCCTTGCTGCCAATATAACACATTTCTCTTTAAAAATGACATTTTTTAACAATAAAAAAAGTTTTTCGGAATCTGTAAAATGTCAATTTTTGCCGATATCTCGGCAACTGTTAGAGATATCGAAATGTGGTTTTCACCAATCGGCGTTTCACAAAAATCGAGCTCTAGACTCATATGTCAGTTTTTCTCTACCTGGTCTGGAAATAGGAAACCAGCCAAAATAAAGCAATTTGGGACACCCTGTACAGTAGGCACACCCAAATGTGAACGGATTTTGATTGACACGGAAATTTCTTCTGAATTTTATTGTATCAAGTCAGACTTTGTTTAGTGGCGTAACACAGGGTATATTGACAGAAAATAATATTACTTTTATTATTTTCTATTACCATAATTATTATAATTTCAAGGACGAAGAACGACGCAAATAATATAAAAGAATTTAGCATAATTCACTAATATTACCTACATGTTACTGGAAGAAAGTTGATGTTAATTATTCCTTTAATTCATTGGTGTTTAACGATTGTGAAATATGACACAAAATAAGTATATTAACAATAATTAATATATTTCAACATATAATAATTTATAATCCAGAAAAATACTAATAAAATAAAAATGTTAAAAACTAATCTCAATATTTAAAAATCAGCAGTTCTTCAGGCCAGATAGCTTAAGACGTCTTTGTGCTGTTCTGAGATACCCTGGGAATAATGTTTCTTCTCGAGTTTTTACAGCGGTTTCGAAAGGATTTTGATAGACAAATTCGACCAAAGCATTGTCTTCATTCTCATTGGAGACCTTCCCTACACCTTGCCTTATATATCTTTGTAGTCTTTGTTCTTCTTGCCAGCGCTCTTTTTTGTATGAAATATACAACTTTTAGGGCCAGTTGTATAGAAGTGGTTCACCTAAAGTTCGGCTGAACTTGGTTCAGAATTCAAGGATACCGAATGTTGCAAGAATGGTATCTTTGGATTTTGAACCAAGTTCAGCTAAACTTTCGCTGAACCACTTTAATACAACTGGACTTATTGATAACTTGAAAATGGTTTGTGTTTTGAAAAAAAGTAATTCCCTATTTTCAGTTTAAACTGATTTACTCTATCTCCTATGTCTTCAAAAGTTTTAAATGCCGCAATCGTAAATAATTAATTTGGCATCGGCTTATTTTTCATTTAATATCAGAGTAACCTTTTCACTTTTGGTATAAAATTGATTTATTATCTCATAAGATAATTTTTTATGTTTAATGCCCAAATAATACTGAGCCGGTAAAAATATTGTTTTATCATCAAATGAAAAAATCTTTACTTGTGTAAATTGAAAATGAAGGAATGGCTTTTTTTCGAAACACAAACCGTTTTTAAGTTATCAATTATTTACGACTGAATAAATGTATTTTTACTGGACCCGTTAATCGGAAACCTTTAATTAAAATGTGAAAGTTTGGCCTCGGGGGTTCCAAAGCATGGTAATTATTTATTTATTTATTATTTACGGACTAAATCCATTACAAATTTACAAGGAATGTACATTAATTATTATTATATTTAATCGATAATAAATGTATATAAACATAATAAGAAAAAATAATAAAAACTACTACTGACATGCACAAGAGATAAAGAATTGCTGATTTTGTTAAAATATGAATTTGTAAGTAAGTCACTCTCTAACTTTTCTTTTAAAATTTGGTAATGAGCAGTTAAAGAAGTCAATGTTTTCATTTATGCAATTTGCATTTCTACACATTCGAGGAATGGGCGAGAAATATCCATAATTTGTTCGATGATATTTATTACAAAATAAATCATGATTTCGAGTTAATTTTTGAGGGACTTTGAAGTCTATTTGATTTAGAAGATAGCAACAATTATAATTTCCGTTTATTAAGTTAAATAGCAATTGTAAATCAAAATAAGTTCGCCTTTTTTCTAATGAGGACATATTTAAAACAGAGAGTATTTCATCATAATCAATGTCCTCCTTTGGTATATCTAATTTATATGCAATATGTCTTAGGAATCTTTTTTGGACCTTTTCTATTTTATTTATATGGATATTGTTATGAGGATTCCAAACTGTGCTAGCATATTCCAGTGACGATCTGACGACTGAATAATAAACATTTTTTAAACAGTTTATGTTATTAAATTCATTTAAAGTTCTAATTACAAAGCCGAGAAGTTTAAGACTTTTGTTTGAAATGTGTTCAATGTGACAATTAAATGTAACACCTAAATCTTTTATAGTACTTTCTTTTTTTATTGGTTCATTGTCTATCAAATAATCATGTTGAATAAGCGATACAGATTTACTAAATTGAATTGATTTACATTTATTGGTATTTAATTCCATTTTATTGTAGTTACACCATTTGTGAAAATTATCTAGGTCATGTTGAATTTGCAGGCAATCTACTAATGATGTTACAGTTTTATATATTTTTAAGTCGTCAGCAAACAGTAGAATTTCTGAAAATTTTATATCATCTTTAATATCATTTATAAAACAATTAAATAGTAAAGGAGCCATATGTGCTCCTTGGGGAACACCTGATGTCACATTTATGTTAGGAAGAAAAAACATTATTAATTTTATGTAAGAAGAAAAATCATTATTAATTTTAACTAAGTGTTTTCGATTAGAAAGATAGTCTTCGATCCATATTAATAATGTATCGTGTATTCCTAATGCATTTATTTTTTTTATTAAAAGTTTATGATTAACTTTATCGAACGCTTTCGAGAAATCAGTATAAATTGAATCAACCTGACACCGATCTTCCAAGGCATTCACAATATAATTTTCAAAAACTAATAAATTTGTACTGTTAGAACGTCTACTGGTAGAACGTCCCTCAAAAAATCCATACTGCTCGTTTATTAAAATTTGTTTAAAATGAGGTGTTAATTTCGACTATAGACTCTAAAATTTTAGGATTAAGTGATAACTTAGATATGCCTCGATAGTTTTCGACATTAGTTCTATTACCAGATTTATAAATGGGTGTAATAAAACTTAATTTCCAATAATCAGGGAACCTTCCACTAGAGAGAGACTTATTGAACAAAGTACATAAAACACTTGCTAGAACAAATCTACAATTTATAATAAATGTTACCGAAATTCCTTCAGGACCAGCACTACTAGATGGATTTAAGTTATTGATACAATTTAACACATCAATTGAAGTTAAGTGGCAAGAATTTAAATCCACACAATTTTTAAAATCATACGTTGTAGGACTATAATCTACCTCTGCATATACTGATGAGAAATATTGCATAAAAAATACATTTCTTTAAGTCATTACTGAACCATCTGGAAAACTTTGGGTTTTTTGACCTAACTTTTGGAACAAAAATTTCGATCACTTCATAAACAACTTTATAAAAAGCACTTACTGCCATATCAGTATTTGTATTTAGTAATTTGTCCCAGTCAATTGATCCGAGGAAGTAGTTTATATCAATATAATTTGCACGGTTAAAATCATAATAATAATAATCAAATTGCAATGGTTCAAAATGTCCTATTATCTCCATATCAAAAGTCAATGCGAGATGATATGAATCAATTGGTAATAAAGGGTCTTCTACAATTTTAACATCAACGTTTTTGTTATTTGAGAAAACTAAATCTAGATATCCATTTCTAACATTAGGTATATTGTTTAACTGATATAAGTTATAATAAACAAAACAGTCATTTATTATTTCCACTTGTGGGGTTAGAACCCCTTCAGCTATAGCTCCGTAGTGATCATTACACCATATAATATTAGGCAAATTATAATCCCCACATAATAATAACATAATCACATTTTGTAGATTCTAATATTTGTTCAACAGATATGCAATGATTAGTATACAATTCTATTGGTGATGATGGCGGTATGTAGGTATTTCCAATAAGTATTTTCTGCCCAACAGAGACAAGAATAAAAAGTTGTTCAACATTATTCATTTCTACAGATGTTTGTTTAACCGATAATTGTGATTTGACGCCTACTAATACACCACCCCCACGTTTATATACACTTTTCAATATATCGATTATGAGCCTTTAATGGTTATTTTGGATTATAGTCAATGTTTCTTCTTTGAATGTTTATTTTCTTAATGTAAGTACTGCATGATAAATTAAAAGGAGAATGATTGACATTAAAATTTTCGCCATTTCTATTGGCATCGCTACAGTTTGGACATATTTTTTCTCTATCACATTTATCAGAGCCATGATTATCTTGCCACATTTGGCACAAACATCATTTTTTGTGCAAACTTTTACCATATGGTCATACCCACAACATTTATAGCATCTAGTTAGCTTTATGAACTCATATACAGCACATGCCGCATACTCGACACATACAGCACCATTTTCCATAACTTTTTTGAAAGTATCTCCATCACATTCTATAATGGCGAACCATTTTGTTTTCATGTTTTTTATAACAATAAGTTTTATATACGCGTCATCACTGATAAATCTATTCTGATTGATTAATGCTAGTTTTAAAGTGTCTTCATCAAGTTGTTCATCCAGTCCTACAATTTTTATACAGGGCTTTTGTAATTGTGGTTCTCTTATATTATAATCTTTCCCAAGTTTTTTTTCAGTTTCAACTTTTAGTCTTTTCAGGTCATCTTCATCGACACATTTTAGTACTATTCCTCCATTATTTACTTCTTTGATATTTGAAATTGCCACTTTAATATCAGCAACATTGATGTTTTCTTTGATGCTTTTTTTGTTTCTGTACTATCTTGCTTGCTCTTAGGTTTAATCACTAAGACATTTTCTTTTTTTTTGCTAGTACTTGTGCGTAATTCATATATGTTGGATTATTATTATTAACTGTTGATAGATTATTATCTATTTTAGTATCGTTTCCACTACTATTATTTGGATAATTATTTGCCGTAATTTCGACACGTCTGATCTTATTTTCAAGTGCTTCAATTTTATAATATAATAATTTTATTATTTCCTCTTTGTCCTTGACTATTACGTCTTTCTGATTATTTAATTCTTCTAACAAATTTACTTGTTTTTCTAAATATATTACTTCTTGAGATTTAAGGGTTTTATTATCTTTACAGCATATAATTCTCTTTTCTCCAACTATTTTTATATTTTTTAATCTATCAACACAGCTGGGATGGAAAATACCTCCGCATCTTACACATAGAACCACTGATAACGTTTTGTTTTTGTAGCATTTAAAATATTTCCCACTGATGTCCGGATCAATGTCCTCATTTGAATTTCCAACCATAATTTGTACAAAGTCCGGCTCTGTATTTGAATTAACTTTTTATTGTTGTGTTTCCTTTAGTTTTTGTGCTAACACTTTTTTAATCAGTTTTTGCTTTCATTAGTGAAAGAATTTAAAGTTTATTTAAAGTTTGTAACAATATTTCTAAATAATAATATATAATATAACTTTTTATAACACACACATTCATGAGCCAAAACTCGCTCTATCCAATGATGTAAATTTTATCCATTCTTTGCAATTTTTTTCCACTGAAATCACAATTTATATTGGAGCACACAGAACAATGGTCAGTGTCAACTAATATCAGCTATAAAATTGTTAATATTTAATAATATTGCGTTAGTTTTTCTGTAAAAAAAATATGTAATATGACTTCTCGGAATACCGATCCTTTTTTTCTTAATAAAAATGCACGCCACTGACAGAAATAACTAATTTGATAATAATTAGTATTTTTTCTATAAAAGTGATGTTAACGAGATATTCACGAAAAACCGTTTTTGGTGACCTTTGACCCTCCACAAAATTTTTAACGGCACTCAGATCGATGGGGAGTTTTGACATTTTATTTAAAATCACAATATCAAGGTTCATACCAAAATCCAGCTTTCCGGGAATTTTCCGAAGTTGGGAGTTTTTCTTGTCTAATTTCTTTGGGCTACCTTGTCTGTAAATGTGTAGCCCGCTCCCACACAAGGAGCTTCTAGAGCCTTCTGGGATAAAGGGGGTCATAATTACATGTGGTGTGTTATTATTATTATATAAAAAAGTGTATGTACCCATAAATAATAACCAAAATAAGTAAGAAATTTGTTCATTTGGGAAATAATCTTGACATATACCCCTCGACCTCTAAATCTTATCACACAAACTGCGGGAAGCTACATTTTTTGCAAAATTTTGCTTAGAAAATGTTCTCGACTTAATAACTTTCCTACCTACTTCAATGGAAATTATTAAATCTCGAACATTTGCTAAGCAAAATTTTACAAAAAAAAAACCCACTCGTAGTTTATCCGATAATTAATGGGGTCTCGGGATGTAACCTATGCATTAAAAATTACTTATCGTTTGTTTAAGCTTTAAAATGAGATATAAAGGGTGCTCCAATAAGATGGATCGAAGTTAACACTAAATAACACAATGTTATTTGTAAAAAAATTTTGATTTCTTTATCGAATCATGTTATTTGGTACATATGGCAATTATGTGTGAAAGATAACATCGGCCAAATATTAGCCAAGGCTTCAGCAGCACAACTCCACTCGATGGTCCAAATTTTTGATGACATCTTGCTCCTCGATCTCACCAATAAGCCTTATTATCTCGTCTTTAGCTATTGAATTGTTATTGGCTTGTTGGTATAGGGCATAGGCCTTACTCTTGAGATAACCCCAAAGGTGCCAAATCGCACGATATTGGTGACCAATAATTGACTTCACTGTTTCGAGAGATAATGCGACCTGAGAACTTCTCATTCAATAAGGCCATTGTTGCATGGACTGTGCTGTTGATATCGATAGCATCCAATTTAGGCCATAAAAAATTGGTTATCATGGCACGGTAACGCTCCCCATTCACCGTAACAGAAAAACGATCCAATGATTCCGTCAGCAAAAAATTTACACCAAATAGATATTTTGTGGATGCATCGGCTTTTCAACCATCGTCCTCATTTTCATCAGTCCAAATGCGACAATTCTGCTAGTTAACGAAGCCACTGAGATGAAAATGGGCTTCATTATTGAAGATGATTTTTTGTGAAAAATCCTCATTGATTTGTCTTTACTCGTGCATTCAATCGGCGAACGTAGAAAAAAATCGCGAAGTGCGTGAAATGCATTTTTGTTTGAAAGCCCATTTTCGTAATAGACTTCTAGAACTTCAACACATTGTTCGATGGGTAATCTTTCCATATTGAAATTGCCAAAGACTGAACTTGCCAAATGTGAAAACAGATGTCAACAATCATTTGACGTTTAAGAGCTCTTTCAGACGAGTATACTGTATGCGAGATACGCGTATCTGAGATACCGATAAAGCATGAGTTCAAATGTAGCCTTTCACACAGCACTGCACGATACATACAGTATCCCAAAACCAAATTCCTGTATCTCATCTATCCAGCCGCTGATGACAAATTGTGTATCTCGCTTACTGGTGAATAGTGAATTATTACATGATAATTCACTATTCAGAAATCTCACATACAAAAACGAAGTTATTGACACACACACAGTGTGCAAGATCTATAAAATGATTTGCCGCCCCATACTGGAATATGGTTTTGTTTGGAAATTGCAGAAAGCCAGCTCTACGCAACATGGAAGTTGGAGAAAGAAGCAGTCTGAGGAAAATCACCAAGATTAGACACCCTAACAACCCTTTGCACAATCTCTCCAACCACCTATTATATCAGAAAACCAATATCGAACCAATACTGTCCCGATTCCAAAGACTTTGACCGCGATTTTGTATCTCGCATACAGTATCCTCGTCTGAAAAGAGCTCTAAGCCTCATTCACATGTTCGATCTGTCTTATTGGAACACCCTTTACATGAGAAATTCATATCTGGTTGGTTTGTTTTGGTCTGCCATGGCTCCTTAGCTCTTTATTATAGCGAGTCACCTTTGCTTATTTTTAATCTCAAAAATATTTGGTACATATTGTCGTTATGTGTTATAATTGTGTACCAAATTGTTTTTTAGGAATAAATATTGTTTCTTTTTTAGATCAAGTTATTTGCTATGATTTGCTAAATAATAGGGTCATCCCCCATGTTTTTTTTATTTTAAATTATAAAACTTCATAAAAAAATAAATCACCCGTATTTTTTTATTTTCTTATATTGCATCATTTAACATAAAAAAAAAGTTAAATAAAATATAAATCAAAACTCGCGCTCTTCGTGACGTAGTAAATCCCGAGTCGTTCACATTGGTTGTTGTTTGTCGATAAGGTAGATATTGCGGACCTTCGTTGTGATTGGCTGAAATAAATTCCTATTTAAAAACACACCAATAACGAGCTAAACCGGAGTTCGTCGTTTGATACGCCAAAAAATTATTTTTGTTTGTCAACAGTGTTTTAGGTTATGATAGTATTTCGAGTTTTGTGATAGTTCTTAAGAATTGAAAATTACTATGAATTAATATTGCTCTATGCCAATATGTACAAATAACCTTGTAAATATGCCTGACAAGTTATTTATTAATTAATAGTACCAGTAGATAAAACTCGGCGACAGTCGTGGTGCGATTTTACGTTTCTCAGCTCCGCATTTGAAAAATCTAAATTGTCCATGTAAAATTCGTCTATCATGCAGGAATCCACTTTTGGCAAGTTATCCGAAGCACTTTTCACAAATCCTTGTTCCGTACTTTCGCAAAATTTAAAAAATCGGACGAAAGGAACATGAAAACAAACATCCTGTCATGATTCACCATTAATTTCATTACTGTCAATTGTCAGACCTAGCATAATAGGAATCATGCGCGTGCGCTGGGAACTGGGATTTATGACGTCACTGAGGGCGAGAATTCAAAATTATTTGGTGATAATGCAAATTTCAAACTTTAAAATAAAATACTAATTGACGATAAATCAAGATTTTGTTGCTGTTTTTATTAATTAAAACCCCTAAGCTATTCACCACAGGTATTAGAATATCACAATTTTGATATGAGGGATGACCCTATTGTAATTTTATTTAGGCCACTAGTTGTTAGCTGAATGCATATAAACTATTAATGGGAATAATTAAAGACATATCGTTTTAGAAGCAAAATGTCATTAACAACAATAATAATTTAATACCTTTAATTGAAGAGCTTATTACAAACTATAATTTGCTGTGTCAGATACTTGAGTAGATATTTCACCTACATTAACCAAAGTTATGGAACTGACAACTCTTGTTGAATGTTGAATAAACATTATTTCTTTACCATCAGTCATTTTTATTGCTATACTCGTATATCCATACAAAAGAAATGATGCAACTAGCTAAAGATATATTTAGAAGTTATTGTTTCTCTCAAAATAATGTGGCTTAAGTAATGCATCTGGGTAAGCAGATCAGGAAGAAAATTATTAAGGTTAGAAAACACTCAATTTTTTAAACTTTCATTTATTATGTGCCAAATTTGTGGCTTCAAATAAAAGCAGTCAGTACAAAGTCCTGTATGCATTACCCTATTTCCACCTGGCAAATACAAATAAAATGATGAAAGAGTTAGTTACTCTCTTTTTTTTTATTATACATATAAGCATGTTTATTTTTGGCACTAATTCCAGTTTCCTACTTTGACTCTGCTAACTCTGTTACTATTTTGTTTGTATTTGTTATGTGGAAATGGTGTAATATACACAGAAATTTATGCATTGACTGCTATCATTTAAGGTCACAAAACTGGCATATGGTATATGAAAGTGTGACTTAAGTACAGTGTACTGGGGTGCGTTCGAGAAGTTGGTTGTCTCATAAAAATCATACTTTTTTCGTTCCATAAGCTGGAGCGCCGGTAATTTTCACACCGATCAGCTGATTTCTATGTCGTTCCATTAGGTAGTGTGTAACGATCCGGTACGCGCACTTTACACTCCCAGCGGGAGTGGATTAATTTTGGCCCCATCGGTTTGTTTGTTTATCTAACCTCAAAAAATTATAAATTTTAATATTTCGTTACAAATTACTGTACATACTTTTCATTAATAACCGAAATATGGCTACAATTACATTACCAGAACGCCAGAACGAGTTTTCTTTTCCGATTTTCTCCCATGTTTTTTTTAATAAAAAATAAAATATCAACAAATAATAATCACAATATACGCGCACTTTACCTACACAATTTTCGTTCGGAAAGTAATGTGAAATACTGGCGCACCCCGTGATGACAACCTCCCACTCCTAAAAATAAATTGCACACCAACAACCAGCTTCTCGAACGCACCCCTGTACTTACAATTTTTTTTGGATTTGTTTTGATCTGCTTCACATTTAAGCACTCTAATGAGAAGCAATAACTTCTGAAATACTTATTCGTAGCTGAATCATGTTTCTGTTTTTGGGTATGATATATTTTGGTAATTTCTGTTTTTCGTCATTGTTTGACCCTGCCAATACTTTTATTATTTTGTTTACATTTGCCAGGTGGAAATGGGGCAGTATGTATAGGACTCTATTAATTGGCTTGCTATCATTTGAGATCACAAATTTGCCACATGGTACATAAAAGTGCAAATTGAGTACTATATACTAGCCTCTTTCGTTCGTGCAGAACAAAGTAATCATGATTTCATTTCGTATATTCCGGTAATGGAATTTGAGCTTTATGGGCAAAGTAATTAAGGAACTGTTTCAAGCGCTGAACTGAATGATGATTTCTTTGTTCGCTAATGATTTGCACGAACGAAAGCAGCTACTGTGTTTTTCCAACCCTCTATAGATTGACTCCTAATCTTTCATACACAGCTCATATAAATAAGCTACTCTATACTGACGAGAAGCAATACCTCAGAAACATGTGCCTGCCGAGCTATCATGTTTTTTTTCATTACTAGATTGTACCTACTTTGGATAATTTGTAGAAGTGGTACAGGGTGATCATTTATATTTTTACACCCCACCCCCCTTAACTTTGTTAAAGACAAAAGTGTAAAGACAAAGGTTTTATTTATTTTTACGTAGATTTTACATACGATATCAGAAAAACAATTGAGTACCGCCAAAAAAGGTATAACACAAACTTGAGCTTCTTGTTTGAAAATATGCTGTACGTTTTTGCGGAATATGAAAGAGCATGAATGAAATTAGCTTTTTAAAAATATATAATACTGTATATTTATTTGCGGGTTTTATACTATTTACTTTTTCATACAGCGTGTTACTATACAAAAAACACAAGTTTGTATTATAAGTGTTTTTAGCGTTACTTAATTGTTTTTCTGATATCGTACTTAAAATATACGTAAAAGTAATTAAAAACTGTCTTTAAGCGGGCGTCAGACTATCAAATATTTGATCAAATTAGACTCATAAAACTGTGATTATGACGTCACAGTCGCAGTTTGACAGAAATGCCATGCTCTATTTTCATCAGTTTCTATCATGCATTCATTGGTCAATTTAAATTATACTTTTGGATTTTGACAGCTTGTGTGACCATCTATTCCAGAAACTAATTTGATGGTGACGTCATATTCTTTGATGAGCCTAATTTGATCAAATATTTGATAGTCTGACGCCCACTTTACACTTTTTTCTTTTTCCAAAAATAACAGTTAAGGGGATAATAGCACCCAACATATTTTTGAAAATTCATATTTTCGTTACTATTCATCGGAATCGTTTCAAATTTTTATGATTGATATAGAATTATATAATCTAGGGCTGTGTGCATGCATATTTGAATAGGCCAAAAAAATTTAAAAAAAAAAAAATCGAAAAAATGTGAAAATTTCCAAATCCATGCACATGCATCTAGAAAATGTAATTCTAAGTACGGTGCTAAAATTCAAATCATTTAGCTGCTGTCGTTTGCGCATAATGAATTTTCAAAACTCATGGCATTTTGTACCTGTATGGAGAACAAAATGCCATGAATTTTGAAAATTCATTATACGCAAACGACAGCAGGTAAACGATTTGAATTTTAGCACCGTATTTAGAATTACATTTTCTAGATGCATGTGCAAGGGTTTGGAAAATTTCACATTTTTTCGATTTTTTCTTTAATTTTTTCGGCCTATTCAAATATGCATGCACACAGCCCTAGATTATATAATTCTATATCATTCATAAAAATTTGAAACAATTCCGATGAATAGTAACGAAAATATGAATTTTTAAAAATATGTTGGGTGCTATTATCCCCTTAAGGGGGGTGTAAAAACATAAATGATCACCCTGTACATACCTGGTTTCCAAAATTTCAATGATATGTACAGACATGTATGTATTGGTCTCTTTTTAAATGTTTTTGAGACAAAAAAAGATTTAAATATTAAGTATAGTTTAAGCATGAAAATCAGTTTTTTCTAAAAATAAATATGCTGCAAGTTTATTTAGTAAAGACAAGCATAAAGAAAAAAGAATACTTTGATCTTATCTACATCTTATTTTAAATAAAATGCGTAAAAGTAATACATTCTTTTATACCTTTTGACAGAGTTTGAAAAATCTGATTTATCTGATATTGAGCTTTCTGAGCGTGCTTCAAGTTCATCTTCTTCACTATAATCTTCTTCGCCTGCTGGTACTACTGGTAAAGGTCCACTAGGAATGTATGCCTAAAAATATTTTCTTTTTAAATAAATTAGATAAAAATTTTTTTTTTCGTTTGCCAGTCATATTTAACAAATGTACATAATTTTCGTCTATATTATCACCTTTTCAATTTTATCATTATTTTCATAACTTAAATCATTATCTGAAATACTGTTGGGAATATTCGGCAGCGGACGATTCAAAGATGTACCATTGTACTGTTTAAGGCTATCCAACCTGGGAGGTGGCAATGGCGGAGGTTCATCATCTTCTGAATCAGAAACTTCCCGGCAATCCGACACAACCTATTAAAAATCCATGTGTATGTATTTTTTGTAATAATGCACATTCCAAGTTACCTTTATATTTGAGGTGAAATAAATCCCAGCTATATTAAACTATTTGATATTCTATGGGGAAGGGGAAACTTATTGATAATTGAATAAAAAAATGATGTCGAACTTACCTCTTCTGGTTCTGAATTCTGATTTAATAATTGTTTTACACCCTCAATTATCGCTTGATATGAAAACCTAAGTTGTTCTGGGGTTTGAATAAGACCCATTCGGAATTTTCTCATTTCTAGTAATATTTCCTTAACGTCTACAGAATTTAGGCCAAATTTTTCAATCTTAAAATAATAATTAAAAACAAATGATTAATCATTTAATATACAAAGTTCAATAAGTAATAATAATAATAATAATAAATATTCATTTAATCTTGTTATTGTTTTACCCCGCAAACTCTATTATTATTCTGTTTAGATTTGTCAATATGCAATTGACTGTTATCATTTGATGCCATAAAAAAATTTCAAATTAAAAATAACCTGTTCTCCGATTATTGAAATAACCTGCATAATTCGATTATTAAGTTTCGTAATTCGAATTAAAAATAATCGGATATATAAGGACGATGAATTACGAATATTGAAATACTGATTATTGCTTAGAGGTAGATTACAAATAACGATGATTACTGATTATTGAGCGAGTGAAAAATCTTAAATAATATAATTTCGATAGCGGACCTGTTAGCAAATGACTGTATGCTCATCTGCTCTACTACAATTATTGCTCAACGTAGGTTGTTGTTGGTCGCCACAGAATAGATACTGATAGCTATGTAGGTAAATATTGTCTTTAGTGTAACGTTATGACTTTTAATCTGAATTAACCTATCTAAACATTATATCGTATACGTTTCTGTTCGGGGTAGGTCGCTTCAAAATGGAAACGAATTTTAGTCTTTTACCAGACCGAGTTAAAAATAATTTTAATCAGGCTTATTACGGTGCACCATTTGTAACGAAGTGATTTTTTCGTTACTAGTTCCTGTTTAAAATAATATTATTTTACACACCCCGTATAGAATTTAATTATTGTTTTCCGCATTATTATATTATTTTCACCTGTAACCAGTATTTATTTTTGATTTATAATATAACCTGTCCTGTTATTAATAAGTAATTAATAAATCCGTAATTAATATAAACGCAAATAAATAATATTCCGCGCCGATATCTGTCCCCGGCAATATCTACGGAGTGAACAGTGAATCCGCATCAAGACCAGGAGTGAAACGCCAGTCTACCTGCCCGAGTCAACGTGAACAGTTGGGACAACGAGAGCTCGCTAGAAATTACAGCGTCACTACGTCACTCAACGCCCAGACGTCCGACGTCCGAAATCGTCACACTGTGACGTAGCGCTACCCCACCACGCATCACGAATAAAATATTGACTTGCACCAAAGAGAACTCAGTACACCACGGGTATGAAACTCGCATTACAGATTGGTCAACAATTTTACTAGGCAATAGCGCATTTCAAACAAGCATTTGGTTACTCCGGTCGCAACTGTTTTCATACCGTTTTGTATTTTGCTCTTAAGTTTGGATTACAAATAATGCTTTTTTACATTCATTATTTGTTTTCCGTGTTCATTTAATTTTACAGAATTGACATATTAAGGAATACTTTATATTTTCTTAAAATGGTAGCTACCAGAAAGACGACTCTAAAAACTAATAATCCCATATCATAAACGAGCCAATAGGATTAAAGCATTTTGTCCTGCTCAGAAATCAGTATTATTGAGACAACTTTTAAGAATTCTTTACCCGTTTTCTATTTTAAAATTTAGTCAAATTTAATTGATGCTTGTTGATATGTTTGTGAAATTATTATATTTGTGAGTCATGTTCAAGCAAAGAATAATTAATCGTAAATATTGCACTGAATATTATAGGTTAGAAAAATAACTGAATCTGATTAAAGCCAAGTTTCATCTTAATTTGCTAGGATCTTTTGTCTTCTACTTCTATATGAAACTAGAAATTATTAAACCTACCTACTTATGTACAAATTAAAGTATTTAAAATTGTATAAAATAACGAGTAACAGCATATAGGTTTTCTTCTCTTTGCATTTTTATGCCCTAAAAGCATCTTTATCTCTATTCTAAGTGTGTTAAACATAATAAAGATACACTGAAGACATACAAGTGTAATAAGACAGGAGAATCGTTGGTGTACTTTTTAAAGTTAAATAGAATATTCGTTTGTTTTTTAGACATGTGACTGCCGTTCAAACTGCCGACAGACACCTAAGAGGATTATAAGAGTACTTTGAAGTTCCCCTGTGAAGGGGGAAATAATTGCGAAGAAGGTTACTTAGGAGACTTAGGTCTGTTTTTGCAACGCCACTCCTCAAGAGAATTTTAATTCAACAGATTTGATGGAAAACGATTGTTGGTCTAGATCTGAGCGATGACTTTAATGAAGACAGTCAAGCAGCCAGTGTTGTTGGTTATATTCTTAAAAAAAAATTAATATTAATGTCTAATTTATTTTTTATAAAGCATTTGTATATAACGTTTAAAGAATTTGGTGACGAAAACTTTATTTTATCTAAATGTAATGTAATCTTTTGGTATCGCCAGACCCTAAATTGTATATTATCAACAAATTTTTTATGTGAAAAATATTCTCGATTACAACTTTCTCTTCAAAAGAAAGGTAACAATGTATATTTGGTGGAAGATTCCATTCAGGAGAAACAGAAATTATATGGAAATCTTGTAAATATGAATGAATATTAACTTCGTTAAATTAATGTAGTAATTAATTAATTTTTTCTGTAACCTCAAATATTTTGTTATGGTGAGTAAATTATTGTTCCTTATTTTCAGGTTATATTTAGCTTTGATATATTTTTAAACAGTTTCTATTAATACCAAAACCACTGTAATAATTAATTTGTTTATAATTAATAAATAATAAGTATAAAATGTTGTATTTTAGCGTTTTCCTTCAAAGAACCAATATTTAAGCAGCAAACGCAATTTTGTTATAAGAAATTGTGTTTGCCGTTTAAATACTGGTTTTGACCAAACTGAAAACATTAATTTGAATAGGAAGTGAAATTCAAGCAGCCCGCCTCTGTTTGTAGTTCATGACTAGGCGAGTAGTTGCGCCACATGTCACTTGTCATTGCTGTTGCCTTCTCTTTCTTAGGAGCTCTCGTTTCTTATTCTATATGTTTTGTGCAGTACACCGCTGACCGCGCTGGAGATCAGACGTACATCACCGAAAGTAAGTAACATTAGGGCCCGCATTCCGGCAAAGTCCAGCAATGACGTAGTTTATTCACTCTGCTGCTCAGTTCTTAATAATTATAATACCGTTCCGCAGACTTCAAGAGGGTAGTAGCTGTCGACCGCCGTTCCTGTCCAGAAGTGTCCAAGGAAGCAGAATCTGTGCTTTGGAATTGTTAGAATAGATGTACATAGTGTAAATAGCTTTTTCTTAAGCCCTGGTAACTGTAACTGTAATTAGAATAGAAAGCTTGTAGCCTAGTAACCATATTTTAGACCTGTAAATATCCTGAATAAATCAAATTGTGATATCAAACTGTGCCTTTTAATCCGAAACAAAGTCTAATTTTCCCAACGACCCACTGGAATCTTCCGTTTCTTATCTGTAGCTGCCTGAGTAGTGGTGTTTCTGCACTATAAACGGAAACTGGCGCCCGAGTAAAGCACCGCTGTCAACTCGAGTGCCATAGTGACACTTCGGCCATTTTGCCTACAAACCGAATTACGTCACACATTGATTATTTCTCAATAACTGAAATTATCCAATATTGGTTATTGAAAAATATCAAAAATACACACATTGAAAAGTACTAACAGATATTGGAAATCTCTTAGATATCTGTTTTCGAATATTCGAGAAGATAAACGAGTACGAACTACCAACTGATAGGGAATACAGGGATTTTGATTTTATCATTTTATGTAAAATCAAAATTTTATTTATTTATTTATTTATTTATTTATTATACGGCTAAGCCATTTTGCAATTTACAAATAAGTAGATAGAACAAATTACATAAATCAGAAACAAGATAACAGCTAAAATATTACAATAAAATTAAAATAAACCAAATTAAGTTATAAGATTAGTTTATATATATTATAATATAACATGAGATTTTACTTGGTTTTTAAATGAATACAGTGAGGAGTCAAAGAGCTCTATATTTTTATGGAATGAGTTTGCTGTTCGTAGTAATCTGCTAATAGGCTCATTTTGACCATAATTTGTTTGATGAAACGGTATTTTAAAGAGTTCTGAGTTTCTTGTTCTACGATCGTTTAGATTAAAGTTAATCAATTGAAGTATCTCAGGGCAGTTCATATTACCATTAATCAATTTATGTAAAAAGCATAAGTCAAGGACTACCCTTCTATGCTCTAGTGAAAGAAGGTTTAACTCGCGCAAGATATCACTATGGCAATATTCGCCCCTCAGATGACCCATCTTAAATGCACATTGTCTAAGAAATTTTGATTAACATTATTTTTTTAACACTCCTATCTTGTAGTTTTTATCATCCTGGGGCATTAGTTATTTTTTTAAATTTCGGCAATTGTTTTGTACCTAAATTATGGCAGGTACAAGCAAGAAACGGACGACGAAAAAATAGTTTGGCATATACTTAACACATTTCGACGAAAATGGAATTCTAATTTCAGGAAAATTGCATCCTAATAGACCTGATGAATTGAAAATTGTATGGAACAATTTCACATTGAACTTGAACTCATGTGGGGATGGGCCGGGGAGGACACTTATCGAGTGGAAAAAGGTAGGTACCCATATAATAAATGTTTTTCAACTTTTAAATTACTTTAATTTCAACGCTGTGTGATGATCCGATTATCGTGAAAACAAGACAAACCTTTATTTTTATCATAAACTATTATTATGGCGCTTGACATGAAAATTGGATGCTGAGGTTTTACTGAAGATAATAATGTTAAACATAATTTTAATTAAGTACCTAATCATTTTAAGATTTTTACCGAATGGAAGTGTGCCACATGTAAAAAGACGAGAGCTGGTAAAGTTCTTAATGATTTGGAAAATAGATTAATAAGACTTACAGGAGTAGGAGCAGTTGAGGGCATGAAAGTATGTGAATTTGGTCCTGAAGTAGAAGTAAGTAGTAGTATTACTATTATAATAAGATTACCTATGAAAACCCTTACTTCTCACACAGTTTTGTGTCGTCGAAGTCATTGGTATGTACAAATGTGCTCATATAACGTTTACGAATACAGGATGCAAATGTCTATATGAATCTGTAATCTTTGCCAAATTTAGCGTTTATTTATACAACCTGTAAATAAAACTAAAATTTATATAACTAATAACAGTTATCATTTACCTATAGAACAATAATGTAGAAGAAAATGATCAATGGGAAGATATTGAACCAACAGTCGAGGAGAATGAAGAGAACGATACGGCCCATTACAATATAATTATTGAGGTAGTAGAAGATCAAACCTTGAAGAAGAAACGTAAGTCAAAGAAAAAACTTGTCAAAGCTTAAAGTGATATAGTATCTCGAGGTGAAGGAAAGGCAGCCCCAGCAGATATAATTAGTTATTTGCCTTAAATCAGTCGGTGCTCATAACTGAACAATAATAGTTACATGTAGGATTTGGCAGAATTATTATTATTACTAATTGTAATATCTTCCTGTTGTAATTTTTTGTTTTATGTCTATTAATGTATTTATTTCCCAAATGTAATTTTTTGATCGCGAGAGCTGTCAAGGGATTGGTGCGGCTTAAGGCAGGAGAAGCTGTGTGTGTCTCGACTCGACGTGAGTGTCTCACCTCCTATACTTTTAATACCAAATTTCACATTAAAAATTCTGGTTAGAAGTACGCAATTGTGCAACCCCTATATACAGTCCACTACTACAGAAAATAGGGTGCCGTGGGTAAGTCAAAACTGATTTTCTAAATACTAATGTGCCTCATGTTGAAAGATCTCTTTTTTTAACACCAATACTGGCACCTGATGTAATCTCTTTAATAAATAGGTTAAAATCTTCCGATTGATGTGGATATGATAATGTGTCCAATAACTTAATAAAAACCTGCAAATTATCCCTTTGTCAGCCACTAGCTTATTTAATAAATCAATGCCTCAAAACGGGAACGTTTCCTGATGTTTTTAAACTAGCTATCGTCCAACCTTTGTATAAGAAAGGTGATCCCGATGACTACGGGAATTACAGAGCAATTAGCTTATTATGCAGTTTTTCTAAACTCTTTGAACTTGTCATTAAAGATCAGCTGTCTTCTTTATTGTATAAAAATAATTTACTGTCAGCTTGTCAACATGGTTTTTCTACTATATAGCAAGAGCACAGATACTGCACTCTGTGAATTTCATGAATTAATTGTTAATGCTATTGACAATAAACAATTTGTTTTGGGATTGTTTATTGATTTTTCACGTGCATTTGATGTTGTTGATCATAAAATATTGCTTAATAAGTTAAGACAGATATGGAGTTAGAGGGGTCCCTTTAAACCTATTTTCATTGTACCTTAATAATAGAACACAAATTGTGAAAGTAAATTATGAAGTTACCAGTGCTGTATGTGATATTAAACAAGGAGTTCCCCAGGGATCTGTTTTAGGCCCTCTCCTTTTCAATGCATTTGCAAATGACCTAATTACATATTTAAATAAAATGCCAAATGTATATTGTGTTTGTTACGCAGATGATACTATGATACTAATATTTTAATCATTGACAATGACTTGCATACTATTAAAAATACCACCGAAATAGTCTATTCGAATATAATACTGTGGTCAGACAAAAATAAACTAAATTTAAATAAAAAGAAGACTAATATGATGTTATTCTCTTTAAACAGAAATGTGGACGTATCTCTATTAAATAATATTGACTCGGAGATTAATTTATGCGATACTGTTAAAATGTTGGGCATAACTTTCGATAGGCATTTGCATTGGGGATATCATATTAATAGTTTATGCAATAAACTGCGTACTAGTTGTTATGGTCTAAGGCTTATGTCCACACATTGTAGCAGAGATGTACTTTTGAGAATGTACTATGCAAATTTCCACTCCCATCTGAGATATGGTATAAGAAATTGGGAAAATAGTGTACATATTAATATACATACAGTCCATTCACATTTAAAAAAAATAAAGGGTGGCTTTGATTTTTCGTGACATTTCACTCTATATGATAGATTGACAACATAAAATATTTTAAGGTTAGGTATTTTGTCAGCTCTATGTCGAATTTCAATTGCTGTGTGTCAAATTTAAATTGCAGCGTTGTAAAATTTTATTAGGTGTATTCTTTTCACACATAATTTTGGGTCATTTTGAGAAATCTTGTAATTTTTACAGTAATTATTTCAATAATCGAATGCACTCATTTCTATAATTATTTCTAATGTGATTGTGATGTGATGTGTATTAAATATAAATGCTCCACTCTTAATAATTATCTATTTTATTGCTATAATTAATTACTACGTTGTATATTTATTAGTCTCTATAATGTCAATAAACATATATTATTTTAATAATTTTAATTTAATAAACTTTATGCCAGACTATTCCACAATTACAGAACCAATAAAAAATCTAAAAATTGTATAGTTACAAACATAGAACATATAGGGTCAGACTGTTGCTAATAGAAATTTAAAGAAAATGGCAACGCTTTCTTGCCGAAATATGTCTGTCAGTATACATAACCTTAAAATATTTAATGTTGTCAATCATTATATAGAGTGAACCATTATGAGAAATCACAGCCTCCACTATTTTTTTAAAAAGTGAATGGACTGTAGAGTATTTGTTCTTCAGAAGTATGCTGTTCGAATTATTGCGGGTTTAGGTTTTCGTGATAGATGTCGTCCAGTTTTTAAACAATTTTAAATTTTAACTGTAGCTAGTGTATACATTTTCGAAGTTTGTGTGTTTGTTTACAAAAATCAGAATAAGTTTCTTGCCCATGTAAACCATAATCACAATAAGAGATTTAAAGAACTACTACAGCCGAAATCACACAGAACTGTTTTATATAAAAAAAGCGTCTTTTATAATGGTTGTAAATTTTTCAATGCTCTAACCAATGACATCAAATCTGCCAAGAATGTACATGTTTTTAAATCAAAATTGAAGAAATTTTTGTTAGATAAAAATTGTTACGAAATTGAAGATTTCTTTTTGTAAATATGTTTTTTATTTTTTCTTTTTAAGTGATTAAATCCTATGTCTTTATACACTTGTTTGTATACTATGTACTGTATTTATGTTTATATTATATTATACCTTTGTGTTTATATTTTAACTAGCATATTTCATGCAAAACTCTTGACTTATCCTATATATCATGTAGTATGATAGAATGGACTAATAAATATTATTATTATTATTATTAATTTCTTGGCAGCAGATGGTATTTTCATCTTGTCATTTCCTCCTCCTATATTATTCATATATTCATTCTAAATTAGAATATGAATCTTTAATTTGGCATCCTTTCTATAATAGGGTATGCGCATATGCGAGATTTTTAAGCAAAATTGGTTATAAAATATAGTTAATGCTATAAAAAAATTAATAACAATAAAATTTTATCAACAATGTACTCTATATTTATGTATTTGTTAATTAAAATTCATATTATTTTTAAGTTTACGACCACTGGCCGAGAACAAACGATGGAATTCGAATCTCACCGTGACGTCAATCACCGGTTTTTTTGACAGAACTTTAGAGAATCTTTTATGTTAGCCGTTGTGCAATATGTCATACTGTTTACGTGTAGATTGAATGTGCGATTTCGGTGTTAAATATTAACATTTTTCACGGAAAAGTGAGTGGAACAGATTTTGTAAAAGCCCAGAGAGATAATTTGGCCAATGTTGCTCTCTTTGTTGCTGTACTACTTTTAAGTGGAAGGCGCCTTTTTCTACCAGTTCGACAATCAAAATACATAATCTTTTAAATGTATGAACTACCCATTAATTTAAACATCATATAGTTTTCTAAATCTTCCTCTAATTGAAAAAAAAAGTAAAATACATCCCTAACCTAAAATTGTAAGCTTATAAAAAGGTACAAAATCGCACTTACGTTGAAATGATCCTCACATACAACCCCTTTTAGTGTTTTCTGATATATCAGTTTCACTTCATCTCATGGTATGTAACCATAATTTTCGTTTTTTCTTTAATTTAGAGCTTGATCGTAAATTGGTAATGAGAAAAATCTTTTTTCTGGTGTTTTTTTATGGACAACTGGCACTGCGGTATTTTTAACAGTACCTTGGATGCTTAATATCAATAATATCCTTGTTTTCCACTGTAAAATGCTGCATTAAACACTATTTTAACAAATATTAAATGGGAATGCGAGTTTCTGACGTCACAACACCACAGCAGCCATTTGCATGACGTCACAGTCATTTTTGGAATAACCAATTTTTGTTGATTTTTTTTGGATAATGGTTTACATTTTAACCGTTTTTTATTATTGCGATAGCCATTTAGTAAGTTAATTTACAAAATTACATTTAATTCAAAAATCATGCACATACCTTATTGTCATAAAGAGGCAATAGAGCGAGTTCAGAGGAAATTTCTAAAATATTTAGCATTTAAAATTGATGGAGAATATCCCCCAAGAGGTATAGACTATAACCAATTAACAGTAAGGTTTGATATTGTCAGCTTAGACATAAGGAGGAAATGTGCTTCAGTAACTGTATTGTATACAGTAAATTCACTTTTTGTGAGTGAATAGGAGATAGCAGTAAAGCGAGAGCACTACACATGCGTGACTGCATGTCGATCTCAGAATGTTAGCGCTCTCGCTTTATTCTCTCCTATTCACTCACAAAGTGCTTTGGTTGAAAAGTGAATTTACTGTATAAGTTATTTCATGAAGAAATTGACTGTTCTGATTTGTTGGCTCAAATTAACTTTTATGTACCTAGACTGCAATCCAGGCAAAATGTTGTTTTTTTATAATAGTAGAGCTAGGACAAAGATATTGCTAAAGTCCCCAGTCTATGTAATGTGTGACGATTTTAACCATATTTGTCATTTATGCGATATTAATACTTGTACTTTAAAAGAGTTGACCAAACAAGCTGTAAATTTTTTTTTGAATGATCCATATAACTAAATTAAAACCTGTCTATTTTCTGTTAATAATACATTAAGTAATATTTATCTACAGTTTATGTATCTATAATCTTTCTACTTATCTTGTTATATATTTCATAAGTTACTTATATGTTAATTTTTATTTGTATTGCTCTGTAAATGGTTCTACTGTTGGGCAATAAAGCTATTATTATTATTATTATTATTTATTTCAGCTCGATTATAAGCCATTTTGCAATTTACAAATAAGTAGATAGAACATAGTACATAAAATACTTGAGATAAATCAGAAACAAGATAACAGATAATATATTACAATAAAAATAAAATAAACAAAATTAAGTTAATAAGATTAGTTTAAATTATTAACATGAGATTTTACTTGGTTTTTAAATGAATACAGTGAGGAGTCAAAGAGCTCTATATTTTTATGGAATGAGTTTGCTGTTCGAAGTAATCTGCCAACAGGCTCATTTTGGCAATAATTTGTTTGATGAAAAGGTATTTTAAAGAGTTCTTGTTCTACGATCGTTTAGATTAAAGTTAATCAACTGAAGTATCTCACGGCAGTTCATATTATCATTAATCAATTTATGTAGAAAGCATAAGTCAAGGACTACTGTTCTATGCTCTAGTGAAAGAAGGTTTAACTCACACAAGATATATCTTTTTTACTTATGACTGCCCACGTACAAATAGGTATATTAAGTCACCCATTATAAGATTGTATATCTTATATAACAATCTACAAAATGATCTATTTAATAACTGTGATATAATTAATGATAATGTTAAAATATGTTCAAGAAGCATGTTGTAAATTATTTTTTTACTAATATGTAAATTATTCTGTCTGTTAGTCTTAGGTTGTGAATTGTAGTTATTATAGTGTATTGTAAAATTGCTTGTGAAAATATTCCAATATTAGTGAGCATGTGAGCAAACTATCTAAAGATCTTCAGCTAAATGAAATATAGTTCAGCGAGAATTTTCTTCAATATTTTAGATTAGAATCGAAGAAATGTTCGCCAAATTTAAAGGTGACCTTTAAGAGTTAATAGCCGAGAGACTGACATATTGGCAGTAGTCCCTCTGTACCTGCAAAGTCCGCTAGTAAGAGAACATATGCTAATGCCGCTGCAAGTTCTACTTTTATTGTGAAACCAAGGGATCCTAAACAAAACTGTCTTTATACTAAATCCGATGTTTTAAAAAATATCGATCCGATTGAAGCTAATCTAAATATAACCCAAGTGAGAGACGTTAGTAAAGGTGGCATTGCTGTTCGTTGCGGGAATGTGAAGTTTAAAAAACTTGCTCAAACCAAATTAAATAATGAATATAGTGTAAAAGACACAATAGACCGAGCGGTCGCAGTGGAGGGTCTGATCAACAGCCCACTCACAATTTACCAATACCAATAGTGTAAAAGAAGTTGTGTCCCTTAACCTTAGAATGGGCTCATTTCGGAAAAATTTTTTAATTCATATTCCGAAAGTACACCTTGTAATTAGTAAATGTGCAAAATATTAAATTTTTTTTTCAACTGCTTCTCCCTCAAAATAAATAATGAAAATAGAGCGCTGTGACGTCACACCACTCGCAGCGGTCGGCCGCTAGCTTGTTTCCTATAGTTTCATACCGGCGGCAGTTACTACACACACGGCGGAAGTGGTAATTTCGTTCATCTTTTAAGTGCTTCGTCCTTGGTACAGCGAAATCTAAATACCATATATCCGCATAACTCATAGAACCAGTGGAGTCGGGTGGTGTGACGTCATAGCCGTTTCAAATATGTTACGAATTTGAAATCAAATATTAGGGTTAATATTAACGCTAGCGATCTAATTTTTTCACTATATACTTAGAGGATGAAATACTTACGGAAAATGCTAAAATATATTAAAAAGCAAATATCACAAAATGAGCCCATTAAAATTGTTGGTCTCTCTGAAAAAAAATGGATAATGATGTATTTTTTACTATATAAAACTATATAGTATATTAGAGAAATGAGCCAGTGCTAAGTAGACGTGTATTTTGTGCCTCTCGTGTGTTTTGTAAAATTAGCTAATTATTCCGATTGCATCGTGTCTAAAAAAATTTTGTGAGTGAGATTATCACCTTTTTTGTTTGCTGTGTCCAAGGACAGGTTTGTCTAAGTGTATATAAAATGCCTATATTATAATTTACTGTATGTAAATACTTTGGCAAAATTAAAACATGGTACTTACCAAGGCACAAGAAATTGATGTTAAAAACATATCACAAGAAATATTGAAGGAATGTTTTGCTGATAAAACTTTTATGAACACTTTCGCCTCTCAAATATCAGATATTGTTATAAAAAATCTGTGTTGAATTTGATAAAGTAAACAAATTAATAAATTGTTTAGAAATTAGACTAAATAATGTAGAAGAAGAAAATAAAATTATTATCTCGGAGAATAAAGCATTATTATCTAAGTTAAATGCCTTGGAACAACAAAAAAGCAATGCTAATTTACCAGGTTGCTCAGAAAGTGCAACCAGTCAAAATAGAATAAATGATCTGGAGCAAAATGCCAAGCTTCTTGAGTTGCGTGTTTATAATGTCAATGAAGAACGTAGTGAAAATCTGAATGATATTCTATGTACAATTTTTTATGAAAAATTGGGAATTAATTCTTGCCAAATAGATAAATGTTACCGTATTGGACCCTTGAAGATCAATGATAACAAAAAACGGCCAATCCTTGTCAAATTTAGAAGTATGCATGATCGCAATAATATCTTTTATAATAAAAAGAAACTTAAAGGTAGTAAAATAGTGATAGCTGAAGAATTAATAAAACCAAGATTTGAGCTTTTAAAACTTGCAAAGGAGAAATTCGGTAAATTTAAAGTGTGGTCCAAAGAAGGTCTTATTGCCACGGAGGTTAACCGCAAGATATGCTACATGAAAACATCGGAAGACTTGATAAACTATTAAATTTGATAGGATAAAATATTAAAAATAAATTTTACTATTCAGTCTTAATCCTCTAATGTCTTAAAAAGACATAAATACTCTTTTCAGAGCTTATTTGCAAACTATCTACATTTAACTGATAAAATGGTCAGTACTACGAATGTAGAAAGCAAATAATTTAATATTTGCAATAAGCCTCACCAGACGGATTAATTCAAAATAAGGACTCCTTCTGTTATCAGGCAGTGCACGTCACCATCCCATGGACCGGTTTCTGGCTTATTAGCCTTCATCAGCATGGTATAGGCAACGCACACTGCATGACATCAGAAGGTCCAGAGATCTTGTTAACATCGATCGACATGAAGTCGGTGAGATGCAAATGTGGACCGTGGGGACCTCTGGTGAAACCTATTGCAATGTGGACTGTCTGATAACAGAAGCAGTCCTTATTTTGGATTAATCCGTCTGGTGAGGCTTATTGCAAATATTAAATTATTTGCTTTCTACATTCGTAGTACTGACCATTTTATCAGTTAAATGTAGATAGTTTGCAAATAAGCTCTGAAAAGAGTATTTATGTCTTTTTAAGACATTAGAGGATTAAGACTGAATAGTAAAATTTATTTTTACTATTTTAAAATTACCTCTATGGATTTCTGACTTCTTTGGATTTCATTTCTATTAAATTTGAATTAGCTATGTTGGGGGCACAATTTCACAATTTCACAATCTACTTACCACTTTATTTTGATTTTATATATGTTTTTTTTTTTTTTTTTTTTGTTATTTTTGTTTCTTTATCGTAAATTAATTTATTATTTATAATGAGGGATTTATTAATTGCTTTTTATTAATGCACAATTTTTCAGATTTTAAAGAGCTTTTAGTTCAACAAAATTATGACATCATTGGAATAACTGAAACATGGTTATCAGACAATGTAGCCAATGAAAGTGTAGAAATACATGGTTACAAAGAAATGATAGAGGTAGAAGGGGTGAGGTGTAGGTTTTTATTTCAAATCAAACTTAATGTTTGAAGTTCTGTACCATAATTCTTACGAAGTTGTTGAACAACTATGGTTAAGAGTTACTTTTTCTAAGTTTACTTATACAGGGTTCCCCATATTAAACTACCCATTTTATTATTCGAATAAAATCCTTTTAAGTCGAGTAAAAAAATCTTTTATTACACTAATGTACAGCTAATTGTATGGGATTTATTACGTACTCAAGATTTGTTCAACTTTTAAAAATCATGTCTTCTAAATGCCCTCCATCAACTATCAACTTGAACTTTCAATTCTGAATGCAAAATTGTTCATCACCCGGCGAAGAAAATCTCCAACTATCCCTGTAATTTCTTCTCGAATGCGGTCTTTCAAGTCCTGAATTGTTGCAGGGCGACTTGCAAAGACCTCTCCCTTCAAATAAATGTGAGAGCTTCACACAGCCAGAAATTCCATAAGGATTCTGCGAGAATTTTTTAACGACCGTATAATTTCTCGATTTGAAAATTTGCCTTGCCCCCCTAGGTCTCCCGACATAACGGCACCCGATTTTTTTCTGAGGAGGTATTTGAAGGAAGAGGTCTTTGCAAGTCGCCCTGCAACAATTGAGGACTTGAAAGACCGCATTTGAGAAGAAATTACAGGGATAGTTGGAGATTTTCTTCGCCGGGTGATGAACAATTTTGCATTCAGAATTGAAAGTTCAAGTTGATAGTTGATGGAGGGCATTTAGAAGACATGATTTTTAAAAGTTGAACAAATCTTGAGTACGTAATAAATCCCATACAATTAGCTGTACATTAGTGTAATAAAAGATTTTTTACTCGACTTAAAAGGATTTTATTCGAATAATAAAATGGGTAGTTTAATATGGGGAACCCTGGATTATTGGAACTCTTTACAGGCCACCTAATAAAAATATGTTGGAGTTTTTAAACAATTTTGAGGATACTTTGTCTAATTTAATTACTGATTGTGAAAATATAGTGTGTGGAGGGGACGTAAATATTGACTTATTAGACTCTGAAAATCGAAAAACCATACTACTGAATGAATGTATTGAATCTTATAATTTAAAACAAATTGTTAATTGTCCTACTCGTGTTACAAATAATTCGTCAAGTTTAATTGATGTTATTTTTATTTCAAATAACTTGGACTGTAATACATTTGGTACATTAGATTTGCCTGACTTATCCGATCATTCTTTGATTTTTTGCTCGTTTAAAAAACAATATTACACGGAAAAAGAACACGCTGTAAAATTCAGGAACTTTAAATATATTGATACTGTTTTATTACAAGAACTATTAACGTTAACACCTTTCTTTAATATATATGATATTATACCAGATATTAACAATAAAATTGATTATTTCAATGTATTATTAATAAATATTTTTGATACAATAGCACCAATTAAAACTATTAATATAAAAAAGAGGAGACCACCATGGTTTACTGATAACATTAAACTTCTTATTTCTATTTGTGATAAAGCGTTTAATAAATGGAAAAGAACGAAAAATCCACAGCACTTGAGTTATTATAAAAATATAAGAAATCAAACTAATATCGCTGTTCGGAATGAGAAGAAGTGTTATTTGGAGCATTG
Organism: Rhagium mordax; assembly: GCA_963680705.1. Classification (NCBI taxonomy): domain Eukaryota; kingdom Metazoa; phylum Arthropoda; class Insecta; order Coleoptera; family Cerambycidae; genus Rhagium; species Rhagium mordax. The sequence goes on along the minus strand of OY796656.1, from coordinate 54,057,684 downwards.
CGCAACACATAATTCAGGTAAAGCATTGTGGAAAAAACTTAATGAACTAAATGTTTATAATAAGTCGAAAACTAATGATTTGCCGGATGCTATTAATAAGCCAAATATTATAAACAACCATTTTATGCAACATGCCACAACTAATGCAACACCAGATGGCAATATTTTAAGTTATTATAATAATAATTATAAAGTAGATTTTAATTCATTATTTAAATTTGATACAGTCGATGACACCGTAATTTATAAATATTTACTTGAAATAAAATCGAAAGCTACAGGTTCCGATTTGATAAATCTATATTTATCAAATTTAGCAACAGTTTTCCCATCATCGATCTCTTTAAATATATCGTCAGTAATAGTGAGTAAAGCAGTGTTACAGCTACAACCAGTTCGAAAACCTGATTGGTAATTCAACAATATATTATATGCATTTAAATGACCTCGTATTTGAAAACATATTATCTTTTCAACCACCTTAGATAATACTGGAAGAAGACTTATAGGACGAAGATCATTGAAATCAGTAACATTATTTTTTATTGGCAGTGGAATTACACGTGCAACTTTCCAAACATCAGGAAACACATTTTCTTTTAGACAGGTATTTACAATGTCAGTTAAAAATGGCAAAATATAAGGGCAACACAGCAACAGCATATCTATATATGCTGTTGCTGTGTTGCCCTTATATTTTGCCATTTTTAACTGACATTGTAAATACCTGTCTAAAAGAAAATGTGTTTCCTGATGTTTCTAAAGTTGCACGTGTAATTCCACTGCCAATAAAAAATAATGTTACTGATTTCAATGATCTTCGTCCTATAAGTCCTCTTCCAGTATTATCTAAGGTGGTTGAAAAGATAATATGTTTTCAAATACGAGGTCATTTAAATGCATATAATATATTGTTGAATTACCAATCAGGTTTTCGAACTGGTTATAGCTGTAACACTGCTTTACTCACTATTACTGACGATATATTTAAAGAGATCGATGATGGGAAAACTGTTGCTTTGATCTTACTTGACTATTCCAAAGCTTTCGACACAATCAGTCACCAAATACTATTATCCATATTGTATTTTGTAGGTTTCTCGAAGGACGCAATTAAGCTTATAACGAATTACTTAAATAATAGGTCACAATATGTCGAAACTTCAAATGGGATATCTGATATGGGTCATATTTCCCGAGGAGTTCCACAAGGGTCTATTTTGGGCCCCTTACTATTTAGTATATATACATGTAACATAACAACATCTTTACAACATTGCTCTGTACATTTATACGCTGACGATACACAATTATATTGTTCCTTTTTTCCTAACGACTTAATTAACGCGACTGATAAAATAAATACTGATTTAAAAAGTTTAATTTCCACATCAGAAAATCATCATTTAAAAATTAACACTAATAAATCTTCCGTGTTAATATTTGGTAAATCACGGTGTTCTATTGAACAAAATATTAATATTTTAATAAACGGCAATACATTACAGTGACCTAAAGTTGCAAGAAATCTAGGCATTGAATTAGATACAGAACTCCGGTTTAAGAAACATGTATCAAAGTGTTTGCAAAGGCCTTACTCTAATTTAAAACTATTATTTCCCCACCGCCACTTACTGTGTCAACAGCTCAAAATTAAATTGACAGATAGTCTTGTTTTAAGCCATTTCAATTACTGCGATTCACTATATGGACCATGTTTGGATAAAGTGACATCCAATAGAATTGATAGGGTTCAAAAGTCTTGTCTTAGATTTATTTATGGTATTAGAAGACATGAGAGAGTGTCCCATAAATTAAAAAGTGCAAACTGGCTTAATATGACAGATAGGCGTAAACTTCATTCTCTAACTCTTTATAATAACATTCTGATGAATAAATGTCCGCCTTACTTGTATAACAAAATTAAGTTTAGAACTGATATACATAACTTAAATCTGAGATTTAAAGGCATGATATCTCCTCCACTTCATAAAACCTCTATGTTTTGTAGATCATTTTCCTATTGTATATATAACTTATATAATAAACTTCCAGATTCATTAAAGTTCTTAAAATCATCTCAATTTAAAGCTAAATTAAAAACATTTTTATTTAACCTTTAAGGTTTGCATTTTACTTCTTTTAAATCTTATAAAAATATTATCTTTAACGATAAGCGATAAATCCCTCACATAATCACATAATCACATAGTCATAATTATAATTATAATTATTTTTCGATCATATTACTTATGCATTGGTATTTAAATTATGTTTTGTTTATTTTGCTGATAAGGCTGAAACTTTGATCAGCAGATTTCTAGGAACTATGTTGCTTTCAGTCTTTTTGTAGTTAATTGAACTTATATATTATATACTTTTTGTTATAATGTAAATGTGTATTTCTGTTAACTGCAATAAATTATATTATTATTATTATTATTATATATAAAACGAAATATAAATATCTTTACACAAGATAGTGTTTGTGAAATAATAAATGTTCAACAACTACGTAAGAATAATAAAATATTTCAGGTTACGCTTCAAGTAGATGCAATCATTTTTGATAAAGTATTAAAGCGGGAGAACTTATTTGTTGGTTATGATTATTGCAAGGTGTTTGATGCAATTGAGTTAAAGAGTTGCTGTAAATGTTATAGTTTTCATCATTTTGCTAACAATTGTTCTGGTGAAAAACATATATGTCCAAGGTATGCACAATATCATAAGGTTTCTGAATGTAAAGAGTATAATTTGCAAAGTATCAACTGAATAAATTTTAACAAAAAAGATGGCGCAACCAAGGTAAGCACTGATCATACTATTTGGGACAGAAGCTGTCATGTATATAATATAATAATATAACGTTTATTTAACAAGAGATACAATATAATAATACAATATATACATATATATATAACAATATATAATACATATTTTGGTAAACAGGCAATAAGAACGTATGTTATGTGTATTGAAAGAGAAAAAAGAAATATATACATATATAATCCACATAAATATAAATAAACGTGTAAAATATCTCATTAAAACTTTATTTAAGTTGTGCATGAGATTTTATCTGTTTATTCGTAGTTAGAGTACACATATTTTTCTAATATACTAGGATACCGGAATATTAAATCATACATACATATATTTTATTCAAAGTAATGAGAAGAACGCAAAAGTAAAAGTACAGACAGACAAGGTAAGATAAACCAATAAGTACATACTTTTTTTATTTATTTATTTTTTATTTATTATTTTTTTTAAATTATTTAGTTTTCAATTAACATGTGAACATATCCTCTATTCAAATTTAAGATAAATGTTTTAAATATTTTTTTCAAAAGTCCAATTGAATTTAATATATAGACATACGTTTTGTACATTACAGATTAAGAATTAAATATTCTACAGGAAAGGTAAGCATAGGAACGTTGACCGATCGATTTTTTGTAGTTGTAAGTTGCACATAGTCTCTTTCCTTAATTCTTGTATTATATACGTGATCAATTCTTTGTAAACTTGTTTTGTCTATATTTAGGTTTATAATTATGTTATACATAAACATTTGCCTAATATCTAAAATTCGTGTCTCTGCAAAGAGAGTATCCGAGGGGTAAGTATTCTTTTTGTTATACATAATTTTTAAAAATTTTTTTTGTAAGATGTCTAATTTTTTTAGATGACTATACAGGATACCACCCCAACTCAAAATAGCATACTGTAGACGTGACTCTATCAGGGCATAATATATCATTTTCATATGGGTCGTGTCTAATATCGCATTTAAGTACTTGAATTTGTATAATATGCCTCTTAAGGTTTGTGTTACATTAGTAATGTGACTGTCCCATCTTAGATGTGAATCAATAGTCACCCCCAAATATTTTATTTCATGGGTAGATTTTATATTAATGATGTTGTTATTACTGTTTATCGTTAGATATTGAAATTCAGGTAGATTATTTTTGTATGAGGAAAAGGGCATAAAAAATGTTTTTTCAAAGTTTATGGAAAGTAGCATGTGATTAAACCAATCGACTATATGATTAACATCATTATCTACTTTATTTTTTAGATCTGTCCATGTTTCGGTTGTGTAGAGTATTGCGGTGTCATCAGCAAAGCTAGTTATTTTACCACAAGTGTTTAGGGTAAGTAAATTGTTTATATAGATCGTAAACAATAACGGTCCCAGTACTGTACCCTGGGGAACACCATAACTAACAACTTTTTGACTACTCATACTTGATCCTATTCTAAGAACTTGTTTTCTATCATTCAAATAATCGGCTAGTAAATTATGTGCAGTTCCTCTTACACCAAGGCTTCCAACAGTAGGGGATGACTAACAGTGTCAAAAGCCTTGGCAAGATCAAGAAATATACATAATGCTGGCTTACTCTCATCCATTGTTGTATATATTTCTTTTGTAAGTGTATATATTGCGTCGTTAGTGGATTTGCCCTCTCTAAACCCAAACTGGGAGTTTGATATTAGTTTGTATTTGTTGACGTAATTTGTTAACCTCGTTTTAAGTGCTTTCTCAAAAATTTTAGTTAAATTTGTAATTAAAGAAATCGGTCTATAATTTATTATTTTGTTTTTTTCTCTTTTCTTATATATGGGAGTGTCAACCGCCATTTTCAATTTAGTAGGGCATACTCCACATTCAAAGATTTTATTAATTAAATACGTCAGAGGTACATCTATTTCATCTGCAATTTTTTTTAGAGATTCTGCTCTTATCATATCTATACCGGGAGCTTTTTTTGATTTCAAATTTTTAATAATACTAATAATCTCTTTTGTATTTACAGATTCCAAATAAATGGACCCCTGTGTGCGATTTCTCCTAGGTTTTATGATTTTATTTGCATATTTTTCGCCTACATTTGCATAAAAGTCATTGAATGTATCTGCCAGTATTGGATCACCCTGTATTATTTTATTATCATCGGTAAGTATTTCTTTTATATTCGGTTTTTTTGTGTTAGAGCTTATACTTTTAATTACTGACCATAAGTTTTTTGAGCAGTTCTTATTTTTATCAACTTGCTTTTTATAAAAGTTGCTTTTTGTAATTTTTATTAACTTATTTGTGTAGTTACGATAATTAACGAATGCTTCTTTCATTGCCTGATTACATGGATTGCTTTTATATCTACGGTGTAATTCATTTCTTGTATTAATTGATTTTATTAAACCATTTGTAATCCATTGTTTCCGTTTTACATCATTTCTTTTCTGTTTGATTACCTTTGTATGTTGAGTAATTTTATCACTCAAAGTTTGTATCATATATGTTGTTAATTCGTTAACATCTTCCATATCAAAGTATGTACTCCAATCATGAGTTTTTAAATCTTGTTTTAAATTTTCATAGTTTACACATTTAATGCAGTTTTTTTTCAAGTTTTAAAATATTATCCGCTTTTGTACTAAGATTTAATCCTAGAATAGTTGCCTTATGATCAGTAATTTGAGTATTTAATACAATTGAGACGAACCTCCTTGTATACGCGTATTTTTATTAATTGCTGATATATAATTGTATTCGCTTAGTATGTTTAGATAATTAGAAATTATTTCATTCTCTTCATTAATATTTAAATTAATATCGCCCATTATCACATGGTACTCAACTAATTCATTTTTTGTTTGTTTTAGGTAATTTTTTAGGTGTATATTGAAATTTTCAGGACCAGTAGATGGCGGTCTATATATTGACGTGATTAATACATATTTTTTATTTTTAAGATTAATTTTCATTTGTATTGCCTTACATTCATCAATAAAGACAATTTTAGAGGTATAATTTATAGTTTTTTTAATGAAAATTGCAACACCATCATTTTTGTTTATTATTCCATCGTTATATATCATTTCGTAATCCGCAATTTGAAATAAATTGCAATCCAAAATTTTGAAGGTTTCAGTTAGAACTATGCAATCAAATCGATGTGTCATTTGACTGAACACAATTTTTAATTCATCAAAATTTTTATAGATACTTCGTATATTTTGATGAAATAATGTGATTTTATTGTTTTGTTGCACATTTATCTTATTAAAATCTTCAATAGAGGCAACTTCAATAGTGTTTAGTCTTTAAATCCGTTCTGTATATTCTTCCGCCTAAACAGTAACAATATACAAGTGAAGTATTACACCCAGGAGAATAATCTTATACGGTCTAATTTTAATTTATTTAGTAATATTACAATAAAAATAATAATTGAATCTACAGAATATCAATTGAAAATTTTTTGGACAAAAAAAAGAAAAGAAATTTAAGGATCTGCTTGACTTGGGTTCCTTTGGAGCTGAGATCTTGTATAGATTTTTGGTTTTGAGCTCGTTGGTTTTGATGGAGTGATTTCTAGCTTTCTCTTCTTTTCCTCTATATTCAATTGGACATTATGAGCCTTTTCAGGTAGTACTGATGTTGGAGTTGCAGGTGCACTATTGTTGCGTGGGATCTCGATGATTTCATTTAGTGATACATTAGAACATCCTATTTCGTTAGTTGGTGATTCTTCGTACTTATTCTGATCTTTTCCTGCTTTACTTTTTAGTATTTCGTAACTATATTCATCGCCATTTATTACCAATGTGTCACCCTTTATAAAGGCTTTATAATGTTTGTCTTTAGCAGCCTTAAGATGTTTACCCAGGAATTTTCGTTTTTGATAATCTTCGGGACAGTAATCGTGTGAGATGTAAATGTTCCTCTTGCTTAGTTCATGCGACTTTGTTCTAGCGTTAGCTAAGATATCTAATTTTAGTGAATAATTTACAATTTCGATTGCGATCGGCCTTGTTTGCCCTTCTACTTTTTTTCCAATTCTATGTCTCTAAAATTGTAAAGAGTGCATTCAATTTTTAATGTATTATGAAGCAGTTCTAATACATCCTCCTTTATTTCTCTTTCAGATTCTCCTACTCCATAGATAACTAAATTATATTTTCTTGTTTTTCTTTCTAATAATAACAGTTTATTTTTAAGTTCATTATTTTCTTTCTCTAAATTAGTATTTGCTGATTTTAAAGTTTCTACTTCTTTATTTATGTAACTCCTAAAGTCTCTGATTTCCTGCTTCAGTTCTTTATTACCATCTTCAATTAGCTTAAATAGATCCTCTAGTGTTTTTGACATTTCTTTACAATATACAGCGCAGCAACCTCCTTTGTATCGGCTTGAATACTAATCCTAAATCCTACTAGGCTCGCACCACGTACGAGTGTTCTTGCTTGTCTGAGGTTTTTGTCCCCACTATTTGCATGTTTACTTAGGCTACTGTAAGCAAATATAGTCTTTAACTTACGGTTTTTTGTCTCCAACTGCACTATTCCGTCTATTTCCTTACATGCACTCAATTAGATATACTTATCGAAACTGCACTACAGTCGTTTAGGATACTCAAAATAAAGTTTATACTACAAAATTATCACTTTTTAATACTTTATATTTAAATTTTTCACCAGCTATCATTTAATGCGTGTACTCAACTCGCCACCTTAAAACATATATAACAGTGCACTCTCATCGTTCAAGTCAAATAATACTGAATACTAACTAGCAATTAAGAGATGAACATATTGTGTCTGATAATACCCCACTACCAATATTTTGACTTTAATTAGTGCCACAAATCTCATATAAACAACCTGTAAGCATTAATTTAGTACTTTTTACCACTTTTTTTGTGATTAACCTACCACTAAAACTGGAGCAGCTAGAAATTCATGATAGTTGGTGCTTCCATCTACATATTAATAGTCAAACGGTTATCTATATGTTATTGTATACAGTCTTCCTATTTTTTGGAAAAACAGTAAACATTATCTATAATAGATGAAGCTCTACACGAACTAGATCCAAATCAGGTGATAATTGCAGATATCTTTAAAATTTTATTAGGAATTAAGAAAGATCTTAAGATCACATAATAGAAATGATCTTGCAGACAACAGAAAGGCATTAGAGGAAAAAGTTGTAGCTCTTGAGGTAGAAAACAAAACAAAATTATTAAACGTTGAACGTAAATAAAAGAAAAACAATATAGATAGATAGATAGATTTTTTTTGATCATTAGCCAATTTACATTGATAAGTCATGGTTTATAAATGACTTTATTTATTTGTTTATTTATAAATTTATATACATAATGATTATGTAAATGTAAGTTAGAGTCGATTACTTTTGGTCTCGAGTATTTATGAAATTCAATTGCTATTGTCTTTGAATAATTTATAATAAGCCTATTTTTATGGAAATATTTATCAAATTGGCTCAGAACATTATCTATTTTATGCCGTAGCTCTTGTACGTTAGGACTTGAAACTACGATAGATGTATCATCGGCAAAGATAAAAACTTCCCCGTCTATTATATAATCCGGAAGATCAGTTATGAAAATTAGAAAAGTTAGAGGGCCTAAGACGCTGCCCTGGGGGATGCCTAATGTTATATCATGTTTATTTGATATTTCTTTATTTACTCTTACTTGTATTTTATGATTTTTTAGAAATGAGCATATCCATTGTTGAAGCTGTCCTTGAATACCAAGTTTAGCTATCTTTTCTATTATAAAATCAAAATTTAGGCTGTCAAAAGCTCGAGTTAAATCAAAAAATAATCCTACTATATATTCCTTTTTTTCCATTTTGTCATTGATACATTGGATAAAATTTATACTTGCATTCATTAAACTTATTTCTGGGAGTCACACCAAACTCTAAAAAATAAATAGAAATAAGAAAATGGCCAAAATATGTCAAGATAAAAGTGTAGTATCAAATAAACTACAAACAATATTATACTTGCAGTTTCAGTAGAATGACCCTCCCTGAAACCATACTGGCTGCTTGTGAAGATATTGTTTTCTGCAAGAAATTTATTTATTCTAATACATATTACTTTTTCAATTATTTTGGAGAGAATGCTTAGAAGTGAAATTGGCCTATAATTTTGAATTTGTAGGGGATCATCTTTCTTATACAGTGTGTCGCACTTAACAGTGATACACCCCTATAACTTTTTTCATTTTTATCGTATTTAAACCAAATTTCACTCAAAGATTAGAGTACATTAGGATCAACTTATGGCCCAAAAGCCATTTGCCCCTTACTAATGCAAAGCCACCTACGATATCAAAATAAACGTGGAAAATAAAAAAATATTAATAATTTGTTTGAAAAAATTTTGAGGTGTGAAAATGTAATTTTAATGGGTTATTGCATTGTAATATTTTATTTTTTTAAAAAAAAATCTAAAGAAATACTCTGCAACTAAATACGAATGATAATTAATATTGTAAAATTATATTTTCAGACTTAAAATTTTTTAAATCAAAATATCAATATTTTTTAAATTTGATGAGATTTTGGATTTAAGGTTTTTAGACAATTTTGAACAACTTTCATAATTAAAATTTCCGATAAAAAAATGCCTAATATGTTTTTTTATTTTTTCTGTTTATGTTGGTATCGCAGGTGGCTGCTTTAGTAGGGGACGAATGGTTTTTTGGCCATGAGTTAATCCTAATGGGCTTTATCATTGAGTAAAATTTGGTTCAAATCGGATAAAAATGAAAAAAGTTATAGGGGTGTATCCATGTTAAGTGAAACACACTGTATATAGGGATCACAACTGAAATTTTCAAACGACTGGGAAATTCCTCAAGTTCTATAGACTTATTTAATATTGTTGCAATAATTTCAGAAAATTCAGAGCAATACTTCTTTAATAAAACAACTGGTACTTCATCATATCTGGTTGACTTTTTGTGTCTAAAAGATGATGACCTTCTCTTCTTGAACATTCTTCTACTCCAGACACCATATTTCACATAGCATTATGCAACATTAATGGAGAAATGTTCCGGATTTCTGTTCGAATATTTCCTTTTAATTCTTCGATATTTTGCGGATTATTGATGTAAACCCTGAATTTTCAACAATAAAAGCCCGCTGATTCATTTTTTTCGAAACCGGCAGTACGTTCTGTCTATTTGTACTGTCTATTTGACAATTATAACCATTATAAATCTCTATGGTTACGCTTCAAAAAAATAGTAGTATACAGAATGTAAGTTTACATAGTTATTTTTGACTTGAATTTTTATACTTTGGTACACCCTGTATTTTTTTGCAACAGAAAAAAACTTTTTGAGTTTTTCTGTCGAAGAACACCTATAGGTTTTTCAGAGGCAAAGTTATTAGACTTCAAAATGTGTCACTACATTATGGGCCACCCTTTATTATTACAATAAATATAAAACACTCTACTTAGCCAATACAATGTATTAAAAAATATAAGTATATCAAATAATAAATAATACAAAATAAGTTCCTTAGATTTTACATATCTCTCTATTGAACGAGGTAAATTCTTTAAGTCAACATAACCTAATTTAGACCAAACTGAATTTTCTGCAGAAAAAAGTAAACAAAATAATTTATTCCTAACCTGACTACCTGTTAACCAATCATATTTGTCATACCAGCTTTCGTTGAATGCACGATTCTGTTTTTTACCGGACGCTACAAGTGAAGATAAGTTTGGCCGCGGTCTCTCCAAATTTTTTACAAATAATTTGGTGTCGTAATTTAATGTTTTAAACGGTTTTTTTAACAAAAAATCTACTTTATCACCACAAGATGTTAAAAACTCACCGTAATTAATATTTTCCATGATTTTAAGTTTATTAACACGCGTTAATAACACTAACTACTCAAATTAAACGATTATCCCTATAATTCCTCTAGCAGACTGACGACGCGACAGCTAACGATGAGTAAGTCATATGCGCACATTGCAGTTCAATCTCAATGCAAAACCGAAGTTGGTCATTGGTCAGAGGCAAGCCTCAAATCACGTGGTAAATTTGCTGAAATGTGAATGGGCCGACTATTTTACCTTTGTATTTATTTCCTAACTTTTAACGTTCTGCATTGAGTAGAGTGGGGACGGAGGCTGATTTGAATTAGCCGCAAATAGAAACACACGTTGCGATCGTAGGTTGCCTGCGCTTTCAAGGAATAAATATACGGTGCATGTGCTTCGAGTGGATATTTGTAGGATCGTAAAATTAACTTCTTATTTCAATTTCAGTAGGTATTTGTAATATAATACCTGGTATTTAAAGTTAAATTTAAAATTTAACCATAGCCAATATTCATTATTCTACTTTGGCTGCTAGAGGAGGCTTAGCAGCCAAAGTAGAATAATGCCTCCTCTAAGAAACCGCCACTGGTATTGGTATTGGTAAACTTTGAGTGGGCTATTAGTCAGACCCTCCACTGCGACCGCTCGGTCTATTGTGGCTCACTACAAATTATATTTCGCCCAATAGGTTCAGTCTTTTAATAAAACTGATAACCTTATTGGGTGAGATTCTGTCCAGGTCCTCCGGCAGAAGCTCTTCTTTGCCAAATAATGAGAACCGGATTCTTGCTGCAGCAGGGCATGTAATAAGATGTGCTCTGCCTTTTCATCATCCTCCAAACACAGACGGCATTCGGCGTTTTCCACCAGTCCAATTCTGTGTAGGTGGTGATTTCTGCAGTGCCCTGTGTACAGGCCAATTAGAGTCTTTAGGTTTAACCTATTTAACTCTAATAGTTTTTTACTTCTTGATTTCGAGGGGTACGATATGAACGCCTTTGAATCGATTAATCCTGGTAAGTCTTGCCAGTGCTGGAGTATTTTACTCTCTGCCCAGGCTGAGATTGCTGTTTTGGCAGTACTTGACAATATGCCGAGTACAGGATCTGGTCCAATGAATTGTGCTCCTGCACCTTTTCTGGCTTGGGAGTCAGTAATTTCATTGCCCTCCATTCCAGAGTGTCCAGGTATCCAGACCAGAGTTATTTTGTTGTGTTTTCCCAGTTGGGTTAGAGCTTTCTGACAGTTCCATACCATTTTGGAATTACACCGATATGATCCAAGAGCCTTGAGAGCTGCTTGACTGTCTGAAAATATTGCTCTGCGCTTGGGATGCGATTGTTCTAGCCTCCGCAAGCACAGTTCAATGGCGTGAACTTCAGCCTGAAATATAGTAGCATTGTTCCCAAGGCTTGTAGATATCCTCACCTTTGGTTTGCAGCTATACACCCCGGCTCCAATTCCTTCTGGGGTTTTGGAGCCATCAGTAAACCAACAGCTGTCCGCCCTTAATAGGTCGATTTTATTTTCTTCTCATTCGTCTCTTCCAGGAAATAAGACGTTAAAGGGCAGTTCGGTGTTGGTCCTGGTAGGCATAATATCTGAGACCATTCCTAGGATACTGTGACTTTCTATGTCATCCAGCAGCCCATTGTGTTCCATGATGTTAGCCTGCGGCATATTAATAGCCGCTTGTTGTAGTCTATATGTTGCCCACCTGGCTTCTCTCTCCAGATAAATGTGAAGAGGGAGTAAATCCTGTTGGACTTAGTAGTGTTGAGCAAGAGTTTGAAATATTTATGCCAAAGTGATTATTTAATTGGTTATCTATAACTAAAACAAAATAATTCCCAAATATATTTGCTATCTCAGATTCATGAAAAATCAGATTATTCTCATGACATAATTTTAGTACAGGACGTGGTGTGTTTCTATTTAATCTAGTATTTACTATATTCCATAGAATTCGAGTTTTGTTATATGACTGATTGATGATATTTGTATAATAACTTTTTTTGTTTTTGATACATTTTGGTTATATTGTTTTTTTTTTGCCTTTTGTACTGGTCATGTAGTTCATTATTATTTGGATTGATTTTCCTGATAGTTTATTTTTTTAGATTTTTGGATTCCATTTTTAACTGTTGAGCATACCACGCCTTTGACTTCTTGTGTATGGTTCTATCTTTTTGCATAGTTTTTGGAAAAGATACCTCAAAAGCTCAAGCAAGGTGGTTCCAAAAGATTTCAAAGAATTCGTCTATGTTATTTAGGATTTTATCTGGAAAATCAAATTTCTTTAATAAATGTGTAAATTCATTTATATTAGCCACTGAGAATTTTCTCGTAAATACAGGGTGATCTACCACGAGTGTGCCAAACTTCAGAGGCTGGTAATTTATCAAAAATAAATGGACTTTCATTAATAAACATATGTCCTAAAACGCATAATAAGGGAGCTACAACCCCTTGAAGGGGGTTGATGAATATCAATTTTTCGATTATAAGTCCGATATGGTGGTGATTAAAATAATGAAATTTTCATACATTACGGTGTCATCGGACCGACAATTTGCGAATTTTTTTAATTTAATTTGTTTTCTTTTCTGGGGAAATTAAATTCAAACAGTCAGGATTAATTGCCTAAAATTCAGAAATAATTCATTAACATGTTTCTGCCTCGATTTCCATAGCCACATTGCCGCGGTCGCGAACAGCGCGCAGGGGTAAGCCAACAGGCTCCGCCCACAGCTCTGACGTGCGCTGGGAAGGGCGCGATTTTCCGTATAAATATACGACGTTTTCAGCCAAAAAGTCACTTCTCATTCCGGCTTCGACTTAGTCACTTGCTTTGACGTTCGGTCGCGTTAAGATCATTTGCATATTTACTTCGCGTTTGTAATCATTCAACTGGAAATTTGGCAAATAATTTTCATTTATTTGTCCATTGTAATCTTTGAACTTTGCACTCAATATACCGAATTAAATTGATATCGACTTTAACTTAAAAAATTTCAACCTCCTACCTGCAGCCGAGACCTGTCAGCCTAGGCTGGTCAGCAAAATGAATAAGTGAGAGTTCATGCCATTTAATAAGTGCTGAACAGACAAACATTGCTCTTGGTTATTTAAGTTCGAGACAATTTTAATAACTATTCGAGTTGAGACTTGCAGTGTAAAAAAAAATTAAGAGTCAATTTTTTTATTTTGTTTAGTAGATAATCAGTGCCCTAGTGCTTCATTTTAAATTAAAAAAGGAACTTTAATTTTATTTTCATTATCTCAAGAAGTTTGACAATTAACTTTCAGTTCTAATTTTGAGAAAGGTTTTATTTATTAAATTCATAAATAAAAGACACTAACAGTGCAACCAAAAGAAATTCAAAGCAACACAAGAAATTCATTAAGCTTCAGCATGACTGACAGCAGCACTCCAATATCGCAAAACACCACTCTGACGATGCCACGCTACGAGAACGATCCAGCAGGTCCACCGAGCAGAGAACCACCAGCATTTCCCGGATTTTCCCCGAGGACCGTCGCCACGGCAAGGGAAGAGCATCGCACGCTCTCAGAGCAGCTCGAGCCACTCCTGCCGGTGGTAGATGATATCACGTGGCCGCAAGGTCACCAACCAACTTCTGGGGCGTCTGGCGGACCGCCAGGGCCGATGCGGCCTCCAGGGATTGACCTCTGGAGCACGTCGCTCCCCGAACCCCTACGACCCCCGAAGACAACGGCCTCGAGGTAGGCGCATAAAATTACAAATTTAGTAATTAACAGCTTGCTGTATTGAGGTAGTTTTGGGGGGTGAGGGGTAGTTTTTTACCCCAAACTTTTTTTGACGTCACTTCCGAAGCAAAACTTTTACATAACATTATTTCCCATGCAATGACTCAGAAAAAAGTGTTTTTCAAAATTTTTGTCACACCAGCCGTTTTTGAATAATTTGCGTTTTCATGTGAAATATGCAAAACTTAATTCGATCAATCTTCAAATCAAGTGGCTTGAAGTCATCTATGTTTAAAAACAATTGATATTTCTGATTTGTAGTATTATGTCATTTACATTGCTTAAGCGAAAAATTGATATTCATTCAAGGGGTTGTAGCTCCCTTATTATGCGTTTTAGGACATATGTTTATTAATGAAAGTCCATTTATTTTTGATAAATTACCAGCCTCTGAAGTTTGGCACACTCGTGGTAGATCACCCTGTATATTATTATTTTGTTTAAGATTTGAGTTTGTGCTGACATTTATATTAGTCAAATTTATTATTTGAGCATAGTAGTCTATATCAATAGCAGTTTCACTGGTAGCATTACCTCTGTTTGAAAATCTCGTAGGCTCTGTTATTAGAGATTCAACTTCATATGAATCAAGTATATCACATAACAATTTTTTTGTAATATTGTTTTGCAAAAAGTTGATATTAATATCTCCACAAATTACAATATTTTCATATGTACCAATGAGGATGTTTAGTACATTGCACAATTGAACGAAAAAAGTATCTAAATTTCCATTACATACATATTCATATTTGGGCTTGATCCAGAAGATACTAATTTATTTATTTATTTACTCTGGCAACTCAACAGAATGAATTAACATTATCAATTACAGGGTTACACATTCAATAAAAAAAAAAATTATTTAAGTGTACAAATGACTTAAACTAAAGGCCGTGTCTATTCATCGGGGCGCCCCGACATATAGGTATTTTTGCTATCCATCGGGGCATGATGTACGCATGCTAATATTCCGCCCCGACGATAGAATCTTTGTCTAAACATCGGGGAGCTCCGACATAGTATAGGTATATTTGCTATCCAACGGTGCGCTCCGACATATAGGCACATTTGCTATTCATCGGTGCATAATGTATGGTTGTGAATGGGAACTTAAGTCCATAATGAAATATAGACAGTGAGGAAGTTGAAATTATAGGTGGAAGTGTTGGAGAACAAGCATATAATGACGGTTCGAGTATTAGGTATACTTAAAGAAAATACTGGCCAGTTTCAAAGTATGAATAAGAATAATATGGAAGACGAAGTTATTCGAGGACTGAAAATCGATCAAAATATGAACTTCCTTCTCACAAAAAACACTCAAGAAGGTCAAACTATGAATGAGAATATAGGAAGTAAAGTTATTGCTGAAGAAAAGGAAAAAAATGAAAGGTTAAATGTTAGACATAAATCAAACTTGTCCAATAAGCCAAATACACTACCGAAACCGCAAAATAAAACCAATTGGCAGACCAAGAGGTATTCGCTCGACTTGTGTGAAAAAGTCGAGTCATCCAATACGAACAACAATTTGAAAGAAACCAGTTTTAAGTTATGTTATGTTTTTATATTTAACATTTTTATTTCATTTATTAATAACTAAATAAATAGTTCATAGTGTTTTTATTTTACTCGATAGTAGGTACCCTTAAGTTCCCATTTCATCACAACCATGCATTACGCACCGATGAATAGCAAATGTGCCTAATATGTCGGAGCTTCCCCGATGGACAGCAAACATACCTATATGTCGGAGCGCCCCGGTGTTTAGACAAAGATTCTATTCATTGGGGCGGAATATGAGCATGCGCACATCACGCCCCGATGGATAGCAAAAATACCTATATGTCGGGGCGCCCCGATTAATAGTCACGGCCTAAACTAAATACTAACTATTTACTAATTAACCTAAAAAAGCAAAGAAAGGTCCTTAAATATGGTTCATTTCAAACTCACCCGCAACACAAAAAACGTCGGCATGCCTGATGATCTTTATCACCTTAAAGACGCTGACGCCCTCTATGCTGCAAGTAAGTTTGAAATCAACATTGCAAATGTTTATAAAATACTAACAACGCACTAACCTAAAAAAAAAAGAAATGAATGAAAAACATTAATGGCTAAATGTTTAACAGATGACAGCAATAGAAAAAATATATCAATGTGACTAAAAAATAGATTGTAATTATATTGCAATTGATAAATAGGAGTTGGACATTTTCTATTCTTTTTATGAATTTTTGGTAATGAGGGTTACAAACTAGACATGCATATTCTAAGTTACTTCTAACTATAGAGTTCTATAAACTAATAAGTGACTGGGATCACAAAATGATTTGGATCCTAAATTGACTATGTTTGCAATGTTAAGTTCAAAACTCAATTTATTATCTAAAATTACTCCTAGATCTCGAACAAAACTAACATTGTCAAGGTACGGTACCGTTTATACTGTAAGGAAAGTTGATATTGTTAACAAAACGAGTAAATGAAATGTGGTAACATTTCTTTACATTTAGGAATAATTTGTTTTTTTTAACACAATATTCGGTGAGCCTATCTACCGGGTGTAAATGAAATTAGGCTCACCCCTATAACTTTTTTGTTTTCTCAGATATCATTTTGAAATTTTGGCAGTTGCAATAACAAGTAAATTTGAATTAATGCATGTTAATAAAATCATTCTAGCACTTCTGGTTTCAACGGAAATGACCGTAACATCTATTTTTTAAATGAAACACCCTGTATATTTTTACATTTTTGGATTCAGGGATTCATTCTGCATACGATGGTATCAACTTCGAGAAAGAAACATAACCTCAAACATTTTTTTAGGATAATTTAAGTTGGCATCTAGGGAGCCATGACTGCTGAAAAACTTTTCTTTCTGAGTCATTGAGTATTTGAAAAATAAAATCAGGATATTAAGTGAGCTAACTTTGCTTTTATAGCCATTTAAACATCTCGGAAATGGTTTTTTCGATAAAGGTATTTTTTTTAATGGCATCATTATACCTCATTATGCTATTTTAATAGAGATTTTCTTTACCTACATTTCAATACCAAACACTTCACCATTAGTTCATAAATAACTTACAAAAGATACTTTATGACCTTAGTTCAAATTTATTTTAGTAAGCTCTGACCAAGTTAAACATTTGATATGAAATTAATTGGGATTGCCTTGAAGAAAAACACAAAACAAACTTTGTGAATATATTCTCTTCAATATTTGCATTAGGGTGGATGTATACTAAAAATATGTGCAGTTTATAATCGGTGAATGGTATAGTATAATGGATACATTTATTCAAGTAGTGGTTTATAGAGGGAGCATTACCTGTTCCAATTTTAAGTAACAGATGTGCTTGTACGAAAGAGCCTCCCCTCGTTTTATTGTGGATGTGGTTACCATGGTGTTGGATAACAGTCCAATCTCTACAGGGTGGTCCAGATTTTTGTACATTAATTTTGAGAGGTGATAGAAAATCGCAAAATAAGGGGACTTTTCTTAATAAACATACCTCGAAAAATGCACCATAACTTAGATACAGGGTGTTGAAGTTTCATTAAACAAAGTTTTATAATTTAATATCTAAGGAGAGACAAAAGTCATCCTTTTAAAATTTTGCACACTACCTTTCTACGTAAATCTGCATCTACGCTTCAAGTCAAAAATAGTAACAGAAAGCCATTGGCGTAGATACGGGGGTTACATATCCCCTTTCTAGAAATATGTAGTACGCCACTGGATATTTTTGAAAAATTATTAAACTGCTTAATTGTCTATGGAATTCTGAAGAAAAATGTATTCTTGTAAAATTTTGATAGAACAAGCCTTTTCCGATTTATTCGTCAAGTTTGCCATCAATTACGCGAAAATCGACATCAAATATTGGCGGCAATCAACTCCATTTCCAGAAGATGTCAAAAGTGTATTGAAGCCGAAGGATGGCACTTTGAAAACTGTTTGTAAATACATATGTGAATTGCCTTCGTTCTATTTTTTGTCAATTTTTTAATAAATATCAATAAAACATATTTTTGAATCACAAAGGAGGGCTATTATATCCTTTATTATGCCTGCACAAAAGTGTTTAACCGTAAATAAATCGGAAACGGTTTGTTCTATCAAAATTTTACAAGAATACATTTTTCTTCAGAATTCCATAGGCAATTAAGCAATTTAATAATTTTTCAAAAATATCCAGTGGCGTACTACATATTTCTAGAAAGGGGATATGTAACCCCCGTATCTACGCCAATGGCTTTCTGTTACTATTATTTACTTGAAGCGTAGATGCAGATTTACGTAGAAAGGCAGTGTGCAAAATTTGAAAAGGATGACTTTTGTCTCTCCTTAGATATTAAATTATAAAGCTTTTTTTAATGAAACTTCAACACCCTGTATCTAAGTTATGGTGCATTTTTCGAGGTATGTTTATTAAGAAAAGTCCCCTTATTTTGCGATTTTCTATCACCTCTCAAAATTAATGTACAAAAATCTGGACCACCCTGTATATGCCGTGTTTGAGTTATTTTTCGTTTTATATTCCACAAACATGGTACCATCTATTTTGTTTTTCTCTATAAAATTATTTATTATTTTTCTTTGTGGATAGCTATTGATGTAACCGTATAGAAGATTAACTACTTGTCTGTTGGACATGCTGAAGGTTAATGTTGTTGTTGATAGGTTCTGTTGGGGATATGGCGTCTTCCTTATCTAGATCAAAGATTAGTATATATACTCGACTTCCTGAAAAAACTGCGGTTGTATTGACCTTAAAGTTGTCGATAAACCTTTTCCTTAGTTTTTGTAGTAATTCAGCTCTGTTTACATTCTTAGGTTTATTGAGGTCATTTAATGTATGTGTTAATATATATCGTGTATTGTTAGCGGGTCATGTATTCTTGATTTTTTCCTGACGGTTGATATTTCGTGGGATTTCTTGTTAAGGGTTTTTATCTTCATATTTGGTACGCTTGCAATTGGTTCCGTCGGTCTTTTTGGACATTTGAAGAACCATGCCTGATGTTCTTCAGAGCCGCAGCCGGTGCATTTGGGAGGGAGTGTGTGTTTTGAGAATAATTTTCTCCAAACCAGCTACCCGCAAGCAAAATATGTTACATATTTTGGCGCCCAAACTGGGTTACATAGTTTGGCGATAGAAAGATGTTACAAAATAGTTATTTGTGTAACTAGTGCAAAAAGTGTATATTTGCGAAACGAGAGCTGCAGCAGGCTAAGTGCAACAAATACACTTTTTACAACATTTTTTCTACGATCAAATTAATCATTTAAAAATAATTTTATTGAACAGAATATTACATTAACACAAAATATTCAAATGTCAAACTGACAACTAGAGAAATTGTCACTGTCAAACGCCATCCATAATTGCCGTTAGCTCTGGGGTACCACAGGGATCGCATTGTGGCCCGCTTTTTTTTAATCTATTTATTAATGATTTATGTAATGTCGTTACATCTGCGAATTACTTATTGTTTGCTGATGATCTCAAATTGTTTATACAGTTAGTAATCTATCAGATTGCAGAACACTTCAAGATGATCCAAATAGAATATATGATTGGTCTGCAGAAAATTATTTAAATCTAAACATAGATAAATGCTGTAGTATATCCTTCTACAGGAGCCAATCACATATTGACTATATTGTTGAGAAATATACTGAATTTATAAATATTTTATAAACATAATTGTACGAAATAATCTGTCTAGCGTTAGTTTAATTTTAGTTTAAGTTAAAGATGTTTCACAGAAAATATCACTGAACAATTTGGAAACTTTCAGAAGAAGTATGAAGAACAACACTCTGAAATAACGGCACTAAGAGTAAAAGTTTATGAGCTGGAAAAAGAAAATTTGGAAAAAAGCAAAAAACTAAATGAACTGTCAGGTAGACTTGCACAACAAGAACAATATGCAAGAGAAAATAACATTGAAATTGCTCAATTACCAGTTCTCAGAAATGAAAATTGTAAAGATATAGTTCTGGAAGTTGGTCATATTTTAGGAATTACCGTCAATGCAAATGATATTCAGACTGCATTTAGATCAAAAATAAGTGAAACACATAGCAAGATACCGCCAATTATTGTCAAATTTAATAATAAAGAAATAAAAGAAAAATTTCTGAGCAAGAGAAAGTATAAAATAACAGAAGAAGGTATTCTAGGAGGAAGTAATGTTGGAAACACAATATATACAGGGTGATCTACCACGAGTGTGCCAAACTTCAGAGGCTGGTAATTTATCAAAAATAAATGGACTTTCATTAATAAACATATGTCCTAAAACGCATAATAAGGGAGCTACAACCCCTTGAAGGGGGTTAATGAATATCAATTTTTCGCTTAAGCAATGTAAATGACATAATACTACAAATCAGAAATATCAATTGTTTTTAAACATAGGTGACTTCAAGCCACTTGATTTGAAGATTGATCGAATTAAGTTTTGCATATTTCACATGAAAACGCAAATTATTCAAAAACGGCTGGTGTGACAGAAATTTTGAAAAATACTTTTTTCTGAGTCATTGCATGGGAAATAATGTTATGTAAAAGTTTTGCTTCGGAAGTGACGTCAAAAAAAGTTTGGGGTAAAAAACTACCCCTCACCCCCCAAAACTACCTCAATAAAGCAAGCTGTTAATTACGAAATTTGTAATTTTATGCGCCTACCTCGAGGCCGTAATGTATGAAAATTTCATTATTTTAATCACCACCATATCGGACTTATAATCGAAAAATTGATATTCATCAACCCCCTTCAAGGGGTTGTAGCTCCCTTATTATGCGTTTTAGCACATATGTTTATTAATGAAAGTCCATTTATTTTTGATAAATTACCAGCCCCTGAAGTTTGGCACACTCGTGGTAGATCACCCTGTATAAATGATAACATGAGTCCTTATTTTAAAAATATGTTTTGGAAGGCACGACAATGGGCAAGTAACAAAAATGTAAATGTATGGTTCGCAAGAGACAAAGTATTGATAAAAAAAGAAAACGGGGAAGTACTTAAAATAACTAGTGATCTGGATCTTCAAACTCTACAACTGGAGTACGATACTGAGATTCTTCAATAATAAAAAAAAAAAAAAAAACTGTAAGTGTTAAAACTTTGTTTTCTTTGAAAAACTGAAGAAATTCATTATTGTTGTTATTATTATTTTTTTGATTGTGAACTGGAAAATTGTATACTTATTTAATATTTCTCATTTTTATTTTTAATTGTTAATATATTATATACTACGAAAATAAACGCTATGGATGTATTAGATAGTTTAGAAAGCTACCAAAGAGAAGGGATCTTGGTGCAACGACCGCTGCACCCCCACCAATACGCCTACCGGGCCGGGAGGTCGGTCGAGACGGCCCTCCATCATCTCGTAAACAGGATAGATGGGGTGCTGGAACGAAGGCAGTCCGCCCTGGGAGTGTTTATTGATATAGAAGGAGCATTCGACAATACCTCCTTCAACTCAATGTGCCAAGCTCTGGAGAGGCGGGGAGCGGAACCATCAGTAATACGATGGATCGGCTCCGTGCTCTCCAAGAGGAAGGTCATAGCCAGGCTGGCGGGCAGCTCAGCGGAGGCAGTCGTATCGCGAGGTTGTCCGCAGGGAGGGGTACTGTCCCCTCTATTGTGGTGCCTCGTGGTCGACAGTCTCCTGGAGACGCTGTGCCAGTCTGGCTTCTATGCCCAGGCCTATGCAGATGACCTGGTCATCTTAATCCAGGACCAACAAATCGACATACTGGGAGGACTTCTGACAGAAGCCCTCTTAGAGGTTGAGAGGTGGTGTCTGGCTGAAGGGTTAAATGTCAACCCACAGAAAGCTGACCTGGTTATTTTTACCAGGAAGCGAAAACTAGGACCCCTGCCAGAAATTTATCTGGCTGGAAAGGTTCTCCCATACAAAGGGTCAACTAAGTATCTGGGGATTATATTAGATACCAAGCTGACCTGGAACGAGCATATTGTCAATCGCACTAAGAAGGCGACCTGTGCCCTCTGGGCATGCAGGAGGGCCTTCGGGTGCACGTGGGGCCTACAGCCGGGGATCCTTCACTGGATGTACACGGCTATAGTCCGCCCCATCATTACCTATGGTGCCATTGTTTGGTGGCCAAGGTCAACGAAGGCCAGTACTAGGACCCAGTTAGATAGGGTTCAAAGACTGGCCTGTCTAGGAATAACCGGTGCTATGAGGACGGCCCCCACCAGGGCCATTGAGGTCCTGACGGGGCTGCCCCCTTTGCACCTGGTTATTGAACATGAGGCCATGAGGTCCGCCTACAGGCTGACCGGACTCGGTCACTGGAAAGGCGAGGACCAACCTCATGGACACGTAGAAATATGGAAAAAGGCTACCCAAAACTGTCCTGTACTCTTGATGTTACAGGACAGTATGATGCCGACAACAAGTCCCAGTCAAACCCTAAGGATTCAGATTCCTGAAAGGTCAGACTGGGAGGTGGAGAAATCCACTATATGCCAACATGGAATCATCTGGTTTACAGATGGCTCCAAAATTGGAGACAAGGCGGGAGCAGGGGTATATGGGAAAACCACAAGGACAAGACTATCTTTTGCCCTCGGGTCATATGCCACTGTCTTCCAGGCCGAAGTGTTTGCTATTCTAGCATGCGGGTTAGAAAACCTAAAGAGGGTTCCAAAAGGAAAAACCATACAAATTTGCTCGGACAGCCAGGCGGCCTTGCTGGCCATCCAGTCCAGCAAGGTTAGATCACGGCTCGTCCTTGAGTGCAAAAAAACCCTGAATGATCTGGCCATCCACAATAGAGTGATACTCACTTGGGTCCCGGGGCACTCAGGTATCCTGGGAAACGAGGAGGCCGATAGGCTGGCTAGGGAAGGGTCAGGAAGGTACCCCACTGGGCCAGAACCCATACTAGGAGTACCATGTTCAATGGGCGTCTCTGCCATGAAAGAATTCCTAAACAAGGAATTCGAAAATTCATGGCAGGAAGCCCCAGGAATGCGTCAAGCGAAGGCCCACATAAGAGGACCCTCGCTTAAACTAACCAAGGATCTCATAGGTTTTAACCGAAGAGACCTTAGAATGGTGACAGGACTATTAACAGGTCACTGCCACCTAAACAGGCACCTTCAGATAATCGGCATCAAGGATGATTCCGAATGCAGATGGTGTCTGGAGGATGAAGAGACCTCGTCTCACATCCTCACAGAATGCCCAGCTATCGTATGGGCCAGAGAACGGCACTTTGGGAGCTGTGTTCTGAACCCGAATGATGTTAAAGATATTCAGCCCAGGAAGCTCTGCACCTTTGCTAAAGAAGCGGGGATACCTGGCTGAATAGGATATGTGGGTGCACAATGGGCCCGTATAGGTGGCCTAAGTGCAAGGGTTTCCCGCCCACAAATTCATTCATACATACATACATACAAGCTACCAAATGGTCGAAACAACTTGTAACAACTTTTCTGACTGTGATATATTCTCAGATAAACATTATCAACCTATGTTTAATATTTTCCATCTAAATATACGTAGTATACAGAAAAATTTTGATGAATTTTTAGTCATGCTAGAGAGCGGAGATTTCAACTTAGACATTATTGTTTTAAGTGAAACATGGCAGCCTGACTCAAAAGATAATTTTGATATACCAGGATATAGGTCGCATTACAATGAGGCAAAATTCAATCAAAATGACGGTTGTTTTATATATACTAATAAATATTTTACATTTATTGAGGATATAAAAATTAATGACGTTACCTTTTCCAAAATTCAATACAAGAAGAACAATATCAATTATTTAATAGTTGCTTTATACAGACCACCATCAACCGATATAAATACATTTTTGAATGATTTTACCCAAATATTAAATGATTGCACTACAACTCCTAATAATAATATTAAAATGGTTATTGGAGATATCAATCTAAATACGTTAGAGAAAACTATATTTTTGTGCAAGAATATTTAAATATAATAAGTATGTTTGGGTTCATAAATCAAATTAGTAAACCTTCGCGGGAAACAGATTCTACTAAAACATGTATTGATCACATTTTATTGAAAATTAACACCCTAAATAATATCCTCTGCAAGCCAATGATAATTAAAACAAATATAACAGACCACTATGGTACATTTCTCTCTTTATCGTATAAAACAAGTGACAAAAAAGAGTTGGTAAATACAGCTAAGTTTTTTGAAAAGAAACCCAAATGATGACATGATTAAGGAACTAAAATTATTTCATACGCTGACGATACTGTTCTGTTATTTAATGGACACAATTGGGAACAAGTTATTAAAAATGCTGAAATAGGTTTCCATATGGTAAGTAAATGGCTTGAAAAAAATTTACTTACATTAAATAAACAAAAAACTAAATTTATGACATTTTCTTTAAATAGACTAGGACAGCCAAATACAAACTTTATTATCTGTCATGACCCAAAATGTCAACTTACCCCTACATTATGTAATTGTACTGAACAAATAAATACAATCCAGCAAATTAAATACCTTGGCGTTTATATTGATAAATTTTTAAAGTGGGATTATCACATAAATCATGTCACTAAAAATATAAGAAAACTGATATTCAAATTTTATCAAATCAGACAGTTTTTGTCTAAAAAAATATTAATTCAAGTCTATCAGTCACTTGTAGTTTCAATAATACAATATGGTATAATAATATGGGGTGGCGCATATATAACACATTTGCACCCACTAAAAATTGCACAAAAATATATAATTAAGGTTGTGCTAAATAAACCTAAATCGTAACCGTCGCATCTTATTTTTGATAATAAAGATATCCTTGATATTGATACACTCTACATTTTATCAACTTTAATATTTTTAAAAAAACATCCGGATCTAATAAGACCTATTGAACATGGTTATACAGGGTTCCCCATATTAAACTACCCATTTTATTATTCGAATAAAATCCTTTTAAGCCGAGTAAAAAAATCTTTTATTACACTAATGTACAGCTAATTGTATGGCATTTATTACTCGGGTGCCGTTATGTCGGGAGACCTAGGGGGGCAAGGCAAATTTTCAAATCGAGAAATTATACGGTCGTTAAAAAATTCTCGCAGGTCTCCCGACATAACGGCACCCGATTTTTTTCTGTGGGGGTATTTGAAGGGAGAGGTCTTTGCAAGTCGCCCTGCAACAATTGAGGACTTGAAAGACCGCATTTGAGAAGAAATTACAGGGATAGTTGGAGATTTTCTTCGCCGGGTGATG
The DNA here is from genome assembly GCA_963680705.1 of Rhagium mordax. Lineage (NCBI taxonomy): Eukaryota > Metazoa > Arthropoda > Insecta > Coleoptera > Cerambycidae > Rhagium > Rhagium mordax. The sequence continues at coordinate 54,031,909 of OY796656.1, read as the reverse complement.
AACAATTTTGCATTCAGAATTGAAAGTTCAAGTTGATGGAGGGCATTTAGAAGACATGATTTTTAAAAGTTGAACAAATCTTGAGTACGAAGTAAATCCCATACAATTAGCTGTACATTAGTGTAATAAAAGATTTTTTTACTCGACTTAAAAGGATTTTATTCGAATAATAAAATGGGTAGTTTAATATGGGGAACCCTGTACAAGAGCTGCTGAAAAAAAAAAAAAATAATGTCCGAATTATAAGAACTAATAAAACTTCTGTAATAAGATTTTTTGATATTACCGCAAAAAAATTGTATAACTTATTACCTATTTATATCAAACAAATTAATAACATTAATATGTTTAAAAACAAAGTAAAATTCTTTGTGGCAAGTAACTTGGAATCGTTCAAGAATTTATTAAAATAACATAAAGAGTTAGTATCATAATATATTTGATTTGGAATATACTTTTTTATTTTTTCATTCTTAAATAGTAATTAGATAAGATACTGTTTAATTGTATTGTATAAATTTTGTTTGTATAGTTAAGTTGGATAATGCTTAAAATATCAATCATTAATATTGTTTGTTTCCCTCCAGTCCTAAATACAAAACAAGTTCCTAGTGAACTTAGAGTAAATATGACTGGACAGGCACTATTATTATTTGTAAGATTTCAATGTACTGTTTCATAAATAAATAAATAATAATAAAAAAAATAATAAAAAAAAAAATAAATTAAGCATTTTTGGGTACAATCCAAAATTATAATAATTTAGCATATTGTTCATTTTACATATTATTTATATTTAGTTTATAATTGCACATGCAGCTGTTTAATTAGCTAGGTGCATTATGTAGTCTATTTACCATTACCATTTTTAAGTAGGATTAGTGGAAATTAGTAATTGTGACTTTGGTATTATAGTTTTATATATATTTTTGTAATAGATGTAATGGATTTAAACAATAAACAATAAACTTACACCATTGATAATGTAAACTTGGGAAAAGTTGATAGTGTAAAAGACTTAGGTATTATTTTTGATTATAAGCTAACTTTCAAAAATCACTTAGATAAAGTGTCATCGACTTGCAATAAACTGCTAGGCTTTGTCTTGAGAAATAGCAAACAATTGTCTGTCAATACTGTGAAAATATTATACTGTTCCATAGTCCGATCTTCTTTAGAATATGCCAGTGTTATATGATCTCCATACTATCACTGTGACATTAACTTAATAGAAAATGTTCAAGTAAGGTATGCGCGGTATGTACACTATAAATTTTATTGCATTGTAATTTTTCTTATTAGTAGAGTAAATAGCTGCTTCTATCGTGTCATCCCGTTTGCACTTTGTTGCTAAAATGTGAGACCCACTTTTTATCATTCCCCATCCGTTAACAATGCAAAATCGAGAGGTCGTCAAAAAATCGTACTGTACAGGGGGTTGCTAGGGGTGGTTTTTCAAAAATTATGAAAAAACTTTTTTTGCGTTTTTTACATCCATGCCACCTGGTCCATCATCTACTGAAGTTTTATGCCAATATTTTAATCAGAAATATTTTTTTTTAATTTTAAAATCGTCATGTACAATGCTTTTATATGGAGCGCCTAATTATATAAAGTCTCGCCCTGAAATACCACAATTGTAATATCCTTTCTAACGTCCTAACTCGAAAACCTTTTGATTAATGAAAAAAATCATTTCTATAAACGTTGTAGGTCAAAGATCGAGGATTACATTACTTTTTTCAGATTCTAAATCCGATCGACAGTAAAAACTTACAAATTGTAAAGCCATGTCGTGGCGGTTACGGCCGACATTGGAGATGCTACGAAGGTTCACAATACTGTGGCAAAGGCAGTCAAAAAACGACTCTAAGCTTCAGCGCGTTTGTAAAGTCGATATTCGCCTATTATCGTGCAAATTCTGTGTTTTAGAAGCGTTTTAAATGTCTTCCGATATTATTTTATTAATAAATATTTAATTAAACAACTTCGATGTGATTTTTTTAATGGTAATCAAATTTCCCTTTGATTTTTTTCAATAATGATAAGTAATTTTAAATAGCTACACAAAAATATAGGCAGGTGGCCGGTATCTTACACAAAAATATAGGGTAGGTAGTAAGGTACCTACCTACATAAATTAAATAGTGTAAAAAGTAAAAGTTGAATATATTAAGTTAAGTTTACAATGACAAAAGTAATGATAATAATTAATAATAATTGTACTACAAGTGTAACGAATTACAAACCCTTAAAAGGGAGCCATATCTAAGAAAAAGGGGTCCGATTGGAAAATATTTACTATTTTTGGTAATACATTTTTTGTTAATTCATATAATACAAAAGAAAACATGAACTTATAATAAGTTACACTATAAGGAGAGTATAGTTTTGTGATTTGTGATCTATTTATATAAGTACGTAGCCCAATCAATAGGTACTTCTACCTTGCAAAAGGTATAGGAAAGTTAATATTTGGTGCGATTGTTTAATTAGGAAGTTATTTGAAATGCCAAGTTTTCGACCTTGGGGGGATGCCGCTTGCGCCCCCATATTGGTATTAGGGGGTGGAAATTCGCTTTTTTGCGATTATCTCGGTATCGGTGCGAAATACGTCGATTAAAAAAAATGTAGAACGTACGATTTTCTACATTTTTTATCGAAACTTTCTTTTCTAAGGTTCATAGTTTTAGAGTTGCAGCGCCTAGAAAGCAAGCGTTTTCGTCAATGTCTCGGAAAATTTTATTTTTTTATTTATTTCTCGCTGTTTATTAATTTTTTACCCTTAATCGTTACTCCTTTCCACACCACCATAGAGGTAGAATGGTAATAGGGCGCGTTGTTTTTAACGTGTTATCCCCAGTAGCCAGTAGGCATAACCCACGAAGCATCATGTCGTTGAAAATGATTAAAACTTTGACTTTTTCGAACTCCTTGAGATAGACTCGGTTGTTCTGGATTAATTAATGTTGAAGAATTTAGTTCGTCAGAGATTATGGACTCTTCCTGAGAATTTTCCTCTTGTTCTTGAGGATCATCACCATCACCATTATCATTTAGTATTTGTAAAGTGAGAAATTGATTGATTTCAGGTGGTTCATCAAAGGCTCTTCTAGAGCCTTCTGGGATAAAGGGGGTCGTAATTACATGTGGTGTATTTATTTATCCCTTTTTACATTTACATGAAATGCATTTTAATAAAATTTCAGGTGCAGGATCTTTCATCATAAATATTGGAGTAGGACAAAATTTACTACTCTTCCAACCCCAATCAACTGCATTCTGCATTTTTCGATTTGTTGTACCATAATTAAACTTGATCGTAGGTCCGTAAAGAATGATATCGTGCAGCATCGCTTGTAGGAGGCAAAGAGGCCAATGTATATATTAATTTTTTGTAATAAATGTAATAAAATGTCATTTAAAGTGACGCCATCATTATTTATTCTGTAAAGTTCAACCAAAAATTTTCCCCCCACACAAATTATATCTTAACATTATCATCTTTGAATATTTGAATTGAATAAATCACTGAATGACAAGAAGTCTTGACTCTATAATAAAGAAAGGTAAAGTTACATTTTTTTATCGGTTTCAGGATATTAATCCTTTGTTTACATATGCAAAAGTAGGCTGGTAAACAAGTCATAACTAAAGTTGTACAGTTATATTTAAAACTTGTACGGTAATATTACAAATACAGATCTGTCAATAACTGTCAACAGATGAAATAATAAATAATGAAACTATAGGGCTATTTATTAATACAAACAGACAGAAAACTCCAAACAATAATAATTAAGTACTGAAATCCAACTGAAATGTATTTTCAGGCAATCCAAGGTCCATTTTTATGTAGCCGTTGTGACATTAAAAATGTAAACATTTATGTAATATGAAAAAAGGTAACAAATAAAAACAAACAAAATATAAATGTAACCATGGCGACAAATCAACCCATACAGACTTGACCAACTAATGAAATGAAAACGTTATTAATAAGAGAATATCAAAAGGTAATATCTATTAATAATGTCTTTATTTTCTGAAACCGATAAACTATTGAACATATCACGGATGTTATGAATCATAACAGCCTTAGATGTCTTAAAATCCTCGCTCTATGAGCTCGGATTTCAAACCGACATCTACGGCAGTTATGATAGTCATAACATTCCTAGATATGTTAATAGTTATTATCTGCTTCAGAAGAATAAATCACTTTCAGTCCTGAAGAACAAGAGGAAAATTCTCAAGAAGAGTTTATAATCTCTGACGAACTAAAATCTTTTATCGGCAAATTTTCAGGTATATCTTTATTTTCTTCGTTATTGTCTTCCCATAGCCCATCAATGAATATAAGAAGTTCAAAAAAGTGTTAATCATCTTCAACGACATGATGCTTCGTGGATAATGCCTACTGGGGATATCACGTTAAAAACAACGCGCCCTATTAGTTTACCTCTGTGGTGGTGTGGTAAGGAGTAACAAATAAGGGTAAGAAATTAATAAACAGCTGTAAATTTTGTTCAAAAATAAAATTTTCCGTGAAATTGACGAAAATGCTTACTTTCTATGCGCTGCAGCTCTAAAACTATGAACCTTACAAATAAAGTTTCGAAAAAAATATAGAAAACCCTCCACATTTTTTATCATGACCTCAATCGTATCTCGCACCGATACCGAGATAATCGCGAAAAAGCAATTTTCCACCCCTTAAAACCAATAGGCGTCACCCCCCAAGGTCGAAAACTTGGGATTTTAAATAATTTCCCAATTTAACAATCGTACCAAATATAAACTTTCCTATACCTTTTGCAAGGTAAAGGTACTTGATTGGGCTAAGTATATAAATAAACAGATCACAAATCACAAAACTATACTCTCCCTACAGTTTAACATATTATAAGTTCATGTTTTTTTAAGTATTATATGAATTAACAAAAAATGTATAACCAAAAATAGTAAATATTTCCCAATCGAACCCCTTTTTCTTAGTTAAGGGTTTGTAATTCGTTACACTTGTAGTACAATTATTATTAATTATTATCATTACTTTTGTCATTGTAAACTTAACTTAATATATTCAACTTTTACTTTTTACACTATTTAATTTATGTAGGTAGGTACCTTACTACCTACCCTATATTTTTGTGTAAGATACCGGCCACCTGCCTATATTTTTGTGTAGCTATTTAAAATTACTTATCATTATTGAAAAAAATCAAAGAGAAATTTGATTACCATTAAAAAAATCACATCGAAGTTGTTTAATTAAATATTTATTAATAAAATAATATCGGAAGACATTTAAAACGCTTCTAAAACACAGAATTTGCACGATAATAGGCGAATATCGACTTTACAAACGCGCTGAAGCTTAGAGTCGTTTTTTGACTGCCTTTGCCACAGTATTGTGAACCTCCGTAGCATCTCCAATGTCGGCCGTAACCGCCACGACATGGCTTTACAATTTGTAAGTTTTTAACGAAACTATCGATCGGATTTAGAATCTGAAAAAAGTAATGTAATCCTCGATCTTTGACCTACAACGTTTATAGAAATGATTTTTTTCATTAATCAAAAGGTTTTCGAGTTAGGACGTTAGAAAGGATATTACAATTGTGGTATTTCAGGGCGAGACTTTATATAATTAGGCGCTCCATATAAAAGCATTGTACATGACGATTTTAAAATTAAAAAAAAAAATATTTCTGATTAAAATATTGGCATAAAACTTCAGTAGATGATGGACCAGGTGGCATGGATGTACAAAACGCAAAAAAAGTTTTTTCATAATTTTTGAAAAACCACCCCTAGCAACCCCCTGTACAGTACGATTTTTTGACGACCTCTCGATTTTGCATTGTTAATGGATGGGGAATGATAAAAAGTGGGTCTCACATTTTAGCAACAAAGTGCAAACGAAAATTTTTTCTAGAAGGCTTTTGCGGGCTGGCAAACTCTACTATATATAAATATATTAAATCATTTAAATCTGGCAACACTAGAATCTCGTCGTGTTAAAAGTGACTTCATTTTTATGTATAAAATTATTAATGGTGAATTTACTTGTAATGAGATATTAACGCATATTAAGCTTTGTTCCGTCTTCGCTTAATTTAATTTAATTTAGTTTATTTAATTTTTATTTTTATGTTTATGGTTTACTCTCTCTAAATAGTCGCGATTCATTTGTATGACGGGACTTTGATCTGCGATGGTTTTATTGGAGATCAACCTTCCCATATCCAGTCTTACTATCTACATGTGTGCAGACATTTTCATGCCTACAGTAGTATCCGCATTTTTAAGTATAACGGATTATCATCGCTATCGCTAATAGAAAGTGCTTCTATTTCTTAACAATTTCGCTATTGTATATTCTTCGTTTGTGCCGTTTGTGTGTGTATGGTTTACCATTGGAACTGAACCACAAGCCGTATTGTCTACCTGTCGCCGAGAGGTCTCTCACAGCTTTTGCCCAAGATTTACTGATTTTACGACCAATAGAAGCAGAAATCCAGCCTCGTAACCTCGTCCTGGTAAGTCTCTAATTAACTATCCCAGTTCCCGCTTTTATTAACGCATCTCTAAGAAATATTGCGTAAAGTCCGTCCTTCTTAACTTTCGCTAGCTAACCGCTACATTTATTGCTTCCTTTGCAATTCTGGGTGCTAGTATTATACATTATATTATACATTATTATTATATCCCGGACGCTTCAAACTTCATATCAGTCATTACAATACTAGAAATCCTGCCCTATTTGTGGTGGACTTTCACAATACCAATTATGCTTTTAACTCGCCCATATCTCGGATTTTACGTATGTACAATAATCATAATGTTGACCCCTTTTTGTGCCCGCTGCCTAAGTTTAAAAGTAGTATTAGAAATTTAAAATTAGATTAATTTTATTAGATTAATTGATAGTCATAGTTGTAATAACTCACACTCTATATTAATTGTTATATAGTAATTATAAATGAAATTGTTGTCATAAATCTCTTCTATAGTTGTAAAAAAATAAATAAATAAATAAAAATAAATAAAAATAAATAAATAACTATGAATAAACTTTCGTTACTTAGTAACAAACTAGTGCACTAGTGCAAATAGTAAGTTATTTTTTGCACTACTTTTAACTTTTTGCACGATCGTAGAAAAATATATGAAAACGATTTTCTGGATTCTGCTCTTGCTTGATCCAAAACTTATTTTCAGTGTATTAAACTTTTAAAAATGTATAGAGGGCGATGGTAACAACTTATATATCGAAAATCTCTTCAGGTAAACAGTCCTTTCTGTGCAAGATATTGAAAAACCTTGTAATAAAAACTTGCTCACAATTAAGAAATATGACATTATACCAAGTTTGATAGGTAACTACAGTGTGACACACTTAATAATAATAATAATAATAATAATAATAATAATAATAATAATAATAATAATAAATCAATTTATTTTGTAATTACAAAAATTTACAAAACAAGGCATGTTACAATTAGTTTTAATTAATTGGTTTGCCTTAAAACATTAAAAACATCAAAAAAAATGTACACATTTTTTTTACAATAATTGACTAATATAGTAAACAAAAACATCTGCTCATAAAAATATCACAAATAGAACAAACAGTAAATATCATAATAATAAAATAATAGAGGTAAAAAATAAACAAAGTCAATACATATATAAATTATTAATTAATATCACCATTGTAGTACATAAATATCACTATTACAGGACTAGATGACCAGCAGTGATTATATGTGAGAGCTTTTCTTTGAATACCTTTAGACTATACTTTTTGATACTGTTTGGCAATTGATTATAGATTATTGCAGCCTGATAACTAAATCCTAAATCCTTTAAAATACTCCGTACGATGAATGGGAATGCTTATTCTCACGTCATTCAACCTCAGGTTCATATCATGAGCTTCTGACCGTTTCTCGATTTTACAGTATAGGTATGAAGGTTTCTCATTGGTTACAACTTTATGAATTAGGCAGCATAAGTGATGTAGTCTTCGTTCTTTCATATTTAACCACCCGATTTGTCTTAGGTAAAGGCTAATATGCTCACGACGGGACACCTGACAGGAATACCGAATACAAGAATTCTGAACTTTTTGCAGTCTGTTTGAACTTCCAATCGTAGACATGGGCCATAAACAACATCGCAATAATTTAATCTTTATAATACTAATGAATCACAAAGTTTTAATTTAGCGTCTTTTGATAGATAATCTTTTATATGATATAAGCTTTTAAGCTGGAGAAAAGCAGTTCTGCTAATAGAAGATATATGTGCTGCATAGTTCAAGTTCTTATCCATGTGTAGTCCTAGATTACAAACAACTTCACTGAACGTTATTGGCATGTTATCAATATACAATTCTTCTACTATTGCACTTCCATGTCTCTTTGTATTACCAAAAATTATAGCATGAGTTTTATTTGTATTAATTTTAAGTCCGTTATTATTTGTCCAGCACTGTATATTCTTCAGATCTTCATTCACTTTTTGAAAAGCAACCGTTGTATCTTCTGGTTGGTAATTCAGCATAATTTGTATATTATCTGCATAATAATGAATATTACAATATTTCACAACATTAGCCAGATCTCTAACAAACAAATTAAATAGAGTAGGGCCAAGTATTGTCCCTTGTGGAACTCCTTTTTCAACTGCACCCTCGTCTGAGAGTTTTATATCAGTGCTACTAGCAATTTCAACTAGACATATCAATTAGAACTACTACAGTTATCATGCCTTTATCTGCAGCTGTTATAATATCGTTATTGATTTTTATTAAAGCAGTAGTAGTGCTAAGTGCTTTGCGAAACCCAGATTGTACTATCGCGGCCGAAAAAAAGTAATCGATTTTTTATCAAGTAGTATGTTTTTTCGAAAAATTTTCCTTTGTAAATGGGAGTTTTTACATCAGTTATGTCAATTAAATAATTTTGACAAGAAATCATTGGTGGGGTCGTATTTATTAAAAAAAAACTAATAAGAAATAAGAATACGAAAACAATTAATTAGTATGGTTTTGAGTGAAGCAGAAAAAGGCTACATCATCGCCAAACTTGGAGAAGGGTGGTCTTAACAACGCATAGCAAGTGAAATTAATTGCAGCAAAACCACGATTCAAAAACTAAACTAAAAGACAATACCTTCCGCTATTATCTGTTTTGTGCAAATATTCTTCATCAAACTTATTACCCCTGGGACAACTCGCAGTTGACCATTGTAGAAGGACTGAGATATCTTTTCGTCGGAAAAGACCACTCGCTCCCAGTAACGATCGTTTTCATTAATAAAAGTATTTGCAAACTGCATTCTTGCCTCTTTATTAACATCTGTTAGTTCTTAGACCTTGCTCTCGCAACCGTTTTCTTGCTGTCCTAACAGACGCTGGGAAGTTGGTTTGCTCTTTGGCTTCAATAGAATTAGAAACTGGGTTTAAATTCACATAGTTAACCAGGGTATTGTCGTTTTCTATAGTACTCTTTCCAACCCACTGCCCTGCTCAGATCATGAGTTTCTCTATCCACTTTTTGTTTAGTTTTTGATCGTGCTTTTGCTACAATTAATTTCACTTGCTATGCGTTGTTAAGACCACCCTTCTCCAAGTTTGGCGATGATGTAGCCTTTTTCTTCTTCACTCAAAACATGATAAGGCATGATTAAGTAATAAAAAAATTATTTTTGCTAAATATGACAATGACGTTGACACTAATAAAAAAATATTGAGATTGATGCGACACTGAATAGAACCATAGTTACAACGGGAAAATCAGTCGATTACTTTTTTTCGGCCGCGATAGTACATCTAATAATATTTTGTTTGTTTCTAAATAATCCGTTAACTGCAAATGCACTATCTTTTCTAATACTTTTGATCCTGGGGGCAGTATGTTGATGGGTCGAAGATCCTTGAGTTCTACAGAAGTGTCTTTCTTCTTTAGAGGTATTACCTTAGAACACTTCCATGATAATGGGACAATTCCTATATATAGTGACTTGTTAATAATATGACAGAATTCATTTTTACAAAAAGGGAAACAAAGTTTAAGCATTTGAGCTGATATACCATCCAGACTTATAGCATTCGATTTTATTTTATGTAGAATTTTTTGTATCTCGTGCGGTTCAACTGCTGTAAATGTATTTACTTCATTTTCTTCCGATAGGTTCTCATAGAAATAATTCGTAACAGCTTTATCACTATTTATTTCTTTTACACAATTTACAAAGAAGGCATTCACTTCATTAGCATCGTACTCATCTGCACTAACACAATTTCCCTTTTTCTTATTTACAAATCCCCACTGACGCATTTTACTCCAAAACCCTTTTGAGTCTTGTATGTTTGTTTGTATACCAAAAGTGTAGAAACTCTTTTTTTCCCTTTTTATTGCCTTATTGATATAGTTACGTAAGTCACAGTAATATTGGCTGTCTACCTCAGATCTTGTACGAACATATTTTCTATATGCCTTATTACGTATTTTCAACATGTTCCTGATATTGTATGTCATCCACGGTGCTTTTTGTTTTCTTTTATTCATAGGAACTTTAGGAGCATGAAAGTCAAATAATGCCATTACACAAGAATTAAAATATTCCACTTTTTCATTGATGTCGTCTAGGAAGTACACCCTTGCCCAGTTCATTTTCAGAGCGTCTATTGCAAACTGATCCATATCCATATTTTTATAGTTTCTATAATACCTAATAGCGTCTGGTACTTCTGATGCTAGGTCGACTACAACATATACCGCATCATGATCAGATAGATTTGATGTATCTATGGTTCCTGATTCACTGAAACTCCAGTTATTCTTAATGCATATAATATCAAGTAACGTTTCTGTGGTGAGAGTAATTCTAGTAGCACACATTATCAGCTGCTTCATATCATACGTATTCAACATCATTAAAATATTATCCGTAAATCTGTTTTTATCAAGTAGGTTTTCATTTCGGTCGCCCATTAACAAAACTCTATCGAACTCTAAGCAGAGTTCACTAAGTGTATCATCAAGAGCATTTAAAGGTATATGTCTGTATGGTCTGTATATGACTCCAACTACATAGCTTAATTGCTCGTTAGTGAAAGTGATCCATAACTGCTCCATGCCATCTAAACTGTTACTTACGTGTGTTAATTTTTTACATTTTAGCTCCCTTTTTGTATACATCAATACTCCACCTCCTCTTCCGCCAATTCTGTCTACCCTGTGTATGTCATAATCTGTTATTTTATAATTACTGTTATCATTTTCTGGCTGTAACCAGGTCTCGCTTACGGCCATAATATCAAATACTTCATTAATTACTAAATCTCGAAAATCGACAAATTTATTTTTAATGGATCTTACATTTACGTGTCCCACTTTTATTTTTCCTTCGTTCACAATGTTAGGCCCTACATTATTTTTTGACTGCTATATTTCATTATAATACTCAGTTCTTTTATTTTTATTATTTAGAACACTCAGCTTGACCGGACAATTTTTATCTAACGCCGAGTGATTTTCATCCACGTCTGTATTTCTTGTAATTTTGGCTTTTGAACAGTTCACACATTTTTTAACATTTGATGTACACTTTTACTTCCTCACCGAAAGTGAGGAAGGTATGTATTCGTGAAAAACTTTTTGAAAATTTGTATTGCATTTCTGGACGATTCTCGACGAATTATGACGATCTGTGTGTGTGTGACATCGCATTCATCTGATGCGGCCATTTTGTACAAAATAAAAAATCGTTCATATCTCACTTATTTTTTGGAATTTTTGAAATTGAAAAAAACTGCTGCAGTTAGAATTTCATGTTTTATAAAAACCACAAAAAAAAACCATAGTCATTTCATTTAAGAAAAAAAGTTGATATCACTTCCGGTTCAACCGGAAATGATATTTTCGTTCCTGTTAGTCTAAAAATATCCCACTTTTTTCTTATTCACGTATACCAAAAACGAAATTTTTAAATTCAAAAACAACCAAAAAACTGGGGGCGTACATTGACTCGTGGCCACCCGGTATAATTCATGGAACTCCTAGTTAATTAAAATTTGCAAATAAGTAGTACCTACATCTAATTTTTATTTTCAGAACCTTTTTGGCTCGCCCAGTGTAACGATCACATTACGACAAATATTTATTCCCCTAAAACTATTCAAATTAAATGGTTGGACAGAAAAAAGGTAGAAAGTAGGGGAATTTTGTATAGTTATGGACATAATGATACGATTTTGGATAATGATATCATATGCGCAGTAAAAATAATTAAAGAAACAAGATTTAAAATGTTATTGTCACATAGTGAGGAAAAGAAAATTTTAGATTTGCTTCAAATAAATGTACCCGATGAGAAAAATTTGTCTGAACTTTCAGAAACAAATGGAAAAAATATTAATTTTGAAACTGATAAATCAAAATCAGATACCAATATAAATCTGAACAATTTAAATACGGTAAATATTATTGATTTGCCAAATTTTGACGAGACTCTTGGTATATGTACTGATCCGCGTATAATTATAACGCAAGAACAAATCAATGAGATATTAGGTACACAGCCAGTAACGGTCAGCGACAGAGAAATACTTAACGAAATAGACGTATCTATAAAGGAAAAAAGTGACCAGATTATAACTCTAACACAACGACAAACAACTATGATACCATGTATACAGCAAGTAACAATCGATGCAGTAGATATAATTAACCCAATAGACAGAAACGAATGCATAAATGAAAAAAGTAATACAGATAATACAACTGATCACTTATCATTATCCGATAATAAGGAAAATATTCCAGTTAATTGTCACGGGTATCAAACAAGAATGAAAACAAAAAAAGACAAAATTAATATCATATCTTGCCATATTGTAAAAAATATCCACGAAGACAATTTTGAGACCTCATTAAATACTCAAGATGAATTAAGTATTACTCCAGAGGAACCGTTCCTGTCTTCGGGATCGGAATATATTCCATCTGTAGACTCTCAAATAAAAAATGTTTTTAATAATAGTGATTCTTGCACTGATTGTAATGAAAATTTGAATCTTTTAGATGCCCCATGTAATGATAGTTTAATCCCAGTTAACGAAATACAGTATGAATTATTCCCCAAAAAATCAGTCAATTTGCCTCACAGTAATGTTAATGTTCCAGAAAATGAAGGAACATCACATAATAAAAAAATGACTGTGTTAAATGAAGAACGAAATGCTGGATGCTCTAAGCAAGTAATTTTCTCACCGCGTGCAAGTGAAAACGACATCCGTAATACACACGATCAGGATAACTCATCAGTGTCCGAACAGTCTAATACATCTAGTCAGTCCGAAGACATTCATATTAATTATTCAAAAAAATCTTCATTGGGAAGTCGAGTTTACGACAAAAGGCACGTCTGCTACTTTTGTAATAAATTTGTAGGAAAGGTAACAAGACATTTAGAGAATATGCATCAAAATGAAGTTGAAGTTGCTAAATTACTAGTACTTGAACCATCTGCTCGTAAGGAGGGCTTTTTATGCTTATTAAGAGCAGGGGATTACTATCATAATTGTGAGGTACTTTCGACAAAAAAGTGGGAACTAATTTTAAGTCGGCGACCAACAAAAAGAGAACAGCCTAATGTATTACTAAAGGACTACGGTCCATGCCCAAATTGCCTAGGATTCTTTTTACTTAGAAATATGTGGCATCATGCAAAACATAATTGTCCCGTTAAGAAGACGGCTGATAAAAAAGAACTTGACAAAACCAGAAGGGATATTAAAGGTGAAAGCTATGCCCTGTTATGTTCATGGAAGGAAAATAATTCTGAAAATTTTAATAAATACATTACGGGTAAATTTAAAAATGACGAAATTTCGTCAGTTTGCAAAAATGACGACACCATTTTAAGATTAGGTCATTTACTGTTTGAAAAATATAGCTTTCAGCAATATGATTTTATAAGACAAACAATGAGACAACTCGGGAGATTGATTTTGACGGTATCATCTATTAACCCTATTTTAAAAGAGTTAGCCATTTTGTTATACCCCGAAAATTTCGATACCCTAATATACGCTGTTAAAAAATTGTGTGCAGCAGAAATAAACGAGGTTAAATCTCAAGAATATGGTATACCATCTTTAGCTCTGAAATTAGGACACAGTCTTCGCAAATGTGCTCAAATTGTAAGAGGTGTTGCCTTACGAAAAGGAGACATAACTATTGAACGTAAAATAAGAGGGTTCCTAGATTTGCTTAGTTTAGAATGGCAGAACAGAATTTCTTCTGTTGCTTTAAGAACACTACGAGAAAAAAAAATGAATGCAACTTTACTTCTACCCTTAACTGATGATATAATGAAACTAAACAAATATTTAGATGAAACTATTAATCAGTTAACAAATAATTTAAATCTGGAATTATTTCCAGAAAATTGGGCAAAATTGGCATGTGTTTTGCTCTCAAGGATAATTCTTTTTAATAAAAGAAGTTCTGGCGAGGCATCTCGAATGACACTAAATCATTATGCATGTCGGCCTAATTGGAATGAAATTGGTAATTCGGAATTAAAAGCATCTTTAACGCCTTTAGAAATCTCGTTGGCAAATAGATTAACAATTGTCGAGGTTCCGGGAAAATCTAGAAAAAATTTCAAAGTGCCAATTCTTCTAACACCTAACATGAAACAGGCAATTGACAAGTTATTAGAAACTAGAAATTTGGTAGACATAGACATTAACAACCCATTTGTATTTGCAAGAGGCCATAAATCTCTAAGAAATTTACGGGGTCATGACTGCCTACGAAAGTGTTGTAGCGAACTTGATCTTAAGGAACCCAAGCTAATTACAAGTACAAAACTAAGAAAGTATATCGCTACAGTTGTCCAAGTTTTCGATTTGAAAGAAACTGAATCAGACTGGCTTGCTCGACATCTTGGGCATGACATACGAATTCATAGAGAATTTTATAGGTTGCATGAATCTGCAGTCGAATTAACAAAAATAAGTCGGTTGCTACTGGCTGTCGACAACGGGAATGCTAATAAATTTGCTGGGAAATCGTTATCCGAAATAACGATTCAAGGTAAAAATAGCCACTATAATTTTAAAATAATTTTACATATTAGCTTATTTTAGAATTACCTGATATTGACATGAGTGGGAGTGAGAGCGAAGAAGATTCTATTGCAAATGAAGTAGGAGACAGAAAAGAGACGGGTCCAAAAGTAGCAAATGTTGAAAATAAGGAATTTGAAAACAATCAAGGGAGTAAAAAAGGTAATAATAAATAAATAAAGAAATATTTATTATTTCACAATGTTATGAAAAGTAAGGAATGAATTCAGACGAATTTTTTTTAATATTGCTTTTTACAAAAACGCTCGAAGGTAGGGATTGGTGCACATACGATATCGAACTATTTCTTAGGTTCCCTTTTGTTAACACCTAGCACAAAACCCTAGATTTTCAAATGTGTTGGTTGTTGACTTAGGAGGTGGTTAAAAAACACTTATAGAAAATATTTAAGACAAATTCTGATAACTGTTTTATTCCTTTTAGTGACAAGGAAAACATCAAAAGCTAATAAGCAAGAAACCAAAAAAATATCAATAAAACGACCATGGTCACTTGAAGAAAAGAAGTGTGTCTTGCATTTCTTCAGAAGTCATGTGAAAAACAACATAGTACCAAACAAGAAACAAGCCGAAGAGTGCTTAGAAAATCATAAAGATATATTGAAGGATAGGTCATGGAAAGATATTAAGTACTGCGTATATAATCATACCAAAGTAACAAGAAAATTATTAAAATAGCAGCCTGCATGTTATTTCGTTTCGTATAATTTTTTTTAGTTAGAAGAGTCATTGTATCATTAATATTATAAAATAAAAAATAAACCAAGATTTAAAAAATGTGACAATGAAAAATGTCGCTAGCTCCCGGTCCAAAAGTAACATGCAGTTAAATTTTTCTCCTTAAGTTCAACACGTATAAAGACAACAAACTCTATTAGGATATTTGAT
The DNA here is from genome assembly GCA_963680705.1 of Rhagium mordax. Classification (NCBI taxonomy): domain Eukaryota; kingdom Metazoa; phylum Arthropoda; class Insecta; order Coleoptera; family Cerambycidae; genus Rhagium; species Rhagium mordax. Next base: position 54,015,844 of record OY796656.1, on the reverse strand, counting down.
TCTGTACTGTTCTAAGGCCAATGTTGAGTTTAAATTATTTATTTTGTTTGTTTATTTGCTAATTTGTGTGTGTGTGTGTGTGTGTGTGTGTGTGTGTGTGTGTGTGTGTGTCTTCGGCAGGAGCTAGGAAGTAGTAAGGTAGTACCACATAAAACAATCAAATGTTGTCATAAGATGTTCTGACACAGACATTTTGATCATAGCACTAGGCAATATGCAATTTATGAATGAAAACGTAAAAGGCTGGTTAAAAGTAGCTGTCAGGATTAATGAGAGATATATAAATGTCAGCAAGCGGCATGAATCATTAGGTCCAGATTTGAGTCGCGCACTTCTTTTAGAAAGGCTAACTTTGAACTTATGTATCAATTGTTGTTGGACACAGACTGGAGCGTATTAGAAACACTCTCTGATGCAAATGAGGCAGTCGAATCTTTCTATAAAGTACTGCATCAAATTTTTGACATTTGTGTACCGAAAGTGAAAAAAAACAAAAAATATCCGGTATGGTTTAATAGGCAGATAATAAATGAAATTAAAAGAAAAGATAAAATCCAGAAATTATTTTTAAAAACCAAGAGCGAAGAAACAAAAAACCAGTATGTAATGTTAAGAGCAAAGATTAAAAGGGATGTTGATGATGCATATCAAAATTATCTTTTTAAAATACAACAGGATATATCTTCTGATTCTAAATCATTTTGGCAATATATGAACAGTAAGAAAAAATCGGTGTTTATTCCTGATAAAATGCACCTAAATGGGATTGAATACAATGATAGTAATGCAATTGCCAATGCATTCAGAGAACACTTTAGTAATGTTTATTCAAAAGAGCAAATTGTGAATGATAATAACATTTTTATTAATGATGTGTATCGTGAACAAATCTCTCTGCATTCTGTTGAAAGTGAGGATGTTCGTGAGGCGGTGAAAAACCTCAAAGCAAATAAAGCTATTGGACCAGATAACCTACCTGCTTTTCTAATAAAAGGTTGTGTTGATATATTTGTATATCCGCTACGGATACTATTCAATTTAAGTTTGAAAAAAATGTTTTTCCTGATAAATGGAAAGAGGTTAAAATATGTCCAGTATTTAAAAAAGGGGATAAATCTGATGTAACTAACTATATTGCAATATTGTCCGCGCCTGCCAAAATATTTGAATATATTATTTTTAGAACAATTTATCCATCCGTTTCACGCCAAATATCTATACATCAACATGGTTTCATGAAAAATAGGTCCACAACAAGCAATTTATGCAACTTAACACAATTTATTTCTAGTGCTCTTGACAAGCGGAGTCAGGTAGATGTTATCTATACTGACTTTGCAAAAACTTTCGACACAGTAGCTCACAATGTCCTCATCAATAGAATGCAAATGGAATTCGGTTACCATACTAATTTAGTTAAATTCATAACTTCATATTTGAAAGACCGTGTGCAAAGAGTTATCATCAAAGGAAACTCTTCTGAAATTTTTCATGCGACATCTGGAGTGCCTCAGGGCTCCAACCTAGGCCCGCTATTTTTCCTCATGTTTATTCATAGTATCACGTTAGAAATTAAAACATCTTTTTATCTACTATTTGCTGATGATTTGAAAATATATGCTCGAATTGACGATATTAGAGATAGTCATAATCTACAAACTGATCTCTCCAACTTACATAACTGGTCTGTAAATAATAAACTTTCTTTCAACATAAATAAATGTAACATTCTTTCTTTTAGTCGTAAAAAGACACTAATTAATTTCGACTATAAACTTAATGGAATTGCATTGAACAGAGTTACCGAAGTGCAGGACTTAGGTGTAACATTTGACGACACTTTATCCTTTAATAAACATATCCACAATGTGTCAAATAAAGCCATGAAAATGTATGGTTTTATAGTCAGAAACACTAGACAATTCAATAATTTAAACTGTATCAAACAACTGTATTTTTCGTATATAAGAAGCATACTAGAGTACGCTGTAATAGTATGGAGTCCATATAATAATTGTCATGCTTACTGCATAGAAAAGATACAGAACAAATTTTTAAGATATCTGTATTACAAAGATAATGGAACCTATGATTTTAGTATACCAAAGGTGCAGTTGCTTAATACTTATGATATGCATACACTGGAGAAAAGAAGGAATATCAATCACATAATTTATCTACATAAACTGATACATGGACAAATTGACGATCCATGCTTTCTTTCTCTTATAAATCTGAATGTGCCATCTCACTCAACAAGATCTTTTCACACCTTCTATCTGACGGATAATGCTCAAACTAATAGTTATCTAAATTCACCATTATTTAAAATGTGCAAATTATACAACAGCATACAAACATTTTGTGATATATTTCTAGTGAATCAAAAATCTGCAAGGAAAACATTAATTGAGGTATTGGAATGAAATGTTTCTGAGTTTTATATGTAAAGCTTCTGTGATATTTGTTGTATTTAGTCTGGTAAGTTGTTAAGATATTGTACTATAGTTAAAATTATTTTTGTAGTCTTACATGGTTTGTACTAGTACTACTCTGTAATTGGGTTTGTAACCTGTTGAGTTTGGATTAAATAAATAAATAAATTTCACGCATTCACAGGATGCGATTTCAATCCTGCTTATTTCAAGAAAGGCAAGAAACCGCCTTTCACAATTTTACAAAACTCTCAATTTATTGATACATTCTCCAAAATGCATGTATTCAGCTATTGAAACAAATAAAATGTTTGAAACTCTGGAGAAATTCATTTGTGAAATGATTTTTTCGATCAAGTTATGTTCATTTTTGCTCTAAATATTACTGTCACTTGGATACACCCTGTCCCTGTTTTAGTAGTTGAATTATGTTCTAGTTAAGTTATAAATGAGTTGTTAAAAAGGTCCGCTGGTAAACAAGCAATCAAGTAATTAACTGATTAATTTTCGACAATTCCCCGTATACTTAAAATCCGAGAATTATTATAAATAATGACCAAGTCGGAAATACAAATCATTCGTTACTAAAATTGTTAATCCTTGTCCGTTTTAATCCGTTTCTTTTTGCAACATGGTATATAAATTACAAGTAACTCATTTCCGGTTAAATGCATTTCGAGTTGCTGCGCGTAGCTGCATAAACGCTGCACCTCTACAAGGTACGCCGCGTGATGCATTTGAGTCCGTCGTTTCAACTCGGTGACCACTTCTCTTTTTGACACGACCGAGAGCTACGTCAGAAAGGTAATAAAAATGCCAAGTGGCCCTCCCGTCGATATCAGATCCAACCTACCGCCAGCACGAGCAGATCCAGTCTACCGTCCGCAGGAAAAGATCCAGCCGCCAGCCGTTATTATTTCCGTACCGCCGCTCCGTTGTTTTATAGTAAATTTCTTCGAATAAAACCTTGGTAAGAATTCAACGCAACCTGCCTTCAGTTAAGTATAGATATTTAGAGTTTTGATTGTCCGTGAATATCGCCGTATTTTGCTACCAAAGTAAACTAGAGCTAATTCATAATACCTCCGTTGGTTTATTCTTTGTATCATTGCATAAATTGTACACCAACTGGTCAGATTTTCTCGTTCGGGTAATCTGACAGGCTGTCATGTACAAGGGTTTTCGGAAAACCCAGTGCATTTAAAAAGTCATTCCTAAATAGTGCATCCACTGATTAGATTTTCTCGTTCGGGTAATCTGTGACGTAACAATGCACCAGGGTGACTAGTAAATTAGTTGTAAATGAAATAATTAGTTAAACCATAGCTCGACGTTTGTGGCGGTAGTTCGCCGTATTGTATTTAAATAAGAATAAAAGACATAAATATCTATAGCTAACGGATTGCCCGCCGTTTCTAAAACCATCTTAGTGGAAAGGTCCGTTTGCTTGTCGTACACCGCAATTTATCAATTTCACGTATCCGAAAATTCCGCCGTAAAAATCGCGTCCATACTTGATTACCAGCTTGCCTAATTTGTAATTATTTTAAAAATAGTTTTATACATACTCGACTGAATAGTCGAGGAGGTTTGAGAATTGATTAATTTGTTCATCATTTATTTCTGAATAAACACGTTATTTTAAATAGGTAAAATTCACGAGTTATTATTTCTGTAATTTTATTTTCTGATTAATCCGTTTGAGCAGTATGACTGAAATCCATTAGATATAGTCTCCAGCTCAGACCTCTGGCTATACCGTATCATCCACTGTTTTGCTACTCAGGGTTGTTCTCCCAAATAGGAGAGCCAAAAATATAGTGTAGTTCTTCGCACTCAAAAATTGAAGAGCTGGCGCCCGAGATTTCCGTAGAAATAAAGAGATTACGTAAGTATCTGACCGAAAGCACCGCGCTAGAAAAAAAGAACATTACAACGTTTATGAAAGCTTATAAATGTAACGACACCCTGGAAAAGCTCAAACTGCAGTCGACAAGCAAGGTGGAGTTGCGACAACAAATTTTAAGGGTAATTTATATTTCCAGTGTGTGGTGCAACGCACACTCCCAACCCCCAACCTTATTATCTCCTTCAGATTGTGGATGGAAAGAAGTTGAAAATAAGCTGGAATTTCTAAGGTCTGAAGGCGATCAATTACCAACTTCTATCGGTGACGTAATTATTGATAAAATTGCTGAAACCGACGTCGCAGGTAATAACACTTTTCCTACTGAGTAATTAATTAAAAAAAAAAACAATGTCATTAATTTTTAAATTGTTCATAATGTATTTACATAATCTGATGCGGTGACTGATGAGCAGGATGACAATAACACTATGGAGCATCTTCAACGTGACAGTGATTCCAGAGATAGTGAAGATTCCGACATTGAAGACTTATCCACTTTTGTGAAAACAGTTTATGAATATATCGACGAAAATACGTGTTTGTAAATTTTTTAAAGCTACATATTTTTTATCCATAAATAAATAGAAAATAATCTTGTGCGTTGAAACAAACTATATTCTGTTTTATGTGGTATTATCTTAATACTTCCTAGCTCCTGCCGAAGCCAGATCCCATCAAATGGCCGGCAGGGTACGTTTTTGTTTTTTAATTGTCTTAATTATTGAAGAAATGACAAAAAAATTTTCAGCTTTTAATATCAAGTGATATATATATTTTTTTTCACATAAATATGACTATGGCAGAAGTAGACCGGTCTAAGGGAGAACTGGCAGGAGATAATTATTTATCTTACAGAAATATTATTAAATAATAGAAAAAGTTTCAGCTTTTAAAATTTCCAACATTCACCTTTTTTTTTAACGTAATTGGCAGGCCGCTGTTAATCGCTGTCCCGCTGGTACCCCTGCAGGAGTCGATTTTAGGGTTTTGTAGCTCCGATAGAATAGAATAGAATAGAATCTTTATTTAACCAAGTATACAAAAGTTTTTGGCAAGTCTTTGTAAAAAATATATAAATGTATATGACGCAAATAAAATAAAACTAATGTTTAAAAAATCTTACAAAATTTAGTGTCGCTAGCTCCCGGTCTATTTTGATGTTTTAAAACATGTACTGCATAAATTTATTGAATATCTGAAGAATAAGAAACTAGTTAAAAATCCAAATAATTATAGTATTTCTTTGCGAACCACTTATAAAAGACTGCTAGCTGCCAACAAATTCTGTTTAGCTTCGTCATAAATTAATATCATGTAGACAACTTCAGACCTTCTTCGTTGTCATTCATAACACACACCTCAACACATACACTTAAAATGGGATACAACAATCCAAATAGCGAATCGGAACAAAAAAAAAATAGCACTGCAACAGCTGACATGCGTCTGACGTTAGGTTAGTAGATTATTAGTACAGCAGCTATATTATTAGCCTGTTTACCATTTACGTACGTTACTTCAGTTGTTACAAGGTATCGCTACACTACACTACGTTCCTCAATGATTGCTCTGTTCCAGTGACTATCAAACATTTTATTGATTTTATTTAAAGAAATGAAATGAGGATACCTTCTGTAAATAAATCACTTTTGGTTAGAATAAATTCGTCATTAGATGTATTTAACTATGAATTTTTATCTGTTAAATTTCTTTCCTTAAGTTTAGTACCCTGTACAGCATCTTTTTACAATTTTTTTTACCAGAAACTATTCAGTATATTATGATTCCTATAATTCTTATTTTCAGACTTCGGTTTTTAAATATATCTATTTTGAAAGCAAAATCGTACCTATGGTATATTGTTCTATTACTATATTCAGAAGGATGGGTAGAATCTAAACATAAAAATCATACAGGTATTCTATTTAGATTAGATTAGATTAGATTAGATTCTTTATTAATTCTTAATGCCAATTACAAAGTATTGGATAGAATAAGTCAGTTTTACCAAAAAAATAAAACATGTAAAATGTGAGATAAAGCAACAAGTATACGATATTTAAAATCTCCCCATTGCTCATCTAATCACTACAAATAAAATATGCACATACAGGGTGTTTGGGCAAAGGCATTCAGAAATCCAAAGAAAGAAAAAATCTTTTGTTACTTCCCTTTGAAAAGTATTAGAAAATTTGAAACAGGTTCATAATAATAACATATATTAAGTAAAGGTCTGAGTTAGAGCCGAAGAAAATGTTGATTCTCTTTATCTTTGGACAGTTGTAACTCGCTTCAACATACAGTATTAACCGAATACTTATAGTTTTTTTTTGAGCCTCTTTATACATGTCCCACTTAAAATGCCTCCCCTTCTATCTCCTTTATTAATTAACAAAAAATTTTGAAACTTGGCAATATTAGTAAATCCGAGGTGGTGACTAGAATTTTAAGGCTTAGGTTCATTTTTCACTTCCGGTTCATACCGGAAGTGATACCAACTTCCTTATTTAAATAGGGAATCTTATACAATTTTCAAATATTCGATTAGCCCTTAATTTTTTGAATACACACATATAACACTATGTGGGTCTGGCATCAAAACTGCAAGATATTACCAAAAATGACATGTGCGATAGAATACAAGTTTACGTATTTGCTTTACGAGATTGCCATGAGTATATATTACAGTTACTATTTATTTTAAACACGCAAATTTTTTGGTAGATAGTAATCAAAAGGCCTATAATTTTAAAAAAGCTAACTATGTTGGTTTATACAACGCACTCCAAGATACAGATTGGTACTTTTTAGAGAACTTCGGGAATGTTAATTTAGCCCTGGAGGAATTCTATCATAAGTTATATGAAATTTTTGATTTATACGTTCCTCAGTATAAACATTTTAAAAGAGTATATCCAAAATGGTACACATCTGAAATAATAAAAAATATAAAACAAAAATCAAAACATCTCAGATCCTTTAAAAAATCAAATTCCAGGTATCACCTTCATGAATTTAAAAAACTTCGACTTCTAGTCAAACAGCAGATTGATACAGCTTTTAATAATTACATAAATAATATCCAAAACTCAATATCATCTGATTCAAAAAATTTTTGGTCATTTGTTAATTCCAAAAAGACTCAAACAAGGATACCGGGCAAAATGTCACTTAATGACAATATATATGATAATCAACAAGATATTGTTAATGCTTTTAGTTCATTTTTTAGCTCAGTCTATTTAGATCCGGACGCTACAATAGATTCCCCTATTAGCTTTAATATTAACAGAGAGATTATTAATATTAATAATATTTCATTGCTTGAGGTTCAAGATGCGATAAAGAAGCTGAAAAATAAAATGACCTCAGGATTTGATTTAATACCTTCTTTTATAGTGAAAGATTGCAATGTTGTGCTTTCAGTTCCATTATGCATATTGTTTAATCTAGCATTAAAAACATCAATGTTTCCAGAACAATGGAAAATAGCAAAGGCATGCCCAATATTTAAATCGGGCGATACATCAAGCATATGCGACTACAGACAAATTTCCATCTTATCCAATTTTGCAAAAGTTTTTGAGATTATTCTGTATGGTCGCATCTACATGTCCACAAAAACTTTCATATCGTCATACCAGCACGGCTTCATGGCTGACAGATCAACGGTAACAAACTTAGTAATTTTTTCTCAGTTTACTGCTAATTTTTTGGACGAACAAGGGCAAGTGGATGCGGCCTATACAGATTTCTCTAAGGCTTTTGATCGCATAGATCACACAATTTTACTAAATAAATTATCTGACATGGGATTTAGCTCGGATCTGTTAAAATTTTTTCAATCATATTTGTCAGATAGGCAACAGTTTGTTTTTTATAATGGATACAACTCGAGAACATATACAGCTACATCTGGTGTCCCACAGGGATCTAACCTGGGGCCTCTTCTATTTTTACTGTTTATAAATGATTTATGTTTAAATTTAAAATGTGAAAAGCTTGTATTTGCAGATGACCTAAAGCTATTTAAAAATATAACTTCAGAAACTGACTGCATTTTGCTACAGGAAGACCTTAAAAAAGTTCAGAATTGGTGTGTTGAAAACAAGTTACACTTAAATGTAAACAAATGCAAAATAATTTCGTATACAAGAAAAAAAAATGTGTTGTACTTTAATTATAATATCAATGACGTTCTTTTAGAGCGTTGTACGTCTACAAAAGATTTGGGCATTTATTTTGATTCAGAACTAAGATTCGTTGAACACATTAATACTAAGGCGAGAGAGGCAATGAAGATGTTAGGCTTCATTATAAGAAATTGTAAGATGTTTACAAATATTAAAGCTCTTGAATTATTGTATTTTTCGTATGTGAGATCAAAATTGGAATATGGCTCCATTATTTGGAATCCTCTTTATTTGGTTCATGAAACAACATTAGAGGAAGTTCAGAGGAAATTTCTAAAATTTCTAACCTTCAAATCGACAGGGCAGTATCCTGAGAGAGGTGTTAATCATGATGACCTGTTGAAAACTTTTAAGTTTGACAGTCTTGCTTCGAGAAGAATCTGTTGTTCCCTAACTTTTTTACGTAAATTACTACACGGAAAAATTGACTGTCCTGACATTCTCTCACAAATAAATTTCTACATTCCAAGGTTGCATTCTCGGCAAAATCTCACTTTTTATTGTAAACGGGCAAAAAGCAATATAATGCTAAAATCACCATTGTTTCATATGTGTGAAAATTTCAATAAGATAAGTCACGCTTGCGACATAAATTTTTCTTCCTTGAACGAGCTCTTAAAATGTGCAAAAGATTTGTTATAACTGACCTAATGTTAGATTATAATGTACATTAATATTGTTATAATTTAGACTTTTAGTGTACCCTGTTTAATATACAGTTATCAATTTCGTTTATGTAACTTTACCTAGTTTAATTTTCTAGTTTATGTAACTTTGTCCTGTAATTGGGTTGTAACCTGTTGGGCGAATAAAGTATTATTATTATTATTATTATTATTATTATCATAAAAAATTGAAACAATTGAGTATTGCTTAGTTACGAAATAGACATGTATAAACAATCTTCAAATTTATTAGTAGCAGATAGTAATAAAGTTGGGTTAAAAAATGAAACAAAGCTTTATGTCCGACTACTAATTATTAACGAAAAAAATTAATTCAATGACATTTTTATGACTGTTGTAATTTATTGTGTTGACATTGACAGTTGAACATTTTAATTTGAAAACGTCAAAATCTGGCATAACAGTTGTAAAGTTAACTTTATTTTACTAGTACAATAAAGAGGTACTTTATAGAGGCAAAACCGAGGGCAAAACTATGTCATAAACAGTCCTTTATAACATGGTCGGACATAAAATGCTTTACAAACCTTGGGAATCTCGATGTTTAGTAAAACAAATACATAAATTTGCATTCTATCGCACATGTCATTTTTGGTAATATCTTGCACAGTTTTGATGCCAGACCCACATAGTGCTATATGTGCGTATTCAAAAAATTAAGGGCTAATCGAATATTTGAAAATTATATAGGATTTCCTATTTAAATAAGGAAGTTGGTATCACTTCCGGAAGTGAAAAATGAACGTAAGCTTTAAATTTCGAGTCACCACCTCGGATTTACTAACACTGCCAAGTTTCAAAATTTTTTGTTAATTAATAAAGGAGATAGAGGGGGGGGACTCTGTATATACAATGTGGACTGAAATCCATGTTGCAAATATGCTTGTATATATATTGATTTTTAATTTGATTTAACCATCTCTTAAAATAGTTTATAGTGACTATTTTTTTTAAAAGAGCACTTTTTCAGAAGCTCAGTAGTGAAACCATAGCAAATTGTTTTAGGCATGGAGGATTTTCTGAAAAGGAACATGAGTAATACATATGCTGCTTTTTACTAAATTTACTTATTCCATACTATACTCTTTTCTATGTTCATATTATTATGTAAATTAAAAAAACACAAAATAAATACTGTGTTTTTTACCAATTATAACGAACTCCGTATATAATGAAATCATTTGGATATAACGAAAGCATTTTATATACAATCTTTTGGATTCGTTATAACTGGACTTTAGACTTAACTATATTTAAAAGTAAACATTTCTGATTTAAAAAAATAATATTTACTTACAAGAACTAAGCAAGAGTCCACAAGACAAAAAGTTCCAGACCTTCCAATTCCAGCTGAACAATGAACAACTGCTGGTCCAACAGAAGACTCTAAAACCCCCGCACTCCTTACTTTACGAAGAAAGTCTAAAAAAGCTGTTGGTGAAGAAGGCACACCAAAATCTGGCCATGTGATATAATGAAATTGTAGAACATCACGTGATTTCCCACTTTCGGTGTCAGTTAATCTTAGTATTCTAGTTAAATAATATGAATGGTCTTGTTGTTCCAAATATTCTACAGTGAGACCAACATCATTCATTTTCATTGTATAATCTGATCCAATTTTCGTAGGCCAATATTGAAAGCATTTTTCTTGTTTTTTTTCTATCAATTTGTTTAACATTAACACAGCTTTTGCTTGTTGTTCCCAAACCATTAACCAAAAATGACTAACGGTATTTCCTAATGGGCCCTGGGTCAAAATATAGTGTCTATTTGCCTTTTCAACTTTTATCAAATTTGCATTTATATAATCCGTTGATCCTCTTTGTAATATTATTCGACTATGATCATATGGACTTACATCTCTATATCGGTTTAAAACTTTATTTTGGGGTTTAACTGCTTCTGAACAAGAACTGCTATCTTTTAGGCTCTTGGATCTAATTCTCTATAAAAGAAAGAATTTACACATATTTTAAAATGACCTGCATTTTTCTGTTTTTTGTACATCTGAATTTCATTAAGACACAAAACATTAATTTCTTCGTTTATTTTTTGTTCTTTATACATTTTGATATAAAGTAGAGTAGAGTAGACATTTATTAACCATATTGCATACAAAGTACATTTGCAGCAGGTAAAAAAAAACAAATTGTACATAACATAAAGAACAAATTGTATACAGCACAACAGTGAAAAAAAAAAGAAATATACATGTACACATAGAGCAAGTCAGTCACCCCCCCACCAACTTTTGAATGGTTTCAAATACTTTCCGAAATCCTAGGGGCGACACTAGATAGATTTATACATTTTAATAACCTCTTAATATTGTTCAAAAATTAAGAACTATAAATCAATATTAAAGTTACCTAGTAATCTTTTCAAGTTCGATAATTTAAAAAAAATTTCGCCGCATCCCTAGATAGATGTAACTCCCGAAAATCTAAGATTTTGAGGTAAGTAAAGAGAGACAAGATCCTACAGTTTATTGTTGAGCACAAATCATATCTAGAGTATAGACGGTTCCTCCTCCCTTCTCCGTCCAAAGTAAATTACAAACAACGGACCCCCACACGCTTCTATAAGAAAATTCGTGTTTGGTCAAATTTGACGAATTTAAAATATAGTGCTTTTCTTTTCTTGACAATTGATATCAATTAATTTGATTCCTAAGTTTCTGGTGATGTGATAAAATAAAAAACTATTTTCTTACATTTCGGTTTTATTAAACCATTCTCAGAGAACTAGATAGAGAAAATTTTTATGTGTTAAAATTACATAATAATTAATATTAGATACATTTTTACTTCTATTTTTGTAGAGATCTTTGAAGGAACTTCCTTCGAGTTCTCTGAAGATGGTTTAATAAAACCGAAACGTAAGAAAATAGTTTTTAATTTTATCACATGACCGAAAACCTAGGAATCCACATATCAAATAGATGAATTTAAAGGTAGTCCAAATTATTCTAATAAAAAGTTTGTTTAAAGCCTCAAATTATAAACAGTTTTGCCGGTAGATGGCTTCATAACCTGACTTACACCTTGATATTTTATCGGCCTTTTTTCAAAACCTACTACATAGGTACCTATATTGGAAATGACGGAAATTAACAACTGCATTAATTGCCTTTATTTGGTTGATATGCCACAAGCTTTTTGAATGCAGAATATTCGTTTATTACAATTCAATACATCGTATATAGAGGGTGTTTCAGTTAAAATTCCCACAGTCGATATCTCGGAAACTAAAAAATATATTTTTATTCTGTAAATGGCAATAGATTTCTATTGTTGATGCTTTCTTCAGAAAGTACAATTTACTATTATAACAATAGGCGCTTCCCTTTTGCACACAACTGAGTGTGAGAAAAATGTGATGTGAGAATACTCATCTCAGTTGACTACGTCACTTGTCACTTGTATAAAAGAAACGATCAAAGTGAGTAGAAAATGAGAAAAATGTAAAATAGGAAATTAACTTGGCTCTAATAACGTAATAACTACAGAATAGGTAATAACTAATGTAATGCCTTATTTTTATAATTTTTCTCTAATCTGGCTAACACTTAATAAACAAATTGTCAAACATTAACCTCAATCTTTAACTAAGACCTGAAGTGAGTAAAGTGATCTTACTCCCGAGCTAGTGCAGTTGGCACGGTAGTAGGGGTAAATAATCTCACTTTAAACTCGCATGAGAAAAATAAAAGAAACGTACCGATAACTGAAAGCTGACGTAAAATGTGAGAATAATCTGAGATTTTGTGTAAAAGGGAAGCAGCTATTGTCACCAGAGATGGTGCTGCAATTGAAAAATATTTTTTGATCGAGGAAGCTTTGAAACATATACCATTCGATTAAAAACTAAATTTTATGCAAAATTGTTCCTATTCGATAAATTCAGATCTGCAGTAGTTTTTGTATTACTAAAATTGAATCCTGTAGGAATTAGAGGTAATGCACTAAATTAGATAGTGTCATATTTAGTTTAGTAATTTCGTCTGTTGTCACACATCTTCTCATATACGTATAGTATACATTATCGTTGACTGGAGGTTTAAATCCTTTCATTCTACGACAATTACAAATTATTTTCTGCCAAACGGTATATAAATTGCTCTACATAGTCTAAGGTCGAAATAATTTGTCTTAAGAGTCTTATACATATACCCACTCAAATCCTAGTTTTTTTTTAGTTAGTATATTTCTTTACTCATTTGTTTATCTGTATATTTTATTCATGGTGTTGCCATTTTTGTCAAAAATAATATCAAAAATTTAAAATCAAGACCTGTGAAATAGAGAAAGTAGATTTTCTATTTGAATACGCTTTTATTGAAATTTTGTTAGACAATGTTTCAGCTTTAGTAGGGTGTTTTTATAGGTCACCTTCAAATCTATCATCTGATTGTGAGTTTTTTATTTCTAATATTGATGATCTTTTGTATAAGTTACTTAAACCAAATCTGCCTACTTTTATCTGTGGGGATTTTAATTTTAATTTTGATAACATTATATGTAGCAAAGCTGGAAAATTAAGAGATGTTCTTTCGACATATGACCTTAATAAATCCATTAGTGAATACACACGAATTGATGCAAACAACAGTAAAACTATTATTGACAATATATTTTCCAATATTAATATTGAAACTTTAAATCTTAAGGTTATTCAATGTGATTTATCAGACCACTTCTTACAAATCATTTGCTTTCCAATAGTAGTAGTAGTGAAAAAATTGAGAGCTCTTATATACTCAGAAGATTCTGTAAAGAAGAAGAAAATGTAAATTATTTGCTATCATTAGAATCTTGGTCATTTATTTTTTCCTCCAATGCTAATAGTGATGATAAATTCACACAATTTCACAATAAATTCACTGAAATTCTAAACCCTGCTTTTCCATTAGAATTATACAGAACCAAAAAACACGTTAAACCAAAAAAGCAGTGGCTAACCCGGGATTTGATTAGTGAAGGCATATTTGTAAGAGATGTCTACAAATTATATAAAACTACTGGTGATAAGGAGGTCCATATAAGGTACAATATTTTAAAAAGGAATCATCAAAGGAAGATAAATGCAGCAAATAACTCTATAATGACTCATTAATACTAAATTCAGAAAATAAATCCAAAACAGCCTAGCAAATAATTAAGAATCAATACCAAAATTCAAAATCACTAACTCTACCTGAAGAATTTATTGATATCAATGGAGATTTATTGCCAGATATGCAATCAACCGCTCAGGCATTTAATAACTTCTTTGTTAATTCCATTAAACAGCTGACTAGTAATATGCCAACAGAAAAAAATTCGAATTTAAATATCAATAATAGGTCTATTTTTTTGTCACCAGTCACAGTCGATGAAATGAGTACAATTATCGAATCTGTAACATTAAAGAATTCCTCGGGTGAACACGACATACAATGGTTTTTATTAAAAACTGTTGTGGAGTACATAACGCAACCGCTTACCCATCTAGTAAATTTATCCTTCCAGGAAGGCGCTTTTCCTTCATTATTAAAACAAGCAGTAGTTATTCCGATACACAAGAAGTCTGATAAATCAAATCTATCTAATTACAGAGGTAGTGTACTGTTAGTTTTCTCTAAAGTTTACGAGAAATCATACTATAATAGATTAGATAATTTTCTACGAAAAGAAAAAATTCTGATGAATAACCAATTTGGATTTAGAAAAGGTTATTCTACTCAAGATATAACTTATTATTATATAACTTTATACTAGACAGCTTTGAAAAGAGAGAAAAATGTGCGTGTGTATTCTTTGATCTGACACATGCATTCGAAACCGTAGATTACAGTCTTCTTATAAACAAATTAGAAAAATATGGCATTAGGGGACCCGCTCTAGACTGGATTAAGACATATTTACTAGATAGATGTCAAAAAGTATCGCTAACTGTAAATAACAAGATTTACAATTCTGGTCTTAAACATGTTCCCACTGGGGTACCCCAAGGAAGCATATTGGGACCTTTATTGTTCATAATTTTTATTAACGACATGCATTCTCATATGACAGGAACTTTTATATCCATCTTTGCCGATGACACAGCTACTGCTAACGCAGACAATGACTTAAATGCCCTAGCATCCAAAACAAATAACACAGTATCTCTAATGCGAAGATACTGTTCTTATAATGGTCTTGATTTAAATGTTCATAAAACCAATTTTCTTACATTTTCCACTAAGACAGTTGACTCTAGCTTATTAGTAAAAATGGAAAATAACACTATCCCTCAACATGAAGATGTCAAATACCTTGGGCTCCAAATAGACTCATGTCTGTCATAGGGAAAACAAATAGACGTATTATTAAAAAAATTGTCCACTCATTGCTTTGTACTATGGCAGATGAGGCAGCATGTTAGCTTAAATATCTTGAGAATTTATTACTTTGCATATGTGCCGTCATATCTTGATTACTGCATAATTTGCTGGGGAAACTGTTCTCGAATAGGGGAACTTCTTGTAATACAAAAAAAAATAATTCGAACCATTCGAATCATAACATTTAAATCTCCACGTTATTCCTGTAAATCTTTATTTAAAGAATTAGATATTTTAACTGTTCCATCATTATACATTTTTAAATGTGTATCCTACGTGAAATCTCATATGGACAAATATATGCCAAGAGATGGAATCACAATACGTTATTTAAGGGAAAATTTAAACATCACTATTCCACAGCACAGGCTAATCACGGTTGCCAAGGGACCTAACATTCCATTAATCTATATAACAAGCTTCCAATTGAAGTTAAAGAGATCAACAATATCAAATTCTTCAAACGCACAGTACGTTCCATACTAATTCAAAATAGTCTCTATTCAATCAGTGAGTACATAAACTGCAACCTCACCATTCCTTCCACCATTCTACATGACGCTTTTTAATTATCTGGGTACCTATGTACTCTTTTATTTATATTTTATATTGTACCTATCTTAATTGTCTCGTAATTTTAAATGTGTAAATTCTTTTGAATCTTGTATTAGCTTATGATAAAACTTAATCCTTGCTGACTGTATTTCTATACTTCTTGTAAGTCTATGAAAATAAAGTTTTTATTATTATTATTATTATTTATTTATGTGTTTACTTATATTCGTTTAATTATTGTAAATGTTATTTTATTAAGATATAAACAATCTGTAGTTTTTGGCACATACAGGTGTTTAGTCACTTAGGTGCCTTCAATCAAATTATTAGTAAAATAAAACTATTGCTGTTAAATACATTATCAACTGTAACTATAATATTTGTTTAATAAACTTATTATTTATTATTATTTTATTTATAGTTTTCGAATATCTGGCTTAAAACTTATCCGATTTGAATGCAATTTTTATCAGTTTAATTTAAAATATGTATAAAACGTCGGAGCTACTTTTTAATTAAACCCTATAAAATAAATTTTCAAGTTCTAACTGTCTCGACCATTTCAATGAAATTGGATTTACGGCAATTAATTAAGGTTGATGAATGAAATGCGCAGACAACAACAACAGATCTACAAAATTTTGCCATACTTTGAAACACCCTGTACACATAACAATACACTATTGCAATAGATAAATATATAAATACAAAAGTGACAGGTAGGAATAAAATGTATTAATAATAAATAATGAATAATAAATAATGATGTACAGGGTTAGTTTTATTAAGGTAAACCCCCCATTTTTATTTTTATTTTTGACCGATTCGAAATACTAAAAAACTGGCCTTACACGTTTTTTTACGTAGATTCCACTTCTGCTAACGGATTGGCAATAGCGTTTTAAATATACAGGGTACGTAAAAAAGATAGGTTTTTTTTAAATGGGACACCCTGTATATTTTGACACATTTGAATTCCTCCAATCATTCTGATTACAAATATATACACATATTGTATAATCTCTTTCCTGGTTTTTGAGTTATTTTCACTTTACTATGGATACGTTGAAACAATAGCGTTATTTGATAAACTCATATAATAAATTAATAAATGGAATAAATGAAAAACAAAACAAAATATATGAATTATTAAAACAAATTACGTAACATTTTCAACATAACCACCATTAACTTCGATACATTTCATACAACGTTTAATAAAATTCGAACGGAGTCCAGACCTTAATCCATTAGATTATTTTCTTTGGGGAACGCTCAAAGAAACAATTTACAGTGAGCCAGTGGAAAATTTTAAACAATAAAAAAATCAAATTGTAAAAAATATAACTTTGCTAAATTTGGATGCAGCACATTTTCTTCGAAAAAATTCGCTCGAATTTTATTAAACGTGGTTTGAAATATACCGAAGTTAATGGTGGTTGGTTATGTTGAAAATGTTATATAATTTGTTTTAATAATTCATATATTTTGTTTTTGATTTATTCCATTTATTGATTTATTATATGAGTTTATAAAATAACGCTTTTGTTTGAACGTATCCATAATAAAGTTAAAATAACTCAAAAACCAGTAAAGTGATTATGCAATATGTGTATATATTTGTAATCAGAATAATCGGAGGAAATCAAATTTGTCACAATATACAGGGTGTTCCATTTAAAAAAACTTAACTTTTTTGTGTACCCTGTATATTTAAAAAGCTACTGCCAATCCGTTAGCAGAAGTCGAATCTACGTAAAAAACCGTGTAAGGCCAGTTTTTCAATTTTTCGAATTGGCCAAAAATAAAAATAAAAATGGGGGGTTTACATTAATAAAACTAACCCTTTACCTACCTAAAACAGTCTATCAAATACGGTGTCTGTTTAATGCTTCAAAATATCCGAGTTGGGAATTCTTGACCCCGAAAAATTCAACTATACTATTAAATTGGCCCATAAAATTTCTAACTAATATTTAATATAAAATATTAAATTCAAATAAGTATAAAACCACGATCAGACAATTTCTTTTAACAAAATCATATTATTCTCTAAACAAGTATCTTGAGGATACAATATAATAATTGATTAAGTATAATTATTTCTCGATTCTGTTTTAGTATCTAAGAATTTTAACCAAGAGTATGTAACTCTATATAAAATTTTTATCATTTGTCATTGTACTGTCTTTATACAAATTTTTTACACATTCTTTGTACATATATTGTTTTTCTTTTTATACATTTTACTTTTATTTTATATTTAATTTTAAACTGACTTACCACATATACAAAATTATGTATCAACAAATGGTGAATAAATTATTATTATTATTATTATTATTAATATATTTCATGTAAATATATTAAAATATTTTTAAATAATTTAAAATTATATTCATATTCAATAGGCTCATTTAGCATTTTTTTTTCAATGCATATTCTTAAACTAAAGTTTACGCTATGTTTAGTAAGTGTGTGAAATTTTTTTTTTATCGGGCATAGTCTTCATATATTAAAAAATTGTTAGTCTGCGAGTTGAATAACGCTCCGTTGTCAACAGTAACATCAGCCCATCCGTGTATCCGACCACCTGCAGCCAGCGCCACGCCGCCGATATGTTGATATGAAAGTCTTTTTTAAATGAACACACAGTTGAGGCTTTTTGTTAAAATACAACTAGACATAGTGTATACTAATGTATACTGTTCTCGTAATTTTGTTTGCTATTTTGTGTTAATACATAAACATTTATTTATTTATTTATTTATTTATTCACGGGAAAATCCCCATTAGAGACAAGTTTCACAATATTACAGCAAAAAATTCATATTACAATATACATTGATTTAATTTATAGTTAATTTCAACTTACATTTAACATAAATTTAATATAACATCACCTGTAGATTTAACATAACAAACATGTAGCTATATATACACATTCATACTAGGAAACTAATCAACATTAGCTAATACTTGACGTTTAAATTTAGCCAATGTACAGTCGAAAAAGTCAAGATTAGTTGAATAAATATTTCCTAGTCTTAGCATGCGTGTTATTGGTGAATAGTAACCATAGTTGGTGGAGTGGTGGGGTAGAAAAAATAATTGTAAATGTCTAGTAATCCTTGAAGGAGCATGAAAATGTACTAGAGCTAATAAGTCTGCACAGTCCACAGACGCGCTAATGATTTTAAAAAGAAATATTAATGTTGCATGTGTTCTACGAGATTCTAGACTGTTTAGTTGAATTATACTCATTATATCATCAAAGTTATATTCACCAGTAACAAATCCTAGCTTAAAGGCACAGGTTTTTAAAAAAAATTTCTGTACACTTTCTATCTGATCTGTGTATCTGATATAGTATGGATTCCAGATGATACTACCATATTCCAAAATAGATCTCACTAATGAGCAGTATAACATTTTCAAAGTAATTGCAGAAAAGTTTGACGATGATCTAATTATAAATCCTAACATTTTGTAGGCTTTCAACACAATACTATTCACATGACCATTATAACACAGTTTGTTATCTACTAAAATACCTAAATCCTTAGTTTCAAATTTTCTGTCTAATACAGCATTGTTTAATTGATAATCAAAAATGTATGGATTCTGTGATCGACTAAAAGTAATAGAAAAACACTTATTGACATTAAGGTATAAATTGTTCGTCTGACACCATTCTGCAATGTTGCACCGGTCATTTTGAAGCAGTTGAGCATCATCAATGCTCTTTACAACTGAAAATTTTTTTAAATCATCTGCAAATATTAAAAATTTAGAATCTTGGATCTTAGAGGCAATGTCATTTATAAAAAAAGTAAAAAAGAGAGGTCCACAATGAGATCCCTGTGGGACTCCAGATTTAACATTAATAACTTTTGATATGTGATCTCCAATACGAACTGTTTGTGACCTACCAGTTAGGGCGAACGTTGAGGCGCAGTTAAGTGAGGTGATGCAGGGTGACTCACCGCAGATTTCTGTAATCAATAGACGTCAATACAACAGCGAATGTTCGGACGCAGCGTGAGGTGGCGCAGTTTTTGTACGCCGTGAGCATGCGAGAGTCTGCGCTCTAAACACAAAACCGCAGTGATTTCTCGTTGGTGTGTCGACATGGAGGAGAAGCTTGCACCCTTCAGCTTCTATGTCTTCTTTAATAAAGCCATTAATTTCTGCAAACTGTGCACGGGTTACTCGATAATAATTTTTGTACTTTTCATCACAAAATTCTTTCTGAAGGACGAATTCTCCGTGAGTTGTTCTTTTTTTTAAGTAACCACTTTTTGGCAGTTTTTTTTTAAATATAGTTGCATACGCTATTTCTTCCTCAACAAAATCAGAATCAGATTCCGAGTCTAACAAATTACTCAAATATGTATACATCATGAAGTAAGTAGGCTTCTACTGGGCGTAGAACTGCGATTCAGACACGGAGCGGTTAAAAAACTGCATTTCATCTTTTGCACTACCGGCGCAGGCAGTTCACTTCACCTTTGGCAGTTCACTTCACCCTGCGTCACCACACGTCACACTGCGTCCCAACGTTCGCCCCGCTTTAAGAAACTATAAATCCAATCTAACATGGGTTCAGTAATACCTAGTGAAGATAATTTCTTTATAAGTAAATGATGTGGTACCCTATCAAAAGCCTTTGAGAAGTCCTTGTAAATAACATCTACTTGCACGGACCCCTACAACGCCCTCATAATGTATTCTTGAAAAACAAGCAAATTAGTAACAGTTGAACGACCAGGTATAAAACCATGTTGTTCAGGAATGATAATCGGTTTACACACATTTTTTTAATGATCAGTAACTAAAAAATCAAACAATTTCGCTATCGTAGAAGGAATACATATGCCTCTATAATTTTCAACATTTTCCTTATGCCCAGATTTAAATATAGGTGTAATATAACTTTTCTTCCATGTGTCAGGAAATATTCCACTATCAAGTGATTTATTAAATAATTTAAATAGAGGAAGAGTGATAGTGTATAACACTTGTTTTATAAAATATGCGGGCACACCATCTGGATCTTTTAAGAATCTAGGTTTTAATGTATTAATAGCCTCAAAAATGCTAATTTGCTGTATGTTGAATTTTGAGAACCCAACATTACAATTATAATTAAAAAGTACATCAGAATCATCATTTGTTTCTAAGTAAACTGTTTCAAAATAGTCTGCAAATAAATTAACAGTTTCCAATCCATCACTAGCTAATTCATCATTATAAAACATTGAGTTTGGGAAAACATGAGTGTTTTTACGATCATTGATAAATTTCCAAAATGATTTTGGATCTTGTTTAAGACCATTTTCAACATTTACCAAATAACTGCCATAACAGCTTTCAGTGAGTTCCTTACATTGAGATCTTAGCTGGGAAAATGTTTGATAATCATTATTCGAGTGATATAATTTGTATTGCCTATGAGCTTTTTTCTTTTCTCTGATAAGAGATTTTAATTCTGAAGTAAACCATTTTGGGTAATTTGAAGGTTTGAAGTATTTCAGTGGAACAAATAATTTATTTGCATGTTGTATAATGTCATAAAAATTTGTAACCGCTACATTTACATTTATATTTTGAAAAAGTTCTTCCCATTTAATGTTTGCCAAATAGTCATTTATGCCTACATAATTTGGTCTACTTTACTTGTGCAAAATGGGAAATCAAAGAAAATATTATAAATATTGTCCAGTACCCAAATGTAAAAATACTACTGTGACTGTGACATCGCCAGATAAATTTTTCATTACTTTACATAAAAAAAAAAACAAGAATTTTATGGCAAAGCGATGCGCAAAGTCGATCTTTTAGGAAGTAAAACGATATAATTTGGTGTGAGGATCATTTCAATATACCTAATTTTTTTATTAATTTAAATAATAAAGGAATAATTTCAAATTATTTTTAGCGTGAAGAAAACATAGAAAATTACGTGGTTTTAAGTTAATGAAAAAATGTAACAATTAAATTAAGATAGTGCTATTCCGCATATTTTCGATTGCCAGGAAGACCGAAAACAGTTGCATAATGCTGTTCGCCGAACACCATTTTTGAAAAGACAAAGGCAATCACTATTAAATAATCCTTGAGGAAGTGCAGAAAAAGTCGCGATTTTCAGGTAACGAGTTGTCAGAAAACCTTGAATGTGGTTCCGACAATTTGGAAAATAATGAAGTCTAAAGACCGAGAAGAACGAGAACACAAAGAATAAATTAATTCAAGTAAATATAAAACCTACATTGCGGTCGAAGACTAGTCAACGTAGAATATTATCACTATTATCAGTCCCCAAGAAAAGTAAACAGTTTAAACGGGATGCAAAAAAGTTACAACAAATTTATTACTCCTCTGATAGTTATCGTGTATTTCTTTCGGGAGAACTTAAATAATAAGGATATGCTGACGTCACTTCGGCGTGCTCACCGTACCGAGATTTTTATTATTCAAATGCAAATATTTCCCTCAGTTTTAGTTCAATCGACTTGAAATTTTACAGTTGCAGTTTATACGCGAAACAGATTATGTATATACGACAATACTAGTAATTGTGTGCCCGACATATCTGTATCCATTCTTCTTCCCAAATGTTCCTCGTATCCATTTTAGCATTAGTAACAAGATCTTGATATGGTAGGTATTGAATTGCAGACCCTTTAGCATTTTTAGCAATTAGATCTGCAGTTTCATTCCCTGTTATACCAGAGTGTCCTTTTACCCAAACGAACATAACTTTTCTATTTATAGCCTTCAGATTGCTAACGTTCTCTACAATATTGGTTATTTTATTGTTGTAAATATGTTTGTTTGGGTTTGCCAGAGCAGTCAGGACGGATTGGGAATCCGACATAATTACAACGTGCTCAAAGGAAGTATGATTTTCTATTGCCCAATCTAGGCTTCTATTGATAGCAAGAGATTCTGCCGTATAAATAGAGCAATATCTATTTAGTTGGTAACCGAAAGAGGTTCCAGTATTTTTAACAAAAAACCCACACCCAACGCCATCTTTGGACTTGGAACCGTCCGTGTATATTTTATAGGAATTGTTAAATTTGGCTATCACTTCTTGGAGTATTTGGTTGTTGTTGGTGTCAGTTTCATAATTAGGAAAGATAACAGTGGGCTTGCAGTATGAGACTTTGTAAGCAGCCTGGAAACATGGTAGAGTCGTTTCTTCCCTTATAGTATAATTACTTGAAATAGAAGCGAATGCATCGGCCAGAATGGGTGTTTTTTTATTTTGCCAATATGGTATTGTTAGGCTATAGGAAGTTAGGAAAGCTAGTTTGATGCACAATTTGTTATTTGCAATACTTAGATTCTTGAGCACAAATTTATGAGCCAAATACCTTCTCCTAAGGTGGAGTGGAGGTTCGTTACATTCCGCTAATAGGGCACAGTCAAACTCAAATTCATTTATTTTGTTTCGAGACAATTACAAATTGTATAACAATAGTCAAAAGGGAAGAAGATAAAAACTAACATAACTTGAGCTAGGCCAAAAACTCGGACAAAGAGTAAAAACATTTATTTACTAAAAACAATTTCATTTCTCTTTTAAAATGATACAATTTTATATTATTTCGCTTCAAATGATCAGGCAAATTATTAAATATTTTCGGTCTTAAATAATTTGGCGATTTATTGGCGATCGTCAATTTAGAAACAGGTACACGAATGTCGTTTTTTTGTCTAGTATTTGCACTATGTATATCTTTGTTAAGATTGAACTTATGTTTGTTTTGAAAAACATATATACACATTTCATATATAAATAAAGATGTTAACTTAAGAATTTTGTATTGTACAAAAACGTCTCTACAGGTATGCGAGTAGGGTAAACTCGCTATGCTGCGTAGAATACATTTTTGTGATATAAAAACAGAATGTGATATTGTGGAATCCCCCCAAAAACAGACACCATACCGTAGTCGTGACTCTACCTGAGCATAATATAAATTAATTAATTGATGATTCGTTAAGATTTCCTTCATATTTTTGAATAAAAAATTCAGTGAACTCATAGTGGAAACAAGATGATTACAATGGGCTTTCCAATTGAGACATTCATCTAAACGAATTCCTAAAAAACTAATATTATCCGAACCAGAACTATCAATGATACAATTGTTAATATTTACTACTACTATTGTTAAAATGTTATTTGTGGCATTTCATAAATTATTTCTTTCCTTTTCTTTGTTTGGGATTTATTACCACATTCCTTGAGATTGTGATTGAGAACAATGCATTGCGTAATTTAAGTCTACAATACCCTGATTATAAATCTTATTGGTGGAATAAATAGAAAAATCGTCGGCGTATTGTAAAACGTTAATTTGGTTGTCCATAACGTTGTGAAAATCTAAGGTATAAATATTAAAAAGTAGCGGACTAAGTACGGATCCCTGGGGTATACCAATATCTACCATTCGAGGACCTAACAATACGCCACCATTGGCTTTGACAAATACATTCAGATTAGTAAATAAATTTGTAATGTTTGTTGCAGTGTTCGATGGGACTCCTAATGATATAAGTTTTTCGTGTAAAATATAATAATAATAATAATAATAATAATAATAATAATAAAGTTTATTTCATGTAAGCCTTACAGGATATGAAACGTCATAAGTAGAGTAAAATACAGTTGTCCTTAATAAAGGGTACTTACCAGTAATAATTAAAAATTTAAAAAGTTAAAAATAAGTTTCTTATTATACAACTCATTATACAATGCATAAAGAACAAAAAAGGAAGGATAATACGTACATATAAGTTTGATTAAGAAAAATGTATATAAAACGAATATTTACAAACAGTAGATGTAAAAAGGGAAAAAGTATAAAGACAATGACTAAAAATTACATATTAAAATCTAGAAAATCTCTTACAGAGTAAAAACAGTTTATACATAGAAAAGAATGCAGTTCCTTTTTAAATTTAGCTAAAGTGTTAGTAGATTTTATGTGCTCTGGTAACCTATTGTAGCGGACTAAGTACGGATCCCTGGGGTATACCAATATCTACCATTCGAGGACCTAACAATACGCCACCATTGGCTTTGACAAATACATTCAGATTAGTAAATAAATTTGTAATGTTTGTTGCAGTGTTCGATGGGACTCCTAATGATATAAGTTTTTCGTGTAAAATATAATAATAATAATAATAATAATAATAATAATAATAAAGTTTATTTCATGTAAGCCTTACAGGATATGAAACGTCATAAGTAGAGTAAAATACAGTTGTCCTTAATAAAGGGTACTTACCAGTAATAATTAAAAATTTAAAAAGTTAAAAATAAGTTTCTTATTATACAACTCATTATACAATGCATAAAGAACAAAAAAGGAAGGATAATACGTACATATAAGTTTGATTAAGAAAAATGTATATAAAACGAATATTTACAAACAGTAGATGTAAAAAGGGAAAAAGTATAAAGACAATGACTAAAAATTACATATTAAAATCTAGAAAATCTCTTACAGAGTAAAAACAGTTTATACATAGAAAAGAATGCAGTTCCTTTTTAAATTTAGCTAAAGTGTTAGTAGATTTTATGTGCTCTGGTAACCTATTGTAGATCGTACTGCAGGTGTAAAGTGCGTTTTTTTTATAGAAAGTAAGCCTAAAATTATTTATGTGTATGTTGTTAGCAAATCTTGTATTGTGATTATGAACGTTATTGTTTAGCTGAAAAATTTCCAAATTATTTTTTACGAATAAACTTGCTTCGTAGATAAATAGAGAAGCAACAGTTAAAATATTGTTTGTTTTAAACAGAGGTCTGCAAGATTCCAGTGGATGATACGAGAATATCATTCTAATATTCTTCTTTGTTGAACAAAAATTCTATTTATGTCTTTAGATTGACCCCAGTATAGAATTAAATACTTTATATGTGAATATGCCAACGAGTAATAAATATTTAGAAGATATTCAGTATCCATTATCGATTTAAGATTACATAGTACATAGTAGGCAGAATTTAGTTTTGATATTACATGGTTAATATGCATTGTCCAAGAAAGATTTTCATCTATATGAAGCCCCAGAAATTTTGTATTATTAACCTTTTCCAATATAGTGTTGTTTAGTTGAAGTGTGATACCTTGTAACTCTGTAGCTCTATTCTGAAAAATTATATATTTAGTTTTGAAAGTATTAATTATTAATTTGTTTGAAAAACACCAGTTATAAAAACATGTCAGAAATTTGTTAGCATTATTTTCCAATATATCAGTGGACTCTGCAGTAATACAGATAGTTGTATCGTCAGCGAACATTGTTAGAAATAAATGTAATTCTTTTGAAACATGATACTCAAGGTCGTTTATGAATAGTATAAAAAGCAGAGGAGACAGTACACTCCCTTGAGGAACTCCATAGTTTAGATTATAAGTGTTGGATATAGTATTTCCTAACTTAACAGATATTTTCCTGTTCGTTAAAAATGAAAAAATCCATTCGTTTACTGATCCTCTGATACCTAATGCATGTAATTTTTTAGACATGAAGTTTCTTAGCACGCAATCAAAAGCGCGGGTTAAGTCGAAAAATAATGCAAGAACTAACTCTTTTTTGTCAATCGCGTTATAAATGTAGTTTGTAAAATCAAAAGCTGCTGTGTTTGTGGAAAATTTGGCTCTAAATCCATGCTGTCGATCTGACAATAATTTATGACTGTTAACAAATTTTATAATTCTGTTATGAATAATTTTTTCAAAGAGTTTTGAGAAGCAACATAGCAAAGCTATTGGTCTGTAATTTTCAATAAGTTCAAAATCACCTTTTTTATGGAGAGGCACGACCAAAGCGTATTTTAGTTTTTCTGGAAAAATTCCGGATTTGATGGATAAATTAAAAATGAAACATAAAGGATAAATAATAAATCTCGATATATATTTAAGTGTTTTTATAGGAATTTGATCGAAGCCAGTACTATTTTTGTTTTGCATATCATTTAAAGTGATCAATATTTCTTCCGGTGTAATATCATAGAAAAACAAGGAAGAGTTGCACATTACACCAACGGTACAGTCCCCAGAGAGGTCGTCGTAAGTATCATTTAAAAGTTTATCTACTACCTCAGAGTAATATTTACAAAAAGAATTAAAATTTTCTAATTTGTCATGGGTAACTTTTCCATTGTGGTTTATAGAAGAAACCTCCACTGATTTCTTTATATTACCGGTATTAGCGTTAACAATATTCCAAACTTCTTTTGAGACATTGGAAGCAGCATTTATTTTACCTTGAAAATAACCTTTCTTTTTAAATTTTATTTTCTCGGCATAGGTTTCTTTGCTGTGTAGATATTGTTCTCTAATTATGGGGTCATTAGTATTTTTCGATAGCCAAAATAAATTTTTAAGTGCATTACTTTCCTCTAAAATGTTTGCATCTACCCAGTTATTTTTAAGGTTAGTCTGAAAAATTTTTACTTTAATTATAGGACAAGTTTTATCCAGACAATACAATAGATTTTGCCAGAAAATATCCCAAGCTTGATTTGGGTCATTAACATTGTAAAGACTGCTTAAGTCAGTAGAAGAAAGTAAGTTATACAAGTTGAGTAGATTTTGATCAGTGAAATTCCTTTTGTATATATATACTGGTTTAACTTTAACATTATGGCAGATATTTGGAACACTAATAGTAAACCTTTGTAATTTATGATCTGATATACCCAAATCTAGATTTATACTTGTGATATTAGGTATATTGGATATAACATAGTCTATAGCAGATTTACAATTATTGAAATCTCTAGTTGGTTCAATTGGCAGTGTTGAGATTAGATTAAAATTATTTAAAAGATCAAAAAGTAGGATCTTTGAGTTGGAGTCACCTAGGGCGTTAACATTCAAATCACCTCCAATAATAAGGTAATTATGTGATTTTAAAACTGAACAGATGATTGAATTTAAAGAGTTTAAAAATAGGTCTATTTCTGAATTTGGTGAGCGATATACGGCTAAAATAGCGACTGTTGAGTTCTTATACTTAACACTAACACCAGAGCATTCGCAAATAAACTCACTGGAAAATTGTTTAATGCTATTGATTGGTTTCACATTTGTCATGCCATTGTGTCCATAAATAGCTGATCCTCCATGTATTGCTGAAGACCTGCAGTAATGTGAATAGAGAGAATATCCAGGTATACCGGTGACTTCCGCCTGTTCAGAAGTCATCCAGTGCTCTGTTATTAAAATAAATTCAGGTTTTTCATTTACCGAAAGTAGTTCTAGTTGTCCAATTTTATTTGATATACCTTGTATATTTAAATGAATGCCTTTGAGAATTATTTCGCAAGTTTGGGAAGAAACT
This sequence comes from Rhagium mordax, assembly GCA_963680705.1. Lineage (NCBI taxonomy): Eukaryota > Metazoa > Arthropoda > Insecta > Coleoptera > Cerambycidae > Rhagium > Rhagium mordax. The sequence continues at coordinate 53,987,321 of OY796656.1, read as the reverse complement.
GTGCTAAGATTTGTTGACTCCAAGGTTACAGCTGCTAATCCTCCTTTTCCGTCTGGGATGTCTTCAGAAAATCCTTCTTATGGGGGAATTTGAATCTTCTAACTGCAGCCCCGGATGGCCATATTTCAGGATTATAAACCTCCGTTACAGATTCAATGGGAAACGCTACCTTATAAGAAGATGAACGTTCATTTTGGTTCAAATCTTCGCATTCAAAATTTATTTTAGGCGAGTTTTCTTTTAGTATCGCTAATAATTCATTAGCTGTAGTTTCAGCACTTAACCTATAGACATGTAGGTATCCTTTTTTTGGAACAGTTTGGATTGATGCATTTTTATTGCACCCAATTATAGGTTTAAATCTATTTACTGTTTTATTTACATTTGGGGGATTCCGTCTTGAATTATTTGTATGTGTTTCTTTATCAGGTTTTTGTGGAGTTTTTGTTGGAATATTGCTGGCGACTGTAGCATATGTTTTTTGTTGGGGAATTTCTTGTTTATCTTGTCTGATGACATTGGTTGGGTTTTTATTTGAAATGAATGTACTAGTAGATGGCGTTGTGTGTTTGGTATTGGTTAAATCACTATTGTTAATTTGTTTTAAAAGAGTAATTAAGTCCTCCTGTTCCTGCGTTCTCTTTTCTAAGTGATATGTTAGCTTACTTATGCACTCTAATTTATTTTCGAGAATCTGTATTTCTGATTTCAATTTGAATTCGTCACAATAACCTATGCTCTTACACTTGCTTCTACATTGTTCCTGCGATTCAATCGAATCTTGGCTGTCCACAAAAACATCACTTTCACTATTTATATTGCACTTTTCACGCAATTTAGTCACATAATTTATTAGTTGTTTATTTGTAACACACTTTGGCAAGTTTAGAGTTACTATTATATCTATTAGTGACATCATAAGCAGCTGAGATATCAAGATATAGTGCCATTAAATATTCGTTCTTTGAAAAATTTAATTGTATATCCGTTACCAGTTGTGAGATACACTCGGTTGTACCTTTTCCTCTCCGAAAACCAAATTGAAAACCAGGGATTAATGCGTGATTCTCAAGCCACCATTCAAGCCTACATTTAATAATTCTTTCTAAGGTTTTTAGAATACATGAAGTAAGAGAAATTGGTCTGAATGACTCCTCCTGTTGATTTGGGTATAGGTATAACTAAAGAATTTTTAAAGCAATCGCATGTATGACCTTTAATTAAGATACTATTGAATATTTCACAAAGAAACAATTTAGCTCTAGGTGGAAGATATTTAATTTAATCATACTGTAGTTACCATCCAATCCAGGGGCTGTATTGAAACTACATTTAATGTTAACTTCAAGTTGATGTGGGTTTATTTCAGTATTAAGAAAATGTGGCTCTGCATTACCTGCGGTAAGAGGTGGCAGAGAATCATTATTGGGAGCTAGTTCAGGATCGTTAAAATAGTTCCTATTTTGAGTACCTTGAATTTTATTTACCCTTTTCCAAATTTCAGATGGGTTTGGATTGTCTATTTAGTTTGGAACAGTAGTTTTTCCAACTGTCCCTGGCTCTTAAATTCCCGTTTACATATCGCATTTAGACGTTTATATTCAACAAAATTAGCATTAGTCATATTTTGCTTATAATTTTTGAGGGCTGTACTTCGTTCAAGTGAGAGGTTTAAGCATGAGTTGTCCCACCAAGATGGCGACTTTGGTTTGGAAGGTATGAAAGGGACTTTTTTTTACACGCAATGTTAGTTACATCAGTTATGACTGTAACTAAGAAAGTGGCCATGTCATTTGTGGTAGGGAATTCTGGGACTGAGTCACAGATTAACTATATCAGATGCGAATGCTTCGCGCGGTGCCTTTCATGTCCGCGACATACGTATTAGACAAAGGCCCGTCGGCTACTCGTAACGTTGCATGCTTTTTGCACCACAAGACTTTAATATTTATTTTTGTGGATGCGAGTTAGTTGCACCACTTGGGCGCTCGAGAAAAACAATAAAAATATATTATAAATTTTTTTTTATTAAAACAATTAATATGAAATTGTATGTTTACAAATGGAATAATATTGTAAGTTTTCTATTTGTTTTATCAGGTTTTTTTGATGTTTTTAGATCTCTATTTGTATACTCGTATGACACTATTTTGACAATTAAAATCCGAACACTCGGACTAACAATATATCGCCGTAAACTCTGCTACACGCTGTCACGATAATGCTCTCGTACTAAACCCTCCGCATATATGAGAATAGAAGTAGTGGGGACCGTTGGACAGGCCGCCACGCTTACATTCGCATCTGGTATAGTTAATCTGTGACTGAGTCAAAATGTTGGTCAATAAGAGTTTGATACATATTCCAGTTAACCTCTTCAGTGGACCATTTGGATATAGGATAAACCACTGTGGAATTAACTATATAATTTTGGATCGTACTTATGATTGTATAGTGATCAGATCCATAGGTGTCGGGTAAGACATCCCAAGTAAATGAATTAGTCAAGTCGGCAGATATGACTGTAATATCTACAACAGAATTGTTGATGTTAGGGGAGGTCAGTCTTGTGGCCAAGCCACTATTGGCCACAGTCAGATGTGGAAAGCTCTCAAGGGCCTCCACAAGTATATTACCTGCTTCGTTACTTATAGAGGAGCCCCAAAGCCCATGGTGAGCGTTAAAGTCCCCACCAATTACACAACAGTTATTTGGTATTTGATTAAATATGTTTATATAATCTGTGGCTGTGATTTTTATGTTAGGGGGCCGATAAAGAGAAATAATGGATATATTTTTTTTGTTGATAGTGATATTAATGCCGCATACTTCTATTTTATTATTGAAATTATTATTAAATTGTATACTTTTATATGGGATTCTTTGGGAGACAAAAATACCTACACCACCTTTACCATTATGTCTATCTTTTCTGATTACATCATAACCTTTCAATTTAATGTTATAACTTGGTTTCACTAATTAAGCCAATATCAAATTTTTCTACGGTAAAAAATAAATTTGAAAAAAAGAAAAATTCCTTGAGAAAAATGTAAATTTGGCAACGCTATTCTATGTAATTTGAGTTGTAGATTCCGAAAAACATAAAATATACTGGGTGATGCATTTAAAAAATCGAAGGTACACGCGTGGAAGTCGGCCATTTTGACTATATCTGCATGTCCATCCGAAATTAGGTCTAATATCCGTGTACCAAATTTCGTCTAAATCGGTTCATAATTGAAAGAGACCCTAGTCTCGTGGCCACCCAGTATACAGTATATACACACACACATCCACACACCTATACATACATATATACATACCATACACAACTGTATACATATAAAGTATATTACTAATACAGGAATATAAACTTATGCCACAAACAAGATCAATAAAATAATTCGTAAGACAAAATAAGATTATATCATATAAAAACTAGTTGTTACCTAAAGTTGTCTTCCAGATATTCACTAACTGAGTAGTAGGCTTTTGAAATTAGAAAACATTTTAATTTATTTTTGAATTTCTGTACTGATGCAATGTTCTTTATTGTATCTGGTAATTTATTATAAAGGATAGTTCCTCGATATATGGGAGACTTTTCATACAAGGAAGTACTGTGAACCTCAGTTATCAAGTAATGACCCTTACGGGTGGGATATTGATGCGAGTTTCCATTCTGTTAGAATAAATGCATATTTGATTTTACATAACTTATACATTTTAAAATATAAACACTTGGAAAGATTAAAATATTATTATTACTAAAATATAATCTACAAGATTCCCTTAGCTCTAAGTTAAATATTAATCTCATTATACGCTTTTGTAAAATCAAAATTCGTGCAGTACCACATGAATTTCCCCAAATTATTATATTATATGAGAATGCTGAATAAACTAACGCATAATAAACATTGTCATTAATTAATTGTTTAATTTCAAGAGAACTTTTGAGTTGCAAAGTGGCATAATATCCAGAGTTAATTTTTTTACAAACTGCATCTATGTGGGTTTGCCACCTCATATTAGAGTCAATATGAACTCCCAAAAATTTGGTACTATCAACACATTTAACAAGTGTCCCGTTTACAGTCACTGAGCTAGAAAATCCCGCTCTTTTATTAAAAAGATCCATACAGACTGTCTTATTTGCATTTACTAACAAATTGTTCGTGTTACACCAGTTTGTAAATTCTGCAGATGTGTTGTTTAATTTTGCCTGAAGTTCATCATGGTCACGAGCAGACACGGCTATTGTTGTGTCATCAGCAAATAGAACAACGCATTCCGAACTAATATCACGCATTAGGTCATTAATATATAGTAGGAATATTAGTGGGCCTAAAACTGATGCCTGAGGAACTCCGAGGTTAATGTCAAATAAGTTTGATTTACTATTATTAATATTAACGTACATTTTTCGGTTGCTGAGGTAAGACATTAGCCAGTTTAATATATTGCCTCTAAAACCAAGAAGTTCCAGTTTATTCTTTATAAGGCTTATATCTAAGCAGTCAAACGCTTTTGACAGATCAAAAAAAAGTGCACCAATGTACAATGTACACCACTAGATTAGAGTATACAAAGTTATAACTATTAACATATCTAGGAATGTTATGACTATCATAACTGCCGCAGATGTCGGTTTGAAATCCGAGCTCGTAGAGCGAGGATTTTAAGACATCTAAGGCTGTTATGATTCATAACATCCGTGATATGTTCAATAGTTTATCGGTTTCAGAAAATAAAGACATTATTAATAGATATTACCTTTTGATATTCTCTTATTAATAACGTTTTCATTTCATTAGTTGGTCAAGTCTGTATGGGTTGATTTGTCGCCATGGTTATACTTATATTTTGTTTGTTTTTATTTGTTATCTTTTTCATATTACATAAATGTTTTCATTTTTAATGTCACAACGGCTACATAAAAATGGACCTTGGATTGCCTGAAAATACATTTCAGTTGGATTTCAATATTTAATTATTATTGCTTGGAGTTTTCTGTCTGTTTGTATTAATAAATAGCCCTATAGTTTCATTATTTATTATTTCATCTGTTGACAGTTATTGACAGATCTGTATTGTAATATTACCGTACAAGCAATAAATATAACTGTACAACTTTAGTTATGACTTATTTACCAGCCTACTTTTGCATATGTAAACAAAGGATTAATATCCTGAAACCGATAAACAAAATTATAATAGGCACTTTCAGTTGATTTACCAATTCTAAAGCCATGTTGACTTTCTGAAAGTAAATTATATTTGTTTAGATAACTCATAATTCTTTTATACATTATTTTTTCAATTACTTTGCTTATGATGGTTAAGATACTAATAGGTCTATAATTATCTAATATCTCATTTTTTTTTAATGAATCCAAGTTTACGTTTTGTGAGTTATCGTTATTCATTTTGTAACTACTACTATTAAAAACTGAACCTCCACAAAAAGGTGTATTATATTATCTCTGAATTGGTGGAAAATGGGGTGTAGTATCATGAGTTTTTCTTTTTTTAGGTGGGTTGGTTGGTTGCGGTTGACCAGATGTACAGGGTTATTCATTATAAATTACCCACCCCTTATCAGCGTTAATATTGCCTATAGAAAAAAAAGTTTTAAATAAAAGTTGTGTGGTTATGACTGAATTTTGTTAAAATGCTATCAAAAGTACAGTGGCGTGCAGATTTCAGGGGATACAAAAAAATAATATATTTTTATAAATGGGATACCCTGTATATTATTATATTTTTGGAATGATACTTTTTTCCTGATTTCAAAAATATACCATATGTTATCCCCACCATATACCGTTTTTGAGTTATTAAATGTCGAATATCTTAGTTAAACTAGTTACTGTAAATATGGAAAAGTTAACATTGTTAAAGTGAGCTATGAAAATGACAACTGTTATGTTTGATAAATGACATTTCTTTAATGAAATTATCAAAATGGTTTACAGTGTCATTTTCATAGCTCACATTAATAATGTTAACTTTTCCATATTTACAGTAACTAGTTTAACTAAGATATTCGACGTTTAATAACTCAAAAACGGTATATGGTAGGGGTAACATATGGTATATTTTTGAAATCAGGAACAAAGGATCATTCCAAAAATGTAATAATATACACAGGGTATCCCATTTAAAAAAATTTATTATTTTTTTGTATCCCCTGAAATCTGCACGCCACTGTACTTTTGATGGCATTTTAATAAAATTCAGTCATAACCACACAACTTTTATTTAAAACTTTTTTTTCTATAGGCAATAATAACGCTGATAAGGGGTAATTTATAATGAATAACCATGTACCTGGTCCCGGCAGATTATTATTTCTAGGTTTGGCAGGTTGACTAAGTGATGGAAATTCAATATTACAGTTAAGCAATGGAGCAAAGCGATTTCTTTTTACTATACTAGTATATGCGGGATTATCGATTATACTTTCTGCTTCTTTGAAAGATAGGTTATGAAGTGCCATTGCCTCCTTGGTCCTCTTTTGTTTAATAAACTCAGGACATTCTTTATAGGTAGATTGATGACTGTCGTTTTTACAGAATATACAGTAAGCAGTGGCGGCTGGTCAGGGTGGGCAGGTTGGGCAGGGCCCACCCAGAAAAAAATTCAGAACTGTTTCGCACTCTATGGAAATATTTTTTTTGTTTTCTTTTTGTGATTTAAATTGGTGTACATTTGCTTTCTATTTATATATAGAACAATGAAATGTTGAAAAATATTAAAAATGGAGTTTAGAAACTATTCGAGATAAGCCTAATATCCCCCGCTTTCCAAATTTAAAATCCCGCTTAATATTATACGTTCTATCCGCTATTATATGCATTGGGCTGGCCCATGCTACTTCATAAATGTCCGTAATAGCTAGGCAGTACGCTCACTTCCTTGATGTTAGATTTGCCATCGAAGTACCCAAGCGTATGTCGCGTACCTATTCTGCCTCAGCGTGGACGAGCGGGCCGGCCCTCTGACGCGATCAAGCGGAAGCAAGTTTTTGTTCAAGAAACTAAAAATCTAGCCAACACGCGTAATCACTAATGCAAAATGCGAAATTATGGATAATATACTTACTAACTTTAAATATGGAAATGTTAAATCTGTGTGAAACGATAAATAACATAACATTTATTATTAATTCTTAGCCGAGGTATTGTTATAATTTAAAACAGCGTGAGGGACGCGCCAGCTTTTAGATATGTATGGGCCGGCCCTCGGGACTCTCCGGAAATTCTCGGCTTCTCTTATCGTTAGAAGGCAGAGAAAGGGGTTCTAGTTTAGTTCCCTTACAATCGCATGGTGCAATTTTCATGGTTTTCGACATTAAAACAAATTAGTGTAGTATGTAGATCCTTTTTTTGTACGTATGTTTTAAGAAACTAGGTATTACGATCACTACCCACCTAGGTATATAAAACTTTTTTTTGTTATCAAAAATCGTACCTAGTTCTAGTTCTATTTGAATGAAATTACCAAAGGACTGAAAGTGAATTTTTATTATACTGTTCAAACCTAAAAAAAAACTAAGTAGGTATACAAATAATATATAAATAAAATGAATAACGTAACAGAATTTTTTCAAAGGATTTAAAAAATTTTAATAAATCCTGAAAAATTTTCGCCTGCGGCGCTACGCACCCCCTGCAGCTCTTGCCCCGTATACACAGCGTTTTGCCCTACCAGCCTTAAACACCACAAGCCGCCACTGACAGTAAGTACTGCATTCCGAGCATTCATCTCCATTATCCGAACCACATATTTTGCACCTCTTTTTCCCTTAACATTTGGAAAAAGTGTGACCAAATCTTAAACAGTTATGGCATTGCATAACAGGTTGAACATATACGTCTACTGTACACCTAACTTTATTTATACAGGGTGTTCCAGTTTTTTGTAGCAGGACTTTAACAGTCGATAGACATTTGAAAAATATTAAAAAAAGTTCATATAAACATAGGTTGAAAAATGCTTCGTTTTCGAGATACAGGGTGTTAAAGTTTGAAAATAAATATGGATTTATATTTATATTTCCAGAATGCTCAGAAGTATCGAATCCAAACTTATGAATTCTTTACATACAATTTAGAGGCCTATTTTAGAATAACAAACTACTACTTTACTTAACCATGGGCGTAGAAATATGGATTTACTAAGGTTCTTTTTTACAAAAAAGTAGTACGCCACTGATATTTTCCCATGTTTCCAGTTTAATTCAATACAGCAAGAAAAAACAAAAATTTTATGTCTCTTGGCACTTTTTCATATGACAAACCGTTGTTCAGAAAATTTACATTTAATCTTTTGGTGCACGCCTCTGGACGAATTTTAGACAAACTTGAAGACGCTCAGAATTTCACCAAATTTGATGTTGCGAAAAGTCTCTTAAAAAGAAAGAATGAAACATTTAAAATATTTATAGTAAAAGTTTATTATCATGTAAATCAAAATTTTTATAACACAAATGTATTAAAACGCAACGGTCGAACTAAAATAAATTATTAGAAACACAAACACAAAAGCTAGCAACATGTAAAAGTGTCTTACTTCATTACAAGCATCATTAGTGATGTTTCATTCTTTCTCTTTAAAAGACTTTTCATACCATCAAATTTGGTGAAATTCTGAGCGACTTCAAGTTTGTCTAAAATTCGTCCAGATGCGTGCATCAAAAAATTAAATGTAAATTTTCTGAACAACGGCATGTCATATCAAAAAGTGCCAAGAGACATTAAATTTTTGTTTTTTCTTGCTTTATTGAATTAAACTGGAAACATGGGAAAATATCAGTGGCGTACTACTTTTTTGTAAAAAAGAACCTTAGCAAATCCATATATCTACGCCCATGGTTAAGTAAAGTAGTAGTTTATTATTCTAAAATAGGCCTCTAAATTGTATGTAAAGAATTAGTAAGTTTGGATTCGATACTTCTTAGCATTCTGGAAATATAAATATAAATCCATATTTATTTTCAAACTTTAACACCCTGTATCTCGAAAACTAAGCATTTCTCAACCAATGTTTATATGAACTTTTTTAAATAATTTTCAAATGTCTATCGACTGTTACAGTCCTGCTACAAAAAACTGGAACACCCTGTATGTATAAATTATGGAATGGTCACACCCCTAAAAGTAACAATAATTATTTGTCGCGGTATCCGTTTAACCTCGTCTCCCTCGGTTACAATTCTATGTAATCGTTGAACTTTTTTAATCTCATATTCAGATTTAATAGAAGTTAATAGTGATTCTTCAGACAAAGATGTATGTACAAACCGGACGATTCCCTTTTTCTCTGTAAGATAATTGGGAATATAAGCAACAAGATCAGTTTTTTTTAAGAACAAATCCCCTATTAATTTATTTGCTGCATTACCAGAATCTAGTAAAACTTTAATCCTATTTCTACCTACGCCACTGATTTCAGTAATATGTTTTTCATATTCCGAAAGTTGACTTAGTTTTTCGCCAAGTTTCATAGGATGTAATCTACCTAAATTGAGACTCTTGTGTTCCACAAATACAAAATAGGGGCCTTTATCAGAGTTCCTAAATTTATTATTTTTATCAAATCTCGTCGGCTTTTTATTCGACGTACTATTAGTATGAGTTTCAAAACCTGTTGACAAAACCGATTGCCCTTGTGAGGTGTTATCTTTATAACTTTCCGTATTATTTAAACCTTTATTGTGATTACTTGTTTGTTGATCTACAAAAATTACGTCTTCCATATGTATATTTTTAAACGGCTGTGAAGGAGGATTCCCTCCTGGATCTATCCCGCCCGGCATCGTTCACAGCTGAGGCCAGCGAATTAGTCTGCTACATACACCGGACAACAAATGCAAAAAGTTTACTTACAGATACTGGAGCCCTTACATAAAAAGCCACCACACACTAATATACTTATCTGATGTAGATAATAAATAATATAAATCGTCTAACTAAGATGAAAATATTCACAAATTAAATCAAAATAAATAGATACAGATCAGATTCACACTGCACACCATCCGCACAGAACGATTTGAACCGACCAAATGTGTTCTATATTTAAATTTATTTTTTTTCTTTAATCACATAATTAATCACCCTTGGGGCAGTACAAGGTAATTATCTAAAAATCTGAAATTTTGGCAATATCGTATATTGATCATACATACATCATTTCAACGTAAGTGCGAGTTTGTACCTTTTTAAAATCATACAATTCTAGGTTATGTACCTATTTTACTTTTTTTTTTCAATTAGAGGAAGATTTAGAAAACTATATGATGTTTAAATTAATGGGTAGTTACATACATTTAAAAGATCATGTATTTTGGGCTTTTACAAAATCTGTTCCACTCACTTTTCCATGAATGTTAATATTTAACACCGAAATCGCACATTGAATCTACACGTAAACAGTTCGACATATTGCACAACGGTGAACATAAAAGATTCTCTAAAGTTCTGTCAAAAAACCAGTGATTGACGTCATGCCCAGCACGGTGAGATTCGAATTCAATCGTTTGTTCTCGGCCAGTGGTCGTAAACTTAAAAATAATATGAATTTTAATTAACAAATACATAAATATAGGGTACATTGTTGATAAAATTTTATTGTTATTCATTTTTTTATAGCATTAACTATCTTTTATAACCAATTTTGCTTAAAAATCTCGCATATGCACATACCCTATTGCACTTGTAATCCATTTTGTTTTTTCGTTATTGCTTCTTTTAATTTTTCTCATTACAGTACAATCAGTTATGACCTGGCTTATTATTTGATTGAATTTAATTGTAGCACACTCAATATTTTGTTCTGAATACACTGAATCCCAGGAAATACTACTCAATTTTGTTTTTAGCTTATTATTGTCTATAATTTTAATAGCATTCTGTTTGTCATTTTGTTCATTGCATTTACTAGTGTTTAATATGACTTGTAATATTGTATTGTATTGTATTGTATTGTATTTAGTGATGTCCGTTTCAATTATGATTGAAATTAAAAAATCGATATTATTGTAAATATTTAGGTTTAATGAAAATATGATCAATACACGAACTATGATTTTGATCAACTCTAGTGGCACTGTTTATTGTCGAGACAAAACCAAATTCACTTTGTATATCCATATATTCATTAGTATACTCATTTGTTTGCAAAATATCCATATTTATATCACCTATAAATAGTAGTCATTTTCAAGAAAACTCATGGTCTGAATATAGTAACAGCGAAGTATAAAACTATCCCGGCGAAGGACAAAATTATCCCTCTAGTGGTCAGTTGTTGCTACTAACTGTTGAGACATATAATGTTATTAGTAGTATTAGCCTACTTATAACTAATTTTAATTTTTTCTATGAGTGAAATGGATTGTGTTATTTTGAATGGAAATTTAAGGTCAAAAAAGCTTAAATACGGTTCATGTACAGAAAAACAAATAATAAGGTCTATTGTAAGCTATTTCAGTGAAATTAGCAATATAATGACTATAAGTTTGCTGACTACTTTATTTGTAGATTTTAATATTTGGTCAAATGACAATTTCAAAAATTTATTAAAACATAACAGTACGTGTGCCATCGAATATTATGACATTATTTTATACACTGATTCAATGTCTTTTTGAATGTTTACTAACAGTTTCCAATAAATGATATACAGGGTGTTGTTCGAAGCACTGATAGCAACATTAAAAAAAACGAGTCCGGTCCTGGAATTTTTCAAAAATAAATTATGCTTTTAATTGAACTAAAAGAGTGTAATATTTGTACCAAATTTTATCCCGATATGTGCGACCATTCCGAAAATATGGCGGTATGAATAATTGGCCAAGAACCATAAAACACCCCGTATCTCGAAAACCATTCACTTTCAAAGGTAAGTGTGGGGGTGTTTTGAACTCAGCAAAGTGTGCTCTATCTCCCATTTCACTATGTCCGTTTAAATCTGGGACACCCTGTATATAATACTTATATATGTAAAAAAATACAGGGCATTCCATAAAAAATAACCATACTTTTTCCACCCTTCGTATACGTATTGAAGGGAGAAAAAAAGTAATAGTATATATGAAATCTACGAAAAATTCTATGTGTAGGTTTTGAAATTTTTAATCGTTAATAATTGACCGAAATAAGGGTGGTATAGTTTTTAAAAGGAAACGCCCTAAGTTTAAATTCAATTATTTACGCCATTTTTATAGCAAATATATAAGTGTCATATATATTTGTAATCAGAAGGAGGAGGCGAATCCAAATATGTAAAAATATATAGGGTGTTCCATTTAAAAAAACCATACTTTTTCTGCCCCTCATATACGGTTGAAATAGGAAAAAAAGTAATTGCATATTCAAAATCTCCGAAAAATTCTGTGTTAGACCGGTTTTTGAAAAATTAAAGTCGGTGGTAATTGACCGAAATAAGGGGGGGTATAGTTTTATAGGAAACACCCTGTACTGATCCATATTATAGTTTAAATAGACCCTTAAAGGCACTATACATACCATACCACTATAAAATATTTAAGAAACAATTTAGAACAAGGGGTGCAATTCTCAAGCTTCTATGAAGAGGTTCGTATACGGAAAATACCGATGTTCCACACAATTTTTTGACTTGTGTATTCTTGGATTATTTTCCCTACGAAATAGGAATTCGTCTACGAATAGATTCATTCAACATTATCCGATTGATACATAGCACTCGTATTTGTGTATTCTATATGGAAATCAGTCACAAATGTCACAGTTATTGTTTACGTTTTGAGGTTACGTTTTTATTTTTGTGGACATCGGTACCATATAGATAATTTTTGTAACTATTTTTATTTTATAAATAGATAGGTAGGTAAATATATGTTCTGATAAAATTTGCTGAAGGTAATTAAAAATTTTTATAAGCTCATAGACAACAGTTTTTAGATAATAAATAATGGATGATATTATAAATATTGCTGCAATTGGTGCTCTTGGAGAGGCGGAAATCGACAATTTAGCTCTGATACGTTTATTTCACGTTAGGGATAATCCATTTGAATCATTAATTTTACCTTCAGGGTTCAATAGAAAAATTGCGAACGATCAAACGATAACACTTGTCAAACCAAAATACAAAAGATTCATAAAATTTAGTAATATTTACTATTAAACGTATGGCCACATTGTGTGTTTACAATGTTGCCAAAGCATTATGCGGAAATAAAATTCGTATGAAAAAAGCATTACGTACAACATTCGAGAATACAATTTTCTGGTTATGTACGTAATTTACTATACGACCAATTCATTTACGAATAATATTCGTAGAAGCTCGAGAATTGCACCCCAGATTTTTGGAGACTTAACTTATATTAAAATAATTTATCAAATAGCAACAAATGCATAGATTATGTAAATAGCACATTAAAACAGTCTAAAATATGGTTTAAAATAGTGATATCGAAAACAGATTATTTAGTGGAAGTAGAACCACAGCGAGTTTTAATTTTATTATCCCTTATTTGCCTGACAATTTCTTTCACTTCTCTTTTTCCTTTGCTGGTTTCTGCATATGAACTTGTTAATTTTTTCGGTGTGCTTAACACACTCTTCTCTAATTGATTGTTGTTTTTGTGTTAACTCACTTAAATCATACGTTGGAACAGTGGCGGCTGCTCCATAGGTGCTGCAGAACTGCAGAACTGTCAAAAATTATAACACCCACGTTGACCATATTTTTAATTTTTTTAATGAATATAATTTATTACCTACACAATTGTTTCAAGTCCAGCCCTGTCCATAATATCTTACACTAATACAGTGAGCCAGCAATTTAAAATACTAGATCATACATATTCTTCTTGAGTAAAGAGCTGAGCAACATTGGAGGTCTACGCTCCACACTGTGCTTTAAACATGATCGTAAATCGTAATGAATGATACACAAATTAGCACGACTATGAGCGAGGTAGAATCCGGTAGGCATTTCTACGTTATAAATGTGCTGCATTTTGCACAGTTCAAGCAAATGTTTACTACTTGAAGCTGTTTGTTTGTTGGTTGTTTGATCAGTGACTATTATTGAGGCAATTTAAATTATTGTAAAGCATTTGTGATCGAGTTTGATTTATTATGTAAAAATGGATGTCATATTCAACTTAATTAATAAAGAATTTTCGAAGCTTATTTATTTATGAAAATTGCGGGTAAAAGAGTGAGGCCCTCCTTTGCCTGACATTAACATTGAAGTGGCGGGCAGTAGCCGTGGAAAAACTTTATATAAGATAATTTAATTCGCTATGTGCCAGGTTTCTAGTAGCGCCGCTCGGGGTCAATAGTTTAAATCTTTGGACCCCTAATTTAGAAAAAAAATAGATTACTTATAAATACAAGTAAAACAGTTTGCATACATTTTTTTAATAAGAGGCAGATATTGCTCATTTCTGTTAACGTAGATGGAACTCTGATTGAATGTGTTGGTAGTACAAAATTCCTAGGAGTACATATTGATGCAAATATGAGATGGCAGACCCATATTGACACGGTCAGTAAAAGGATTAACATAAGTTATTATGCAATTCTTCAACTCAAGTCTTCACTTGAAAATAAACAACTGCTCAATGTTTATTATGCATTAATCTACTCGGCTTTTTCCTATATCTCAATATGGGGAAATGTAAATGATGCTGAAAGGATTCTAATCCTACAAAAACGGATAATAAGATTAATATTTGACGTGGAACATAGGGAATCTTGTAAAAATTATTTTAAAAACAACAATATTCTCACTGTCCCATGTGTATACAGGGTGTTTCATTTTTAAATGTCGTCCTTTAAGGAGGTGATAGAGCATCGAAAAATAAGTCGACCTGCCCAAAAAACCTATATCAAAAATGCATAATAACGAAGTTACAGGCCTTCAAAGTTGGAATAAAAAAATCGTTTTTTTGTCATAACTTCTAGACCATACGACCGATTTTAACCAAATTTTGCACAGGCAGTACTGAACTACATACCTACAATCCTATAAGAATAACTCATGTCAAAAACACCAGTGGCGTAGATACTGGGGTGACGCCCTCTATTTCTCACCCTATTTCCCACGCCACTGGATATATTTTTTTTGGGCAGGTCGACTTATTTTTCGATGCTCTATCACCTCCTTAAAGGACGACATTTAAAAATGAAACACCCTGTATATTTGAAAATGTGTAACTTATATAAAAATAAATATACGTTCCTTCCAACAAATTGGAAATGCTCATGATTATCCAACTCGTAATGGTAATCATTTGAGAACTGAGGCGCACAATACTGCATTGTATAAAAACTCTCCGAGTCATTCTGGAGTAGTGCTTTATAATAAACTGCCAGATATAATAAAAACTGTTGGACCAGTTGAGAAGTTCAAAAAAAAACTAAAGTGTTATTTAATATCAAAAGCATATTATACAGTTAACGAATATCTAGAAGACAATTTTTAGGCAGTGACTAGTTCCCATTAAAATTTTTATGTATGTATAAGTAAAACTATAGGTACGTGCTTAAGTACGTACTTGTTTGTTCTGTGTATTACCTATTTTGCACACGCTTTTATAGCAAACCTAACTAAAAAGTATAAATAATAAATTATAGTTTAAAAAAACTAAAAAACACGCTTTAAAGGGAAAGCGAACTAAAAAGTAAAAAATAATGTTTATCTATGTATGTACATATTATATAACTCACTAATTTGCACATACAGATGTTTAGTCATCTAGGTGCATCACAAACATGTTATTAACAAAATAAAAATGTATTTTAAATAACTATATATTCATGTACTAATTTTAAATTGCTTAATAAATTTACTACTATTACTACTATAAAGATTTTGTTCAACAGTGATAAATATTCCACTAACTCAATATAATTAAATGTTTTTTACTAAGTTTAAAATAAGAATCAAGTGATTGACAAAAAATAATTTTATTGTAAAAAAGCGTGGAGTGCTAACTCTACTTAATCAATAGCTACCAATGAAAGAAATATTTATAAAAATTGATATCATGGGTGTGTACACACACACGTGTATGTACGTCTAAGCCAATACGGCTTAGACTTTATTATTTATGTACTTTTATTTTGTGCATATTATTCTATATTGCAAATGACTTGCCAAATGTACAGTAACGTACCGAATTGGTTAATAAATGTATTATTATTATTATAAACATCTAAGTATCTATCTATTTTTTTATAATTTGACTTTAATATCGTGTTCGACAGAGCGAAATTTCACAATATTTACCATTTTATTTTTTAGTGAAAAACAGCCAGAGAGTATTTTTGGTAAAGTTTTAGTTGGAAATGTGGTTTATGGCTTATTTCAACATCTACGTGTGGTTTCGGGAGACGTGTATTTGACATGTTTGTTAATATCTCATTTTTTAGTGACTTTTAAGGCAGTAGAGAAACCTAGAGACAAGGTAGCTACTTATACTAGTCAGAGAAAATCTGGTAAGAACTTATAGTGCCTTAATCTTCTGTCGAAATATTAATATTTCATTTTTCAGTAACTTATGAATACCGACAGACCACAAGAACCAGAAAAAGGGCAGATAGAAAATTGTGAAGAAAAAACTGGTAACGACAATGTCCAGACTTTCAATAAATTTGAAGACATTCCTATAATGACGATTAATTTTCGTAAGTAATTAGCCTGAAAAATAAAATAAGTTGACAAGTTGTAAAATGTTTCTTATAAGGGTTTTAAAGAAATGACGTATATGGCCTATGGTCATGAAGAAGAAAAGTATTCGTGATGAAATATTGTAAATTATGAAGAAAATTTAAAAAAACCAAAAAATATTTAGATTTATTATTTTTTAACAAATTAATATTTACACTGTAAACTAAATTGGGCGTTTATATAAATGTAAATAAATAATTTTTTAGATACCTCCAACTTAACTAACACTCTCATGCCATTAAGCATTTCTGCCATGGATACGAAGGATTTGGGTAACAAAATAGGTACAAACCAGTAAACATAAACATTCTATTTACGTAATATGTGTCAATGTTGTAGAAAAATTGGCAGAAACATTGCATTCTGTATTATATGTAAAAAGTATAAATAAAAGGTTAAAAAGAATTCAAGGCTCCAAAACAGATGGTGGTGGGCATCAGCCTGTAGCCGAAATGACATTTCTAAATCAAATGCTACCTCTAGCAGATGTGGATGCATTGAAAAATTTTGAAATATTCTTAGAAGACGAACTTCAAAGCAAGAATTTTGTAAGTAAATGTAAGATAAATTCATCAGAAGTGTTGGTTGGCTTGAGGAATGAGCAAAACAGCGGTGGCACTGCTAACTGCGGGGGCAGCCCAATGGGCCCAATTTAGAGGCCTAAGTGCATGTAGCATTAGTTTACCCCCCCGACAAACAATCCAGAATCCAGAAGATAAATTCATGAAATATTACCACAAACCTATACATCTACTGAATATAGGAGAACCAGGAGCCCATAACGATATAGTTATGTCATAAGGTTCATGAGGCATGAAAAATGTTCCTAATAAAATATGAACTCCATAAAATTATTGTTTATTCCTATAATAGTTTTTTATGCGAGTTTCAGTTTTAAAGAGTATGTAATATAATAGAAATTCTATAACTGTTGTAATATACTGCCGCAGTACAGTACCTTATGGCATGAATATCTTGTCGTGGGCTCCCAGTCTATTATTAAAATTGGCATAAAATATTGAAAATGGATATAATTTATTTTCAATTTACATTGTTAGGTAATATCGGCGGCAACAATTCCAAAGAACATATGCATCGCCTCTTAAAGAAAGTTTACTCGAATCACGATACACATAGACAAGGTATGTCAGCCGCTCGAGCAAAATTTGGTTCTACTGCGCAATGACGTCACGTGTGTCGCAGCATCTACATGGCGCTGCATTTTTGCGTTTAGCGTTTGACAAGTTGATGACGTTGAATTGCGGTTTGTTTTTTTGTGGATTTATTTAATGAAAACAAGTCTGAACTATCGTGAATTGCGCGATTGCGGGCTGTAAAAACTATACTAGAAAAACAAAAGGAACTGAGATAAAATATTTCCGGTTTCCAAGACAAGATGAATTTGCCAAAAAATGGATTATTGCATGCCGTCGAGAAGACAAAATCAACTTAAAAAATGGTAATTAAAACCTATTTAGCTATATAAAATATCAGTGAACATGATAAACAAAAGCAATAATTTAAAGTCTTTTAGCCAATATCGTAATTTTATTTGAAATTTTCAGCATGCATTTGCTCCAAACATTTTGAATCTGATTGCTTTGAAATTCCCTTGAGGCAGAGGTTGCTTAATTACAATCCAAAGAATACCAGAATTTTAAAAGATGATGCTATGCCAACTTTGAAATTACCATTAAGAAAGCCGGCATCTAATGAGAAGAACAATTCTGAAAGATCAGCAAGAGTGGCAAAAAGAAACAGAAGGAAAGAAATAGACTATATTATTGCAACATCAAGCTTTAACCCTGGAAGCGATCATATTTCTCAACCCTCTATAAGTGAATCACAGGTGAAAAATTTTGATTATAATCATGGAGATCGGTGAATCTGCTAACATGTAAATTTCGTATTACCTAATATATTTTTTAATTAATATTAACTTTTAATTTGCTTAAATCACTATTTATAAAACTGTGTGCTTGTTATTATAACATGTTGGTAAACGAGCCTTACGGTATACTACATAATGTGGAGATTGGTTAAAGTATTTTTTTTTAACATTTCTCAATTCCTAATGTGTTGATACCTTCTTTCAGGGTTACAAACGAGAACAATTTGGATGAAATCAGGCAATTGCAAACAAAGATATCAGTGCTAGAAAACCAAAACAAGTTACTGTTAAAAAAAATTGAGGAGAAAAACGCTATGGAAAAACATATGGAAAATTCATTACAGAAAATTTTCACTCCAGGACAAATAAAAAGACTGTTAAACCCCGAAAAGAGAAATGTTCGCTGGTCTCCTGAAGATATTGCCTCTGCAATATCTTTACTTAGCGTATGCCCCAAAGCTTATCGATATTTGAGAACTAATGGACATCCTTTGCCAGCTCTATCAACACTAAGAACCTGGGCAGCGTCTTTTGATTTAAGACCTGGCGTTTTGCACAATATTTGTTCTTTGTTGAAGGGTATAGTTACGGACTTGAAAGAAATTGATAAACTTTGCATTTTGTCATTTGATGAAATATATGTCTCTAACCGAATAGATATTGAGAAAAAAAATGAAGAAAAAAATCGGACCGCACAAAAGTTGCCAAACTGTCATGGTACGAGGACTACTGAAAAATTGGAAGCAGCCTATCTATTTTAAATTTGATCAGCCTATGACTTCTGTGATTATTAATAATATTATCAGGGAATTGTATAATGTAGGACTGATTGTAGTAGCTATAGTTAGTGACATGGGCCCTGGAAATATGTCCTTATGGTCAAAACTGAATATTAGTCATGAGAAAAACTGCTTTTTCAGTCACCCTTCAGACAACAACTTGAACGTATATGTATTTGCAGATGTGCCACACTTAATCAAACTTTTAAGAACCCATATTTTAGATCAGGGTTTTGATATTAATGGCGATAAAACTGATAAAACATGCTTTGAAATCCTCCTCGATTCTTCTATTTCCGAATTAACAATCACTCACAAATTGACAAAGTACCATCTAGAAGTTAAAGGTTCCCAGCGTCAGAAGGTTCGACCAGCAGTGCAACTTTTCTCAAATTCAGTTGCTAAAGCCATTGCATACCTTGGGAAAAAGAAGTTTATGCCTGAAAACTCATGCTGGCAAGCCGTATCTGACCTTTGCCAACTCTTTAACGACTGGTTTGATTTAATGAACTCTAGACACAAATTTTCGGGGAGCTCTGAAAAAAATGCTTATGGTACAGACCTAGAAAAACAACAAGAAGTGCTTAATCGTGTATCTAATCGGGTTTCTTCAATTATTGTTGGAAATCACAAGTCCATGCTCCCTTTTCAAAAAGGTATATTGTTAACAAATAAGTCGACAAAACAGCTGTATGACTACTTGCAATCCAATTATAATGTCGAGTACATTTTAACTTCAAGACTCAACCAAGATGTGCTAGAGAATTTTTTTTCATATATATGAGGAATGGGTGGAGTTAATGATCATCCTCATCCACTGGATTTTGTATATCGTCTAAGATGGTACATATTGGGGAAAAATTCCGCCGCAATATTCACCTCAAACACAAATACTGCAAATACCATGGAACCTTGTTTACTTAAACCACTAGAAACACAGGCACGTGTAGTCTGTGAAAAAGTTTGTTTAACTCGGACGGTTCTTTCAAAGTTAACTAAAAACATAAATATACCTACTGAGAAATCTACTATTAATGAAATCGACTCAGAAAGCTGTATGTTGAAGGAATAAGAATTTATTGATCCTCCATACGCAGAAATACATTCTTTGGAATTAGATAGTGAAATCAGTGAAAATGTTGACTTATTAAAGACCTTCGAACTAAAAGAAACTGTCCATGAAGATGCATTAACGTATATAGCAGGTTATGTAGCACACAGGTTTAGAGGAAAGCATAACTTAGGGCCGGTTTTTCAATGGTGAGTTAAAGTTCGAGGTAAATAACTCTAACTCGCAACTTAGCTCGAGGTTAACTTCGAGTTAATGTTACAACTGTTTTTCATTATTAAGAATAGTAAACTGACAGTGTGTAGATGATGTGAAGTGATTGCTCCAGTGTTTGATTTGAGTTTACTGTCAATAGAAATTTATATTATTTACTGGTTTTGGGATCATCATTTGGAGTATAATTATGTGTCCATTCTGGTGAAAGAAGTGTACTGATATAGGTACTGTTGAATAATCACTAAATGTAGTTATGGATAATATAATAATTTAAAGGTGTGATTGAAAAAATAACTTTATTCTATACAGCATTGAAGTTTTTGTGTGTCAAAAAAGTGTGGTCACAAAAACCAAAGGAATTCAATATAAAATATAAATTTCTAAAGCAGGTCCGTACTCTGGTAATTTTATATTCTATTAACCCATTGGTGGTTAAATCAATAAATATTTAGTTAATAAATCATCATAAATGGCACCTGTTGACTGTATAGCTTGTTTGAAAATAATAAGAAATACTGGATACAGTATTAGATGCAGTAAATGTGAAAAATGGTTGCATCATGATTGTGCTAACTTAACAATTGATGAAATCAAAATATATGAAAGTGAATTAAAGGAGCCTAATGGTAGAAGATATATATGTAATATATGTACTCCCAATAGCCCAAGAATAAAAACAAACTCCAGTGAAAAAGGCAGAAAATGTTCAACATCGACTTCAACAGAGATGTCAAACAGTATGCTACTGCAAAATCTTAAAGAATATTTAGATGATAAACTGGAAACACTTAGAAATGAAATCAGACGAGAAAATGAAAATCTCATAAAGAAATATGATAAAAAAATAGAGAAACTTGAAGAAGAGGTCAGGGATCTGAAAGATGAGTTAAAGCAAGCAATTAAGAAGCATAATGGTAGTAAGGATAATGAATTCGCACCTATGGAAACTGAGGAAATAGTAAATGAAATGCTTGAGAGACAAAAAAGATCAGCAAATGTAATTATTGTTAATATTAAGGAATCGGTGGCCAAGACTAAAGGAGAAAGAGTAGCGGATGAAATGAATACTGTTAAACAATTGTTACTGGAAACGGAAGGTAATTTGGGTTATTTCAAATTAATGAGATTAGGCTCATTTGATGCAAATAAAACGCGTCCATTGAAAGTTATGTTTGACACTACAAATGATGCGTTGTCAGTATTAAAAAGCAGACACAAAATAATGGAAAAGGTACCGAGCATTAAAATTTTCAATGATCAAACAAAACAACAAAGAGATTATTTTAAATCTATTGTAAAAAAGTTGCAGGATATGACTGTCGCAGGAGATAATACAAAGACAATAAAATATGTGAACAATATACCAAAAATTGTGGGAAAAACTGATAAAAGATTTACAAAAAACTAATTAATGCAGAATCATCAATTACATATAATACGGATATACTCTATCTGAATATACAAAGCATACACTCACACAAAGATAGCTTAAGTAAAGAAATTGCCTGTTATAATCCCAAAATAATACTCTTGAGTGAAACAAGGACTACCGAGGATTTTATGAATGTGGAAATGGAATTATTAAATTACATGATGGTACCGTGTCATTCTAATAGCCGATATACAGGAGGTGTAATTGTTTATGTTCGGTGTTATACTGGCTTCTCAGTATTAAAAAAATGTGTATTAGAAAAAAACTATTGGTGTCTAATAATCAAAGTGCTCATTGGTGAAGTTTATTGGAATATAGGTGTTGTGTATCATTCACCTAATGCGAATCATTCCATCTTTATTGATTCATTAGAAAATATAGCTGAAAACTTATGTAGCAATGGTAAAAATTTCTTAATGTTAGGTGATTTTAATATAAATTTGTTAAGTAATGATTATTATAGTAATAAAATAAAAGATATGTTTATGAGGTTGGGATTACAACAATTAATAGATAAACCTACAAGATGTACTAATATCAGTGAAACAATTATTGATTTTGTAATTACCAATCAAAGTTGTGTTAAAGCAAATGTACATGACTGTCCAAGAGTAACTGATCACAATATTGTGTCTGTAAACTTATACAATAGCAATAAAGACTTTAAGGTAAATAGTAGTAAGCCCTTTAGAAAATTGTGTAGTGATAGTATTAGTAAAATTAATACTTGCCTCATAGAAAAGATATGGGCAACAGATTCAGTTGATGTTGATTATATATATATATATATTATATGACTGATGGTCGAGATGGTAGCGTACCTGCCTCTCGCCCAAAAGTCCCGGGTTCGATTCCCGGTCGTGGCAATGGAAAATACTGTGAGAGGGATTTTTCCATTATACACGGATATTGGATGTGTGTCCCTTGTCTTTAAATGTGTAGCCCCCTCCCGCACAAGGCTCTTCTAGAGCCTTCTGGGATAAAGGGGGTCGTAATTACATGTGGTGTATTTATATATATACGAGAAAATTGACCATAATTATAATTCGGTAATTAATGATGTAGCACCCATTAAATATTCTTTTAGTAAAAATAGTTTACCGTGGTGGGATGCTGAACTAAGTGCTAAAGCAAAATTACGGGATATAGCTTATAAAAGATTTAAAAATTGTCCATCACAAGAATATAAAGATATGAATTTTTCTATATATAAATCGTTAAGGAATGAGGTTGTAAATCTACTCAACAAAAAAAAAAGAAAATATTATGAGGAACAAATTGACAAAAGTAAGAGTGATCCAAAACAAATGTGGAAAACTTTAAAAGAATTGACTGAATCTAAAATCACAGGCTTTGGAATTAATGAAATAAAGTTTGAATTTGAAAATCTCACAATTTATTCTAGTGAATTACTTGAAATAGCTGAAAATTTTAATAAATACTTTATTTGTAGTATTAATGACATTATACGTTCAATACCTATTACTAATGTATGGTCTACTTCTAATACAAATAGTGCCATAACATGTCAATTTAATGAATTTAATTTACTAGATATTAATCAACTTCATTCGATAATTAAAAATTTTGATAATTCCTGTTCAACGTACTATACTATTAATAATAAAATATTGAAAAATACTTTTGATGTAATGGGTTATATCTTATTAAATTTTGTTAATACGTCACTAGCTCAAGGTCAATTTCCTAAAGAATTGAAAACCAGTACAATAACCCCCATTCCTAAAGTTACTAATAGTATTGAAGCAGTTGATTTTAGACCAATTAACTCATTACCACCAGTGGAGAAACTACTGGAAAAAGCAGTATATATTCAGTTGACAGAATATTTTAATGTAAATAATTTGTTTTTGGGAAATCAATCTGGCTTCAGAGCAAAACATTCATGTGAGACAGCTATACAACTAACACTGGCTAATTGGAAAGAGGATATTGATAAGGGAAAATTTGTAGTAGCCGTTTTTATCGACCTAAGACGTGCTTTTGAAACAATAGATCGGGAAATTTTGAATAAAAAATTAAAATATTATGGAATTGGAGGTAAAGTTCTGGAATGGCTGACTCAGTATTTGTCTAATAGGGAGCAGGTCATAAAAATTGATCATGTTATGTCATCAAAATTGAAGATTGATACAGGGGTGCCACAGGGAAGTATTCTGGGCCCGTTGCTATTTTTAATATATATTAATGATATTAATATAGAAATAAAATGTGACTTTCTAAACTTATATGCTGATGACACCCTTATAGTTATCAGTCATGAGAACCTTGATGTGGCAATACAACAGATGAATAGTGAGTTAAGGAAAATCGAACAATATTGTATTAAAAATAAATTAAAAATTAATATAAATAAAACTAAAGCTATGATAATAACAACGAAGTATAGACACATGTCATTAAATTTTAACAATAACATCATAATAAATGCATGAAATATTTAGGCTTAATTATAGATAATACTTTAACTTTTAACGAACATTTCTTATATATTCATAAAAAAATATCACAAAAATTGTTCTTTTTCTCAAGGATAGCGAAAAATGTGTCACTGCAAACAAGAGTAACTATTTATAATTCTATTATAAGGCCCCATTTTGATTATTGTGCTAGTGTATTATATTTAAATGTCAGCATTACAGAAATTACAGAATAGGGGAATGAGAATACTTCATGGGTGTAATAGATACTCCTATAAAATTAATATTAGAAGTGGTAAACTGGCTTTCTGTAAGACAGAGGCAAATGTACATGGTATATATTTTTATTTATAAAGTATTATTTATAATTCTATTATAAGGCCCCATTTTGATTATTGTGCTAGTGTATTATATTTAAATGTCAGCATTACAGAAATTACAGAATAGGGGAATGAGAATACTTCATGGGTGTAATAGATACTCCTATAAAATTAATATTAGAAGTGGTAAACTGGCTTTCTGTAAGACAGAGGCAAATGTACATGGTATATATTTTTATTTATAAAGTATTAAATGGATTAGTGCCTGAGTATTTAAAAAAATTAATAACTTTTAATAATGAGATTCATAATTATCAAACTAGGAGTATGCAAAATTGTTACATCAGAAAAACAAATCTAAGAAGTACCATGAATTCAATATTTTTTAAAGGACTAGATGCATATAATAAGTTGCCAGTTAAGAATTAAAGCTAACAGTAGCATCACAGTTTTTAAACAGGAGATTTTATTATTTGTCAAGAATACAATGAATGTTTAGTTAGGATGTTGATCTGATTATATTGATATTCATTCACTTATGCCAAGTAATTTTAAAATGTAGTAAAATTGGTGATTGTATTTTGTTCCTGTTGCTATTTTTATGTATTACCTATATGTATATTTAATTGGTCGTTAGATTGTAATGAATATAGGGTGTGATAAAATATATTTGTGAAATTGTTATATTGGTAAAATTTTTTAATTTGTATATTGGTGTTATATAAGAGTTATGTTGTTATATGTATATTTACTGCACACTGTTATCGTCATTATTTTCTAATTATATAGTAATTTTAATTATTATATATCATAAAACTGTAAGATTAGGATAACCTATTTAAATAAAGGTTATTATTATTTATTATTATTATTATTTTTCATTTGAGTTATTTAACTCCAGGTGTGTGATATATTTTATAAGGTTGGTAAAACAAGTATGTATTTTAATTTACATTTTAGGGACTTTAGACGACTAATCTCGGTCTCTTTATAGTTCTGTGGCAGGCGTGGCAGGTGCCAGTAAAATATAAATTAACCTATAATAACTTAAAATATTTGTGTTAGCGCGTTATTAGCGGTTGTCTCTGATGTTAGAATTGTTGCCAGTATTAAAAGAGGTAAGCCCCAAATACTTTTGTAGTTAGTAGTTTCTTAATTAAGATCATTTATGATTTAGGTAATATGGACAAGAAACGTTCTTCCAATTTTACACATGAAGAAGACCATTGCTGCACGGTCCAAATATTTGACATTTGACATGTAGTGAACTTATTCTTGCTTTACTCACATTTTCGAAGAAAGGAAGAAGAAATATCCAGACCGTGCAGCTATTATTTTAACGGGCGCGGTCGGACCGTTCTGCAATAATAAACTAATGAGCGGTCGGACCGTGCAGTAGTCACTCCCTTTATTCTTTCCTAATAAAAATAATTTTAGGTTAGATTTAACTCGAAATTTATAGATAACTCATACTTCATCCTAGAGTTACTTAAATCTCGATTTAACCCATAGTTTCCAGTTAACTTGCATTTGAAATACGCTACGTTTCACTTAACCCAAAGTTAACTCCGAGTCATGAGTTAACTCGCAATTGAAAAACCGGCCCTTAGGTGTGGAGACAAAAAAGATGGAAATAGATGAAACACAGCAAAACTGGCTAAGTTTCATTTCAAGAGGCAATCTTTTATATCCAAATGAAAATTTATTAGAAGCTACTAAGATAATGGAATCCGAATTCAATAAGATGCATGGAACTTCATTGACGAATGGAAAACATTTGTTCAAGAAACTAGCTGATCTAACGATAAGCAAGCTAACTTGCATAATTCCTTACGAGGTACTTTTATGTTTGGCAAGAACACGTACCTATATTAGGCTAAGAGAATTAAATCGTAGGATAAGTTTTGAAAATTGTAAAAAGCAACTAGAAAAAAAAAATGTCAAAATTTACTAATACAAAAAAATTGTAAATTAATTAATAAAACACGTTTAAACGTTTATTAATAGATTTATTTACGATATCATTCCGTTATGTAACATTTGTAATAGAATATTTATTCCATTAACCCAGTGAGGAAATTTTTCAAAAGCTAAATACCATTTTATATTGTCTAAAAGTGGCATCTTCCGGTTTTCTTTCTGTTCTTATTTGGGATTTACTGCCACACAAAATTAGCCTTCCAATTCATACAATGATTCATTGTTGTTAAAAATCTGTTCTTTCTCTTCTAATTTAAAAAACCAGCGCCTATTTATTTCACCCGCCTCAATTGAGCATAAAATAACAAGCATTATGTTTACTATAAAAATGACATCTGGCGATTCTGCAACACACGTGACGTCACGACCAGCGACAAGGATAGAAGATGCTGCGCATTGACATACCGTGTCTATGTGTATCATGACTTGAATAAGATCGCCATAAAATGCTCTTGGCGATGAATGTCAGAATCAAATTACAAATATGGAATTTTTAACGTCATAATGTCACAATTAAACTAAAACTAGATTATATTAATTTTTTATGAGATTAATAATTTTTATTTAAATGTTTTACGTTTTGCTTTGAATGTTATGGATTCCGCAATTTAATTCAATGCTGTATGACATATAGTCCTGCAGAGTATTTTGTTTTTGCATTATTCGACAATTATAACGTTCTCAATTTTTTTGGATTCAACATACTTTATATTTGCATGTTCAGAAATGGAACATCAATAAATATATTAGATATTTTTGTTATTATTGGGCCAATATAAGGCTTGAATAAGGTTGTTTATAGACAACAAGTCTCGAATAAAGAGAGGTAGAGTATTTTATAAGAAAGCATGAAAATGTAGGCGGCATTAATTATAGAAATTTGTTTCTTATGGTTACATGACAGTTTATTAATTGTAAAATGTAAATTCAAGTAAATAACTTTGTTTTGCGAGATTAATCGTCCACCTGATGAGCTACCAATAGCGAAAGAATATGTACATCTTCTTGTGGACTTCGTTTTTTAATTGGTGACCATAATGAATGAATTTGTGGTTAGTTAAAAAAAAAAAAAAAAAATTTTTAATAATTCGTTTTTAGACGTTTTGAATTTTATAATTTTTAATCCAATATTCATAATGTATTAAAGATAGTCCAATGAATTTAATAATATCATGTTTGGAGATGAAACATCGATCAATATAAGTATATCAATTTGGATATGTTTGTTATTATTATGCTTGTATAAAACCTAAACAAAGTCATTTATAAATATAGTATATAACTTGTATACTTATATGAGGCTTTTCCCACTTACATTCTATACAGTAAATTCACTTTTCAACCAAAGCACTTTGTGAGTGAATAGGAGAGAATAAAGCGAGAGCGCTAACATTCTGAGATTGACATGCAGGCACGCATGTGTAGTGCTCTCGCTTTACTGCTATCTCCTATTCACTCACAAACTGCTTTGGTTTGAAAAGTGAATATACTGTATACAAAAACTGCAGGGCATTATATAGGCATAGTACGTATAATATATGCAGGTGAGTGACGATAACACTTTAATTTATTTTTGTTTATTTGCAGATATAAAGTGGGAAAAATATATAATTAAAAATCTACATATTTTCAGAACAAATTGTAAAATAACTGACAGAAGACCTGATTAATTCAACAATTTCTTACATAATTTTAAAAAGTATACCAAGTATTTTTTTCCAGAAAAATCAATTTTTCTTCAATACGTTCTTTGGCTCGTAATTGCATTTTCAAAATCATAATTTGAATGTAAATAAATAAAAACTGATGAAAAAAAAGTTATAATAATTCACCCTGTATGCAGTATGTATTTATAATACATACATATTGTCTATAATTATTTATTTGTGGCCTTTATTCTCTTGACTTGACTTGTTTGAATATTAGCCATTGTTTCTACATATAAAATATTAAAATGATTAATAAATAAACTTCTATGCCTAAAGGACATAGTCAGAAGTTGTTCTTGCTTAAAATCAATTTTGTGGAAAAAATAGATTTTACTCAAAAACAACTTCTGGCTGTGTCCTTTTAGCGCAGAAGTTTATTAATCATTTTAATATAGAAATAGTGGCTTAAAATACTCAAAGAAATCAAGAGAATAGTACATACATATTACATAATATATCGTATTATAATACATGTTATGTAATATATACGCGGCATGTTGCATGTTAAATGTATCTGATGTATGAACTACATAGTTGTAATATATCAGACAAGTTACGAACATATGTATTATATACATAAATGATACATGTCGATTGTCATGTCGATGTTGCTGACATAGACCCATAATATCTTATGGGAATGTATATTGCCTGCTACATAGCTGATATATTCAAAGGAACAGCAGTTATGTATTTTATATGTATATATTACCTCGCCCTGTTTACTGGGATATAAGGTTCGGGTGGTATAAGGATTTCGTTGTTATTTGGGATTGGAAACAATTGATAATAATCAAATAGATTTTCTTTTACTAGATTACATGAAATTTAAAAAGAATTTTATTTTTCAAGTAATGTGTCTCAACTTTAATAATTTCTGGATATGATTATTTGTAGTTAAAATCAATTATTTCATTATGTTTCCTAAGTGGTTTTAATATTTCATCTAATTCTGATACATCTAAAATGCCATTATTTATTATGTTTAGTTTTGAAAATAACACACTGTTTTCTAAAATATCCAAAATTTCAATTATATTCTGGCAGTCTATAATCATAACATCTATCCAGTTTTGTATCTTTAAAAATAAATTGTATTTATTTAAATTATCGTGTAAAAGTTTGATTTGTTCTGTTAATTGATTTTGATTAGATAACATTTTTGTAATAACTGTGCTAGTTTCATTCATGAAGTTTTTCGTTAGTGTTAACATGTTTTTCATATCATGATGAATTTGTTGCAGATTTTTTTCTAATGTTTCTATTGCTTTTTCGAAACGTGATTATTAATTGTTCGATAATACCTAGACCTGTCTGTGAAGTCAAAGGGTAAGCTTGGGCAAATCTATAATCGTTACAAATTTTTGCTTATCTATGTGTCAACATATAAGTGTTCAAAGGGTTTTCGCCAATGGGAGTATTTTTTTAAATTTGATAATTCGTAATAATTCTGATTTTAGGAATTTGGGGTCCCTACCAGCTAATACAATATTGTATCGTTTATTTTTTCCATGAGGTGTGCTAACTTGTACGTTTGATCTAATAGTATCGTGAGAAATAGTTAAAAATATTTGGCTTTTAAAAGTATTGATAGCTTTTTCTGAAATAGGTATTTCAAGTATAGGATTTTCGATAGCTAAGTGTATAGTGTCATCAGTAGAATTTTCATCTACTTGTTGTTCGATTGCAGGCATTATTTGAATGTCCGAAATAATATTAACTCGCGAGGTAGACGGTTGCGGTTCTAATGTTTGCATGGGTTCCATTTCTAGGTCTCCTAAGTCGTCTAGGGTAGGAAAGTCAGTTTCAATTTTATTTTGTTCGTCCGGGTCAATTTGATTAATTAATGATTCATTTTCTATGGCATTTAATACGTCATTTTTTAATTGAATTCGAGAAAGGGCATCAGTAACTTTATTGTCCCTTTCATTTTGATATTCTATTTCATAGTCATATTATAATAATTTTAAATGCCAACGCGTAAGGCGTGAATTTGGTTCTTTTAGGTTATTGATCCATTGAAGCGGTTTATGGTCGGTAATAATTTTAAATTTTCTT
Source organism: Rhagium mordax (assembly GCA_963680705.1). NCBI lineage: Eukaryota > Metazoa > Arthropoda > Insecta > Coleoptera > Cerambycidae > Rhagium > Rhagium mordax. Next base: position 53,956,683 of record OY796656.1, on the reverse strand, counting down.
ACGAATAATTATGGGCGGAAATACTTTATCCATTATACTTAGTAATTCTTTTTCCACCGTACTATAATTTTTGTCCGCGTCGTTTAATGTACGACTAGCAAAAGCAATGGGTTTTTCTTGTCCAATTTCCTATAAAAACCTAACATACCGAGAAAAGATTTTATGTCTACTCGTTTTCGGAACGAGAAATTTTAAAATAGATTTTTTTTCAGATTTGGTTTTATTCCTTGAGGAGTAATTACATGACCCAGAAATTCTACGTTTTGTCTAAGAAATTCTGATTTATCTAGCTGAATTTTTAATTTTGTATCTCTAAATTTTTTAAATACTAATCATAGGTAAGTTTGAAATATGTTCTTGAAGGGAAGTTGAAAAGATGATAATATCATCCATATATACAAGGCATATTTTATTTTGGAGATCACATAAAACATGATAATTACCCTTTGAAAGGTAGCTGGAGCATTCTTAAGTCCAAATGGCATATGAAGGCATTCATATTTCCCATTTACGACATTAAAAGCGGTTTTTTCAATAGAATTTTGGTGCATCTCTATTTGGTGAAAGCCGGGCGCAAGGTCTAATGTAAAGAAATAATTACATTTGCCAAGTTTATCTAAAATATTGTCCATGTGGGAATCGGATATCTGTCGTTTACTGTTTTTTTCATTAATTTTGCGATAGTCGACTACAATTCGCTACTTCTTTTTACCGCTCACGTCTGCTTTTTTCGGTACTATCCAGATGGGACTGGACCAGGGGCTTTGACTATGACGGATAATCCCATCATCAAGCATTTTATTTATTTGACGATTGACCTCTTCTTTATGACAGAAAGGAAATCGGTGCGTTTTTGTATGTACTGGTGTTTCATCCGTGGTACGAATTTCAGGTTTTGTTTTATTAACAAAAGTTAATTTTGAATCATTAATGTGCAATTAAACTGAAAATTCTGAAAGTAACTTTAGTAAAGCGTTTTTTTCTTCAAAGTTCATATGATTAGTAGTACGAATCTGTTTTAAAATTTCATTTTTATTATCTATTTCATTTTTTACGTTGGTATCATTTGTTCAATATTAAAAATTTCAATTACCTCATTAATTAAAGATTTTACATGGAATGGTTCATGAAATGTGTAACATACTGTATGATCACTTGTATTTTGTATTTCAAAAATAGCTTTGTTATTTTCAGCAAGAGCAATAGTTTCCGGGATTCATAATTCATTAATCAGGTACTTATTAAAATTTCACCATAGTTTGCATCAACTGGGAATCTTTACTGAAGGCTTGAAAATGCAGGTATTTCAACTATAAATTGATTTTGTGTTTTTTCATAGCGATATTGAAATGGAATTTTAATATTAAATTTGTTATACAAAATCTTATTTTTGAAGTCCATAATAATAATAACTTTATTGAAAATAGGAATTTCCTTATATACAACATGTTATGGCACGAAGTTTTATTATATGGTACATTTTCACTTAAAAATATTCTATTTTAACATTTTAACATTCAGTTACGCATTGTTTTATGTTTATTATACTTATACGCACTATGCAAATTAAAATGTCAAAATTAAAACAGCAAAGTATTCAATTCAATTACTATAAAAAACAATATAAAAATAAATAACATGACAATATTTTCTTATTATTGTGACAGTTGATTATTATAATATTAAATTACTAAGGTATGTAACACTAATTAGTTTAACATATACAACATTTTTAGGTATCTATTGCAGTTTTGATATAACTCAATAATTTGCTTTTAAATGTTCTTAAATTATCAGTGTTTTTAAGGATGTCGGGAAGCATATTAAAACTGTTTAGTCCACTAAAAAACAAAGAATTCCAACACTTCTTCGAATTAGGTTTTGATATATGAAAATGTTTTCTAGACCTTGTTGAATATTGATGAATTTCGTCATTCGTTCTTAAAAAAATATTTAGGTAGGGTGGTTGAAGGCCTTTCACAATTTTATATATAAAAACCATACTTAGATAATATAGCCGTTTTGATACTGACAACCACTGCAAAGTGTCCAACATGCCCTGAATTGGTGTATACCTATTACATTGCAGTATGATTCTCATACCTCTGTTCTGAAGTTTTTGTAACTGGGACACTCTATTTTGATTAAACATGTATATTATAGTAGCACAATAATCAAAATGTGGTTGGACTATACTGTTATAACAAGTAACTCTGGCATACATCGAAAGTTTTGTTGCTACTCGAGAAAAAAAATATAACTTCTTTGAAATTTTTTTAATAATATATTCTCCATGGCTATTGAAAGTAAGAGTATTATCTATGATAAAGCTAGATATTTCATTTCTTCTACTATTTCTATACTTTCACTTTCCATTTTGATATCAATAATATCCGTATTTATTTGTTTATATTTATGATTAGTTGTTAAAATCTTGGCTTTGGTCTTTTTTATATTTAATTTAAGCTTGTTTGTTTTTAAATAACTTTCAATTTTTTCCAGAGTACCGTTAACTAATACTCCAGGAAACGTAGGCTCAAGGTGGAAAACTATATAGGATTTGATTTTTATTTTTTTTTATATTGATCTTGGGATGCTCAATTTGGGTCTGAGTTTGTGGGACACAGCTGTCCCCGGAACATCCCCATCCACCCCCCCAAAGGGCTTTTTTTTTGCTTTTTGCCTTATATCGAGCTTCCGGTGCATTCTATCGCAAAAGTACCTATATTGAAAATTAAAGAGGGATAAACGGTGTACAATATGAGCCATGTTTGGTTGTTGTACGTCAAACCGTTTCTTTGCACGGGCACCTCAAAGTTGGCCCTCCCTTTGAAATAGACACTTCGTAATTTTTTTATTGTGGCTCACAGACAATACTAATTAAAAATAAAACATATGGCAGTTTATCACCGATAAATACTTGATTTTTTGGTATATATCTGTTTTTTCTGACATTGCTCTTTTTCGAGATACAGGGTCGTCCATCCTAAAATTCACTCCATCGTATCACCGGGGTTGTTCATATAGGATAGTTCAAAATTTATGGTATTATAGACTTCAACGTGCTGTTTGAAAATACGTATCAGACGACCAAATTTTTTCGCCGGAACTACCCCTTAACCTGAAAAAAGTGTTTTTAGGTTAGGTTTTTCTTTAATATTCGCTCTTCAGGGCACTCTATGAGAAATCGTCACGTACTGTTGTATACTCGCTTATATGGTTTATGTATAGGTTTCATAATTATTTTTTTTTACAACACCCTGTATTCGAAATTTTTTTTTTTTAGAGGGTTCTAAAAAAAATATTTTTTTAACGTTTACTAATATGCATATGTTTTTAGTATATGCCATCTACTTTGTATATCTCTATATGGTTTGTTAATTAGACTACCCCTTCACCCCAAAATCGTTACCGCGGCGTAACAGTTTATCAGAAAATTACATTATTCATGTTATGCACATATTCTATACGCATGTATGTATTGCAAACGTTTTCCTCAAATATTTTCTCTGAGGGTTATTAAAAACAAATATTCTTTTACCGCCTTTTAATACGCATATATTATGTAGCTACTATGTACAGTATTCTTCTGTTCTAAGTGTATTTACGACAGAAATACATTGACAATGAGTAAACGTTACTTATGCTGACTGTACTCCTTTCCACATCACCTGAGAGGTAGAGTATTTGGCGCGTTTTTTTTAATTGTGGTATCCCCATTAGGCCCACTCCACAGCGATAAATCGTCCCCGTTAATAAAACTTGCGTCGCTTAATTCCGGAAGGACCCGGTTGCGCTACGTCCTCTTCGAAATCAATGTCAAGTTCGCCCACATCTTCTGTAACGTCCGCATGGCCGATCAGTTGTTCATCGTCGTACTCCTCTTCCACATTAATTTCGATTTCTGGCATGTTCGTACAGCCTTCGTTGCAATTTGTGCAAATACTTGAGCAGTTTAAGCCTGCTTTACGACACCCGCACGCGCGGCGACAGTCCTTCTTGTGTCTACACTACAGTCACAAGCTCCTGAAAAATTGCTGAGACTTATTTCCTGCAAATGCAAAGGACTGTCGCCGCGCGTGCGGGTTTCATAAAGCAGGCTTAAACTGCTCAAGTATTTGCACAAATTGCAACGAAGGCTCTACGAACATGCCAGAAATCGAAATTAATGTGGAAGAGGACTACGACGATGAACAACTGATCGGCCATGCGGACGTTACAGAAGATGTGGGCGAACTTGACATTGATTTCAAAGAGGACGTAGCGCAACCGGGTCCTTCCGGAATTAAGCGACGCAAGTTTTATTAACGGGGACGATTTATCGCTGTGGAGTGGGCCTAATGGGGATACCACAATTAAAAAAAACGCGCCAAATACTCTACCTCTCAGGTGATGTGGAAAGGAGTACAGTCAGCATAAGTAACGTTTACTCATTGTCAATGTATTTCTGTCGTAAATACACTTAGAACAGAAGAATACTGTACATAGTAGCTACATAATATATGCGTATTAAAAGGCGGTAAAAGAATATTTGTTTTTAATAACCCTCAGAGAAAATATTTGAGGAAAACGTTTGCAATACATACATGCGTATAGAATATGTGCATAACATGGATAATGTAATTTTCTGATAAACTGTTACGCCGCGGTAACGATTTTGGGGTGAAGGGGTAGTCTAATTAACAAACCATATAGAGATATACAAAGTAGATGGCATATACTAAAAACATATGCATATTAGTAAACGTTAAAAAAATATTTTTTTTAGAACCCTCTAAAAAAAAAAAATTTCGAATACAGGGTGTTGTAAAAAAAAATAATTATGAAACCTATACATAAACCATATAAGCGAGTATACAACAGTACGTGACGATTTCTCATAGAGTGCCCTGAAGAGCGAATATTAAAGAAAAACCTAACCTAAAAACGCTTTTTTTAGGTTAAAGGGTAGTTCCGGCGAAAAAATTTGGTCGTCTGATACGTATTTTCAAACAGCACGTTGAAGTCTATAATACCATAAATTTTGAGCTATCCTATATGAACAACCCCGGTGATACGATGGAGTGAATTTTAGGATGGACGACCCTGTATCTCGAAAAAGAGCAATGTCAGAAAAAACAGATATATACCAAAAAATCAGGTATTTATCGGTGATAAACTGCCATATGTTTTATTTTTAATTAGTATTGTCTGTGAGCCACAATAAAAAATTACGAAGTGTCTATTTCAAAGGGAGGGCCAACTTTGAGGTGCCCGTGCAAAGAAACGGTTTGACGTACAACAACCAAACATGGCTCATATTATACACCGTTTATCCCTCTTTAATTTTCAATATAGGTACTTTTGTGATAGAATGCACCGGAAGCTCGATATAAAGCAAAAAGCAAAAAAAAGCCCTTTGGGGGGGGGTGGATGGGGATGTTCCGGGGACATCTGTGTCCCACAAACTCAGACCCAAATTGAGCATCCCAAGATCAGTATAAAAAAAAATAAAAATCAAATCCTATATAGTTTTCCACCTTGAGCCTACGTTTCCTGGAGTATAAGTCAATAGCTCGATTTAAAGTTTGATCAGCAACATATATCAAGGTATCATCAGCAAAGAGATTAATATTATTATTTCCTTCAATATGATTGATGTCGTTTAAGTAAATTATGAAAAGAAGTGGTCCTAAAACATTACCTTGTGGGACGCCAAAATTATTTAAAACCTCGTTTGAAAGCGATGAACCTACTCTAGTTAGTTGTCTTCGACAGTTCAAGTAATCTTTGAACCAGTTTAAAACTGTGCCAGTTATGCCATAATATTCTAGTTTCCTTAATAATAGACTTCGGTCTATTGTCTCGAAAGCTCTCTTTAAATCCAAAAAAACTGTTACTATATATTTATCATCATCTATGTATTTTTTCCAATTTGTTATCGTAAATTGTAATGCAGTTTCGCAAGAATGATTTATTCTAAAACCAGATTGTTGTCCAATCAATAAGTTATTTTCATTAAAATATTCCACGATTTGTTCATGTACTGCTAGTTCTAATACTTTTTCAAGAGTTGGTAATGTATTAATTGGACGAAAATTGCATGTCTCAATGGTATTATCAAAGTTTACAGAATACTATAAGTTAAATCACTCTAAGAAATTCGCGAATCCGCCTGCCCTACCACTTGGCTTGCCTGTCCCTACCTCTTGACTTCCACTTCCGCGATATATGGCCCCGGGGCTCCTCGGTGTATTGTCTAGTATGTTACACAGTGGCACTCGGTCACTCTACGAATGATTTCTGTGACCTAGGTACAGGATTCGTACGCTGATTGTGTTTTTAAACGTTGCTAATACACCCGGTATCCGTGTCGCTTTATTATAGCAACACGTGTTCGCGGTATGCCTTTGATCTCTTTATGATAACGCGGTATGCCTTTGATGTACAAATATGAATGGTCCGAGAAGGAGTGAGGTAACTTATAGTATTCTGTAAACTTTGGTATTATGGACTTTAGGAATAGGTACAACTGTACTGGTCTTAAATTTTTCTGGATAAGTTCCTGTTTCCAAAGAAGTATTTATAAATTTCAGAATTACATGTCCAATAACATCAAAAGATTCTTTTAAAAACTTGGCATGTAAAATTTCATTTTGGATAATTTTATTCTCTAAAGAAAATATTATTTTACGTAGTTGACAATAACTAATTTTTTTAAAAGTAGTAATACCACAGTTTATTTGAGGAAAATTTTGTAAAGACCACAACTGATCAGTTTTTATGTTAGTTACGATATCATTTATACTGTTTACAAAATATTTGTTAAATTGGTTAGCTATTTCATTTTCAGAAGTAATGGTTTTTATTTGATTATTTTCTACAAACATTATACGCTTGAAATCATATGATACGTTTGGTTTTATTAATACTTTTAAATTCTTCCACATTTGTTTGGAATTCTGTTTGTTTAAATCAATTTTGTTTTCATAATACCTTTTTTCTTTGTTTTTTAGCATATTTACATATTCATTTCTTTGCATTTTATAATATTGCCACCTTTCATCCCTATCTACGTACTACTTCTTTTAAACTGTTTGTAAGCTATATCCCTTTCTTTTGCTTTATTTTTTAATTCGTAATCATAGAATGGAACTTGGTTAGTTTTTACTTTTAAGATTCGTAAAGGTGCTACTTTATCAACAATGTTCGTAATTTTGACCAAAATGCCATCTAAAATAGTATTTACCCCAATACAGTCTAACAACCAGTTAATGCTATGAGTTCCCTATTTACACTTAACATGTTATTTGCATTCAGGATTCTAGTAGTAATATACTTGTCCTGAACAACCGAGTTACTATTAAACACATTTACAGATATTATTGAATGATCTGTAATTTTTGGGGTATCATGAACATTAGCTTCAACATTTTTATGATTTGTGATGACATAATCCACTAAAGACTTGCTGTTGTTTGTGACTCTTGTATATTCACTAACAACTTGATCAACCCCATATACATTAAATAATTGTTTTAACTTCCTACTATAAAAACTATCAGTCTTATAATCTATATTTATATCCCCTAACAGAACGCATTTTTTATTACCAAAATAGATGTCTAATATTTCTTCCATTTTTTCTATGAAGACTGCATCACTAGAACTCGGCGAATGGTATATTCCACCAATAACCCATTGTTGTCCTGATATCTTTACCTCGATAAATTGAAACCAATAGTTTTCTTTTAGTACTACAGGCCGTTTGAGTTTATAGTCGATACCACTTTTAACATATATTAAAACGCCTCCGGTGTGTCTACTGTTACTATCACATCGTATAAGGTTATATTGACTTAGATAGATGTAATTCAAAGTCCAAAATGTCTTCAGTTGTTCTAGTTTCACTTAACACTAAGAATGAAGGGTTATAACATGCAATTTGTGCAATAATTTTATTTTTGCTAGATATAATACTTTAGGCCAGTCAATAAAACCATCATACATCGCAAACGCGCATGTATCTACGATTGTTTTATATGTTATTAGGGCCCCTGAGAGTAGGCTATACACAAGTTTGCAACCCTGAAAACCCTGTGCTACTCCTGTGGTGCTCGAAAAACTGCGAAATTCTGGCACTTGTTGCATTTGTTTTGAAAATAATAACTTAAGGAAGCGTTTTTCGGGTATCTTCTTTCAAACGCGCATGTATCTACGATTGTTTTATATGTTATTAGGGCCCCTGAGAGTAGGCTATACACAAGTTTGCAACCCTGAAAACCCTGTGCTACTCCTGTGGTGCTCGAAAAACTGCGAAATTCTGGCACTTGTTGCATTTGTTTTGAAAATAATAACTTAAGGAAGCGTTTTTCGGGTATCTTCTTTCTATACTTTTGTAAAGCAGCAAATTTGCTACAATTTAAGCCTAACCAGAGCTCTCTAGGTCCATTGGTTGCGGAAATACAGCCAGTGGAAGATGGGTAATTTTTTCTAAAAAGTGAAAATTTATCGGTAGGGTCATTTTCTAAGACACGTGCCGGCTAAACTAATGCTCCTAGAGAAAAGCCATGAAAATGAGTTTGTACAGAATTGCATTAGCTTCAATTTGATCCCAAAATGGCGCCTCTAGGCCTCATACTTTCCTCAGAAACTAAAAAATAGTAAAACATCGGATTTTGGGAAAATGATGAAAACATTGTACTGAATAATGTATTTCTTTAAAAAAACTTGCAAAAACTTGAATTTAACATAACGTAAACATAAAATAAACAACGTAAACATAAATGTAAACTATAAAATACTATTTACACAGTCAAGCACAAACACCTCAGTAGTTTAAAACTTCGACCTATTGGAAGGTCCGGGTCTCATCCAGTCTGGATTAGTGGAAGAGGGAGGGGGAGGAGAAACGAGGGTTTCTGGAGGTGGAGGCGAGTCGTCATGTTGTTGGGTCATCCACATCCTCGTCCTCCCCGTCCAGGACGATAAGGGTGGCGTTGCTGCAACTTCGACCTTGGCAAAAGGAACATAGGATAGAGCACTTGAGCCCTGCCTTTCTGCAAGTGCACGGCCCTAAGCACCCTTTCTTGCATTTGCAAGCCACCATTTTAAGCAGGGTTTGAGGAGCGGGCTCTGCGCACATTTTGACTAGCATGAGACTTTATTCGCTGGTAGCCCATCCCTAGTCACACGGGTTTTTATCGACCCCCAACCATTTTTACACCTGGTGATAGGTCCTCCAAGAATGATATTTTGCAGCCTTTGTGGTGGCGGGGAGGCGGCCGATTTTACAAATTCTGAGTATCGCAGGGTGTTCACTTAGCGTTCCCTCATCTTCTCCGTAGAGGTTCATCAAGATTTTCTCGCCAGCATTTCCTACTTCTTCCTGGTTGGAGTTTGGATCAAGGAAAATGCTGGCGAGGTATATCCAGTGGGGTTTCTTTTGAAGACGTTGCACCACTTCATCTTACCTTGCCAGAAAAGGGCAGAGGTGGTATCACACTCACTGATGCAGGAACAAAACCGTATGTGGTACCCCATTTCTCCACATGTGAAAAAATTTGCTGGATATTGGGCGCACTCTGACCCATCTCTGCTGCCTTTCTGGAAGTACACGTTCGTATGTAGAGAGCTTAAGCCGTTGAGAAGGATCAGTAGGTCGACGTCATTTCCAATGATGAAAACTTGGTCGAAGATGAGCTCTTGGAGAGAGCAGCCCTCACTATATCAGCATCGGCGTCTTCTTGAGATTGATGTACCTCGATACCCTACCTCACAAATTCATGGTGATCAGTCGGCGTTTGTTAGATTCATTTGAGAGCAGTTTTGCTTGGGGCACTTTGATGGGTGTTGATTCATCAAACAAAATGTCACTGCAGGAAAGAGAAGCAAAGCATCGCAGGCGTTCAGCTGATTTAGTGCTCCTCATAGCTGCATCTTGTGGGTATCCATCAAAAACCACAGCTACGTTTTTGCCAAAGCGGTTGACAACGTAGCTGACGTATCCCGCCACAATGGCTCTGACTGAATCATATATATATTCAACATATTTCATTTTAAATAAAACAAGAAAAACGGTATGTAATTTTGTTTGTTTAATGAATTTTCGGTATTTGTTTAGTGTATTTTTATATGAAGCCATATGTTACATCTAAAATGTTAAATTCAAATTCTTGCACGTTTTTTTAAAGAAATATATACCAACATTATTCAGTACAATGTTTTCCCAAAATCCGATGTTATACTATTGTTTCGTTATTGAGGAAACTATGAGGCCTAGAGGCACCATTTTGGGATCAAATTGAAGCTAATGCAATTCTGTACAAACTCATTTTCATGACTCTTCTCTAGGAGTATTAGTTTAGCCAGTACGTGTCATAGAAAATGACCCTACCGATAAATTTTCACTTTTTAGAAAAAATTGTCCATCTTTCACTGGCCGTATCTCCGCAACCAATGGACCTAGAGAGCTCTGGTTGGGCTTAACTTGTTGCAAATTTAGTTTGCTTTACAAAAATAGAATGATGATACCCGAAAAACGCTTTCTTAAGTTATTATTTTCAAAAAAAATGCAACGAGTGTCAGAATTTCGTAGTTTTTCGAGCACCACGGGAGTAGCTCAGGGTTTTCAGGGTTGCAAACTTGGGTATAAACTACTCTCAGGGGTCTTAATAACATATAAAATAATCGTGGATACATGCGCGTTTGCGATGTTTGCCTTTTCTTGTGTCGATATTGACTGGCCTACTTTGGGCGTTTAAGTAAATGATATCTTGATTAAAGTTTATATATTCAGATGTATTTTTTTCTATTGAAGGCTTAGTCAGTTTTTTGTATTCATTCTCATTGTTTTAACAGGCACTATTGTAGGTAATCCGTTTATATATTTGATCGTTTTGGTATTATCTCCATTTTGGATCAGATCATTTAATTTGCTTTTTATATGTTTGTAATAATCTCTTTGTTTCTTTGTTTGATCTCCAAATACAATCAATCCGGGTATATTAATTTTATTTTTTTGTTTCAGAGCCTCTTTAGCATTTTCTGCAGTTGGAAATATGACTTTAATAGGTCTAGTTTTCCCTACAGTAAATTTTCCTATTCTAAGTATCTTTATATTATCCATCGTTGAACCAGTTTTTCCCATAATATTTGTAACAGTTTCAAGTTCCTCATCAGTTCTTTCTTTTCTATCCTTTAACGATTCATTGACATTTAATACAATAACGTTTTTTGCCCTATATTTTCTTTCTTCTAATTCGGAGACAACGTTTTCAAATTCTATTAAAGCATTTTCTGGTTCAAATGTACCCCTGTTTGTACTTTTAGCTGTATTCAGTTCTTCAATCTGTTTTTCTAATTTTTCAATTTTATTCATCAGTAATGGAAGTAGTTTAAAACCACTCTCACAGTTCACACAAAAAGATTAATCTTCTCTTTTTCAGAGATATGCATCTCAACTCTGAGCTTGAAAGCCCAGAGCATTTTTCACATAGGATTTGTTTACATCCATCACAGATTATGCTTATCTCGGTGTCTTTTGGTAAAAAGTAGCGCGCTAATGCCGCGTTTCTGCGATTTAAAAAAATTGGCCTTACTGTTCGGCCCTGTAACTCGGAAAGTATTAGTCTGAGAAATGTAGAAGCAATTTTGTAGCAAATTTTGTCCTCTACAACTTTTAGTAGGAAACTTTTTCTCTAAAACCTACAGGAACGGAGTTACATGCCAAAAACTAGTTTTGGGCGCCATTCTTCCAAGATGGCGGCGCGAGCGGCTGTCGCACGAGGTCGCAAACTTAGTGTCATACTTAGGGCCCCCAAGTCTACAATCCTGCCAAGTTTCAAAACTCCTCAACCTTTTGCACCAAAACACCTTTTTTATGTCTCTAATGATTGGACTATTTAATTGGTGTTTGCTCAATTTTTGGTATAAAATTTCCATCAGGTTTAAAAACATTATAATTTTTAAATGGCGAATAAAATGGTTTTTGTTGATGATTAGTATAATTTTGATTTTTAAATGTACCTCTTTGGTTTTGAGATTGTGAATTTTGAAAATTTTGTTTATGACAGTTTTGTGTTCTTCGGTCATATTCTTGTTCTGATTCCTCGTTTGCAACTATTTGCATAGCAGCTTCTAATGAATCTGGGGACTTACATTTTACTATGTTTTTAATGTCCTTATTTAAATTGTTAATACCTATATGTTACGAGAGTTAATTGTTCATAATTTGTAATTTTAATTTGTTTCATTACTGCATTAGCACCTGTTTCATTTAATTTAGCAACTAATAAACTTCTAATGAATTGTAAATGAGTACCGAATTCGGCAGATGTTTCATTTTTATTAATACTCGCGGTCATTAGATCATTGAGCAACGTTTGTTCGTTGTCTGTCTGCAAAAGCACTGTTTAAGGAATTTTTTATTAACGGCCATGAATTTAATTCTTCTTGAGGGCTAACTAACTCTGACACGTGTCCACGTAATTTAGAAATTATAGTTCTAACAATAGCTCGGTTCCTTTGATGATTTGGATAGGCCTTATCTTCAAAATTAGCAACAAGGTCATCACATGCTCCCAAAGATGATGGTAACATACATTTATCGCCATTAAATGGAGATAGAACAGATACGATAAAGACCTGAATCTATTTCTTTTGCCATTTTAGATGTTTAAAATACAATTTTAGTTTAATGAAAAAATTAAAAATACTTAGGTAATGTTAAGTTAATCAATTAATTATCAAATAATTGAAATAATTAGCTGTATTTGATATAATGTATCAGAATACGTTAAAATATAAAATTCTTTCGTTTTATTTTCAACAAAAATCAAGTCTCCTTAAAAACTAACGTAACAAGAATGGTACGCTCTTGTAAATAATTTCTGAAATGAAATAACTACAAGAATGTTCACAATGAACAAGCCTAACTAATTCTGTCAACAAAATCTATTTGATTTGGAAATTTGGAAAGGAGCAAAAGGAATATTAGACACTTACTTTGTAGTCTTCTAACAACCTCTTGGAGACTTGAACTTTTTTGGATAGCACTTCGAAGATTTTTCTTAAATTCGAATAGCGATTTTTCAATAGAAATAGAAAGGTAAATTTGCAATAAATTACCCTCGCTATCTTAACGACTGCGGTTGAAGATGGAAAACACCCTTTTTAAAAACAATCACAAATACTATTGAACATGTATTTATTATAAACGATATAAAAATACAACAACTTGTTCATTCAGAGATGAGTTCTAGACTGAAATTATACTATTTATATTATATATAATAATCAAAATTACCTAGTGCCAATACATACAGGGTGGTGAAAAAAAATTTGTTTTTTTAAATGGAATACTCTGTATATTTCATGACAGGTTTGTAGTACTCTTTGAGCTGATTTCAAAAATGTATAACTCCCTTGAGTTTAGATCAAAATAGGTCGATATATTCAAGGATAAACATGAGAAATATTTGTTTTCACACTTTCGAGGTGGCTTGGCATTCTGTCTTAATTGTTGACTTTTAGCTGTCAAAATAATGTTCCTTAGCAATAAAGCCACCTCGAAAGTGTGAAAACAAATATTTCTCATGTTTATCTTTGAATATCTCGGCCGATTTTGATCTAAACTCAAGGGAGTTATAAATTTTTTAAATCAGCTCAAAGAGTACTACAAACCTGTCAAGCAATATACAGGGTATTCCAGTTAAAAAAATCAACTTTTTTTTCACCACCCTGTATGTATTGGCGCTAGGTAATTTTGAATATTATATTTGAAAAATTCGGTAAATGTCTGATAAGGCTACATTTTAAAATTTTAAAATATCTTCACAAATAAGGAAACAGAGGGAGGGGCAAAATTAGAGTTGACACCCTGTACAATAAGAGTGAAAATTTGGGATAATTTTTTAAAATGGCAAATTAATACTATTAAGATTTCCTTTAATGTTCTATAATTTTTTGAAAGTTGGAGTAGTTTTCAATTATATAATTTTTAGATTCTTTTTTAAATTTATGAGGCATGTTTATTAATAATCTAATATTTGTAAGGAGTAAATTATAAAACTTGGGAGCGAAAAAAGTTATGTATCTTTGGTTATGAGATTTCTTAAAAAATGGAATTGTCAGTGCTTCATTTATTTGCGTTCTAGTTCGTTAATTGTGAAAAACAGTTGGAAATAAATGTTTTATTTTAACTATATAAGTTATGCAACAATCTGCATATAGTGATCTAATATTTAGGGTTTTTATATGTTTATAAAGTAATAATAATAATTATAATAATAATAAATGGACTATATTAGGCGAAAGTTTAGTACATACTATTTTACCTAAATGATAAATAAATGAAACAACATACCTAAATGTAAATCATAAGAAAAACATAATGGAGAAAGAGGGAAGGAAAATTCGAAATATAAATATACAACTAAATGTCTTCAGTTATTAAATTAATAGAATAGAATAGAATAGAATAGAATATCTTTATTGAAATAATATACATGATATCACTCAAAAGGACTGCAGATCAGCAGAGCCGTTTTTAACTCCATCCCAGAAATTACAAAATATAAAATAACATAAAATGTTAAACATTAATATAAATATGTACACAAATAACTAAAAGCCAACTAAAGATGTTGGTCACTAAGTAGTTTATTTTTACAAATCGATTTTACAGCATTAAATTTGGAACAATTGGAAGAAGCAATGAATTTGTTATATAAAAAGGGAGCCATGTAGTAGAATGAATGTTTAAATAAGGATGATTGGTGTCGAGGTATTGTTAGTTGGTTCATGTTCCGCAAGTTAAGCGTATGAATATTTGTACGATAATTTAATGACTTAAATAGATATGAGGGTAAATGGGTGTTCATAATTTTAAATAATTGTGTTAAATAAAGGAGAGTAAATCTGCCTTCTATTTTAAGGATATTTAACTGATTGTAGTAAGGCGTAATGTGTTGTTTTTTACATTTGTTGTATGAGAATCTGAAACACGCATTTTGTATCAGTTGTAATTTATGTTGAAAATGGTTAGTTAAAAACCAGAAGTACACTACTACAATACTCCAAGTTACTTAAAACTAGGGAGTTTACTAGTCTCCATTTCAGTTCACAACTTAATGAATCTTTAAATTTATAAAGATAATTAAGCTTGGCATATGCCATTCTACACCTAGGGTTTCGCAAAAATTCAGAGAAGTCGCTGAAAGTTGAATATGTATAGAAGAGAATTCAAGGAAGATTTTGTTCATGAAAAAGGGGGCGGTTGCAATGTATTCTGATTAATAAACAGCATTTTTTTCGGAAATGCCGTGCCTCAGCAGACGCTTATGAAGTGTAACGACGGCAACGTCGCATCCTTCCTAATTCAAAATAATTTATAACGTCAAACGTCAAACAATTTATTGAAACTTTTTCATTAAAATAATTTACTTTTTTTATCATGTTTATGTAAAATATCAAAATATAAGTATTTCATGCAAGCATGTCAGATAACAAAAACAAATAGACTTTCATACATAACAATAAATGTAAAATATTCTTATCGGAGAATAGAACTACCTACTAGGAATATTCGAAGTGAAGCTGAAATGAAGTTCTTGAATATATTATGGCAAACTATATATTATGATTATAAAAATACTAATTGGATTGGTATCAATGACTATTTGGCATCAATTAATTGGGACTCACTTTATAACTGTAAAAATGTTGACGCCGCTTTAAACATCTTTTACGATGCAATCTATTGTGCTATATCTATATTCACCCCAATTAAGAAATTTAAATCGTCAAATTTTCCACCTTGGTTTTCTGCTGAACTGAAAAGTTTAGTATTAAGAAAAAAAATTGCCCATAGGAATTTTAAATTAACTGGAAGAAACTCTCATTATAATGAGTTCTCAGATCTTCGTGATAGATGCAAAATAGTTAGTGATGAATGCTATCGTGCTTATCTCAATAACATTGAAATCAGTATTCAGAATGACTCAAATACATTTTGGAAATATATTAACAATCTTAGAAAAGATCATTCGATTCCCGATTCTATGTATTTGAATAATGCTACTGCAACTAATGGTTTAGAAATTGTAAATCTTTTTGCTGAATACTTTTCAACCGTATATTCTAACAATAATGCACCCATTCAAGTACTCCCAAAGAGAAACCTTGTAGACATAGCAAATATTATAGTAACTGTAACAGATGTTTTTGATGGGATTCAAAATTTGAAAAACAAATGGTCATATGGTCCTGATGGTATCCCAGCAAATTTCTTGAAAAATTGTTTCTGTACGTTGACTTATTCAATTTATTATATTTTCAATCAATCTATACACACAGAGCAATTTCCTTGCTTTTGGAAAAATAGTTTTATTACTCCTATTTTCTTTTCAAGTCGGGCAATAGAGAAGACATAAAGAATTATAGGAGTATTTGTATTCAGTCAGTTCTACCAAAGCTTCTAGACAAAATTGTTAGTGTACAGCTGTCATGGTCGTACAGAAGTACTATAATTCCACAACAGCATGGATTCACTACAGGTAAATCTACTGCCACAAATTTAATAATATATCAACAATTTTTTGTGGACACCTTGGAGAAAGGTATGCAGGTAGACGCAATCTACACAGACTTCTCCAAGGCCTTTGACAGAGTTGACCACACTTTATTGATTGAAAAACTTAATTCAATTGGCTTTGGCAATAGTATTGTTAACTGGATGTCGTCCTTCCTTACTAATCGTACACAACAAGTCAGAATTAATAATTATATATCTAACACAATTGCCGTTAGCTCTGGAGTACCACAGGGATCGCATTGTGGCCCACTTCTTTTTAATCTATTTATTAATGATTTATGTAATGTCGTTACATCTGTGAATTACTTATTATTTGCTGATGATCTCAAATTGTTCTATACAGTTAGTGATCTATCAGATTGCAGAACGAGTTGCAGAACACTTCAAGATGATCTAAATAGAATATATGAATGGTCTGCAGAAAATTATTTAAATCTAAACATAGATAAATGCTGTAGTATATCCTTCTACAGGAGCCAATCACATATTGACTATACTTATACCATTGATAATGTAAACCTGGGAAAAGTTGATAGTGTAAAAGACTTAGTATTATTTTTGATTATAAGTTAACTTTCAAAAATCACTTATAGTACAGCGGATTAGCTAACCTATTGTGCACTTTTTGATAAAAGCACCAAATTTGGCACAGAGGTAGACCCATGTAATATGAACAATTTTGGATGTGGAGCCATCTGCCAACTGCCCCCTGGCGGCCGTGGCGGCCATTTTCCAAGATGGCTGCCAGTGGACACCCGAAAGCCAACAGCACTAACAGCAGTTAGATAAAATTTGCTGCTGAAGGTTTTAGTGAATGTTTATTGAATGTTTTGAATGAGAGATAGTTTGTAAGTTATATACAGGGTGGGTCAATAGTGCGTGCGTGCGGAGATAGAGAAGAAATCTATATCTCCTGTTTCGTTAGAGATAGAGGCATGGTTCAGAATTTTAATTAAATTGTGAGAAAAAGTACATTTTTTAAATTTATTACCAATTATACAGGGCGATCCGTTAAAGTGGTAGATGAAAGAACCTATTTTTTAAATGGAATGACCCAATTTTTTTTATTATATTTGAATACCACTATTCAGCGGTAAAATATTTTTAAAATTTCTTTGATGGTTAATGAATTAAAAAATATTTTGATTGAAAACTGCCGTTTGCAGGGATCATTTTGAAAATTGATTTTGGACTTATTTTTGGAGAGTAATTTTTTTTCTTTGACATGGTAGTGGTGTATGCCTTACTTTAACTATTAGCTGATGTAGAAAATATTTTTTTCATACAAGGTGTTCATAAGCGCACTGCTAAATAAATATTCAAACTACCAAAACTCAACTTTTTCAAGTGGAACACCCTATATATTTTTGTAAAAATTGTGTAATTTTTATTTCTCTGCAACTTTGATATGATATGTCCCATACCTAAAATGAATAATTTTCTAGATGTTGTTGTTTATGTATAAATAGGTATGTATTATTCAGAAAAGTCAATGTACCTTTGAAATTATTTCATAGAAACAAAGACATTTAATTTCAGTTACTTTCAATTTTGTTGCCTCCAGAACTTATGCTAAAAAGTATTCTCACAGAACCCATCCATAAGAAGCATCTTCCAAAAGTTTAAAAACAGATTTGAAGAAACAGGTGGCATTTCTTATAAAAAAGTCAATCGTAGAAAAAGGACTACAAATGAAGATAACGACAGTTTTCTATAAAAATATTTTTTATTTCATTAACCATCCAAGAAATTTTAAAAATATTTTACCGCCGAATAGGCCATCATAGTGGTATTCAAACATAATAAAAAAAATTGGGTCATTCTATTTAAAAAATATATATTCTTTTATCTACCACTTTAACGGATCGCCCTGTATAATTGATAATAATTTAAAAAAATGTACTTTTTCTCACAAATTAAATAAAATTTTGAACCATGCCTCTATATCTAACGAGACAGGAGATACAGAAGAAATGCGCACTATTGACCCACCCTGTATATAACTTACAAACTATCTCTCATTCAAAACATTCAATAAACATTCACTAAAACCTTCAGCAGCAAATTTTATCTAACTTCTGATGTCTTTCGGGTGTCCACTGGCAGCCATTTTGGAAAATGGCCGCCACGGCCGCCAGGGGGCAGTTGGCCGATGGCTCCACATCCAAAATTGTTCGTATTACATCGGTCTACCTCTGTGCCAAATTTGGTGCTTTTATCAAAAAGTGCACAATATGTTGAAATATCCTAGCTAAACTGCCGCACTATTAGATAAAGTGTCATCGACTTGCAATAAACTGCTAGGCTTTGTCTTGAGAAATAGCAAACAATTGTCTGTCAATACTGTGAAAATACTATACTGTTCCATAGTCCGATCTTCTTTAGAATATGCCAGTATCATATGGTCTCCATACTATCACTGTGACATTAACTTAATAGAAAATGTTCAAGTAAGGTATGCGTGGCACATACACTATAAATTAAAACTGCATTGTAATTTTTCTTATATAAATATATTAAATCATTTAAATTTGGAAACACTAGAATCTCGACGTGTTAAAAGTGACTTCATTTTTATGTATAAAATTATTAATGGTGAATTTACTTGTAATGAGATATTAACGCATATTAAACTTCATATCAGTCATTACAATACTAGAAATCCGGCCCTATTTGTGGTGGACTTTCACAATACTAATTATGCTTTTAATTCGCCCATATCTCGGATTTTACGTATGTATAATAATCATAATGTTGACCCCTTTTTGTGCCCGCTGCCTAAGTTTAAAAATAGTATTAGAAATTTAAAATTAGATTAATTGATAGTTATAGTATAATAACTCACACTCTATATTAATAATTGTTATATAAGTAAATTATAAATGAAATTGTTGTCATAAATTTCTTCTATAGTTGTAAAAAAATGGTGTATCCGTTAATAATAAATAAAAAAATAAATAAATAAATAAACTTTTCAGGTACTCTAGAATGCTTTTTAATATTTTCTTTGTTTTGATGACTTGTGGTTTTCCATCACATTCACCACGCAACAGTTTGATTGCTTGTTCTTCTCCCTGGGTTTTGTATGTTCCGACCAAAGTACCGTAGGTGATTTTTTATAGGTCAGACACTTTGTCGCAACACCAGCAGAAAGAAAACGCGAGCACAGGAGAAATGTGCGGTGTTGCTGTTATCGAACCCAGGAGATGCTGTAAAAGTAGTTTTAAGCAAAAGATCCCAATTAGACATAAGCACACAAGCTAAGGCTTGAATGGTGTATGTGGAACATCTGTTCCATGTACACCATTTTTTTTATCAAAAATATGTCGAATTTCAAGTCAGTTCCTAAACCCAAAATTCCTTCTTTTTGCCTGATATGCATGAATCCATGCATATCAGGATTTTTTATAAAATTTATAAGACGATTTTCAGTACAGTTTCCAAAATTCCCTTTATCTTTTTTCGGCCCATATCTCATGTTTGAACGAACGCATCCAGGCACGATGCAGCATGTAGAGACGACCAAGGACATGCATTGTCCTCAGCCAGTACCGATTCCTCGAGGGACGGACTGCGCCACTACAATGATCATAGCGCAGATGATCATTGTCATAAGCCGGTCTAACAGATCACAGGAATACTCCACAAATGCGCGAGAGTGAATCTACCGTAGATCAGTAGCTCTTGATCTGATCTATCATAGACTGATCCACCTTCGTGGTCGCACTGATCTACGGACCCATAGGTTCACTCTACCCTCGCGTTCTGGAATTCCTAGTGAGTCCGTGACCTACGGCTTCCAAGGATGGTTGAGCTGGCCTCGCCTACCCATTGGTCATCGTCTCTACCGGGATCGTGTCTGATAGCACCATTTTGAAATTTTAGGAACTGAATAAAAATTGGAAATAGCGGAATTTTGCGACGCCACGTGGCGATGTGAAGTGGTCTCGGGTCTTTTCCATATCTATAGTGGGAGACCTCCCAATGATCTCGCAAAATGGAAATCCGGTATTTTTGATTAAATCAAGCCAGGATAAGCCTCCTTGCGGTACGCACGGGTACCGGGGCACTTCCCCATTATTACCAGGTGACCGCCTTGTGAGATAGCATTCGAAGAGATTTCCCCTTTCTGAAATATCCACAGACGTCTAACGGCATATACCCCTTTTGGAGAATATTACCTTAAATTTTTAGTCTATAATTCTAACAGTAAATCTATAAAACCCACTCACTAAATTGCCAGTCACGTCCATGTAATAATTCTCTTTCGGCAATCGATCACTCGTCTTTAAGCGCGGCCGTCGCGGTCGCTGACCCCTTGTGGGGGTATCGTGGTTATGGTGGCAGACCTTGCTAGGTGAGGCTCTATATGTACTATGATGATTGTTTAATATATACCCTTATTTATTATCAATGTCTTCTTATTGCGTTCTAGTATTAGTCTAGTATCTGTGTTGACCCCATAGCTAACGACCCTCGCAATTGCGTCGGTTTGACCATTCGGCTGAGCCAAAGAAGAGTGAACGAGCAAGACCTGTCTGGGCAGGTGTCAGAAGTGAATTGTGTATTGTGCAAAGTGTTTAGCTAGTGTTGTATCTTTAGTTCAGGACGTTGCGAAGCCTGCATACGAGGAAGCATTCATTGTCGACAGTTGCCGTTAATCTATCGATTTCGAGACTTCGATATATTAAGGGTTTGCCACGACCTGCGTTGAATTCAACGGCCAAGAGTTAAATCAGATGTGGTGATAGCGATTAATTGACTTAATACGAATATCGGTCGTTCCCTCCCACTATCACTGGTTATAACGAATGGTTAACTAACGTTGACACAGCCTTAACAAATTAGTTTAGTTATTAAACGTTGATATTGCCACCTCTAACGACTTCTCCCACCCCCGGGATATCCCCCGTCCCGCTACTTCCCTCTGCACCGTCGATGAAACCCTTGAACATCCTTAAGTAATTATGAGCCTTTGCAGACATAGATTTAGAGCCAACGCACATTGCAATAGATTTAGATGGATTTAACACTAGACCGTTGTCACTGGCCCACTTGCTTATTGAAGATAAGTTTGCATTAATTTCACTGACAGCATCGTTTGATTGCACAGGATCACAGGATATGTACATCTGGGTATCATCCGCATATAGGTGAAATTTGCAGTTGGAAGTAAGAATTCTAGGTAGATCTGAGGTGAATAAAATGAACAGAGTAGGTCCTAAGTTGCTTCCTTGAGGCACACCACAATGAATTTTACTAGGGAAAACTTATCAGACATTTTTACAACTTGGCATCTGTTGGTTAAGTAATTATTAAACCAGCTAATTGCCTTTTGACTGAGTTTGTGATATTGAAGTTTAGTAAGTAATAAGTCATGATTTATAACGTCAAAGGCTTTGCTAAAATCCAGAAACACTACATAAGTGACTAGTTTGTTATAGATATTCTTTGCAAGATCAGACGTAACTTTTAAAAGAGATGTAGCAGTGCTATGTTGGACTGGAAGGTAGGTAAAATGCTATTTATGTTAAGGTGGTTAGTTAATTCAATACTGACAATTTTTTCTAAAAGCATGGATATGGTTGGTAGTACACTGATGGGACGAAGATCTGAATAATTAACTGCATATTGTACTTTGGCTAGAGGTGTTATAATAGATAGACTTTGTCCGTAGAGACGGTACTATACCAGTTTGTAGAGAATGATTCAAAATATGTGTGATGGCTATTACACTAAATGGGAAAACTAGTTTAAGCATACGGAGGTTAATACCGTCACATCCATAGGCATTTGACTTTAATAGGCTTAAATTTTTTCCGACACATTCTTCAGTAATAGTAGGAAGTTCCATTTCCGTTTCGACTGAAGGATTTCTCCTATCCGAAATAAGTTACAATATTTTGGTTAATATTGGCTGCAGGGAGATTTGAAAAAAAATTGTTAATATTATCTGGATTTTGAATTTCAGCCGATATCTCATTTTTGGTTTTCTTGTGAATATTCCATGAGGCAAGGTTACTCCAGAGTTAATGATAATTATTAATATCGTCACTTTGTTTACCAAGTAGAATTTTTTAAGTTTATCTTAAAGGAATTTATAGATGATCATCAATATTATTGTAGGTGTACGGACCTTGATATAAGAATGATTGCTGATATTTTTTTATTCTGTGCTGAGGTATATGTAACATATATGGTTTGTGTATATTGGCATTATGTAACGATGTTTTAATTTTTTTGACAAGTAATGGGGAGATTTATTTGTGATAACTTTGTGGAGTAAAGTAGCTGAATGCAGTAAACGATGGTTTTTCATATTTAACCATTTCAGATTAATAATATTCCTTGAAACATGGTCATATTTTCGCAAATTTAGTATGAGCCGATAACAGTTGTTTTACATTCTCTGTACTCTGTAAGTATCAAAGGAATCAATACAAGGTCCATATACTGCATCACAATAGTTAAAATGTGAGAGCACAAGTTGATCATATAATGATTGCTTTAAGTTCCGATTGAGAATAAAACGATTTGAGTACAACAATTTAAGTGAGCAGTACGCCATTTGTAAGCACTTGCTGATATGCTCCGAGAATTTTAGATTAGAGTCATTTATTTATTTGAATTAACGGGGAAACCCCAATACAGTTAAATATTAAAATGTAATACATACACAGAAAAGGAAGTGATCATGTAATATAAATATCTAAAATACATGAATTTCGATAAATTACCTACAATTAATTATAGTACAAAGGAAAAAACAAATATTTATTTACAATATCTATAAAAAAGAAATGAAGGTACCATACCCATGTTCATATAACAAAATATTAACACTAATTGAGTCATTTAACATTTGCTTTGAAACTGTTGTGGGAGGGATCAAATAGATCTAAGAGATGGTTGTAAGTGTTACCAAGCCTGAGCATATTTGACAGAGGTGAATAGTAGCCTTAATTAGTAGAGTGAAATGGAATATAAAACAGAGACTTATTTCTTGTACATTTAGATGCAATATTAAAAGCGATTTCACTTACTAATTCAGGTGAATTGATACAACCAGTTAATAATTTGTGTAAAAAATGTAAAAGCGCATTACTCCTCCTCTGTTCAAGCAAGAGTTGTAATATTAAGGCAGGCTGATATGTCACTATATTCATACTCTCCTCTTGTATAGCCAAGTCTATAAGCTACGTTACAGAGAAATTTATACTGCACCATTTCAACGGTACAGATATGATTATTATAGTAAGGATTCCAAACAATGGAACAGTATTCTAACAAGGAGCATATTAAAGAGCAGTAGAGCAGTTTTAAAATGGGTAGATGATCGTAAGATAAATCCAAGTGATTTTAATGAGTTGGAAGATATTTTACTTATATGGGAATTAAAAGTTAATTTACTGTCAAATTTTACTCCTAAATCTCGTATTTCCGTAACCTTTTGTAACTTGTTGTTGTTGATTGTATACAGATAAGAAATCTCTGAATAAGATTTAGAAAAAGTTATAGAAAAACATTTTTTAATATTTAATGACATGGAGTTACATACACACCAATTATATAAATTATCCAAGTCATTTTGTAGTAAAACTGCGTTGTTGATAGTAAGGCTGTGCTTTAGGCATTTTTCAAATATTTTTGAGAAGTTGTAGATAAGAGATATGGGTCTATAATAATAATAATAATAATAATAATAATAATAATAATAATAATAATATTTATTACGCATAACATTTATAACAGAAGCAATTAGCTTATAAAGGAAGTAAGTAACATATATACAATTCATCTATATTATTTCAGAATGCATAATAGGTAGAGTTCATCTTAAGACAATTCTCAACTCTACCCCTTGGAAAAAAACACAAAAATCACAACTTAGATTATAAATTGTAAATGAGCAAATAAACTATACACACTAATCTAAAATTACAGTAAGTATTAATGAAAAGAAATATGAATTGGTCCATAGAAAATAAAAACTAGGCACTTAGTCTAAAGGTTTAATTTACAATTTTGCTTTTACCAGCTGTTTAAATTTATCTATACTCATTGAGTGGTCATTATTCTCAACATACTTGTTATTGATACTTGGAGCAATATAAGAGAAACTAGACTTAAACAAACTCATATTATGCTTAGGTATATCCAATAAGGTACTAAATCTTGTGTCTCTATTGTGAATTTCACTTCTTACTTTAAGCTTGTTGTATAAATATTCAGGTTTTTTATTTTTAATCACATTGTAAACAAAACAAGATAAATGTACTTCCCTGCGTTCATTCAGCCTTAGCCATCCCATGTTTTTAATATGTTCACTAGTATATTCTCTTCGAGGCAGTCTCAAGCAGTAGCGGATGCACGCATTTTGCACTTTTTGGATCTTAGTTTTCAACCTCTCTGTTAGTAGTGGTCCATATACACAATCACAGTAGTTAAATAACGACAATACAAGAGAATCAGCAAAAATAATTTTCGCGTTCACTGGTATAATATCTTTAAATTGATAAAGTTGCTTGAGCTTAATAAATGCACTTTGAAATTTAAAATTAACATGGTTTAGAAAGGTAAGATTTTCATCCATCCATAGACCCAAGTTTTTCACACATGTCGAGTACGGAAGTACTTCACTATTTATAACCACATTGTGATTAGACTTTACAATAGACATCAAATTTTTTGGTCCAAATAAAATACATTGAGTTTTAGAAGGATTGACAGTAAGACCATTCTTGTCGCTCCACTCTAAGATACTATTCACCTCTGTATTTATTACATCAAATGCATTAATAATCTCATTCTGGCTAAAAGAAAACAGATATTGTATATCATCAGCGTATGCATATACCGTTCCACTCGTAGCACATTTAGGAACATCAAAGGTAAACACATTAAAAAGGGGCCCAAGATTGGATCCTTGTGGGACTCCTGATGTAAGTGAAGAGGGCCTGGCATAAGAGGTACCTTTACTTGAGGTAATTCGTGTGAATGAAGTTCTCCCAGTTAAATAATTCGAGAACCAGTTCAACGATATATCTAGCTCTCCATAAGATTCCAGTTTCGCTAATAATAGCTCAAAATTTATGCTATCAAATGCCTTCGACATATCAAGTAATAACAAAACAGTGGCTTTATTTTTGTCCCTCGCAGATATTATGTCATCAACAATTGACGCTAATGACGTGGTTGCACTATAACCTTTACGGAATCCAGATTGATTGTTAGGAAATGCTTTAATACTTTCAAGATGATCAGACAACTGCTTATGGACGATTTTCTCTAGTATTTTTGCTCCAACTGGTAGTAAACTTATTGGTCTAAGGTCTTTAGGCTCCTTTGGCTTACTTACTTTAGGAATAGGATGTAATATTGCCGTTTTCCAAACTTTGGGAATATTTCCAGACTCAAGCGAGACATTAATAATATGCGTAAGCGGAAGTAGACAATAAGGCAGAAGTAGCTGTAACATGTAATGCGAGATTCCGTCATATCCTACAGATTTAGAATTTATGCTTAGAAATACTCTTTTGACTTCATCTGGGGTTGTTAATTGAAATTTGAATCTTGGAGTGTTTTGTACATTTTTGAAATGATTCACCGTATTTTAATCTATCTTAACTTTTGGTACACAATTTTCAAAATAGTCACTAATTTTCTGTGGATCCTCAAGACACTCTGGTAATTGTGACGAATTGTTGTTCCATAAGCCTATTTTATTAGCTTCAGTCCACACATCTGATGGGTTTTTATGTTGCAACTTATATTCGTAATATGCCATTTTTTCCCTTTTTATTGCATTCTTCACTTCTCGCTTTATCACGTGATAGTATGTACGCCTGGCTTCTGTTTGGCTTTTAATGTAGTTTATTCTTGCCTTTTCTCGTTCTTTAATTAAACATTTAATATTGTATGTGATCCAAGGTTGTCGGTTACGTGTTTTTGTGACTTTGGTTTGAAGTGGAGAATGTTTGTCGTATAAATATAATATTTTAGTGTTAAAGAGTTCAAGTTTAGCATCAATGTCATCAGTATGATATATGTCAGTCCAATTTATAAGTATAGCATCATTCAAAAAACTGTCCATGTCTATCTTCGAATATGGTCTAAAAGTTTTCAGTAGAGGTTCGGTTCTTTCGATTTCAGTCTTTATTGTACAGTACACCATTTCATGATCTAAGCCCATGTCTGAATAATCAGCATTGCCTGATTCAATTATTTCATCCTGATAATTAGTAATTATTAGATCTAAAATAGTGCTGGAAGTATCAGTTATTCTTGTTGGTTCTGTTATAATTTGCTTTAAGTTAAAAACATCTAGTATATTATTAAGACATGTAGTATTTGGGCAAATGTTCAGCATATTAATATTAAAGTCACCAAGACATACTATATGGTCAGAATTTGGTACTACTTCTGCAAAGATATCATCTAAGCAATCCATCTGATAAACAGGTAAAGTGTGTGGTATATAAATACAACCAATTCTAAGTGTTCTATTCTTCTTTAACAAAATCTCAATCCAAATTTGTTCAAGTATGATGTCCTCACTAGTACTAACATTGAGTTCTTTTATTCTAATACCTTCCTTTACGTATATTGCCACACCTCCTCCGTGACCCACTCTATCTTTCCTATAAACATTGTATCCACTGATATAAATGTTTTCATTTGTAATGCAATTAGATAGCCAAGTTTCGCTTAGGCATATTATGTCAAATTGAGACGCAATTACAGCATTTTTAAAGTCAAAAAATTTGGGCATGAGAGATCTGATATTAAAATGCACGATTTTCAGCGTTTCATAATGTTTTTCTGTATAATTTAGAGGCACGTCTACATTTATAAAAAATCAATTTTATTTTTCCTTATTTCTAATTGTCTTTGATATGACGAGCATTCTTTGCTCCATGCATGATGCTTATAGTCAATTTTTAGTTTTAATTTAGTGACAATTTTTTTACAGTTATAACATTCAATCTTATCTTCCTCAACTTGACATTGATCTTGTTTATGAGCACCTCCACATTTTGGACAAATAACTTCATTCTTACAGTCACTTAATTTGTGATTAAAGCCACAACATTTGAAGCACCTAGTAACCTCCACAGCATCATAGGCAGGACATCTATCCCACCCTATATTAATTTTACCGGCCTCGAGAATTTTTCTATAAGTCGCTCCATCCATCTCTGCGTAAGCTATATGATTCTTTTTATTTTTGTTAAACCCTACATATACTGTTTTAAACTTATAGTTTTCCAAGAAGAACTCTGGATTCTAGTCTATGATTTTTTTGGTGACTGCATCAGCGTCATGCTTCTCAGTAATACCAACTATTTTTATTCTGGGAAATTGCTTCTTAGGTTCGATTATATTATATTTGTCTCCTAGTAGATTGGTAGCTTCAAGTTTAAGTTTTTCAGCAGCATTTTGACTTTTACACTCCAATAAAACGCCTATAGTTTGTTAAATTTGTCCGATCACCCGAGCGATCACCTGCCTTATACACAGGGGCTACTATTGATTCCTTCCATTTCTTAGGTATTTTAAATGTAGTAAAAGTTAAATTTATAATGTGTTTTAATGGTTTTATTAGATATATGTGAACTATTTTAATAAGTTTAGAAGATATTCCGTCGGGTCTAGGAGAAGAGTTGTTTTTTAGTGTGGAGATATTAGTAATTTCTTGATCTGTTATTGGCTTTAATAATAATGAATCTTTTGGCGTGTTTTTCATTAAATAACGATTTTGGCTTGGTGGAATTTTTTTTGCCATTTCTAGTCTAGTTACAATCTTCTGTCGATGCCTTAAATATTAAAAATAAAACATTAATTGGTCTCCTAAATATAAGATCTATTACATCTTCATGTCAGACTTTCACTGATCTAGTGTTAGAAAAGGATTATGATTTACTCTGTCTCCGAAACCTGGTTAAAAAATAACAATTTAGATGAAAGTGTAAATATTGATGGTTACCATATAATCAGAGCAGACCGTAATCCTACAGAATCTAAATGTAAAGGAGGTGGAGTGGCACTTTATCTTAAAAACAAATACACTTATGAAGTACTTAACAAAGGTAACGATCAAGACATACAATCGCAAAAGAGGCATGGATTTTTATTAACTAAGTGGCGTAGTTAAACAAAATAGAAACCTACATATAATAAAATGAACATGACGATCAAGATAAAAACGTTTCTATCCGATTCGCTAATAAAAAATCATAAAAATTTGCCCCTTTATTTATTTCCTGCAACACATGCCTATAATTAAAATGTAGTCTATTAGGTTCTAAATATGCACTCTCATGGTATATGTGACCTGCCCAAATTAGAAAACAATTCGTCAAGTAATAACATAGATACAGGTTTGTGTCCACGAAATTGTAGCTACACTGTATATATATTCTACGAATATTTTATTGTACCCTGCAAAAATAAAATTTGTGTGCAGAGTAAAATCAAAATATGAAATATTTACAATGTAAAGCTGTTTGACAAGTGTAAACATGTTTTATATGTAATATCATGCTAGTTATAAATGAAATAAAATTTTCTTTTTGCAATAATGTGACCTTTGTATTCAATTCTACAATAATATTGCACCTATTTCCAGAGGTCTCAAGCAAAGGCGCGAGCAGCAAAAATACGAGGTGGCAAAGTAAAAATTCGAAAAGAACACCTTAAAATCTATAAACATGTCAAATATCAAAACTCCCGCAAAATTTTTCAGGTAACCGCCTTTTCGAGTACCTACCAAATGACTGTAGTATATCGCTTAGGGTTGGCACTGTCCCGTATAAATTAAAATTTAGAACGTTATCAATCACAATAGCTTTGTTCAAAAACCATTACACTAGTGTAGTGCAGTGGCACATAGTGTAGTGTAATGTAAGTTTATTTTGCTGTGACACTACACCAGTGTAGTGCAGTTTGTAAAAAGTGTAAATTGTCTGCATAAAATTAGTTTCTGAACACAGTTCAAATTTAACCTTACTTTTATATTTTGATCATGGTGATCCCGTTGTGCTTATTTTTTTTAAAGCATTAAAGTAAATTGGTACTAAAACAGATAACAGATATCTAATGGAGAGATTAGTTTTATCAGAATTGGTATCATCTGATGGTGACTTCGATGACTCTCCAAATGAAGACCATTTATACAGAAAAAAACGTTTACTATTAAGTATTTGTACAACACCATTGACACCTCAAGCAAGCATAACCTTATTTTTCCGTATTTCTTGTTCTCAAATCTCCACATTCTACACTACACTTTTGCACTACCTTTCAAGTTCGTGTAAAAGTGTTACACATTTCTGCACTACACTGGAATATTTGAACGCCAAATATTTTTGACATATGCCAGATGACATCTACACTAGAGTTTGTGAACACAGAATAATGGATCCAGTGTAAAAATTTTGCACTAGTGCACCTAGTGTAGGGTTTTTGAACAAAGCTATTGTACGAACGATTCATCTCAGAATTTGGTGTCATGCATTTTGACTGTTCATAAAATCAAGTTTCTTGATTTTGTTCGTAATTTTTACCTAGTAAATATTAATTAATTATTAATAAATATTTAAATAAATTCATTGTGAATACTTTGAAGAAATAAGTGAGAGGTAAATAATTCTCTTTGCTGGCAAAAAAGTTATCAAGAACCTATATCCGAAAACCAATATTAGTCCAGACGGCAGGTTTTAAAACCCACAATAAATTACAAATTGATAATAACGCGATTTTTTTTCTTAATGGTATTGTTTCAGAGACATAAGAAACATCAAAAGTGTGATTACCCCCGAGGTCGGCGACTACCTTAATTTTGCAATTTAGGTACTAAAATCAGATTTTTTAGCGATAACTTGTATCCTATTCATCCTACGTGAACAATGGTATACAAAATTGAGGATATTTAAATTCTCTATAAAAAATGCACTATACATATTTTTGCTCAGACCAACGGTTTTCGAATACTAGCCACACAGAGTTGTTAAAAAATTATTGACAAGACACAGCGAGCGTAATATATGCACTTGATTTTCAGTGTTACGGATATAATAACTGCATAAGCAATGTAAATAATGCGATTATCTATTAAGACTTTTTCGAATAAGAACAATAGGGAACTTGCCCATATTTTTTTTATTTCATTAAAATGTGTGTTTATGTATAAAAACACATCATACCAAATATCAGCCCTTAAATCGTAGTACTTATTTTACAATAAATAATTAGTTGGAATGGCCCGTCAGCAAATTGAAACAAGGCGAAACGCACGGGAGCCACTGTGACATCACTCAGTGTGAACACGGGACGGAGCCGAATGTTTAGCCGCCAGTCAGGGGCATTTATTTGGTTGGCATCTTTTGTCTCGGTTATTGTATATTGGTGTGATATTCGGTTTGTTTATTCGATTTAACTTGTTTGTGTTTTGTATTTAACATGGAAAATACTTATTATAAGTACTGCATCGTGCCATTGTGTGCAAATACAACTATTAAAGCTCCAAATAAAATTTTCATTCGGGTACCTGAAGAAAAGAATCGCCGATCAAAATGGCTAAGGGCATGCAGAAGAGATATAGGGGATATTTCTATTAAGAACAGTGCTATCCATGTATGTGAAGATCATTTTAATGTAAGTATAATAGCCCAAATATATAAATAAGTTATTGAGTGTTTGAAAAATATAAAATTAATGTGTTACCTAGCCAGGTAAAAAATAGCATTCTTATTTTACTGTTCCAGTATTTATAATAATAATAATAATAATAATAATAATAAATTGACTTTATTGAGAATAAGGAGAAAAATATATATATAATTTTTCACAATATTCAAGGCGAAGTCTAGCAAGATTGCTACTCAACTTAACCTTCACAAAAAAGTAACATACATAATATATTGTATATATTACATATAGGTTTATATATAGATAGCAAACTATGTCTAATACAATAAAGATGAAGAGTATAAGAGCTACCAAAAACAGATAAAAAGAACAAAAATATTATAATTAGTACAAATTATGCCTAAACTAGTAGTAGTAAGTACAAAAACAAAAACAAAAAAGAAAAGAAAAACCCAAAAAAGTATGTATATTAGGGTGGAACGAAAAAAGAATTTTTTTTTTTAATACTTTGTCATAAACTTCAAAATGTTCCTTTAGATAAGTAAAAATAATTCCCAAAAGTTGATTGAAATGTCTTCGTATTTTCAGGTTCCTCACAGGACTTAAAGTTTCGAAATTTCCTTGTTTTTGCAGGTTTTTATTACCTGCATTGATTGATTTAAAAAAATAAATTTTCTGTTTGACATAGTGCTTAAAATAATTATTAAGTTATGGTAAAAAGTCCCTCCAACCCAAATTATTTTATTTTAATATCTTCAGGTTCCTCATTGTCTTTGAAAATCGCACTACTTATGGGGATTACGCGACAAAGAGCATATTGCGATACAATCACAGCCCAGGCGTCTATGGCGGAAATGGGGCAAATAAGCTCTTTGTATTTTGGTAAATTACATAATGAAGTTTACGCCTCATTTTGGTTTCGAGTAAAACTCATGCCTTCATGTGTTGAAAGGGCAAGACATTCAGTTTAATAGATACTTGCAGATTTTTACTAGAAAAAGGTAAAAAAATTGTTTATACGGTAATTCAGCGCCATGGTTTTTCGCACATCCTGAAAATATAGGTATTGCTTTCTTTACTTACGGACGAATATCAAAAAACACAGAACTGGGTATCCGACATGTTCTGAAGGCACAGGCCGTCAAAACAACGGTATTACGTGAATTTAGTATACTCAAAATAAATTTTGAGGCCAAACTTTGGAATGAAGAAAATATTATTGAGTCGCTAATAACCGCTAATGGAAATATGCTTAACTAAGGTGTGAGACATAAATTTTCCTGGTTTTCCACAATTTCCCTGCAATACCCAAGCTGTTGACCGATTCGTGCATCTTGTAACTGGGGCATCATTAGCTGTCTGTGGCCAAGAAAATCGAGATCGATTTATTCAAGTCTGTATAAAGTAATAAAAATATATTGACATCATTTGAAACGAAATCAGATTATCTTAAAAATAGATATGTAAGTACTATAATAACCTTATATTTCAAATCTGCAAGCATTTATTAAACTGAATGTCTTGCCCTTTCAACGCATGAAGGCATGAGTTTTACTCGAAACCAAAATGGGGCGTAAACTTCATTATGTAATTTACCAAAATACAAAGAGCTTATTTGCCCCATTTCCGCCATAGACGCCTGGGCTGTGATTGTATCGGAATATGCTCTTTGTCGCGTAATCCCCATAAGTAGTGCGATTTTCCAAGACAATGAGGAATCTAAAGATATTAAAATAAAATAATTTGGGTTGGAGGGACTTTTTATCATAACTTAATAATTATTTTAAGCACTATGTCAAACAGAAAATTTATTTTTTTAAATCAATCAATGCAGGTAATAAAAACCTGCAAAAACAAGGAAATTTCGAAACTTTAAGTCATGTGAGGAACCTGAAAATACTAAGATAGGTCAATCAACTTTTGGGAAATATTTTTACTTATCTAAAGGCACATTTTGAAGTTTATGACAAAGTATTAAAAAAATATATTTTTTTTCGTTCCACCCTAATTGTATATACTTGTTAATGTATCAATTAAAATAATAGATATGATGTGTGAAGAGAATCTAGATTATTGACTAGAGAGCAAATATGATTTCAGTTTATTACGAAAATTATTCAAAGAAAGAGATTTGATCTGGTCATTTAAACTATTATAAACAGTAAGATAAGATAACTTTATTCATCATATTAAGTTTAACATTACATCACAAGGGTAAGAAAACTTATCAGACTAGTCATAACATTCATAGCAATCACACATACAAGCACAAGCACACAGTATACACTCATACAATACTACACACAAAACATAGAGGTGTAAAAATATAATATAAGAGAAAAATTAGTTAAAAACTACTTTTAGTACAAGCAAAAGAAATTATACATACTATATACTAAATTAACGGACTATTTAAAAATTCATCCACAGAGTAAAATGCATTATCCCTGAGATATTGAAACAGTACTAATTTGAAAGTTCTGAAGCTCTCGATATTGCCAAATATTCTTACAGTGTGATTATAGTAGATGATCCCTTGATATGACAACGAATTCTGGCCAACTGTTAACCTTGAAAAAGGTAGTCGTGATCGTTACCAGCTCTGGTATAATAGTTGTGAATCATATTATTTGTGATGTACTCTGAGTAATTTTTCTTAATTTCTAAAGTAGTTAAGTATATGTAGAGGCATGGCAACGTCAAGACACCTAGGTTAATAAATATTTGTTTACAGGATTCCCGTGGCCTCGCTCCAACCATACATCTCATTATTTTTTTCTGCATTGTAAATACTTTATGCATGTGAGTCGAATTTCCCCAGAGAATTAGTCCATATCTGAGTACTGAGTATACAAGACCATAGTAGGCTATTTTTAAAATATCTAGAGATACTGTTTGTCTCAACTGTCTGATAACGAAACACATGCTGCTTAGTTTAGAGACAAGACTATCTATATGCTTTTCCCATGTTAATTTTTGATCAATAAGTACACCTAAAAATTTTATTTCGCTGACTTGTTCTATTGATTTATGATCTATTTTTATTAAAGGGCTGTAATTGTAACTGATATTTTTTTGTTGAAATATCATGAAAAATGTTTTGTTTGCATTAAGTGCTAATCCATTGTAAATACACCAGTGATATAATTCGTTGGCACACAGGTTTGAAGCATTCACTGAGCTTGCAATGTATTTTTTGGATACGATTTGATTCGTGTCGTCAGCGTAAAGAATCGTTGTATCTGCTGATGAGCATGAATACGTGATATCACTCATGAATATTAAAAAGAATAAGGGAGCCAGAACTGATCCTTGGGGGACGCCTGTTGTAACTACTGCAGGTTGTGATTTGACGTCATCTATAGCTACATTGATGTTCGAGTTAAATTTTTTTTCGTTTATAATTTTCCAACTTTCTCTGCTTACATTATCTGCATTACTTATTCTGTTATTATTGTATTCTGATTTATGCTTGTCAACCAATTTCTTATATAATATTTTTAATTCTTTGAGTCTGTTCTAATGCCAGGAGTTCTATCATAAAAAAACTGAATGTAAAAATAAAGTGACTTGTGCAAAATGCAGCGAGGAACATGAAACAAATGAATGTCCAAGACTAACAAAGCGCTGTGTGAATTGCTTAGCAGCAAACGATAAATATAAAACTAAACATAATACTCAACATGAAACCACAGATATAGAGTGCTCCACTTTAAGATATCATATACAAGTTTTGAAGAATAAAACGGACTATCATACCGCATAGTATAAGATATAGAAAATAATAAAACAGTAACAAGTTAGTATGTTTAAACGGCAAGAAATAGAAGTGCTCGAAAATTTAGATTTTTTAGAAGAACACCAGGATCAAAGTGTAAGCGGTGATGAAATTAAGGATCTATTCGATACAAATAATAATATCCTAAGCATAATTCACTTAAATATAAATAGCATTCATGCAAATTTTGATAACTTACTAACTTTTTTGGAGGCATATAAGTTAACCAACTGTGATGTAATAATTTTAACCGAAACTTATAATATCTTATCTAGTAATCAGTACAACATTCCTGGATATTTTGTTCATTATAATAATAGTAAGTTCAATAGAAATGATGGTGTAGTTATATTTATGAAATCTACTTTAAATACTGAAATTTCAGATATTAAACTGGAAAAATCATTAGTAACTTTGACTAGAGTTTGTTTCAAAATAAATAAAATTTCTTTTGGCATTACAGCCGCATATAGAAATCATGAAACCGATAAAGTTTCTTTCATTGATGATATTTATAAATACTTCTCTGAAGATATAAATAAACAGATAGAAATATTCATAGGCGATATAAATATAAATATTAGAAACCATGAAGATCCAATTGTTAACACTTATATGTCTAGTTTAAACCATTGCGGGTTTATTCCATATATACAATCTCCTACTCGTGTAACCCATGAAACAAACTCTTACATTGACCACATATTCATGAGAAAAAAAATTAAAATTAACAACTTAAATTGTAAATCATTTATTATCATTTCTGCCCTGACTGATCACTATCAAGTAATGTTAAATCTAAGTCTAAGTAATTCTACAAATCTAAAAGAAAAAACCGCTGCCAATTATGGGATCAAAACTTCCTCACCGTGTAGTGGGGTTTATAATAAAGTAATTTTTGACGTATTTTGTTTTTTGACGTATTTTGATTTTTTTGACGTATTTTGTTTTTTTGGCGTATTTCGTTTATTTCAACATTTGGACACAATATTATAATGGATTTGTATATTAGAACCTATTTCTAATCTTTCAAATAAATAAATTTTTTTGTAAAGTTAGAAATAAAGATGTTGGGGTCGGGTAGACCCCATTCCAGTGGACCGATTTTGCTCATCAACGAACTCAATCTTTTCCTTGGCCTCTAGAACGTGTGTACCAAATTTGAAAGCTTTATCTCAAAAACTGTAGCTGCTATCGCGATACACACACACAGACACACAGACACACACACACACAGACAGAAAATTTTTTTTGTCTGAAATTTTGTGTATCGTCATAATTCGTCGAGATTCGTCCAGAAATGCAATAAAAATTTTCAAAAATTTTTTCACGAATACATACCTTCCTTACTTTTGGTGAGGAAGTAAAATAGAACATCGTAAAATTGTAAAAACGAATTATGTAAAACTTACAGAACTTATGAAAGAGCAAGATTGGAACAATGTTTTAAGTTGTAATGATGCTGAATTGGCTACAAATTTATTTGTTAATGCATTCTTAGATACAATGGGAAAAAGTAAGGTAACTAAAACTGTAAAAGTAAAAAATTATAATAAGCTCAAGCCTTGGATAACCAATGGTATAATAACTTCTATTAAACATCGGGATAAAATAAAGAAAAGACTGTTGAAAAATTATAATACGGACTTGATAATGAGTATAGAAGATATAGAAATAATTTAAATAAAACTATCCATCATGCTAAAAACAATTGCTATAAAAATGAAATCTTAAAATGTGAAAATAACATAAAGAAAATATATAAAGTTATAAATGATGCAACTAATGAAAAATGTAATAAAAGCAATTCAGATATTCAAATATTTGATGACAGTGGTAAAGAATTTAAAAATGATAAAGAAATGGCAAATTATTGTAACAATTTTTTCACAAATGTTGGTGTGGATATGGCAAAAACCATCGACACACCACATAATACACACAATCTTACACATAATGTAAATGCATCTATGTTCCTAATGCCATTAAATAATAATGAACTAATAGAGCACATTAATTCCCTAAAAAACAATAGCTCGCCGGGCATAGATGGCATATCATCCAAAATAGTAAAAAAAATTCACATGTATATATTAGATCCTCTTAGACATATAATTAATCTTATCTTCAAAACTGGAGTAATACCTAATCATTTTAAAACAACTGTTGTCACTCCGATACATAAAACAGGAAGCAAAACAATTGTCAACAATTATCGTCCTATTAGTCTAATAAACACCTTTGCCAAAATTTTCGAAAAATGTTTGAAAGATAGACTAATCAATTTTTTAAACGCTAATAAAATCATGAGCAAAAACCAATTTGGCTTTACTAAAGGACTTAGTACATGCGATGCTATATATGAACTTGTCAAACAAGTAACTGATAATTTAAATAATGATGATAGATGTATTGCGGTGTTTCTAGACTTGGCGAAGGCGTTTGACACGGTGCCTCACGATACACTACTCAGAGTTCTTTCTCAGTATGGTGTGAGAGGCATTGTGTTGGACATCTTCGACAATTATTTATCCGACAGACAACAGATGGTCAAGATCAGGGATGATTTAAGTGAACCAACACTGATAAAGATGGGAGTCCCACAAGGAACAGTATTAGGCCCGATTTTGTTCTGTACATACATAAATTCTTTAACTGAACTTGATATTAATGCCTCTATCATATCATATGCTGATGACACGGTGGTTTTATTTAAAGGTAAAACATGGGCAGAAACAAAACATTAAGTAATTTGTGGTATAAATAGGGTTAAAGACTGGTTAGATACATACAAATTGTCACTCAATATAAAAAAAACCAACTATATAGCCTTTTCACTGACTATTGCAAATAGACCTGACTGATAATATTATGATCGACAATTTGCATGATGTTATTAAAGAAACACGAAATACTAAATACCTAGGATTAACTATAGATAGTTTTTTAAAATGGGAATACCACATTCAAAAATTAACTAATAATATCAGAAAATTAATATATAAATTTTATTTGCTAAGAGAATTCCTTGACAGAAAACTATTATTATTAATTTATAAAACACTAGTAGAATCTTTGATCAGGTACGGGATTATAGCATGGGGAGGTATGTACAATAATAAAATAAAACAACTCATGGTAGTTCAAAATTACATACTAAAAATAATTTTTAAGAGAAATAAACTTTACTCTACAAGATTACTTTACTCTAAAGACATATTAAACGTTCGCTCGCTTTATATACTGACAACCTGCTCCTATGTACACAAATGTAATAAACTAAAAAATTATGTATCCCATAATCATGAAACTAGGACAAAAACAAATAAACACTTAAAAGTACCAACTAGCAATAGAAATATTAACCTAAGATCTATAAATTATTTAGGACCCAAATTTTACAACTTGTTACCATTGGATATCAAAGAAACCATTAACAGAAAAAAATTTAATAATAAATGTAGAGTTTACATCTCTAATAATTATGCAAATTTTGAAATTTGTTTCTAAATTTCTACCATCTCTTGTTCTTCCATTGTATATTTCTTTACTCATTTGTTTATCTGTATATTTTATTCATTCATGTGTTTACTTATATTCGTTTAATTATTGTAAATGTTTTATTAAGATATAAAAAATCTGTAGTTTTTGGCACATACAGGTGTTTAGTCACTTAGGTGCCTTTAATCAAATTATTAGTAAAATAAAACTATTGCTGTTAAATACATTATCATCTGTAACTATAATATTTGTTTAATAAACTTATTTATTATTATTATTATTATTATTATTATGTTTTTTATTATCTCATTATTTGTAGACCTGGCTAATTTAGACATATCACAAAGAGTTTGATGCAATTCTTTGATCTCACGATTGATCCATGGCTTTCTATATTTGTTTGTGGTTATTTTCTTAAGGGGAAAAGCATTGAGATAGTGAAAATTAAAAGTTGCGTAGAAGGCATTAAATGCCGCATGCGAGTCGTTATGACTTCTGTATATATCAATCCATGACTCATTTAATAACAAGTTCCTAAATGTAATCAAATTGGCATCAGAATAGTCACGTCTGTACAGAACTTTTGGAGTTTTAACATTAAATACAGGTACTACAAAGTTGCAAACTTGAAATGTATGATCTGACAAGTGAGTATCCTTAACATGTTAACTGCATTATAAGAGAAAGAGCGACGAAACATTGACGTATGATATCGAGGAATCGATAATTTTTCCAGAAATCTTATATTGGCATTATGCATGCTTTGTCTACTAATAATTTTTTGTCTGAGGTAAGGTGGTGACGAGGTTAATAATAGTTTTTTTACAAACACTGATAAGTGGTATTTATATAACTTGTCCATTCTAAGCCAGCCAAGCTGATTGATTTTACATGAAATCCTATCGTACTTTTTGAGTCTAAAAACAAACCTACAACAGCTGTTTTGAATTTTTTGGAGCCGATTTTGAGTTAATTTATCCAAACATGAATAGTATACTATATTACAGTAGTTCAAAATTGGGAGCACAAGTGACTCGCAAAGCTTTTTCCTCAACTTATAATTAATAAGACTAATGTTAGTATATAAAGGCTTCAATGCCATATAGCATCTTTTCACTAAAAGGGCTACATGATCTTTGAAACGTAAATCGTCCTCAAAAATTACTCCTAAATTTTTTACCCTATGTACAATATTTAGAGGCTGCTCATTTATTTTTATTTTGAAATTAGCATTCACATAATTTCTATTTCTCTTAGAACAGCAACATATTACAGCGCATTTATCTGAATTTAATTTAAGGTTATTTCTTCTGGAATAATCACTTATTGATTCAAGATCCTTATTGATATTTTCACAAGCTTTTTTAATATTTTCAAGTTTAAACGAAAGCGATAGTTGAGTATCGTCCGCATAAGATTGTATGTCAGTAAATTTAATACAGTTAAAGATGTCAGATGTATATATTAAAAATAAAATGTTATCGAACAAATATTCGAGTCAACATTATCAATACAAACAATTTGAAAGCGATTACTCAAGTACGATTGAAAAAAACTTAGTGCAACCTGGTCGAAACCGTAGTAAGCAAGTTTGGCACATAAAAGAGTATGGTCTAACGTATCAAACGCTTTAGAGAAATCTAAAAGAATCAGTGCTCTAGAGTCGCCAGTGTCCAAAGATCTGAATACATCATCTGTAACAATAGAAAGAATTGATGCAGTACTATACCCCTTTCGAAACCCTGACTGAAATGATGAAATAATTTTATTGTCCATTATGTAATCAAAAATTTGCACATGTAAAAATTTTTTAGATAATGCTGGGATAATAGTGATGTTTCTAAGGTCATTATAAGATTTAGGCTCATTAATTTTAGGAAGCGGTTTGACAATCGATAACTTCCATTTTTATGGAAAATAACCAAACTCCAAGCAGCAGTTTATGATATGTGTAATATGTTTGCATATTACAACTGCACAGTATTTTATCATTTTGGAACTTATATTGTCACAACCATAAGCGTTAGATTTGAGTTTGAAAATAATGTTGGATATTTCATCGACCGTCGCGAGTTTAAATTGAAAGCTTATACAGGGTGGGGCAGTGAGGACGGATGTTTTTAAAATAAGCACAAAATCGTTAATTTTTGTTTTAAAAAAAATTTAATGACATGAATGTGTTCTTATTGAACTAGCATTTGACAAAATTAAGTGTGGAAAACAATATCTTTACAAGTGGTGTACATTTTCATGACTCATTTCTGAAGCCGTTCTTCAAAGTTGGTCTTCACTCTTTCCAGTTGTCGATTTGGAGGAAACTATTCGCATGGAAGTCGCCCAAATTGACAACTGGAAGGAGTGGAGCTTCCAATTGTTAATTTGTGCGACTTCCACGGGATTGTTCCACGCGAATAGTTTCCTCCAAATCGACAATGGGAAAGAATGGAGACTAACTGTGAAGAACGGCTTCAGAAATGAGTCAATGAAAATGGGCACTACTTAAAAGATATTGTTTTCCTCACTTGATTTTGTCAAATGCTAGTTCAATAAGAACATATTGTTGTGAATACATTTTTTTTTTAAACAAAAATTAACGATTTTGTGCTTATTTTAAAAACACTCGTCCTCACTGCCCCACCTTGTATTATTGTCGAACCTGTTAAATATAAAATTATTTAGAGCATTGGGACAATTGTTTGCAGGGCTAAAAACAGAAGAAAAATAATTATTTATCTCGTTCGGATTACGTAGCTGATTAGGAATCTCACTACAGTGTTTTTGGATTACGTAGCTGATTAGGAATCTCACTGCAGTGTTTTTGTTTAATATTGAAATGACTAACTGTTTGCCAAAGTTCTTTGCTGCTACAATTGTTATGTTTAAATTCTAAATACGTAGACTTCTCTCTCCGTATTGCGCTTACGGTAGCATTACGTAATTGTTTGTAAAAATCCAGTCGCGACTGCTTTTTGATTTTTTATATTTGCTTAAGGCTTTATCCTGATCTTTTTTTAGTTCTTTAATATTGTCTGTGATCCACGGAGCATAGGGCTTGGTAATACGCGATGATTTAAAAGGTGCATGCTTATCAAACAGTGTAAGGATATTATCGTTCAAAAAATTTATTTTGTCATCTATGTTATTCATGTAATATAAATCATCCCAACGTATGACGTTTAAATCCTCGAGAAAATCATTATATATAAAATTATGAAAATTTCTATAAGTAAAAATTTTAGGGTTAGGTCGTGGCACTGACATATTTAACACACAGTAAATCACACGATGATCAGATACAAGTTCACCATTTAGAGTGCCTTTTGACGAAACAATATCAGAGTTATTAATAAATATAACGTCAATAAGCTTTTGGGATGTAGTAGTTATTCGCGTTGGTTCGTCAATTAATTTACTGAAGTCATAAGAATACATACAATGGCTAAAAGTGTTATCGTATGTGTGGTCAATGTTGACATCTCCCAGAAAAATAATGTTATCATACTGCGGGGTAATAAACGACAGCAAGTTATCCATATGATCCAAAATGCCAGTTAAATTACTTGCAGGAACCCTATATAAAACACAAACTAGGAGGTTCATTTTACTCATGCTAATCTGCACAAATAAATGTTCTAGTTCATCAGGTGATGTAAAGTCACTGAGAACTTCTTTGGACTCTATTTCATTTCTAACATAAATTCCTACACCACCACCCCTACTCAGACGATTTTTGCTATAGAAATTAAAATTTGGAATTCTTATCATATTGTAAGGCATGTTGTCACTCAGCCAAGTTTCTGAGACGCACATAATGTCAAACTTGTTCTCTATAACTATATCAGAAAAATGTTGAAAACCTGTAAATAACGACCTTACATTTAAATGACCAACTTTAATTATTTTTTGAATAATAATATTAGCCATAAGTAATTCTATTTTTTAGCTGCTCTATTTTATATTTATAAAACTCACACACCGAATCGTTTACAGCATGGTTAGTAGGAAGATTTGACTTAGACTGAATATTAAAGTTATTACAATTATTACACAATTTAATTTCCGAGGAGCAGTCCTTTTTTTCATGGGCACCTGCACAATTTGGACATACTAGAGTTTTGCTGCTACAGTTGTTTCTAAAATGACCATATTTATTGCACTTATAGCATCGTGGTAAACTAAAGTGTTCTTGAACTCTGCATTTTTTCCACCCAACATAAAGAAAGCATCTTTCAGAAATTATTTTAAATACAGCTGGAGTTACTTCTAACACCACATTAAACAGAGACTGATGCTTTACTTTTGCTATCAACTTCATATCATTTTTAGTGACATTTAAGTTATTATCAGAAATAATTTTTTCTATTAAACTACTATCATCTATCGAATCTTTCTGAACACCATATACCATAAGACGTGGATTGACCTTCTTTGGTTCAGTAACTTTATAAGCCGACCCCATTTTTTGTTATAGTTTGTTATAGTATATCAAGCGACTCTTGATTTTCCACTCTAATAAGAAATCCATCCTTTATAAGTCTTGTATCATTTATATTAATATTCAATGAAGCCGGGTTAACTTTATCTTTTACGTTTTTTTCAACCTGCGTATTTGATATATCTTTGTCCGCTGTTTTTACCAACAGAACCGGGGAATTCGGATTCCTAAGGTTTTTGTTTCTCAATTTAACAATACTGCTATAAGAACTTATTTCCATCGAATTATCTACATTGGTATTTAAATTGACTTTACTTACAGTTTTTGCCTCTCATTCTCCAATCCTGGTTTTCTGTAATTCTAATGTATATTCCAATTCACTCAACATTTTATTTAATAACCTATTTTCATTTGATAAATATACGTTTTCTTTCTGAACAACCAGAATATTAACATTTATACAATTTCCGACACAAACACCACTGGATTTCAGATCTTCAATGCAGCTTTTGCAACGCCAATTCTTTTTCTCAACACAAACGACTTTTGCTATTAAATCGAAACATTTAACGTGCATATAAACATTACACTTTGCAGTATTACATTTTAAACCACGTCTCGCAACATTTTCACTACAAATTTTGCATTTTTTCTCGGTTTTATCCAAGGACTCGTCGTCGTCCGAAACA
Source organism: Rhagium mordax (assembly GCA_963680705.1). Lineage (NCBI taxonomy): Eukaryota > Metazoa > Arthropoda > Insecta > Coleoptera > Cerambycidae > Rhagium > Rhagium mordax. The sequence continues at coordinate 53,913,058 of OY796656.1, read as the reverse complement.
CCCATCCGTGCGGGGCGGTATTTCTTCTCTATAAAGCATGTTATTTCTTTTTATTAAATAGTAGATTTGTAAAGAAAAATATATGAATATTTTTTAAATAAATAGTAAGGGGTTATAATATTTATTTTTTTGTTTCAGATTGAGGAAGACATGGAAAATTACATTAAGTTTAAACTGATGGGTGGCAGAAAAAAAATTAAGCCTGATATAGTCCCTCACATTTTTTATTGCCAACCAAGCCAACTAAGTACCAAGTTTTTTTTAGTTTTAAGAAACGTGGTCATTGTACGTTGAGTTGTATGTTAAAAACATTTTGTATTATAAAATTATAATAATATATTTCGAGAGGTATTTATATACTTACTTGCGAGCTTTCTGGGTAAATTGTCTGATTGTCCTTTTCTATAACCCGCATCAACCATTTTTAATGCAAGTAGGTATTCACCACATAAATTATTAAGAAACAGTCACAAAACGCCTAATCAATGCACCAAAATTAAATCAAACTGCTTCCAAAAACAACAGAACAGCACGCTGTGGGCACATGGGTATTATTAGGCTTTCACACGGCTTTCAGGTGCTGGTCCACCGTCACCTCTATCGATACGCACGGTCTGACGTCACAACCAATGGCAGCGCGTTTTAAGCGGAGATACAATTATTCAAATTTTTAACCGTTGTCAGTTAAAAAAAAAATTTTTACTTTTTCTTTTTGCATGGGGTTTTTAATGATATTATCTTACGATTTTAACTGTTTTTACATAATTTTATTATTTGGGCAAGTTTTTTGCTTAAAATTTAGTTCTTAAACGAATGGCATGTTTCAAAGCTTTCTCGGTCGAAAAATATTTTTAAACCTGCAGCGTCATCTCTGGTGATAATGTTATAATAGTGAATTATACTTCCTAAAGAAGGCATTAACAATATACTGGGTGGCCACGAGTCAATGTACGCCCCCAATTTTTTGGTTGTTTTTGAATTTAGAAATTTCGTTTTTGGTATACGTGAGTAAGACAAAAGTGGGCTATTTTTAGACTAACAGGAACGAAAATATCACTACAGTGACTACAACTTTTTTTTCTTAAATAGAATGACCGAGCTTTTTTTATGGTGTTTTATAAAGCATGAAATTCCAATTGCAATAGTTTTTTCCGATTTCAAAAATTCCACAAAATAAGTGAGATACGAACAATTTTTTATTTTTTACAAAATGACGCGTCAGATGAATGTGATGTAAGAAATTTACTAAGTAGGCTGTGGAAATTATTAGGAAGGTAGTAAGCTTGTCTATAAAGAATAAAATAGTTATTTAAATGCGAGTTTAAATGACTGATAGATAAGACTATTTTTAGGTTTTTCTCAAAAACGGAATTTAATTTTCATTTTAATTTCCGTAGGGGTCCTATGGAAAATTTTTAAATGGGACTGTACTATTTTTTTTTGTTAATCGGACATAATGATTCCATAAGCTTAAATTTTTTCGCCAATAATCATTTCTTAACGGAAGTGATATTTTCGTTCCTGTTAGTCTAAAAATAGCCCACTTTTGTCTTACTCACATATACCAAAAACGAAATTTCTAAATTCAAAAACAACCAAAAAATTGGGGGCGTACATTGACTATTACCGTTTACAGAATAAAAATATATTTTTTAGTTTCCAAGATATTAGCTGTGGGAATGTTAACTGAAATACCCAGTATAACTATACATACATATCGTTTTTAATATTCACTTTCACTTTCTTAATAAGTAGTTTTATATTAATTGATAGAGTATTGCTTATTTGATGCCAAAAAATATACCAAGTATATTAGAATCCAGATTCAATCCGGAGTAGGATTTAAAGCATTTAGTTAAATCAGGTACTGTGCTTCTTATTTATTAAATCAAAGATACTGTTTAACTATTTTACAGCTCAAAGCATAAACACTTGCTAAAATTAAGTGAGTTCATTGTGCTCGAAGAATATTAACTCACATGTTATTTTTTAATTGATTCTAACTGCTCAAAGCGACTTTACACATCTGTGTATTTCTAGACATCTTGGGATAAGCACTATTTTGTGAATTAGGTAAGTTAAATGTAAAAAGTACTATGAGAACCTTCAAGAGTTTTATATACTTATAGTATTTAGTACATCAATTTTTCACCTATTTTGCAATAAAAACATCTTTCAAATTTCATATAAATTTTTAATTGTTAGTTTGTAACAAAAATGCTGACATCTAAAAGTTGGGATACAATTTTTTTTCACTTAATATGGTGTAACATCGCCTTTAGTCTTAATGATAGCTTGTAATCTAGCATGCATGATATCCACCAATGATTGATGGCACGTCTGGTACAAAGTTATTCCATATGTCTTGCAATTTAACTTTTATTTGGGAACAGTTCATACGCAGATACTGTTTCATCTTATACCATACAGTTCCAATAATGTTAAGATCAGGGGTAGTGACTGGATGAGAGAAGACGTTAATATAAATTATTTCAAACCATCCTTTTATTGATTTTGCTGCCGTATGGCATAATGCACCATCCTGTTGAAAAACACAATTTCCCTTTGGGTACAGTTTAGTGACACTAGGTAAAAATGAATTCTATAGAATTTCTTGGTATTTCTGGGCATTTATTAGGTATATCATCTACAAAAGTCAAAGTTCCCATGCTCTTTGCTGACGTACATACCATAATTCCTTTTGGGAATTTTACAGTTCTTTTAAGACAAATGTTTAATTTTTAATTTCGGATGATGTTTGCGAAAATCCCCTACACACAGATCAAACTCTGATTTATCGCTGAATGTTACTTTGTCTTAATCAGATTAGTCCATAATAGCTTAAACTTTGCCGAAATAAGACTCTTTCACTTTTGGGCTTGTGTCAGTAACAGTTTTTTCTTGGCCTGTAAATCTCACTGAATAAGTAAACAGGTACACGAAAATAATAAAATATAAACCATACCTTATAAGAACTAAAATCCTTTTTATAGATATATTTTCTGCAGCATTTTTGAGAAACATTTATTACAGTTTCGGATTTCCATGGCACAGTAACTTCCAAAAGTATGTTCCTTTTGCCCTTCTTACAAACTTTTACCAGTTGTCTTTCATTTCTTCCATTCACTGGTCTTCCAGTGATTTTCCTACGAATATTAACATTTCCAGATTCACCAAATTTTTTATTACAATAAATACAGTAAATTTAGCTACACTTATTAGCTGACGCTATCACACACTGTTTTGCCTTCATAATACTGATTACTTATAATTTCCTTTACCTTCCTATCGATAGCTTCCCGCATTCCATTTTTCTCAAATAATGCAGAGACTAATGTCACAACAAACCAAAGAATTATTGTAATGAATACCACAATAATTATGAGTTGTTTGTTTTCATTTCTTTTGGTGCGTACTTGCTGCAGAGATAATAATGTATAATTTGTCCCAGCCTTTACTTGTCAGCAATCTTAAACATGCCATGACTAAATGAAATGTAGTAAAAAAACAAATCGGCAATTTTACTTTTAGATTAAGAGTATAATAAAACAATAAAAGGTAATACATTTGCATTACTGCACACAATTATTGAAGATAAGAACAGTTTAATTAATAGTAAAGAAAAAACAATAACACTATTAGGACAGATGCTTGAGGAAGTAAGAAGTAAAAATGATAACATAGGCCCAAAACTTATTAATACATACAGTCAAGCTATTAAAGCAAACAGAGAAACAGTAGTTGTAGTAGAACCAAAAGATAGCCTACAAAGCAGCAAAACAACTCGTGCAACCATCCAAGGTCAAATAAATCCAGTAACAGTCGGTGCAAGTATATCAAGAATAAAGCATATACGAGAAGATGGTGTAGCAATATGTTGCAATGATGAAATATCAGTTACAAATATAAGTAAAGATGTGAAATGTAAACTTAATGTGTAATGATTATGAAGTAAATGAGATTGAAAAAAGAAATCCAAAAATAAAAATATTTAAAGTTCATCCTAATGATGTAGAAGATAGTCAGATATTTATTGAAAAATGTGTGCTTCAAAACACTATAAAAACTACAGAAGAAAAAAAATAATTAAAGTAGTTTATAAATATAAAACACAGGATGAAAGAAATTATGATGTAATTGTTGAAGTTGATCCAGAGACGTATGGACAATTAAATAGAGATGGAATCTTACATTTTGGATGGAAAACCGAAAAGTTGCCGCTTTATAAACCATGTAAACATTATACAATGCCATAGCCCATAAGTGCTATTTTGGCCATATGGCAAATAAATACAATAATACTAAAGAAGTCTGTCCGAAATGCACTGATGAACATAAATCAAAAGATTGCAAATCAACAACTAGTGAATGTGTAAATTGTAAACATGCCGTAGAAGTTTTAAAAGTTCCTAATATTACATATAACCATGCAGCTTATGATAGGAATTGTGAATCATATAAGAGAATATATAATCAATTATTAAGTAGATCCAATTACCCATAAATATATAATGATATATAATAGTACGTAATGATTTATAGCAACTAAATAAACAAATATTATATGTGAATATCCAAAGTCTTTTAAAAACTAAAACTGAACTTGAGTGGATTATCTTCCAATGGAAACCGATTATTAAATGCCTGACAGAAACGCATGTTACTGAAGACGTTCAAAATTTTGAAATGGACATAGAAGGCTACTGTAACATTTGCTGTTACTCAACAAGTAGACACACTAGAGAGGTAATTATATACACGGTGATTCACGAGGAAAGGGACAAAATGTTATGGTAGATAGAATTCAATTAGGTGAATTAGAAATGACTATTAAAAAAAGGCTGAGCCTTTTTATTATTGAACTACAGGGTGATTTATGAGTTTGGCCCAATACTTCTTAAGGTCATATCTTTTAAACTAATCACTAGAATCAGCTCGTATTGTGGGTATATAGTGTACTATTAATTGTCAATTTACTTGCATAATCAGAGACAGAAAATTCCAGGGCCGGCTTAACTAATTTTTATTTTTAGGGCTCCTATGAAAAAATTCACCCTGTGTACGTAATTTTTAAATTCTAATACTGAATAATGAAACTACATACAAAAATGATCTGAAAAGGTCTGCACAAAATAAATTTATAAAATTACATTTTCCTCTCTTATTCAAACTAAATTATTTGTTATACAAAATTTTGCGATTTCATGCATGATTAATATGAAATAAATAATCAAAAATAAACAATTTCAACATCAGAATAAACAATTTTTATTTCTGAGGTTTCTGTGAAAAAAATCAGTCTGTATACATTTTTCTCAAATTTTGATAATAAATTATGGAACTACATTAAAAAAACCGCTGCCAATTATGGGTTCAAAACTTCCTAACCGTGTGGTGGAGTTTATAATAAAAGTAATTTTTGACGTATTTTGTTTTTTGACGCATTTTGTTTTTTTGACGTATTTTGTTTTTTTGGCGTATTTTGTTTATTTCAACATTTGGGCACAATATTATAATGGGTTTGTATATCAGATTATATTTATAATCTTTCATCACGAATAAAGTTTTTTGTAAAGTTAGAAATAGAAATGTTGGGGTCCGGTAGACCCCATTCCAGTGGACCAATTTTGCTCATCAAAGAACTTAATCTTTTCCTTGACCCCTAGAACGTGTGTACCAAATTTGAAAGCTTTATCTCAAGAACTGTAGCTGCTATCGCGATACACACACACACTCACACACAGACAGAAAATTTTGTGTATCGTCATAATTCGGCGAGAATCGGTTCAGAAATGCAATAAAAATTTTCAAAAATTTTTTCACGAATACAATCTTCCTCACTTTTGGTGAGGAAGTAATTAACGAAATTGTTTATTTTTTTATCACAATACATCAATAAACAGAACAATACTGTCGTTATTAGGAAAGCCATCGGAAATTTAATTTTACGACAAAGAAAATGTAGGGAGACAGAAGCCTTTCATTTCGAAAATAAGTTATAAGGTTTTATGTTCTGTGAATTTGTTGTTTATAATGTTCTGTTTATTGATGTATTGTGATAAAAAATAAACAATTTCGTTAATTTTTAAATGTAGTTCCATAATTTATTATCAGAATTTGAGAAAAATGTATACAGACAGATTTTTTCACAGAAACCTCAGAAAAAAAATTACTTAATCTGATGTTGAAATTATTTATTTTTGATTATTTAGTTCATATTAATCATGCATGAAATCACAAAATTTTGTATATCAAATATTTTAGTTTGAATAAGAGAGGAAAATGTAATTTTATAAATTTATTTTGTGCAGACCTTCGATTTTGACGAAAATTGATCGTTTATTTAAAATTCGCCCAAAGTGTGGCAAAATAACAAAATACATATTTTCATCATTTTTGTATGTAGTTTCATAATTCAATTTTTTTATAGGAGCCCTAAAAATAAAAATTAGTTGAGCCGGCCCTGGAATTTTCTGTCTTTGATTATGCATGTAAATTGACAATTAATAGTACACTATATACGCACAATACGAGCTGATTCTAGTGATTAGTTTAAAAGATATGACCTTAAGAAGTATTGGGCAAAACTCATAAAGCACCCTGTAGTTCAATTAAAAAAAGGGTCACGCTTTTTTTAATAGTCATTTCTAATTCACCTAAGTGAATTCTATCTACCATCACATTTTGTCCCTTTCCTCGTGAATCACCCTGTATATTAAGGAAGAATACAAATTAAAAAAAATCTTAATGAAACAAAAAATTCCGAAATAACTTTATAATAGTATTTATAAGAACATTAATTATCAATTAGTTAGGTATTCTGTGCCGGTTGTCCTCTAAAACACTACGTTTCATTTTGACAAACTTATGGTCTACCCAGAACAAAATAATGATAATTAGGATATTATTTGAGGCCCTTCAGCCCCATTTGCACGATCCAATACATAAGTTAATAAGCCTTATGAAGGGTATTTCACTGCTTGCCTATTCTGTAATTATGGGGAGAGTGAGGATTCATCGTGCGATGCGAGAGCTCCCATCACACATATCTCACCCGATCGTTCTAGATGGTATTTTGTAAGTGCAGTGACTAGGTGGTGAACGTGAAATGATCCAGGGAGAATAGCCAAATTGTCAACCAATAGGATAGGTGCAAAGTCAAAATCGTTGACATACGAGTTGCGTTTAAAACCGTACGTCGATACAAATTGTCACAGAAGTAAGATTCCTTCAATATTCACCAGTAGAAGTAAGTTCACCCATTTTTCGCACGATGTGAGTGCTCCCGTAATTACAGAATAGACTTTTATTCATTTCCAAGTGAACTCCGCCCACTTCTCATGGGAATGTGCTTTCACGGTTTTACAGAATAGCTGTCCTGATGTCTCGCATAACCTAATAAGTACCATATTACATTAGCAATATGACCACACAACAAAAATTCTTTCACCCACTGGCCACTTTGCAGGTACAATAGGTATCAATGATATGATCAAGCTGAGCATCATCGATCATCAATTAGGGGAAGCAAATATGATGCAAAAATACTTTACAGCTAGAGTAAACCTAGAAAATATTTTTGCTAGTAACAATCCAGGTTCAAACTGTTCCAGTTTAAAAATAAATTCGTTGTTTGCTTATCTTTCCTCTGTGTCTTGAATATTGCCGCAGCTAGTTTTACTTGGTATGTACCAAATGTAATAGAAATTACATATTCTAAGAATAAAATAGCATATAATAATGAAGAACTTGCTGAAAGAATGTTAGCTATAGCACGTAACTCTGAAAATCCATTGCAGACAAAAAGTGAAATAGAAAACTTCAACTTACATGGTGGTGGTCCTTTTATTAATATGGACAATATTGATGTTTCCGTTTCCTATTTTACCTTTAGAATATGTAATTTCTAAAATTCTAAAACATTTGGCACATACCAAGTAAAAGCTCCGGTATACATTCAAGACATTGAGGAAAGAGAAGCAAATAACGAATTTATTTTCTAACTGCAACAGTTTGACTCTGGATTGGTAAGAGAAAAAATATTTTCTAGGTTTATTCAAGATGTAAAACATAGACTATTTGTGTCATATTTGCTTCCTCCAGTTGATGATGCCCAGCTTGATCCTATTTCTGGTACTTATTGTACCTGTAAAGTGGGTGCAAGAACTCTTGGTGATTGTGGTCATGTTGCTAGTGGAATATGGTATGCGAGACACCAGCAAGCACTGAATTACCCATCATATGGCTTATTAACATATTTATGAAGAAATATAATGAAATCATATAATTATAGTAGTAGTACATAGAGGTAATTTAGTGTGTAAAGTTGATATACGAAGTGTGTCCCTTTAAAGCAGTGTTTTCTAAGGTTATTTTAGCCTTATTTTTTTTTAATTGTGCAGTAACTAGTTAACATCACAGTGCATGTAATACACCAGTGAAAGTATTGAAAAATTTTGTATTTATATGCATAATCAATAATTTAAAATAAATGAACAGACTTGCAATATCTGCCATACAAAAAACAAACGAAAACCGAGCATTACTTGTGATGGTTTTTGTCACAATAGCTACCATTTAAACTGCCTGGGTTTAGGTGAAGATATTTTAAACTTAAAGAATTTTACAGGGTGTATGTGGTACTGTGAGAAATGTTTAAAAATGAGAGAAAATGAGGAGTTCCATAAAGTTCCATTAATGCTGTCAACAACATACCAGTACAATCCAATATCAAATCAATTCCTTCTTACTCTGAAGTGGTTAATAATAAGACATCTGTAATAATAAAGCCAAAAAAATGAACAACAAAAAATAAACGTAACAAAATCAGATGTCTTAGAAAATATTAAGGCTGAGACTTTCAATTTACCCATAACAAAGGTTAAGAATCTTGATAAAGGTGGAATACTTGTAAGTTGCAACAATGATGAAGACAATTCTAAATTAAAAAAAGTGGTTCGTGAAACATTGTCCGAAAATTACAGAATTAACGAGATAAATAATCCCAGACCTAGAATTAAGGTGGTAGGCATATCTGAAGAATTTAAGGCAAAAGTTTCTGAAAATGCAAAATAGCTCTAAAATTATGGAAAATTCTGAATGTAAAGTGCTGAGATTGTGGAAAACTAAGAGGAGATCAGATGTATTACAGGCAATTGTCGAAGTAGATATTATATCCTATAACAAGATTATGAACTCGGATGAGAAGTGCGTAATTATAGGACTGGATCGATGCTTAGTATTTGATGGGATCGAGGTGGTAAGATGTTTTAAATGCAGTTCTTTTAATCACTCATCAAAGTTTTGTAAAGGTAATACCATTTGTCCCCGCTGTTCTGAAAATCATTTATTAACCGATTGTCCGGGTAACACTCCTGATAGGTGCATTAACTGTGTAAACTATAAAGCTTTACAACTGAATGGAAATGAAAATATTGATTGCAATCATTCATCTCTTGATAAAAACTGTATAGTTTATAAAAATAAACTTAATTCTTTGAGGACTTCAATATTTGGTAAACAATAGCAGTTATTACTGGGCCACCCAGTACTTAATAATATCGATCATAATGCTCAGAATTTAGAATACTCTGGTAACTCAGACACCAAGCGTTACCACCTTAGTATATACTATCAGAATGTACGCGGTTTAAACACTAAATTAACGGATTTATTATAATTATATTGCGACCAGCTATTGTGATGGTGATATTCTGTTTTACAGAAACCTGGTTAAACGCGCATATATTCGATTACCTAATATCGATATTGTTTCCCCAGCCGCTTATAATCTTTGTTGTTTATGTACCTCCAAACACAGACGATGAGACATACAAATTACTTTATGACTGTCTAATAAATCTGCATAATGGTACTAATGGTTGAAATGTTCTTATTGTAAGAGATTTTAATATAAGTGAATATTCTTGCAGCATACCGGGCGCTCACACATCTAATAAGATTAAAGAATTAAATTATTTCTGGGATTTTTTCAACTTAAACTTTGTAAAAAATATTAACAATAAAGTATTAGATTTAGTACTTTATAATAATGACTGCTGTGTTGAACGATCTGTTGAGTGTATGCTCCGTGAAGATCTTCATCATCCACCATTACATGTACAAATAAATTCAGCTCAGCCTAATACACTAAAATTTCCGAGGAATAGACTACCGACCTATAATACAAACTTCATTGAGCTTTATGATTCAATGTGTAATGTAAATTGGGAAGAATTATATAACATTGATGAGGTAGAGTTGACAAATTGTACATCTTAAACGGCCTTATATCTGAATATGTTCCAAAAAAAATTCCATCAAATAAATCTTATCCAGCTTGGTTCAACTCAACAATTATTAAAGATATCAAAACCAAAGAATCTCTCCTATTAAAATATAAAAAAACTAAGGATCAAAATATATTTGAAAGTTATAAATTAATTCGTAGCAAAATAAAAGAAGATATTAATTCCTCTTATCGAAATTATCAAAAGAAAATAGAAAACGATCTAAAAAATAATCCCAAAAGCTTTTGGTCTTTTGTAAACACTAAAAAGCAATCTACATCAATTCCTAATTCAATGGTATACAATGGTATCACCCTCGAGTCCAGAATCTATTGTTAATACATTTGCCAGCCACTTTGCTTCAGGTTTTACCGAATCCTCTAACTGTTTCACAGATGATGATCAGGATAACAACAATCATATTACATTACCTAAAATAACAGAGGATGATGTCTTGCAAGCTTTCAAGCGTATTAGGCCAAAATTTACTAGCGGACCGGATGGGTTGCCAGCCTTTTCCATTAAAGACTGTTCAAAGGTACTTGCAGCCCCGCTAGCGTACATATTTAATTTAGCTTTAAATAATAATGTTTTTCCTGAAAAATGGAAAACTTCAAAGATCTGTCCTGTTCATAAAAAGGGACATAAATCAGAAGTTGCAAACTATCGAGCAATAACTATATTGAACAATTTTAGCAAACTCTTTGAAATTGTTTTGTATAATTTTATTTACCCTCAAATCTCACAACAGATATCGGAAAGTCAACATGGATTCGTATCGGGACGATCTACTGTTACTAATTTAACCTACCTAACTCAGCATATATCTGAATTTCTTGATTCTGGTGAGCAGGTTGATGTCGTTTATACGGACTTTTCTAAAGCCTTTGACAGACTGGACCATGGGATACTTCTAAACAAACTGAGAAAATTCGGTTTTCAAATATTTTTATTAATTTCTTGGCAAGTTACTTATTCCATAGACGCCAATTTGTACAATACCAAGGTTTCCAGTCTGCCATGTTTACATCATATTCCGGAGTTCCACAGGGATCTGTCCTTGGACCTATACTTTTTATTATATATATATAAATGACATCATATTATTAATGAAATTTAGGAGTATTTTTAGTTGTCTGTCTGTCCCTTTAAACCCTATTAAAATGTCATCAACGTACATATTATACCAGAAGGCAATATGCTTTTTTGGTATTGGGGAATTTAATATAGTATTCTCTAGGTTATCCATGAATGTCTGATAATAGGGGGCCGAGTGGAGAACCCATAGGGAGCCATGTTTTTTGTATAAAAATGTCTTCATTGTATTGGAAATAGTTCTGATCTAAACACAGCTTAAAAGTTTGCATAATTTCACTTTTTAATTTTGGGATGGTATTGCAATTCTCTAGTATATGTAAAATTAGAGGTAAACATTCAGAGGGGGGGATATTAGGGAACATATTCGACACATCAAAAGATTTTATAGAGTTGTGGTCTATATTTAGTTTGTTTAATTTTTCTATTAGGTCTATTGAGTTGTTTACTGTATTTTTGTGTTTGAATTTTGTAATAGATTTAAACTCGTTATTAAGCAATTCAGATAACTTACGTGTCGGTGCATTTGACTACGGGCTTAATGGGGTTATTGTCTTTATGTAGGTTAACTAGACCATACAACTTTGGGGCTTCACAGTTCATTGGTGGTATTTTTCTTTTTTCAAAGTCGGAGTGACACAAATATTCAAAACTCTGTATTAAACACTTAGTTTCTTTTGCCCATTTGTTTGTAGGATCCTGGGCTGATTGCTGTAAATTTTGTTCTTCTACACATTTTTTGATTTTTTTATTGTATTTTGTCTCTGGGAGAATAACTGGAGTGCGTTCGAAAAAAAATATAAAGCTTTGGATAAGAGTAGGTATAGGTATAAGATCAGTTGATCATTGTGTTATCCAAAAAAATGAACGGTTTGGGTGCGACGAGTTGGTTTGTCAATTCAACTAACATAACCTTAAAAATATTTGTTAATTTCAAGATGTGATTTTAAGCTTAGACGATAATATGGTCGAAGATTTAAAAGCGGTTGTACTAAATGGTGCACTATTTATTGGTGTCAAGATGTTAGAGGAATGTGGACTACTACCCCTATTTGATGATAGCGATGAAGAAGTGGAGACAATACTACCGGTACCACGAATTATTCCGCCAAGACTGGAAAACTTCGTCGAACATATAGTACCAAGCTATACAGATAAAGAATTCCAACGAGATTTTAGAATAACAAGAAGAACATACGAAAGACTTCTGCCTTTAGTTGAAAATATAATAAAGAAGGATAGTAATTTAGGAAGGATGCAGATCAGTACAGATAGACAATTATTATCTGTCCTATGGATTTTGGCAACTCCTGATTCATATCGGTAAGTAATGTGTATTATCCACACTTACTTAACTTATATTAACAACATATTTATTTTAGTAAGATGTTTAACATGGGAAAATCGTGTCTTTCAAATTCATTTTTCCGAATAATTAAAGCATTAAACCAGTTAGCTCCAAAGGTTATTAAATGGCCTGAAAATTTAGATGAAACTCGTCAGAAATTTTTTAACATGGCAGGAATGGATGGAGTAATAGGTGCAGTTGATGGTACCTATATATTGATTAAAGCACCACAAGAACATTCCGAGTCATATATAACAAGAAAGTGTGATTATGCCATAACTTTGCAGGCAATTTGTGATGCCTCCTTGAAATTTACAGACTGTTTTGTGGGCTATCCAGGTTCAGTTAGCGATACTCGAATATTTCGAAATTCGGATATATATATTAGTATTATTGAAAATCAACAACGATACTTTCCAAATAATGAATATATTATTGGAGATAAGGCATACCCTGTTCTTCGATGGTGTATACCACCATATATAAACAGGGGTAATTTGACACCTGACAATATAATATTGGCGAAAACAAGACAAACTATTGAACGCGCATTTGCCTTGTTGTTTGGTAGATTAAAACGTTTGAAATTCTTAGATATGAATAGGTTTGACTTGATACCTGCAACAGTAATCGCGGCATGCGTCATACATAATTTATGTATTGATGATGAAGATTCTTTATTAGAACAGTATATTGAAGAAGGCATACAGCAGACTTATGGAAATAACGAAAATGAAAATGAAAATAGAATTAATAGAAACGATCTAGCAGGCCATGGGGTTAGGGATGATTTGTGTAGACGGTTATTTGAAGTGCTGTAAAAACTGTAGCTGGTTGATCTATTAACATAATTTTACCATTGGTAGTATAAGAAAGTATCATAATTATATATTTCTCAAATGTGTTTTTAAGTTTTAAAAATGTATGATCAATATGTTTATATAAATACATAAAAAATAAACAAAATTTGTGCAGTAAATATTTATTTTTAATCTGTAAAATACTTCACAAAAAATATTTTCTGTTACTCTGTACTAAATAAATACCTATTTATTATATTATATACCTATTAGAAAGTTTACTTGTTTACCAGTTTCTCTATTACATTAACAAATCGATCAAATACTTCTATGGCTCTGTCTTGTCGTTCAACACGTTCCCTGTGACGCCTTTCAACAGCATCACAACGATTTTCTTTTTTCATTTTTTTTACAGACGAAGATGAATTTTCGAACACTTCATCATTTTCCTTATCTGATCCTGAAACTAAATAAAAAAATAATTCGTTTTTTATGGAAATATGACATATTAGGTACCTACTAATTTCATACTATAAGTAATTAATTGGTATTAAACGTACTTTCCAATATACCTCTACTTGAGGAAGCGATTGCGACAGGTTGTGCAGTTGGTTTATTTCCAAACAATTTGTCCATCTCCTCAAAAAACTCAAAATGTACTGCTTCCTCTCCACTTGCCGATGGTTTCATATTATCCTTTTTCTTCATGTATTTCAACTTGAGGTATTTGAATTTATCTCTACACTGAACTCCCGTAAACTTATATCCTTCATTTTGCAATTCTTCTGCAATTTTCTTAAATACAGTTTCATTTTTTATTGTGGTAGATTTGAATTCTTTTTCATGGTTCTCATACAAATTAATCAAGCGTAAAATAGCATTTCTAGTCCAAATTTTATTATGAATTGGACTTGCTTGATTCTTAATCGCCACATTCTTTATTTGCTTCATAACCTGTTCGTATATGCTATATCCAAACATTATTTTAAAATTATTATCCACAGGTACAGCTACCAATTCACCTGCTATAATAAAGAAATTAAAGTTATTACAAAATGATAATAATTAATAAACGCAAAACTTACATGCAATTTCCTGGCAAATTACATTGCCATTCTCCATTAGGAACTCTCCATTTTCGTCGACGACGATGTTATGGGTACATGACGTGTATATGTTTGTTGTTTCCATTTCCATTATTATTATTAACAAAAAACAACTTAGAAAACTTAGAAACCTAATCACAATCGAATACAAACATGGCAAACAAAACACCGTTTTTAGTGTTTTTGCTTTGTTTACTATTGCGCATGTCATGGACACTTTTAAACCAACTAAATACTTGGTTAATAAGGAGTACACTCTTGTATATTATACCAGTAATTTCGAACGTGTGTAGTATATCACTAGAGTGGTATATATTCACGTTATTGAACGAAACAGGATAATCACTAGTTTAAAACTTATACCGAATATACACTTTTTCGAACGCACCCCTGTAGTGTTGCCTTTGTCCGCTTTTGTTACAGTGAGTTTATTGTCCTTTATTTTTTCTTTCATGTTTTTTATTATTGTTGTTGTTTTTGGGGGGTTATTAGTCTTCTCTGTGTATTTGTTTATTTCTTGTGCTATTTGATATTTTACACTTTGGGGGTTTGTAATGATTTTATTATTGTTTGTAATGGCTAGTTCTGTGTGTAAACCAAGTATTTCTTTTGTTCTTTTAAGTTTTTTGGTTGTGGTGTGAACTTTGGACTGGGGTCTAAAAGATTTTCTTCTGCTCTATTAAATTTTGTATTGGATAAGTTTACATATCTAGTGTAAAGTTTAATATTCTTATTAAATTGGTATGTTTGTTGCTTTTGTTTTTGATTTCTTGTTAGATTATTGATCTTCTTTTCTTGTGTTTGGTTTATTTTGTAAATAATTTCACTTAATTGGTTCCTTATTTTGTCCTCAAAAACGTCAAATTCTATTGGATGTAGTTTAGACGTAATTTGAAAATGTAGCACTAGTAAATGTTGTCTGAGGTTTTGCCTTTTGCGATACCAGCATTTTATTTCTTCCTTAACCCATTAGTGCATATGGTCTGTTTAAACTGATGACCACTATTTACTCTTCCCCAGTACTGTACAGGACGTTGAGCGGGGGTGCTGTGCATGTGTATAATTGTTGTTTACGGTCAAACGATAAAGTTAAGAGGTATTATTTGTGTGTTGGGGTGTGAAGTTCGCAAAGATATTGAATGCCATGGATCCCGCTCTATACAGTACCAGAAATGGTGGGTAAGTTGTTCTTTTTTATAAATATAAAGCAATCTTAAAATTTTTTTCACTTTAAAAACTGTTAACCTAACCTCTTTATTAAATTTTAAAACCATTTTCCTAAATGTCGCACGCTTGCATTTTTTGTAAAACAGTGTTTTTGTCAGAATCCGGTTAAACGGATTATATGCATTAGAACACTTTGGCATTTATCTACCTTTTTACTCATTACAGATTATCACTTTATCAGCTTCTTGAGTGCATAGAAGATGATGATGATGAAATTGTTGATGCGAATATATACATTCAGCCTCCTGATAATTGCACTGATAGTGAGGAAGATAGTGATTTATCTGATCAGGAGAACGGGGATGTAAACCATTTACCACGAGGTATTTTGCGGCAAAATTGTGAACTAAGTATGGAGTTGGACAGTAGTGATGATGAAGAGAGCAATATTCCTTTATCAGTATTACAAAAGAAACTCAAACTTTTAAAATATAATGGTCAAACGCAACTGTCAACATCTAAAAGTCAACCACCAGCTAAAAAACAAAAAAAAATCATAATTGGTCAGAAGCTGTTCCGGAATATAACATGAACATGGTCTGCATTCCAAAACCACCGTCAGATAGAGCCTACCAAGCCGAAAATCCCATTGATTTTCTAAAATTATTCTTTGATGACGAACTCATTGAACATATTCTTACAGAGACAAACAGATACGGATATCAAAAAAATGTTAACCTTAATTTTTCCATAAGTGAGCTCTGTTTAACTTGGAGGATTCGCATTGTCTGGATATGTCAAATTACCGAACAAATGAATGTTTTGGAACAGCTCCGACGATGTTCCTAAAATTCTTTGTAATTCAATTCGACTCAATCGTTTTTAACAACTGATACGTCATTTACATTTTAGTAATAACGATCAAAATGATCATAACGATAAACTACACAAATTGAGACCCGTGATTGATGCAGTGAACAAAAATTTTTGTAAACATGGGGGCCTGGAAGAACAACTTTCGATAAATGAAAGTATGATTCCATATTATGGAAAACATTACGCAAAACAGTATAAAAGGTAAGCCAATAAGATTTGGTTACAAAAATTGGGCCCTGTGCACAAGCAGTGGCTACATGATCATGTTCGATATTTACACGGGGAAATCTAATATTGAGAAGCAATTTGGTTTAGGCGGCGACGTAGTTCTTTCCCTCATAAATCAGGCTGAGCACAATGAAGGATATAAGCTCTATTTCGACAATTACTTTACAGGCATAAATTTGCTGGATTTGTCAGATAATAAAATACGGATGCAGGAAGAGATGACCATACTATATTCCGGGTGAACCCCAATTTATTTACTTCCTTTTAAGGGGTGGTAGGTCCCTTAATGGTAAGTCCATATACAGAAAATTAAAGAAATATACTGTGTGGTTTTCACGAAAAAAATTCATGAAAACGTCAAATATTTTGAGAACTTTAGCAACATACCTTTGCAATAGGCATGTCCACAAAATTTTAATTTCAATTGGAAATGATAGATTTATCGGTATTATGAACTAATGTAACAATAAAAAAATTTGTATATTTTCATTTTGCCAGTTATTCGCAACAGAAAACACCTAAAAGCAGAGAGGCTAAGAAACGTTCCCAAGATAGAGGCTAGTAACATGACGTCACATCCTCGCAGGCACGTTGCCGCGCGCCGGCCGGCTTGTACGGGTTCGTCATGCAGTGAGCCACAGCCCACTCTACTACTAGCCATGCTGAGAATTGTGGCAACACCGCATCTTGCTTACAGTTAAGTCCGGTTAGTTGAATATGCACTCCGCAGGAGAACCCATCTACAGAAACAAAATGTTTTATATCTACTCGGTTTTATAAATTTACCTTCGCTTTTTGGCTGTTTCTGCTCTATAACAAATAATATAATGTGTTATTATAATTTATATTAAGAGGCAAACATTTAAGTTTGCCTAAAATCGTCACTGCGTTTTATCGAGGGATCTAGTTTGTCAGTGACAATTTATATTTTTACAAAAGTTGGCTGAAGTTATAAACAATAATTTATTATACTTACTTATCACCATTAAATAATAACAATCAAATAGTAATAATTATTAATACATACTTACATACACAAGTTGAACATGGACGTGAATTAAAATCTATTTAAAAGTATTGAGTTTCCTCTTTTTGGAGGAAGATGCATTAGAATTACTTGCAGCACTAAGTCTGTTATCATTTCTATTTTTGACATACTCATTTAATAATATATTGGAAAATACTGAACAAAGCATAAATAATAAATCTTTATACTCTCTGCCACAATGGCAAGTTTGAAAAAATTCTACATAAAAATTGTCTGAACGAAGACTAAGTACTGTGAGTTTGCTTAAAATCATTTTTTGATTATCGGTTTTCAGAAAAGCGCTTTCTACAGAAGGGTTATTAATAATGGATTCCAGAATTGCATACATATGAAAAAATACCACACTAACACTACTACACTACACTACACTACTACATATTGTCAACATTTTCATTGCTGTCATTCCTTATTTTGTACCTAGACAATAAATTTTCCAGCTGAGACCATCTACTTAATTGCATATCAACGGGAAGAACCCATTTTAGGTCATTGAATGAAAGTTGATTGCCCCCCAAGTAAACTTTAATATTTAATTCGCTATCAATTATAATTTGATTTTTTAGAGACAAAATTGAATCATCAAAATCCAGTGTATAAAAGTAAAATTTAGACCCAACTAACTTGGTATTCCAACAATTAGACAATGAAATATAGTTCTGGTGAGAAATAGTCAGATGTTCAAAGCTCTCAATCATATCAGAATTTTCAAAATTCTTAGTCAAATTTTCGTGATTCTCAATAATTTTTTTGCGTCTCTCCTCTGGATTTTTTCTAGAAACTGGCATATGTTTTGTTAAATATGAAGGTAAATTTGGAAATATTGAGGGTACTGCATTTTTATTTAATTTAGGCCGTATCAAAATGTTTTGGATTGTTCCATCAGGTTGTAACCATTTGTCGTACCTCACAATATCAGTTTCTAAAAAATGCGCACTACAAACCGCGGAATACTGTGTAGGAGACCAGTTTTTTCTGGGTACAGCCAACATCCATTTTTTTCGCAGTGCCTCATCTTTTGGAAAACGAAATATCGACTTATACTTCGTAGTCGAGCTTGTCGTGCCGGTTTCATCCCTCAAGGATGTATCATAATTTGACTTGCAGCCGGGAACGACGCATCTGGAGGGCATTTTACACAATGTTTTTCACTTACCTGATATAATATGTATCATGTATCCTATAGAATGAATCTCTACAAACCTCACTCACTCCTTTACACTTATATACACACAAAATACAGCCTTAGTTGTTCTGGAGGGAAAACACACAGGTAAAACTGCAAGCACAAATTAAATATTCACTGTTTTCTTACACAAATTGTGAAATAATCCAAATATGTCACAAACCACTCTTTACACAAATAACATAACTACGATATATTACACAATGCAATAATCGTTTGAATACTGTGGAAATACACAAAAAAGCGACGTGAAATTATCTAAACGTGTTAGTTACTTCACACATAAAGTCAAACTAGTCGCACAAGACCGACCGACCCGGCCGTATGCATGGTTGCCACATTTCTCTCAGCATGGCTAGTAGTAGAGTGGGCTGTGAGTGAGCATTCTCTGTGTTAATGAGCAGTATTATAAAAGAAATATGGTGGCACGAAAATGATGTTTTGTTCCTTGCTGCAATAATACAACTACTAAGACGCCAACGAAAATATTTGTAAGCGTCCCAAGGCCAACAATAAACAAGAAAAATGGTTTGAGGCAGTAAGACGTGATATTAAAAACGTTTCATCGACATCTACTTTGTACTGCTGCGAGGATCATTTTAATGCAAGTTAATTTACTATAATAATAAATGCTATACGATTAGTTCTCCTCAGTTTAAACCCGAATTTAAATGACCTACATTAAAACACAGCTTTTTTTCGTGATTTCCTTTGGGGCTGGTTAAAATCACTGTTTGTTATCAGAAAATCGGATACCATAATTAGGCTTACATTTGGCAAATATTTACTAATAAGACGATGCAATAAACCAACACCACAACGTCGTAAATAATAGAGCTACTGCAAATGTAGACTGCATTCTGACACTTCTGACAGCTCAGCGCGCGCCGTGCGAAAATTAATCACGCGCGTCAGCCAGGCTAGCGAGCTTGTGACGTCAAAACAATCAGCAGGCGTTTATTTAATTCAAACGGAGCAAAAGATTTCTTCGGTCGCAGTTATGGTTAGGATGAATTATTTTCAAAAAAATTTCAGATATAGGTACCAGGGGCTCCGATGTACGATTTTAACTAATATTAATGTATATTAATTTTTTTGTGGACATGCCTATTTTAAAGAACCTAGATAAACAAAACATATTGTTCACATAGTAAGTAACTCGCTAGAGACGTATAGGGTTTCTCAAAAGTTCAATACAGACACTTTTATGTAAGGTAGGTCAGTTTTTCAACTCTCTTGTATATTTTTTTGTTCGTAATTCGTGTTATAAATATCAATAGAACCCCCCCCCCCCTTAAAAGGAAGTAAATAAGTTGGTGTTCACCCTGTATAATCACAATTTGTTAAAGAACCAAAGATTAATTACTACAAATAGTGGCTATCAATAGAACCAACATACAATGAAAACTCATAATCTATACAGGGTGTCCCAAAATCACCGGAGGTGCTTGTAATGACAGATTATTTACAACATTCTGAGACAAAAAACTTCATACAATTATGTTGAGGCTCCAACCGTTTTCGAACTGGACTCTCTTGAAGTTTCCCAAAAAGAATCTCCAACAAAATACCATTCATTAGTGTGGTAAATATTCAAAATGGCCACCTTCCATTTGCAAATAAATGTTCGTTGGCATAGATCCAGCACAGATCTTTGCACCATTTCCGGCGTAACCGTCTCTAATGATTCTATTATTTTTTCATTCAATTCATTCCGATACATTCAGGGTATGAATAACCTCCTTGCTGTAGACATATTCAAATAAATTCAGAATGGCAAAAATACACAACTGACAGATATTATTAAACTCAGTACGGTTGTCGCTATTTATTTTGTTTACAGCGCCTACCTTCAAATGTAATAAATCGTTAACCTAGCACAGGCGAACTTCTTTTGGGCAACTTAAAGAGTTCACCTCGGGGTTGGAGTCTCGACATAATTGTATTAAGGTTTTCGTCTCAGAATGTTGTAAAGAATATGTGATTACGAGCTTCTCTGGTGATTTTGGGACACCCTGTATATAAATATTTTACGCATGTCTAATTAGAGGTTACGCAACGAAGCTGACAAATACCTAATTAGATACCTAGTTAAACTGCCCGTCTTTGATAAGTTTTACAATGGCATTAACGTCAACGACAATCAATCAGCAGAGATTGAAAAATATAAAAAATTGTACAAACATAACTCAAAAAAGGGAACATCTAGTTTTATTTCTTCAGTGTAACAACAGGAACAACGATTAATAAATAGTATTTAAAGAAAATACAGGCTTGTGATTAATCTTGACACTGTATTAAGAAAATAACTAATTTGTTTGACTATGAGTCATTTAATATTCAATAATTTTTACTGAATTCCTCTATCGTCAGTATTATGCTTAATAACCGTTATGATTCCGTAATTAAATATTCTAAACAATAAAAAAGAGTTTAATACCTGATAAATTGCCGGCCACTCATTTTTAGAATTAAGCTCCAAATATTCTGTTTCAATATTGTTGCCAGATGTCATTTTCTATCAATACCAGATACTCGTGAATAAACCTAAAACACAAGTTCACGGCATTACTTTATTTATTTCAGCTTATAGTACGGCAAACCTTAATATAATAATAAAATCTACAATAAACGTTCAAACACCATTTTTAAAAAGAGATGAAATTTTAGAAAAATCAACAAATCAAACAAAGACAGATGAATTCACAACTTTCTTAGAAAACAGATGTCAATTATTATTGTCGAACTGCGTTGGTTAATGTGACACCTGTATTATCTGTGAATTTTGTGTTGCCTATTCACCTGTAACAAAGATCACAGACTTTTTTTTTGAACAGCCTTTATCTCAGATGACCTTTATGTTCTGTGATTAGTGATTCCAATCTCAGATAAAATTCCAATCACCGATGAACACGCAGACCATCTTCGACCGATACACGATATACGTATTCGAAATAAAATAATAATCAGCCAGAGCTGGTTAAATACTTTGAAAAAATATTTAAATATTAAATAATAATAGGTAGGTACCTAAATACTTCTAAAAAAATTTAAGTAGGTATTTAATTATTAAATAATAATAATAATAATAATAATAATAATAATAATAATAATAATAATAATAATAATGTGTCTTTATTTTTCATTATTAAAACAAATGTTACATTTATAACTATTAAAAGGGGGTGGCGATATTCGTATAATATATACGCTCTTCCATATAACCACCCATAGAAAAAACAAAAATAAATACAAATATCAAATAAATAAATATTGCAAACAAAATAATTTAAAGAAATTAAGCATTACGTTTACTGAATATTAGATTCTTGATCTGCTTTCTAAATGTATATATATTAGTACAGGATCTGACATCAGGGGGAAGAGAGTTAAATAAGTTTACAGCATTATAGGTAACTGACCAGAGCTATGCTTGGGAACAGTGAAAAGATCACAGTGACGTGTATTACACTGATGAATATCACTATGTTTTTTCAGCTTATCGAGCAAGTAACTGGGAGATTGAAATTTGAGTATTTTAAAAATTTGACAGGCCATATGACAGTCGGTACGTTCAGAAAGATTAAGCCATTTTGATTTCATGAAATGTTCAGTGATATGATCGAATTTACGCAAATTGTAACAATATCAGCTAATACAAGCATTTTAAATCCTCTGAAGGCGTTCTTTATCACGATTTAAAATGGCCGGCCAGTATACAGTGTCACAATAGGAAACAGCTGACAATTTATTAGCGAGTCTGTGAGTGTTAGTTTAACGTCTGTGCTCGAGATAGCATATACATACATATAACAATTTAAGTTTACTGAAAGATTTTTGTAATAAAATGTTGACATGTTTAGAAAATCTCAAGTCTGTATCTAACCAAACTCCGAGATTTTTGCAATATTTTGACGGTTTCAAGATATTAGAGTTTAAGACAATTTTAAAATTATAGGATCATTAACAATTTGTTTTCTACTTTTTCCAAATACTAGTAATTCAGTTTTAGTTTCATTTAAAATCAAACCGTGATCAGCAGAAAAACTGGTTATGTTATTTAAATCAGAGTTAATGTTCAATAAAGCCGTGTCCATCTCATTACAGAGAAAAGAATAGTACAATTGTGTATCATCTGCATATTGATGTGAAGAGCAGAATTGAAGGCATTTGTTAAAGTCAGCAGTATAAATACAAAAAAGAAGTGGCCCTAGAATGCTACCCTGTGGCACACCCTTTTTAATTTCAATTTTTTTAGAAATGTTTTCACTTAGCACAACTTTCTGGCATCTACCAGTAAGATAATTATTAAAAAAAGAAGCTGCCGTTGCACCAAGTCCAAAATATTTTAATTTTGCACACAGAGTAGCATGATCCAGGGTATCAAATGCCTTACTATAATCCAACAGAATCAAACAACAGTTTTCATTTTTATCACAAACTCTAAATATGTCATCAGTCACCTTCAATAGCGCTGTAGATGTGCTGTGACGAGCACGAAAACCAGACTGAGATACAGGTAATATTTTATTATTGTTTAAATATTCATCGAGTTGTTCATAAACTATTTTTTCAAGAAGCTTAGATAGTACAGGTAAAAGGCTAATGGGCCGAAAATGGGTAACAAGAGTGGGGTTATTACATTTGGCAATAGGTAAAACATTAGCTTCTTTCCACGCTGCAGGAAACGCTCCAGTCACAAGGCACCTGTTTATAATAAATGTTAAATGATCCAGCAGATAAGGTATTAAAAACAAAAGCATTTTTATATTAAAACCATCAGAACCAGTAGCATTGGACTTAAGTTTAAAAATAGTTCTTTCCAACTTATCTGCAGAGATTTCAGAGAAAGTAAAAGATTCACCACTAGGAAGAAATCTGGAATTTTCATATACTTAGCAATGAACTCACCGTTGTCGGCTGCAATGGGTTGTACAGGGTTATTGATTATAAATTACCCACCCCTTATCAGCTATCCGCTATTATATGCATTGGGCTGGCCCATGCTTCTTCATAAACGTCCGTAATAGCTAGGCAGTACGCTCACTTCATTTATGTTAGATTTGCCATCTAAGTACCCAAGCGTGTATGTCGCGTGCCTATTCTGCCTCAGTTTGAATCGCCGGGCCGGCCCGTTGACGCTATCAAGCGGTCAGCGGAAGCAAGTTTTCGTTCAAGAAACTAAAAATCTAGCCAACACGCGTAATCACTAATGCAAAATGCGAAATTATGGATAATATACTTATTAACTTTAAATATGGAAATGTTAAATCTGTGTGAAACGATAAATAACATAACATTTATCATTAATTCTTAGCCCATAGGTATTGTTATAATTTAAAACAGCGCGAGGGACGGTGCCAGCTTTTAGAAGGTCTGGGCCGGCCCTCGGGACTCCCCGGAAATTCTCGGCTTCTCTTATCGTTAGAAGGCACAGAAAGGGGTTCTAGTTTAGTTCCCTTACAATCGCATTGTGCAATTTTCATGGTTTTCGACATTAAAACAAATTAGTGTAGTATGTAGATCCTTTTTTTGTACGTATGTTTTAAGAAACTAGGTATTACGACCCCTACCCACTTATATAAAACTTTTTTACGTTATCAAAAATCGTACCTATATAGTTCTAGTTCTATTTGAATGAAATTACCAAAGGACTGAAAGTGAATTTTTATTATACTGTTCAAATTAAAAAAAAAACTAGGTAGGTAACAAATATATAAATAAAATGAATAACGTAACAGAATTTTTTCAAAGGATTTAAAAAATTTTAATAGAACAGTTGCGTCAAACGAAAGTGGAAAAAACAAAGTAATCTTGAAAATATTTAAATATCAAGTTTAGTACATAAATTTTGAGGTACTTTTGTAAAACACAATGACCTTGAAAATCCTGAAAAATTTTCGCCTGCAGCTCTGCAGCTCTTGCCCCGTGTACACAGCGTTTAAACACCACGAGCCGCCACTGAATAAAATCCCAATTAATTAGTAACAAATCATTAATAAATAAATTATAATCAAATAGTGAAAAATCCCTGTATGTCCGAAACAAAGGAAGGCGCCTTTCTTTCTTTATATTTAATGTACAGTTTACAAGACAATGGTCAGTGATACCCTCCATATTAATAACTTCAGTACTAGCCGGTAACGTAAAGTTAGAGGAAACTATAACGTCAATCAATGTTTGTGATCTTTCAGTAATACGAGTAGGGTAGGCTGCGTGTAATAAGTTGCGTTAAACCATATCTATCTAGACAATGTTTTAAATAATTATAACTATTATTATTTTTGTTAAGGAAGTCAACATTTAAATCTCCACCAAATAAAACACAATCGAAGTCGGGTAAAAATTCCGATAGCACAGTATCTAAATTATCAATGCATGAAGTTAAATTAGAATTAGGAGGTCTGTAAAGTGTCCCCAAGCACAGCTTCTTACCTTGTAGTTTAACGCTGATCCACAATTGTTCAATCGAAACGTTCTGGGGATCGGGTACTTGCAATATTTTAAATTTAATTGTATTTTTCACATAAAATGCAACCCCGCCCCCCCTTTATCAAAGATAAAAATTGGTAATTAATAAATAAATACCTATATAAATATTTTCAGAATATTTAAATAATTTGATAACACTCACATATTTTGAAAGCATTTCTGTTGGGTGTTTGAATATTTTCAAATTACATACAGTGTGTCGCACTTAAGAGTGAAACACCCTTATAACTTTTTTCGTTTTTATCCGATTTGAACCAAGTTTTACTCAATGATAGATCCCATTAGGATCAACTCATGGCCAAAAAACCATTCGCGCCCTACTAATGCAAAGCCACCTCTGCGATACCAAAATAAACGCAAAAAATTAAGAAAACATATTAGGCATTTTTTTATCGGAAAATTTTACTAATGAAGTTGTTTAGAATTGTCTAAAAACCTTATATCCAAAATCTCATCAAAATTAAAAAAATATTGATATTTTGATTTAAAAAATTTTAAGTCCGAAAATATAATTTTACAATATCAATCATTATCATTCGTATTTGGTTGCAGAGTATTTCTTTAGTTTTTTTTTTTATAAAAAATAAAATATTACAATACAATAACCCATTAAAATTATATTTTCAGAATTAAAAATTTTTTCCAACAAAATATTAATATTTTTTGATTTTGATAAAATTTTGGACTTAAGGTTTTTAAACAATTCTGAACAACTTACATTAATAAAATTTTTGATAAAAAAATGCCTAATATGTTTTTTTGATTTTCACTGTTTATTTTGATATCGTAGGTGGCTTTGCATTAGTAAGGGGTAAATGGCTTTTGGGCCATAAGTTGATCCTATTGGACTCTATCTTTGAGTGAAATTTGGTTTAAATCGGATAAAAATGAAAAAAGTTATAAGGGTGTTTCACTCTTAAGTGCGACACACTGTATAAAGGGTGTTTCATTTTTAAACTGCATCCTTTTAGGAGATAAATAATAAATAATAAATAAATACACCACATGTAATTACGACCCCCTTTATCCCAGAAGGCTGAGCCTTGTGCGGGAGGGGGCTACACATTTAAAGACAAGGGACACACATCCAATATCCGTGTATAATGGAAAAATCCCCCTCACAGTATTTTCCATTGCCACGACCGGGATTCGAACCCGGGACTTTTGGGTGAGAGGCAGGTACTCTACCATCTCGACCATCATAGAGAATCGCAAAATAAGTGGACTTTCCTCAGAAAATATTTATCAGAAAGACATATAATAACGGAGGTAGATAAGTCTTCAAAGTTGAAGTATGAAAATCGAATTATGGTAATAACTTTAGGGCCGCTTGAGTGATATTGCCTAAATTTGGTACAGATAGTTCTGAGATAGATACCTATTATTTATTAGAAATAACTTTTTCCTGTGGCGTAGATATTGGGTGGTTGCCCCCATTTTCCGCAATATGTTCTACGCCTCTGGACATTTTTCACAGTAAAATTTTTAACCTAACAGCTCGGAAACGATACCTAATATCAAAATTTTGCGAGTAATTTTTTTTCATAGTTGTATATTTTCATTTGTAGTTCAAACACATTTTTCCTCATAGACAGTCTATGACTTTATGAGTTTCATCAGTTTGTTTGATTTATAAATTTAAAATGTAGGTAGTTGTTTTGTTATTTAATTATTTTAATGTAAGTTGGAAAAAAAAAATTGAAATTAACTAGTAGACGAAGAGAACCCAGGATGACCGCTTTCTGCATTTGACCAGTCAACCACTCTGCCGATTTTTGGCAGGCAGGCATGGTCTTCGATGCGGAGAGCAGCGTGGGCTTCATACCTCCGAGTACACCGATTATCAGGACGACCATCTTGACAGAGTAGCCTGGGTATAGCACTTGGAGCTAGTACCGGAGATCTCTATATTTGGTTCGTTTCTCCTCCTCCTTCAAGGCGATGTTTGTCTCGGCAGGCGCTGAGAACTCGATGACATACATCACCTTGGTCTGATGGGCGAGGAGGACTATGTCAGGCTTATTGGCTCGAATTAGCCTGACGGTCGGGAACGAGTAGTTCCAGTAAATCCGGCATTTCTCGTTCTCGACAACGGACTCGATATCTCCGGGAATGTAAGGCAGCACAGTTTGGTCTATCTCGTACGAGTGCCGTAGATGGTAGTACAGCACTCGTAAAGCCGCGTTATGTCGGTGAATGTAGGCTGAAGTCGCATATATCGGAGATGCAGATAATAATGCATGAGCGACACCGGCGCCTGACGTATGGTCCTGTAGTTGATATCAGGGACCTCTACATCCATCACGCGACTCCGATAGACCAAGGTGTTAATTACACCATCTTGACAGGCCACAATGAATACCTCGGTCTCCGACTTCAACCCCGCTGACCTTAAAAATGCGAAGGTCGCAGCTCTGTCGATAAACCCAGTGCTTCTATGTTGTTATAGAAAACACCGTGCAGGGGTTTATCGACGTGCCGCCTGAACAGGTTCCTCTGTTCGGCAGCTTTAATTTGGGCTGTCAGACGATTCGGCGGAAGCTCAGTAACTGATTCTACATCAGCACATCGCCTGCCGCCTCGCCTGTAGTCGAACACGAGACCGAGTTCATCTGCAGCCCTCTGTGCTCCCTTAAACAATACAGCGCCAACTCCCACGGTTTCATGATCTCTCACTAACCGTAGGAGTGGATCCGAGCTCCTCAGGATGTTACATGCCATACCCAGTGCTACTCCGTCATGCATACACCCCAGACTCAAGAGTCCTCGGCCCCGCCGTTGACGTGGGAGGTACACACGAGGAACGGACGACCTAGGAAGAATACTCCTATAAATATTCATCATCTTGCGGGTATCCCTGTCCAATTGGCGCAGCTCATCTACTCGCCATTTAACTACTCCGAAGGAGTAGAGCAGAATCGGAACGGCAAGCATATTAGTGGCAGACACCTTGTTCTTCCCCGAAAGTTCAGAAGACCAAATCTTTCGGAGTCGGTGTCTGAACTTGCCACGGAGAGAATCCTTTATTTGATTCACATCCTGGATGTGGCGTTGTTTCACACCCAGGTATGTGTAGGTCTCTCTGGCATCCAGATGTCGTAGGATGCTTCCATCTGCGAGCTGCGCATCTTCTTTCCGGAAGCATAAAGTTTAAGGTCATCCATATAAAATAGATGGCTGAAACACTCCTCTCTTAAATGTCACCAACTCTGTCGACACTCGCTCGGCACCGGATGTTATGGTGAAGCGAGTTCTCCAAAGCGGCAACAGTTGTTCAATGCATCTCACTAGTGGTGCTGGTACCGCAAGACATCCGAGCAAGTGTAACAATAGCTCGTAGGATGTTGTATCAAATGCCTTGCGATAATCAATCCAGGCCATTGATAGATTCCGCTTGCATTGCACAGAATTCTGTGTAATACAGCGGTCTATCAGCAGGTTTTCCTTGCAACCTGCCAGGCCCTTCTTGGCACCACGCTGTTCGTTTATCTGTTGGTAGACCGGATCAACAGACCTCAACATCCTGGTATACAAGATACGGGTAAATAACTTGTAACAGGAGTTGAGGCAGGTAATCGGTCTGTAATTTTTTGGGTCAGACAGATCCCTTTTTTTGGGGATTAGCATAGTTCGTCCCTCGACAAACCAGTCCGGAATTTGCTGCCCCTCGCTCAACAATGAGTTGAAAACTCGGGCCAGATGGCGGTGGGTGGAAGGAAACTTCTTCCACCACCAGTTGTTTATACCATCTGGACCCGGGGTAGCGAAGTTCTTGGTTCCAACAAGTGCTTGTTGAACCTCTTCCGTACTGATTGCCGGGCACACTTCGTCTGGCTCATCTAAGACTCTACGACAGAGAGCCTCGAAGTGTGCTATAGCTGGAGTGGCATTATCGAATGGACTCGCGACTTCGTAGATTCCTTCCCAGAAGGCTTCGAGATTATCAACAGTCGGCGGATTTTCGACAACACGCTGTGGCTCTTGGAACAGGCGAGAGGGATTTGTTTGGAATAATGTGTTCTGTTCCAAACTCCGCATCCGCCTGACCAAAGTTTTCTTAATAGCCATAAGTGCTCGAATCCTATCTAGACAGTGCTGCTTGATGGTCTGCAGCACTGTGCGATTTAGAGTGTGGTGTTGGCGTCTCCGTCCGGCTTTATTTTATTTTTTTTTTCCGATTTCCCGAATCTAATGCTGGACAGTCTCCCTGTGGCCTCCGACACCGCACAGAGAGAGCGCCAGCGAATAATCTACAGCAACTCTCCACATCCCGCAGGGATTCCAAACTCGTGTGCCATAAGTAGACGAAGGGATCCCAGGATGACCGCTTTCTGCATTTGACCAGCCAACCATTATGTCGTTGTTCCACACCCAGGTATGTGTAGGTCTCTCCGGCATCCAAATGTCGTAGGATGCTTCCGTCTGCGAGCTGCGCATCTTCGTGGAATTCCCCGCATCGTCCTCTCTTGAGGTGGACGACTGCGCATTTGTCCAACCCAAGCTCCATTCCAATTGCCCGCGTGTATTCCTCGACCACCCTAAGAGCATTTTGAAGTTCTCGCTCTCCGGAGGTATAGAGTTTAAGGTCATCCATATAAAATAGATGGGTGACCTTATGCCTCCGGTTGCTGGGTGGCCCACAGTGATACCCGCGGGTTTGGCGGAGTCCAACAGATAGCGGCAGCAGTGAGATGCAGAAGAGGAGCGGACTCAAAGAGTCACCCTGAAACACTCCTCTCTTAAATGTCACCAACTCTGTCGAAACTCGCTCGGCACCGGATGTTATGGTGAAGCGAGTTCTCCAAAGCGGCAACAGTTGTTCGATGCATCTCACTAGTGGTGCTGGTACCGCAAGACATCCGAGCAAGTGTAACAAAAGCTCGTCCCAATAAACACAACATATGTGGCCCAATAATGGTAAATCACAAACTGCCATCTAACTCATCAATGGTACTTCGATGGCTGCTTAGTACTGGACTGTGCTGGACCGGAAAAAATATGTCCCACCGGCCATCAGAGATTTTGCCATCATTTAACCAGTAATGTGTCGCCACTGCTTAGCCTCCAGTGGTATTTCATATAATTAACATTGGGCCATTATTAGACCACAATTCAGCCATTATTCAGCCACTCCAAGACCATTAATCTGTTACCAGTGTCTAACCAGTACTGTCTGTGCTATTGGCCATTTCGTGTGCCAATATAGGTACAGTGCTATCAGTGGCGACTGGTGAAATTTAATTTCTTCGTATTGGAGCGAGGGTCAAGCGACACTTTAAATTAACTACCTACTAAGACTGAATGAAGAAGTTCTGCAGAACAGAATTGACCTTGAATTTGAAAAATGTTTGCTAAGCTTTCGTTCAGATTCAGATGTCAAATTTATCTACGGATTTCAATTTGTACTAATATTTTATAAAGTTGACATTTAAAAATACGATAAGTATAAAAATTTAATCAAAAACAAAATATACAATCTGAAATCTGAAAAAAATGTTTTGCAAACATTTTTCAAATTATCCACAACATTTATTATCAGGGAAGGCAATCCCATTTTTGGGCAACTGTTTTCGCAAATTTTAAGCTCAATTTTGTTCTGCAAAACTTTATTTAGTCTTGGTAGTTATTTAAAATATCGCTTGACCCACGCTACAATAAGTAGAAATTACAAACTAAATTTCATCAGTCGCCACTGAGCACACTGTACCTATATTAGCACACTAAATAGCCAACAGCACATATTTTACAAACCATTTACAAATTAAATAGATCCCATTTTTCAAAGTGGCATGCTATTCACATTTTAGTATATGAACATATTAAATAAAAATATATAGCATTTAAATACAAATGTTACTTTTTCAATGAAAGACAGTATATTTATATATTAACATATTTATTGTAAAACAAATAAAAACAATTTGTATCATTAAAACTATAACAAAAAACGTTTTTCCAAGGTAAACATCAATATAGGTACATATAATTACATATACCTACATATGATTTTTAGTTTATTGCTTACCTAAATCTACCTAAGAACTAGTTTTTGCCAAAAAGTGCAGGTGACCGGTGTTTGGGTAGAGTAGGCGCGGCCTATCACAGGGTTTTTCTATACCAAAAGACACAAATCGATATCCACTCAAAAAGTTCAGCTGACGTACGTTAATTACCTGTAACAAAGGATTATCACAATAATTATTTTTTTTTTCGTTGTTTCACTTCACTTACTAGGAAACTAATTGTTCGGGTTTGTCGGTTAATCACCCTGTTTTCTTGATGTTTCGTAACTTTTTTGAGAGATATTTGTAATGAAGGAGGCGGCAGGAAAAGATATGACGGTTTTAATTTTTATTTCTAAATTACACTGTTTGTCAGTACCTATTATCCATATTTCAAGCACTTTACACTAACAACTGCTTAAACACTTTTCTTTACAACGACATTGACGACTGACGCCACCACAGGTTAAAATGGCGAATGATAGTGGTGGTACGGAATGTGACGCGCAAGCGCAGACTCAAGTAGATTGCGCCGGCAATGAACCATTATTGGTACTGAAATGGCAATAATGCAATATATAAAATACTGGCAGAAACTCAGTAAACCATTATTGGTACTAAAATGGCAAAACGTCATTCATAAACTACTGGTAGGACTGTACACAACTTGTAATGGACCATTAATGCATAACCAGCAACATCACAAAACCATCAATAACTCTACTGGGCCAACAGAATGCCACACATCATGTGTTTACTGGGGTGGGATGTTGTATCAAATGCCTTGCGATAATCAATCCAGGCCATTGATAGATTCTGCTTGTATTGCACAGAATCCTGTGTAATACAGCGGTCTATCAGCAGGTTTTCCTTGCAACCTGCCAGGCCCTTCTTGGCACCACGCTGTTCGTTTCACCTTATTCCTTTATAGAACAATAATAGTTTTCAAAGTATCTAAAGCGGCGATCATAAAAATCCCTAGATTGGCCTAGATAAAGTAATAAATTCCCTTTTTCTCCAAATAAAAGAATTTTTCATATTTTCCCCTAGAACTAGGGAGAATTCCCTAAATCTGGCATCACTGTTTTTACTTTTTGCCACTTTGCCAAACTAGCTGATTTCCAGTGACATACTATAGATTATAGATGCAGTTAGTTAAGATTTTTCCCTTTGTTGGTGCAGCCATGTTTAGGTGTTATGAACTTCAGCACTTAAAAATTTCACGTTCGCAATATAAAAACCGTTTCCATATCGTTGCCTACAACTGGTAAATGTCAAATTCCTTTTCAATTTTACTCATCTTTTTAAATAATACTAATAATAAATAACACATTTCCAATAATCATGTCGTTAACACATTTTCTTCTGTCAGCTGTCACTACTTGTCATTCACGTGCGCTTATGCGCAGCCTCAAAATTCGGCAACAAAAAATTACATTCTCAACCAAGCGTTAACCCTTTACGAGATTCTATTGGTGGTGCCTCATAAATGTACTTCAGGCACCAATAGGAATTTAAGGTACGGAAAGCAAAATGCAAACGAAAATGGTTGCGAATGCCCCTTTATAACATCATCCTGATGATTTCAATATTTTTATACGACCTTCAATAAATTAAAAGATTGACAGAATATTCAATTTATAATTTTGATTTTGCTGCCATCTACGTAGCCAAAGTTCTATATGTCATTCTTTAGTATCATCACGTCGAACCAAAAAACTTGTTTCCTGCATTATATAACATATTTATAATTCAAACGGAGACACATTGTAATAAACGAAAACTTAAAGAGAGTGCCTGTATTCAACTAAACAGTAACGACTGCGTGTCTACTAGTTCAATATTGCTGGACGAAGTTTGGTTACCGATTCTCCAAAAAGAAGTACGTGACGGAAATATCAAAATAAATTAGAATTCCTCCTCTAGTGATCTATGCCATTTATTATATATATATATTTTATATATAATAAATGTCTATGCATTAATTACTAATCAGTGTCAAATGTCAAAGTGATCTTTTTTTAAACAAAGAATTTGTACTCACAGTTGAAAAAGAACCTAGACTTTGGTTCGAAACGTTCTGATAAGATAAGTTATTCAGCCTTATTCTGGTGGCCGTTGAAAACAAAACAACGTTCAAATGTTTCCAATAATTGCCTATTTCTCAACGTTGTGGAACATTTCCTATTCAGATGACCAAAATGCATTGAATAATGGTCAACGTCTTTTTAAGTTAGCGTTGAGTATTTGGCAATAAGCTTTACGACTTGCCACGGCACTTTTCAACGTTGTTTCGCTGTTTATAGGATAAAAAGTTAGGTAAATTGAAAATTACAAAACTAAAGATCAATATAACTTCTATTATTTTATATACATACAGATGCTTTTAATGTTCGTAGGCACCTAGGTAAACAGATTATCGGTTTTAATATAATTTTATTATATTTTAAAAAAATTTTATTAGATTTTTTTAAATCATAGTGCCTAATGGTGAACCATGGGGTTCGTTTTATTAATTAATGCTGACATTAATGAGGATCAGCGGTAAGTATCGGGTTGTTCTGAGGCTGAACAAATTAATAATTATAGATTATTCAATTCCCTTTGTCTTGGGGGCTTCTTCTGACGGGCCCATCGCCGCTGGCATTCAGTTCTGCAGTCATTTCATCCCAAATTTTTATTATTTGGGTCGTCTGATTGTTTTAATTTTCCTGTTTTTAACAAGTCGCTGGACCCTCTAGGTATTTCACATATACAGCGTGTGTAAAAAGTATTAAAACATGACCATAACTTTTAAAATATTGATTGAATAAAAAAACCCTTGGATAGGTCGATTTTTATTTTCAATTACGCAACTTTTGATGGGATTTATAATTTCTAGTTCTACACACCCACTCCCCCAGCCACCCCAACTTTTTCTTTTTTTAAAATCGACTTATCCAAGGGTTTTTTCATTCAATCAATATTTTAAAAGTTATGGTCATGTTTCAATACTTTTTACACACGCTGTATTTGAAATTGTTTCTTGGATGTTCTTTTTTTTATCCATTATTTATTAAAGAAAAGACGATTATCTAACATCCAACTCTCTGAACTGAACTCACCAGAATCACCCAGAATTACGTCGTAGAATTAGAATAGAAATAAATATTAATTTTATAATAAACTGAAGTTAACTCCTTTACAAATTACAAATTATAAGAGGCCACAAGCACAGAAGCAAAGATTCTTTGCACAGAACAAGGGTTATGTCAAATAAATTGGCAACTTCACAGGTATGTCCTTTTCAACGTTGAAAAAATGTGAACATTGAGAATTTGATGTCACCTGAATAGGATTAAATACTCAACGTTGGTAAACGGCATTGAAAAGTAATTGAAAACTTCTCAACGTTGTCTTATTTTCAATGGCCACCAGAATAAGGCTGATTGTTCTATAATTGTTTTTTATCGGTTTCAGGATATTAATCCTTTGTTTACATATGCAAAAGTAGGCTGGTAAACAAGTCATAACTAAAGTTGTACAGTTATATTTAAAACTTGTACGGTAATAATATTACAAATACAGATCTGTCAATAACTGTCAACAGATGAAATAATAAATAATGAAACTATAATATAGGGCTATATTATTAATACAAACAGACAGAAAACTCCAAACAATAATAATTAAGTACTGAAATCCAACTGAAACGTATTTTCAGGCAATCCAAGGTCCATTTTTATGTAGCCGTTGTGACATTAAAAATGTAAACATTTATGTTAAATGAAAAAAGGTAACAAATAAAAACAAACAAAATATAACTGTAACCATGGCGACAAATCAACCCATACAGACTTGACCAACTAATGAAATGAAAACGTTATTAATAAGAGAATATCAAAAGGTAATATCTCTATTAATAATGTCTTTATTTTCTGAAACCGATAAACTATTAAACATATCACGGATGTTATGACTATCATAACAGCCTTAGATGTCTTAAAATCCTCGCTCTACGAGCTCGGATTTCAAACCGACATCTGCGGTAGTTATGATAGTCATAACATTCCTAGATATGTTAATAGCTATTACATATCATATACCGGGTGACACAAGAAGTAGTTACCCCCCCATTTTTGTTGGCATTTTTATAGATGAAAATTTCAAAATTTTATGATGAAATAAATACACAGATTCTCATATTTTGACATAAATCATGTGTTAAAACCACTTCCGGTTTAACCGGAAGTGGTATCAACTTTCTTATTTTAAATGAGAACACCCAATTTTTTTTCAATATTTGAAATCTACATAAAATTCCCTTTCTAATGATGTATAACACATTGACATTTGCTTTCAAGATGGCGGCGAAACATTATTTTTATACTAAATTTAAGTTGGCCATTGATTCGCCGCCAGAAAACAAAACGTGGTTGGGAGGCTGTGGAAACAAAAGAATGATTTATTGTTGCTTTGCTGTTAGCATTATTTGCAAACATTTGACATGCATAATGTCTACTAGGATCATTTTCTTTTTTTCGTGTATTTGAAAACAAAAGCTGAATGTTTCACATTTTTTTTAAATAGGAACCTATGTTTTTTATGTGATGTGTGAATTCTACATCAAATTATCTTCATGATGATATACGACATGTTCCCTTTTATTTATTCATTAGCAGCCAAATTCATCTTTGTCTTAATAGAATTGAAACTAATATTCACAATTCTAATAAGATATATCTATATATTATATAATATACATTTTGTTATTATATTTTCTAGTGTAAAATACTAGAAAACCACTGATACGAATTTTAGATAACAATATTGTATTTATATTCATTTGGAACTATATACAGTGGGTTTCTGGGGCAAACTGTTGAGGTTTGCCTTTGATACTACACTTTTATCTTAACATATTTTGGACATTTTCTTATTTCTATTTATTTTTTAGAATTGGCGTGATTCCCAGAAACAAGTTCAATGAATATTAATTATCCGCCACAAATAAGCTACAAACAATATATTTATTTTCAGTGATATTTTGGTTTAGTAGTTCGACATTTAATAAAAAATCAAAATTTAAACATGCATGTGTTTAATATAGCGTAGCGGATTGGATCAGTATTATTTTATTAAGATCACGACTTTTTTAATTACTTCAAAATTAGGTTAAAAGTATACGAAGTTTAACAGCTTAGCAATATTTAGGTAAAAAATGTTTTTCACATAATAATTTCTTTTTCGGTACATGATCGTGATCGTTTACGGGAAATTTAAAGAATGCCGTGTCAGGGCGTGGTGTTCCTCGAGGTTTTACATTTCACATATACACAACAATGGCTTGCAATTGTAAAATTTATTTTTTTAACTTTACCGCCAGAACAAACTGATAGCAACGCTTAGGTACTTACCTATAGGCATCATAGCCTAAAGAAAATAGGAATACAAATCAATCAACGAAAACTTCTACGTTAGATACGCCACTGGCAAATTGAGTGACACATGACACATAGGCAATGCCAAGTTTAACGCCGATAATATTGCACATTTCAGTCAATGAGGTATGTTAGTTTATGTTCTAGAAGGTAGGTGTCCCGATACTAGCGTTCATAGCGGGTAGAACTTACAGTCGGCGCGTTTAGTGCCGTCTAGTTAAATATCTTATAAATACTTCAATGAACGGTATATACCTATATTATTTTACTATAATAAAGAAATATTTGAGAATGTTTCCGTTATTTTAAACCCTCCGCCATGTATTGCATTAAAAATCCCCAAATGTCATATCAAAAATCCCCAAATTAGGTTGCCTGCCCTTATGTTCAAAATGACAACATTGACAAAATTGACAACCATTCACAGAACTATTATTTAGGTCTGTCCAACCATTGTGATTAGCCATTCGCGCAGGTTCTAAGATCATTCTCCCTACTCTATGTCTCTGGGAATAGTAAGGAGTGTAAGGACGTTCCGAACAGCCGTGCCTTTGGATTTGGGGGATCGTCTAATATCTGTGGTGTGTTTATCTACCAATCTATGGTCACTCGTGACCGCAAAACCACAGCCTAGGCTGCAAAGGTAGGCTGTGGCAAAGCAAGATTACTAAAGGAGACAGGTTGCCTAGTAAGAATTAGCCAATAGGAGTGCAGCTGGGTGATTACGTCACGGGTATCCTTTTTGACAACCACTCTATACGATTATATTGGGCATTTACCATAGTATAAGGAGAATGGTATGTCAGGTTGCCGTCCAATTTGTGTATCTACTGCGCATTACGTCACTCAGCTTAAAAAACGTCGAAAGTCAGTTGTAATTTCGCACGTTTAATTTTTATTTTAATATTTTTATAGTGTTAACGAATAGCAACATGTCTGCTTCTGCTGTGACTGGGTGTAACAATTATTACACGACGATTAAAGGTACGGACATCAAGTATTTTACATTTCTCCGCGTTGAAAAGCTCGTGAAAGTATATGGATGAACGATTAAATTAATTTGAAAAATAGCAGGTTAATTTTTTATTTCGCCGGTGCATCCTTTTCATTGCCTATTGTCTGTGTATAGCACGTATTTCTTCTATTGATTTCAACCCAACAGAATCAACAGATTTTGATATTCCTTTAATACAGCCAGATGTTGTTATATTCCCCCCAGAAACAGTAGAAACTTAAGATCTGATTCAGTTCCAACTGTTAGTATGTCTGGGGCTGTTTCTTGACTGTCGTAAAAGGAAAATAAATTGTGATAGATCGCTTAGGTTGGAAAAAATTTAAAAAATAGACTACCAATTTTAGGTTAGAATTCCAACTAACAAAAATCATCTTATTTTATTAGATTAGGCCAAATAAAACTTTATTAATAATGCACTGAACAAGATTTTAGTTAATAGTACAGGAACTAAGCAGAAATTTTGATAAAATTGACATTATATTCGAAAATTCTAGAAAATACATATTTTTGAGGTTAATTGTGACGTCACCCCTGCCGCTTTTTAAACTGAGTGACGTCACCGTACCTGCGCGCGGGCATACCATTCTCCTTATGATTGAAATAATTCAAGTTTTAATACAGTTTTTGAATCTTTATCTTTAGAACAATAACAATAACATTAAAACACAAATTTAGATACTCTCCGTTTTGTGTTATGGAAAATATAAAAGAGAATACGGCTACAAATGTGTGGTGCTCCGAGGAGAGATCTTCCCTAAAAAATGTTATAACAGTAAAGTATAACAAATAAACGAGGGAGAACGGTCTAAAAAATTTAGAAGGTAGTATATCAAACAGAACGGGCTAAGAATTTTATGTGTAAACGCCCAAAGTACATATAAAATATGACAATATTTGTGGTTATGTGAAACAAGCGTGACGGATCAGCTTTGGTTGTGATATCTTTAACAGATAGCAAGCATAATACTGTGATACTATGCAATCTGTGAAGCATAATGCTGTGTCCAGGAGCCCGTTCAGAAAGAGAAAGTAATACCGGGGTAATGGTAAACAATGAAACTTTGCGTAGTGTACCGAGGCGATGTTCGTTTATGAACGCGTTACGGCGATCAAATTATTCAAATCTTATAAAATTATAAAACACAACATTTTGGAGACAAATCTGACCCATTTTGAGAACATGCTTCCCATTTACTTAAGAAAAAGTTAAAGATTGTTAATTGTTAATAAAAAAATATTTTCTATATAACCTCACTTCAAACAAAGATATAGCTTTTGCCTTTCAAACTTAATTCACTTTTTATACTACGCATGTGCGGCGATTATCGCTGGGCTCCGGAGCGCGGCGATCATGGTTTACTTTTGGCGACTTACTAAGCCATTTCTGAACGTTGTAGGGTAGTTGACCTAAGAGTAACTTTACTATTTCTGAACGAGTACAGGTACACTGTGTGTACTCGGTAAGCGTTCCTGAACGCAGTCCTGATGTTGACAGGAACATGGTACTATAAAACAGATGTTTGGTATAAACGGGTTGAAATAGTCAGAGCGCCCATTCTTGTAGGGATGCAAGAGGTAGAGGTGATCTAAAACTCTAAAGTAGGTAGTCATTAAACTGCAGTATAAGTTAAAGTGTCAGGTGACGATAAAATAATATAATCTGGTAAATGTTGATCTCTTGGGTAAAGATCTTCAGATATGTGGGGTCTAAACAGATCACTGTCGTATGCCTTTTAACAAGCTCCTGTCAGATATAATTTGAGGGAATCAAAACTAAAATGATTCTTGTTGGAGATAAACCTATTAAAGAACAACCCCTCAGAGGTCAATGTTTACAACAATATGATAACGGAAAACTTATAAAGGTAAATCCTCGGGTAAATCACTCTTAATCGAACGCTGAGTTGAATATACGAAAGTACGAAATATCCGAACAACTTCCTGAACAAAAAAATAAAAAATATTGTATAAATTAAACATAGACGATTAAAAAATGATTACAAAAAAATGGAACGAACAGTGTTAATCCAAAGAAACAATGGAATTTTACAAATAATTTGATAAAGGGTAAATCAGATAGTGGTTCAAAATGAAATTGATTCATATACTCAAGTATCAACATACAGGCTTCATGGACAATAAACATTGTGAAATATATTATTTGGCCAGTTGTTATTAATATTTGCCATCGTTACTATGTAGGTACAACCCATAATTATTATACTACAAAATACATTCACATTTTAGATTTTATTTATTTATCATACATCTTACAGAACACCAAATGGCAATTAAGAGAGCAATACTGCTGAGCAGTACTAACTTACTAAACTATTCTAAAAGTTCTAAGATTGAACACAATTAAAACACTTTTTATATTATATGTCTTTGTGTTGAACAAATAATCATCAAATATATTGCAAACTAAATTGCACCAACATAACAGTTTATCGGTCGGTGAACAATATAGGGATCTATACATACAGTAAGGCGCTAAGCATTAAGCGGATAGGAAAATCCTATGCACTTATGTACATGTGCAATATGGCTCAGAATAGCGCCATATAAATAGTGGAGTGACTATCGAGTGTGCCCGCTTCGGCGCGATCACCTTACCGATGTAGAGAGATGTTATTTATTTTGTAGGACTGGTCGCAGTCGCAGTGTAATTGACATGCCCCCACTATATAATTATAACTGCGCTGTTCTGAACCTTATGCACATGTACATAAATACATAGGATTTTCCTATCCGTCTAATGCTCAGCGCCTTACTGTATGTATATAGCTAGATAGATAGATACTTTTATTTTCATCAGATACAATATAATCAAAAAGAAGATACTTAGTACAACATAATATTTGAAAATTATGTCATAACAAAATTTGTAAAT
The DNA here is from genome assembly GCA_963680705.1 of Rhagium mordax. Taxonomy (NCBI): domain Eukaryota; kingdom Metazoa; phylum Arthropoda; class Insecta; order Coleoptera; family Cerambycidae; genus Rhagium; species Rhagium mordax. The sequence continues at coordinate 53,872,096 of OY796656.1, read as the reverse complement.
GAACCTCACAAAAAAATAATTAACTAGCAACTAACAAGTAGAAAAGTAAGAAATAATTAACTAGCAACTAACAAGTAAGTGGTAAAATTCAATATATAAATAAAGGAAAATACTATGTTGAAAAAAATTCATTAAGTGTGTAACAGTTTTTGTCTATCAGATATTTTTTTAGTGACTTTAAAAACATAGATTTGCAGACTGTTTAATTTCTGGAGATCGAAAATTAAACAATCTGCAGCCATTGTATAAAATGCTTCTTTAATATAAATGCTTGTTTAATATAAAGAGGTAGAATGAGCATCAGGTTCAAACTTACAATAACAGCTAATTTTTACTTATTCTTCGGTTGGGTTAATCTCGGGTACATTAAAACTTAAAATTTTTTTAAAAAAACCTATACTTAATATTATTTACACCAAAATATCTGCTCTCTGAAAGACTTTGACTGGTCCGACCATTAGTTGAACACAGCTTAAAGCTATTATATATATAATTATCGAAGAGACCCATAGCCAATTATCACCTGCATATAAGAATGTGGCCCAATTACTTCATCTTCCTTTTGGTCATATTCATAAGTCGAACATACTTTGACTTCGTCAAAGGAAAGAACGGTTAGGCGTTTTAATTCGTTTTTTGATTTACCAGAAACATATACATTATATTAAATACATCTTGGAGAATACCGCTTCTCAAATTCAAATTTGCTGCCCAACTTTGTAAAGTGGAAATGCCTGGCAAAGGGTACTTCAAAGTGTCACAAAGATATACATAGCATCGTTTGCTAAAATACCTTATAGTGAAAGCCTTTGATGTTTCCTCAGTTGTCCATCGTGCTCTTGAATTCTTTTTTAGGGCTATGTCAATTTGGTTTGATGTTAAAAAGTTTCCAAAAACATCTTTCGCCTTTTCTTCAAATGCAATATTCTGTTGCTGTATCAAAGTTTCAAGTCCAAAACTTTTTGCTGCAAAACATTTTTACAAATGACAACTTCTTGAATTTTTTCTTTCAATTTACTATTTTTTTCCATTACGGCATTATATTTTCTAAGAATTTTATCGTAAGGACTTTCGTGTTTACTACTGGACAGGTTTGTTTAAAGGCAAATTTTCTTTGTCTTTTTCAACTTCTGACGAGTTGCGAGTGCTTTAACTATTGTCTCCTGTTCTTTTTTCAATACACGTTTGCTCTCGAGGTCGATTGGACAACTTGCTCACTCTCTCGTAGATGCAAAGATGGTATGGCTAAAAAAAATGAAAAATGAAAACCTTTATTTTTTATTTTATATGTAAATATGCGAATATAGAGTCCCGCAGTTTTCAGTCTACAAGTTGATTTTCAACTACCACTACTATGTAAGAACTGCGAGAAGAACTGTCCCCAGGAAATTATATCTATTTATACATTATCCCTATTTTAAATTGCTACTCTGGTTATCCTAGAAAAGACCAATATGTGGCTAATCAAAAAGTTATTAAAAAGATGATATGCTAAATTCATGCACGCAGAGCATTATGATGGAACAGTTTTCATCGTAGCTAATATTTATGATTAGTAATGTTTCGTCTCAAATGGTAATAAAAAACTAGATAGGGACAGCATAAAAATTAACTATAAAGTACTTAAGTAGGTACTACTGATAGTTGATAATTACCATATTTTTTTAATCTCTTAGCAGGTTTATTCATCAGCCGTGCTTCCATAGCATCCTCGAAGTCTTCATTTTTAAAATGTTTGTAACAGATTCGTTTATTCTTGGGGTCAAATTTATCTATTCTATAGCACCTGAGCACCCATTCCTTTCTTAATTCCCTATCATTTGGAAAGCAAAAGAAACTAAGTTTCTCTCCGAGTTGTTTCGAGTTTTGGTTATTACTCGTACAAATTGCCACACTGCACCGTGTTCCTGGCACCTAGAAATTTTTCGAATTATAGAAATAATCTCAAAATGATCCCAAAAAGTTTGACTTTATTTACTTACGGTCAATGAATTAATTCTGCACTTAAAAAACTTAAAATCTAGAGAAATGTTCGTTCACAATAGGTCTATTTTCACATATAGTTTTTAAAGCTAAAGCACACAATACCCAAGTCTCCACAAAACATATAATAGTACAAATTCACATTAATCAGTTTAATCACAAAAAAATCCTAATAATTTCGGTATTAAACGATAAAATGCCAAAAACGGGGATGGAACTCCATAAGCACATAACCAAACTTCTGAGTTCTGGGAAAAGGATACCTGTGACGTCATATATGTCTATCTCTTTCTATCTCTCTCTAAGTTTCTAGACAACCTGTCCTTTAGGAATCTTGGTGGCAAAGCACTATTTGTCTTGGCGTTATAGTTTTTTCACTTTATTTTAAACGTTTAGTGCTTTATTTAAATATGAAGACTAAGCCTTTTATACACTGATTATTTAGATCTCAAGTTAATTTATGATATTGTCTTATGGATCTTTAAAAGCCTTACCCAACTCAGCTCACGGTCATTTATTATTAACTGACCGTGAATAGAGTTTAAAACACTAAAAACGTCTTTCAACTTTAATAGAAAATATTTTTGACCTCACAGTCCTTTTGTACTTGAATCTTAAGTACTACTACTTTTCTAATCATCTCCTAGGTTACTATGTTGCACTTATTTGAGAATATTAGGTCAACTGCCAGAAATAGAATATTATCTGAAAGACAATACTATTAGTATAAAATGAAAGCAAGGTTAATATCGTAAATATTTATTGTTTTAAAAGCGCTGGAATGAATTTTTTACAGTGTCCTCTATTTAAAGACATATATTATCTGACTGTAGATATCTTCGAGAGGTGGCGTGACATCTCGTAACAATGGGATTGTCTGTCTGCGGAACTGGCGAGGCGAACAACTGTTGGTGAGGGACGCGCGAGGGGGGAGCATTTGTTTACATCTCATCCTTTCAACAGTGGCGTAGCATTTATTTTTATTTTATTTTTTACAATTATTATTTTCATTTATTGATTTATTAACTTCAATAATATCTCTTATAACATTAATAATAATTATATATATTCGATATGATATTAGCTTCTATGTTGATGGAGGAGGAAAATTTTAAGTATAATAAACAATGGTATAAAGTTTTTGTGGTATGAAGGAATGGTCCAAGCGAGAGTTAACATCCAAACTATTATATTTGAGTTCTGTGTTCAGATGAACATCTGTGCAAATTTTTTTTGCCTAGAGTTAATAAACGCTGTTTACCGGGTTTATATTATATTATTTGACCAAGTTAATAAATAAGGCCAAGTCGGTATACACCTAAAACTCAACCGAACTATTAGGCTTAACACTAAGAAACAATATCTAATGATTTGCAGGTATTGACCATGTTAGTGAAAAAATTAAATAGTATACGTACTCCGAGTTTTATCAAGTTCGTTTGGTGTCTTGAAATGTTTTAGCAGTACCTATATACCTACCTCACAAACTTCAATTTCATTACCAAATATGAAATTGATTTATCAAGTCAAAAATTTTTAAACCGCAGAAAAAATAAGCAGGGTCATTTTAATGAAATTTGATGAATGCTGCATAGTCCGCTTGGAAGGAAATAAACTACTCACAATCCCAGGTTTATATATTTTTCATATTAATGAAGAACACAAAATTCTTTATATACACTCACCGGCACGAAAAACGGGTCACTTAAACATTGAGCCAAATTAAAAGTTCTATAATTTTTTTCTTTATGTATCGATTTAAAAAATCTTTGCAGCATAATGTAGGTAAATTAGTCTTTTTTATACTCATTTGTCAAGGCATAATGAGAGATGATTTCGCATCATATTATACCGTGGGAAGCAAAAGTGTGTTTTCTAGGTCTAATTTTGAATCACCCTGTGGAGTTGTTAGGCAATGTAGAAACTATGAAATGTCACTTGTCATTAAGCCACATTTATTCTAAGCATTTTCTTTTTTTATTTATCTGAATACCCCTTTCCCTTTGGCAGATAAACGCTTTTGAGTAAAACACTACAAATTTTAAGAAACAAACTTTTAATAACAAACAACATAAAAAATCGTCTAGGTTAGAAGTTCTTCTTCGAGGACCTGTTCCGGGACGTCTGGTGTATGAACCTGTCTCTCTGAAGCGGGTATAAACACGTTGCACTGTACTTTGCGGAATCCCGAGTCTATCGGAAACATAGCGTTGACTTCTACCATCTTCAATTAAAGCGACAATTGCCGACACAGTTTGGACTTAAAGACATTTTGTGTATCAAAATTACTGACAACAACAACAAACGGTGACAAGGGCTTTTGAGTGACATTTTCAATAAACAAAATTCCATGACTGTGCTGATCATAGTCGACACAAATATTCAAAGCAAACCTTTTGTATTAAATTTGTAGTGTTTTACTCAAAAGTGTTTATCTGCCAAAGGGAAAGGGGTATTCAGATAAATAAAACAAGAAAATGCTTAGAATAAATGTGGCTTAATGACAAGTGACATTTCATCGTTTCTACATTGCCTAACAACTCCACAGGGTGATTCAAAATTAGACCTAGAAAACACACTTTGGCTTCCCACGGTATAATATGATGCGAAATCATCTCTCATTATGCCTTGACAAATAAGTATAAAAAAGACTAATTTACCTACATTATGCTGCAAAGATTTTTTAAATCGATACATAAAAAAAAAAATTATAGAACTTTTAATTTGGCTCAATGTTTAAGTGACCCGTTTTTCGTGCCGGTGAGTGTATATTTACTTTAAGAAACAACAATGTAGAACTTATAAAAATAAACACAAATCATATATATTTTATTGTGTATTTCCGATGCACCTGTTCGAAGTTACAAAACATCAAAACAATATTTTTTAACATTCTTAGACCTTCATAATGTTTCATAACGGATAACAAATAATTTGTTGAAATAATAAATAAGTAACTTGCTGCTTTTCATCCAAATTATACGAATTTGTTGAATATAACTTTGTTAACATTACTTTATATACATATGAGAATGGGAATTTATGCATGGTAAATGTGAGTAGAAAGAAATGGAATAAAACTTAACACAAATACAAAATTAAGATAATTAACTATACAATTCTTCAACTTATTCTAAAATTTTAGGAAAACTTTTACAGACGATAACAAATAAGATTAACTTTTTTTAATGCTAATAAAATAAAAATCAGAAAACAGCCCACTAACTAATCTATTGTCATTCATGTCACTTTCACAGACTACGATGTGTCTTGGATTTTGCAGTGTTCTTCTAAAATATAGTAATATTTATATTAATTTATTTTATTTTTGTCATATTCACATATTGCTTACATTTTTCTTGGTGGTAGAACGGCAAAACTACTAGAAGGTGAACTGGCAGATAACGTGCGTTCAGGTGATATGCCCACAACAATATCAACATTACTTCCGGATAAACTGGCAGTATGTCCAGGTGATATTTCTACAACATTTCCGACATTATTCTGGGTGGACTGGCAGTTAATATTCAACTTGAATGTTCGCATGGCCGAGAATATCCTGTACACATTTAATTTTAGATATATAATCTCCCATAGATTACTTATTAGACAAAATAGAAAAAATATAAAACAAGTGCATATTATTTATTAAATTAATATACTAATCGTACGGGCATATAATTACAGTTGACTCAATGGTTTTTTGGACTGACGTCATCAACGTACGACACCGAAAGTTGTTTGTTATCTGGTCCAATGCACAGCATGTGCTACGTAAGCTCATTCATAGATTGTAGATGACGTGTGTTCTTATAGCCATTTCAGTAAGAATAGTGATGAACGATCGAATACATTATGATTGTACAAACGAGTCAAATACTTCTTTTCTGGTTTCTTATATTAACGACGTCAGTCAAAATTAAATATATTTTATTATCAACTTATTACAATTACATACCTAGCCCTTAGCAGGGATGGAGATTCACACAGTCTTAATGGAACAACAACTTTCTCTAAATATTTCATTCCAACCTGCGGTTCTTCAGTGAAATCATTTTGTGCAAAGTGATCTGAGCAAATATTGTAACTTCCAAATTCACTCCAAAAAAAGGAATAAAACTGGGTTACAAATAACCAGCTGTCATGGTGACAGTTGGGTAAACTCCGGCTAAACAACAGAGGAGACGGTCGGGGTTCCTCTTATCTAATAAAAAAAATGTATATACATATATGTCCTGGGCGCCAGGTAAATTTACCAATACAGTCGTTACCCAAAAACGCAGCAAATTGTGCAACTCCAAAATTTACCAAATGAGCTGCACAGAAATAACGACAAGCTAGTTTCAATCTCTATGTTTATTTACATGTACAGAAAGTCAATTTACAATTAAATACATGAGCAGTAGTTGCATGAGTAACTATATAATATATATATTCAGTTGAAAATAAATAATTCAAAAAAATAAATAAATAATCCAAAAAAACCAAGTGGTTAGGGTAAACAACCCCAATCGAAATATAAATAAACCTATATACCTACATACATGTGATAAAAAAAAAATAACCTGCGACTTAGTTAGGGGATGAGAAGCGCATAAACCGCAAAAAAATATATAGAACGTTGAAATTGTTCACCTAAAATTGATGGTTTTATCGTAGGCTTTGATTCAATATCGTGGCGGAGCTTAAGCTTAAGCGCAACCGTTGGTACTTGATTATTCAGTACACCCTGTATAATAAAATAAAATAATATCAAACGCAATCAATAATTTTTATCAAACTCCTAACTAGGTCACCCTTACAACTAATAAAATGACTTCAATCTAACTCTTAAATATGTATCATGTGACACCTCCTGTATATTATGTATTATATCAAAATAGTCTTTAGGTCCTTACGAATTATCTTTCAGTTGTTTTCTAGAATTTTATTTTAATTTTATCCTTATAGAAAAGTATTTTATTTTTATGTTTTTCGAGAATATACTTTTAATTTACTGGTAGTTTTAAGGAATGATGGTTTAATTTTATTTTCACAGAATGATCTTTTAGTTTTATCCTTAATAATTATAAACGTTGATGTAATAGCATGCAATACGGTAAAATAAAATATATAAGTTGTCACACTTGCGTGAGTCCTTGGCTACAACAGCTACGGTGGAGGAATGTCCTGGATATTCGGATACCTTGAGGACAGCCTAGATCACCCCACACAATCAGTTGGATAACGTATAGATACCCGCAGTACCTCCAAGTGAAATAAACGACTCGCCACGGACCTCTTGTAACAGCAACGTACAGGACCAGCGTATGCCTCTTGTCCTCAACAGCGTACAGGAAAAGTGTACCGCTCCACAAAATAACAGGCTTCACAGATAAGACAATTGTTGGTGGATGAAAGATTATCACCCCAAAAAAAAAACCCTATAAAATATATAGAAAGACAAATTACCACTTAAATCTAACGATAAACAACACACATACCTTGAAAAGGGTTTTTGGTCGATCACTGATGAAAAGCTTGATGGAAAACTCACGAAAAATCGTGACTACACGTGGTCGATGCTAAATGGCAAATTAATCCTCTAACATATTTTCATTAAATACACAGAAATATCAAATCAACTATTTCTCTCACAATGAAAATAATAAATAAAGTCACACAAAGGCTAATCCCTGAACGGATGAATAAAAATTCATAAAACTTTAATGCGACCCTTACCACTAGCACGTCGAAAAAGAAAGTGAAATTTGTCAGCTATTATCAGATGATATCAGATTCCCTCATAAGAATTCGAAAATCCTATTATGAAAAAAGCCGCCTTAGCGAATATCCAAACCAAAAATAGAACCTGCTGCAAATATCATCTAATATTCAGTAAGAGTTCGACCAACTACACACAGATGTCGCCTCTCCCCAAATTAGTCAGTCTATAATAAAGAATTGTTACCTCTTAATAATATTGCCTATTTATACCATTTAAATGTAAATATAATGTTAATAATCTACTTGATTTCTGCAATTTTATTTTTTCCATAGTTTATCTACAATAATAACTCCGTCTAAGTTAGTAATATCAAAGATTATGTATACACTAGATAGTCAGATCTATTGTTTAATTTTATCGCTCATAAATGGACCCCAACTTAAGCTTCATCGCACTTTAACTCATTATACTGCAATACTTCTCTGTTATTTGGCATCCAATTTTGCACGTGTTAGAGAGAGAAGATGGGGCGATGAAATAAACAGTGGCTTTGACTATCTAGAATATGAAATGATCTTTGGTAATATGCATAACAGTTGGCAACGAGTTTGCGAGTTGGCTACCCTGCTTCAAATCTCAGAACAAGATTTCTATTATTCCATGGAGTGACAAATGACACTTTGTCTGTCAGAATTCGAAAAACATTACAAATTGTTAATACATAAACAATTACTGAATTATTGCACTCGAATGAATGGAAATAAAAAAGGATTATTCCCGTATCCCGGTACATAAAATAATACTGTTTGACTTATTAAATATTTTAAAATGAGGTTCAACTGCTAACGCAACATGATTAAATTATATTTTTAGATATATACCAAAAGTTTTATAATCAGTGGATAGATAAAGATTTACTATGGGAAAGACTGAAGTATATTTTTAAAAAAGACAAAAGTTGGAATACTTTATTTACGAAGAAATCGAAGTTATTTATATAAAATTATGATCTGTACGTTAGGCAACATTATCAAATTACGGAATGCACTACAATCGTCCTAGCCTTTACTAAGGACAAAAGGAGTACAAAGAAGTGACCATCACCAGACCAGGTCATTCTGAATTAAAATAAATTACTGAACCAATTTGTTGAGAGGTGTGTGTCGTAGATACTTTTTGAAATCAGAGCTCGTAAGCTCATTAACCTTTTTATCCACTTCTCAAGGTACGATAAACCAGGGACAATCTACAAATACGATAAACACGGATTATATACAATTCTTATGCTAATATTTTGCCTATTAAGTAGTTGGTTTAATGTGGTGGGAATTTATAACGTGACAATATATGCATACTTTAGCAGCTCTTTTGAAATGGCCAAAGACATTATCCATGTTTGCTGTTCTATATCTTCTGAAAATCTAGGAAGAAAGTATATAACTACCTCAAAAAAATAACGTTACGCCTATGGAATTTGACTCTTACCAGTGAAATGTCCGATTTACGTTTTTATCCTGTACTATATGACACATTACGCACCTTTTGTTCACTGTCTTTTATTAATAGAGTATCCAAACACTCAAAAACACAACAAATTAACGAAAATCAGCAAATAAACTAAAAATGACAGTAACCGTCATATACAATGAACGTTCGGAGCAATACGGAGCTTGTCATTATTTGCGCCAACCAATAAGATTAGGGGATTTGCAGTTTGTTTGTTTACTAATATTTAGTAAATATTTACAGTTGTTGGTCAGACAAACAAACGGGGCTTTGGCCCCCTCTATTTTCCCTTATATGCTCGAAGGTAGATATCTGTCGATAGTGGCACCAAACAAGTTCCCTAGTACAGTTGCTTTCAAAACTTTCGCGTACACATTCAAAATTAAGTAACAACTAATTTGCAAAATTTTAGCTTTGTGAACGGATAATTTTGAGATTAGGTTAAAGATGACAGACATTTAATTTAAACTTTATTGAAATGAACATAAAAATAATTACAAATATATTATTATTATTATGTGGTTCGGACTCCACAATAAACTGTAGGGCCTCGTCTCTCTTTACCTAACACAAAATCCTAGGATTTTCCGGGGGTTACTTCGGTAACTTGAGAGGCGGTTAAGAAAACATTAAAAAAAGTTTTAAACAGTGCTTTTATCTAGTCCATAATGAGTAGCAACCCTTCTTGTGGACCACCCCTCTTCTAATTTAGAAAGCATCAAAACTTTGTGTTGCTCTGTCAGTCGAGGCATTTTAAGTTTTTAAAACTTCAAATGTCAGAGTTGATTAATTACAACCCTGATTTAATCCAGCGAAAAATAGGTGTACGCGAAAGTTTTGAAAGCAAGTGTACAACAGCAATCGACATACACAAAAAGATTAACCTTTCATAGAGGCCATGAATTTTAAGAGCCATGTGAAAAAGTGAATAAATAAAAAACGTTTACTTTTAGCTTCATATAAGGTTGTATGGTAGTATGGTCGACTTCAGATTTGTAAGACACATAAAAAACCGGCGGCTTGTTTGATGCCCATAAAAATTTCAAACAAGTCGGCTCTTTTTATGTGCTGTATAGATATGACACAGACTTTAACTCCTATTTTGTGGGAACTCTGGGAATTTGGTCAATGGACCACTTCTTAAATCTGGCCCTGTTTGTGAAGTCTAGTTCAGGCAGCTAAGTTCTTAGTGCCAACTAAAATGCTACATTTTGATTCTGACCCGGACGGTACATTCACATAGCCTGGTATTCAGCCCGGAACGGAATGCTAGAATCTCCCTGATTGGTTAATTTGAAATCCGCCTGTTTTCAACGACGTTGCGGAAATAGTTGATTCAATTTCAACTATATCCGTAATCCAGATGAGTATTTACATCAAAATAATGGAAATTTCATTGAAATCATTTCAAAATAGAATCCTAACCTATAATCGCGCTTGTTTCATTTGATATTTGACGTTTTAAAGAAGTAATGGAGGCAAGTCTGTTTGATTTATTATTGCTATTCATAATAATTGTGACATAGAATAAGTATAGAAAATTCACTACATAATAGGGACTTAAAGCGTGCTACAGATTTCATTCGTATCCGCATCCATATCAAACTGCGCATGTGCAGAATCGATCCGGCCGTCGAGATACGTTACGTGCTTCGTATCATTGCGGCTTCCGTATCTTAACTCTATCGTATCGTATTTGAGTGAACTGTCCACGGTCTATTCTATAGACCGTGTGAACTGTCAACCTTTTCATTGAACATAACCTGAGAAATGTATGGTTTTATTACATTTATTAATCAGATGAAATAAGCATAAAAATATTTTCGAAAGCAACAGCAAAACAAAATTCGAGGTTAGAAAATATGACATAACAAGATACAGATACGTAGAGTACAGCTTTAAGTATTTTTCCTCAGTAACGTAAGCCAATACAATACGGATACGGATAAGTATCCATCTTTTTAGGATCTGCTTTAAGTCTCTAATAACAAGCTGTTAAAATTAAATATATATCATTACTATTTGTAACAAAAGTAAGGTTAATAAATTCTTACTAAACAATAAACAAACATTAGTAATCCGTAACAAATGATCGCAATCATGGGAATGCCCTAACTAAAATGTCCGGAACGGAACTGTCAATTCCGGGCGAGCATTATGGGCCATGTGAACGTACCGTGAGTGTTTCATGGATTTGAAGGAAAAGTTCCACGGAATTTAAAATTACCACATATTTTTTTAGTTAATATAATAAAATCAACTTATAGGCAACAACTCGTTAACAAATTTATTTAAAATTATATAATTAAATATGTATTAAGAAAAAGGAAGCATATTTTATTAACCCAATGTTATACGATGACAATTCCGATTCTTCTATAGTGTATAGGATTCCTTCTATAGTTTATAGGATTAGTCTATTTATCTTCTGATTTTTATTTTGACTTTGATTCATATTCCAAATGAGGATGATGGAGGTGGTGGTGGTGGTTCAGTGGGTTTATTTAAATTTTGGGATGATATCTGCAAAAAATTGTTACTATCTTTTTCTAAATCTATGACACCTCCATCAGATCTAGCTCGCATGTGGTTAAATTTTACTTTTGTATTATCAGTTTTTTCTTTGTGCATATTTAATTGCTCATTAGATTTAGTTTTAATATCATTAAACTCTAATAAAAACGTTTTTGAGGAAGTAATTGGTTTATTTTCAATTATTGTAGAATGTCGAATAACATTTTTGGAGTCAAGATCGCTTATCTCATTTTCTTTTATGTCAAAATATTTTTCAGTTTGAGGTTCTATAGTTTTTTCTTTTTCTTTTTCTGCTACTTCGTTTGTTAGAGAAAATATTTCCTTTTTTGACTGTATATTAATAATACTTGGTTGAAGTTTATCTGCAACATTGTAGACAGAACAGTGGGTTTTCTTGAATACCGAGTCTACATCTCTAGATGATTTTTTTGGTAAGGATAATGGTCTAGCTGGAACTTCGGGTTTAGTTATTTGGTTAATAAAGTCCTTCTTTCTTAGACATTCTTCAGAACTATCTGATATGTTTTTTAGCTTAACTGTAGGTGTATGTTTGTCCATTTTATCAAGTTTCTGTATAAAAATCTTTTCAGTACCTGGTATATTTGGTTCGTTTATTTGATGTAATACAACTGATCTTTGTTTTTTTGCAGATTGTTCGTTCCCAATAATAACAGACTCTAATTTTTGACCATGCCCATTCCCTATAGAATTTTGTATTGCATACTGCAGATCATCATGGTTTTTCAACCTATCTTTTCTTTCATGTAATTGATTTATAGTATGTATACTATTAAAATCATTTTCTTCAGAATATGTTTTTCCTTTAATTGATTCCATATTCAAAATTTTGTTAACTTCAATGTTTTGCAGATTTTTTGCTTGAGTTACATTACAACTCTCTGTTGGATAATCAGGTATCATTATTTTCTCACTTGTGACATACTGATCAGGTTTATCTAGATTATGTGGTGGAACTGGGGCTGATTTCTTCTTACGTATATTTGGTCTTGGACTCTCTGCTGTTATATCCATATGGTCATTATTTATTTTATTACGATATAACAAATCCTCTTCCTGATATATTTTTAACAAAGTCACATATGTGCTAACATCATCCGGAAAAAGAATATCAACCTCTTTAATAAATAGTTCAATTAGCATATTTATCATCACACAATTACCAATATTTACACTATCTTCTCCATTTTTAATCCATAATAAATTAGGCGACAAAACAATAGCCACATTTGAAGACGACATTTTATTTTCTGGATGTTGTGTGAATTTGGAAAGGAACTGAAATAAATATGATAAATTGTCTTTATTCTCTTGTGGTAGTTTCTCTATAATTGTTTTAACAATTTCCAGTCTTTGACTTTCTGGATTCTGCATAGCTTCTATCCATTCTTTATGGAGATGAAAAGTAAGAAGGGGCTCAGGTAATTCCCTTAGATATAATTTTAGAATGCTTGCTAGTATGTGTGCGTCTCGGTATTCAGGTATCAAATAAGATAAACACCCAGAATCTATTGCAGCTTTTAATCTTTTTACTTTGGATGAACTTGCTGCTACTCTGAACAAACCTTCTTCTGACATTCCACATTCATACAGTGCAGTTATACATATCTCTAACGGATATGCAATTTTCTTTCCTGTTATTCGAAGATGTTCTTTCAATGAGGTTCCAAAAACTCTTCTAACAGAACTGTCACCTAAAGCAAAAATATTTTATATAATATGATATAGTGTGGGCAAAAAAAAAATTCAAGTTTTTATTCTGCTTGTAACTTTTATTTTAGTTTAATTTTTTAAATTTGTTGATTAAAAATTTCATTATTAAGCTTTAACAGTCGTAACATTTAAATCAGTTGAAATACAACAAATTGAACTCATTTTATTTGTAAGAATTATTCCGAATAAAAAATATTTCGAAAGCAAAAAGGGCATATGTGCACTCTACACCTCAAATGGCGTAATTTTTAATGCATTTATAAGTATGCCAAACAAATTGTTTATAACTGTGCCAAAAGACCATTCTCGTAAATCAAAATGGTTTAAAGGCAGCAAGAAGAGATATAGATATGCCTAAATCAGTTGTGAAGATCATTTCAATGTAAGTAGTGCTGTGCATATACAGCGTGTGTAAAAAGTAATGAAACATGACCATAACTTTTAAAATATTGATTGTATAAAAAAACCCTTGGACAGGTCGATTTTTATTTTCAATTACGCAACTTTTGGTGCGATTTATAATTTCTAGTTCTACACACCCCCTCCCCCAGCCACCCCAACTTTTTTTTTCAAATGGCAACCTACCCTTTGTGATACCCCAAACGAAAGGTATTTTAATAGACTATTCAACGCTGTAAAGAAATCCGAAATCCGTCGATGCAATTGGCTTCACGCTGTAAAGAAATCCGAAATCCGTCGATGCAATTGGCTTCCCAAACGCATGAAATACATTTTTTTTTTAGAAAAAGGAAAGTTTAGTAAAACTTTATTACTGAAAAAAATTAACAAATTATCTAATAAGATGGTCAAACTGAGTTCCGTTAACAGCTAGGCACTGTACAAGTCGCTGTTGAAAGTTTTGTAAACAGTTTTCGAATGCCGTTTGGGGTATTCGACCAATCTCCTCCCGTATTCTATCCTTTAGATCCTCCAAATTATTTGGTCTATTGTTATAGATTTCGGATTTCTTTACAGCGTTGAATAGTCTATTAAAATACCTTTCTTTTGAGGTATCGCAAAGGGTAGGTTGCCATTTGAAAAAAAAAAAGTTGGGGTGGCTGGGGGAGGGGGTGTGTAGAACTAGAAATTATAAATTGCACCAAAAGTTGCGTAATTGAAAATAAAAATCGACCTGTCCAAGGTTTTTTTTATACAATCAATATTTTAAAAGTTATGGTCATGTTTCAATACTTTTTACACACGCTGTATATGTATACATATTTATTAAATAATCTGCAGATTAAGGGGATAATAGCACCCATGATATTTTTGAAAATTCATATTTTCGTTACTATTCATCGGAATTGTTTCAAATTTTTATGAATGATATGGAATTATATAATCTAGGGCTGTGTGCATGCATATTTGAATAAGTCTCAGGAAACCGGAAAAATTAAAAAAAAAAAATGTGAAATTTTCCAAACCCAAGCACATGCATCTAGATAATGTAATTCTTAATACGGTGTTAAAATTAAAATCGTTTATCTGCTGTCGTTTGCGTATAATAAATTTTCAAAATTCATTGCATTTTGTACCTGGAAAACGCTGCCAACTATTGGTACGACTATGAACTACGAGTACAATCCCTCAAGTATAATATCGAATAATGTTTTAGATATTATTGGCATAGTTGATATTGAGGCGAAAAAGACATTACTGTTTTCACAGTGAGTCAGGTGGTATTATCACCTTAAGTAAGAAAATTTTAGGTGATTGTTGCAAGTAAATTTCTATAACCATAAAAATATTTACTGTTGGCATATTATTCGAAAAGGCTTTCACAAATCCTTGTGAAATCATTTTAATGCACTAATTTGTTTTATCATTTATTTTAACACAAATAGTCTTTTCACTTCGCGCTCATCGTCAACAGAATAAAATATAAAATGATAATTTATTGACAACCAGATCAATCAGTCAATCGCCGTCGTCCAGCAATCACCGCCTGTACTGATAAGTGACGTCACTGTTTCATCAACCAATTTGGTGCAAGATATACATTTATTTCTCTTTCTTTTCTTTTTTGGGATTTATTACCACATTCCTTGAGATTCCTATCCAAAAAAATTCGATTTATCAAAAAAAACATTCAAATTAACCAGTTTAAAACTGGGAAATAACCTCTACGCCTTTGACGTAATGTCAGAGGATCAGTTAGAGGGTGTTTTTTGACAACTAATAGGAATTAAATTAATACAAAAATACTGCGCTGACGTTTCGGAAACTGTATCCGTTTCCTTTTTCAAAGTTTAGGCTTTAGATTTTTATGTAACGTGTAGAATAACACGGCATAAAATAAAAATTGTTTATATCATTTCCATAGATACTTACCATAGAAATGTTGAAAAATATACTAAATAATATTAATTTTATTGAGTTCTTCTCTTAACATAGGTAACCAAGTTGAACAAAATTCTACCGAACAATTTGATACGCATTTATCTTCATTAAGTAAAATTATTGCAGATTCTTTGATTTTTCTTTTTTTGTTGTCTGCTTCTTTGGTCAAAATTTTTGCTGAATCCCATTTTATCCTGTGATCATTTTCCCAAGCATGTTCACATTTTAGATTTATCAATATCACCTTGTCTAATATAACTTTTGTGCTCGCCCAATCGTACATTAAGTGGTCTAGATGATTCACCCACATAATGTTTATTACACTCGCACGGGATACTGTATATACAATTTTTTGAATTTTGTTCAGGATTTAATGATTTCGTTTTTGTCAATATGGATCTTAAAGTATTATTTGTTTGAAAAAATGTCCTAACGCCAGATTTTTTACCGACACGACGTAATTTCTCAGATAAACCTTTTATATATGGAATTAATGTCGAATAATGATATTCTGGTTTTGGTTGCACCGAATTGTTAACTCTATTTTCAATGTTCATGAAAGTCTTATCAACAAATTCTTTTGGGTATTCATTATTAATTAAAATTTCCCTGACAAATTGCCTTTCATGTTTGAATATTTCATCATTAGAAGAAATTATTTTTGCCCTATCATACAAACATTTTATAACACCTCTTTTAACGTCCAAAGACTGGTTTGAGTTAAAATTTAAATATCTGTTAGTGTGAGTGTTTTTTCGGTAAACGCTAGTTTGAAAATTATTATTATTGATTTTTTTAATTAAAACATGTAAAAATGGTAATTCATTATTATTTTCTATTTCTAGAGTGAATTTGATAGATGGTTCTTTATTATTAATATTTTCCAAAAAATTGTTTAATAAATCTATTCCATTAGGCCAAATTGCAAAAATATCGTCAACATATCTCCACCAAGTTACCGGTTTATCTGTTTTCAAAATCCTCCATAAATATATTACTTAGTATTGGTGACAAAGGGGCACCCATTGCCATCCCGAAGTCTTGTTGATAAAAATCATTTTTTAATTGGAAATAGGTTGTTTTTATTGATACCGTTAACAGTTCCATTATACTAAAGTGCTCAACATACTAAACGCACCGACCTTATTTTTGGTCATTTTTTAATCGCCGTACCTGGGGCTTGGGCCATCCGATTTAAACGACTGGCACATCACTCGAAAGCTTGTCTCTTGTAGAATTGGCGATTGGGCTGCTTTTTTTAAACAGTTAATTTCTTGAGTGTTATACAGAGTGACAAAAAGAGTGTTACAAAAATGTTAAAGTTTACCTCTTTGCAACGTTGATAGGAGCAAGTTTTTAAAAGTCGTTTTTATGTCATACTGTACCTTTGGAAAGTACCTCTAGACGTTTTTGACATATTTTTTATTAAGGCTCTAGAACGAAAGTTACGGGGGTTTTCCGAAAAGTGGTACGTTTTGTAAAAAATTTGACCAATATCTGTTTTCGTCAGTTAGGTCTACTAATTCAGGTACAATCTACCCTGCATAAACCAAATTCCTATCTGATTTCTTTTAAAGGATATACAGGGTGAAATGTTTTACTCATGGAGATCTCTCCTCGGAAAAACTATAGTTTATTTTTAAATAATGATCTTTCTAAACATAAGTACGATTCTCAAGCCTTTATCTTAAACCATTTTAAAATATACAAGGCGTCCAAAATTGTGTTAAATTTATTCTTTGCTACAATTTTACATTTTAAAATTTAATTTAAAATTTAAAATTAAAATTAAAAAATTTCGGAAAACCCCCGTAACTTTCGTTCTAGAGCCTTAATAAAAAATCTGCCAAAAACGTCTATAGTTACTTTCCAAAGGCACATGATGGCATAAAAACGAATTTTAAAAACTTGCTCCTATCAACGTTGCAAAGAGGTAAACTTTAACATTTTTGTAATACTCTTTTTGTCACCCTGTATAACACCCAAAAAATTAACTGTTTAAAAAAAGCAACCCAATCGCCGATTCTATAAGAGACAAGCTTTCGAGTGATGTGCCAGTCGTTTAAATCGGATGGCTCAGGCCCCAGGTACGGCGATTAAAAAATGACCAAAAATAGGGTCGGTGCGGTTAGTATGTCGAGCACTTTATTTACGCTAAGTTTAGTCCTGGTTGCCAAATTATTGTCGTTTATTAATTTGTTTCTAATTATTTTCAAAGTTTTGTCCACAGGGACATTTGTAAAAAGGCTAACTACGTCAAAACTAACCATCAGACACGTATCATGAATATTAATAATAATAATAATACAAGAATTTTATTGGACGAACCAAATGGCTATCGACCGAGGTCCTTCAGCCAGTATTACAAATTATTTAGTATATTTCATAGAGGTAACTAGGCAATAACAAAGTACTATGTTCTAAAAAAAAAAAAAAAAATTTATAGTAGTTCTTGTTTTTACATTTCTTCTCTTAGAGGGAGTTGATGCATTCCCAAATGTTCTTTGTTTCTTCTGTTGCAAAGTGGTTGGAGTATTTCTATATTGTGGTCCGAGCGGGAGAATTTTGAGGACAGTTTGGTAATTCTTTGTAGAATAGGTTCAATATTTACAATTTCGTACAAAAGTTCGTTAGAGGGGTTATGCAGGGGATTTCTGGGGTGTCGGATTTTGGTTATAGATCTGATGGTGGAGGTTTCTGCCACTTTTAAATTTTGCAGTGCTGGTGACCTTACGTTCAGGTATAGGGGGTGGCTATATTCCACTATTGGTCTGCAAATAGTTTTGTAAATGTGTGCAGCTGTTTTTCTGTTCATTCCCTTATTTTTAAAAGTAAGGCTTCTAAAATGCCTGCCTCTTGAAATACACTTTTTTTTAATTAGTTTTGTGTGACTGTTAAAATTAAGTTTCTGGTCTAGATTAACTCCGAGATATTTAGCTGATGTTTGACTTCTCAGTTTGCGGTGGTTTATTCTGATAGTTGGTGAGTATATGTTGGCCTTGTGATTAATGATAATATACTGTGATTTTGAGGGATTTATTCTTGTACGCCATTTGTTGCACCATTCTATGACTGCATCTAAAAGTTTTTGTAATTCCTCTATGGTTTTAGCCAAATTATGATTGTGGCTTACTAATGCTGTGTCATCTGCGTATTGGAGAATGTACAGACTGGTATTGAATTCATTTGTGTTTTCTAATTCAGACAAGATATCGTGACAGTAGATATTATATAACAAGGGTGACAAGGGGGATCCCTGAGGGACTCCTTGTTGTGGTGTAAAAGTTTGAGAGAGATTTAGGTTTATTCTTATTTGTAGTATGCGTTGCGTTAGGTAATCTCTAAGTAAATAGATTAGGTATGTGGGACAGTTTAGACACATCAGTTTATATAACAGTCCAGCATGCCAGACACTGTCAAACGCTTTACTTATATCGAGGAATACGGCAGCACTTTTTTGACCAATGAGTTTGGAGGTTTGGATGTTGGATGTTATTATTGTAAGTGGATGAGTTGTTGAGGTTTTTTCTTTAAAACCAAATTGGTATTTTGGTATATAATAATAATAATAATAATAATAATAAAGGACTTTATTTATCTGAAAAAATTACACTATAAATAACAACAATATTTAGGGCGAAGTTCAAGTATTACCTTGTTCTACCACTTAACCCCATGAGTTCAAAATCACAATTAACAAAAGAAAATTAAAAAACTATTTATAAGTACATATTATTATAACTTAATAAAGTTTGAACAATTTTTCAAATTCCTAAAAAATTTACCAAATAAAGAAAACCAATGATATCTAGTAACCTAACTAATAATAAAAATAATATTAAAAAAAGAGAAAAGAGTGCCTACCTACATCTACACAAGAAAAGAATAATGTCAAAATATTCTACAATGTAATTCAAAATATAAGTTTTTTCTGTTACTGATTGCATAATATTATTTTCCTCATTTCATGTTTAAATTTATTAAACGTTCAAATAAAGTTGTTTTATGAAGAGATTTTCTCCGTATATTAAGGTTATGAATATCTGTTCTAAAACGTATTTTATTATAGAGATAAGGTGGTGATTTGGTTGTCACAATCTTATGAAAGCAGACAGCTGCATGTAATAATCTTCTGTTAGCCATATTTAGTCAGTTAATTTCTTTAATTTTGTGTGATATGTGCTCTCTTCTTATGTTACAAATGAGTCGAACACAAGAGTTTTGAATTCTTTGTATTCTCATTGATGTGACAACATCCAGACAGGGTCCATATACAGCATCACAATAATTGAAATGTGATAATACCAAGCTGTTGCAAAGCAACATGAGCGTATTTTTATCCAATAGATCTTTATTAGCATAAATATTTCTCAAATTACTAAAAGCTTTTTTATGCAATTCTTTATATGTTCCTTAAATCTTAGATCGGAGTCAATTGTCAGTCCTAAATTTTTTGCTTCATTCACACATTCAATAGGAATATCATTGATCTTTAAATTTACACTTTCCAGATATCTGTTACGCTGAAGTGTTCTACCAAATAACAATAACTTTGACTTACTAGGGTTTATACACAAATTATGATTGTTTGAAGCGGTAATTAATTCATCAATATCGTTATTAAGAAGCATCATCAATGAATTCAGTATTAAAGGAATAGTACAATTGTGTGTCATCCACATAACAGTGTACCTTACAAAATTTAAGCATTTTATGGAGTTGACTTGTGTAGACAGAAAATAGTAATGGCCCCAATGGCTGCAAGTTAAATTTTTTTGTTAATTAAACACTAAAATAAATTTTCAAGTTCTAACTGTCTCGACCATTTCAATGAAATTGGATTTACGACAATTAATCAAGGTTGATGAATGAAATGCTCAAACAAATGAAGTGAGCTACTGTATTCAATTTTTTCTGCTCTTTTCGAATATCGAAACATCTACAAAATTTTGTCATACAGGGTGTTGATTTTCATATATAATATATTGTCAGTTTTTTATAAAGCCAGACCTGGATTTCGATTTTGGTTTATATGAGGTTTTATCAAGTAAAATAAGTGAACCATATATTCTAAGTATGAACCGATTATACAGGGTGGTTCAAAAGTTATGACCAAAGAAAGATTTGGCCAAAATCAATAAAACATCCTGTATCTCAGTAAGGAAGGACGATGGATGCATTAATGCCGGGTAATTTAGAACCGCCAATGTGCCCTCTATCCACTGGTATCGTATGTCCCTTTAACTTTGAAACACCCTGTATAGCTATTGATTATAAAATCATGGATAGTAATTGGAGAGTGTATTTTTGAGTTTCTTGTAATTTTACTGTCCATTTCATGTGTTCTTTTATTTAGTGATTTGATTTGGGTATACCTTCGATTGGCTTAGTAGGCCTTTTGGGGCATTTAAGTGACCAAGCAGAGTGGTCTCCTGCGCTGCATCCTGTACATTTAGGGGGAAGCTGTGAGTCACACTTTGAGACGTGGTGTTTTCCATCGCATTTTGTGCATTTTATTGGGGTTGTACATTCTTCTTTGGTAGGTATGAGTGAACTGGAGACATCGAGCACATGGTAGTGGTATAGGTGCTGGTGGTAGGCTAGGATAGACAGGATAATGTCTATGTTTGAAAAATATGCCTTCATTTAGCAATCGTTCGAATGAGTTAAAGCAGCCAGTTATTACTCTTATGAGGAGTGTTGGGGAGTTGGTGGCTTTGGCGACTATCCGTCGGCAATATCGGTGGTTAATATTTATTTTGTTTAGGAATTCACTTATTTCGTTTTCTGGTATTTCATGTTCCATGGATCCTATTACTGCTGAGTAGGAGTTAGTATTTATTGTGTAGTTTTTTGTTCTATTTGATGAAGTGGTTTCTTGAAAATTTATTATTGTTTTGTTTTGTGTAAGTTTTAGTAATATTTCATTTATTTTGTTTTTTTCTTGATTGCTTTTTAAAAGACAGCCTTTTTTGGTCTTAAAGATTACATCTTCTGATTTAGATATTTCTGTTTCCCATATGTCTGATATTGTTGTTCTTGATAAACTTTCAGCAGCAGTTATGTAGAAAAGATGTTTATAATTTTGATTTATTATTTCATTCATTTTAGCAGAAAAATTTTTGTGTTTTATTGGGTCACCTGGTGTGGTGGAAATGTTTTTGTTTGTATTATTCTTTGGGGGAATTGTTTGATTATTTGTTGTGTTTTTGTTGTTTGTGGAATGTGTGTTTTTATCTTCAGTATTGATATTTGATGTTGATGCTATTTGTGTTGTGTTCCTATCAGATTTGGGTTTTTTGGTGGTATCCTCTATCCCAATTATATTTTTAATTTGTTCTTGACTTAATTGTTCCAAATTTCCTTGTTTTCTTTTTCTTATATCCCCTCTAGTTTTTCTTCGTGACTTCCATTCTGCAAATTCATCATCTGTATCCATTGCACCATCTGATGTATCACTCATGTTTTAATTTTTACTTTTGATCACTAGTAAAAGCTCTTGATTTCTAGACTGAAAAGACTGTGTTCACTCTTTGCTTGCTAGATTAGAACTCTGGAGGAATATTATTTTCAGAAAATGCTTACTATTTTTTATATACTTATGAATTCCAGAAAGCGGATTAATAATTTTTAGTAATTTAGATGTTTTAATTAAAAAAGTCAATAATAATAATTTTCAAACTAGCGTTTACCGAAAAAAGACTCACACTAACAGATATTTAAATTTTAACTCAAACCAGTCTTTGGACGTTAAAAGAGGTGTTATAAAATGTTTGTATGATAGGGCAAAAATAATTTCTTCTAATGATGAAATATTCAAACATGAAAGGCAATTTGTCAGGGAAATTTTAATTAATAATGAATACCCGAAAGAATTTGTTGATAAGACTTTCATGAACACTGAAAATAGAGTTAACAATCCGGTGCAACCAAAACCAGAATATCATTATTCGACATTAATTCCATATATAAAAGGTTTATCTGAGAAATTACGTCGTGTCGGTAAAAAATCTGGCGTTAGGACAAATTTTCAAACAAATAATACTTTAAGATCCATATTGACAAAAACGAAACCATTAAATCCTGAACAAAATTCAAAAAATTGTATATACAGTATCCCGTATAAATGCGTATCAAATTGTTCGGTAGAATTTTGTTCAACTTGGTTACCAATGTTGAGAGAAGAACTCAAGAAAATTAATATTATTTAGTATATTTTTCAACATTTCTATGGTAAGTATCTATGGAAATGATATAAACAATTTTTATTTTATGCCGTGTTATTCTACTCGTTACATAAAAATCTAAAGCCTAAACTTTAAAAAAGGAAACGGATATAGTTTCCGAAACATCAGCGCAGTTTTTTGTATTAATTTAATTCCTATTAGTTGTCAAAAAACACCCTCTAACTGATCCTCTGACATTACGTCAAAGGCGTAGAGGTTATTTCCCAGTTTTAAACTGGTTAATTTGAATATTTTTTAGATAAATCGAATTTTTTTGGAAAGGAATCTCAAGGAAAGTGGTAATAAATCCCAAAAAAGAAAAGGAAGAGAAATAATTTATGAAATGCCACAACATTTAAACAATATATATACTTCAAATCACGAGAGATGACCGTTACGTCACAAATTAATTTCTAATCTTCAACGCACGCTTCAAGCGTTCTTTGTTTACAAATTAGTAAAACGAGAGAAACAGGGAAAGGGAGTCCATTATATGTGACTGTTAATATCTCCGACTGACGTTGTTGATAACTAACGCAGTACTGATTTGATTCTTACGAATTATAATGATGACGTAACGGTCTTCTTTCGTGATTTGAACTATATACATTTATATGAAGTTGCCAATATACAAAACATGTTAAATAAATACATACTAATAAATCACAATCTATGATAAAGTAAAACTTAATATTATATTACATTAAGCAAAATAGGATGCACAAATGCATAAGTGTAACAGGCATATATCCAAAAAGGGTAAGATACACCAATATAGTCGAGTAAACTTTAACTTGGCGTGTCGATGAGTTGATATTGTGCATACTATTTCATTTTCTCTTGCACACAAAGTTAAAGCAATAACCCAAAAACATTGTTCACGTATGTTTATACGTAAACAATGGATTTGGGCCATTGCTTCAATTTTGTGTTCAAGAGAAAATACAATAATATGCACAATAAATATCAACTCATCCACACGCCAAGTTAAAGTTTACTCGACTATAATAGCACTTAAGTGATTAAACACTTGTATTGTGCTTTAAAGAAGCGTGAATTAACTACAAACTACTATAATTAACTTAAATGAAATAATGAGTGTACGCATAGCAAATTTGCAATTTGATGTAAATAAATTTTTTTGACAACACTGAGAATTATTTTAGTTTCTTGATAAGTTTGATCTCTGATGGTAGTCGGTTATAAGTTTTAGGCAAAGTATAGACTAGAAAGCTATGACAAATATTTTTATTAAATCTAGGCGTGGATAAAAACTCATTAGCAGTACTACGAGTGTGGTATATTGAGGATATGTAATTCAGTATTGATTTATTTTTAAATGCATATAAACATAGCCTATGGAAATAAAGTGTTCGAATGTTACAATTATCTTCAGTGAAAAGCAAATTGTATGTTACCTTTTTTGTTTCCTAAAAATAATTTTTAATATACAGGGTGTTCCAAAATTATGCGGCCAAACTCTTAGAGCGTGTAGAGGGGCTAAAAACAAAACGAAAATTATGTATAAACATTTGGTCAATAATGCATATTAAAGAAGTTATAACCTTCCAAAGATGAAGAGAATCAATTTTTTTTAAGTTGTAACCGAGGCTGTAACTCCAATCCAAAAAAAGTAGGCACATCAAAATTTAGATGTTACTTTTTATTTAGGTTCTCAACCATGTCCAACATTCAATTTTGAAAGAAATGCTCAGGGGCGGCGCGTTTGGGGCTTAAGTTAGGTTACCGACTTGGTGGCGTAGTGGGCTAAAGCGTGAGTGACAGACATGGCTCTGGCTACACTGCCTATCGAGTCCTGGTTCGAGACCAGGCACCGGCAAGTGGCAATGTGGGTGGGTATGGATGTTTGTCTGCGTTTTTTCAAATGTGTAGCCCCCTTCCGGACAGCCTTTGGCTTTGGATTTGGGGGTTGTCTAATTTCTGTGGTGTTTTATGTTTTATGTTTTTTTTTATATTAATAAATATTTTTGAATCTGTTGGCACTATTAAAAGTTTAACTTTAAAATTTGATTTTTCAATCATTATTACACAAAATGATAAAAATTTGATTGATTGAAACCTACTATAATTATTATTATAATATTATTCTGGTACACTACTTGAGGCTTGAAGTGCAATTAAAATTTAAAAGTAGATTTTCTCGAAAACGGCGCTTCCTATCAAAATGTGAAAGGTATACCATTTTTCTGTAATAATGATTGAAAAATCAAATTTTAAAGTAAAACTTTTAATAACGCGAATGGATTCAGAAATATTTATTAATATACCTAACCTAAATTCCATACGCGCCGCTCCTAAACAATTTTTTCAACAATGAATTTAGGATATGGTCGAGAACCTAAATAAAAGGCAACGTCTAAATTTTGATGTACCTAGCTGTTTCGGATACCGAGTTATAGCATAAAAAAAATTGATTCTCTTCATCTTTGGAAGGTCATAACTGCTTTAATATGCAGTATTGACCAAATATGTATAGAACATTTTCGTTTTGTTTTGAGCCCTCTACATGCTGTAAGAGTTTGGCCGCATAATTTTGGAACACCCTGTATAATTCTGTGTTACATTTAATTTCTGTAAAGAATTTTCATACATTCCTCCCCATACCATGATACCGTAACGTAAAAGTGATTCAACAAGAGACTTGTAAATAACTAGCAATAATTTTTTTGAAAGGAACTCTCGCAACTGGTAAAATTTGTAAATAAGCTTTCTTATTTTTTTCGATAAGTAATCTACATGATTACCCCATTTTAAATATTTGTCAATGATTATACCCAAGTACCTACTTGATCTAATTTGTCTCTTTAATTTCATCTTTCATTCCAGTGATTTTCATACTTGTAAATCCGGTCTGTTAGCTTCAGTTAGGGAGAAGGCCAGATAATGAGACTTATTTACATTTAATGATAGATGGAATATATTTAACAAGTTTTTAATTTTTTCCAAACCTGATGAACAGCCATTTTAGTCCAGGAATTTTCATAGAAGATGACAACCGTATCATCTGCATAGGATACGATTTTTTTAGCACATATTTTAAAAATAAAAGAGAATTTATATAAGCCAAAAAGAGCACTGGACCAAGGACTGTCCCCTGAGGAACCCCTATTTTCACAGTATCTCTTTCAGTAAGAATATCATTTAGTTTAACATATTGATTTCGATTTGTCAGGTAACTGCAAAAGATGTTCAACACCGAACTACGAATACCGTAACGTTCCAAAACATTCAACAGTTTTTCATGGTTAACGGTGTCAAACGCCTTTGCTAAATCCAGAAAGACTGCATTGCACCTTTTGTCTGTGTCTAAACTGTAATGATCTTAATAACCGTACACATAGCGTCACTTGTTGCTTTACCTGAACGAAAACCAAATTGGAGTTCATGTATTATATTATTTTGATTAAAAATTTTTACCAATCGAGACTTCAGGCATTTCTCAAAAATCAACCAATAGAAATGCGTTTTATATAATTTTTAAATTTTATAAGATTTGCTAAGTTAAATAGCTTAATAAAACAACGAATGTGATACGTATTAGTAGGTATGTTTTCCGAGATTTTCATATCATTTACCATATAAAAATATCCAAAGAAATTGAATACTGAGTTATGGAAATAACTCAATTGGAATGGAGTTTGGGTTAGACAAATGCGCAGTCGTCCACCTCAAGAGAGGACGATGCGGGGAATTTCAAGAAGATGCACAGCTCGCATCCTACGACATCTGAATGCCGGAGAGACCTACACATGCCTGGGTGTGGCACAACGTCACATCCAGGATGTGAATCAAATAAAGGATTCTCTCCGTGGCAAGTGCAGACACCGACTCCGAAAGATTTGGTCCTCAGAACTTTCGGGGAAGAACAAGGTGTCTGCCACATAATACAATATGGCTGAAAGTGACCGTGATAATTTAGGTGTTAGTTGTGGTTTTTGTAAAAAACCTGCTATAAATAAAAGAGTGAAATGTACAAACTGCATGCAAGTTTTCCATTCAAGTTGATCAATAAAAAAAACAAAGAAATGTTGTGATAAACAATCATACCTAGAAGAACAAAAAACATTATCTACTGATGAAACAGAACTGAATATACTAAGTGATGAATTAATTGTGAAACCAGTTACCAATGAAATCCAAATCCTAAAAGAAATGAATAGTGATCTCAGAGTCAACATTAAATTACTTAAGGAAAAAATTGCAAACCTGGAAGAGGAGAACTTTAACCTTAAGGAAGAAATAAATAAAAACCAAGAGCAAATACCCACAGCACAAGATAATATAATTAAGCTTATTAACAAAACAATCAAAATCGAACTAGAAAATAGTTTAAAACCATTCAAGACTGAAATAAACAATTTAAATAAAAAAATTAATAAATTGGAAGAGATCAATTTAAAAAGTACAATAAAAAAAGCCCACAAATAAATTAATTATGAACTGCAGATAAGCAACAATCCACTTTAACAGCAATGAATAAAATTCCAATGTCCCCCAAACAATATTCCAACAGTTAATTTCAAGATTACCCAAGCAAAATATTCCGCTAACACTGGATCAACAGCAACGAATAGTAATGAATGAGTTGATTCATATTGACTCTGATAAACCATTAGCGCAGGAATACATACCCAGCGAGATGGGAAGTGAAACAGAAAAGTGGCAAACAGTTCATGGAAGTAAAAAATCGTTTAAAAGGAATATTGGTCAATCTGAAGCAAACAACGAAAAATTCACCGGAGTAAAACCCAAAGTTTGGTTGTATCTGTATAGAATAACTCCAGATGTCGTGGAAGAGGATATTATAAGACAACATTTAAAAATAAAAACAGATAACAAAAATGAAGAATTCATTGTGAAAGATTTAAAGGAACCTGGAAGCAGTAGATTTAAAACTTTCATGGTAGCAGGGGACTTCAAATATAAAGAAGCTTTTTATGAGCCCTCGTTCTGGCCTAAAGGAGTATTTTTCAGAAGATTTGATTTTAATAAGTACTTTGAAAAACATAAAACAAGACATATTATAAATAACGAAAATGATGATAGACCTAATTCTTTTTAGAAGTAGCACCCTAGAAGCTGATGCATATCAAGAAAAAAGAAATAACGATAAAACAGCCTTCTAAAATCATATAAACAAAATAAGAATTTGTCATCTAAACGTTAGAAGCATCCGAAATAAGGTTCAGGATGTTGACGTTCTGCTTCATTCTTTGGACTTTCCAGAAATTGTATGTTTAACAGAAACCTCATGTAACCAGTATGAAATTAAGCATATAAAATTGCATCCTTACAACATAACTGATCACCATTGCAGAAGTCAATAAAGTTTTGGTGGTGTTGCCATTTTTGTCAAAAATAATATAAAATTTAAAATCAAGACCTGTGAAATAGAGAAAGTAGATTTTCTATTTGAATACGCTTTTATTGAAATTTTGCTAGACAATGTCTCAGCTTTAGTAGGGTGTTTTTATAGGTCACCTTCAAATCTATCATCTGATTGTGAGTTTTTTATTTCTAATATTGATGATCTTTTGTATAAGTTACTTAAACCAAACCTGCCTACTGTCTGTGGTGATTTTAATTTTAATTTTGATGACAACATTATATGTAGCAGAGCTGGAAAATTAACAGATGTTCTTTCGACATATGACCTTAATAAATGCATTAGTGAATACACACGAATTGATGCAAACAAGAACAGTAAAACTATTATTGACAATATATTTTCCAATATTAATATTGAAACTTTAAATCCTAAGGTTATTCAATGTGATTTATCAGACCACTTCTTACAAATCATTTGCTTTCCCTATACATATAGCAAAAAAATTGAGAGCTCTTATATACTCAGAATATTCTTTAACTCAGAAGAAAATGTAAATTATTTTAAGTATTTGCTATCATTAGAATCTTGGTCATTTATTTTTTCCTCCAATGCTAATAGTGATGATAAATTCACACAATTTCACAATAAATTCACTGAAATTCTAAACACTGCTTTTCCATTAGAATTATACAGAACCAAAAAACACATTAAATCAAAAAAGCCGTGGCTAACCCGGGATTTGATTAATGAAGGCATATTTGTAAGAGATGTCTACAAATTATATAAAACTACTGGTGATAAGGAGGTCCATTTAAGGTACAATATTTTAAAAAAGCATCATCAAAGGAAGATAAATGCAGCAAAAAAACTTTATAATGACTCATTAATACTAAATTCCGAAAATAAATCCAAAACAGCCTGGCAAATAATTAAGAATCAATACCAAAATTCAAAATCACTAACTCTACCTGAAGAATTTATTGATATCAATGGAGATTTATTGCCTGATATGCAATCAGCCGCTCAGGCATTTAATAACTTCTTTGTTAATTCCATTAAACAGATTACTAGTAATATGTCAATAGAAAAAAATTCAAATTTAAATATCAATAATAGGTCTATTTTTTTGTCACCAGTCACAGTAGACGAAATGAGTACAATTATCAAATTCCTCTGGTGAAGACGGCATACCATGTTCTTTATTAAAAACTGTTGTAGAGTACATAACGCAACCGCTCACCCATCTAGTAAATTTGTCCTTCCAGGAAGGCGCTTTTCCTTTATTATTAAAACAAGCAGTAGTTATTCCGATACACAAGAAATCTTATAAATCAAATCTATCTAATTACAGAGGTATTGTACTGTTGTCAGTTTTCTCTAAAGTTTACGAGAAATCATACTATAATAGATTAGATAATTTTCTAAGAAAAGAAAAAATTCTAATGAATAAAATTAGGATTTAGAAGAGGTCATTCTACTCAAGATGCCATCTTATCATTATATAACTTCATACTAAACAGCTTTGAAAATAGAGAAAAATGTGCGTGTGTATTCTTTGATCTGACACGTGCATTCCAAACCGTAGATCACAGTCTTCTTATTGTAACGATTTAAGTTGCAATTCGTTACAGCAGGTTATAATTTCTATTTTGCGTATTAAAATATGACTCCTCACTACTGGATAACCCTGTATGTGCATATGATCGGTATGTGGTAGAAAAAAATACAACAAAAACGCGTCAGCGGGTCAACGCTGTGGACGAGCCTGGTTTTGGCCTAGGCAGACTATCTTTCGCATTTCGAATTTCACCGAGGTAAGTCCGTACAATCTTGTAGTCGCTTAAATATCGCTATTTATAAATTTGCTTTTGATTTCTTGCTTTAGTTTATTGTGCAATAATAAAAATAATAATTTGTCAGAATAATTACCGTATTTCGTATTATTTACGTATTTTGGATTATTTTCAGATAATTACCTAGTAGCACTGTTTTTTTAAACACGTGTTTGGGTATTCCCATTTCCGTTTTACCGTATTTTGTCTAAAGTAGACGTTTCGTGGTTCAATTATTGTTAATTGACACGTTATACAATATTTAAATTGTATAAGCGGAAGCGGTTGAATGTGTATGTGTTTCTATGTTCGACCGCTTCCAGACTTTTTGGACGCCCTGTATATATATGTGTAGAGTGATTTTATTTATATAGTTTGTTATACCATGTGATTTTTTTTTTTGTACTACTTAATATTTTTATTACTCAATTTTATCTACGTTGTTTTATGTTATTCCACAATCCACATTTTTTGTAATCTTTGTACTAATGGAGTTTTTCCGTAAATTGAATAAATAAATAAATAAATAAATTATCGCTGTAAATGAAACTTGCAGATTATCGTATTTCGTGCATAGAACAATTTCTGTGTGGATTTTTATTTTTATTAGGTTCTACTGTGATTCATATGAGCTGGAAAAAAGGAAAACTAAACTGGTTTTGTATAGTAAGGAAGTCCATCTGAGACTTGGGTTTTTGCCGAATTTATTTACTGTCCAGAGCTACAGATTTCTGTCCAGGAACTTCCAAAGCATACGAGGTAAGTGATCTATAGTATTCTTTTTCTTCTTTTTGAATTAATCAATTTGTAGTACATTTGATCACTTGCTTCGGATGTGACAGAAGTCCGATTTTCTGGTTTCCTTTTTTTTCAATCATATTCACGCTATATCAAATTTATTATTGACAAATTATTATTATTAGTTCATTTCTTAATTATCGTGTAAGTTACAAGAGTGTAAAATTACCTTTGG
Source organism: Rhagium mordax (assembly GCA_963680705.1). Lineage (NCBI taxonomy): Eukaryota > Metazoa > Arthropoda > Insecta > Coleoptera > Cerambycidae > Rhagium > Rhagium mordax. The sequence goes on along the minus strand of OY796656.1, from coordinate 53,840,913 downwards.
TTTTAAGTGTTTTCTGCCATTTTGAATTAGGCATAAATTCATTAATTTTTTTTTTTTCGTCGGAAAGCGAAAGACATTTATTACATTATTCAATTTATCGTTGTTTCATATATTAATTTTTGCTATTTTTACCATTAAACTATTAACAAAAGATTAACTTGAAATCTTTATTTGTGTTAAAATTTCGAATTTATTTCAATATTGTAATTATTGTTACCAATTATTTTGTTATTAATATTAAATATCTAAATTTTTACAGTTTTACTTCATTAACGTTTCTAAGTTGCTATTGTTCTGTACCAATCTGACATTAAATTATAGTCCTTTAAAAAAAATTACAGTCTCCTCATGGTTTTCAACCTATAGGACAAATTCGATCAAGTTAGGTTATTTGTTAACGAACTGATAGTGAAGTTTTGCAACCTTACTAAATTCTTGTGTTCGAATTTTAGTATTATTTTGTTAATAATTCATTTTTTTAGTAATTGGTGTCAGATACCGTATTTTTATGTAAATTTGGTCATTTTACAAATTCCAATATTTTGTTGTGTCATTTTGACAATTTTTTTATTGTAATACTAAGAAATATTAATTTTGTGAATTTTATCTAGTAATTTAACTATATTGCCGAACTTTGTTATTTTTCATCTACCACTAGTTGAAATAATTTTCAACCTAGTTTTATTCCTCTGTTCCTTTTCTCAACTGTTCTGTCTTTATTTCATGACATCTGGCTTTCTGGAAATTTGACTCACTGGAAATCTATACTGAGTTAACAACATCAGAAGTAAGGAGATATTGGGTGTTCCCAAAAAGTAACTAATTTGGTTGGAACCTGGACACTCTGGATTGAGCAGGATTGTGGAGACAGGATCTCACAACCTTTCCATCACTCGAGTACTCGCAGGATTCATCGATACCAGGAGAACCCCCTTCCGTCTCACTTCATTCCGTTGAGTAAGCCCTTACGAAAGAAACAGACAGACAGAGAAATTAATTTTATTAAGTGTAACTTTTATTCCTATATTTTTTGTTGTTGTTCATATTTTCAATTTCCATTATATTTATTCATTCTTTACTTGTACAGGGTAAGTCACGTAAAAGGTCCACCCCATTTATTTGGGTAATTTTGAATTTATTTTTGGTTTTCGGGACTCTATCCTATATGAATTTTAACGTAGATTACGATTCTGATAAAAGATTTTTAATTCAACCAAACATATACAGGGATTTTAAAAATACGTGTTTTTTTTAAATGACACACCCTATATATTTCTACACATTTCTATGCAGCTATTCGAGGGGATTTTAAAAATATATAATACCTGTATGTTTGTATCATAAATAAATAATGTGTAGAAATATATAGGGCGTGCCATTTAAGATAAACACGTATTTTTAAACACCTTGTATATGTTTGGTTGAATAAAAAATGTTTGATCAGAATCGTAATCTACGTTAAAAATCATGTAGAATAGAGTCCCGAAAACCAAAAATATATTCAAAATTACCCAAATAAATGGGGTGGACCTTTTACGTGACTTACCCTGTACAGAATTTGTAAAATTAAACTTGTTAAAATCAAAGCTTTCTTTTTTTTCGAATTTATGTGTAGTAAATACCTAATTGTGTTTTAATTAAACTTTTGTGTATTTAGTTAGAAATACTCTGGCGCCCATATATTGCTTTCAATATAATCTCAGTACTCAAAAACAAGGCTTCAGCGAATTCACTACCACGCTGTAGCTAGCTGGAGCTAATTGTTGGCTACACTTAGAATTGGGTCAATTCAATTCGCAAGTGTCGCTGCATTATAAACAAATTAGAAAAATATGGCATTAGGGGACCCGCTCTAGACTGGATTAAGACATATTTACTAGATAGATGTCAAAAAGTATCGCTAACTGTAAATAACAAGATTTACAATTCTGGTCTTAAACATGTTCCCACTGGGGTACCCCAAGGAAGCATTTTGGGACCATTATTGTTCATAATTTTTTTGTTATATGAGAATGTATGTCTCTCATATAACCGGCACTTTTATATCTATCTTTGCCGACGACACAGCTACTGCTAACGCAGACAATGACTTACATGCCCTAGCATCCAAAACAAATAACACAATATCTCCAATGCGAAGATACTGTTCTAATAATGGTCTTGACTTAAATGTTCATAAAACCAATTTTCTTACATTTTCCACTAAGACAGTTGACTCTAGCTTATTAGTAAAAATGGAAAATAACACTATCCCTCAACACAAAGATGTCAAATACCTTGGGCTCCAAATAGACTCATGTCTGTCATGGGGAAATCAAATAGACGTATTATAAAAAAAATTGTCCACTCATTGCTTTGTACTATGGCAGATGAGGCAAATGTCTTGAGAATTTATTACTTTGCATATGTGCAGTCATATCTTGATTACTGCATAATTTGCTGGGGAAACTGTTCTCGAATAGGGGAACTTCTTGTATTACAAAAAAAAAATAATTCGGACCATAACATTTAAATCTCCACGTGATTCCTGTAAATCTTTGTTTAAGGAATTAGATATTTTAACTGTTCCATCATTATACATTTTTAAATGTGTATCCTACGTGAAATCTCATATGGACAAATATATGCCAAGAGATGGAATCACAAGGCATTATTTAAGGGAAAATTTAAACATCACTATTCCACAGCACAGGCTAACTACGGTTGCCAAGGGACCTAACATTATGTCCATTAAGTTATATAACAAGCTTCCAATCGAAGTTAAAAAGATCAACAATATTAAATCCTTCAAACGCACAGTACGTTCCATACTAATTCAAAATAGTTTCTATTCAATCAGTGAGTACATAAACTGCAACCTCACCATTCCTCCCACCATTCCACATGACGTATTTTAATTATCTGTGTACCTATGTACTTTTTTATTTATATTTTATATTGTACCTATCTTAATTGTCTTTAATTGTCTCGTAATATTAAATGCGTAAATTCTTTTGAATATTGTATTATTAGCTTATGATAAATATTAATCCTTGCTGACTGTATTTCTATACTTCTTGCTGACTGTATTTCTATACTTCTTGTAAGTCTATGAAAATAAAGTTTTTATTATTATTATTATATACTAATATGCTTGCCGTTCCGATTCTGCTGTACTCCTTTGGAGTAGTCAAGTGGCGAGTAGATGAGCTGCGCCAATTGGACAGGGATACCTGCAAGATGATGAATATTCATAGGAGTATTTATCCTAGGTGGTCCGTTCCTCGTGTGTATCTCCCATGTCAACGGTGGGCCGAGGACTCTTGAATCTGGAGTGTATGCATGGCAGATTAGCATTGAGTAAGGCATGTAACATCCTCAGGAGCTCGAATCCACTCCTACGGTTAGTGAAAGATCACAAAACCGTAGGAGTAGACGCATTATTGTGTAAGGCAGCGCAGAGGGCCGCAGATGAACTCGGTCTCGTATTCGATTACAGGCAAGGAGGCCGGCGAGGGGCTGATGTAGAATCAGTTACTGAGCTTCCTCCAAATCGTCTGACAGCTCAAATTAAAGCTGCCAAACAGAGGAATCTGTTCAGGCAGCACGTCGATAAACCCATGCACGGTGTTTTCTATAACAACATGGAAGCACTGGGTTTATCGACAAAGCTGACCTTCGTTTCTTTTTAAGGTCAACAGGGCTGAAGTCGGAGATTCATTGTGGCCTGTCAAGATGGTGTTATTAATAAATTGGTCTATCGGAGTTGCGTGATGGGTGTAGAGGTTCCTGATATCAACTGCAGGACCTGCCGCCAGGCGCCGGAGTCGCTCATGCATTTATTATCGGCATGTCCGATTTATGCGAATTCGACCTACATTCTTCGACATAACGCGGTTTTACGAGTGCTATACTACCATCTACGGCACTGGTAGATAGACCAAACACCAGTGCTGTCTTACATTCCCGGAGATATCGAGTCCGTTGTCGAGAATGAGAAATGTTACAAAAATTACAAAATAGAGGTATGAGGATTATATTAAGAAGCAATAGATATACTCCCATTGAAACAATGCTTAATGTGCTGGATTGGCTGAGTGTAAAACAACGTTTTCAATACTTTAGACTAATTTTTATTTTTAAAATATTACACGGACTATCCCCTTTCTATTTTGACAGATTTATTATTTTTAATAATCAAGTCCATGATCATCTAACCGGAGGAAATAATCACTTACATATTGAAAGAAATAATACTACAAAATATATATGTCATATATTTTCAAATGGTTTTCGTGAATATAATGTTAAATAGGGTTAAAGATTATAACACTATTTACTCATTTAAAAAGCTGTACTGTATATATATATATATATATATATATATATACAGTACATATATATATATATATATATATATATATATATATATATATATATATATATATATATATATATATATATATATATATATATAAAAAGTATACTATTTTTAGTTTTCAAGCTTTCGAAACTTTATTCGTCTCTTCATCAGGAAAGTTAATTTGAGATTGAATTCGAAGTTAGCAATCATGAGTGGTGTCTAACCATGGACAATATAGGTACTTATAAACTAACTAAACTAACAAACATTATAATGAATTAAAACTTTAATAAAACTGTGCATTATTAATTATCAGTTACGATGATTCGTTCAAAACTGGAAATGAACTGAACATCGTCTTGAAGGAGGAGGAGAAACAGACCAAATATAGAGATCTCCGGTACGAGCTCCAAGTGCTATATCCAGGCTACTCTGTCAAGATGGTCGTCCTGATAATCGGTGTACCCGGAGGTATGAAGCCCACGCTGCTCTCCGCATTGAAGACCATGCCGGATTGCCAAAAATCGGCAGAGTGGTTGGCTGGTCAAATGCAGAAAGCGGTTGTCCTGGGATCCATCCGTCTACTTAGGGCACACGAGTCTGGAATCTACAGTCACTAACCCTGCGGGATGTGGGGAGTGGCTGTAGATTATTCGCTGGCGCTCTCTCCCGTGAGGTGTCGGAGGCCACGGGGAGACTGTCCAGTATCGGGTTACCGAGAAAAAAAAAACGGTCAGCGCTTTTTAAACTATTTTCCGTTTATTTTATTATTGAATAATAAATAACCAAGTCAAATTAACAATTAACACTTCTAGTACCGTTAATTGTTTACTATAGCATACTTTGCTGTACAGGGTTAGTTTTATTAATGTAAACCCCCCATTTTTATTTTTATTTTCGACCAATTCGAAAAATAAAAAAACTGGCCTTACATGGTTTTTTACGTAGATTCCACTTCTGCTAATGGATTAGCAATATCGTTTTAAATATACGGGGTCGCAAAAAGTAAGGTTTTTTAAATGGAACACCCTGTATATTTTGACAAATTTGAATTCCTCCAATTATTCTGATTACAAATATATATGCTATTCACATTTTATTTACATTAGAGTAGGCTTTGGAAAATCTGAATTCTGTTGGTATGAATGACTGTTTTAATTACTGAGGTTATGTTGAAAAGTCAAAAACATAACCACAAATTCAAATTGGTTCTACATAGTTGCCAGAGTGAGACCCCAAAGAAAGCACAGCAATGTTATCAATAACAAATTTGGCAATTCAGCCTAAAATAAATGACAGTGATGATCAATTAAATATGACACTTCAATATTTTGTCAATAGTAGACAACCCTGAGACAACCTAAGAAAAACATATAATAGCCTCCCCTCATGTAAATAAAATGTGAATGGCATATATACACACAAGGCATTTACGATAATTGGAGCGCTACATACCGCAATGTATCAGAGCGTTCGATAATAAGAACATATCTACCGAAACGCGTTCGGTAAATGTATCGAATGTATTCGCTACATCTACCCGATCCAAAATTTATGGATCGACTACATCGGTTGGTAAATGCGGTATAACCTTAAAATATGATTAAAAAAGCTTAATTTTTGACATTTTGCGAGTATTTGAGAAAAATGAAACCCATCACTGACGAAAATAATGAAGTAATTTTAGATGAGGACGGAAACATTTATGCATATGTATAATGAATTACTTAAGTAAGTAGGTATACCCAAATATGCAATACATATAAATGTCTTTTTACTTTCCATTTTGACATGGCGAGCAGTATGGACTTATGAAGAAGCATAAAATGAAAAAGTAATTCAATTTTCAATTATTTATTAATTAGTCAAGTGATGCTTTAGGTTACATTTGAAATTTTGCGTTCGGTAATTCTTAGCTCGGTAGATGTATCGACATAAAACAGCTGATTACCGCAATGTAACAGGATACATTACCCGCTCCAATTATCGTAAATGCCTACATATTGTATAATCGGTGTACTGGTTTTGGAGTTATTTTCACTTTATTATGGATACGTTGAAACAAAAGCGTTATTTTATAAACTCATATAATAAATCAATAAATAGAATAAATCAAAAACAAAACAAAATATATGAATTATTAAAACAAATTACGTAACACTTGCAACATTATCTTCGATACATTTCAAACAACGTTTAATAAAATTCGAACGGAATCCAAACCTTAATCCAGATTATTTTCGTTGGGGATCGCTCAAAGAAAAAATTTACAGTGAACCAGTGGAAAATTTTAAACAATAAAAGAATCAAATTGTAAAAATATAACTTTGCTAAATTTGCATGCAGCACTTTTTTCGATAAATTCGCTGGAATATTATTAAACGTAGTTTGAAACATATCGAAGTTAATGGTGGTTGGTTATGTTGAAAATGTTATATAATTTGTTTTAATAATTCATATATTTTGTTTTATTCCATTTATTAATTTATTATGAGTTTATAAAATAACGCTTTTGTTTCAACGTATCCACAATAAAGTGAAAATAACTCAAAAACCAGTAAAGCGATTATACAATATGTGTATATATTTGTAATCAGAATAATTGGAGGAATTTGTCAAAATATACAGGGTGTTCCATTTAAAAAACGTAACTTTTTTGCGTACCCTGTATATTTAAAACGCTACTGCCAATCCGTTAGCAGGAGTGGAATTTACATAAAAAACCATGTAAGGCAGGTTTTTTAATTTTTGGAATCGGTCAAAGATAAGAATAAAAATGGGGGGTTTACATTAATAATACTAACCCTGTACCTATAAATTCAAATGATCAAGAGTATTCAAGAGTGATAAAACACTTGTATAGACTCATCTACTAAAAAATATGCAGCTTCTTCTTTCTTAGGTTTTTTCTTCCATTAATTTATTAAAACAGCAAAAAGGGGGGATAACGATTATTAAAAAGTTTTAAAAATTAATAAAATATGATATTTAATCAGTGTTGTCTATTTTCCTGTTTGGGTACGTATGTTAGCCAACTTTTGACCATTGTAATTTTTTATATAACTTTGTAATTTCAGAGTAAAAATTCTTATAATTGTTTTTGTTTCTCTTTTAGTAATGTAAATGTAATAATGTTTTGAAAAAGCCCTTGATCAGGGGCGAAACGTCAAGATGTAATAGAATAGTAGAATAAACAAGTCTTTCTAAATGTTAACTACACTTTTTAATAATCGTTATCCCTCCTTTTTGCTGTTTTAATAAATTAATGGAAGAAAAAACCTAAGAAAGAAGAAGCTGTATGAAATCAAATTCCAAGAATAATCAATGAACTAAAAAATATGGTTAGATTTGGTATTCAAACGATGCCACACCAATTACTTAAAAAAAGTCAGGCGACCACAAGAAAAACAAAAGTTGGGCGTCGCGGCGCTTACATGTGAAATGATAAAAATACAAATTTGAGAATTTTAAATAGGCAACTGAATATCATTCAACTTTTATTTAACATTTTTTTCTAAACCAATCATTTGTGTATTATTGGCTAGAATTAAAAACGGCTATTTGCCCTATTTTCAGAATATCTCTAAAATTACGAAACATTTTTCAAATGTGGGAAAGACATTTTAACAAGCTTTAAAATGCACAATGTTAGGTTGGTAGGAAAGTACTTCGCATGACACCTGAAAGGGGTACGACTACAAGAGTTGCAATAGGAATGTTAAGAGCATAAGTCGCAATATAGCAATAACTGTCCGGAGCATTGTTAATCGTAAAACTTGTTATAAAGATATACCTGTGATAATAGACATTATAAGTAACGTGAGACTATTATTTAATTACCCAAGACAGAACACACAACTTTTTTCTAATTTAACCGTCCTTCTATCTCTTACGGTTTAGGAGTTGCCCATACAATCCTATTGAAAAAGTGGACACCCGGCATCCTGTATACACAGGGTGGCCCAAAGCCAAAAGTCGCAGTTCAAATGAAAATGGGAGATAGGCGAGGTCATTTACAATCTAAATAACCTCATATATTATTATCCAATTGTTAGTCGTTTAAAGGTTATATAATGAAGACAAAAAGTGCAAATGATAAAGTAAAAACATATGCAGGCGCACTAATAAACAAACATAGTTATAGTGCAACCTAAAATGAGACAGAACCTACAACAAACTAGAGACATATTACAGAAAGAGGTTAACGCTAAAGAAATTGCAGTGGGTACATAGTTTAAGGAGAATGGTATGTCAGGTTGCCGTCCAATTTATGTATCTACTGCGCATTACGTCACTCAGTTTAAAAAACGTCGAAATCAGTTGTAATTTTGCAAGTTTAATTTTTATTTTAAATAGTGTTAACGAATAGCAACATGCTTGCTTGTGCTGTGGTTGGGTGTAACAATTATTACACGAAGACAAAAAAAGCTGTACGTCATTAGCATACATATGCATTGAACAGTACTTTATAACTTGGGGTAGGTCTGCAGTGTAAATGTTAAATAGCAAGGGCCCTAAAATTGAGCCCTGCAGAACTCCAGATAGCAGTAGTCGTTTGGAGGAAATTGTTTTTCCACTTGAGGTGTCAAGACATATTGTTGTGTTATGTTATATTTTTTTCCTATTTTTCTAGCTCAGCGATTTTAATTAATTTTAGAAATTTTTATATATTAAATAAAATTTTTACTTACTATTTTTTTTTTTTTTAATTAATTTCAGGGCTCAGGTAGGTTCAGTGCTTTGTTTACTTTGACTTGGTTTTTATATTGCTTTGTTATAATGACTTTATTTTAATTTCACTAATTCTTTTAAATAAAATTCAATTTCAAATTTTTAACCATATAATGAATTAATTTGTCATGGAGGAAACAGGAATTGGTTTAATTATAAAGCTCATATACTTATTCTAATCTTATTCTACTTACATCTATTTATTTACCTATCCTAAATTTGCTCGAGACTTTTGACGTTTGGTTGGCCTTTGATCATATGAAATTCGCGCTCATGAGAACGTTGCACTTTCGCACTATTTCGTGGCACTGTCAGCTGCTCTCGTTCTGATGGCGTTGTCGACGACCTTTCCAAATTGCAAATTTATTCCTTACTTGTGATTGTTATTTTATTCCTGGTGACTTCTACACTATTTGTTTAAATTTATACTGTTTATATTTATGGTGCACTTTTACTGGATATTACTTTACACAGGTAAGTTCAATACATATTTTTACTTGTTTACCTTGGTCTTACAATTTTACATTTGTTAACTTTATTTTATTTTCTTCTTGTTAATTATTACTTTTCACAATTTAATTAATTTGATGTATTCGACTCATATAGCTCTTCACCGCTATTTTATTTATTTCTGACACCTGTCAGTTTGAGTCGATAATTTTTACTTTTTACTTTTGTTTATTTTGTGAGGTTATGATTTTCTTTCTCAAAACACGTGCGGCTTGTTTGACCGTTCAAAATCGACTAAATTATGCAATAATAACTACTTGATTAGCCACTTTTTTATGCTATCTGACATAATTTTTCAGATTTGGATTGCTAGATTTGACATTTTGACATTTTACTTTTATGAAATTTAATTTTTCAGCTCTATTATTAAATTATATGTTTTTCTTATTTTTCTAGATTTTAGCTAAATTTTGATATACAATACTTTATGTTTTGTTACATTTTAAATTTCACTTTAAAAATTATAATTTTTCTATTTTGTATTTAAATTGTGTTAACTTATGCCTTAAAAACTATTGATAACTATTCTATACCTTCTTATTAATGTTTCCTCCTTAATTTGGACATACAATTTACTTTTTATTTTAAATTAATTAAATATTTTCTTTCAGGCGAGACATCTTCCAAGTGTTTGTTGTCTGGCTCGACTCAAAGAATGTTTAATGAACTATAACTATACACAACTTAATCCTAGGATATTTAAGTCTCACCACAGCGTAAATTTATTCTTTACAACTACTTATTTGTTTGCTGCGATGGTTTACCTGTTCAGCTGTCACTTTTACCAATTTACTTATGAAGTTTTTTAACACTTTCTCCACTTAAATTGATGTGATTTTACATTGTCTAATCACTACAGGTTAGTCTTTTACCTTTTACATGCATATTTTAAGCTAATTAAGATTTTTCTATTATTTTCAGTTTCTCACCGTTAACATCGGAGAGTGATTTTATGGAATTTGCTTCCTTGAGCATTTAACATTTACACACTATTCTATCTTACTTTACTAATTAACAAGGTATTATTTAACATTATTCGACTTAATTTAAATTGTAATTTGATTGAATTTTTTATTTATTTTTGTGATTTTATAACTTTTTATTTTAAAATGCTTCCTCCAAGATTCACTGTAAACATATCACATTCTGTCTGAGTGCATATCATGGCAATATATACTGGTAGCGATTGAGTAAGTATGAGGTGAATCACAGTAAGATATTATCCTTTACACCGTAATATTTTAATTTTTTTAATAACAGTTCAGTGTTCAAGGAGTCGAAAGCTTTTGACATATCTAACAACGTTAGAGAAGTCACTTTATCAGAATTAATTGAAGACAACACATCATCAAGAATAGATATTAAAATAGTGGAGGGTGCCATGATTTTTTTGAAACCCAGATTGTATTTTGGGTATTACATTGTTGTGAAGCACATAAGGTGTCAATTGTTGATGGATAACGCCCTCAGCTATTTTCGAAGGCACTGAAAGTAAGAGGTGTTCTGGACTGTATATTTTTTCACAAATTGTACACAATATAATAATTGTAAATTGGGGAACTATCGCGGAAACCAATGACAAATTAGGTAGTACTTACCCGATTCTTTCCTTTCTCCTTTTCCTGTCTGGCCAGACAAATCCACTCACAGATAGAAGCTGGGAGACAATGTCCCTTATTTGCAATTATATATTTATACAGTAGTAAAACGAAACATAAAAACTAATGAAAGCACTTTCTTGTTTCAAATCAAACAAATCAAAAAGAATAATAATTCATTGCTGCCAACTAGCAACCATAAAAATCTAGAGGCAGCGGTGCCAACCTAATTAGTTCCAAATTACCACAAAAATCCCCCCAAATACAAAAATCAATCCTAACTAATTGTGTAATGAACATTCCGCCCACTGTAAAATGAGTAAATATTTTACACAGTACTACTTAACAAACTAGACTATTTACAAATTTACAAAACAAAACTGACTAATTTGCAAGCTATTGGTTTGGAAGGGCGCACAGTTTAACTATAGGCCTCTTCATCTCGCCGTGTGCTGTTCGCACTTTGACCACTCTGACAATATTATCGGCCCCAGGATACACCGTCTCTATTCTACCCAATTTCCACTGTAAAGGTGGAGTTAACTCATTTTTAATTAGCACTAGTTTGCCCGGCGTTATCGGTTTGGAAGTGTCATTCCATTTGTTCCGTTGTTGAAGGGTATTCAAATATTCTAGGCTCCAATAGCGCCAAAATTGCTGCTGCAAGGCCTGAATTTTTTGCCATCTGGAGAGATGGGACAATTTTATATCAGAAAAATCTTCTTCGATAAAGGAACCGAGTGGCTCTATATTTAAAAAATGGCTGGGTGTAATCGCAAAGTCATTGGGATCAGAACTGCTAGGACCTAACGGTCTTGAGTTAAGCAAAGCTTCAATTTGTGTGAAAACAGTTGACAATTCCTCAAATGTAAGAATCTGCTCCCCAATTGTTTTCAACAAATGTCTTTTAACAACTTTAATTTGACTCTCCCAAAGGCCTCCCATATGAGGACTGGAAGGGGAGTTAAAATGCCATTCGAAACCTTCTGATTCCACCACTGATTGCATGCAATGCATAAGAGCACGGTTAGCACCAACAAAATTTGTACCACAATCGCTATGGATGCGTACACACTGACCCCGACGAGACACAAATCTACGGAATGCTGCCAAAAATGCTTCTGTGGATAAGTCTGAAGCCAGCTCCAAATGGACAGCTTTAGTGGTGAAACAGACAAATAAGCATAGATAAGCTTTTAGTACCTTTGCACCGCGAACTCTATTCATGGTCACTGCAAACGGTCCTGCAAAATCTACCCCTACAAATTTAAAGGCTTTTATTTCAGATAGACGACTTTGAGGTAAGTTTCCCATGATTGGAAACGTGGATGTAGGATTTACTCGAAAACATGTATGACAATCAGACAAAACAGACTTAATTGCTCTGTGAGGAACAAGATCCAAAACTGACGACGAAGTAATGCCAACAGAGTATTCTGTCCAGGATGCAAATAAATTCTATGAAAGTGCGCAATAATCAAACGGGTGAGATAGCTCGAGCGAGGTAATAAAATAGGATGTTTGGAGTCATAACCTAAAGAAGAATTCCTAAGTCGACCTCCAACTCTCAGAATGTTTTCTGAATCCACAAAAGGATTTAACTTCCGAAGAGGTTTAGAGCAAAATTTACCCTGATTAAGCTGTTTCATGTCTGAACAAAATTCAGCCTGTTGCACGAGACGAACCAAGGCTAAAAGTGATTGTTGAAGTTCTTTAGTTGTAAAAGCTCCTGTAAACGCTTTATTTCCTTGGCAATAGGAAATAAAACGACGACAATAACTAAAACTCCTTTGCAACTTTGATAAAGACGAAAACTTCTCAATAAATGATAACAAATCATTGTCAACTGTGACTGCGAGACACATCCTTTGATTTTTCACCTCCTCAACTGTGTTACACAGATCGGGTTGCATTGGCCAATCATTTGAGGAGTGATTCAACCAATCAGGCCCCGCCCACCATAGGGGATGATTAAGCAACTGAGAAGGAAGTAAACCTCTTGAGGCACAGTCAGCAGGATTATCGATAGATGCTACATGATTCCAATGATTTCCAGGTAATTGGTCCTGGATTAAAGCCATCCTGTTGGCTACAAATGTTTGCCACTTATACGAAGGCGAATTTATCCATGACAAGACAATCTGAGAATCCGACCATGCCATTACCTTTGAGAACTTAATCTTTGGCTCAAAAACATTCCGTACAAATGATATCAATTCTGCCAAAAGAACTGCAGAACTTAGCTCCAACCGAGGAATCGATAACTTCTTCAAAGGAGCAACTCTCGATTTACTGCAAATAAGAATAGTAGAAATGTGTCCATTACTTCTTATTAACCGAAAATAAACGACAGCCGCAAACGCAATTTCACTACTATCACAAAATCCATGAATCTCAGGTTTTCCACAATGTCACAATCTCCAAAGGAGGCTGTTGGTCCCAATCTATTCCTAACATCCATAGCCTCTGAATAAGATGTTTAGCAAAAACAACCAATGGTGACAAAAACCCTAAGGGATCAAAAATCCTAGCCAACTCCGATAAAATAGTACGTTTTGTACAACAGTCAGACCAAGGACAAATGTTATAAGAAAAACAATCAGAGGATTCCATTGTAAACCTAATACCTTAACAAATGAAGGTTCTTCTTTATCAAATGAAATAGATTGTTGAGCAGACAAAGGCAAACTATTCAAAACATCAGGTTCATTACTAGCAAATTTCTTAAGATCAAATCCACCTCTTTTCAATAGGGAAATCAAATTAAGAGCCAGACAGTTTGTTTCTTCTAAGGGCCGGTTTTTCAATGTTGAGTTAACTCTAACTAAAGGATAATATCCAAGGAAACAATTATTGTAACAATGGTGTCCTCGGATATTATCCTTTAGTTAGAGTTAACTCAACATTGAAAAACCGGCCCTATGGAGTTGCCACCGGTGATAACATCATCTACATAAACGTCTGATTGCAAAACTTGTGACGCCTGGGGAAAGTCCAAAGTCTCATCCAACGCTAGTTGCTTAAGAGTTCGCAATGCCAAATAAGGAGCTGACGAAACTCCAAAGGTGACTCGATTCATTACATACTCTTGTACAGGCTGATCAGGATTAAATCGCCACAAAAGTCTTTGAAAGTTACAATGTTCTGGGTTGACTAATATCTGCCTATACATTTGTTTAATGTCTGCGATAAGGACAAATTTGTGTAACCGAAAATGTAATAATTTTCTTTCTGTTCTTATTTGGGATTTACGGCCACACTTCTGAACATTAATCTGATAATCTGAAAAATATTTGGATTATTTAAAAAATAACCTTTACGCCTGTGACTTTACGTCAAAGGAACAGTTAAAGGTTGGTTTTCTGACATAAAATATAATTAAAATAAAATAAAAACAATTACGTTTTGCAGACGTTTCGGAAACTTAGTCTGTTTCCTTTCTCAATGCTAAATAGTCTTTCTCTTGTGTAATTCGTGAAATTACACAATTTTAATGTTTATATTATAACCATAGATACTTACTACGCTCACAGAAAAGTTGATTAGATTAGATATTCAAGTTGCTAAGTTCTTCTTTTAGCATCGGTAACCATATTGTACAACAATCTACAGAATAATTTGATACGCATTTGTCTTCATTTAGCAAAATTATTGCAGATTAGACAATGTAATAATATTTTGGTAATATCTGTCTGTAGTTTAGGACCTGCCAACAAAGTATCATTCAAAGACTTTCCATTTGAAGATTTACAAGAAGCATTGAAGACTACCCGCAACTTAGTACTTGTACTGTCAGGTTTAAAAACGGCATGATGTGGGATATAATAAACCTGCTCTGAATTTGATATCGAAGGGGCTAGAGTCATGTGTCCAGATTCTAAATAATCATGAATAGCTTCTTGATACGATGCATATACATCAGGTTTTTTTTTCAAACGATATTCTAAAGATTTCAAACATTTCAAGGCTATCGAATAACTATCCCCAAAAGTAGGGGGATAGCCTTCCTTGAAAGGCAAAGATACAATATATCTTCCTTCTCGATTTCTGGAATAACTACTGGCGAAGTGTTGCTCACATTGGTCATTATTCACAGTCATCGTAGCAGGTGGAATTTGTTCCAATTCCCAAAACCTTTTTACAATGTCCTCTAATTCTGTTTCAACAAATAAACACGATGACTCTGCAACAGAGGTGGTAGTATTAATTTTGCCCATCAAAACATACCCAAAAATGGTATCAATGGCAGCCGGTTCCTTATCTCCCTTTCCTGGAATGACATTGCTCAACAAAATTTGAGGAAATGCCTCTGCTCCAATAAGCAAATCAATTGGTTGCTTATGATAGAAGTAAGGATCGGCCAATTTCAAATTTGCAATATGACTCCAACCTTGCGTGTTCAAAGACACAGAGGGCATGTCACTGCAAATACTGGACAAGATCTGTGCATCTAAAACCAATTTCGGATTAGCCTTTGCCATAGGTTGCAATGTGCACGTAACGAGACCTCTACTTTTAGTAGACGGTAATTGATTCAACCCACGAAAAGATAGTGACGAATGTGTGCGAGGAATACCTAAACGTTGAACACAAGTTTCTGAAATAAAATTCACTTGCGATCCACAATCAAAAAGAACTCTAACCGGAACAGGTGATCCCGAGATATCTAAAATATTGACAATAGCCGTAGCTAGCAATATGTAACCATACCTGTGAACACTGAAGGATCTGTAGATACACTCGATCTATCTATTAACACATTTTTTGACATATCTTGTGTTGGTACAGCCTGTATATTATCTATTAAATTAGGATCACTAGTTGTCTCAACAATTTTGGCATAATGTAACAAACTATGATGTTTCCTATTACACTTGGAACAAACACCAGCAGAATCACACGCTTTTACCAAATGCCTAGCGCTTAGACAGTTCAAACAATGATTTTTTAATTTTATTACTTTGAATCTTTCATACGGAGATTTTTTGAGGAACACATCACACTTGAGAATATCGTGACTAGCATTGCATACCGGACAAACAAGCGAAGAATTGACCACTAACGAAACAGGAGATTGCTTCCCTTTAGACCTTTGATCCCTTTTAACGAATTTAGTCAATTTAGAATGAGAATCAAGGCCCAAATTGTCTAAAGCTAAAGTTTGTTTATGGACAAAATTAATCAGCATCTCTACGGAAGGAACCAACTGTACATTTTCAACAATGCTTAACTCAAACTGTTCTCGGGTGTGAATATCTAACTTTTGCAAAAGCATATTTACAGCCAATAAATTAAGTTGATCAGTTTCAGTCAATAAGGCGCTAAAAGCCGCCCAATTTTCCTTAAACTGGTCTATCACTTTTTTCAGTGACTGAGAAGATCTCTCCGAAATAGGATTTAACCGATTAATAGTCTGCAAATAATTATTTGCAACCAATCTAGTATTTAAGTATCTTTTGTTCAAAGTATCTAAAGCTATCGGATAATTTGCCTTAGTGATTTTCAAACATTTTACTAATGAAAGAGGTTCACCTTCTAATGATAAGGTAAGGTACTGAAATTTCTCCACATCGGTTAAATCTTTGTTATGATGTATTAAGCTGTGAAATAATTCGATAAATGACTGATAAAATGTTATATCTCCTGAAAATGTAGGTAACTTAATCACTGGTAATTTAATATGAGAGCTTATGCCAGATGGTGGAGCACTAGAAATTTGATCCACCCTTGTACTAATTTTTTGCTTAAACAAACGTTCTAAGTTTCTTTCTTTAGTTCTAATTGAATAAGATACACTATCGAATGTCTCTTCCAATTCGTAGTAATCTGCCGAAAGTGAAATATTTTCTTTGAGGGCCAAATCTGAAATTGTGCTAGCTTTCTTTTCAAATAGTTTAATTTTACCTACAAAGTCTCCCACCCTTATCAGACAATTTTCCATTTTTTCACGATCGTCAGAACTCTCAGCCAAAATACACAGATCTAAAAGTTTTTTACTCATGTCCAAAAACGTTTTCATTTCATTTTGTAAAGTGGCTACTTTCTGCTCTGTCATATTGAACAGTGATTAATGTCAATTAAAGCTATAACGCAATAAGTTTACTATCAATGTACCCCAATAGGTTAATCTAACCAACAAATACTCTTTTAAATTTAAAATGTACACAATGTATTTAAGTACATATGAACTACTTGGCAGAAGAGAAATACGATTCATTCACTGACACAAAAAACTGGAAACAAAAACTACTCAATAAACTTGTGAAGATATTCAGATTAAAAAGCAAAAACTATGGCACAAAAAAGTCCCACAAAACCAACAGTTTGCAAATTTGCAGCAAATATCAAATAAATTTAATTTAAACCAATAATTTCAACAAAGGATTTATTATCCTGGTTCGATGGACCATGTTCTGGACTGTATATTTTTTCACAAATTGTACACAATATAATAATTGTAAATTGGGGAACTATCGCGGAAACCAATGACAAATTAGGTAGCACTTACCCGATTCTTTCCTTTCTCCTTTTCCTGTCTGGCCAGACAAATCCACTCACAGATAGAAGCTGGGAGACAATGTCCCTTATTTGCAATTATATATTTATACAGTAGTAAAACAAAACATAAAAACTAATGAAAGCACTCCAATCCAACACTTTCTTGTTTCAAATCAAAAAGAATAATAATTCATTGCTGCCAACTAGCAACCATAAAAATCTAGAGGCAGCGGTGCCAACCTAATTAGTTCCAAATTACCACAAAAATCCCCCCAAATACAAAAATCAATCCTAACTAATTGTGTAATGAACACATGGCAATATATACTGGTAGCGAATGAGTAAGTATGAGGTGAACCACAGTAAGATATTATCCTTTACACCGTAATATTTTAATTTTTTTAATAACAGTTCAGTGTTCAAGGAGTCGAAAGCTTTTGACATATCTAACAACGTTAGAGAAGTCACTTTATCAGAATTAATTGAAGACAACACATCATCAAGAATAGATATTAAAGTAGTGGAGGGTGCCATGATTTTTTTGAAACCCAGATTGTATTTTGGGTATTACATTGTTGTGAAGCACATAAGGTGTCAATTGTTGATGGATAACGCCCTCAGCTATTTTCGAAGGCACTGAAAGTAAGAGTTTTAATTTTATTGTTTTTAGGTATCGGTTTAACTAATACCTGTTTCCAAGTTAGCGGAACTGTTCCAGATTCAAAGGAAAAATTTATTATATGTGTAAGAGGTTCTGCTATATTTGGTAAGCTATATTGAAGCATTTTTCCAGAAATACCTTTATATCTAACTGTGTGAGGTTTTTGCTTTAAGATTAAAGTACGAACTAGTTCTATCGATGCATATTGAAATTCAAAGCTGATATTCGAAAATACGCTATTCTCGAATTTCGTTGCATAGTTATCAGGTATCTTTTCGCGCGGAATAGTCAATAAAATAATCATTAATGATATTCGCGTCACAAAGTTGTTCCGGAAGAGATGAGGAAATCGGATTGGATTTAATGATTCCATTTGATTTTAGGGTTGACCATAGATTTTTAGAATTTCTGAAATTTAGGTTAATACGGAAATTAAGAAAAGCTTTTTTTTCATTCAGCAATGCAGCATTATAGATATTTCACATGTCACAAAAATATTTTCTATCTATAGGACTTCGACTACTTTTAAAATTACTCCAAGCTTTAGTTTTGAGTTTTTTCATAGAACGCAAAGTATCAGTAGACCAAGGTTCACTAGTTCTTTTACTGCCGAAGGTCTTTGTTTTAAGCGGGGCATGGATATCGAAAAGTGCTGTTAATTGAACGTTAAAAAAGATACCTTTTCATTTATATCGGTCATAGTATACATACAATGCCAATCAATATCACTTAAATCCAAAAGAAAATTCTCTCTGTTGAAGTTTGAGAAGGATCGAAAGGTTTTTGTTACATTAACAACATCACAGTTTATATCTAGAGAACAGAATACGGTGTTGTGATCTGCTCTAAGAGACCGGAATTCAAGATATTCAAGTTTTCACTTGCTATGATCAAATCAAGGAAAGACTCTGATTCTGAACAAATTCTAGTAGGTGAGTCAATTAATTGAATACAAGAATGTTCATAGATAATATTCTTTAAAAACATAGACGCAGGGCTAGTTTTTATCATATTTATCATGGTAGAGATATAAGATGGTATGTCACGGCGCACATTTTGGCTACCGCTAGGACTACGTCATCAAGTAGAAATCTTGGCGCGAATTTTAAATATAAAGTAGAATAATTGGATAGATTTTGCTGTTTCTAAATAACATCTAATCTTGAAATTAAGTACAAATTGAAAATCTACGATTTATATATAGCTCGTGCTTAGTGTAATGTTTACCTGCACTTTTAATTAGAATGTATTTGACATAATATGAAATAAACTTTGAAATTAATCACGATTTTTAATAATAAAAGTTGTACTCGAAGTTGTAACATTTCACATTTGTAGACTTTAAATTGAAAATAATTTATTCTTTCATTGAATATTAAGAATGTTAGATAATGTTTAAATAATTGTTCATAATATTCGATGAAAGAATATATAGTTTAAAGTAATGAAGGGATATTCAACAAAGTTGAAATCTACTTACTATTAAAAAGGACATGGAAAAACATAATAATAACTACATAATAAAGCATAATATAACTATTTTTTTAATCCTGTAAATTTTGTGATCTTGTTTGTTTTTCTAGAGTTATCTTGTATTTTTCTGTTCATTTCTCGTAGACGAATTTAAGTAAGTTCTTGTCCAAACGAGACAATGAATAGCATAGCTGGCACAACGACTATAATAGACACCGTTCTTGTAGCTGGCAAGCATCTTTTGCTATATTGTCAAAGATTTGATCCTCTTCAATTTCTCGCCGTGGTTAAAGGAGTCCTCTACGACCTTTCGGCATTTTTCAATTAAAACTGATACCACCAGAATAAATTAATAAATTCAAATAACCAAAACTTAACATTCTTAATGTTGTGTAGCAGATTTGACAATTTGTTATTTGCCAGTTGACAGTTCTCACTTTGCAGAAAACATACAGCTACTTAGTGGTACTCAACAAGTTTTTCTACTTGCGCAGTTCAGTACGAAAATCAAGCCGAGATAAAACTAACCATATTTTATCTCAACCATGCATATTTATATTCAGATTGCCTAAGAGAATAACATTATAGTGACCATTCAAATACAAATGTTCGAATAATTCATTAACGACAGTAAGATTTAAATAATTAACATTTGGTGGTTTATAAAGAACCATGACAATCAAGACAATTGTAGGAAAACATAATTTTACAACAAGCATTTCAATTTGGTATGTATTGTTAAAGTCAATTATTTCAAATTTAATGTCAGTACTTATGTAGACAGCAACGCCGCCACCACGGCCAGCGCGATCACTTCTTAGAAGGTGATATCCGGGAATTGAAAACATCTCATCATTGTGCGATAAATTTAGCCATGTCTCAGAAATGGTGATTACTTTGTAGTTATTAGAATTAATAAAGTTTTCGACATGAAATTTATTTGTTAAGGATTGAGCATTAAAATGACAAAAATTAAGATTGCTGTTACTCACTGCTATTCTGTAAGATTCTTGTTCTGTTTTGTCAAAAAAGAAGCTGTCTTGCGTTTTCTAGGGATATCCTCGAATTCCTTGATAGCAACTCCTTTTAGCCATTTATCAACATTGAGTAGTTGAGGAAAAGCAGACAGACGAGTGCCAACTTTAAAAGAGCAATATTCTTCTCTATTTGCAAGTATTTGACAAGTAACATCCTTAGCATTTATACCACATTTGTTGATAACGTTGTCTTGAACATCTGAAGCTTTAGTACCAGGGTCAACCTGTCTAACGAACAAACACTGCATTCTTTCCACACCACAAAAAGAAACGGATGAGTTTGTTTCATCTTTGCCAGTTCCAATTTTCAATTCAGTGCGCTTGAATGGTTTTGGCCTGTCATTGATAGCGGATGCTCGAGTCTTGAATGGTTTCGGCGGGTGTAAGAGTTATATTTTTATGTACGTCTTTCTTATTTAGTTCAGAAATGATTTTCCATGCGACTTTACTTTGATTATTTTGTTTTTATCATTGTTTTAGATATTTGCATAATAAGCCTTTTTTGTAATTTTTACCAATAGAGAGTGTTCTTTTTAGCTTTTTTGTAGGCATTTTCTAAATCCGGAAAGAGTTTTTTTAATGAGAATAAGTGTTTGAGATTAAGACTAGACATTTTAACTTCGTTTGTAACCCATAGTTTATCTACCATTTGTTTACAGTACTTGAGTGGAAAGCAAATATTAAAATAGTATAAAAGGGTATTGTAAAAAGCTTCAAATTTTCCGTAAATGTAAATAGTAAAATTATTGTTATATCTCATCATAGTTACAAAAAAATCGGCTGGGGTGGAGCCGGTCAAAAAAGTTGCCCGGTAGCAGAATGAGGTCCAGTCCGGGCCTGATTACACATAAACCATCAAATATATTTCTTGAATATTTCACGTAAAAAAAAATAATTTTCGATAATCCAAGAAAAAGGCTAATACGAACACCCCTGTGCTGAATTAGTTCGGATTATCGAGGTTGCACTGTATTATTATTTATTAACTACATCTGTATTTTTTTCTCTTTCTGCCATATTTACATATTATTTTACCATCATTTTTATAAGATAAAATCATTTGTAATATAAATCAACTAAATATAAATTGTTAATATCTGTCAGGGTTAATAGTCGTGGCACAATCTGTTTTGACCTAGACATTTTGACTACCGAGCTGAATTTTTCAGAATATGTAGTTTTTGATATGTATAATAACATACTAAAAGTCCCGAAGAATCCGAATTGAGCGTTAGCCGCCATGTTAAAAAAATGGCTTGCGCGCGCAGTCGTAGAAAATATTTTTTCCTTGCCTTATTTATTAATCGATTTTAATTTTCTAAAAAAGCAATTGTAACCAAAGAATGAGGCTATAATATATATTTTATGCATTTTACTAAACTCAGTCTAAGTGATAAAAAATTTACCTAAAATGAAAAAGTCTGTTTTGAAAATTTTTATTTATGCAATTAAAAAGAAAACTGTGGGTTTTATGAAAATATTTGTTAAATAAAAGTTGTAGGCCATAAAAAATCAAACAGAATTGTTTTTTGAATTATTTTGTAGCTCTAAAAATAACGGAGATAGAGCAATTTTATTGTATGAAATCATACGTTAGGATCGTTAGAATCAGAATTAAAAAGGTAGGATGTGCATTTCAATCACAACGCAATTAACCACAACAAATGTTATTTCCCAGATAAGTTTTCAGAGGGTGCGTAAGTTAATAATTATAATAATAATGAAAGAAAAATGATAACAAAAAAATTATAAAAATACGCTGGCGCTGCTCTCGACATAAAAGACCACTTTGGCCTGCCGAAAGTTGGCAGAGTATCCGTCTACCTAGGTCACACGACTCTGGAATCTACAGTCACTATACCTACAATATATGGGGAGTGGCTGTATATATTCGGAGGCTATGGGAGGAACTATCCATTATCGAGAATTCGAAAATAATAATAACCTTTCAAATTCACTCCAAAAATAAAAGCAATTCAAAAATTCCACGAGTAAAGAATTGCGCTGTTATGGGCCACTATGGCAACGTTCCTATCTAATTACAAAAAACCTATATTATAAATAAATTACAAGAATTTTTTATGGAAGACATTTTATCAGTATAGGTAAGTGCGATAAAAATTTTTTTCAAAATGTATTGTGGGTAATTGGACCATTATTGCCGCCAATATTTGATGTCGATTTTCGCGTAATTGATGGCTAACTTGGGCAATAAAGGCATTAATATTATTATTATTATTATTTATAACGCCATTGCCATTTATCAATCTTAATCCCAGTGATATTTATTTAGGTACAAAATATTTGTTGATTTCAATAATTGTTTTCATTTTTTGAGTGAATTTGAAAGGTTAATATTTTCCGTTTCACGATGCTGGATAGTTCCTCCCGTGGCCTCCGAATGTATACAGTCGTTTCCCATATACCGTAGATTTAATGACTGTAGATGTCAGAATCATGTGCCCAAAGTAAACGGAGACTTCGTCAACTTTCAGCAGGCCGGATTGGTCTTTTATGCCGAGAGGATCGTAAGCTCAGGACTATTATTTTATAATTTTTTGTTATCATTTTTTTTTTATTGTTATGATTATTAACTCACGCACCCTCTGAAAACTTATCTGGGAAATAACATTTGTTTGTGGTTAATTGCTTCGTGATTGAAATGCACATCCTACCTTTTTAATTCTGATTCTAACGATCCTAAAGTATGATTTCATATAATAAAATTGCTCTATCTCCGTTATTTTTAAAGCTACAAAATAATTCAAAAAACAATTCTGTTTGATTTTTTATGGCCTACGACTTTTATTTAACAAATATTTTCATAAAACCCACAGTTTTCTTTTTAATTGCATAAATAAAAATTTTCAAAACAAACTATTCATTTGAAGTAAATTTTTTATCACTTAGACTGAGTTTAGTAAAATGCATAAAATATATATTATAGCCTCATTCTTTGGTTACAATTGCTTTTTTAAAAATTAAAATCGGTTAATAAATAAGGCAAGGAAAAATATTTTCTACGACTGCGCGCGCAAGCCATTTTTTTAACATGGCGGCTAACGCTCAATTCGGATTCTTCGGGACTTTTAGTATGTTATTATACATATCAAAAACTACATATTCTGAAAAATTCAGCTAGGTAGTCAAAATGTCTAGGTTAGGCCTCTTTTTAACAGATTGTGCCGCCACTATTAAGTAGAGTATTTTTTTTCTTTATTTTTACTTTTCTTTACTGTTCGTTTGTCAATCAGGAAGAATGTGTCGTTTTTTACATCTAATTGTTTAATGTTAATGTTATAACAGTAATGACATATTATTATGACCTCGATTATGACAATCGTTTAACCTTTTTCTGTTGAAAATATTCGTACCATTAATATTCCCCTGATGATGGTTTGTAGCCGAAACTAGTTGGCATAAAACAAATATTGTGTACAGAAAAAAAAAAGGATTATACAGTCGAACTTGGATATAACGAACACAGGATATAACGAACACTCGGTTATAACGAACGAATCGAAAAGTCCCGTCCGAAGTCCCTATTAAGCGCATGTATTTTTGTTCGGCTATAACGAACTCGGATATAACGAACACTCGGTTATAACATACCGCATTTTTGGCCCGGCGGACCTCTAAACTCGGTTATAACGAACTAGCGAGTGGTTTGTTGACTCAATGTTGAACGAAAGGCGCTCGACGAATTTGAAAACAAGTCTCTGCAAGTTACCTAATATTTTGTTTGAGTGGGTGCTAAATTGCGTGTTGAATTTGCATTTGAAAAATGGCTAATGTTGAAAGCAAATAGAAAATCTACTTCTTTGTCGGATAAGTTAAATATAATTCGCAAGCTGGAAAATGGCTGTGCAAATGCACAAATTTGCCGTGATCACGGGCTCTCTAAGTTGAAGCTGTTTTTTTGTCGATCTTTTATAACGAACGTTCGCATATACCGAACAGTTTTACGGGTCCCTTGGAGGTTCGCTATAGCCGAGTTCGACTGTAATTGGAAAGCTTTGTTTGCTTTTTTATTCTCTCTTCAATTAAGTAGAGTAGCTAGACTTCGCCCTTGTGTTTCTTTTAAGTATTATATATTGCAATGCTTCTCAATAAAGGCAGTTTAATATTACTATTATTATATGGCTCCTCTTCTTTTCAGTTGTGTCATAAATGATATTAAAGGTAATTCAGTTTTAGTGTAAACAGATATAAATGATAAATTTTTTACCTTTCGTATTGTGATGTAAATTAAATTATTATTACTACAACATCTATATTTATCAAATAGAGAAAGTCAAAAATAGATTCCCGAGACATATTGGTTACGAATTAGGTACACCACAGGAAGATATAAATTATGATGAAACACTTTCACTCCCAAACATGTCATCATTAGGCGAAAGTATTTAGATTTACATTTGTTATTTAACATAGTAAACGGATCTTACGATTAGCCTTATCTCCTAAATGAAATAGATCTGCACGTTCCTTAAAGAATCACTTGTAATGATGAGTTATTTAATAACAAATATCATAGAATGAATTATGGGTATTTTTCATCCATACCTCTAATGTGCAGAAATGCCAACGGCTTAAATGAGGACATTGACTTCTTCAATAATTATTGTTCTTTACAAAATTTGAAGAAAAAAATTAGAAAGTGACTACTAGTAATTTTGTACAATTATTGTTTATACTGTTATTCTGATATGTAGGTCTATTTTAAATATTTGTAATATATTGTAATTTTGTAATTGTAGTTTTTGTAATGGATTTTTCCGTAAATAAACAATTATTATTATTATTATTATACCTAGAAGAATTTTTTCAAATTTAAGTTAAAACAAAGTATAGTGGATTAGGAAAAAGTACGGATACCCCTGAATAACTTGGAGGGAACGTGTTTTTGTGAAAAATAGTTCAAATGAAAGTTGTCAAACTCGCCCATGGGGATTGGACTAGGACCTTGAAGTTGACATTGAGTCAAGGTTATTTGGAGGTCAACTTTAAATTTTCAAATGGGAACCCCTATTTTTGTCAGTGAATTCGAAAAGAGGGGGAAATTTCACGTTCAGATATGAAGTCATGACAACCATGATGCTAGTTTTTTTTAATGGTCTTATTTATATTAACGTCCTGGCGAAGTTTAGCTTAAAGCTATTTTACCACTTAACCAGGACACACCACATACACCCATTCCCTCTGACATTGCCATCTGCCGGAGCTGGAACTCGAAACCAATAAAGATAGGCAGTAACTAGTCGCCTTGTGCACTTAAGCGCGATCTAGCCCGCTGCACTATCCTCGGTAATGTAATGAGATACGGTCACCCATCCAAATACCGGCCAAACTTGATACAATAGGATAACTTGGATTGGATCATGACCTTGAAGTTGACCTTTATTGTTCGAACATATTTCACGAAAACTCCGTTATCCGATTGGGTCAAGTTTGACCTCGAAACTAGCATCAAGGTCATCATGGCCTCGACAATAAACCTCGTATCTGACCGTGAAATTTCCCCCTCTTTTCGAATGCAGCATTAAAAATAGGGGTTTCCATATTTCACAAGCACTAAAAGTACTAGATTGTATTAATGGGGACTCCTCTTTCTTTTCTATCGATATATACAAATTACTCTACTTTTCATTGGTAAGGAGTATACTTGAGTAAGGCAGTGTGATATGGAATCCTGTTTATGTTGTTGATAAAGTATCTATTGAGAAAGTTCAATCAAAATTTCTTGAAAGGTAGTCCTTGACTTATGCTTTCTACATAAATTGATTAACGGTAATATGAACTGCCCTGAGATACTGCAATTGATTAACTTTAATCTAAACAATCGTAGGACAAGAAACTCAGAACTCTTTAAAATACCTTTATATCAAACAAATTATGGTCAAAATATAGAGCTCTTTAACTCCTCACTCTATTCATTTAAAAACCAAGTCGAATCTCATGTTAATAGTTTAAACTAATCTTATAACTTAATATTGTTTATTTAATTTTTATTGTAATATTTTACCTATTTAGTGGAGTCAATAGAGATTTTCACTTCGGAAAAATTCCCGGAAGCGGTAACTTTTTAGAATACCTCTCTGAACATGTCAGGAACAATATACCAAAAGTTATCAACACTAGTCCTTGAGCGTCATTTGTTATTAAACAAATTAGTTGCAAAATACCAGTTTTTGTCAAATATCTCTTAAAATAATTTTTTCTTAAAAAAACTAATTGCGCCATTCGAAAATACGAGAAATTTCACATCAAAAATGTATATGAAGTTTTTTTGTACGATCAAAAATATATGCTCCAGGTTGTCATGTTTAACAGACGAAAATGGAACGCGGCGGCACGCAAGTACGGTGCGCAAAGCGCGCGTGGCCTCGAGCGCGCTACAGTAAACTTGTTGTAACTTTTGAACTAAACAAAGCTTAAATGAAAGAAGAATTATGTGGCTATTGGATTATCATATTGTCAGATATAAAAATGAATATATGTAGGAATAGTATATAATATATGAATATAGAACATAAGGAGATTTCCGATGAAATCGGTAAAAGCTCTACCATTTGTAGTTTTTAAGATAAAAACTTGGAACTTTCACATTATTACTCTTGAAGTAATGTATAAAAAGATGCGATGAGTGAAAAAAAAAGCCCGAAATTTTTTTTTTGAAAATGCAACACTTCCAAAATATCAAAATTTTGAGAAAGTGATAAAATTTTATATGTATAACTAACTTTAACCACCTATTACTCTGGTTTAAATTGAGTTATTAGATTTCTGTAGGTGCGACTTTTAAAGACTGAAATGTGTAAGATGCTTCAAGGGGATTTACCTTAAAAATTAAATGAACCCTCTTTATTTTACGAAAATAAAAAAAAAATTTTGCTATAAAAGTCGTGAAATGAGGGGTAAAATAAAAAAGGGTGAAGTTTAATAGGGTTAAATAATACAAGAGATAAGAATAATGCCGTAGACCCCAAAAAAGAAACATGATGCAGCTACGGACACGTGTTTTGGAGTTATTGCTCCTCATCAGTGTAGCGTAGCTTAAACAATGGATCTGTGTAATAAGATCAGAACAATAACTAAAGGTTAGAAAGCACAGTTATAAAAAATTTATTTAGGATACCTAGCCAGCATATATTTAGTAGGACCTCAAAATAAGTAAAACTGGTGTAAAAAAAAAATTTTAAATACTATACACTGGGTGGGGCATTTAAGTTGACAACTGCGAATAACTTGAAAATAAAGTATTTTAGAGAAAAATGTTTCAGACAAAAGTTTCATCATATCAAAAGCGGGATCTAATGGCTATAATTTTTTTGTATTTGGTGAAGTATTTCAAGGCCATTTTAAGGTCAACTTTGCTTTTTTTAAGTATAAATCCCTATTTTTTACAGGTTCATATTTTGCGCTAAAAAATAAACAACTTTTGTTCTTATAATTTTTCTAGTTGAACTCATTGTTTGTGAGTAATTAAGCAATGAAAAATAGAGGTTTATATTAAAAAAAATTAAGTTGACTATCAAATGACCATATTTAAAAAAATTATAGCCATTAGATCCAGCTTTTGAAATGATGAAACTTCGGCCTCAACTTAAATGCCCCACCCAGTACAACCTACACTTTTCACTTCACGAAATATTGAAAATATCAAGTTTTTTCGGCAAATCGACTCGACATTGATGTAAAATGTTTATCCTGTTTAAAAATATCGAAAATATATTCAAAATATTCACGTGGTACAGGACCATTAGTCAAATTATGCCTGAATAACAGAAAGAGATAGAAGGCAAAGGAGCACCTGCGCGGCAAGTAGTACGCATCACCTGCCCCACATGCTCTGGGTCTGATTTAAAAATGAATTTATATCGTACAACATAATTTGAATATGTATTTTGTTTAATAAAAATCTTTTATTTTGCGTAAATCATTTTTACTTTTTATACATGGCCACTAGTAGATTACACTAAATTTCCTCATGTTCCTAGTAGTGTGGCTCTTACTATATGTATATTATATCTTATTTTATTTTATTTTGTTTCCCTTGGCTAGATTTCTGTAATTGTACATCTGTACTTTTTATGAAATTAATAAAGATTATTATTATTATTATATTATTTTTTGAGACCTCCCCAATACCATATTAAATATGTTGATCTGAGCGCAATTTGTTTAAAACTTATTGAGTTACGTTATTTTTAATGAAATTTTTATCGAAAAGTCGGCCATTTGGAGCAGTTATTTTGAATAACCTTTTTTGACATCATAATCTCAACTTAAATAATTTTGTTTAAAAGTTTTTTTTGTTTAAACAATTAATAAACAATTTCCTCACAATTATATGTTTATAACTTTTTATTTTAAGTTATATAAAAGTTATATCAAAGGGTTTTAGGACAATCGAAGCTTACCGTAATTATTCCGAAATAATGCATATTTTCAGCCTCTATTGACTCCACTAATTATCTTGTTTCTGATTAATCTCGAAATTATTTTATGTACTATGTTCTATCTACTCATTTGTAAATTGCAAAATGGCTTAGCTGTATAATAAAATTAAAAAAAAAAAATAAAAAATAATTGAAAATTCAAAGTGGATATCGAAATGACTTTGAACACTAACCTCAAGGTCATGATCCAATTCGCATGGGTGAGTTCGGCAGCTTTCATTTGAACTATTATTGACAAAAACCCGATTCCCAAGTTATTCAGGGGTTTCCATACTTTTTCGAGTTTACTATCAATTTGGTAAATACCTGGAGCATTCTGAGGAAGTTTTAAATTTTAATAAAACAAATAAAAAATTTACCTATTTTTTTTTCCAACTGAGGAATTATATTTTCCAAATTTTTTAGAGCACTTTCATGATATCCTCTTTGTAATTTTAATAGTTGTAATATATATTCAGAAAACTCATTTTCCTTCGATAATATATTAAACATTTCTATTGCCAGCATATCTCTATTTTGTTCAACTTTTGTATCTGCTTCTTCCATATCTTCTTTTAAGGTTTCTTTTCTCGTAGCCTAAAAGATAAGGTAAGTTAATAAATATATAACATTGGATTGCTATTATAGGGTTATACAGTCCCAAACAACGTTGACGTCCAGTGTGTACATAATTAAAACGTCTTTAAGATGTAAGTGTGCTGTTTGGGGTACAATCCACGAAAGTGCGGACAAGAGCATCAATGTGATACTCCAGTATAATTCTAGTTTGTGCTGTGTAAACTTACCAGTGGTGTGTTAGAAAAGGGAAAGAAATTGGCATTTTGTCATATAAATCATGTAGAAGAATATGTTGACATCAGCTACAATAATAGAATTACAGCAAAGTGTATTCAGCAAATAGTGAGAAAATTAGCCAATTTGAAGGTGATTATAAAGATGGCTTTATGCTAGAAAGACACCAACATAAAATATATAACAAACATATTGGCACAGCAGCTATACCGGGTGTAAACGAATAGTGGGCCACCCCTGTAACTTCCTCGTTTTTAAAGATATCGGGATAAAATTTTGTATGGTGAAATTAGGTAAGATTTCCAACTTTTTGAGACTTATCCGCCATATTTGTCACTTCCGGTTTCACCGGAAATGACCCTGATAGTCTCTTCTAAATGGACCACCCTGTATGTTTTTACGTTTTTGAAATAAAGATCACATTTTGGATACATTTATACTATTTTGAACTATTTATACAGGGTTGCACGAAAATTAATTCGAATTTTAGTTGTCAATCTAGATGGCTGCTAATATGTTAAAATTATTTTTGTTCCAATGTAATTCATATAAAAAATACGAAAACGTCAATATGTCCAATAATACATCATACAGGGTGCTCTAAACTCACTAAAATCACATTTTTTAAAACAACTCTTTTTTTAATATTAAGATATGGGCCACCAGGATATTCAGAAAGCTCTATTTAGTAGGGGTTAAACGGTACCAAATGTTCCGTACTATATAATCGTTACCATCAGGAATGAATTTTTCTTAAGAAATTTATGATTTATATCATAAAATATTAACACAAATATACAGGGTTGATCAAAATTTAATTTTTTTTTAAGAAAAATTGTCCATCCTGCCGGTAACGATTACACATTACGGAACTTTTGTTACCGTTTAACCCCTACTAAATAGAACTTTCTGAATATCTGGGGATTTTCATAATTTACGGTTGATTTTCTAAAAAAACTTGCTCATGTAAAATTTTGTAGAGGCATTAGTTTTCGAGATATTTGCGTCTGAACAAAACGATGTACCAATTTTCAAATCAAATGGCTTTGTCATTGTAGATGATTTGAATAAAATCGAAATATCTCTAAAACTATTAATTTTAGAGATAGGGAATGTTAATGAAAATTATCTCAAAGTAATGAGCAGATCTCGAATTTGGCATAAAAAATATAGCATTCCATTTCAAATAAGAAAGTTGTCGACTTCCGGTATAAGCGGAAGTGCTACATACGTGCCATTATTTTCATTGATTAGAGCACCTCTGAGAACCCCTATGTATAAATTTTCAGGTCCAAATTATTTACGGTTTCCCAGAAACGTCTAATAGTCCACTAAGCGTGAAGAACCCTGTATTTGGTATCCTGTTCGGGATTTTTTCGGTAATAATTTTAACGAAGAATTTTTGGCAGCTTGAATTACTGTTGATGAAGTAACATCCATGGAATTTACATTTACATTCATTTTTTATATTTTTCTGCTTCTTTCAAATTTTTAGAGAGCTCAAATCAACAATGAAATAAAAATTAGGGATTTGATTTGCCTTGTTTGACACAATATGTTACGCTCGCCGTCAACATGCCGTGGCCGTTTCAGCAAGAATTGTAATTATTATTTGTTACAATTATTAATAATGTCTTAAATATTTATGATAACAGCATTGTTATTTTTGAGAGCATTAATGCAAATAATGTTTTGTTTGTTACCTACAATAAAGTATTGTCTATTTAAATGGTTATTATTAAAGAACTAAATTAAATTTGATATATTTTGCTATGCTGTGCGTTATTTTCCTAACACACTCGTGTGTGAGGGTATACGGGTGTGTTAGCATGTGTGTATTTTCTTCGTAGGTTGTGGGAAAATATATTGACACTTATTTGATTTTGTTCGCCACTTAGGTGATTTTTCTTCATACCTACCTCGTAAGTATACTAATATTGCATTGTTTTTTCGATCGTAAGTGACGCTTTATGTACCAAATACTTGGCGGGTCGTTATACCTAGGGAAATAGAGTAAATTTGGGAGAATATTCTCTCTTATATAACAATTATTAAATAAATTGTTTAATAAGATTAATAATAATAGATAACAATATGATTAATAATAGTAATGTTAGTAAGCTAATTTAAACATTATTTTCAAAAATGTTTTAGAATTATTAGGTATAATACTTAATATGATTTAATTTCATAATACATACATACATAATGCAGTGCGGTTTTTTGGTCTCGAATACTTACAAACCTCGGCCTCGGATTGCAAACTGTATTCTCGACCAAAAAAAGTGCACTTACGACCCTTGTGCATAAATAATTATTAGACTTATTTAGGCCATTATAGCTGCCACAATTAATGAAAAAATATGTTAAATAATATATTTAATATTACATATTGTATCTTCTAATTTCGTTGTCTTGGATAATAAAATTATGCATCACATTGCACGAGGTTACTTTTGCGCATTCACAAATTATTTTTAATTTTATCATAGGCTATGGAGAATTTGACAATTTGTCGCCTTACGTAAACTAAAAGTATGCCGCCTTTTCCCAACCAAATTACCATATTTAAGAAATAAAATTAAAACACTGCTAACCAAATATTTTTCGCTTTGGCTTACTCGATAAAGAGTTTGTCGTCCCAAAATATCTGCCGCATTTATATTACGTCTTAAAAGATCTAACAATTTAACAGTCAAAGAATTACGAGGCTAAATGCTCCTAAATAATTTGTGTAGGCAATAAAAATCTGTATGAGAACTGGCAACATGGGTGGATCTCAACATGTAGGAGATATTACTAAATATACAGTTTGGGATCTCATCTTACTACTATTCAACAACAGATCTCCACTTGTACGATATATATAATGTATAACCAAATCGCAACTTTTCTTTCCCCTCTTTTGATGCCATTAATAAGAATACATTTTACATGCTGTTTCACAATTTTTTTTTCTAAAATACATAAACCTACGAATGGATCTCGGGTTGCCTAGAAAATAGAAGGACCTCGACTTGTATAGAACATGTGTATATATATATATATATATATTATATATAATATATAATTTAAATATTCGACGACTGTCAACGTTAAACAACAACTTCTTTTAAAAAGAAAATAGACAGGGATGCAGTCTTATCACAAAAAAAGTATACTATTTTTAGTTTTCAAGCTTTCTAAATTTAATAATGGGGAAAAAAAATTAATAAATTTAAAAAAATAATAATAAAAAATTCTGATATGTAGTATTAAAGATAATTTTTTTCCGTTTTTTTTTTTATCGCATGGCTATCGCTAATAGGATAGACGATTCGTTCATTTTGTCTGGTTTCAGTTCATTTCCAGTTTTGAACGAATCATCGTAACTGATAATAATTGAAAACGCACAGTTTTATTAAAGTTTTAATCATTAGAATGTTTGTTAGTTTTAGTTAGTTTATAAGTATATTGTCGATGGTTAGACACCACTCATGATTGCTAACTTCAAATTCAATCTCAAATTAATAAGTACTCTATTTTTACTTTTTGTTTTGTGTTTATTAAGTGTAATAATTACTTGTAGACTTTCCTGATGAAGAGACGAATAAAGTTTCGAAAGCTTGAAAACTAAAAAGAGTATACTTTTTTTGTGATAAGACTGCATCCCTGTCTATTTTCTTTTTAAAAGAAGTTGTTGTATAATATATATGTATATATATGACATTATTAAGTACATCTTAATGTAATTTTTTTAATTTTATACAGGTTATTCATACAAATCTAATAAATAAATAACTTAACATATATTTTTTTGTTATTTGCTAAGTGCGTGTAAAAAGTCTCTTATAGTCCCATTATTTTATAACAAAATGATAAAATGTGCCTAATTTGTATCCGAATGAAACGCTTAAAGTGCAAGTGAAATGAAGCTTCGGAGAATCTAGATACGCAAGATAGACAAAGCAGAGTGGGGAAGCCGAGCTGTGAGTCCCGAAAATACCATAATTTTAACATGTGATCACATTTAATTGCATATCTCGTTTACAAAACCATTAAAAATTATAATTCTTATGTGTCGGATTCTACATAGACGAAGCAAACTTTTTTAAAGAATGCAATTTTTCGATATGACTCCGCGTTTCCAAGTATCGGCAGGTTGAACGGAAAAAAGGATGAAATTGAATTAAGTTTTGCAGTGGTTCGAATCGAGATATCGACGATTTAAGTTATTTTTATGCATAAGAGCTCATGCATTAAGCAATTTTCGAAAATTCATAAAAAATTCAATTCCACAAAACTATTTACAAATTTGGCATCAAAGAATTGTTCTCGTTCTCTTCTATACAGTACGCTAGATAACTCGAATTTTGATTATAGTGCCTTTCTGCACAGGGCGATTTTTGACGGCTTTTGGATTTTGAAACATCAAAATACAAACTTTCGTTTGGTCAAGATTTCAAGTTGTAACCCCGAAACCCCCACAGAAGTAATTTTGCGGGGCGCCGATCACTCTACTAATAAAAGCAACATGAAATCTTTGTTCTTTCAAGGTTTTAGTTTTTATAATAATCTGCCACTAGATGTTAAAAATAGTTCTTCTGTTAATGTATTTAAACATAAATTAAGTAGTAGTGCATGTATATTGTAATAATGTGTATTTGTATATTAGATAAAGTCTATTTCAATAAAGAATGTGAAATGTGAAATATGTGTATAGTTGAGGTTTGCTTTTTAGGGTTTGCAGGGCCGTTTCACACCATACCATGCGATGGTCAGATATTTTCAGCAAGTCCAAGGTATCAGAATGAATAACTTCTACTCCATTATTTACACAAATAATATCAATTAAATTTGAAGAGGTATCTGTAAGATTGAACGTATCTAACACAGATTTTAATAGTTCAGTTTGACAGTTAGGTTTAATAAAATCAATATTGGTATTCCCCTGATCAGCTCTTGGGTATATATTAGATATAACAGTTTCTAATTCGCTGAAGGATGCAGCACTTGTCAGTGGAGGTTTGTATAAAACTCCAACAAATAAATTGATTTTATTTACCTTGCAATTTATTCATAATTGCTCTAATGTTTTGTTTACTATAAAATCTGTATCCACTAACTTAAAGCTAATATTATTCCTCACGAAAAAACATAGTCCTCCACCTCTTGTTGGACGATCAGATAGGATAATAGCGTAATGTGGAACAGTTATTAGGGTAGAAGGAAGATCCGGAGTCAACCAGGTTTCAGATATTTAGATAGATCAAAATCTTTATTACTTATGAAATTTAGGAAAATCCTCAAAACAGCTAGGAGGAACCTGATGTTAGCATGGCAGAATCTGAAGTTATGCATATTACTGCCATCTGATTAATATATATTGTGGTAATCAACCGTATTGTTTAATTTCTTAATACTACCAAGGTAGCAGGGACAGTTTTTATCCACTGCTTCATGATTAACATCAAGATCTAAATTTAATTTGGTTTTAGCCTTAACACACTTTATGCACTTCTTTTATATCAGATGTACAGACTTTATGGCTATGATTCATAGCAGAGCAGATCGAGCAGGTTATACTATTTGTAGTCATTAGCTACATGGTTGAAACTCAAACATTTAAAACATTGAGTGACATATAGATGATTAAATAATCGCCCTCTTGACCAACAATTGTTACCTTTTGTTTTTTAAATAAATCGTTTCAATTCAGTTCCAGGATCTGTTTCTAAAATAACTGTTGATTTTTATATTTTTGTTTTCAATCTTTTTTAAAATCTTGGACTTCGCTATTTCATTTATTTTGCTTTATAATTTTGTGTACATTCTCATCGTTGGCTTCTAAATCGTCATTGCTTATGTTTATTACTTGTATTTTTGACCTCTTAAGTTTTGGTACCTCAATATTGTAATTATTCCCAAGTTTATCAGTAAATTTAGTTTTTAGCAAATTTCTATCAGATTGACTTTCACAGCTAATAATTACTGTACCTTTGGAGGCTTGCCGTATTCCTAATAAATAAATAAATAAATAATCGTCTTTATTGTGTAATGATAAAATATACCTACATCAGAGTTTTTTTTTTATAATTATTATCAAGAAGGCTACCGAAACGTGGCGAAGTCTAGTTTAGTAGCTACTCTACTTAACCACATAATGGTAGCTACAAATAAACAATAAATGGTATCACAAGTAAATACATACCACTAAATAAAACAAAGAAATACCTTTGTGACAATAATAACTATAATTAATAATAATAATAATAATAAATATTAAACTTATATATGTAAAATAAGATTATTGCTTGCTAGAAATAATTGCAAATATTAAGAAATTCTATTTATATTTAATGCTCGTTTTGATTGCTTAATATATACTCTTTATATTTTACTTTAAATTTTTTAGGATCTAAATTAATATGCTCAGGACTTAATGAATTATAAAATTTTATAGCATTATATAAAAATGATCTCTGAAATATAGCTGTACTGTGACGGGGCATTGTTAGTTTATTTGTATTTCGAATATTTCGCGAATGAACTGAGGATCTCGGAATAAGTTTTTCTTTTATTGGGGTAGAGGAGTCCTGTCTATTAATCATACTGATAACAAAACTTCCAAGGTGTAAAGTTCGGCGTGATTCCATTCGTAACCAGTTTAATTCATTATACGTATGTGATATATGATCAAATTTACGTCCAAATATTAAACGACAGCATGAGTTTTGAATTGTTTGTATACGATTTTTTTCATGCATATTAAGACAAGGACCATAAATAAAGTCACAATAATTAAAATTTGAGAGAACAAGAGATTCAGAAAGATTTTTTTTTAATTTAAAATTTAAAATTTGACGATTGGAATATAATAATTTTAGTGACAAGAAAGTTTTTTGTAGCATTTTGGTGACATGTTCTTTAAATCTCAGGCTACTGTCTAAGATAATGCCCAAATTTTTTGCAGAATTTACAATTGGCAAATTTACACCATCGATATTAATATTTAAATTAATTTTTAATGAATTGACGTGCTTTATGTTCCCAAATAACATAATGAAGGACTTTGATGGATTTAATTTCAGGTTATGTTCTTCCGATAGTTGATTTATAATTTGAATGTCACTATTTATTTTATCATTTGCAAGACGATAATCATCAAAAGGAAAATGTAAGTAAGTCTGAATATCGTCAGATGCCTGAATTTTACAATATCTTAGAGATGTTATGATATCCGATGTGTATATTAGAAATAGTAACGGTCCTAATATCGAACCTTGGGGTACTCCCGATGATATGGATATATTAGATGATAATTTATTATTACTCTGAATTTTTTGTGATCTACCACTTAAGTACGAAGTTAATAATTGAATTGAATATGTTAATTCCAATTTCCACGGGATTAATTAATGATTTTATTTCATTTTTGGTTTCATCGCTGCCTTGATTGTTTGTAGGTTTAACTGTAAGTACAGGTTTTCGCTTTTGTTTTACTACATCTGCAAATTTGGGTTTTAACCCAGCATATAAATTAGCGTTACTTTCATTTGAAAATACCTCTTTTTGGGCGTTATCTTCCAGTGCTTTAATTTTCTCTTTCAATAGATTTATAATTTCATTTTTGTTATCAATATTTTTTTGCTTGTCTTCCACACTTTATGACAGAATATCAAATAATTCGAAGTTTCTAGGCATACATTTTATTTCTGAAGAACATAACTCAGAGCATTCTATGCAAATTTGTCTCTTGCATGAGTCATGGGGAAAATTTGGGAGTTTTATATCTTTATTAGGAACTTTAATTTGTTTACAGAGAGCACTCTCCATTACAAAATATTTAAGGCCGGTCCTGTACTCGACTAACTTCTAAATATATACACATTATGTTTTGTTACTACTAGATAAATAACGTCACTTTTGCTACACAGCTTTTTTTAAATTAGCAATTATTGTCTGCACTATTACTAGGGTTTCCATACGTCCAGATTTTCCTGGACATGTTTGGGTTTTTTAGGCGTCCGGGGAGGCCCGGCAGGAAATTGCAAATATACTCGTCAAAATTTGCTTCGGGACACCTTAAAATTGACCAAGAGTTATAAAGCTGTAAAACTGTCAAAAATGTATGGATTTATGCCGGGTTTTTAGCGTTTCAAGGGAAATTTAATTGGCTTTCATCTTACATATTTAACTTTAAGATAAAGTTACAAAAACATGTTTATACAGGGTGTTAAACAAACGTCTGTTTTTTCAGTCAATTTTTATCTTGAGCACAGCGTTAACCAAAGACCCTGTATATTAGAATTTTATAAAATTTTTTGAATTTTGATCCTATCTTTTTTGTAAAAAAAGATACAGAGGTTTTAGTAAAACGTTACATTTTCACAATAAAATAACGGATGGATTTGATTACTAAAGTTTGAGTATATCGGGTTTGACCACAAAGAGCACTTATTGTAAACGAGTTTTTTTTACCAAGAGATAAACCGCACGTGGTAGTCTGCATTATCATCAGATTTAAACCCTACAGAGCAAATTTGGGATGTTCTACAGAGACGAATATGTAGTCAAAACCATCAACCTGATACATTGCGAGAACTTAGAGAAGCCCTTGTAGAAGGGTGGAACCAAATTCCAAACGAGAATAAAATTATTTGTGAAAAATATGAAAAACAAACTAAGGATATGGAGGAAAAAATAAATATTATTAATAAAGAAATGAGTGATTTAAGAAGAAAAAACTCGGAATTAGAAAGTAATATTGACAACCAAGAACAATCCTCCAGAAGTTTAAATATTCGAATTTTCGGGGTGCCCTATCAAGAAAACGAAAACTTGCATAAGGTTGCTTTGGATATATTTAATGTTAAAATGAAGTTAAATATTAAACTGGCTGATATACAAAAATGTCATCGGATTTACGCCAAAAAAACCAATGTAAATAATGATAAGCCACCGGCAGTCCTTGTACGTTTTTGCAGTGATGTTTCTCGATTAACAGTGTTAAAAAATCGTAAATGTTTGAAATCAACGGGTATTCAAATTAAGGAGGATCTGACAAAATTGCGACTTTCAATTATGGCAAAAGCAATGGAAAAATTTGATAACAAAAACGTATGGTGTTTGAATGGAAATATATATGCGAAACATGGGGGTGCAGTGCATCGTATTAATGTTGTGGATGACATTAATGTTTTGCAAGGATAAGTCCGTTTTTTTAATAGTAATTTTTTATTTTTTTAACTCTTTTTCTACGTAATTTTGTATTAGTATCTGCATAATGTGCATTCTGCCTTTCTACTTGTTTATTTTGTTTGTACTTATATAGTGTTCTATAAACACATGGTGCAGTAATGAATACCTACTTATTAATTATTATTTTGTAAACAAATGTAGTTGCTATAGGTAGGTACCAAGACTGCTAATCTATATGAGTTAGTATTGCTTATTTTTTGTTACAGTTAAATTTCTTAGATTTGATTATTATTAATTAATCTGGAAATTGTTACTTAGTAATATGAATTGTTTTATTTATTTTTTATGCTTTCAGAATTTTCTTAATTACAGACTTATTTTATTTGATTGTATTTATCTTCTTCAGAAAAATCTGTTGAGGTAAAGTTTATATGTATACTAAGTACAAATACTTTTTCTGTTCATTTGTGGCATTGTTTTACAAGATTCATTGCATATGTTTCATTTCATTCCTTAATTTAGTATATAAATTCTGTTTTCTATCAGCTGGCAAAGTATATGCTTATATGATCATAAGGTCACATTACCTTGGCTGAGTGTTTATCTATTCTTGTAATTTTTATTCATCTTCTTACGTTTATCTTTTTACTTTTATTAATTTTTAGCGATATTGTC
The DNA here is from genome assembly GCA_963680705.1 of Rhagium mordax. Taxonomy (NCBI): domain Eukaryota; kingdom Metazoa; phylum Arthropoda; class Insecta; order Coleoptera; family Cerambycidae; genus Rhagium; species Rhagium mordax. The sequence goes on along the minus strand of OY796656.1, from coordinate 53,800,954 downwards.
ACACCTATTTCTTACGTCCCTCGTGTAATTTGATAAGATTAATTGTTTATTACTTTTTACTTTTCATTATTGCAAGGAAATATATTATATAATATACAAATAGAATATCCGTTTTTTTTCTGTTTGCTAGTTATATTCTACATTAATTTTATTACGGATATAATTTAATTGAATTTAATATGATTTTAATTCCTAACTAGTTTTATTTCTAGATTTATATACAGAATGAAAGTTGCACATCTAAATGTTCGTTCATTAATACATCATCTAGATGATTTTAAGCAACTAGTATATACAAATTCTTTTGACATCATATGTTTGACTGAAACATGGTTAAATAGTAATGTTACTTCTGATGCAGTTCATATACCAGGGTATCTAATGTTTAGGGAAGATCGACAAACAAATCTACGCGGTGGTGGGGTAGCTGTTTACGTAAGTACTAGTCTAAAATGTAAAATAACCAAACTTGAAATTAATAAAGATTATTTATTTGAGTGCATGTTTCTAAAACTTACATGCACTAGTCAAAGTATCATGCTTGGTACAATTTATCGCCCACCAAATACAAATTTAACAAAATGTGTGGAACAATTAGATGACTTTTTATCATACATCACTCTCCAAGTTGATCATGTTATGATTCTTGGAGATGTAAATATAAATCTTTTTAATTTAAACAACCTATTATCAAGAAGTCTTGATGCATATGGTTTAGTTCAAATTATCGATGAAGCAACTAGAATTACACAAAATACTCAAACTCTTATTGATCCAATTTTTATTTCCTGCCCTGAAATGGTTTCTGCTCATGGTACTATTAATTCCGATTTAATTTCTGACCATAGGTTAGTATACTGTGTCCTAAATATTTCAGTTCCAAAAAGTAAACAAAGATTAATTCAAATTAGAGATTTTAATAACTTTGTTTTTGACGATTTTTCTAGTGATTTACAGAATATGCCTTGGAACAATTTAATTTATCTTCCCGATATTGACAGCAAAGTAAAGTTTTTAACTGACAATATTCTTTATTTATTCGATAAACACGCACCAGTACGTACAATAAGAGTAACCAAACCCAAAGCACCATGGCTCACTGATGTAATAAAAATAATGATAGCGGAAAGGGGGAAGGCTCTTAATAAATTTAAAATGTCAAAAAGTGAACTCCATTGGTTACGTTATAAAGAGTTGAGAAATTTCACCCTAACTGCTATTAGAAGAGAAAAAAAGATATATTTATGCAGGCTTTTTAGTGTAGGTGGTGATAAAGAAGGTTGGTCGGGTTTGAAGGAATTAGGAATTCGGTCTAAAAGTAACAAAGAGTTGCCACCTGATTTAGCTTCACCTGATGACGTAAATAATTTTTTTTCAGAATTTATTAATAACAATAATAATAATGAGTGTAGCGAATCTGTTAACTTCTACAATTTAAATAAACACCCTGCTAATAAACAATTTACCTTTAAGCTAGTTAGTATCGAAGAAGTTGAGCTGATTGTCAACGGCATAAAATCAAATGCGTTTGGTTCAGATTTGTTATCTTTAATTATGATCAAATATTGCTTACCCTATATTTCTCCATATATTACACATATTATCAATTCATGTTTGGAAAAAGGTTTCTTTCCGTCTGCCTGGAAACAAGCGATTGTACAACCTATACCAAAGGTCAATAATCCTACTTCCGTCTCAGACTTACGCCCAATTAGTATACTCCCTGTTTTGTCCAAAGTTTTGGAAAAAATTATTTACAAACAAATCTGTGAATACGTTAATGAAAATAATATGTTACCTGAATGTCAGTCGGGTTTTAGAAAGTCCCATAGCACCATCTCTGCTTTACTAAATGTTACGGATAATATATTTAAAGCTTATGATGAAAAAAAAATTACAGCTTTGGTGCTGTTGGATTTTTCTAAGGCTTTTGATACTGTCAATCATGACCTCCTTTGTGCGAAATTAAAATATATTGGATTTGATCAAGTATCTCTAAATTTATTTCACTCATATTTTGCAGGCAGAAGTCAGAAGGTTTCTATAAACAGTGTTATTTCTAATAGTATAAATATTTCTTCTGGGGTACCGCAGGGATCTATTCTGGGCCCCCTGCTTTTTCTTATTTACACGTCTGACCTTTACTCAACTTTAAGAACTTGTAAAATTCAAGGATATGCTGACGACACACAGGTTTACCACAGTTTCTCTTCTAGTAATGCTCAGTTAGCCTATAATCTAATAAATACTGATTTGGCTCTAATTGACAAATTTTGCAATTCTCATAATTTAAAAGTTAATGCCAGTAAATCGTTTCATATGTTATTTGGTAACTCTTCTAGTGTAGAAAGTATTAGAAATAATAATTTTAATCTAATAATCGCAAATGAAATAATTCCGTATGCAAATAAATGTAAAAATTTAGGGTTAATGGTAGATTCAAACTTAAGATTTGTTGAACATGTTAATGTTTTGATAAGAAGAGCATACGGTGTTTTAAAATTATTATACGCTAACCAAAAAATTATAGGTTTCAATCTAAGAAAAAAATTGTGTGAGTCGCTAGTGTTTTCTATTTTTAATTATGCAGATATTGTATATGGTCCTTGTGTGGATGTTTACACCCGAAACCGTATACAAAAAATACAAAATTCTTGTTGCAGATTCGTATTTGAGCTAAGAAAATTTGATAGTGTTTCTAATAAATTAAAGTTACTTGGTTGGTTGCCTATGCATGTAAGTTGGGAAATTCATTTGAATAATTTTGTTCATCGGTTACTTCACACAGGGGTACCCTCGTACCTCAGATCTAAACTAATTTTTCGGTCTAATATACATAATGTACAAGTCAGGTCACGAAATATATTAAGTATCCCTAAACATGAGACTGCCTTCTTTCAACGCTCATTTTCATATATAGCAGCAAAAATGTATAACAATGTTGAGCGGGATATAAAACATACTAGCTGTGCAACTTTCAAATATAAACTAAAAAAAATATATATTTCCAAATTTATTTAATTTATGTGAATTATCTGTTCAAATTGCACGAGTTATGTGGTACAGGGTGTTTCCTATAAAACTATACCCCCCCTTATTTCGGTCAATTACCACCGATTTTAATTTTTCAAAAACCGGTCTAACACAGAATTTTCCGTATATTTTGAATATGCTATTACTTTTTCTCCTACTTCAACCGTATACGAGGGGCAGAAAAAAGTATGGTTTTTTTAAATGGAACACCCTATATATTTTTACATATTTGGATTCGCCTCGTCCTTCTGATTACAAATATATATGACACTTATATATTTGCTATAAAAATGGCGTAAATAATTGAATTTAAACTTGGGGCGTTTCCTTAAAAACTATACCCCCCTTATTTCGGTCAATTATTTACGGATCAAAATTTTCAAAACCTACACATAGAATTTTTCGTAGATTTCATATATGCTATTACTTTTTTTCTCCCTTCAACGGTATACGAGGGGTGGAAAAAAGTATGTTTCTTTTATGGAATGCCCTGTATTTTTTTACATTATATAAGTATTATATACATATTTATAATCAGAAAGGTAGGGTGGATCTAAATAGCATATATGAAATCTACGAAAAATTCTGTGTAGGTTTTGAAAATTTTGAATCGTTAATAATTGACCGATATAGGGGGGGGGTATAGTTTTGAAGGAAACGCCCTAAATTTAAATTCAATTATTTACGCCATTTTTATAGCAAATATATAAGTGTCATATATATTTGTAATCAGAAGGATGAGGCGAATCCAAATATGTAAAAATATATAGGGTGTTCCATTTAAAAAAACCATACTTCTTTCTGCCCCTCGTATATGGTTGAAGTAGGGAAAAAAGTAATAGCATATTCAAAATCTACAGAAAATTCTGTGTTAGACCGGTTTTTGAAAAATTAAAATCGGTGGTAATTGACCGAAATAAGGGGGGGTATAGTTTTATAGGAAACACCCTGTACATAGGTAGTGGTAGTAGCTTTAGGTTAAGTGTTAGTGTATGTTCCCCTAGCAAAAAAACCAAAATTGTATTTTAACTTCTTATACATTTAGGGTTATGTGTAAGAGTAGCTTCTAGCCAAACAGCGCCCTGTTTGTATTTGTTTCTTCAATAAAAACGATTTATTATTATTATTATTATTATTATAATTTGGTTCAGAACATGCCATAACGTTGCAGAGATTTATAACATCCAGAGGCCCAACTCATTGCTAATTACATTACGGTTAAGTTTTAATGTTTAATATTGTTAAATAAAAGATATTAATGTTATTGCGAGTCCTTATGATTATAAAAGTATAAGTGGCCAAAACACACCGCATGTAAGGCCAAAAACCAGAAAAAAAAAAATAAAAGTATAAAAGATAGAGATTTTTTATTTTATTATGAAAATGTAACATTTTATTAAAACCTCTGTATCTTTTTCTACAAAGAAGATAGGAACAAAATTCAAAAAATGTTTTAAAGCACACATAAGACAAACAAATTTTATAAAATTCTAATATACAGGATGTTTGGTTAACGCTGTGCTCAAGATAAAAATTGACTGAAAAAACAGGCATTCGTTTGACACCCTGTATAAACATGTTTTTGTAACTTTATCTTAGAGTTAAATAGGTAAGATGAAAGCCAATTAAATTTCCCTTGAAACGCTAAAAACCCGGCACAAATCCATACATTTTTGACAGTTTTACAGCGTTGTAAATCTTGGTCAATTTTAAGGTGTCCCGAAGCAAATTTTGACGAGTACCTATATGTCCGGGAGAATAAAAAATTCAAACCCAACTTTGTCAATTACCTTTATCGTCATATACAAGGGTCATACAGTACGCGCCAGACCACTAGGAACACGAGGAAATTTAGGATAATCTGCAAGTGGCCGTGTGACTGAATATTATAGAAGTCCGAACGCAAATTAACCAATGCGCATTAGAATCAGGGCGCATGCCATAGCAAATGATATTCATTTTAATTATTTCAGTTCAGTAGTCAGTACCGCTAGAGCCGCTGACTGAGTAGGGTGTTGATCCTTCATCTAAAGATATCTTTGCATATTAACGTATTTACTAAAATTATCAGAATGTTTCACAATTTCAGTGTTTCTTCCAAAACATCACCGATAATAAAACACTAAAATTATGAAAAATATCAGAACAGCATACAGTCAAGTGTTGATTTCTTTTCGAAACAAAAAGTAATTCTAAAAACGTAAATTAATATTCTCATAAATAATAAAGGAAAATAATACCAACTAATATGTAAATAAATAAATCAAATTAGATGCTCAAATACAAATACATATGCCTACACTAATTTCGACTACATAAAATTTCAACAATTAATTGATTGCCAAGATTGGTCAGAAATCACAAACTGTAACAACTCTGAAATAGCCATAAGTACCTTTTTAAATATTTATACAGGTTTAATGGAACAGTCTAAATCCATAATAATTAAAAAGACTCAATCACATAAAAAAATTAAGCCATGGTATCGTTACATCTATAAAATTTAGAGACAATTTGAAAAAAAAACTTTTAAAACATTTTAGCATTAACTTGCAGAATGAATACAAAGCTTACCGAAACAAATTGAACCATATTATTACAAAAACTAAGAATGATTACTACAAAACTAAAATAGAGAGCAGTCAAAACGACATTAAGAAAATTTATACAATTATCTCTGAAGCAACAAATGAAAAATCAAATGAAAAAAGTACATTAAATATATTGGACAAAGACGGAAAGGAATTTGAGGAAAAAATAGACATGGTAAATTATTGCAATAAATTTTTTATAGATGTTGGTACTAATATGGCAAATCAAATTCCTGTTCCAGATAACATATATAAACCTGAATATGCATTTAGTTCATCCATGTTTTTGAAACCGGTAAGTGGAAGGGAGGTTATTAATCATATTAATTCTTTAAAAAATACCAGCTCACCTGGAAAAGATGGTATTACAACTAGGATGTTAAAACAAACGCACTTACAAATACTCAATCCATTAGTACATATAATCAACTTAATCTTTAAAACTGGTGTGGTGCCTTCTCAATTTAAAACTGCTATAGTAACTCCAATCCACAAAACTGGATCGAAGACATGCATTAACAACTATCAACCAATTAGTGTAATAAGTAACCTAGCAAAGATATTTGAGAAATGTTTGAAAGAAAGAATAGCCCATAGTTTTTGAATGATAACAATATCCTATCAAAAAAAGATTTTTTTAGAGAAAAACTAATACCAGAATTAGAATCAGGATCTTTTAAAACCTAAGTGGTGTGAATTTTGCGACATTAGGATACAGGGTGTTAAAGAAAATGGAGAGGAATTTTTAACAACGGCAAACTTTTTTTTGTAAACAAATTCGGTACTATTTTGAAATTATCAGTAATTTAACATTTTTCACAATTCTCTGGTTTATTTGAAGACGTATTAAGAAAAAATCGACAGTGCGGTAACGACTAAAAATGGTATCTAATTTCTGTTGATACGGTTATTGAAAACAAATAAAACATTACATTAGTTATTAAAGCTAATTAAACAATTCACTGGAAAAAATATTGTAATAATCCTTTGAAAAAACAGATGGTAAAAATAAAAACAACAAATAAACAAATAAAAAATTATTAAGATTTACTCGTAACAAAATTACGACAAAATTATTAAAAGAACAAGGTTCCTAAAAATAATCAAATTAATCAACTAATAATTAAATTGAACTATTCTCAATGAGTCCACCATTCACCCTTATGCATTTTTCAATACCTTTGTTTTTTTCAAAAGATTATTACAATTTTTTTTTTCCAGTGAATGGTTTAACTAGCTTTAATAACTAATGTATTGCTTTATTTGTTTTCAATAACCGTATCGACAGAAATTAGATACCATTTTTAGTCGTTACCACTGTCGATTTTTTCTTAATACGTCTTCAAATAAACTAGAGAATTGTGAAAAATGTTAAATTACTGATAATTTCAATAGTACCTACCGATTTTGTTTGCAAAAAAAAGTTTGCCGTTGTTAGAAATTCCTCTCCATTTTCTTTAACACCCTGTATCCTAATGTCGCAAGATTCACACCACTTAGGTTTTAAAAGGTCCTGAATCTAATGCTGTTATTAGTTTTTCTCTAAAAAAATCGCTAATAGTTTTTCTCGAAATTTCGCTAAAAAAAATACGTTTCAGTAGGTCATGATGGACCTTTTTTAAAAATGTAAGGTATAGCTTAAATCCAGTTTTCCAAGCCCTATCCAGCAAAAAAAAGATTTCGAAAATCGGTTCACAAATAAAGATTTTAGGAGGGTGGATACATCTTAAGTGGGACACCCTGTATTTAAGAATTACTCAGTCTTCTTGTCACTTGTATAAAAAGTATTATTGAAGCCTTTAGATAATATTAAATATTAGTACATATATACATATTAGTATGCCTATATTTTAGATTGTGTTTGTTCTCTTTTTATTATTTCTAATTTTTAGTAAATTTTGTATTTTTCTGGCACATACAGGTGTTAACTCACTTAGGTGCCATACACAAATATTCTTTGCTCTTATATAAATATCTTGAGTAATATTAACAAACTTGTAATTTGTAATTCGTTAATAAATTTATTATTATTATTTATTATTATTATTATTAAAAATACCTCCTTCTTGAGCAAGGCAATATCCTAATCTATTGTAAAAGCCCCTTCTGACGTTGGCCAACATGGTAAGTGTAATATTTTGAAAAACCTGCGAGATTTTTACACGTAGTTCTTCCAAAGTACTAGGTCTGTTTTCGTGTCCATAAATTGCCGATTTGCAGTACCCCCATAAAAAGAAATCATTGGGTGAAAGATCTGGCGACCATAATTATGGGCGGGGCAACCATCGTGTTGAAACCAAATATCATAAGATAAAATAAGATAAGATAAGATAAGATAAGATAATTTATTGGTGCTAACGATACAAGAAGTATTTACACAAGTCATTAAGTAGATTACAAGTCAACAAGTAGATTGGAATACATAATTTCATAAAAACATATAATATCAGTAAAATAGTAAATAGCTGTAGTCATAACTAACTACCCTGATAGTTTGAGACCTACATACATAAAAAAAAAGAAAAAAAAATAGGTGAGTAAAATATAATAACATAGTAACAAAAATGAAACATTTTCATCTTCCATAGCATAATTATATTGCAGTTAAATTACTATTTAGGAAATCCTGAATAGTATAAAAAGCATTGCGTAGGAGGAATTGCTTAATCCTATTTTAAAAGCTGAGTCTGAAAGGAGTCTGATTTCGTTAGATAGCGCATTATAGAACTTGGTGCCCCAGTCTCTCGTTCTTGACAATCTTAGATATGTATTATTGAGGTTGTTTCGGATTCGTGTTTGGTAAGAGTGAATTTCATCTCGGGTTGAGTGGACTCCAAGAAACTTAACCGATGCTGGGTTAACTATTTGGTTCGTATTTCTGAGACTAAAAACCAAAGTCTCAGTTTTGGAGGTATTAAGATTTAATTGATTTGAAAGGAACCAATTCAGTATCTTAGATTCTGTCTCTGACATTACATCCATCAAGGTGTTTAAGTCTATATTACGTTCTGTGAGATTAGTGTCATCAGCGAATAAGATAGTAGAAGTCGAGCTATTTAACGAGATGGGCAAATCGTTAATGTAGATTAAAAACAGAACAGGAGCCAAAATAGAGCCTTGAGGGACGCCGTTATTTACTCTAAGTGTACTTGATTTGGTATCGTTATAAGTAACAAATTGTTGTCTATTACTGAGATAAGAATCAATTAACATTACGCTGTCTTTTGTAAGACCATAAAAATATAATTTATTTACAAGAATTTGATGAGATACGCAAGCAAATGCTTTAGTGAGATCCAGAAACTTAGAGCACGTGAATTGCTTTTGCTCAAAACCTGAATTGACAATTGTTGTTAACCTATTTATCGCCAACGTAGTAGATAAATTGTTTCGAAAACCAAACTGATCAGGATGAAATAAGTTATTGCTCTCAAAATAGTCAGTCAATTGCACTTTCAACACTAACTCATATATTTTAGCTAGGGTTGGTATGACCGATATGGGTCTATGGTTAGTGGGATCATTTATGTCGTTTTTTTTTATAGGTTGGGACAACCTTCGCTATTTTTAAACATTTAGGAAATACATTATTTGCTATGCCAAATCTTTCCCCAGCAAGCCGACGAATTTCCGGGATAATTTGTTTCTGCAGTAAAGTCAAGTACTTAGGGCCAGTCAGATTTCCTTCAATGAAGAATGGACCCACCATGTGTTCCCCTAATAGTCCTCCCCAAACATTTAATTTTTGGGGATACTGGGTACCAAGTGTGAAAAACCGAGTAAATTTTCCCTCGACCAATACCGAACCCTGGATGGATTGTGTCGGCCTAGCAATGAAAAAGTTGACTCGTCAGTAAAAACGACATTTCGAGCAAAATTTTCGTTGTTATTTATTTTTTCCATTGCTGCCTCATAAAACTCCATGCGACAGATATTGTCTGTGTGTAAAATTTCATGGGTTTTTCTCATTTTGTACGAACTATATCCATTTTTTTTAAGAATCCGTCTAACTGTTGTGGCACTTGAATTTACTGCATCTGCAATTTGCCGACTGGAAAGTGTCGGTTCTTCAAGGGTTGTAGCGCAAACCATTATTTCCAACATTTCCCTGTCATCGTTGAGTACAACAGGAGGCTTTTTGTGGTTTCTGGGACTTAGACAACCATGCTGCTCAAAGTTCTGAATAATTCTGTGCACCGTTGTTAAAGAAGGTGTGGGCCGGTCTTCAAACGTTGCCGCAAATAATTCTCGTATTCGCCTCACTGTATTATTTTGGTGACGCCATTTAATTATTTGTTTTTTTTTCAGAAAGTTGGTATAACTCCATTATTAATCAAGAATATTAATTTATGTTTTGGAACTTACTTGTTTCTGTTGCCTGGTTAGAAGCGAAATAATGAAATGAGTTCACGTTCACGCTGCGATACGATGCCCCCTCCATCATGCTGATAACAGACGAGCGACTATAAACTACGCATACCGCTAGTTGTGTTCCTAGTCCGTTGGCGCGATCTGTATATGTTACATATCTCTTGTAATAAGACGACACCCAAGCTTGTACCCATCGTTTTTCATTTACCCTTTCTTTAATGACAATAATATACATATATTAATATTTTATTATTTTTTGACAAAGTTCGGTTTTTGTCCGGGTTTCAGCGCATGTTTAACCTGGATTACAAAAAAACCATATGGAATCCCTAACTATTACCCCAAATAAATGCAGAATTCACAAGATTTACTTTTATATTTTAATCACACTATTTGCTACTTCAACTCCTTAAGTTTATACACAATTTGATATAATACTTACAATATAAACCACTTTAATACACAATAAATTACGGACCACACATGTCTTCGTTATTAAAACTGTTCAAAATGAGTTTACAAGTTCATAATGACTGATATAAGCAGTTTTTAGTTGCTCAGATTGCATTCCCACATAAATGAGTGTTTTAAAATTAAAACAAACGCAAAAGATTGTCAAATCTGAATATGAATGTTTTTTCCTTCCTCTTATGAGAGTCAGCCTTTCTTCCCAAATGTTTTTGCAAGGTCCTCCATTCTGCATACGTAGCGTCTAATTTATTAATGCAATATTTGACATCTCTAACTGGAATTCACCTTTTCTCCCAGAAAATGTTTCTTGAATCATTGATCTAGTACTATCCGCAGATTCAATTTCATCTTCGAATATTATAAAAGGGCACACTCAAAACTTCTTTGTTTGATGGTAGCAGCGATATATGGAACTACAAAGATAATGAACGTAATATCTTTGATGTAGCCGCAAAATTGTTGGATATACCTAGATGGCGACAAAACAGTTTTACTAGTAGCGACACGAGTATTGCACAGACGAACTATATGATAATAATTGTTCATATATAGGATCACATTGAACGATGGTAGATTGGAAAACTGTAGCTGGACTACCGACATGTGCATCTAACCACATTAATTATTCTACTAAACTATAGATGTCGCGCCGCTAAAAATAAAAATAGTAAAATATCTGTAACGTAAGAAAAGTTGCTCTAAATATTGGAACAAAAATAAAATGAATTGAACTAAAATTCTAGCTACAATTTTTAAATTATGGGGCATACCTACCCAATATTTTTTTCATTTTATTAATATATACATGTCTTTTGTAGATTTCCAAACTTGCGAGTTATAGTTTAAAGCAGTTTGCGAAAAATTGCCGATATTTCGTTACCTATTCGTGTCATGTTTTAACTACTATAATATATGAGCACAGTCGTGATATCTCAATGCTAATAAATGCTATGTGTTATTTAGCAATTAATAAAATATGTAAAATAAAAAATAATACAGTGCGCGCCGCCCGACTACGAACACGGGACGGGAAATGAACTGGCAGCCGAACTCGATCGAGTGTCCTCATTATGGGTGATAATCGTATATCGGATTGAACCGATTGCACGCACAACGGTACAAAGGACGAGGGGCTCGATCGAGGTGCGTTTGCCAACTAATTACTAATTTCGAAGTACCATGTTCGTAGTCGCCTGGCGTGCACTGTACTTATGGCCCTCTAACTTCTCTATAATTTCTACGAGTTTTGGTGTTGCTGTGATCTACCAATCCACTTATCTGCATATTTTTTATTTAAATATAGGTACTCGCATGTAGTAAGATTGAAAATATAAGAAACAATTCGGCACCTTTGAATTTTTATGTGGTTTTCGCCAACTATAAAAATATATTATGGTCGACTTCAGATTTGTAAGACACATAAAAAACCAGCGGCTTGTTTGATGCCCATAAAACTTCAAACAAGCCGGCTCTTTTTATGTGCTGTATAGATATGACACAGACTTTACAAATATTCCGACAAGGGCAGGCGGCATGCGATTGTAATGAATTGTTACTTACCTATATCCTTGCATTTGACTATACTCAGAATTTCTAGAAATTACCTACGTGATGTTTTCATTAACATACAATTTTACTGGAAATGATTGATTTTAGATATAGGTTAATAAAAATTATAGAGCGATAAAGACGCTATCCAAATATGTAAAAATATACGGGGCGGGGAGTTCCAATTAAAAAAATTAAGTTATGATCGATATCATATTTACATTATTGCAATAAACACCCTGTACAAATAATTGCAACTTTATTATAGGTATCTAATAGAAGCTGGTACATTTACAAAAAAAAGTTGTTTAATATGGGGACATATCTATTGCAAATTTTATTATAGTGAGGTCATCAAGTAACATTTTGTTTGAAAAACAGATGAATAATTCGACAACGTCGCAATGAAATTTCAAACAGTAGATATACTCGAAAAAGGCAATTAAAAAGAAAATAAGAAAGTGTACAAATATATATACCCAGGGTGTCCCGTTTAAAGAAATATAAATTTGATATGTCACTCGAATATCAAACACCCTATATGATTGGAAATTATTTTACAATATTATGGTCTTCTTGTTCTCCTACAATTTCTGTTTAAAAATTTTTTCGATATAGATAATAAATACCTATTAAACGAGATATCAACCGAGGTGATCTTGTTGACACACCCTGTATAATATCCTGTATCAATTATTTCAATGTACTTTTTCAGAAAATATCAACATTAATATTTAATCGAACGAAAATAATATTGATTTGATTTCATGTCAGACAACCCAACATTTTTATGTTCTTTAATCAGAAAATATTATTTGTGGTAAGGTAAATTTTTTTCCGCAAGTTTGCTTTGCGCATTGCCTATTCACCCACGAATATGGATATAAACGTATTATATTAGATATACGATAATAAATCATAATTCATAAATTAGATTAAGATAACGTAACATAAGGTAAGATGAAGTAAACTACATATTTCTATTTTCTAGTGCACAAAAAACCTCAAAAGCTTTGCCGTTTACGCATTGACGGGAGAGCGGGACATACTTTATTTTTCTACAGCTATTAAATAATAAATATAAATAATATAATGTATTACTTAATACCATAGAACATCATTATTCTCATGTAAAATTTGTTCTGGCATGATTAAAAAATAAAAATTAACGGAAACACTACTGTTTCAATTATACCAGCATTATATTTTCAAATTATTTTAAATTAGTTACCCGACTCACTCCTACCGAAGCAGCTTTACGACGGAGCGGTTTAATTTATGGCCTTTTTTATATAGAGACAATTCAGACAATTTAACGTCACATCTATGTTCATTATGCCATATATGGCTTATTGCAGTGCTATTTTCAAATCGTCAAATCTACTTAGGTTTCTGTATAGTTCAGTAGCAAACCAATGTCATGTACTAAATTTCCTTTAGTACAGTAATGCGCCCAAAGGTACCATCACTTCCTTGATATAAATTTTGCTTGTATATTTGGTTGCCTAACTTGAAATGTTGCTTCAACACTTTTCGTACGGTTAACCGTCTTTATAGTTCCATATGTCACTGATGGTAGCTTGCAACAACAATTTGTTGCGAATAATTTCCAATGAGATATATATTCTCCCACAAATGAATATTCGAAGCCAGTACAATACAGTATCACATGCCCTTTTAAAATAAACGGAAAATCGGTCACTAACTATACAAGAGCGAATGCTATACTACACAGGTAGAGAAGTAGTTAGGTAGTATTATGATTTAACCTTTAACTACACGCGCACCAAATTTTCACGCTACTGCTCGCGCGGTGTATTTTGTACACCGTTAATTTTTTATAGTGATAAAATGTTTTATCATTTTTTAATGTACTTTAAAAAATACATCTATGAAAAAAACAGGTTAACTAAGGTGCAAACATGTTTACTGGCACAAAAAAGTGAAAAAAATAGAGAAAGTAACAAATAATATCCTCTATATAACAAAAAATAGATTCTAAAAGATAAAAATATTTATCCCTAAAAATAGATAGATTATTAATCCATAAGTCAGTGCGATATTGCAGATACAGGTAGAAGACACATTACGCGAGGGTTAGCTGGTTCGGTGACGCCGAGGAAGCATTCAGAAAAAATCGGCAGCTTGCGGCGCACTTTTGGTGTACTTATTACACCAGCGCGTGTAGTTAAAAGTTAAAGGGTCTTTTAATCAGGGAGACAGATCCCAACTCCTACAAATCTCATAGGATGATGTAATGTTATGTACCCGCACACGTCCAACAAACTTTAGGTAAAAATAGTCAGGTAGAGGATTAGTTTAAGTGTAAGTTTGACAGTAACGACATAGCGTCATATTTAAATATAATATAAATACTTCAGCACCGGAGGCATGCTTTAACGTTAATACAAGGTCAAATTTATCGAGATTTTTTTTTATTTATTAGAACTATTCTAGGGGTGCAAAGAGAGAAAGAACTACATAAAAATGTTTCCTATATTTATAAGCAACGACCTATATTGAGAAGACAGGCGATAAGCTGAATTTGTTTGGCTGGAATATTATTAATATTGTTTACAATGCCGTAGTTGACATCACAGTGTGGTTGCGCAGTGACTTTCGTTTTGTTATTCACGAAGCCATTTTAGGAGTCTTGAAAAATCATGATGCCATAGGCGTCCCTTTGATTTTCATCCAGAAATTTTTGTTTAAGTTTTGCTAATTCTCTTCAATTTTCATCGATCAAATAGAAAATCGCAAATATCTAAAGAATCATACATTTTGGGTATAGGAACATGATACATGTTTAGATGCGCATTTTTTCTCGCTATCGATTGGTGTCTTTAATTAGATATGGTTCCATTTAAAAAAATGACTTATTGCTGTTTCTATGAGGTCGATAGATACCGTAATTTTAGAAACTTTGCAGTTGAGATTTTGACAATTTTATTACATGATAGATAGCTCCAATACCTTACCTCAATAAAAATTTCAACGTCTTCTCATTAATTGTTACTGAGATATTGATTTTTACATTATACAACTATTCCGTCAATATTTTGGGAAAAAAATTAATATCTCAGAAAATATTCATTTTAGACATAGGGAACCTTTAATGAAATTACCTTTAAATTTTCCGTAGAATCTAAATAAAAATTGAAAATGGGGTCATCTCATTTAAAATAACAAAGTTAGGGTCAACTTCCGGTATAACCGGAAATGCCACCATTTTGAAAATATTTTCATTAAATAGATCCTACCCACTTAGGACCATAACCAAAATTTCAAATCGATATCTTTTTTCTTTCTCGAGATACTTCTAATAGGCGGTTAACGTGAATCACCCTGTAGATAGGCTATCCTAAATTTTATTGGACAATACTGTTAAAAATGTATTTTATTATTCTAATAAAGAAAATTCTGAACTGTTTTAGTTGACCTTATCAGTCAAGAAAATAAATTTATAAAGTAGAAAAAATACTTACATAATATCTACTACTTGCAGAATCCTTATCGAGACAATATTTTCGAAGATTATGTTTATGTTTTAATACATTGGGAAATTCATTTTCAAGGACATTCTGTAAAGGAGTATAAACTAATTCCTCAACTTTCATTTCATGTTCAGCATATTCTCTTGCCAACTGCTGTTCTATCAAGCCAGATTCTCTTAAAACTTGCTGAAATAGTTCACATTCCCGATATTGCCTACTTTCTTCAATGAAGGTAGTACCAAGTTGATATTCAAAAGTTTTTTTCTAAAACAAAGTGTGTTTTGATCAAGTCAAGTATCTATGATAACAATAAAATTCAAATACTAGTACAACAGAAAATAGACTAAGAAAAACTGTAACGTTAAAGTTCGGGTGACAAGAATGTAAGTGAGATAAATGTACATAAGTCTGTCTGATGAGAGATTGCAGTGGTGGGCATGGCTTGGATGGAGAGCGGTTTACTCCGTTCAAAATATTTTATAAAACCAGGCAATGAAATTCAAGTTATTTAAACTGCCGCAGTTTAAGTCTCAACTTCTATGTGCTACGCCATTGTTGAGGGGTACTATTGGACTTATTACTCATCTATTTGCTAAAAGTTGAAGGGAATACTACAATACCTTTTATATTATTTGTAATGGATAATTCGTAATGTTAAATTTAGGATAATACACATTTATTACTTAAGTTACAAGTTTGACAGTCGATACACGCAAACTTTAATGACCTGTCAACTCGTATTCGTAAACGCCATTGTAAACCTACCTGTCTCTGTAACCAATAAGATCAAAGCGTGCGCTTTTGTCGTCCCTTCCACCACTGCAATCTCTCATCAGACAGACTTTACATAAAAGAAATACTGTAAATTAGAAATATATTAGGCAAGGTGTACTTGCATACTGATTTGTGAGAGTGTATCTAATGTATAAGCTATATGGTATTATATTTGAATAGATAGTGCTGGCCAACACACATGAAACAGGATAGTTTAGTATTATATTTTGGTCGAAAATGAACATTATTCAGTTTTGCAAAGGGTGCTTTGGAAACAAAAGCATCATTTTAATGTTAGACAAAATATTGACAGTTCCGCTAAAGTTTAAGTTTCAGCGTTTTCACTTTATATTATAATAAATTTTATACTATTTATAAGTAAAAAATAAAGCAAATCGAAAACAACAAAACAGAAAACTATAACAAATGCTCAAATGGTCCACCTTATCACGTTGTTCTTCACTTGAAAAACACCATTTTCTTGGTGAAATTCGCAAAATTGTAAATGCCGACTGTCAAAAGTTTGTTTAAAACAGAAGTGATGCTTGTTTCCAAAGCACCCTTTGCAAAAATGAATGATTTTCAATTTTGGTCGAAATATAAAACTAAACTATCATTTAATCAGAAGAAAAAGATGTAATAAATATGTGAAAATTCATTATGGCGCCTATAATAAAAAATAAAGTTAACTGTTGTTTCTCTGTCATCTTAGACGTTATGGCAAATGCATTGCTGTATTTCTAGATCTAGCAAAGGCATTTAACACAGTAAAGCATAAAAAGTTTCTCTATTTACTGAGCAGTTACGGAGTGCGTGGTAATGTGTTGGATGTATTTACTAGTTATTTGGCTGATCGTCAGCAAAAAGTTAAATTAAAAATATTAAATTCTGTAACACTCGATTTAAAATTTAACTTAGAGAACTATCTTCAATATAAGGACCATTTCTTTGACTTTCGCAATGGTAATTACTTAGGGCTAAACGATTTTCTAGCAAGCATTGATTGGGAAGTTGCTCTCAATAAATCTGATGTGAACTCGGCAGTTGAACAATTTTACGACATACTTTACACTGGTCTAGACATGTTCATTCCAGTCAAAATGTTTAAAACATCTAGCTATCCTCACTTTAGTTTAGTTCTGAACTCAAAAAAACTATTAGTAAAAAAAAGAGAGCTCATAAATCCACTGGTGACATTGACCACTATGATAATTTTTGTCACTTAAGAACAGAGTGCACTAGATTAAAAAAAATTTGTTTCGATAACTATATAGCCAGAACTGAAAGCAGTCTCGTTAATAACCCTAAATATTTCTGGAACTACTTTAAAAATAAAAGGAATCAATATAATCTACCTACAGTTATGCATTACGATAATGTATCTGCTAATAATACAAACGATATTGTTGATTTATTTGCATCATTTTTCTCCTCAGTTTATAGCTCCGAGAGAGTAAACCAAATTCCTGAATACAGTCACTTACGTAATCGCGTAGATGTTACCTGTTATTCAATTCCCGTGACTGAAATAATAGATAAACTACTTCATGCACCTTATAAATTATCCGTCGGACCTGATGGCATTCCGCTTTATGTCCTAAAGAAATGTGTATTTACATTAGCCATACCACTACATAGAATATTTACTTTATCACTTCACACCGGCATTTTTCCAGAGTTCTGGAAAAACAGCTTTTTAACACCGATCCACAAATCCGGTCCGAGAGATGAAATTAAGAACTATCGAGCCATTTGTATTCAGTCTGAGATACCTAAACTTTTTGATTGCTTGGTGACTACGAGAATATCATGGGATACCGCACACATTATTAACAGTGAGCAACACGGTTTCATGCGAATGAAAAGTACCTCAACTAATCTACTTCTTTATCAACATTTTATACTTAACGCTTTTGAACGTCACTCGCAGGTGGATTCAATCTACACTGATTTCACGAAAGCATTTGACCGTGTTGATCATGTATTACTCATAGCGAAACTTAGGGCTTTGGGTGTTGAGGGTTGCATGCTTGAATGGATTCGTAGTTATTTACACAATCAAACACAGTTTGTCAGATACTCAGGTGCTGTATCATCTTCTATTTTAGTTACCTCAGGCGTTCCTCAGGGATCGCACATTGGTCCAATATTGTTCAACCTGTTCGTCAACGATATTACCGAGTCTCTCATTAACTGTAGTTACTTAATGTTTGCTGATGATTTGAAACTTTTCAGAATCATTGGCAACACCTATGATATTTCTCTATTGCAAAGTGATCTCAATAATTTGTCTCGATGGTGTGACACTAACATTCTAAAACTTAACCCAGCTAAGTGTAATCAAATTTCTTTCTCGAGAGGTAATAATCCGATAATATTTGATTACCATATTAACAACGATACTTTAATTAGGGTAAATTCTATAAAAGATTTAGGTGTAATATTTGACAACAACATGTCATTCAAACCCCATATCTCAAAAATCACATCACAAGCACTAAAAGTACTAGGTTCTATCAATAGGGACTCCTATTTCTTCTCTATCGATATATATAAATTACTCTATTCTTCATTGGTAAGGAGTATACTCGAGTATGGCAGTGTGATACGGAATCCTGTTTATGTTGTTGATAAAATATCCATTGAGAAAGTTCAATCAAAATTTCTTAGACAATGTGCATTTAAGATGGGTCATCTGAGGGGCGAATATTGCCATAGTGATATCTTGCGCGAGTTAAACCTTCTTTCACTAGAGCATAGAAGGGTAGTCCTTGACTTATGCTTTTTGCATAAATTGATTAATGGTAATATGAACTGCCCTGAGATACTTCAATTGATTAACTTTGATATAAACGATCGTAGAACAAGAAACTCAGAACTCTTTAAAATACCGTTTCATTAAACAAATTATGGTCAAAATGAGCCTATTAGCAGATTACTACGAACAGCAAACTCATTCCATAAAAATATAGAGCTCTTTGACTCCTCACTGTATTCATTTAAAAACCAAGTAAAATCTCATGTCAAATCTCATGTTATATAATATATATAAACTAATCTTATAACTTAATTTTGTTTATTTTAATTTTATTGTAATATTTTAGCTGTTATCTTGTTTCTGATTTATGTAATTTGTTCTATCTACTTATTTGTAAATTGCAAAATGGCTTAGCCGTATAATAAATAAATAAATAAATAAATAAATAAATAAATAAATAAATAAATAAATAAATAAATAAATAAATAAATAAATAAATAAATAAATAATATCTTAAGTAACCCTATGCCAGTAAAAATAGAAGTACCCCAAGGTACTGTATTGGGTCCAGTGCTCCTTTTACTTTATATTAACTCTTTGTTTTCCTTAAACCACAATGCAAAAATTATTTCATATGCTGACGATACAGTTATTATACTTAATGGAAACACCAGGTCTGAAACAAAAATACAAGTTGGGAATTGTATGCTTCAAATAAGAAACTGGTTGAATGTATACCAATAGGGTTATCCCTCATATCAAAATCATGATATTCTATGGGTTTTAATTAATAAAAACAGCAACAAAATCTATTAGTATTTTATTTTAAAGTTTGAAATTTGCATTAGCACTAAATAATTTTGAATTCCCACGCTCAGTAATGTCTTAAATCCCAGTCCCAGTGCATGCGCATAAAATGATTAGGCTAGGTCTGACAATTGACATTAATGATATTAATGGCGGATTATGACAGGATGTTTGTTTTCTTGTTTTTTTGTCTGTTTTTTTAAATTTTGTGAAAATACGAAGCATGTTTTGTAAAAGGTGTTTCGGATAACTTACCAAAAGTGGATTCCTGCATGATAGACGAATTTTATATGGACAATTTAGATTTTTTAAGTGCACAGTTGAGAAACGTAAAATCGCACCACGACTGTCGCCGAGTTTTATCTACTGGTACTGTTATAAATAACTTGTCAGGCATATTTACTGGGTTATTTGTACATATTGGCACAGAGCAAAGTTTAATCATAGTAATTTTCAATTCTTAACAACAATCGCAAAACTCGAAATACTAGCATAACCTAAAACACTGTTGACAAACAAAAAGCATATTTTGGCATATCAAACCACGAACTCCGGTTTAGCTCGTGATTGGTGTATTTTTAAATAGGAATTTATTTTAGCCAATCACAACGAAGGTCGGCAGTATCTACCTTATCGACAAACAACAACCAATGCGAACGACTCGGGATTTACTACGTCACGGAGAGCGTGAGTTTTGATTTATGTTTCATATAACTTCTTTTTCTTATGTTAAACGATGCAGTATAAGAAAATAAAAAATTTCGGGTGTTTTGTTTTTTATGAAATTTTATAATTTAAAATAAAAAAAATATGGGGATGACCCTCTATTGTCTCTAAATGTTGACAAAACACACTACAATGCCTTCTCTGTTACTAATGTAAATCAACCAGAGTTTCATAAATTTAAAATTGATGGTACAGACAGTGTGATAAAGGAAGCAAGTGAAGTTAAATATTTAGGGATTCTAATTGATCATCATTATTGTTGATATATAAAGCTCTGGTCGAGTCTTTTTTATGTTACGGAATAATAGTTTGCGAAGGTCTGTACAAAAAAAAGCACTAAAAAATTCCAAGTCAGTGGAGTCGAAAAAAGGGTAGTACCTTCATTTTAGTTCACTTTAGTCTTGTTCCATATTTTTTTTTTGGTTCAGATTGAAAAAATTTTTTTGGATACTTTTGTTCAGTGTAGAGGTCAGGCCGGGCACCCAAAAAATTTTTGGACCCCCTATGTGTAAACGTCGTCGGAAAATGAAGATAAGTAGTGAAAAACATTTTCAAATTTTTTCCCCGTTTTCTCTGCAGTGCCCCTTTTTTTCGACGCCACTGACTTTTTTTAGTATTTTTTTCGGACTCGCGAGGTTCACTTTAGACGGTCCCCATACTTCTTTTTTTGTAAAATGAAAAAAATTATTGCTTCGTCCCCTCGTTTATGGGTTGTAGAAAATGTCAATTTTATCAAAAACCATAAGAATTTCGAAAAAAAGCCAAAAATACTTTTTTTCTCTAAAAGGAACGTAGAATAAAATGTTTCTATTAAATTTGACTAGAGGCGTACAAACAAAAAGTTCTTGTAGTTTAAGGGGTAATCGATCAGGAAAAAATAATCACCCATCCAATATTTTGGACAAAATTTATTTTAGCCGGTGTGCTTGCCTTAATTATACCTGTATATCAAATTTGAATAAAAAATTTTTATTCGTTATTGATATTGAAAAAAAAAATTTTTTTCCCGCCAACTTCAACACCTTGTATCTTGAAATCCATGCGTTTTTCGATATATGTTTATATGACAAAAAGTTATTATTTTTAGACGTAGTATCCGCTGGCGAAGTTTCCCGACTTAAATTCGGACCACCCTGTATATTCAATACACGCAGTTTAAAATTTTTGTACAGATATACAGTAATACGTAATTAGGTAGATTGTTGTATTGAAGCAATCCTTTATGAAATAGGTTATTCTGACTGTAGGAAGATGTGACTGTTTCCACATAGAAATTTCCTCTCGATCTTGTGCTATAATTATGTACATAAACTAAGAATTTTGATAAATGATTTGGTAATAGACCCTGCAGCATTTTGAAAATGAATGTCATGGTATTCAAAGATATTGTTTGTTTAACACTAAGTAAATCAGTAGTACACAGCATAGATTTGATGCTAGTATATCTGTTATAGCGGTTTTACACGATCCAATTTATTGACCAATAAATTGTACAATTTATTGTCTAATAAATTGATCAATTTAACAATTTGTAGTAGACTGATTACACACGACAATTTATACAACAATTTATTTGTCAATTTCATTACTGCCAACATAACCATGGTGGAAAATGTTCACACTGTTGACAGTCTGCTGGGACAGAACAGATAAGAGTTTGCTGGGATTTGTAGGTTAAAGGCGAGGTTAAAGGTTTACATGTGGTGAATGCGACTGGCATATTGGTTCTTCGCTCAATCCATGGTCGAACCCACCATTTTCTAGTTTTTCTCTGACTTTCAATTGAAGTAATTACATTACCATTAAAGAAAACACCATTCTTCACCATTTTCACAAACAATAAACAATGAGTGACAATAGTGACATTGAATGAACCAAACATAACACATAATCAACAAATTTTGAGGGTTGGCATTGATAAAGAAATATCAAATGTTACTAAATATCCCTTAAATTGGCCAAGAAATTAGAACAAGTTCTAATTGTACAATTTATTGGTCAAGTTATTG
Organism: Rhagium mordax; assembly: GCA_963680705.1. Lineage (NCBI taxonomy): Eukaryota > Metazoa > Arthropoda > Insecta > Coleoptera > Cerambycidae > Rhagium > Rhagium mordax. The sequence goes on along the minus strand of OY796656.1, from coordinate 53,778,372 downwards.
TAGACAAGAAATTGACGTACAATTTGTGTTTTACACATACCCCAATAAATTGAAGGTGAACAATTTATTGGGCAATAAATTGGATCGCTATTACATTTAATAATTATACGTAGTGCCTGGTTTTGCTTTTGCTTTATTATTATTAAAAAAAAAAATCGATTTAATGAAAGTAATGTTTATTTAAGTATCTACATTTTAAAAAATTTTTCATATTCTGTTTTACGTTTTACAAAATACGCGCGTCAAATTCGTTGATTCCATAATTCTAGAAAAGATAAAAGATATATTTTTTTCTATATTATTATTTATTAGCAATCAGAATTACAACAATATTCTATGGAGCTAATGTGCTGGCTTAAGAACCGGGTAGTTCTTTATTGACGTGGCGAGGTCATCGACAATAAAATTATGGAGGCTCTCCCCTCACAACAGAAACAAACAAAAAAGAAGTATTTTATTCGGAAAATGATGTAGGACCTTATGAAGTGATGGTAGAAAGTAAAGACAAAAATATAAAAAAAAAATTACATCCAATGGATTTAGGGGAAAATGTTATACATCGAAAAAATACAAGACGTAAAAGAAATCAAGAGAAAAGGCATTAATAGAATTAGTGTCGCCTTTAAATCTGGAGAAGCAGCCAACAATTCGCAAAGAATGAACTGATAAAAAGTAGAAACCTAGAACTATTTATCCCGGTTAACCTAATAACATGCAAAGGGCTTATTAAAGATGTGGGAAAATCCATCACAGAGGAAGACATATTGGAAATAGTCGAAATAGTACGAGCAAGGAGATTAAATAGAAGGGAAGTAATAAAGGAACCCGGTAAGGAAAACATAGTCAACTACATCCTAACAGGTACTGTACTATTGACATTCGCAGGAAAAATACTGCCAAGTTTTATAACAATATATAACAACAGACAAGAAGTCTTCATATACATCAAACCGGTGCTGCTGTGTTATAAATGCTTCAGATATGGACACTCAAAGGGACAATGCAGAAGCAAAGCGAAATGCGAAAAATGTGGAAGCAACAAACATGAAATAAGCAAATGCACAAACGAGGATACTGTTTGCATACAGTGCAGCGGAAACCACACACCCTCTAATAAAGCATGACCAGAATATTCTCGTTAGAAAAAAATAAACGAAGTTATGGCATGTGACATTTCATTCTATGAGGCAAATCATAAAATTATAACCACTCATAAACCCACCTATCTATACAATAAAATTCGATTTCGCACGGATGTGCATAATATCAACATTCGTTTTAAATCCCAATTAACGACTCAACAACATAAAACCTCACTGTACAAGGGCTGCTTTTCTTATCACATAACTTGGTTATACAATCGGTTACCTGAATCTTATAAAAAACTATCAGTAACTTCCTCTAAAATTTGATTAAAAAAAGATTTATTGCTGGGCACCGTTTCATTTAATACTTGAACGATTTTAATATTTTATTATATTGTAATATGTTTATTATGAAAGCACCTATGCACCTGTGTGGTTAATTGTGTTTAGTTATGTGTGTAAATGTGCGGGGGCATGTAAAATTAGGTATATATAGTTCTTTCATCACCGATTTAATATGCTCATACCCTTGCACTGTGTGCACATACCGCTAAATTTTCAAATATGTTTTACTATGTCGTTAATGCATATGTGCTTTCTATTTTTTTTTGTTTTTATTTTATTTAATTGTTTGTGGAATGTGTAATTATTGCATTAATATTATTGTCATTTCATTTTTAGGTATGGCTATACTTATATGTAAATTTATGGTCGAGTGGAAGAGCAAAATTCTGACTTTAGTCAGATATTTATCAGATACAGAAAACCAAAACACACGCAACAACAAAGATAAAAACAACACACCAACCTCAAACTACTCAGAAGCTTTAATGCAGGAAAATCTGTCAGAATCAGAAATAATTAAATTAATTAAAATATTAATAAACAAAGCACCACAACTAGCCTCATTCTTCCCCGCCTTCACCAATCCAACACCTACACCCCATATGGAACAGGACGACAACTCGTCACAAAAATCAACAGAACAATTTTATTAACAACAAACATGAACATATTACAATGGAACATTAGAAGTCTTTTACCAAACAAGAATGACCTTGCAGTACTGATTAGTGAAGAATCTCCAGACATCGTAGCAATATCAGAAACATGGTTAAAAAATGAGACACAAGTAAAAATAAGAGGATATGAAATAATTAGGGACGACAGAGCAGACAGAAAAGGTGGCATAGCCACCCTACTAAATAACAATATTCCTTACAGAACCCTGAACATAGATAAAACAAGGTATCCTAATAGATTCCAAATACAAGGAATCACAACAACAGAATTCACACTATTCAACATGTATATCCCTCCGGATATAAATATACCTGTAGAGCATCTCAAAAGGACCTTGAACTACAACAAACCTATAATAGTACTAGGAGATATGAATGCTCAACACCCCATGTGGGGGTCTGGAATTGCAAACCGAAAAGGACACATGATATGTAAGATACTAAAAGACCTAGACCTAGTTATACTGAACAATGGAGACAGCACAAAGTTAACACCACCGAAACCAAAATAAAAGCACTCCAGACTTAACTATATGCTCCCCTACACTTTTGACACATTCAGACTGGTATGTCATGAATGATCCAGGTATGAGCGACCACCTACCAATCATAGTACAGATACAAACAACAGTAGGACAACCATCACCACCACCAAAATACCCAAACCTAAGGTACAACACTAACAGAGCAGACTGGAGACAATACACAGAATGCATAACAACACAACTAGCAGCAAACAGGATGAACACATATGAAGACTTGAAAAACATAATGACACAAGCCGCATCGAAATACATACCAAGAAAAACCAAAAACCAACACCACAAGCTCCCCATGCCATGGTGGGACCACGAGTGTAGCGAAGCAATACACAGAAGAAAAGAAGCCAACTCAAGATACTTCATGGACCCATCCATGGATAATTACATAAATGCAAGGAAAGCGAGAGCACAGACGAGAAAACTTTTAAGAAACAAAAAAGAGATAAATTTAAAACATTCTGAGAATCCCTAAGTAGGGAAACTCCAATTAAGAAAATATGGTCCACTATAAAATGCTTCAGAGGCACAACCACCCGACACCTGCCAAGGCAATGAATGATAACTGAATTAATGAATTCCTCAATTCCCTAACACCAGCAAATGTACCCCAACAAGAAACAAGGACAAACCCCACACAGGAAGAGCCAGAAATATACTTAGAATAAGTACGAAACATGCTAGACGTAAAACAGGAATCCACCCCAGGTAATGACAACATCTCATATGACATGATAAAAAACCTACCAGAAAAAGCACTAACACAATTGACATACATTTACAACCAGAGACGGAATAAGCATCACACAACAGTGAAAAACGTAAATTGCCTGCCCTATCCTCAAACAACACAAAGACCCCAACCTGCACACCAGCTATAGACCCATAATACAGGGTTCCCCATATTAAACTACCCATTTTATTATTCGAATAAAATCCTTTTAAGTCGAGTAAAAAAATCTTTTATTACACTAATGTACAGCTAATTGTATGGGATTTATTACGTATTGCATTTATGCATTCCACCACACTCTGGATTCGAGAAACGTGTTGTCGCGCCGTATTAATCTTCGCCTCGATTTTATTTACGCACCGCTTAGTCTTCTCGACCCTATCTACCGCGTTTGCAAGATGCGGCAGTGGAACGAGTTCCTTAGCGGCGGTGGCGTAAACGGTACTGTTGATGTGCCATATGTTGGCATCTTCTGGAAGTTCCTTATTGACCAACGAGTCCACTCTAGTCAGGTCTTGTGGCTTTGGGTTAACCCTGGTGTTAAAGTTAACCCTCGTCCTTAAAGCGATATCAGTGTACTCAGGAGAATGTTCCTCGTCAGCTGGTATTTGCCACGGTAGAAGTGCAGCTGGCACTTCCTCACGCTGGCGAGGTGCCCTTACAAAACCTGTTCTACGCAGGAAGGATACTTGATCTCTCAGATGTTGTTGAGAGAAGGCGTAATACTCCGTGTGCATATCGCACCACAACGAGTCTAATCGCGCCATGTACCCCATGCGCTTAGGTTCGCTGCTCTCGTTGCAGGTTAGCAGGTCATCCTTTAATTCCTCCGTCCACCTAAAGTGTCTGTGTAAATTTGCCATGTCGTCGTCAAGACCGCCCGGAATGACCCCTCCCATCTGTCTTTGACCCCCATCCGAATGGGGTTGATTGTGAGGGGCCTGTTCTGTTTCGGTCTTGAACCAGAGGATTTGGGATTACAGGGTGGTTAGCCCTGTAATCCGACGCCTGACATTTGTCAGGGGAAGGGTTACCCCTTCCTGTCCAGGGTGCACCGCGAGGAGGTTGCCTCCTCATGTATTACTATTATTGTTATTTTTTTTTTACATGGAATAAAGGTCTTTTTTTTCGGTTTCCCGATGCTGGACAGTCTCCATGGCCTCCGACACCACACGGAGAGAGCGCCAGCGAATAATCTACAGCCACTCCCCACATCCCCTAGGGTTAGTGACTGTAGATCCCAGACTCGTGTGCCCTAAGTAGACGGAGGGATCCCAGGATGACCGCTTTCTGTATTTGACCAGCCAACCACAAAGAGATCTAATATTACATACATCTTCTGAATATAATAGTCTTGTACAAAAGAAAAATTTTTGTAATGAGTTATTATATACATACCACCCCATACAATTATACCATAACGGAATATGGATTCAGCAAGAGATTTATATACTAGGAGTAGTAGTTTTCTTGATAACATTGCTCGTAATTGATAAAATTTGTGAATAAGTTTCCTCAGTTTTTTTGTTAAATAATCAATATGGTTGGACCATTTTAAATGCTGATCAATTATAATTCCCAAGTATTTGACTTCATTTATTTCTTTAATTGCCTCATTCATGCCATTGATTTTAATACTAGAGAAGTAAGGTCTATTTGCATCAGTTAATGAGAAGGCAATGTAATGTGTTTTGCTTTCATTTAAAGAGAGTTGATACATATTAAGCCAGTTTTTTATTTTTTCCATACCTAATTGGGTGGCAAATTTTGTCTCAGTTCACGAATTTTTACAAAAAATAATAACAGTATCATCAGCATATGACACAATTTTGGCATCGGTTATTAAAGACAGTAACGAGTTTATGTAAATTAAAAATAAGATTGGACCAAGGACGGTCCCTTGAGGTACTCCAATTTTAACAATAGCCGGGTCACTAAGTATATTTATTGTTCAGTTTAACTCTTTGTTCCCGATTTGTCAAGTAGCTACCAAAGACATCCAACACTGCACCTCGTACTCCATAGTACTCAAGAGCTTTTAGGAGTTTTTCATGATTAACAGTGTCAAATGCCTTTGCTAGATCTAAAAATACTGCAATACATTTTTCATGGGCATCCAAATTATCAGTAATGTCTCCAATAACAGAACACATTGCATCAGATGTTGATTTACCAGATTGAAATCCGAATTGGTTTTTATGCAAAATGTTATATTTATCTAAAAAGATACCAATCGCGCTTTTAAACATTTTTCAAAGAGTTTACCAAAACTATTAATGACACTAATAAGTCTATAATTACTAATTTTCATTTTATCACCAGCCTTAAAGATCGGTATAACAATTGAAGTTTTAAATTGAGAAGGGACACTACCATCTTTAAAGATTAAGTTAATTATATGCTTTAGAGGTTGTAAAATATATACATGTATTTTTTTAATAGTAATTGCTGCTATTTTATCAATGCCTGGTGCGCTATTATTTTTTAGATCAGAAATGTGCTCTATTAGTTCATTTTCCGTTATTGGATTTAAGAACATGGAGTTTGGATTTGGAACTATATTTTCTAGTTTTTAGGTGGTGCAATGTCTTTAAGCATGTCTAGTCCAATGTTTATGTAATATTCATTACAGTAGTTTGCCATATGAATATTGTTATTTATAGATAGGCCTTCATTATCGACAAAAGAGAATATGTTATTGCGTTCCTTATTTTCATCAGTGGCATCACTAATTAGTTGATAAATCTTTTTTATGTTACTTTTATTTTCTTCAATTCGGACAAAGTAGTGATCATTTTTTGTTTTTTTCAGCAGCAGTTTATTTAATACGTTCCTATATGCTTAGTATTCTCGTTCTAGTTCTGGTGAATAATGTTGATTCAAACTCTTTTTTAATTGATCTCTTTTTTTTATTGATTCAATTAGGCCAAATGTTATCCATGGTTTGATTTTTTTTGTTTTATTATTAGTCTTGAAATATTTCGTGCAACATTCAATATAATTTTCAAAACTATTTAAGAATAAGTTATCGGCTCTCTGTGGACCATTTGATTTCAACACATCTTCCCAATTTTTATTCAGTAATAAACCTTTAAGTTGACCATGATCAATTTTTGACATGGTTATTTCAGCAGTTTTATTATTATTATTATTACTATTATAATCAATACAGTATAAACAAAACAAAGTAAGGAAACCAGCAAAACCAATGCTGTCTGCGGATAAACACAATCTGCTTAACAAATTAAAGCTGTATTAAGAATATTATTTAATTGGTACAGCTTTAGTTTGCAGTTAGTTGTTAAGTAATAAGAGAACAAAGATTGAAAGATTTGGATAAAAAAACAGTATTAACATCTGTTCCTAACAAAAACAACAAACGAGTTAAAAGTGAAACACCTTTTCATTTGTATCAAAATATATTTTTAATTATTACATTTGCATTTTCATAAGTATGTATAGTTCTCTTTCTATTGTAATTTAGGAGGTACTTGTTTAATTGTTTTTTTAAATACTTACAACCAGAGACCTATGAAAATCTAACAAATGTCTTGCAGATGGGTATAACTATTTAACATTTTTTAATTCATCTGGAAAAGATTGTATAATTTTTAACAGACAAAGTTAGTTATATTGAATACAAGCGTATTTACAAGGAATTAGTATAAAATTTTTCGAGTAAATGTTATTACGTTGAATTTTATGTATGTTAGGTTATAGGTTAACACAGATGACAATGTCTCTCTGAAATCGTATAACAAGCAAATAAAGCGTTCAGTAAATATAACACAACATTAGACACTATTTTATAACTATTAAACAAGAAATTATGGAATAAGAATAACGAATAGGTAAAACCATAGAAAATAAAGTAAACAAATAAAAATTACTTGTTTCAATTATTATCTGGCATATTTCCCAGTAGGGAGCGTATACATTTTTGGAACTGCCAATATCTACATTTACAATACGAAGAAATGCAATCATTAACATAATTAAAATATTATAAAATTAAGTGAAACTAAGAGCGACATTCTTAATATATATACCACCATGTATTCAGTTATGACGAAAGAAAAAATAAAAAAAACATTAAAACTCTAAATAAATAAACGGTTCAATGTGAAACATGCATATTCTTAATTCTATTAAATACATTAAAGCCATCATAATTGCTATCATTTTCAATAACAACAATGTCATCATTAACATATCAAGACAAAATGATATTTTTTTATGGTAGAACAAAATTAAAATAAAATCAACTTACAATAAGTTTTTCAATATCATTTGTTGGACCACTTGGAGAAATTTTTTTAGTAATTGACGTAATTGCACCTCGAAGGTATTCAGTCTTCTGGTCGGCAATTTGAAGTTCTTCATAGTTGAAAATTTCACTCTTTTCAGCTCTGTAAGAAAATAAGAATATTGCTAAATAAATTAGGTTATTCCAGCCGCCATCATGGATCCGTCATTTTGAATATAAAAAAGTTAATTTGTTAATGTCAGGGTTGATAAAAATCATTTAAAAAAAAAATCAAGAAAAATCATTTAAAAAAAAAATCAAAATTTAAAGACCACGTGAAATACACAATTGGTAAAATAAATAAAAAGATGAGCTATTTCGGATGTATTGGTGGAGATTTAACGAGGTGGTGCAAAAGAACAATATATAAAACTATAATTGAACCTAATATAACAAGTGTTCATCATTATTAGTAACTCTAAATGATAGACATTCATGAACTGGAAATTTCACAAAATCGAGCCCTACGAATTATTCTAAATAATAACAGATATGCCAAGAGATATACTAATTAATATACAAAAAATGTTGGATGAGTTAAATTTATTACCAGTACCAGTACCAGTTCTTATCCATAGAATAACATTAAATTTAGTACTTAAATGTCTATTGGATAAATTAACCAAAGTAAAGGAGAATCATCAATAGACAATTATAAATTGGAATATAAAAGGACTACTGCAGGGCAAAATATAATTTATTATAAAGAGTTTAATTAGCATAAAAACAAGATACCAGGGGGCATCCACTAGCCACATTACGGGTACAAATTAGCTCGCATTACTTTGCATTATGGCGAATTACACTGCATTATGCTGTATTACACTGCATTATGTTGCATTACTCTGCATTATGTCGCATTACTCTGTATTACGTTCGCATTACTCTGCATTACGTCCACATTACCTTGCATTACGCATGCATTAACTTGCATTACGCCAATCTTCATTATTTTTTCCTATGGAAGGGGAGCGAAAACAACACCTGAAACCACAGTTCGATGTAGTGCTAAATTGTGTAGTATGTAGGATGAAAGACAGTGAAAGTCAAGAAATAGAAACAGGTAGGTAAACGAGCAGGTAAATGATGTTTTTTTTAGTGTTTTTGGAATATGTGCAATTTGACATCTCCCTCTTGGCCTCTTGTCATATCAAGTTTTAAACAGCATAAGAAATATATCTTTCTCCTCTAAAACAATTTAAATAAGCCAGTCCATTTAGGAAATAGAGAAATAATCGAAAAAGTAATCACTGCATTAGGTAATTCAAAACGTTTTGCATTACGTAGCATTATATCGCATTACCTCGCATTATTTCGCATTATCTCGCATTACCCTGCATTGCGCCACATTAGGCAGTATTACGTAGCTGCATTATCCGGCATTACATCTAAGAATTCACTGCATTACGACGCATTACAGAGAATTCAGAGAAAATTCGCATTACTGGTACATATTTCTGACTAGTGGATGCCCCCTCGACAAGATATGAAATTTGGACACGTCAAATAACGGCTAAATATGCATTATTTCGGCCAATTTATCACTTTCAATTGCTTCCGGTTTCACCGGAAATGACACTAACTTTGGTTTTTTAAATGGAACACCCTACATATTTTTACATTTTTGGATTCGGGAGGTCATTTAGGATACAGTTATGGGCATATTGAGATAAAAATATTAATGACTGACATTTTTACGAACAAATTTAATTCTTCATCTAGGCGGCCGTGACCCCAAAAAATTGCGTTGTTTTGCTTCAATAATGAATCAAAAAATACAATTATGATATTATGTCATGACATTTGTGTTATACGATCGTAAACACTTCGGAAATCGTTTTTTCAGAATAACTATTACATGGTTGCCTTTATCCAGTTCATCGTACACAAATTGTAGTACTTGGATAGTTGCAGTTTCTACCGATTTATCTTTTTAAAATCTGTATTGAAAGGTTGTTACAATTTTATATCTATTAAGGAATACTGCAATTCTGTTTAAGATGAGTCTTTATAATTTTAGAAAGAACAATAAAATATCAGCAGAGAATATTATGTTTAAATTGGAGTCCAATCAAAATGGAAAAATAACGTTCTTTGTAATAACTTGATTTATTCCTGAACGTGTGTATTGTTATTAACGTTATTTTAAGACATTCTATTAGAGCACATAATATATCACATATATAGGACTATACAGGGTGATCTACCACGAGTGTGCCAAACTTCAGAGGCTGGTAATTTATCAAAAATAAATGAACTTTCATTAATAAACATATGTCCTAAAACGCATAATAAGGGAGCTACAACCCCTTGAAGGGGGTTAATGAATATCAATTTTTCGCTTAAGCAATGTAAATGACATAATACTACAAATCAGAAATATCAATTGTTTTTAAACATAGGTGACTTCAAGCCACTTGATTTGAAGATTGATCGAATTAAGTTTTGCATATTTCACATGAAAACGCAAATTATTCAAAAACGGCTGGTGTGACAGAAATTTTGAAAAATACTTTTTTCTGAGTCATTACATGGGAAATAATGTTATGTAAAAGTTTTGCTTCGGAAGTGACGTCAAAAAAAGTAAATTTAATTATTTTAATCACCACCATATCGGACTTATAATCGAAAAATAGATATTCATCAACCCCCTTCAAGGGGTTGTAGCTCCCTTATTATGCGTTTTAGGATATATGTTTATTAATGAAAGTCCATTTATTTTTGATAAATTACCAGCCTCTGAAGTTTGGCACACTCGTGGTAGATCACCCTGTATACAGGGTGTTTCACATAAAAGTCCTCAGCCTCGTATCTCGGCAATGGAAAGATATATTTTCATTTGGAAAAAAACAGATGATAGAGCTCATCTATGGCTTCGTCAAGGGGTTCAACTTGATTTTTTTCAGAGCAAATTGTAGATGATGCTGAAGTCGAAAGAACTTTTTCGTTGGCAGGAGCTTTAAACAAGGTTCATCCGATACTTTGTTCAATTCTAAACAATTTTTGTCAAATGACTATTTTTCACAAACTTAATAGTTTCAGAGATATCGGGCCCTTTTTGTATAATAATTCATAATTATTTATACGCTTGTCCTAAAATAAATCCTGAATGTATAACGAAACTTCATCACAGTAGGCTTTGGTTACAATTTACAATTTATTTATTTAAAATAAATGTTTACAATACAATAATTGATATATTTTTAATACAGTAAATTTTCAAAATTGTTTAGCAGGCACCTAGATGTTAGAAACATCTGTATGTGCAAATGAAAAAATATAGATAATTACTAATAAACAGATAATTGATTAAACAGAGAGTATTGTTTTCATTCAAACAGCTGCCAAACATAACCCATTCCTCCGCCAACTGCTGGTCAAAACGAAAAACAACTCTCTCTTTTTAGTATTATATAAAAAGTGCATCAAACATTACAATTTCCCTTTTCATTATATCAGAAATCTACAAAATTTATCATAATTTTTTATAATAAAAAGTCTACTTTTTTTGTTGAAATTTTTCTTATTACTTATTTATTTAATATCATTAGGTAACAAATTATAAAACTTTGGAGCCAGGTAATCAACAAATTATAGATTTATGTTTCTTCGATTATTTGGTATTATTATATGACTATTGACTTTGCCTCTAGTTTGATGTTCATGATCTCGTTCATGATTAATAAAGGTTTTAAGTTTTTCTGTTTTATGTGTAAAAGAACAAACTGATTGTATGTACTAGGTATTTATGTTACAGATGTCTTTATTATAGATCAATTTAGTAGGATACAATCTATTTTTTTTTAATATTATCTTTAAAATAGAATTTTGTATAATAGCCAGTGGCTGAAGTTTAGATTTATACGTTCCACCCCTAACAACTAATCCATATCTTATTAATGATTCTACAAGTGCTTTGTATACTAATGTTATTAATTTTCTACTTAGAAATTCTTTTAACATAAAAAATTTATGAATTAATTTTCTAATTTCAGGTGTTGATCTATGATGATTCCAAGATATTTTGTATTCCTTACTGCTTTAATTTCGCTGTTATCATTTATAGCTATACTATTAAAGTTTGGTCTATTTGCATTCGTAAAAGAAAATGCTATATAGTTGTTTTTTTTTTTAGATTTAGAGTTAACTTAAAAGTGTTTAGCCAATTTGAAACCCTGTTACATCCTTGTATAACATTATCTTTGGTTTCTTCCCAAGTACTACCAGTGAATATCAAGGCAGTGTCATCGGCATATGATACAATTTTACCTCCATTAGTAATATTCAGTAATGAGGTAATGTATGTAATAAAAGGAATTGGTCCTAGTATTGTACCTTGAGGTACACCAATTTTTATTTTTTGAGGCATGCAAAGTACGTTATTTAATTTTAAATATTGGTCACGATCGGTTAAATAAGTTTTGAATACCGTACCGCGAACCCCATAGTGTGATAACACATCAAGAAGTTTTTGGTGGGGTACAGTGTCAAATGCCTTCGCAAGGTCAATGAATACTGCAATGCTTTTTTTACTATTATTTAGGCTATTTGTAATTTCTGATGTGAGGTAGTACATGGCATCTGCTGTGCCTACATTTTCAGTAAATCCGAATTGATTGAAGGAAACAAAATTTGTTTTTCTTCAAGCGTATAACAATACTTACATTACATAATGCAACACGTCCTGTAGAAGGAGCCTATTATTGTAGTAGTACAAATATTTCTCATTTTTTTCCTAGTACAAAAATTAAATAATGTATCCATGGCAACGATTTAAAAATCTAAGTTATGACTTGTCATAAATTGTCATTTTAAAAGTTGACGTCGCGTGTCGAGCCATTTTTTAAATTTAAAAGCGAAAAAGTCTGAAGAAATGCAGTGCGTACCACCTGAAATACTTGAAATTGCAAATTCATGTCATGCTCGATGTCATGTTTCATTGATAAATAAAATAGTTAGTATTACATATATTTTTTTTACTAAGCTTGAACGCATTTGACCTGATGTCATTTTTCAAAATTAAAGTATGTTAAAATAATAAAAGTAAAGGGTTAAAATAGTTAAAACATAACATAGATTTACACATTAAAATCACTAAAATCATTACTAAAATAATCATCAGTGGAGTAAAAACATTTTCCAATTAAATAATTTTTCATCACTATTTTGAATTTTGCGAGTGGCAATGCCTTCACGTTGGGAGGCAAAAGATTAAACATTCTCGGTCCGTAGTAATTTATTCCTGATCTAGTTTTTGTTAATCTATGGTAATCAACATATATATTTGTTCTATGACGTGTCTCATAATCATGTAATTTCATATGAGAAAGATAGTTAGCTAAGTTAGATTTTACATGTATTAGACACTGCAGAATGTATAACTATAACTTATAACTTAGACCACTGATCACTCTGACAGCCTTTCTTTAAAGTGCAAAAACTCTGCTTACTGAGGAGGCATGCCCCCAAGCCAGTATTGCATATGATATTTTGGATTGAATTAGGGCATGAAATGCAGTGAATAGAATAGAATTTGATAGTTTTTTTGATAAGGAGATAGATTGACGATGATAATTTATTACAACCTTGATCGGTATGATAATACCAAGTTAATTTGTAGTCTAAATATATTCCCAGGAACTTTATACATTCAGGATTATTTACTGAGGACATATCACGTAGGGAGAAATATACTGTTTCAGTTTTATCATTGTTTAAACTGTCGGTTAACATGAAACCAATCCGTGACCTTTGATTGTGCATCCGCTAGTTCCACTTGTAATATATTTTTATCATTATTTTTATTCACTACAGTAGTATCATCAGCGAACAAAATGAAGTCAGTGCTAGGGTCACTAGTTGATATATCATTAATATAGATTAAAAATAACAGTGGCCCCAGCACTGATCCCTGAGGTACACCATAAACCATAGATCAAAGATCTGAGTCATTTCCTTTAAAAGATACAAGTTGCTGTCGATTTTCAAGATATGATTGTATAAACTAAATGCTCTTTGCAGAGAACTTATAATATTTTAATTTATTAGTTAATATGTCGGCAGATACACAATCAAAGGCTTTGGTTCAGTCACAAAAATGCTGCTGTGTAACTGCCTTCCTCATACCCTTCGTTTATAATCGATATTAATTTATTGATAGCTACTGTGGTTGAGAGTGAGTTTCTGAATCCAAATTGCTGTTTATTGAAGAGATTATTATGTTCAAAATGATCCGATATTCTGGGTGTTAACAGTTTTTCAAACAATTTTGCGAATTCCGGTATTAAAGATATTGGCCTATAATTTGTCACACTATTTATACAGCCTTTTTTATGAATGGGAATAACTCGAGAACTTTAGTGCTAAAGGAAATACTCCCTCTTTAATAAATAGATTGAAGGATTTTGTCAATGGTAGTGCTATTAGATTACCTATGCATTTTATAATTTTTGTATTAAAACCATATATATCCTTACTATTTTTATTATTTAGCCTAAATATTTCATCTCTCACCTCATTAATCGTAACCTCTCGAGTTTCAAAGATGGGGTATTGTCTGTATAAATATTGCTAACAAATTCGTCACAAGTCATGCCAGTATCTGGTAAATTATTAATAACAAAAAAAATTATTAAAGTCATCACTTTTTAACTCGGTAACATTTTGACTCTTTGCTGGCTGCCTATCTTTATTTATAATATTCCACATCGATTTTTAGGCGTTATTTGAGTGTTTTATATAGTTGTCATGAGCTGAAATTTTTGCCTTAGCTATTGCCTGCCAATATCTCAATTTGAGGTATTTTATTTGTTCCCTTAACTGGGCAGAATTTGTCATATTTAGGCCACATGCATGATTTTGAGAGTTTCTCGCATTTTATAAACATTAGGGTTAAACCAAGTTATTTTAATTATGTCCTCATTATCAGCTAAAACTGTTTTTTCAAGAAACGCTATTTCACATGCTTTCTTTATCTCTTCAATCAACATGCTGATTTTGGTATTTACATCACTGTTATCATTATAAAGAAAATTCCAATTTAAATTTTGAACTAGACTGTGTAATGTGAACAAACCTAATTCTGTAATCGGTCTAATCATGATTGGGAAGTTTTTTTCTAGGAAGTAATTTAATTTAAAGTGTAAAACCTCAGTTGAGTGATCAGAAAGACATATGTTTAGAACAGTGGATTTATAATTACTTTCATTGAGATTAGTTATGATATTATCTAAGCAAGAATCACCTCTAGTATTATTTTCTATTGTTATATGCAGACCATAAGTAGTCAATAAATCAATAAAAGTTAAAGTTTTATAGTCCGTTATATTAAAGTTGATGTTAAAATCTCCATTTATTAAAATAGTTTTCCCCGTTTGTGGTATTAGTTCTAATAAATTAGTCATTATATCGATAAAAATATTAAAATCACCCAATGGAGACCTATAAATTGTAATTACTAATTGTATTAGGATTTTTTGACTCAATGGCACAGACCTCACAATGGATCTCTTGAGAAAGAGCCTGTATATCGTTTCTTGGACTATATACACTTGCAATGTCCTTCCTAACCAATATTACTAATCCACCATGAATGTGTGTCACTCTACAAAATTTGTCTAATAATACATAATTCTCAATACTGACATGATCAATTTCCCTAATAGTCATCTAGTGCTCACTAAAACATAAAACGTCATATGAGAAGGCTTCTGCTTTCAATTCAGCAATTTTATTCCTTAAACACTGAATATTCAAGTGGAAAATGCTTAAGTTAAAATCATTTCTCTAAGTTGTCATCGTTTTGAAAGTGATAATCAGGTCCTTTTATCATTTCTGAGGTCATATCTCTAATGTTAATGTTATTTGTTTCAAGTGTTTTACAAACAGTTTGACACTTTTCAACTGATTCCCTTACTAATTTTTCGCCACTTCATTTACCTTGTTTACGATATTTCTTGACTTGTACTTTTCATAGTGTTTGTTAAAATCAAATCTTCTATAATTGACCCCTTTAGGCCAAAACAATGGATTATAAAGATCTTCCCTAAATTTGAGATCTGTTGCAACCATAAAGGTTTTTAACCTTCCTGGTCCTTCAAGGTCTTTGACGATAAATTCTTCATCTTCACCAATTTTCCTCATCAGAAAATCTTTTATATCTTCCTCTGTTGTTTCCTGGGACACTTTGTATATATACATCCATAGCCTAGGTTTTGCTTCTTTAAATTTTCCCTGATTATCTTCTACTTGGCCTATATTTCTTCTGTTTATCCTTTTTTTTTAACTGTCTGCCAAGTCTCAATATCATTTTGCGATTTTTGTGTAACGTTCTTATCCATTGTCATTTCAGCTGTTTCTAAATTGATTATTTCATTCATTATACTTCTTTGTCTATCTTCTAGTAAGGCTAGATTGTTTTTATTAGAATTAGATTCCTTGGTTTTTTAAATAGGTTTATTGGTAGTCTCCATATTTAATTGTTTGATACACCCTGTATTTGTAATCTTAGAAATTACACTATTTGAGTTTCTTACCAGTGTTTGTGGATTTTTTACTGCTAAGATTTTTTGTTCGTGTTTTGCAGTTGACAATGTACAGGGTGGTCCGTTTAACTTGGGCCTATACCTTATCTCAGAAACTATAGGTGTTATGAAAAAAATGTCAAAGTAAAAGTTGGTCGAAATCAAATGAACTATTATATTTTAATAAAACGAGATCTCTATCTTGCTTCTATACAGGGCGATAAGTTAAAGTTGTACTTTTTTAAATGGAACACCCTGTATATTGTTGCAGTTTTAGATTCACGTAAAAGTCTCATCATCGTCATATACGGTATCATGTATCTAAAATGCCTATTGTTTGAGTTACAAGCTTTTAAAATAAAAAATTGACAGATTGGGATCAACTTTGAAAAATTGATAATTCCGATACTAGATATATTATTATTATTTGCAACTTTGCACAGACGATTAGCACATGCCGTTGTGTAGAACAGTCGCAGGAAAATTTGAAATTTTTTGTACAGGGTGGTTGTAAAGTCGCTGTCAATTTCCAAAGCTTTAAACCTTGATAAGCCAAAAATCTTAAATGGAACACCCCGTATATTATTCCCTTGATTCTAGATCGATGTAGAATTAAATTCCCTTAAAGCTGGTATAT
The DNA here is from genome assembly GCA_963680705.1 of Rhagium mordax. Classification (NCBI taxonomy): domain Eukaryota; kingdom Metazoa; phylum Arthropoda; class Insecta; order Coleoptera; family Cerambycidae; genus Rhagium; species Rhagium mordax. The sequence goes on along the minus strand of OY796656.1, from coordinate 53,761,528 downwards.
GGTTTCCCTATACTTAAAGTTGCTCGTTTTCATGATATTTGACATTTACAAACAAGTTTACCATTTTTACTTATTACGAATTCCGAAACTGACTAAACATTTTCGCCACTAAATAGTTGACAGTCAATAAGCGGTAATATTATTCTTCTCGTTTTGATAATCTTTTACTACTCCTTTAAATTATTATTAGTCGATCAAATTAGTAGGTAGATCACACATGATTCATAGTCTAATTTTTACTAATTCTAAAAAGAGTATTCTTTGCATCTATAAATTAACGCAGGTGGCAATGAAAGAATAAAACAAATACCTAATTCACATTGCACATTATTTGACATTTCTCATAGTTTATTTTTAAGTAGTACTTACATACTTATCTATTTGGGGTATACGGTGCTATTAAATTTCTTGTACTATTTTTAACCCCGCAAAACATCACTTATTCAGCCCATATCTCAAACACCTTTGAACCCACAACGATGTAATCTTGTACAAAGGGGTTTCTAAAGGTGCTGATTAAGAATATCTTACTAGTTTTTTTCTAAAAAAATCGCTAATACTTTTTTTTCAAAAATAGACCCCCTTTTTCCATCATAGAATCGGACGCCACTGACTAAAATCAAATGTGGTTACGTCTAAAAACTCACTTTATAGGTATATATTCACCACCAAAATTTCAAAATATTCGGATATCAGATAAGCGAGATATGAGGGTGGCTCCATGAAAAGTGGGACACATTGTATATATTTGGACTTCCGATAGTCATCGATCAAGTTTAAAGTGAGTGAGTGGTTTATGTAGCTCTTTAAATATAGTGGTTTATTTTGGAAAGTACCGAGTTTAATTACTTGAAATTTATATCAGAAATTTGCTAAGAATGTGACCAAAATATTAAACAAATAAATAAATGTGCTTGTAGTAAACAATAAACCTAATTGTAAATAAATAAATAACAAGTTATGGAAAATCAGTGATATAGAACACAAGTTGAAATTTTTTGTCAAGGGAAATTTTTTGTACATATTACAAAAACCACCATATTATAAAAATAAAAACTACCAAGATAAAAAAGAATTAAGAACAGGGTAGTACTCAGGGAATAATAAAAACGGACTTGAAAACCATAGACAATAAGGACATAATGATAACATGAATTGGTCAATAAATAAATGTATGAAGTGTCATAGTGCACCTGATGATGAAAACACATATTACCACTGTGATGGTTGCAAAAATATAATTCACAAGGAATGTGCAAACCTAAAAAGTTCAGAAGTTAGATGCATGCCATTAAAAGAACGTACACTAAGACTAAGAACGTACACTAAGACTGCTATGTGAAAAATGTAATAATTTTATGGAAAAATTACCACAGTTAATAGATATAATTGAAGAAATGAGAAATGATATATCAAACCTTAAGGCATGCCACACATCAAAGAAACATGAAACGTGAAACAGGAAACATAAATCATGTTTCATAAAATTAACAACACACTGTGTTAAATGGGAATATGCACATCAGTGAAGTGCGTTTCATATGAGGGTAAAGCGAAACAAATCCTGTGTAAACTTGTTGCATGAAATAGGTTCTGCTCTAATTTCTTTTCACTTTTCACGTTTCACGTTTCCTGTTTCACGTTTCACGTTTCATGTTTCTTTGATGTGTGGCCTGCCTAAGCTTTGGCTGCATGGTCAATGACCTAATGCCATTAATAAAAAAAAAAAAAAAAACCTTAAGCAGATTATATCTAGTCAGGATAAAGAAAAACGGGTGGTGAGCACAGTAAACAAGCCGATAACGAGTTATGCAGAAATAACCAAACAAGGAGCAGAGCCAGTAATAATAGTCAAGCCAATTAAGGATCAATCAGGGGATGAAACGAAGACTGATATAAAACAGACGATAGATCCAGGAAATTTAGGAATCAACATCTCAAAGATTAAACAAGTTTCTAATGGAGGTGTTATAATTGGTTGTGAAAATAAAAAAGACATAAATGCGCTGCAAACAAAAATAAGTCAAGAATTAGGAGAGAAGTATAAAACAAAAATACCGGAATTAAAAAAGCCAAAGTTGAAAATTGTAAATATAAAAAGTGAAGATTTGAAGGAAAATATAAGTGAAGATGAAGAAGCAGAAGATGAAACAATAGTAGGTAGAATAATTAATCAAAATCGCATTAGCAGGGACGAAGAAACTCATCTGAGGATATTGAAACGTCAGCAAAACAAACTAACCAAAAATATAACACTAATTATGGAAGCTGATCCTAAAACACATAGCTACTTAGTTAACAGTGGTAAGGTAGCTATAGGCTGGTCAATGGGAAAAGTGCTAAATCATCTAAGTGTGATACAGTGTTATAAATGTATGGGGTATTTCTACAATCATGTTGCAAAAAATTGCGACCAGGAACAAGTATGTTCAATATGTTCTGGAGAACACAACTACAAATTGTGTACTTCCAAAGAGGAAAAATGTATAAATTGCATCAAGGCCAAAGAAAGGTTGAATATGAATTTAAATGTACAACACTCAGCTGTAAGTAAAACATGCCCATGCTATGAAAGAATACTTCAAAATTATATAAGAAAAATATTAATTATTAATTAAACATTAGAAACGAATAGCAATCAACATTAAGGAAAGATACAAGTGAACTCATATTATATACAAATCCTGAAGTATGTAAGCAAAATATAGAACCAGATATGTATCAATCAGTAAAGAGCAGTATAAAGAAAGCATTCATAAAAAATAGTTTAAATGTTAGTTTTGTTAATATTCGGCCCCTGAATACAGGTTTTGAACTATTTAACGACACAGTTTTAGAAAACAATTTTGATATAGTAGGGCTGAATGAGACATGGTTACAGGCAGATTAGACGACTGAATTAATACAAATACCAAATTACAATTTCATACACTCTGATCGACCAACTCGAGGTGAAGGAACAGGAGTATACATAAAGAAAAATATTAAATACAAGAAATACTATGAAAACGATCACTTTGGAAATGGTATTGAACAACTTTGGATAGTTTTAACTATTAAGAGTAGAAAAATAGGTCTTGGAGTAGTATATATAAAAATATAAAAAACCGATGGAAAACGTAGAGAGCTTAAATGAGGTAGTGGATATTTTGGAAAAAATATACCTCGAAGTAAACTCTATTATATTATTAGGTGACTTGAATATAAATCTACTAACCAATGATAATATGGAGTGTCGCAGATTGGTAACAATGTTAAGGAACTTCAATTTAAAGCAGATAGTGAATTTTCCAACTAAAATAAGAACAAGGAGTGAGAGTTTAATAGACATAATCTGTATAAGTGAAGATCGCCCTTGAGTGGCACAAGGCGACTAGTTACTGCCTATCTCTCCTGGGTTCGAGTCCCAGCTCCGGCAGATGGCAATGTCGGAGGGAATGGGTGTATGTGGTGTGTCCTGGTTAAGTGTCAGAATAGCTCTAAGCTAAACTTCGCCAGGACGTTAATATAAATAAGACGATTAAAAAAAAAATAATAATAAAAAAAAAAAAAAAAAAAAAAAAAAAAAAAAAAAAAAAAATCATAGTGAATAGTTGTGATTCATGTGATATGTTAAATCATTGAGTATAAAATAATAAAGAGGCGCAACTGTCAAGGTTTCGAGATTTTAGAATTGTATTTTTTTGCCAATAACTTCATGAGTGTCATCAATTTTTAGTGCTACGGGAAGGTATTTGTAATGTGGCTGTGTAGCCCTTAAAATTGAAGAAAATCATGAAGCTATTAGTAAAAAAATACAACACTAAAATCTCGAAACCTTGACAGTTGCATCTCTTTATCATTTTTTACTCAATGGTTAAATGTAACAGACCACATGCTTGTATTTTGTAATCTGGCTATAGAGAATGAAAAAACAGAGTTTGGTCAGTTGCATTATAGAAATTTCTCAAATTTTAATATAGAAGAATTTAATAATGATGCAGTAGTAATTGATTGGAACAAAATAAATAATATAAGTGACTTGAATGAAAAAGTAAATTGTTTATCTCAAAGTATCACAGAACTTTTTGACAAACATGCACCTCTAATATATTTTAAACCTAAACGGCCATACAAACCGTATATCACTTTCACAATAAAGCAAATGATAAAATTAAAGAATAAAGCACACAAAAAATATTTAAGAACTAAATTAGATAATGACAGGCAATATTATGTGGACTTAAAAAATTATTTAAGCATAGCTAGTAGGAACGAGAAAATTGCATATATGATTATGAATTAAAACGTAATAAAAATAACAGTAAAGCCATATGGAACAACTTATATTCATGGGGATTATACAAAAAAAAAGATAATACTATATTAAAAGAAACTGACTTTGATATCAATGAATTGAATAACTATTTTATAAATGTAGCTGAGAATAACAATGTTAATCCACACACTGTAGAATATTTCAAAACTAACCAAAAAGATTACAGTAATTTGTTAGAATTTAGGGAAATAACTAATAATGAAGTATTAGACACAATAAAAACAATAAGAACTAATGCAATGGGTATTGACGGTGTAAATTTAAGAATGCTGAAAATTGTTTTGCCTTTTTGTATAGATATATTAACACAAATAATAAATGAAAGTTTTAGAACAGGTGTGTTTCCTGAAATGTGGAAAAGCTCAATAGTTATCTGTTGCCCAAAAGTATCACAGTTAGAGAGAATGTCAGACATAAGACCTTTGAATATTTTACCTACCATGTCCAAAATAGCTGAAAAGTTAGCAGGAAAACAATTGAAATGTCATTTAGAGAAAAATAATATAATACCAGTAATGCAATCAGGATTTCGGGAAGAGTATGGAACACAAACAGCACTATTAAAAGTAGTAAATGACGTAGCACTGGCAATGGATAACCGAATGAGTACATTTTTAATATTACTTGATCAAAGTAAAGCATTTGATGTAGTAAACATTGAATTATTAATTGCAAAATTACATTATATAGGGTTAAATAACAATTGTGTGGAATGGTTTAAAAGCTATCTTATTGCAAGGAAACAGTCTGTTAAAGTAAACATGACATCAAACATGCTTGAAACTAAAAGCGGAGTACCTCAAGGTAGTATCCTGGGGCCGATACTTTTTACGATACCTATACACTTTTGATCTACTACAGTCACTAAATCACTGTAAACATCATCTATATGCAGATGATATTCAGCTATACATGTCACTTAAAGTGGAAAATGCTGTAGAATGTAAAAATAGAATTGAAGCTGACCTTGTCAGTTTTAGTCAGTGGTGCACTGATAATGCTCTGAGAATAAACCCAAATAAAACTATAGTCATGTGTGTTGGAAATGAGAATATAAGGAAAAAGATTGTGGAGCTAAATGTTAGAATATAATTAAATAATGTAGATATAAATTGGAAGGATTCACACAAGGTACTTGGTCTACACATAGACAAAAATTTAACATTTGAAACACATGTTAACAAAGTTGTATCTAGTGCATATATGAGGTTGAAGAATATACATAAATTTAAGTATGAACTTGATTCGGAAACTAAGTTAAAGTTAGTCAAAACATTGATATATCCACATATTGATTACTGCTGCAGTGTGTATTTTCATTACTTGACACAATATAATGCTATGAAACTTCAAAGAATACAAAATGCATGCATGAGGTTTGTCTACTGTATTCCTTATCGTGAACATGTCACACCATATTTTAATGATGAAATGAAATTATTAGGCAGAGTTAACTATTTATAGTTGCTTTTTGAAAAAACTAATTGAAACCAAAAAACCTCAGTATTTGTATAATTTGTTAACAAAAAGATCAGAAATACATAGTGTAAATATTCGAACAGATAATTACACAGTGCCACAACATAATACAAGAAGAAGAAGAATTTATTGAATTAGGTAACCCTAATATACAAACAATAAACAAATAACTATATATACTGCACATTAACATGAAAGGTACTATATACTTAAATAATAACATCGATATACTATATAAAGGATAATATAAGTATGAATAATTTACTACATCATATCGAAACTAATTAACGGTCCTAACATGTTTTATTAAATTGTTTTTAAAAAGTCTTACTGATATATATAAAGGATAATATAAGTATGAATAATTTACTACATCATATCGAAACTAATTAACGGTCCTAACATGTTTTATTAAATTGTTTTTAAAAAGTCTTACTGATGAGCTCGATTTAATGTCGTTTGGTAGCTTATTATAATGGTCAAAGCCTTTAAAAAATAATGAATTCATAGAGCATCGTTTATTACATCGAAATTCGAGGGATGTTTCTCCTATATGGCACCTACAATAATAAATATGACAATAAGTTTTGTTACATTACCGAAGTCTAAATTTAAAGAACATGTAAAAGCAATATTCACATAGTCCTTAGAGGAGTACCTATTATATTAATTTTAAGTATATTTTGTTTTTGTTTTTATATATCTGAATTGTTCTATTATATAATATTTATTGTATAAACTTTATGGTCATTATTTCATAGTAATATGCTGTAGTTTAGGTTATTGCCAGGACGAGTGGAAGAATGGCCTAGCCAAACTCGTTCCTTTTGTGTAAATTGATGTAAATTGTTGTATTTTGTGCTCGTTTTATATCTATTCTTTTACACAATAAATCCATTTATTATTATTATTATTATTATTATTATTATACTTACATATGACATATATTTTTCATTTTGTTTCCACACCACCACGCGGTAGAGCATCGGGCGCGTATCAACCATTATCAACCACATTTTCATTGTCTGAGGAAGACTGGAGTATCTTCGCCTTCGTTGGTTTCCTCGGAGATAAGGTAATCCAATTATAGATCGATTTATTCATTTTTAGTATTTGTGCATGAATGTCCCTGGCAATGAAAACAAATGGTGGAACATTGAAGACCAACTTTCCGACAGCTGTAAGTTGCTCTATATTCTCTAATTTGTGGAGCCGGATCCAACCACAATCTTGATAACTCTTGTTACTTCCACACCATGCTTGTATTTGTTGGTACGCTCTTGAAAAATGCTGACATGCAGCTGCGTGAGTAGGAGGTAGACATGAGAGGTTGAAATTATTTTTTGACAGCGATTTGGCAAACAACTCAAATCTTATATTGTCCAGATAGTTTTCGCCACTCTTGTCTCATCCTGCCTTATCTACATTATCTTGATGAGCGTCCGGATCTTTGAAAATTTGTACAATCTGTAACTTCTCATGTTTGCTTAAGAACTTAACAAATTTAATTTTGCCCTGCCTAAAACACAAAGAAGTTGTGTCGCTTTCACTAAATGCGTGTAGAAATAAAATATTGTCATGTACTTCTTTTGGCAAGTTTATCTTACTGGAACAATACACTTTTTTATTCGTTTCCCTTTGCTCAGTTTCATGAAATAAATGTTGGAGCAAGATGGAACTAATGCTGTCAGTAGCACCAAAACGTCAATGCCTTCGCCAACTATTACTACACATTCGTTTTCATGTGCAATTCCAACAGCGTATTAATAATTAGTGTCAGCATCTTCGTCAGCTTGTTTGACAACGAATTCTTTATTTTCGAGTTTCTTACGTAGCATGGAGATGAGTCGGCATTTATTCTTATCGTTCGATAAGAATTGCTCGTAAGACATAGTTGCTGTCATCGTCTCATCGAACAGTACATTTGCCACAGGAAATTTCTTCAGTCTTCAAAGACGCTCAGCTGATTTCGTACTTTTGGCAGCTAGCTCATCCGGATATCCATCGAAAACAGTGATGTTCTTTTCTTTGTATTTTTATTAATATTTTTTTGCATAGACCATATATTTGGATAGGATCAAAGAAAACGTTTCTTTTGCATGCCAGACAACTCGGTGAAGAGGATATCCGCATTTTCAAAATTTGCTTCATTGATTACAGGAGTAAACAATTCATAAAAAACTGATTTTCTATTTTGCTCATTCCTGATTCTTCAAAGAACGAGAGTGGATGATAATAATAATAATAATAATAATAATAATAATAATACTTTATTAACCCATTGACATACAAAAGTACATAAGGTAAGTCAAAGAAAAGGAAGACTATATAAAAGCATTAATTAATCGAAAGAGCTTTAAAATTTAGTAGGTACAATGTGCATATGATTGTCATATAATTTAATGGCTCGCAATTTTCTCTAGGAGATCTCAAGTACATTCAAGGGGTTCCTCTTTTTTTTTTTTTTTTATTGATTTATACAATGTATAAAGTCATTAAAGGTATTTTTTTGTTTCTTTCTTGAATTTATCATATGGGATTATAGACTTTAAATTTGCTGGAAGGGCATTAAATAGATGAACACTAATATAGCAAGGTGATTTTCTATATTTAGTTGTTTTATATTGCTTTTCCAGGAGTGCTGATGCCTGCCTTGTATTATAATCATGTATGTCTTTTTGACATTTAAATCTAGCAACGTTGTTTTTAACAAAAGTTACACATTTTAAAATAAAAATGGAAGGAAATGTTAATATTTCTTTTTCTTTAAATTTATTTCTGCACGTTTCTCTAGGATTAAGGTTATACAATAGTCTGATTATTCTTTTTTGGTTTACAAATACTCTTTCCCAACCAGTAGATTGGCCCCAGGAAAAAACATTAAAAGAAAGATGACTATATGCGAAAGCATAGTAAAGATTCAAGAGTCCTTTTTCATCTAGGCAGGATTTCATTTGAAGAATTGCATAATATGCTTTATTGAGTTTATCACAAACAAAGTCTAGGTGAGAGTCAAAAGAAAGATTTGAATTGAGCCAGGTTCCCAATAGCTTGACTTTATCTGAGAGAGTGAGCTGAGTAATATTTAATGTGTTAGATAGAAGCGGTTTCCTATTAAAAAAGTTGATTATTACAGTTTTGTTCTTATTTAGTATGAACTTATTTCTTTGGCACCACGTATCCATTTCTTCATACACTACTTTAATATTTTCTTGGAGTTCCTCAGGGGTTTTACCTGTTACAGTGATTGTTGTGTCATCTGCAAACATTGTAACCATTCCTTTATTTATAAATTTTGGTAGATCATTTACATATAGTAAAAAGATTAAGGGTCCTAAAACTGAACCCTGAGGAACACCAAGTTGTACCTCATATTTATTAGATAAGGTTTCTTGAATTTTAACTATAATCTGCCTGTTTGATAAGTAAGACTCAATCCAGGACAACACAGGACCTCTTATGCCTAGGTAATATAACTTATCTAGAACAAATGATGTATTAATGCTATCGAAAGCCTTACTTAAATCAAACATGATTGATACTACTAGGTTGCCTTAATCTAGTTCGTCATAAATGTAATTTAGAAATTGGTATCTGGCTGTTTCAACAGACTTTTTTGCTCTGAATCCATGCTGATCAGTAGTAAGTAAGCTATTTTGTTCAACAAATTTTATAATTATGTCATACATGCACCTTTCTAAGATTTTTGAGAATTCAGGTAATAGGCAGATATGTCTGTAATTATCAGGCTGCAATGGATATCCCTTCTTAAAAAGTGGAAAAGCTAATGCAACCTTCATTGTATCTGGAAATTTCCCACTCTGTAATGACATATTGATAACTGTGGTAAGAGGATGAATTATATAGTTACATATGTATTTAATTATTTTAGGAGAAATCATATCAATTCCGCAACAGGTTTTATTTTTCATTTTTGTTATTATTTTGCTAACGTCCTGTTCTGTTATTAAAGGTAAAAAAATAGAATTCTTGGAGCTAACTGATAATGTGCATGGGAGTGAAAGATTTTGACCAAAGTGTTCATTTACTGTTTGATTGCAAATGTTAGAGAAATAAGATGCAAACATTTCCGAGAGTTCTTTTGGTTCAGTAATAATTTGACTATCATTTTTTTGTAGTGACAATAAATTTAACGGTTTTTCTCTACCCAGGTTTTTATTTATAGTTCTCCAGGTCTCTTTTATTTTATTTGAGGCTTTATTAATTTTATTGCTATAATATTCATGTTTAGCCATTTTTATCTGTTTTTTATATTCTTTCTTACAGTCTACGTAAAACGATCTCATTTCTGCGAAATTTGTTTGTGCCATAATAAAATATATATTACTTAATTCTTTATCCATCATGTGAAGGTTTTTTGTATACCATGCGTTATATTTTATTTTTTTTTTTTTGTTAATTTTTTTTTTTTTAAGGGGTCAGTTCGAATTCAAAATATTGTTTTAGCTCTTTATCAGATTTCTTAGCAAGGGAAATTATCCGAAAAAGTATATCAGGATTGACAGGAACATCTTCATCATGTATTTCGTTCTTTGAAGTAAATCTTCGAAGAGGCATCACACGATTTCTGTTTTACCTTGCCGAAGTTTTCACCAATTATGCTTGTCATTGAAGACGTTCCGATCTCGTACGATTTGTATCAATCAATCTTTTCGTCTCCCTATACTCCAGTACTTATACGCATGACATTTATTTCATGAAACCGAGCAAAGGGAAAACAAATAAAAAAGTGTATTGTTTCAGTAAGATAAACTTGCCAAAAAAAGTGCAGGACCGAGTGCAGGACAATATTTTGTTTCTGCACGCATTTAGTGGATGCGGCACAACTTCTTTGTTTTTTAGGCAGGGCAAAATAAAATTTATTAAGCTCTTAAGAAAACATGAGAAGTTACAGAAAGTTGTACAAAATTTCAAAGATGTGGACGCTTATCAAGATAATGTAGATAAGGCAGGACAATAATTTATTACAGCCCTTTACGGAGATAAGAGCAACGAAAACTATCTGGATAATTTTTAAAATTTGATTTGTTTGTCAAATCGCTGTCAAAAAATAATTTCAACCTCGCATGTCTACCTCCTACTCAAGCAGCTGAACGTCAGCATTCTTTAAGGGCGTACCAACAATTACAAACATGGTGCGGAAATAACAAGAGTCCGCAAGATTGGGGTTGGAAGAACACAAAGAATGATCTGCCACCTGTAGGAACTACCAAAGATCCGGCTCCACAAATTCTTCTGAAGACCATATCTTATAAATGTACAAAAGGATGCAAAGTAACTTGCAGCTGTCGGAAAGTTGGTCTTCAATGTTCCACCATTTGTTTTCATTGACTTCATGCACAAATACTACAAATGAATAAATCGATCTACAATTGGATTATCTTATCTCCAAGGAAACCAACGGAGGCGAATATAGACAATGAAAATAAGGAGGTTGATAATGTAATCCAACTATAGAAAAATATGTAAAAAACAAAAACATTGCAGTGGATTAGGCCTAAAGGCAAACCACGTAAAAAAAAACCGACGTATACTCTACCGCGTGGTGGTGTAGAAACGAGTATGAAAATGTATGCCATATGCCATATACAGGGTGTCCCTGAAATTCTTGGCCGAACTTCACATACGTGATGTATGGAACAAAACTGTGAAAAAAGTCCCTATAGACATGTGCCCGGAAATGCTTGCTTACACACGAATTTCAAAATTGGAATAAATCAGCAACAAATTTTTATTAAAACAGCAAAAACAAATTTCATATCATACGCTATTTGTTATTAAACACGGTTAGAGCTAGTAATTGCTCGAAATGTCTTCCTTCAGCAGCAATACAGGCTTCGCATCTTCGAATCATTGATTGTCGAACTTGCTCAAGAATTCCGGGGCTATTTCGGACTACACGAAAACTTTCATTTATGCAGTCACGGAGGTCTTCTAAGGTGAGGTTCGGTGATGACTGTCACAATTACTAAGAAACAAAAATGCATAGGTATCTTAATCGAGTTAAGCGGTTGAAATAGCAACCTTAATATTTATTTTGCTTATTATATCAATTTTGAAATTCGTGTGTAACTTTTTAAGCAAGCATTTCCGGACACATGTCTATAGGAACTTTTTTCACAGTTTTGTTCCATACATCACGTATGTGAAGTTTGGCCAAGCATTTCAGGGACACCCTGTATAAGTACATATAATGATTATTTAGAGTACAAAGACATTACTATTTACTGACGAATGCAATGATTACATTAGACGCTAATATAATGCATTATATCACGAAAATATTGGAAGGGAAACATCTTATTACGTGCAGTTATGGGTTATAACTTGAAAAGGCTTCGTCCTAGGAAAAATGTACTAGAGGCTTTTTTATAGAGACTTTTGTTCTGAATAATATTAATAATAGCTCTTCTTACCGTAAAATGAACGGTTAGAGATATTCGCGAAAACCTTAATTTCCCATAAGGCGCCGAACGCACACCTCGTAGGGGGGGGGGGACTTAGTATTTTCAATACGGACATGAAATAAGTCGAATCCAGTTTTCTGGAAATTATTTCCGAATTGAGGCTATTTTTATGCTGACGCTTGGACTACTAACTAAAAAGCACTTCCTAATCAAACAAAATAGTGAATACACTGACCTATATACGAATCAATCAGGGGGTTCCCCAAGGATGTGTATTAGGACCATTTCTGTATTTAATATTCACTGCAGATCTGTCAACTACCAAAATGTACAGGGTTATTGGTTATAAAAATGTAACCCTCTCTTAACTTCGTTATTTTTTTAGATAAAAAAAAATTTTAAAAAAAAAGTTTTAGGGCATTCTATGAACTTTTTTACAACCTTATACAATAGTATACAGGGTGCTTCATAAAAGCGGCACAAAACAACCTTATGTTTTTTTAGGATGATAACTGGCCCCTTTCTGACGGCCCGACAATGACTTTTGAAGGTACAGTGGAATAAAGTAGGGCATAACCAGTAACATCTCTAGCATGAAAGTGGCCGACAAAAAATAATAAAGTTTTGTTTGGATAATACCTGGCCCCCTTCTGACGGCCCAACAATGACTTTTGAAGGTACAGTGGAATAAAGTAGGGCATAACCAGTAACATCTCTAGCATGAAAGTGGCCGACAAGAAATAATAAAGTTGGTACGAATTTTTGAAATTCGTGGATGATACCTGGCCCCCTTCTGACGGCCCGACAATGACTTTTGAAGGTACAGTGGAATAAAGTAGGGCATAACCAGTAACATCTCGAGCATGAAAGTGGCCGACAAGAAATAATAAACTTGGTACGAATTTTTGAAATTCGTGGATGATACCTGGCCCCCTTCTGACGGTCCGACAATGACTTTTGAAGATACAATGGAATAAAGTAGGGCATAACCAGTAACATCTTTAGCATGAAAGTGGCCGATAAGAAATAATAAAGTTGGTACGAATTTTTGAAATGTGTGGATGATACCTGGCCCCCTTCTGACGGCCCGACAATGACTTTTGAAGGTGCGGTGGAATAAAGTAGTTCATAATCATTAATTTTTATCAAATAAAAATTCTCGACAGGAGATAATAAAGTTGCTATGAATTATAGAAAATTATTTTTACTTGAACCTTTTTTATGCTTCGGTCTCTTCGACAATGATGTGTGATGTTTAATGACAACAGCGACTGATAACAAGTAATCAACAAATAATTAAGTGGGAATAAACAATTTCTTAGGTACCTATTTATTTTAGATTTATTAGAAAATAATTAATATAGGTAACTATTCAAATAATATTACGTATGTAGTGAGACATTTTTGTCACTCCACTTTTTCCCAGTCGTTTTTTTCACTCCATTTTTTCCACAGGCCACTTTTCCCACTGATTCTTTTTCCCACTGACCTTTTTTTCCATAGGATACTTTCTCATTGCTTCTTTTTCCCACTGACCTTTTTTTCCATAGGCCACTTTTCCTATTGCTTATTTTTCCCACTGACCTTTTTTTCCACTAAAATTTCCCACAAAAATTTTCAATAAAAAAAATTTATTGGTAAATATATTAAGATATTTCAGATTTTACAAACTATCAAAAACATTCAATTAAAAAAAAATTTATTCGTAAATATATTAAGATATTTCAGATCTTATATACTATCAAAAACAATCCTGCCTTCTTTTCTTTTCTTAGTATGAGGGGACAATATGGCTTCGACCATTTTACTTCGTTGAATTATACGTTTGACAGAAAACAAATGTCATTAAAGTGTCAAGTCAATAAATAAAAACATAGTGGAAAAATAAACTATGGGAAAAAATCTCGGAAAAAATTACCTATGGAAAAAAGAACTATGGGAAAAAATGGTCAGTGGAAAAAATGGAGTGACAAAAGTGTCGTACAATCGTAAAATAAACTATGAGAAAAAATGACTTATGGAAAAATAAACTATGGGAAAAAATGACATATGAAAAAAAAACTATGGGAAAAAATTACCTATGAAAAAAAACTATGGGAAAAAATGTCCAGTGGAAAAAAAACTATGGGAAAAAGTGGACAGTGGAAAAAATGGAGTGACAAAAGTGTCGTACAATCATTACATATTTTCCGGTTGAATATTAGTTCTAGTCTGTAAATATTTATATATTTCCAAATTACATGAACACATTTTAATTCAGTTTATTCATGCAATAAACAGCATTTATATTTGTTACATTTTATGGGAAACGGTGAGGAGGATCCGCTGGTGCTTTTACTTTATGTAGACACATCAGAGGCCGCGGTGTTGCCATACTGCGGAACCGTGGATGAAATACCGTGGCTGTGTTCACAGCCGATTATAATGATATGTTTTAACTGAATATTGAAAAATACACTGGTGTCTCGGTTAAAAAAATACCAACAACATATCGTCGTGGCGCCTCCAAATTACACTATGTGCATTTTTTCAAAAATGCGTTTTTAATTCCTCGTAATGGATTGGTGGACTCTTTATCTACCTGTATACCTAATCTGCCGAAATTTTTATTAATTTTATTTATTTTTTATTATTAAAATATTCCGCTGTGCTCTTCTCAAAAATGGAGCGTTGAAAACAGCATTGTGCATCAATATGCAACTTCTTACACATAGCGGATTTCGTATATAAAATGTTTTCGATTGAAAATGCGCTGTGTTGCAAATTACACATAGCTGTTTTGACCAGAAATATCCGCAATTATGTTTAGTCAAAGTACACATAGCAGAGTTTGTTTACGATTAACACGGCTAGTCTGGCTCCAAGTGTGGTTTTAAGTTTAAGTTTTTCCGAAGTTATTACGTTTGTTCATTGAATTTTGGACAATAATTATATTTTCAAGTGTTATCCAGTATCTGGGCACCTGCCATCTAATTGGTAAGTTAATATTGTTTTATTTAAAACAAATTTAGACGATAAGTAGGTACCTATCTAATATTATTTAAATGTTTGGTTATGTTAGGACACTGAAGTCTGTCTTTTTCTGTGGAAATAATCCAAACCCGGGAAATTTAAAAATTTTATTATGATTGACTATTTTCTGGCCTTGTTCACACTATATACACATTTAGGCAAAGTGCACTAACATTTTTTTTTAAAAACGTTTATTTAATTTAAAGTTGGTCTCCACTGTACACATACTTTGTATATCTTTCTTTCTGGAACCACTTTCTTACTTCTAGTCGTCACAGATATTTAACTTTACTTTCTGTTGCTTTTTATTTTAGCTTTGTACAATGGTATTATTCCCGCAGAAAAAACAGACTCTAGCATACGACGATAATGCGTATTCTGTTGATGTAGGTTCAAAAATTAAAATTATATTTTACGGCTATTGCTTCCACATCACGTCACGTGAGCTAATAATACTGCTGATAGTGTTGTATAGACCAAAAAGGTTTTTTTTTCACTAAAATGGATTTAAAGGTTTTAAAACATTGTCTATTTTTTTACAGTTCGACGATGGAAATGAAAAGGCGATACCTCTCTAGAACAGAATACCTTGTGAATATGGCAATTAACAAGCATAAGAAGACAAATAATATTCCTATAAATAATAACAGTATGGGCAGTGATATTGATAGTAAGGCGACGAATGTTTCATTTGAATTATCCACTTCATTTTCCAACCAAAGTATAAACCCCAATGATACTCTAGATACCAACCCCAACGGACTAGATGTAGATAAAGAAATAGACCATTTTCTATTACATTTAAATGGAAGTTCAAAAAATGTTATCATTTCTTCAACTCCTCAGCGAACTCCTCAGCTGCAACAAAACGATGTTCAAACTGACGTTTTTGAGATTTCACATTGTGGTGAGCTAAATGCAGTAGAAAATCCACAAAATATCAATATTCAGTTGGAAGATGTGAATAAAAATATAATTCTGATTTCTGTTCACAATGACGAGCCACCAAGCAATATTATTTTAAAAGAAAACGTTTCTGAACAAGTCACTGACTCTGAGTACCAAGTAGACTTACCAACTGGCTTTTTGAGATTTCACATTGTGGTGAGCTAAGCGCAGTAGAAGATCCACAAAATACCATTACTCAGTTGGAGGATGTGAATCAAAATTTAATGCTTATTTCTGTTCACAATGACGAACCACCAAGCAATATTAATTTAAATGAAAACATTTCTGAACAAGTCACTGACACTGAGTACCACGTAGACTTAGAAGAAAAAGAGAATGTGAATCAAAAAGAAAAAAACAAAAAATTACGCTTACAGGGAAAAACATATAAGACTTACAAAAGAGTTTCTCAGAAAGCGTACATCCTTATAGAAAGAAAAGAAAGATAAATACAGCCTAAACTATGTTCACATGGAAGGTCGGAAAACCAAAAAGAAATTAAAAAAACTAATAGAAGTTTTATGTGCGAAACTATTTCTGAGAAATATAGAAAAAAACAGTTTGATTTATTTTGGCGACTGGAATCTTGGGACGCCAAAAGGGCGTACATTAAGGGATTGGTTGACTACAGACCTGTAATAAGAAGAAAAACGTTAGTAAAAAATCCACGAAAATGTAATGGCTTTGATTGCTTTTTACCTGGCCCTTCTGGAGTAAAGGTTAGGGTATGTAGAAACTTTATTTTGTCGACATTTGATTTAAACATTCAATAACTGGATTCAGGACAATGTGGAGATAAGTGTTTCAAGCAACAGCAGTATTAATAATAGTGAAAATTTAGGTAATAGCCACAAGGTACAAAATAAAGAAGACAACATAGAAAATATTGAAAACAATAATAATAAAGAAGTTAAAAAAGGAGAGAAAAGGAAGAAAACAAAATCTCACATTGAAAAAAGGAAATTAAAAAAAAGTAATGAGAACAAAAACAAGCAATACAAGTCTGATTCGGTAGAACAATGGTTAGGGTTACTGCCGAAAGTCCCTAGCCATTACTGTCGTTCCTCAAGTTCCAGAACCTACGTTGAAGACTCTTTTAGATCTTACAGGCATATGCATGCAGTGTACAAGGAATGGTGTTTAGAAAGACAGTGTGAAGCGGTGGAAAGAAAATGTTTTAGTGAAATCTTGGAAAAAAATAAAATATCCATATTTAAACCACGTAAGGATCAATGCGATACCTGCGTTGGTTTTAAAAATGGCAATATTTCAACAGATGAATACGACCTTCATATTTTAAAAAAAGAAGAGGCTAGAGCCGCCAAGCAGAACGCAATTGCATCTTGTTCAAATACAACTCTTGTAGTTACAATGGATAAACAAAGTGTTCTACTCTGTCCGAAGCTGCTGGTTTTGAAGCAGTACTACAAACAAAAATTACAGTTTCACAATTTCACCTTTTACATAAACAATAATAAAGACGTGCATTGTTATGTTTGGCATGAGTGTGATGGAGCAGTAACTTCCAACGAATTTACCACTTGCATCTTAGATTTCCTAGAAAAAGTGGGAAGTCAGTACACCAAAATAATAATTATATCAGATGGATGTACGTACCAAAATAAAAACAAAGTTCTCGTTAGCGCATTGTCAGATTATACACTTAAGTATCCCGAGAAAGAAATTCAACAAGTTATCCTAGAAAAGGGACAAACCATGATGGAGGTGGCCAGCTTCCACTCGACACTGAAACGACTTTTTAATCCTCCAATATTTACACCTGCTGACTATGTAAGTATAATCCGTCAAGCACGTCCCAAACAACCGTATGTCGTTAATCAAATAGAATAAGGCATTCGATCTAATTAATCATTCAATCCTCAATAAAAAGTTAGCGAAATATGGTCTCAGAGGTAAAGCAAATGATTGGTTGACGTCATACCTTACAAATAGATTTCAAGTAGTGGAAGTCAATGGTAAAAGGTCTACAAAATTGAAAATTGAAATTGGCGTACCACAAGGGTCAGTACTGGGACCTTTATTGTTCTTGTTTTATATAAACGCCCTACCGAGTTTTTCTGACGAGTTTCTAATCATGTTTGCAGGTGATAATTCATATTTATGTTGCGGCAAAACTATTCAATAAACGTTATCCGCCATACAAGAAAACATTGAGAGATTTGCTGAGTATTTCAAATCAAATAGGTTGTTTTTAAATATAACTAAAACGGCATTTATCGTATTTTCTCCTAGAAATTCTGTGTATGAGAGATGTCATTTAATTAAATTGGAGGGCAAATCAATTCATCAAGTAAGTTCTACAAAATTTTTAGGAATAAATATTGATAACGCTCTAAATTGGAATATACACATATGCACTGTCGCCAAAAAACTTGCCTCTACATGCTACGTGCTGTACAGGTTATCTAAATTTGTTAGTATACAAACACTTTTGACCTATTATTATGCTCAATTTGTATCTAGAGTTTCATATGGGATAATTTTTTGGGGCTCAAGTCATAATTCTGATAGGCTATTTAAACTTCAAAAAAAGTCAATTCGTTATATAGCAGGGGCATCTAAATTTGAAAGCTGTAAAGATCTATTCAAGGATTTACAATTATTAACCCTACCCTGTATTTATATTTTAGAAGTACTAACTTACGTAAAAACTAATACTAGGCAATTTTTACCTAATAATTTTACTCATAACTATAATACGAGAGAAGGGGATAATTTGATGATACTTTTGCATAGTCTGTTGAATTATGAGGAAAGCCCAAAGTATTTGGGTATATTGTTATATAATAGGTTACCAAGTTCATTTAAATCCATTAACAACATCAGAATTTTCAAAAAACATGTTAAAAGTTTTTTAATTCAGAATTGTTTCTACACAGTAGAAGATTATTTAAAGATGTGAGAATAGGGTTATTTCATGTTAAAGAAAAACTTAAAAATACCTATCAATTTGGATAGTAGAATATGCAAGAATAATGTATTGGTAAATACCATGTCTTTATTATTTGTTAATTATTCATAAATCAATAAAAAGTATCGTCAATAATTTCAAATTTTATTAACTTCTGACGTCACGGTTTAGAACTAAATCTAGGAAGATTTGTTTTTGTTAAGAGTCCAGTAGCATTTGACACTTTTGACAGTTTGCTTTAGTTTGTGTTAGTTCATCATTTTTTACTATTATGGAGCCTAATTTCGTTAAAGCTAGCAGTGAAAATTTACCTGAAGTTATGATTCAGGATTTCTTTGCGAAAAATATGGACTTTTTCAGTGTCGAGTTTAAGAGCGTGAAAAATGTGAGGTTAGTTTTCTTGAGAAATTTTTATCTACGCTATACTGCGCATGCGTAAACATTTACGTCACGACTGTTGGCGGGAACTTAATATTTTCAAATTACAAACCGAGTTTAAAAATACGTAGGCGCAAAAAAAATACTTTTTTTCCAAATATACAGTATTTTTAAGTGTTCCTGACATTTAACATAAATATAAATTGTGAAATAACCCCATTGTATTGATTGTATCTATTAAGTGTTACTTATTTATATTATTTAATTCCTCGTGCACACATATTTTAAATTTGTTTGTTTTCTACTTTAATTGTAAGTATAGTTTGTTTCTTTTTATTTGCCAACAGTTGATGTTGACTTAATTGTAGTATAAATATCTTGTATATATTATGTTCTATGTTCTATGTGATAAGCAGGGCGCAGATGTGTTAAAGTGCCCATTATTTGTGACTAATCCTATACCATTGTATTTGGTCTTTTGGATAATAAAATATTATTATTATTATTATTATTATTATTTCAACTTTTTTTAAAACTTCGAAATACTTAACTCAAACTATTCTTCAATTAGACCAGGTAAAAAAATCGGTGAGGCTACAGTCACAGATATTAGAGCGTTACAATACAAAAACGGAGACGTGTATTATAAACTGCGACATAGTGAAGAATGGACCATTCTGAACCAAAGAAGAGGCAAGAAAACCGCCCAATCAGTAAAGCCACTCTACAGGTCCGCTATAAAAATTGAAAAATCTAAATTCGACAGCCTTCAATGTCTTAAGGAATTTATGCATAAGTATAACCATCTGTTTTACGACAACTTAAAAACAAAATAATTTTATTTTTATTTTAAATTTGATTTGATTTAAATTTGGAGTATTATCCGTTCAAATGTTCAAATGTATTTAATAATAAAAAGTTTTTGCTATTAAAGTGTTTCAAAGTACAGTTATTAAAAAATAAAAACCGCTAAGTGATAATAATTAAATGGCCGAAATCCGCTATGTGCAATTGCTCACAAAAAAATGGAAATTATTAACCTTAATTAACAAAATATGTAAATTGTAGTAAGCTATGATAAACATATCACAGGAAAACTCAACTAATGTGGAAATCCCTGAAGTTTTAAAAAAAATAATAAAAACTGACTTCACCAAATTACAAGAAATAATTAAAGAAACAAATTGGATAAACGTGTTAAATGAAAATGATCCGGAAGTAGCCACACAAAATTTTACAACAGAGTTGATAAACATACTTGAGAAGTCAAACACTATAAAAATTATAAAACAGAAGCAGTATAAGAAGATAAAACCATGGATAAGCAATGGAATAATTATTTCTATAAAAAATCGAGATAGATTAAAAAAAAATTAATAAAGAATTTTACCAGTACCAAAGAAAATGAATATAAAGCTTATCGAAATAATCTAAAAAAAATCATCAATGAGGCTAAAAATAATTATTACAAAAATAAAATTAATGAAAATGTTAAAGACATAAAAAAACTATATCAACTTATATCAGATGCAACAAATGAGAGCAAAAAAAATTGCAATAATAATATACAAATTCTTGATGATACTAGCAATAATTTCAACAATGATCAAGACATGGCCAATTTCTGTAATAATTACTTCTCAGGCATAGGTTTGGAGATGTTAAGTAAAATATTTTTAAAACCGGTTGATAATAATGAATTAATTAGGCAAATTAACAGTTTAAAAAACAATAGTTCACCTGGTCCAGATGGAATTAGCTCAAATATCTTAAAAACTGTACATCTATACATCATTTCTCCATTAAAACACATTATAAACTTAATTTTTAAAACTGGCATAGTTCCAAGTCAATTTAAAGTGTCCACGATAACCCCTATTTATAAATCGGGCAATCCTAAACTAATTAATAATTATCGACCAATAAGCTTAATCAATAACATAGCTAAAGTATTTGAAAAATGCCTTAAGGAACGATTAGTTAACTTTCTCAAGAACAACAATTTACTCTCCAGTTTGGATTCACAGAAGGTTTAAGCACGGATGACGCTATGTATGAGGTAATAAAGGAAGTAACAGATCAACTTGATATGAATAAAAAATGTATAGCAGTCTTTTTAGATCTGGCAAAGGCTTTCGACACGGTACCTCATGAAAAACTTCTCAAGGTACTTGAACACTGTGGAGTTAGAGGCATTGTTTTGAAAGTTTTTGAATCCTACTTAGCGAATAGAAGTCAGTGTGTTAAAATTAGAGATGTACTTAGTGATCCAAAAAATATTCAAATTGGTGTGCCTCAAGGTACAGTTCTAGGACCTATACTTTTCAATGTATAAATTAATTCCTTAACCAATATAAATATCAAGGGTAAAGTCATCTCCTACGCTGATGATACTGTACTCATTTTCAATGGAGCTACCTGGGATGAAACGAGAGATCGAGTAAAATTTGGGGTCGAAAAAGTTAAAGTTTGGCTTGACATATATAAGTTATCGTTAAATATAATAATAATAATAATAATAATAATAATAAAAGGGCTTTATTTTAAACTCAGTGAAGTCCAGCATAAGCTGTTCTACTTAACTGAGGATGTAAAAATTCAAATTACATGGAATTAAACAATACATATAGATATATATATATATATATATATATATACACATATACAAAACATATATAGTACAACATAGCAGTAAGATAACAAGTGCTATAAAAATATTACAATAATTTTAGTAAAAGTGTAATGGTATATTAAATTTTTGTATACAACAATTATACTCTAAATAGAGCGTTACAACATTTAGGTTCGGCTTTGTATATCGAGGAGGTGGCTTCTATATTTACACTTGAATGCTATTATTGATAATTTATGTAGCGTGTTAGGAATACTATTATATAATTTGGCAACTGAATATGAAAAACACCTCTGGAAAAGAGTAGTTTTATATTTGGGTATATTTAAATTCTTAAAATTTCTAGTATTAATGTTATGAACTGTATATCTAAAGACCAACTTTTCTTTTAAATATTTAGGAGTACCTGTGTCTTTCAATTTGTGAATTGCACATGCAAGATGTAGCTTCCGTAAATATAAAAAAAACAAACTATATTGCATTTTCCTTAACATCTGTAAACCGTCCTAATTTTAACAACATAAAAGTAGACAACTTAACGGATACAATAAAAGAGACCACAAACACCAAGTATTTGGGTATAATAATTGACAAGAATCTAAAATGGGACTGTCATGTAAATTATTTAACAAAAAAAATTAGATGTCTCATACATAAATTTTATCTTTTAAGACAATTCCTAAGTCAAAACTTATTACTAACATTATATCAAACACTGGTGGAGTCTCTTATTCGATATGGCATAATAGTTTGGGGGGGTCTATACAATAACGTTTTAAAACAATTAATGGTTGCACAAAATACAATGTTGAAAATAATTTATAAAAAAAATCGCTTATACTACCCTACAAACCTGTTATATTGTGAGAAGATATGTAACGTTCGCAGCTTATTTTTCATTTCTACTTGCTGCTTTATACACAAGCATGCTAAAGTTAAACACTACATTGATCACTGTTATAACACTCAAATCAGAATAAACCAGCATTTAACCATACCAAATAATAGAACAAACATAAACCAAAAGTTCATGAATTATCTAGGTCCGAAGTTCTATAATATTCTGCCTTTAAATATTAAACTGATAGATAATATCAAAAAGTTTAGGAACTTATGTAAATTGTATGTAATACATAATTATAACTCCTTTTTTTTAATTATGTGAAATATGCTCAATCATGAGTCTCTCTTCTGTATAGAATGCCTACCTTTTTACTATGAATGAATAATTATAAACAAAATGAAGTTTTTTTCCTTTTTGATTCTTTAAGTTAATCATTTGCTAAATATATGGTGCATACGGGCAGTTATGGTTTCATAATTACCTAGGTACCAAAATTCTTACCCTTATCTGTACATCATATATTCCAATTTGATTTGATGTATATTGTATATACGTGTATTTGCTTTTATAATGTTTTGTTTGTAGTGTTTGTATTGTATTCTTATATTATCTATTGTACAATACTGAAAATTATAATTTGTATCATTTTGTACTGTATTGATGAAGTAAGAAGTAAGAAATAAAATTACGAAAGTATCAATAAATTAGCTCTAGCTTTAACTTTTTTTTTTACTTTTTATCACAGTCATCAAGCGAAACACATTTTTCACGTTTTATGTAAAATTTATAAAACTGCACATAGCGCAATTTGGAGGCGCCACGACGATATCTTCAACGTAATTCATCCTGTATGATTGAAATATATTCTACATTTAGGTTTTATACAAGCGTACTTAATAATAACAAAAATATCCAATTTGATATATTTATATTAAATATATAAATTCTGTACGTAAACATCGAGACTACTTTAGAATGTAATTATTGACGAATTTGTCAAAACAATTACTTTCCATCCATAACTATATAGGTACTATAATTATGAAACATTAAATTAATAACTGAAATCATAGCGCGTAAAGCACAAAAATATTGAAATTAAAGAATATTTAACTTTTTTACAATTCTCTTTCTTTGCTTGATATGCAATGTTTATAAATGACTTTATTTAGACTTTATACAGGCATAATAATAACAAACATATCCAATTTTATATACATACTTACTTATATTGATGTTTCATCTAAAATAAATAAATGCTTTGGATAGTGGTCAAATTGTTTGTGGCCTTTTTCTTGACCTATCTAAAGCATTTGACACCCTCAATCATGATCATCTTCTTTATAAGCTGGATAGTATTGGCGTCAGAGGTGTAGCTCTTAGATGGTTCTCTAGTTACCTTAAAGATAGACAGCAAAAAACCAGAATAATTATAGATGGTGCAGTATATGAATCAGATATAGAATTTTCCAACTTGGGCGTTCCTCAAGGCAGTGTCCTGGGGCCACTTCTTTTTATAATTTATTTAAATGATCTACCAAATACTTTGCACAATTTAAGAGCCAGTCTAGCGAGCTATGCTGATGATAGTAACATTTTATTAATGGGAAAAGATATCGAAGATATTCAAAATTCAATCCATACTATATGGAATAATGTTAAAGACTGGTTTACCATAAATCAACTAATTCTAAATAAGGAAAAAACAAACTGTGTTGTCTTCAAGACGGACAGGGCAAATGTTGCAACTCCTGTAAAATTTACAGCTAATAATACAGACATCTTTACTTCTAACCAAAC
The DNA here is from genome assembly GCA_963680705.1 of Rhagium mordax. NCBI lineage: Eukaryota > Metazoa > Arthropoda > Insecta > Coleoptera > Cerambycidae > Rhagium > Rhagium mordax. Next base: position 53,736,757 of record OY796656.1, on the reverse strand, counting down.
GAAATTACTTGGTATAACCTTAGACAACAATTTAAAATATTATGAGCATGTAGATATACTATGCCAAAAATTGAACAGTGTCTGTTTTGCCCTTAGGGTACTGTCTAAGTCATTTGATATGTCTCTTTTGAGAACAACATATTTTGCAAACTTTATTTCTTTAATAAAATATGGTATACTTGTATGGGGTACCTCGCCCAACATAAACAAAATATTCCTTCTTCAAAAACGAGCTTTAAGAATCATACTCAAGATGAAGTTTTCTGACTCTTGTCAAAGTTTACTAAATTACTATAAGTTACCTCACTCCTTCTCGGCACTTTCATATTTGTACATCAAAGGCATACAGCGAACACGTGTTGTTATCATAAAGCGACACGGATACCGGGTGTATTAGCAACGTTTAAAAACGCAATCAGCGCAAGAAGTCCTGTACCTAGGTCACAGAAATCATTCGTAGAGTGAACGAGTGCCACTGTGTACATGCTAGAGAGTGATGCTAGAGGATCCCTGGTACCTTTAACCACAGGTAGCATGTGCTTTAATCGAGGACGCAGGGGTCAAGGGGTCAAGAGGTAGGGGGTAGGCGAGCTGAAAAGTGGGGCACGCGAATTCGTGCCTTTCCAAGAGTGAGGTAACTTATAGTAATTTAGTAAACTTTGCTCTTGTAGAGGAGTATTCGCATGCAATAGACTCCTCACTGTACCAGCTATATATATATATATATCAATGTCTTCTATATTTAAAAAAATTTGAATGCCAATTTTCAAAATCGGAAATGCGTCATCTATATGACACAAGACATAAGGGCAACTATATATACCCCAAACATAAATTAAGCTTAACAGCAAATGGTCCCTATTATCCTATAAAATTCTTTAACTTTTTGCCAAGCTATATTACAGATGAAGGAAATTATTTCAAATTTAAAAACAAAATTTTCAATTATTTGTGTGAAAAGGAGCCGTACACAATAAATGATTTCGTTACATAAAATTTATTATCATGTATAAATGTAACATTCTTCCTTACAGACTGTTTGTAAGGATCCATTTTTTTTTCTAGTATACCGGGTGGTCACGAGTCAATGTACGCCCCCAATTTTTTTGTTGTTTTTGAATTTAAAAATTTCGTTTTTGGTATACGTGAATAAGACAAAAGTGGGCTATTTTTAGACTAACAGGAACGAAAATATCACTTCCTTAGGGTAAATTCCGTTTTTTGATTAAAACCTAAAAACAGTCGTATCTATCAATAATTTAAATAACTATTTTATGGTTTACAGACAAGCTTACTACCTTGCTAATAATTTCCATAGCCTACTTAGTAATTTTCTTACATCGCATTCATGACGCGGCCATTTTGTACAAAATAAAAAATCGTTCGTATCTCACTTATTTTTTGGAATTTTTGAAATTCGAAAAAACCGCTGCAGTTAGAATTTCATGTTTTATAAAACATCAAAAAAAAAACATGGTCATTCCATTTAAGAAAAAAAAGTTGATGTCACTTCCGGTTCAACCGGAAGTGATATTTTCATTCCTGTTAGTCTAAACATAGCCCACTTTCGTCTTATTCACGTATACCAAACACGAAATTTTTAAATTCAAAAACAACCAAAAAATTGGGTGCGTACATTGACTCGTGGCCACCCGGTATACCTAATACCTTTTATTGGGCTTAATATTTTCTCTTACTTTATCTGTTCACTATTTAATATATTTTATTATTGTCATTTGTCTCATTGTATTTTTACTAGGGCTGTCAACTAAAACCGGTTTTTTGGATAATCGGTTAACCGGTTTTGGATTATTCGCGGTTTGATGTAAAACCGAAAACCGGTTACTCGGATAACGGATATTCGACTAACTGGTTTATCGGATAACCGGATATTCAAATAACCGATTTTTCGGATAATCGAATATTCGAATAACCGGTTATTTGAATAACAGATTTCTTTTAGTTTAGTTGCATTTGTTCGAAGAGAGTTGACGCAAAATTGGAGCATCGTAAAACAAAATTTGTTGGAAAACCCAAAAAATATAGTAATAGTAATAGTAATAAATAATTGAACGTGATCAATTGGTGCAATAAATAGTGCAAACAATGGTACAGCGATCCAGTGTGTAATTGTGATCGTTTCCAAAGGAACTACAATATTGTGATACTTAAGTGTTAAAATCGGTATACTCACTAGGATTGTTAGGAATCCCAATATCTTGAGGGTTGAATTAACCTTTACTTATTACACCCAATAAAGCATCAAACACTAAATTTTATTGCAATACAATACAATGAAGGAAGAAATCATTTGTGCGCCTAATATCAAAGTCAAGACAGTCGTGAAGCGTCGTGAAATGAAAATATTAAATTTACTTGTCTTCTAAAATCGAAATTCTGAATTCAATCCAATCTGTTTTCTTAGTAATCGATTTTATAAAGTCCCGATAAATCGGTTTTTGGATAATCGGATAGTCAATTTTTTTATAACCGATATCCGGTTATTCGGATAACCGGTTAGTCGCATATCCCGTTATTCGGTTAACCGGTTACCCGGTTTTATCCGAAACCGAGTTTTTAGAAAACCGATTAACCAATTTCACTTTTTTCCGGTTTTTGCCAGCACTAATTTTTACATTTGTCACATTTGTGTACTTAGTCTTTCTACATTTTGTATTGACATGTATCAAACATTATTCTGTATGTAATGTCTCATGATATTTAATAATAATAATAAATTTAAATCTCTAATAATAATAATAATAATAAATGAGCTTTATTGAAAATACTTCAAAGGGCAATTGACCGAAGTCCTTCAGCCCGTGTTGAAATACATTTTACAGTATTAAGAATTATATTATATAATAATATAACATAATAAAATAATATATAATTATAAGATTTACAAAAAAAAAAAAAAAAGTACTTAATAATATAACGTTTTGCTCTAGTATTAATTATAAGGTCAAAATTTTTGTTACATCTCTAATAATTTAATTATTAAATTTATTGGACTTTCTACAAGAGTTTCTACAATATAAAACTCAAAAGGTCTAAAATTATTATTAATGAGAAAAAACAAATTTTTTAACTCGCCACCGAGCTCATCACAAAATTCATTCATTATGGTCACCGAGTGGTCACCAATTAAAAAACGATGTCCCCAAGAAGATGTATAGTTGGAATCTCGGTTGGAATCAGTTGCTTTCGAACGACCTGCGGCATACTTTTCTGAATATATTGTTCCGGATGTATCGGCTTGGCTACATCGCTTTCAGCTATCGCTCGTTCCCTTTTTCCAACTGGTTACAGGAGTCATTTTAAAAGCGGTATATCCACAACCCACAGCTAGTTGTACGCACTGTTGCCACGTCTACGATATTAGGACAGTGGACATGGAAAACAGGCCGCGGGTCATTCGAAAGCAACTAATTCCAACTGTACAGGGTGTCCCAAATTGCTTGATTTTGGCTGGTTTTCCTATTTCCAGACCAGGTAGAGAAAAACTGACATATGAGTCTAGAGCTCGATTTTTGTGAAACGCCGATTGGTGAAAACCACATTTCGATATCTCTAACCGTTTCCGAGATATCGGCAAAAATTGACATTTTACAGATTCCGAAAAACTTTTTTTAATGTTAAAAAATGTCATTTTTAAAGAGAAATGTGTTATATTGGCAGCAAGGATGACTAGACATATCTTTGGCATATATATTTTTGGACAGCTTATTTTTGTTTCCTATTTTCTAAAGTCAAAGCCAAACTATGGTTTCCATTTGAAATTACAAAGTTAGCTTTGATATCAAATAATCGAAAAGCGATATATTTTTTTTGACAAATGCATCTTATTCTACGTCAAAAAGTTTTTACCGTTAGAAAAAATATCCACAAATAAAAAAGTTTGACAGTTTTTCGGAATCTGTAAAATGTCAATTTTTACCGATATCTTGGAAACGGTTAGAGATATCGAAATGTGGTTTTCACCAATCAGCGTTTCACAAAAATCGAGCTCTAGACTCATATGTCAGTTTTTCTCTACCTGGTCTGGAAATAGGAAAACCAGCCAAAATCAAGCAATTTGGGACACCCTGTACATATAGATGAGCTAGTGGATAGTGAAAGAATATACATGTACATCTTCTTGGGGACATCGTTTTTTAATTGGTGACCATGATGAATGAATTTTGTGGTTAGAAAAAAAAAATTTAATAATTTATTTTTAGACGTTTTGAATTTTGTAATTTTTAATCCAATTTTTATCATGTATTAAAGAAAGTCCAATAAATTTAATAATTATACGTTTAGAGATGAAACACCAATATAAGTAAATCAATTTGGATATGTTTGTTATTATTATGCTTGTATAAAGCCTAAATAAAGTCATTTATAAATATTTAATTTATCACAAAATTCATTTGTTACAGCTACTATTCAAAAAACGATATATCCAAGATGGATATGTTGTTTCATTCTTATTGGAAATCATCAGGACAATAGTACGAATTAGCGAGAAAATTAGCAATTCATTTATGTAAAGATATAAATTGCATCAATTAAAAACGTGAAAAATTAAGTTAATTGAATAATAATAATAATATGTAATAATATGGTTTATTGGTGTATAAGATATATAAATATGTTTCCACTTCCACAAGTCAGTTCGAGAATGAGAGGAAAAAAAAACAATATACACTATTGGACAAAAGTAAAGCAACAAATTGTAAAAAATGTATTTTTTGTTGTTATTTTACTTTGGAATTAGGGAACTACAAAAATATTCTTGTATTAAATAACACGTAGTAGGTAAATGTCAATTTAATGGTAATATAGCTTTAATATGCAGAATGATAATTATTAGACAAAGATATTAGTATATAATTAGTAATTAATAGGACAAAAGTTAAGCAACAATTTTTATTTTTCTTGAAAAAAAATATACAACATTGTGGAACTTAACTAGAACAATATTAAGAACATTCACTATATCAATAATTGATAGCATAACCGTTATTTGCAATAACCTTTGCACACCTTCTGGACATAGATGAAATTAATTTATAAATAACATTTTGAGGAATACTTTGCCACACTTCAATTATTTTATCCTGTAGAGCCTGCTTGTTTCTAAATGTTTGTGTCCTTATTCGTCTCTCTACCTCTTCCCACAAGTTCTCTATTGGATTTAAGTCAGGTGATTGAGCTGGCCATTCCAAAACTTTCATATTATTCGTCCTAAACCATTCCTTCACAAGGTTCGAGGATCATTATCCTGCTGGAATATGAATCGCAAAGGCATTTCCCAGTCTGCATAAGGCATCATAACATTCTGGAGAATGTCTCTGTACATAAAGCGATCCATGATACCATCAATGAAATGCACAGGACCTATCCCATTTAATGAAAAACACCCCCATAAAAGTACACTGCCGCCACCATGCTTAACTGTTGGTGTCCCGTACAGTGGATTGAACCTCTGGTTTACAGGTCTTCTTACACGGCGCATGCCATCGGAATTGAAAATATTGTACCGGGTTTCGTCACTAAATAGTACCTTCCGCCAGTCATTTTCAGTCCAATTCAAATGAGCTCGTGCAAATTCAAGTCGTGCAGCTCTATTTCTGGCAGAAATTAAGGTTTTTTTTGCGGGTCTTCTGCTAAAAAGCTTGCCCTCAACTAATCTTCTTCGGATTGTTCTTTCGCTAATATTTAAATTATCGATTTCTGCGATTATCCTTGGACCAGACTTCCATGGATCAGCGCGAGACATCCGTTTAATCAACCTGTCGGTATATGCCGTTGTTTTTCTAGGTCTTCCCGATTTTGGCATATTACGCAGATGTCCCCTCTGTTGAAATTTGGATGATATTCTCGATACAGTATAGCGACCCACCTCAAATCGACGTGCGATTCTCAACTGATTTTCTCCATTATTGAACGCGTTTAATATTCTTTGTTTTAAGTCAATACTTGTGACAATACCTTTAGGCATTTTGTTAGAAAACGTAGATTCCAGCAACTTATTAAGAATTATTTCCAAAAAGTAAATAATTAATAATATATTGAATTAATAATCAAGTGTTGCTTTACTTTTGACCGCCTTAAAAAATTGTAATCAAGAAGAAGTGCACAACACAACAAAGTTTAACTGTAATAATGAAATAAAATAATTAAATTGACATCCGCCTACTACGTACTATTTAATACAAGAACATTTTTGTGGTTCCATAATGAAAAATTAAAATAACAAGAAATAATACACTTTTTACAGATTGTTGCTTTACTTTTGTCCAATAGTGTATATTCCAAAAAGAATTTGACTTTGACATTGACATTGGAAAAATAATTCATAGTACCTACTATAACAAATCTTAGCTAGGGAGTTGATACGGCAAACATTTTTAAATGATTTGTTCGTGAGGCAGAAGTGAAAAAGTGTGAAGATCTAACAATAAAAAACATGAAAAACCATTTCTGCAATTACGGCATCTCTGCTTTTTCAATATAAAAAAAGCAATCCTAAGTTTCTGGGTAAGTTTCCTATATCATTTTTGTTTCTGCAATTTGTTCTAAAAGTTGTCAATATAACATTTACTAGAACATTTATATAAATGCAGTTTGTAGAAGTGTATGTCTTCGTGTTAATTAGTAATAATTTTTTTTTTTATTAATTTTTGATATATCTACCAAAAATTAAAGAATTTGTTCATCGATCAAAGTTATATAAAAATTTCCTTTAAGTCTTTAGAAACGGCAAAAAAAAGTCTGTCGCTTCTATTATACCCCTGCGTTTATGAGGGGTGAATTTTACATCATACTAGACGTCTGTGTATTTTAGTGTGTAGAAACGTAAAATAAATTAGCTGATGTAAAACATTTCAGGAGGTGTTTACTATTTTACGACAATAGAGTAAATATTTTAGAATTTAATATTATGCCTTGCATTTTAAGTTTATTGCACAAATTCTGGCATGCATGTTTGGGTTGCATTTACACAAAATTACGATACTTTTCAAGTTATGGTGTAATCTTTTCTAAAATGTCACTGGTTATTAATATACAGCATGTCGCAAGTATATAGACCGTTCCTTGTGAAACACAAAATAAATGGCTAAAAAAAGCAAAATTTGGAGAGACCAATAACCCACAAGAAGAGTAGGTGGAAAGTGAATTTTCTAACCTTATTGAAATAAAGGGAAAAAAACGTTATTAAACAGTTTTTCTTTTCGCATATTCAGAATCCAAAAAAAATAAAGAAAATTGGACCTTAAATAACATTTAAAGTGATTAATAAAATTTTAATGTACCTAAACTAAAACTTTTGAAAAATTTTTAAACAGTTTACAGTTCAATTTTTTACAATTGGTCTGAATGAATATATTTAAAAAAATGATATATTGATAGCAAAGAGGTTTTCTAAAAACCGTTCGGATTTCCACGAAAAATTGATTTTCATGCAAATTTCTACTAAACACAGCGAAAATATAATAAATACAGGACATTATGCAGGACACTTGCGTGTGCAGGATACTAGGATAGTGGGTTTAAATATGAGACGGTCCTGAAATGCAGTATGAATTAGCCAAAAGGCAAAGTCGATCTTGAAGCAAGAAAAAGAATTATTTCGAAATAAATAAAAATAATTTTTTTCTTAACTGTTAAGGCTTTTATTTATAAACTTTACGCTATTAAAAAAAAAAATTAAAAATGAACTGTATAAAATTAAAAGACTAATACATAAATAAGTGCTTGAAAATAAAAAATAAATTCACTTTGAATATTTATAAAAAAAAGAAAAATGAAGAATGATTTTAAAAAGAAATATACAGTTTCACTCAACAAATAGGTACCATATCACAACAAAGAAATAAAAATAAATAAATAAATAACTTTAATAATATAATTTTGATTTTTATCAATTAGGTATTTATTTTTATTTCTTGCTGGCATCAGAAGGTATGGGGTTTAACTGCTCTACCTTGCCTCCTGCCGGGCGCCTATGGAAGTTCTCTTTGCATGGAGAAAAAATCTTGGTCAATATTTTGAATTTATTTCTATGTTGTCTATTTCATACAGTACCATTATGTAATGATAACCTTGACAATTGTTTCCATTGCAACACTTTTTCTAAATCACATTTCCGTTATTCTGGAGTACCTAACTCTGCAACCAATCATTTGCCCACCTTGGGAATGGTACTGTCAGATACCATGACAACCGTTACCGTGGCAACCCCATTTCCCTAACACATTTCCGTTAAATCGAATTTGAGCCCTAATTTCTACTACATGTGCCTTGGTTTGCATGGGAATCTCGGTCTGTATGCAGCTTAAAAGCGAGACTTTCATAGACTTTCTATTCTACACGAATTATAGCAGATGTAAATACAAATTGGTAATTTTTTAAATAATTATATGGACTTAACAATATACAAATTTACTTTCATTTATTCGATTACTAGCTCGATTATTAGTTACTTTACTAATCGTTAAATTAGAGTGTGTGAATATGTTTTTTTTTTAAACTAATGCTGATCCGTTCATAGGAGATTGTGCTTCTGATCAGACTGATGAAGATCTCGATGAAGCTAATTGATAGAAAATATTTTTTTGTCAAAACTGGGGTAAAAACAATATAATTTTCGAGATAATTTTATATTTTTAAACAAATTTAAGTGGTCATAGGTAACTCATTTTATTTATTTTTTCGTTTTTTGGAGTACCTAAATTAAAAATATTTCTAAAAATCAGCGACACACTTCTGCAACCGTTATTTTATAGATCTAGGTATAAAAATGAACAAATAAAGAAGTACGAACAAATCATCAAATTAAGTATTTTTGTAAAAGACTCGGAGACCTAAGCTTCTGTAAATCATATTTTTCGAGATATTTTTATATTAATATTCCAAGTAATATTCAAAAATGAACATTTTATAACAATGGGGTTATTTCACAATTTATATTTATGTTAAATATACTATCAGGAACACTTAAAAATACTGTATATTTGGAAAAAAAGTATTTTTTTTACGCCTACGTATTTTTAAACTCGGTTTGTAATTTGAAAATATTAAGTTCCCGCCAACAGTCATGACGTACATGTTTTCGCATGCGCATTATAGCGTAGATGAAATATCTCAAGAAAACTAACCTCACATTTTTCACGCTCTTAAACTCGACACTGAAATAGTCCATATTTTTCGCAAAGAATTCCTGAATCATAACGTAGTTCACTTCAGGTAAATTTTCACTGCTAGCTCTGCTAGGCTCCATAATAGTATAAAATGATGAACTAACACAAACTAAAGCAAACTGTCAAAAGTGTCAAATGACTCTACCACCGCTTTTCTATTTCTAGATTGCTAGTGAGGAATCTTAACAAAAACAAATCTTCCTAGATTTAGTTCTAAACCGTGACGTCAGAAGTTAATGAAAATTGAAATTATTGACGATACTTTTTATTGATTTATGAATAATTAACAAATAATACAGACATGGTATTTACCAATACATTATTCTTGCATATTCTACTATCCAAATTGATAGGTATTTTTCGAGGTATTTTTAAGTTTTTCTTTAACATGAAATAACCCTATTGCAGAAATGAACTAATAACAATATAAGACTTTTTCTTTACAATTGCGATATTTATTTATTTAAAAAATCAGCGGCCTCCACGGTCAGAACCTACTTTGATCGATTCGTTATATCAAAAACTTCATTATATTATGTTGATGTCAGCAATGCACTAATCATATTTCCACAAGCTCCCTAGCTATCTAATCACTCACTCTTAGATTAAGGCCTATCTTTAGTATCTCTTCATGTTTACATCACAAATTATTTTATTTATCAAATTGGATATTTTTCTTATTATTATGCTTGTATAAAACCTGGAATAAAACCTAAATAAAGTTGTAAATAATACGTATCAAGCAAATAAACTAGAATAATTTGTAGAAATATACCTGTCCCAGGATTTTTCTCAAATTTGTACCATTAACTTTTTACCTATTGATTTTGTTCCATACTTTATGAACTCACTATTCAACATAATAGACCTACAAACCTAGGTATAAATGTAGTGTAGGTAGGTACCTTAAAAAAGTTTGATCAGCTAGTTGCTTAACACGAAAAAATTGTTTCTTCATATTTAATGACAGTTATATCCAGTTGAGAGATGACGAATTTTCGTGTGAATTTTTCAAGAAAACCAATTTTCGGGTTTTAGCACGAATTTCTAATTAGTTTTTCTTCCACACGCACTGTTTTTTTTTCGAAAAAAAATTTACTTTTTGACACTTCACTTTTTATTTCACATTTTTTAACCTAAAATTGGTAAATTTTGTCTAATTTCTTTACTGTAGTCATATGTGGGGGTTTTGGAGAGGTATGTATCCTTTATTTACTGCAAATTACAAATTTCTACAAAAAAAGGTAGTTTTATGCACTAAACACTAAACTAAAATATATTTGTGATTAACCAACCATCCGTCAACGTATCAAAAAAGTAAAGTGTCAAGTCAAAATACATGCGCCAAAGCGTCATGCGCTTAGCGCAATAAACAAAAAGGGTTTTTTGGCGACTTAACACTGTGACTTAACCGTAACCGCTAATACGGTTGTCGTTTAAAATCTGTTTGACGAAAAGATATAAATGACCGCTTTCTTTTCACTGCTTAGAACTGTCCAGAGTGAGGCGTCCAAGGTCGTGATTACTCGTGTTCTTTTCACTTGTGGCTTGACGCACCAGAACCGCAAATGATACTTCCTCTTTCCCCTCGAGGACCAACCTTTTTGGTAGGGCTTGAAGGCTTGAAATAATTTGTGGTTATGTTACGGTTACGTTCCAGAGCTGAAGTTTGCACTTTGCAGTAAAAAATGGAGAATAATGCATTGATAGATTTGGAGGATCCAGAAAGTGGTATTAAATATCGATTAAACAAAAAACTGTATTAAATCTGATACAGATGTAAATTCTTACCTTTAGTATCAAATCGCTTTCTAGATCCATAATTATTGTAAAACATTACATATTAACTGTTGAAATACCACAATCACTGCAAAAATAGGTTATGTTAGCTGCTTTCCATTTGCCATAAAGTACTGTAATGTACGGTATCGAGTTGTACTAAACTGGATTTACGCTTTCCATTTGAAAAATACAAAGCGTCCCTATGACTGTACTAAAATTACATTCCCCCGTCCCCTAATGTCCTTACCGGATTTTTGAACCGGTGTGAACTTGGCAGGCTAAACCTAGCAGGCGAATTGACGGAAATGCCCGAACACCCATAGACGTGCAAGTAAGTGAGAAACGGGCAATAAAATATGTGTAAAGTTAATATTAACCTTCAAGTTTCATATTGAACTTCAACTTGATCAAGTTTTCAAAAAAAAAAACCTCCCCTATTATATTAAAAAAATCGAAAGTGGCAGAAGAAAACGGCGGCTCAAAATGAAACTTTGTGGAAAAATGTGTCTTATAGTGGTGAAACTTATGCCAAAAGCACAATGACTTGCAGGCCGTCCAAGGGGTTAAAAACCTCCCTTATTATCTTAAAAAAATCGAAAGCGGGAGAAGAAAACGGCGGCTCAAAATGAAACTTTGTGGAAAAATATGTCTTATAGTGGTGAAACTTATGCCAAAAGCACAATGACTTGCAGGCCGTACCAGGGGTTAAAAACCTCCCTTATTATCTTAAAAAAATCAAAAGCGGGAGAAGAAAACGGCGGCTCAAAATGAAACTTTGTGGAAAAATGTGTCTTATAGTGGTGAAACTTATGCCAAAAGCACAATGACTTGCAGGCCGTCCAAGGGGTTAAAAACCTCCCTTATTATCTTAAAAAAATCGAAAGCGGGAGAAGAAAACGGCGGCTCAAAATGAAACTTTGTGGAAAAATGTGTCTTATAGTGGTGAAACTTATGCCAAAAGCACAATGACTTGCAGGCCGTCCAAGGGGTTAAAAACCTCCCTTATTATTTTAAAAAAATCGAAAGCGGGAGAAGAAAACGGCGGCTCAAAATGTAACTTTGTGGAAAAATGTGTCTTATAGTGGTGAAACTTATGCCAAAAGCACAATGACTTGCAGGCCGTCCAAGGGGTTAAAAACCTCCCTTATTATCTTAAAAAAATCGAAAGCGGGAGAAGAAAACGGCGGCTCAAAATGAAAATTTGTGGAAAAATGTGTCTTATAGTGGTGAAACTTATGCCAAAAGCACAATGACTTGCAGGCCGTCCAAGGGGTTAAAAACCTCCCTTATTATCTTAAAAAAATCGAAAGCGGGAGAAGAAAACGGCGGCTCAAAATGAAAATTTGTGGAAAAATGTGTCTTATAGTGGTGAAACTTATGCCAAAAGCACAATGACTTGCAGGCCGTCCAAGGGGTTAAAAACCTCCCTTATTATTTTAAAAAAATCGAAAGCGGGAGAAGAAAACGGCGGCTCAAAATGAAACTTCGTGGAAAAATGTGTCTTATAGTGGTGAAACTTATGCCAAAAGCACAATGACTTGCAGGCCGTCCAAGGGGTTAAAAACCTCCCTTATTATCTTAAAAAAATCGAAAGCGGGAGAAGAAAACGGCGGCTCAAAATGAAACTTTGTGGAAAAATGTGTCTTATAGTGGTGAAACTTATGCCAAAAGCACAATGACTTGCAGGCCGTACAAGGGGTTAAAAACCTCCCTTATTATCTTAAAAAAATCGAAAGCGGGAGAAGAAAACGGCGGCTCAAAATGAAACTTTGTGGAAAAATGTGTCTTATAGTGGTGAAACTTATGCCAAGAGCACAATGACTTGCAGGCCGTCCAAGGGGTTAAAAACCTCCCTTATTATTTTAAAAAAATCGAAAGCGGGAGAAGAAAACGGCGGCTCAAAATGTAACTTTGTGGAAAAATGTGTCTTATAGTGGTGAAACTTATGCCAAAAGCACAATGACTTGCAGGCCGTCCAAGGGGTTAAAAACCTCCCTTATTATTTTAAAAAAATCGAAAGCGGGAGAAGAAAACGGCGGCTCAAAATGAAAATTTGTGGAAAAATGTGTCTTATAGTGGTGAAACTTATGCCAAAAGCACAATGACTTGCAGGCCGTCCAAGGGGTTAAAAACCTCCCTTATTATCTTAAAAAAATCGAAAGCGGGAGAAGAAAACGGCGGCTCAAAATGAAAATTTGTGGAAAAATGTGTCTTATAGTGGTGAAACTTATGCCAAAAGCACAATGACTTGCAGGCCGTCCAAGGGGTTAAAAACCTCCCTTATTATTTTAAAAAAATCGAAAGCGGGAGAAGAAAACGGCGGCTCAAAATGAAACTTTGTGGAAAAATGTGTCTTATAGTGGTGAAACTTATGCCAAAAGCACAATGACTTGCAGGCCGTCCAAGGGGTTAAAAACCTCCCTTATTATCTTAAAAAAATCGAAAGCGGGAGAAGAAAACGGCGGCTCAAAATGAAACTTTGTGGAAAAATGTGTCTTATAGTGGTGAAACTTATGCCAAAAGCACAATGACTTGCAGGCCGTCCAAGGGGTTAAAAACCTCCCTTATTATCTTAAAAAAATCGAAAGCGGGAGAAGAAAACGGCGGCTCAAAATGAAACTTTGTGGAAAAATGTGTCTTATAGTGGTGAAACTTATGCCAAAAGCACAATGACTTGCAGGCCGTCCAAGGGGTTAAAAACCTCCCTTATTATCTTAAAAAAATCGAAAGCGGGAGAAGAAAACGGCGGCTCAAAATGAAACTTTGTGGAAAAATGTGTCTTATAGTGGTGAAACTTATGCCAAAAGCACAATGACTTGCAGGCCGTCCAAGGGGTTAAAAACCTCCCTTATTATCTTAAAAAAATCGAAAGCGGGAGAAGAAAACGGCGGCTCAAAATGAAACTTTGTGGAAAAATGTGTCTTATAGTGGTGAAACTTATGCCAAAAGCACAATGACTTGCAGGCCGTCAAAGGGGTTAAAAACCTGCCCTGATCGATTAAAATTACTGAAACTTGTAGAAGAGAACGACAGCTCAAAACGAAACTTTGTGGAAAAATGTCTATGAAAGTGGTGAGACGTATGCCAAAAGCACATCAATTTGCAGGCCGTCAGGAGTTGGAACCTCCCCCGAGGTATTAAAATAACCCCCTTTTGTCACCCTCTATAATGCCTTGAAGAGAGGATCCTCTAAAAGTGAGTTTAATTAAAAAGAAGAAAGGTATAGAGATCATTCTAGGTGTTAATTGATCAGGTAATTTAGTCTGCAGTGATCGCACATATATCATTAATAATTTCGTCTGCTATTTTTATTCCCTCTTCACTTTCCCCGATGGTACGTAAACATTTGTAATGTATACACCTAATGCACGTTCTACATTTGAAGGATGACATTTCAACTTCATTCTGTCCGCAGTATAAGTATTTGGCTTGCATATTTCCAATTCTGCTTAATAATAGCCACTTCAATGTATTTCTAAATTGGTCAATGTCGACAGGATCCGTTAGACTCTCATTTTTGACCAATTTAGAAAAGAAATATATGATGTATACACCGCAATTGTAAACATCGTCCTGTTTTATATGTTGAACATGCTCGGACTTCCAATTCTTTTCGTCAAGGTTTTCTAGACGTATTATAATTAAAAATCTGGAGAAAAATGAATCCTCATTACCCTGTTACCGAGATGGTCCTTTTGAAAGATTAACCAGATTTCCTGGGCATAAAGTAATCGATAACGAGATTTTGTCGTCTTCACGTGGACATGCCCGACAATGAAACCACGCAAAGGCTAGCTCGATCTCACATAAACTCAGGGTCGTACCAACGGTGTTTAATCTTTACCCAGAGAAAACAGAAGATAAGTTGGGCTTAACGATGGTCGTAAGCCAAGTATGGAGAGCTATGAGACTATAAAAAAAATTAGTTTAAAAGAATATTCCTTCTTTACGTGCAATAAAACAAAATCACTTAAGCTACAACCTGTATATTCAAATATTATGTACAATTCAAACCTCTTTCCTATGATGTGGTGCAAAATAAATATTAACTAAGAAATATATTACTGAATGAGGTAATAACAGCACCGTTGAGGTTATACACGAACTATAGATTGCAGGTTTCAGAGCAAAGCGCAAATGCATATAATATATATCTTAACTAAACAAATCGCATCACTCCCAAATGTAGCTACATATGGTTTCCATATAAAGGTGAAATATATATGTATAAATTAAATATAACCCAATGACCTGTATATCTAAATTAAACACAATAATCAGTTATTTGACACCCTATAGCAACAAATTTTCCGCAAAACCGGTTCCGCAGGAGTTGAAGATCCTGTTCCACAATTACAGATGCCACACAGGAACTAAAGACTCTTTTCTATTACAGATGCCACACAGGAACTAAGGACCCTTTTCTATCCAGGAACTAAAGACCCTTGTCTATCCAGGAACTAGAGACTCTTTTCTATCCAGGAACTAAAGACTCTTTTCTATTACAGATGCCACACAGGAACTAAAGACCCTTTTCTATCCAGGAACTAAAGACTCTTTTCTATTACAGATGCCACACAGGAACTAAAGACCCTTTTCTATCCAGGAACTAAAGACTCTTTTCTATCCAGGAAATAAAGACTCTTTTCTAACCAGGAACTAAAGACCCTGTATAGAAAGATTATTATAATTCCTATACCAGAGTATACAAAATCAGGGGTGAAATTCATTGTGAGGCCCACGAGGCCGTCTACAACAGTGTGAAGCACAGAATTTAGATATAATAAAATGTACCTTTTCTTGTCTTGAGGGCCTTTTGATTTATGACTCAAAGCTACAATCTTCCAGAGGGAACTTCCACTGTACAACTTCAAATTTGTACCAGGCAGTGATCGCACAGCAAGGTATATATATATACAAACGGCAATTACCAAGATCCTGTATATTAAATCCACTTTGAATATTCTCCAGACACAAGCAAAACCATATCACATCAATAATCAAACACTGGAGAATTATTTTCAGATGCCTGCGGTAGATTTCCCTTACGGATGGTTTGGAACAACCATTTAATTACCACAGCCAAAATTCACAGGACCCCGTCAGCCAGGAAATTTGTCAAAAATAAAAAATTATATTTATTTTTCCAAGCCTAGCTGCGATCTTCGTCGTTGCTAGGAGAGTAGAATAATACGGCTTTGATAGCCAATTTAAAGGGTGTATTTAATTATATCTCTTGACGATAAATTACGGAATCCGTATTAAATTCAAAACGTAACAACCCATATTGGGTCGATAATTGTCAACGTTTTGCATGAAAGGTTAACTTTAACAAGGATATAGTGGTTTTGTTTTGCAATTGGCAAAACCACTTGTTCTTCGTTAAAGTTGATCCCTTGAAGAAAGTCAGTAGTTGGTAATTCATCACCAAAAAATATTGAAGATTTTGCAACGGATAGAATTTGAAAAGCGTTACCGTTGTGTAACAAGTTAAAGCAGTGATCCACGACAAAACTGCTTAGCCATTGTTTGTCGTGTAAGGTTATAAAATCGTCGATCAGCAGTTCTCGTATGGAAAAATTGATATTGGGATCACTAGTTACCACATATCCTCTCAAATTTGGCAGCTCCTTATAATAATTTGGATCTAATATTAGTCCGTTTGGTAGAAATGAGAGATGAATTAAAGTGGTCCATTTTTTTGCCGAAGGACACAATTTCTCATCTGGAAAGATAATCTTTGGAAGCATGTAAAATAAATAAAAGTTTTTCAATTTACTGACAATGATTTCCAAAAGCGCGCCGATCTAAAAATTCTAATTGTGTGAATATGTATCCTGAAATTTGTAGAATGAAATGACGTGACGGCTGAAAATGAAACTTTGGGGAAAAATGTGTATTATTTCTCTTCCTTTTCTTTTTTGGGATTTATTACCACATTCCTTGAGATTCCTATCGAAAATTCGATTTATCTAAAAAATATTCAAATTACCCAGTTTAAAACTGGGAAATAACCTCTACGTTAATTTGAATATTTTTAGATAAATCGAATTTTTTTGGATAGGAATCTCAAGGAATGTGGTAATAAATCCCAAAAAAGAAAAGGAAGAGAAATAATTTATGAAATGCCACAATTAACATTTAAACAATATGTGTATTATATACCAAAAACACATTATTTGTGCATATTAATTTCTTTGCACTGGTTATACCCAAACCTAAACCAGCTTCAGATAGGTTATCAACTTACGGTAGGAGTACTGTAAGAAATAAAATATAAGTTTTAATGTATTTTGTGCCCGTGGCCAGATAGCTTTCTGAAAAACAATCAATTTTCATTTGACACATTTTTTTGTGCAACAAATATTTACAAAAATATTTAAGAAAACATGAATTTTACACGAATTGTTTACCTCGCTAACGGACTACAGCGCGTTTACTACAACTTAGCTTTGTATACTTAGGTAAAGCGCCTTGAGCCTGCTTGCTAGCTTCGTAGATTCCCAACATTGGTTTCATATTGTGATTTTATCGCTTCAAATGCATTTAGTAGATTTTTGTTAGGTAAAGTTTCATTCTTTTCAGAGTAGTTATTTACCTTGTTTATAGTCTACCTGTTCTACAGTGAACGTGTGAACACTGAACACTGAACGTGTAGTTTTAATTCGGTTTAGACGTAAATAAATACCTAATAGAACTTTCAGTCAATTTGACGGGTTTTTGTTAATACCATATCGACAATATCTAATATATTATTTCAGTATTGATATAATATCTGAAATATTATCTAATTAGGTATTTACACTTATTTATTATAACCCTAATATAGGTTTTAATTAGATTCATTTTGCAAGTAGGTAAAAAAAGTATCATAATGTCCAAAAAACTTATTTCCAAAATAGATTTGTTTAATAGTATCTGTAAAATTTTGAGACAGGAAGCACCTTACTTCAATTTTACATATATTTTGGATATTGAGAATAACTTAGAAGTTTATAGAAAAATATCAACTGCACTTATAAAAACAAGATATAGCTACCACAGCGTAATACATAGGATAATAAATAGAAATGATAGTTTTAAAGCATATTTTAATAAACTGTACCAGAATACGAGCGAAATATCTTTCGAGTGCAAGATAAATAGTGACGTACTAAAACTACATGAAATTCTGAAAAATTTAAAGCAGGATCCCTTAATTATATGTAAAGCCTATAGAAACAAAAAGTCTGTATACGGAGATCTATGCCAAAACTTACAGAAAAAAAACTCTTTGAGTAATAGATATCGCATATACAAATTGTGGAAAAAAGCTGTGAAGGAAAATATTTTCAATGTCGAGTGGGACGGAAAAGCTCTGGTAAAGAACGAAGAAAGGCGGATGCATAACATTTTACGTAGTTCCACTCCGACTAATGAAAGTAACAATTTAATAATTGCGAAATTTGAGGTCGAAACTAGTATATCAACAATTTCCAAGTCCAATTCGGAAGTTAGTTTAACAGATGTAGATATTGGATTGAATAATATATCTTCAGACAACAAATACACTCCGAAGCAACCTTCGAGTTGGTCGAATGTGGAGGAAATGGTTGAGAATACCAATCAAGAATCAGAAAATGGTCTAGAAATAGACGACTTCATGTCGAAAAGTATATCTCCAGAAAATGTCAACAATTCGAAACAATCGTTGAGTCGACACAATCGGTCAAATACCGAAAAAATGGCTGAAAACTTTTTAGAAGTAGATTCAAAAAATATTCTCGATAAAGAATCAGAAAATGGTTCTAAGCGAGAAGGCGTTGATTATAAAGATATATCTCCACAAGATTTTGGCATTCCGAAACAACTGTTGACTTTATCGAGTCCCGAAGCATCTCCAGATATGATTCTCCCTGTTAATTCACAAAATATACCGAATCAAGATAAAGATTCATTGGTCTATAAAAACTGCACATTTTTAGAAGGAACTTTTGTAATTGAGGAACGTATTTGGAATTTAATATACAAAAATGGCAAATTGGTCACTAAGCTGTATCCGTATTATATAAGAAATAAAGTCCGTAAGCACGTAAATAACATCTGCCAAATAATTTTTAGATACGTAAAATATTTGAAGAAAAATAACAAAATAAACCTGTTTGGTACATGTATACACAATAATTATAATTGTAAAAAATTTAAATTTCTGATTGAAGATAGAATCGTAGCAGTTTACAGTACTTCCCTCAATTACAGTCATCAAAATTATTTAACCAGTCACGTGAAAGGTGTTGAAAGGTCAATCATAAAACAAAAAATTATAAATAAACAACCATTGAATTATAAAAAGGCAACTTTACTTGAATCGAGTAGCAAACTACTTATTAAAGGGAAAAATTTGCAAGCTATTAAATCTGACCCAACTTTAAGAAAAATCAAGTCCAATGCCATGGCGGAGTTGGACCGAAATAAAGACGATATCCTGGATATGATTCTTATGCAGGATGCTCATCCGGAATATATAAAAGAAGTTACAATTCCTTTTACAGTTAAGATATATAGTCGGGAGCAATTAGGAATATTGAAATCAATGTCTAAAGGCGGATGTTTGCCAATGATATACTTCGACGCAACTGGTGGGATTGTCAGAAATCCTTTTCCGAAAACCAGGAAAAGTAAGAAGATTTATCTTTATACTGCCGTGGTACGCATTGAAAAGCCAAAGCGAATATGTCCAATATTTTCAATGATATCTGAGGCTTACGACGCAAATACGATTTTTAAAATATTGCACGATTTCCGTTACTTCTGTGAGGAACATAACTTCTGGCCAGCATTTTCCGGAGTTGTTACCGACTTTTCTTTTGCAAACTTACATGCCCTTTGTAAGGCATTTAATAGATGCTATAATTTAACGAAAAACCAAAAGAAAGAATTTCAAGGAGAAGTAATTATAATTATTAGTTTGTGCTGTGCTCACTTTTTAAAAGTTGTATGTGCAGATATTGATCGTATGATTAAATTAAACGAACAAAAATGCTTAATGAAAGATCTGTTAGCAGCGTCCCTTCGTATGACAAGTATCAAGGACTTGGACATATTTGTTGTCAATTTATATATTTTACTAACAAGTAAATATTATAGCCAGCAGGTAGAATCCGCAGAGACTTACATAGCGAAATTGGCAGTAAAGAAATGTATTTATGATTATGTCATCGAAGAAGAAATTAACACTGTAGATATTTTGGATCCCAATTTAGAAGCGTCTAAGCACGAAGCTTTATATAAAGCCAGTCCATTTCACAAACATTTTACAAACCTAATCAAGGATGTTGATATATGCAATACGAACGACGACGCACCAAATAGATATCAAAATGAGGATTTTTTTAACGTTGTTTTATCTAAGTACTTACCATATTGTCCTCTGTGGAGTAGCATAGTGTCCGTAACCCGATGTCCAGTAAGTAACGCATTGGTCGAAAATTATTTTGGACAGCTAAAGAAGTACACACTAGATAATAAGAAATATCTGAAGTGCTCACGATTCGTAAGAAAAATTAGGGAAGAAGTTTTGTCCTTAAAGGTGGAAAATGATTTGGGGATAGGTAAATCACGTTTAACGAAACGTGATGCCACAGATGAAAAGCTATCCCAAGAAACGTGGGCAAAGAGACCTCGAAATCCGTCTTCTCATTTCGATGGTAGATACTTAAGGACATCCATCAATTTTCCCCCTAAATCACCGGTGGTATTGCCTACAGACGACGAACACCAGCTATAGTGTGCATACTGCGGATATGGTAGGTTAAATGAGACAACAAGTTGGGTGCAGTGTGACAAATGCGAACGATGGATACATCAAGACTGTGACGAACCCAATGACGTTACTAAAAATCGAAGTTATAGCGGACCGTTCATATGCAAATTATGCACTGTTACAAACAACGAATCAATACATAAAGCGGAAAAGTCAGTAGTCGCGAAAAGTATTTTTGTAAAGTGCGAACTATTTTTAAAATCGATCCAATTAGAAGAGTCAGAAAAATTAATACTAGAGAGAGAGACAAGAAACCAAAGGCTAGATAAACGATGGTTTCAAGAGCGAAAAATAAGAGTGACGTCTTCTTTTTTTGGAAGCATCTGTAAGGTTAGAAATCCTTCTTCTTTCGACAATATAATTAAAACCATCACAGAAACAAGTACTCTAGACACTCCTGCCATTCGGCATGGAGTTAGTTGTGAAAAAACCGCACTGAACGAGTACTTAATAAAAACGGGATTATCACATACGGATTCTGGGTTGCTTATCCATAAGGAATATCCTTATCTAGCGGCCTCTCCGGATGGACTCATTTGCAATGATGGAGTAATAGAAATAAAGTGCCCATATAGCGCTAGGAACAACGACCCATTGAATTACAATTTTGATTTTCTAAATAAAGATGGCTCTATAAAACAAACACATAATTACTACTACCAAATTCAGGGCATATTAGAAATAACAAACCGTCCTTGGTGCGATTTAGTGATATTCACCGAAAAGGGTATAAAGATAATTAGAATTTTTAGATCAGCGCGCTTTTGGAAATCAATTGTCAGTAAACTAAAAAACTTTTATTTATTTTATATGCTTCCAAAGATTATCTTTCCTGATGAGAAATTGTGTCCTTCGGAAAAAAAATGGACCACTTTAATTAATCTCTCATTTCTACCAAACGGATTAATATCAGATCCAAATTATTATAAGGAGCTGCCAAATTTGAGAGGATATGTGGTAACTAGTGATCCCAATATCAATTTTTCCATACGAGAACTGCTGATCGACGATTTTATAACCTTAAACGACAAACAGTGGCTAAGCAGTTTTGTCGTGGATCACTGCTTTAACTTGTTAAACAACGATAACGCTTTGCAAATTCTATCCGTTGCAAAATCCTCAATATTTTTTGGTGATGAATTACCAACCACTGACTTTCTTCAAGGGATCAACTTTAACAAAGAACAAGTGGTTTTGCCAATTGCAAAACAAAACCACTATATCCTTGTTAAAGTTAACCTTTCATGCAAAACGTTGACAATTATCGACCCATTGGGTAATGAGCCATTCATCAAGGATTCATTTTTCTCAAAATTTTTAACTTTAATACGTCTAAAAAACCTTGACGAAAAGAATTGGAAGTGCGAGTATGTCCAACATATAAAACAGGACGATGGTTACAATTGCGGTGTATACATCATATATTTCTTTTCTAAATTGGTCAAAAATGAGAGTCTAACGGATCCTGTCGACATTGACCAATTTAGAAATACATTGAAGTGGCTATTATTAAACAGTAGTGGAAATATGCAAGCCAAATGCTTATACTGCGGACAGAATGATGTTGAAATGTCATCCTTCAAATGTAGAACGTGTATTAGGTGTATACATTACAAATGTTTACGTACCGTCAGGGAAATTGAAGAGGGAATAAAAATAGAAGACAAAATTATTAATGATATGTGTGATCTCTGCAGACTAAATTAACTGATAAATTAATACCAGTAGAATGACCTCTATACCTTTCTTCTTTTTAATTAAAACTCCGTACATTTATAGCTATTAACATATCAAGGAATGTTATGATTCATAACATCCGTGATTTGTTCAATAGTTTATCGGTTTCAGAAAATAAAGACATTATTAATAGTTATTACCTTTTAATATTCTCTTAATTTATTAATAACGTTTTTATTTCATTGGTTGGTCAAGTCTGTATGGGTTGATTTGTCGCCATGGTTACAGTTATATTTTGTTTGTTTTTATTTGTTACCTTTTTTCATATTACATAAATGTTTACATTTTTAATGTCACAACGGCTACATAAAATTGGACCTTGGATTGCCTGAAAGTACATTTCAGTTGGATTTCAGTATTTAATTATTATTGTATGGAGTTCTCTGTCTGTTTGTATTAATAAATAGCCCTATAGTTTCATTATTTATTATTTCATCTGTTGCGTACTATTTTTAAAACAAAGTTATTGACAGATATGTATTGTAATATTACCGTACAAGCAACTGTACAACGTTAGTTATGACTTATTTACCAGCCTACTTTTGCATATGTAAACAAAGGATTAATATCCTGAAACCGATAAAAACAATTATCTGCATTCATAATCACTTTTAGAGGATCTTCTTTTCAAGGCATTATAGAGGGTGACAAAAGGGGGTTATTTTAATATCTCGGGGGAGGTTCAAACTCCTGACGGCCTGCAAATTGATGTGCTTTTGGCATACGTCTCGCCACTTTCATAGTCATTTTTCCACAAAGTTTCGTTTTGAGCTGTCATTCTCTTCTACAAGTTTCAGTAATTTTAATCCATCAGGGGAGGTTTTTAACCCCTTGGACGGCCTGCAAGTCATTGTGCTTTTGGCATAAGTTTCACCACTATAAGACACATTTTTCCAGAAAGTTTCATTTTGAGCCGCAGTTTTCTTCTCCCGCTTTCGATTTTTTTAAGATAATAAGGGAGGTTTTTAACCCCTTGGACGGCCTGCAAGTCATTGTGCTTTTGGCATAAGTTTCACCACTATAAGACACATTTTTCCACAAAGTTTCATTTTGAGCCGCCGTTTTCTTCTCCCGCTTTCGATTTTTTTAAAATAATAAGGGAGGTTTTTAACCCCTTGGACGGCCTGCAAGTCATTGTGCTTTTGGCATAAGTTTCACCACTATAAGACACATTTTTCCACAAAGTTTCATTTTGAGCCGCCGTTTTCTTCTCCCGCTTTCGATTTTTTTAAGATAATAAGGGAGGTTTTTAACCCCTTGTACGGCCTGCAAGTCATTGTGCTTTTGGCATAAGTTTCACCACTATAAGACACATTTTTCCACAAAGTTTCATTTTGAGCCGCCGTTTTCTTCTCCCGCTTTTGATTTTTTTAAGATAATAAGGGAGGTTTTTAACCCCTTGTACGGCCTGCAAGTCATTGTGCTTTTGGCATAAGTTTCACCACTATAAGACACATTTTTCCACAAAGTTTCATTTTGAGCCGCCGTTTTCTTCTCCCGCTTTCGATTTATTTAAGATAATAAGGGAGGTTTTTAACCCCTTGGACGGCCTGCAAGTCATTGTGCTTTTGGCATAAGTTTCACCACTATAAGACACATTTTTCCACAAAGTTTCATTTTGAGCCGCCGTTTTCTTCTCCCGCTTTCGATTTTTTTAAGATAATAAGGGAGGTTTTTAACCCCTTGGACGGCCTGCAAGTCATTGTGCTTTTGGCATAAGTTTCACCACTATAAGACACATTTTTCCACAAAGTTTTATTTTGAGCCGCCGTTTTCTTCTCCCGCTTTCGATTTCTTTAAGATAATAAGGGAGGTTTTTAACCCCTTGGACGGCCTGCAAGTCATTGTGCTTTTGGCATAAGTTTCACCACTATAACACACATTTTTCCACAAAGTTTCATTTTGAGCCGCCGTTTTCTTCTCCCGCTTTCGATTTCTTTAAGATAATAAGGGAGGTTTTTAACCCCTTGGACGGCCTGCAAGTCATTGTGCTTTTGGCATAAGTTTCACCACTATAACACACATTTTTCCACAAAGTTTCATTTTGAGCCGCCGTTTTCTTCTCCCGCTTTCGATTTTTTTAAGATAATAAGGGAGGTTTTTTTTTTGAAAACTTGATCAAGTTGAAGTTCAATATGAAACTTGAAGGTTAATATTAACTTTACACATATTTTATTGCCCGTTTCTCACTTACTTGCACGTCTATGGGTGTTCGGGCATTTCCGTCCAGTCGCCTGCTAGGTTTAGCCTGCCAAGTTCACACCGGTGATTTTTGAGACGTTCTGTACCAGCAAGCGCAGTAGCGCCAAGTGCGAAATTTGATTGTTTTATTTGTGTCGGGTTGTCACGTCATAATGGTTATGTTATGCGTTGTGCTTATTTTCGTTCGTGGTGCTACTTTTATAAAAATATGGAAAATAATTGTTCATCAACAGTAAACTTGCGTCGAGTGTGTGTTCCTTTTGACCAGATCGAAGTACAGTAACGTACAGTATAGAATGGTACAGTACTGAACAATTAGAATTACAAATGGAAAGCAGCTCTAATGTTTACATTACAGTCAACGCAAGTCGCAATAACATCCTAACATCTTTATCGGCCGTTCTTTTCAGGAGCCGCCTAGGAGAGCTCAGGTTCTCAAAACCTGGGGCTTCATGATCGTGAAAAGGGGCGAGTTGCTTTATTCACCAGTTGATCCACCAGATGTGTTTTATCTTTCTAACCTCGGAGATAGAATGAGATAAAACACATCTGATGGATCCACCGGTGAATAAAGCAACTCGCCCAAGAAAGCAATCAATATACTCCGCCCCAAAAATGCCCGGTAAATTTGAATGGAAGTTCTCTATTGGTCGTATTTATCGAACCCGAATTACAAAGCAACCGCTAGATTTGACTGAAAAAGGCCGACTCTACAAGTACGTATGTACCGCGTCGCGTCATGCATTAAAGGTTTACGCATTTTGCAACAGACCAATGTATGAAGAACGCGAATAAATGGGGAGCCGGCCTGACTGTCAACTGTGTGTCAACTGCGACACACTGGAGCAATTAATGGAGCAGTATTACGCACAAGTATTTCGGCCACATATTGCATCGTACAGTCGGCGCCACCCAAATGTCATGGAATTTTTTTCTGAATTTCATTGTAGTAAGTCAGACTTTAACTGTGAGAGATAAGCACATCCCTCTGGTGGTCAGTTGCTACTACCAGTCAAGACATCGAAGATGTCTCGTGACCGATAGCGGCTTGCCAAGCAAGCACCAAGAGCGGCGACCTCTAGCCCTGATGGACTAAAACATGCTTAATAAATAGGATTATAGGAAACAACTACTGGACGGGCAAAGGCCCCGACTCCCATTGAATTATACCTATAAATCCAAAATTGGTAGCCAAATTTGTTATTTGTCTTTTCTCCACCAGACACAGACCGGTTTCGAACTCTTTATGTTCTCATCAGTGTGCCACAGGTAGCTGAAAAGACAAATAACAAAGGCAAACCAAACTGGTCTATGACAGACCCAGCACATAGTAACTGTGAGAGATAAGCACATCCCTCTGGTGGTCAGTTGCTACTACCAGTCAAGACATCGAAGATGTCTCGTGACCGATAGCGGCTTGCCAAGCAAGCACCAAGAGCGGCGACCTCTAGCCCTGATGGACTAAAACATGCTTAATAAATAGGATTATAGGAAACAACTACTGGACGGGCAAAGGCCCCGACTCCCATTGAATTATACCTATAAATCCAAAATTGGTAGCCAAATTTGTTATTTGTCTTTTCTCCACCAGACACAGACCGGTTTCGAACTCTTTATGTTCTCATCAGTGTGCCACAGGTAGCTGAAAAGACAAATAACAAAGGCAAACCAAACTGGTCTATGACAGACCCAGCACATAGTAACTGTGAGAGATAAGCACATCCCTCTGGTGGTCAGTTGCTACTACCAGTCAAGACATCGAAGATGTCTCGTGACCGATAGCGGCTTGCCAAGCAAGCACCAAGAGCGGCGACCTCTAGCCCTGATGGACTAAAACATGCTTAATAAATAGGATTATAGGAAACAACTACTGGACGGGCAAAGGCCCCGACTCCCATTGAATTATACCTATAAATCCAAAATTGGTAGCCAAATTTGTTATTTGTCTTTTCTCCACCAGACACAGACCGGTTTCGAACTCTTTATGTTCTCATCAGTGTGCCACAGGTAGCTGAAAAGACAAATAACAAAGGCAAACCAAACTGGTCTATGACAGACCCAGCACATAGTAACTGTGAGAGATAAGCACATCCCTCTGGTGGTCAGTTGCTACTACCAGTCAAGACATCGAAGATGTCTCGTGACCGATAGCGGCTTGCCAAGCAAGCACCAAGAGCGGCGACCTCTAGCCCTGATGGACTAAAACATGCTTAATAAATAGGATTATAGGAAACAACTACTGGACGGGCAAAGGCCCCGACTCCCATTGAATTATACCTATAAATCCAAAATTGGTAGCCAAATTTGTTATTTGTCTTTTCTCCACCAGACACAGACCGGTTTCGAACTCTTTATGTTCTCATCAGTGTGCCACAGGTAGCTGAAAAGACAAATAACAAAGGCAAACCAAACTGGTCTATGACAGACCCAGCACATAGTAACTGTGAGAGATAAGCACATCCCTCTGGTGGTCAGTTGCTACTACCAGTCAAGACATCGAAGCAAGCACCAAGAGCGGCGACCTCTAGCCCTGATGGACTAAAACATGCTTAATAAATAGGATTATAGGAAACAACTACTGGACGGGCAAAGGCCCCGACTCCCATTGAATTATACCTATAAATCCAAAATTGGTAGCCAAATTTGTTATTTGTCTTTTCTCCACCAGACACAGACCGGTTTCGAACTCTTTATGTTCTCATCAGTGTGCCACAGGTAGCTGAAAAGACAAATAACAAAGGCAAACCAAACTGGTCTATGACAGACCCAGCACATAGTAACTGTGAGAGATAAGCACATCCCTCTGGTGGTCAGTTGCTACTACCAGTCAAGACATCGAAGATGTCTCGTGACCGATAGCGGCTTGCCAAGCAAGCACCAAGAGCGGCGACCTCTAGCCCTGATGGACTAAAACATGCTTAATAAATAGGATTATAGGAAACAACTACTGGACGGGCAAAGGCCCCGACTCCCATTGAATTATACCTATAAATCCAAAATTGGTAGCCAAATTTGTTATTTGTCTTTTCTCCACCAGACACAGACCGGTTTCGAACTCTTTATGTTCTCATCAGTGTGCCACAGGTAGCTGAAAAGACAAATAACAAAGGCAAACCAAACTGGTCTATGACAGACCCAGCACATAGTAACTGTGAGAGATAAGCACATCCCTCTGGTGGTCAGTTGCTACTACCAGTCAAGACATCGAAGATGTCTCGTGACCGATAGCGGCTTGCCAAGCAAGCACCAAGAGCGGCGACCTCTAGCCCTGATGGACTAAAACATGCTTAATAAATAGGATTATAGGAAACAACTACTGGACGGGCAAAGGCCCCGACTCCCATTGAATTATACCTATAAATCCAAAATTGGTAGCCAAATTTGTTATTTGTCTTTTCTCCACCAGACACAGACCGGTTTCGAACTCTTTATGTTCTCATCAGTGTGCCACAGGTAGCTGAAAAGACAAATAACAAAGGCAAACCAAACTGGTCTATGACAGACCCAGCACATAGTAACTGTGAGAGATAAGCACATCCCTCTGGTGGTCAGTTGCTACTACCAGTCAAGACATCGAAGATGTCTCGTGACCGATAGCGGCTTGCCAAGCAAGCACCAAGAGCGGCGACCTCTAGCCCTGATGGACTAAAACATGCTTAATAAATAGGATTATAGGAAACAACTACTGGACGGGCAAAGGCCCCGACTCCCATTGAATTATACCTATAAATCCAAAATTGGTAGCCAAATTTGTTATTTGTCTTTTCTCCACCAGACACAGACCGGTTTCGAACTCTTTATGTTCTCATCAGTGTGCCACAGGTAGCTGAAAAGACAAATAACAAAGGCAAACCAAACTGGTCTATGACAGACCCAGCACATAGTAACTGTGAGAGATAAGCACATCCCTCTGGTGGTCAGTTGCTACTACCAGTCAAGACATCGAAGATGTCTCGTGACCGATAGCGGCTTGCCAAGCAAGCACCAAGAGCGGCGACCTCTAGCCCTGATGGACTAAAACATGCTTAATAAATAGGATTATAGGAAACAACTACTGGACGGGCAAAGGCCCCGACTCCCATTGAATTATACCTATAAATCCAAAATTGGTAGCCAAATTTGTTATTTGTCTTTTCTCCACCAGACACAGACCGGTTTCGAACTCTTTATGTTCTCATCAGTGTGCCACAGGTAGCTGAAAAGACAAATAACAAAGGCAAACCAAACTGGTCTATGACAGACCCAGCACATAGTAACTGTGAGAGATAAGCACATCCCTCTGGTGGTCAGTTGCTACTACCAGTCAAGACATCGAAGATGTCTCGTGACCGATAGCGGCTTGCCAAGCAAGCACCAAGAGCGGCGACCTCTAGCCCTGATGGACTAAAACATGCTTAATAAATAGGATTATAGGAAACAACTACTGGACGGGCAAAGGCCCCGACTCCCATTGAATTATACCTATAAATCCAAAATTGGTAGCCAAATTTGTTATTTGTCTTTTCTCCACCAGACACAGACCGGTTTCGAACTCTTTATGTTCTCATCAGTGTGCCACAGGTAGCTGAAAAGACAAATAACAAAGGCAAACCAAACTGGTCTATGACAGACCCAGCACATAGTAACTGTGAGAGATAAGCACATCCCTCTGGTGGTCAGTTGCTACTACCAGTCAAGACATCGAAGATGTCTCGTGACCGATAGCGGCTTGCCAAGCATGGGAGTCGGGGCCTTTGCCCGTCCAGTAGTTGTTTCCTATAATCCTATTTATTAAGCATGTTTTAGTCCATCAGGGCTAGAGGTCGCCGCTCTTGGTGCTTGCTTGGCAAGCCGCTATCGGTCACGAGACATCTTCGATGTCTTGACTGGTAGTAGCAACTGACCACCAGAGGGATGTGCTTATCTCTCACAGTTACTATGTGCTGGGTCTGTCATAGACCAGTTTGGTTTGCCTTTGTTATTTGTCTTTTCAGCTACCTGTGGCACACTGATGAGAACATAAAGAGTTCGAAACCGGTCTGTGTCTGGTGGAGAAAAGACAAATAACAAATTTGGCTACCAATTTTGGATTTATAGGTATAATTCAATGGGAGTCGGGGCCTTTGCCCGTCCAGTAGTTGTTTCCTATAATCCTATTTATTAAGCATGTTTTAGTCCATCAGGGCTAGAGGTCGCCGCTCTTGGTGCTTGCTTGGCAAGCCGCTATCGGTCACGAGACATCTTCGATGTCTTGACTGGTAGTAGCAACTGACCACCAGAGGGATGTGCTTATCTCTCACAGTTACTATGTGCTGGGTCTGTCATAGACCAGTTTGGTTTGCCTTTGTTATTTGTCTTTTCAGCTACCTGTGGCACACTGATGAGAACATAAAGAGTTCGAAACCGGTCTGTGTCTGGTGGAGAAAAGACAAATAACAAATTTGGCTACCAATTTTGGATTTATAGGTATAATTCAATGGGAGTCGGGGCCTTTGCCCGTCCAGTAGTTGTTTCCTATAATCCTATTTATTAAGCATGTTTTAGTCCATCAGGGCTAGAGGTCGCCGCTCTTGGTGCTTGCTTGGCAAGCCGCTATCGGTCACGAGACATCTTCGATGTCTTGACTGGTAGTAGCAACTGACCACCAGAGGGATGTGCTTATCTCTCACAGTTACTATGTGCTGGGTCTGTCATAGACCAGTTTGGTTTGCCTTTGTTATTTGTCTTTTCAGCTACCTGTGGCACACTGATGAGAACATAAAGAGTTCGAAACCGGTCTGTGTCTGGTGGAGAAAAGACAAATAACAAATTTGGCTACCAATTTTGGATTTATAGGTATAATTCAATGGGAGTCGGGGCCTTTGCCCGTCCAGTAGTTGTTTCCTATAATCCTATTTATTAAGCATGTTTTAGTCCATCAGGGCTAGAGGTCGCCGCTCTTGGTGCTTGCTTGGCAAGCCGCTATCGGTCACGAGACATCTTCGATGTCTTGACTGGTAGTAGCAACTGACCACCAGAGGGATGTGCTTATCTCTCACAGTTACTATGTGCTGGGTCTGTCATAGACCAGTTTGGTTTGCCTTTGTTATTTGTCTTTTCAGCTACCTGTGGCACACTGATGAGAACATAAAGAGTTCGAAACCGGTCTGTGTCTGGTGGAGAAAAGACAAATAACAAATTTGGCTACCAATTTTGGATTTATAGGTATAATTCAATGGGAGTCGGGGCCTTTGCCCGTCCAGTAGTTGTTTCCTATAATCCTATTTATTAAGCATGTTTTAGTCCATCAGGGCTAGAGGTCGCCGCTCTTGGTGCTTGCTTGGCAAGCCGCTATCGGTCACGAGACATCTTCGATGTCTTGACTGGTAGTAGCAACTGACCACCAGAGGGATGTGCTTATCTCTCACAGTTACTATGTGCTGGGTCTGTCATAGACCAGTTTGGTTTGCCTTTGTTATTTGTCTTTTCAGCTACCTGTGGCACACTGATGAGAACATAAAGAGTTCGAAACCGGTCTGTGTCTGGTGGAGAAAAGACAAATAACAAATTTGGCTACCAATTTTGGATTTATAGGTATAATTCAATGGGAGTCGGGGCCTTTGCCCGTCCAGTAGTTGTTTCCTATAATCCTATTTATTAAGCATGTTTTAGTCCATCAGGGCTAGAGGTCGCCGCTCTTGGTGCTTGCTTGGCAAGCCGCTATCGGTCACGAGACATCTTCGATGTCTTGACTGGTAGTAGCAACTGACCACCAGAGGGATGTGCTTATCTCTCACAGTTACTATGTGCTGGGTCTGTCATAGACCAGTTTGGTTTGCCTTTGTTATTTGTCTTTTCAGCTACCTGTGGCACACTGATGAGAACATAAAGAGTTCGAAACCGGTCTGTGTCTGGTGGAGAAAAGACAAATAACAAATTTGGCTACCAATTTTGGATTTATAGGTATAATTCAATGGGAGTCGGGGCCTTTGCCCGTCCAGTAGTTGTTTCCTATAATCCTATTTATTAAGCATGTTTTAGTCCATCAGGGCTAGAGGTCGCCGCTCTTGGTGCTTGCTTGGCAAGCCGCTATCGGTCACGAGACATCTTCGATGTCTTGACTGGTAGTAGCAACTGACCACCAGAGGGATGTGCTTATCTCTCACAGTTACTATGTGCTGGGTCTGTCATAGACCAGTTTGGTTTGCCTTTGTTATTTGTCTTTTCAGCTACCTGTGGCACACTGATGAGAACATAAAGAGTTCGAAACCGGTCTGTGTCTGGTGGAGAAAAGACAAATAACAAATTTGGCTACCAATTTTGGATTTATAGGTATAATTCAATGGGAGTCGGGGCCTTTGCCCGTCCAGTAGTTGTTTCCTATAATCCTATTTATTAAGCATGTTTTAGTCCATCAGGGCTAGAGGTCGCCGCTCTTGGTGCTTGCTTGGCAAGCCGCTATCGGTCACGAGACATCTTCGATGTCTTGACTGGTAGTAGCAACTGACCACCAGAGGGATGTGCTTATCTCTCACAGTTACTATGTGCTGGGTCTGTCATAGACCAGTTTGGTTTGCCTTTGTTATTTGTCTTTTCAGCTACCTGTGGCACACTGATGAGAACATAAAGAGTTCGAAACCGGTCTGTGTCTGGTGGAGAAAAGACAAATAACAAATTTGGCTACCAATTTTGGATTTATAGGTATAATTCAATGGGAGTCGGGGCCTTTGCCCGTCCAGTAGTTGTTTCCTATAATCCTATTTATTAAGCATGTTTTAGTCCATCAGGGCTAGAGGTCGCCGCTCTTGGTGCTTGCTTGGCAAGCCGCTATCGGTCACGAGACATCTTCGATGTCTTGACTGGTAGTAGCAACTGACCACCAGAGGGATGTGCTTATCTCTCACAGTTACTATGTGCTGGGTCTGTCATAGACCAGTTTGGTTTGCCTTTGTTATTTGTCTTTTCAGCTACCTGTGGCACACTGATGAGAACATAAAGAGTTCGAAACCGGTCTGTGTCTGGTGGAGAAAAGACAAATAACAAATTTGGCTACCAATTTTGGATTTATAGGTATAATTCAATGGGAGTCGGGGCCTTTGCCCGTCCAGTAGTTGTTTCCTATAATCCTATTTATTAAGCATGTTTTAGTCCATCAGGGCTAGAGGTCGCCGCTCTTGGTGCTTGCTTGGCAAGCCGCTATCGGTCACGAGACATCTTCGATGTCTTGACTGGTAGTAGCAACTGACCACCAGAGGGATGTGCTTATCTCTCACAGTTACTATGTGCTGGGTCTGTCATAGACCAGTTTGGTTTGCCTTTGTTATTTGTCTTTTCAGCTACCTGTGGCACACTGATGAGAACATAAAGAGTTCGAAACCGGTCTGTGTCTGGTGGAGAAAAGACAAATAACAAATTTGGCTACCAATTTTGGATTTATAGGTATAATTCAATGGGAGTCGGGGCCTTTGCCCGTCCAGTAGTTGTTTCCTATAATCCTATTTATTAAGCATGTTTTAGTCCATCAGGGCTAGAGGTCGCCGCTCTTGGTGCTTGCTTGGCAAGCCGCTATCGGTCACGAGACATCTTCGATGTCTTGACTGGTAGTAGCAACTGACCACCAGAGGGATGTGCTTATCTCTCACAGTTACTATGTGCTGGGTCTGTCATAGACCAGTTTGGTTTGCCTTTGTTATTTGTCTTTTCAGCTACCTGTGGCACACTGATGAGAACATAAAGAGTTCGAAACCGGTCTGTGTCTGGTGGAGAAAAGACAAATAACAAATTTGGCTACCAATTTTGGATTTATAGGTATAATTCAATGGGAGTCGGGGCCTTTGCCCGTCCAGTAGTTGTTTCCTATAATCCTATTTATTAAGCATGTTTTAGTCCATCAGGGCTAGAGGTCGCCGCTCTTGGTGCTTGCTTGGCAAGCCGCTATCGGTCACGAGACATCTTCGATGTCTTGACTGGTAGTAGCAACTGACCACCAGAGGGATGTGCTTATCTCTCACAGTTACTATGTGCTGGGTCTGTCATAGACCAGTTTGGTTTGCCTTTGTTATTTGTCTTTTCAGCTACCTGTGGCACACTGATGAGAACATAAAGAGTTCGAAACCGGTCTGTGTCTGGTGGAGAAAAGACAAATAACAAATTTGGCTACCAATTTTGGATTTATAGGTATAATTCAATGGGAGTCGGGGCCTTTGCCCGTCCAGTAGTTGTTTCCTATAATCCTATTTATTAAGTCAGACTTTGTTTAGTGGCGTAACACAGAGAGGATATATTGACAGAAAATAATATTACTTTTATTATTTTCTGTTACCATAATAATAATTGGAAGGACGAATCCCGACACGAATAATATAAAAGAAGTTAGCAAAATAATTAACTAATATTACCTACATGTTAGTGGAAGAAGGTTTAATATTAATTATTCCTTTAATTCATTCATGTTTAACGATTGTGAGAAATAAAATGACACAAACTAGCGTATTAACAATAATTAATATATTTCAACACATACCTAATAATTTATAATTCAGAAAAACATTAATAAAATAAAAATGGTAAAAACTAATCTCTATATTTAAAAATCAGCAATTCGTCAGGCCAGATAGCTTAAGATGTCTTTGTGCTATTCTGAAAGACCCTGGATGTTTCTCCTTGAGTTTTGACAGTTGTTTCGAAAGGATTCTGATGGACAAATTCGACCAGAGCATTTGTCTTTATTCTCATTGGGGACCTTCCCTATAATACCTTGCCTTATAGATCTTTGCAGTCTTTGTTCTTCTTGCCAGCGCTTTGGTTAAAATTCGATTTAACGGAAATGTGTTAGGGACATGGGGTTGCCACGGTAACGGTTGTCATGGTTACCAGTATCGGACAGTACCATTCCCAAGGTGGGGAAATGATTGGTTGCAGAGTTAGGTACTCCAGAATAACGGAAATGTGATTTAGAAAAAGTGTTGCTATGGAAACAATTGTCAAGGTTTTCATTACATAATGGTACTTTTCCCATGGTGGGCACTCGCTTAGTTAAGGAGATTGGTACTCCAGAATAGCGGAAATGGTTTACGAAAATGTGGTTGCTGTGTTTAAACAATTGTCAAGTTTACCAATAGCTAATGGTACTACTTCCATGGTGGGTACTAGCTTAGTTAAGGAGATAGGTACTCCAGCGTAGTGGAGGTACTCCACAATAGTGGATATTTACTAAAAACCAGTTACCACGGCAATGCTTACTATTGTAGTTTGAAAGGTTTAAAAGGTTTAAAACAAAAAATACAAATAATAAATCATTATATAACATAACCATGTTGGCACACCTAACCTAACGTCACGAAATCCGTATAATGACGTTGTAATTTAATCATTTTAATATGTCATTAAATAACATAACCAAATTTCGAACCGTCGATTGGACGCGCATTATGAAGAAATTCTAAAAACGTTACCTTATTTCTTCATGTATTCCATGGGAAAAGTACCATTATATAATGGTACTTTTCCCATTTTATATGACTGATGGTCGAGATGGTAGCCTCTCATCCAAAAGTCCCGGGTTCGAATCCCGGTCGTGGCAATGGAAAATACTGTGAGAGGGATTTTTCCACTATACACGGATATTGGATGTGTGTCCCTTGTCTTTAAATGTGTAGCCCCTCCTGCACAAGGCTCTTCTAGAGCCTTCTGGGATAAAGGGGGTCGTAATTACATGTGATGTATTTATTTATTATAATGATATTGTTTCCATAGCAACAATTTTTCTAAATCATATTTCCGTTATTCTGGAGTACCTAACTCTGCAACCAATTATTTCCCCACCTTGGGAATGGTACTGTCAGATACTGGCAACCATGACAACCATTACCGTGGCAACCCCATTTCCCTAACACATTTCCGTTAAATCGAATTTTCCGGATATGTTTAACAGCTTTTATTTAAATTTAAGTACATATCTCCTTAACTAAGCGAGTCCCCACCATGGGAAAAGTACCATTATGTAATGATAACCTTGACAATTGTTTCCATAGCAACAGTTTTTCTAAATCACATTTCCGTTATTCTGGAGTACCTAACTCTGCAACCAATCATTTCCCCACCTTGGGAATGGTACTGTCAGATACTGGTAACCATGACAATTGTTACCGTGGTAACCTCATTTCCCTAACACATTTCCGTTAAATCGAATTTGAGCCCTTATTTTCTTCCAATTTAGCTATAGCCCTCGCTTTTTGCGCTTCAGTTAAATGTCTTGGCATAGTTTTATCTATGAGTTATCTTTACTTTTACTTTTGACAAATTATGACAAATATATATTTGAGAACTATTTTCAAATTTTACGGCGATTTAAAGTGCAAATTACACTATACAATTTTGCCGTTCACATTTGGGTGGCGCCGACTGTACACATTCGACATGCGTCTGTTTCTCTTCTTTTTTTTGTATTTATTTTTATTGCACTTATTTCATAAAAGCACTTGAAGCGACGAGATAAAGTTCATCCATCACCGCCCAACTAGCAAAATAGAACCCCAATGGAACTGATTGAATTATTTTATAATTATTTTAACGCAACCCACTCGTGTTAGTCAATCTTCATCGACACTTATTGATCTTGTTATCACAGACAATGAAAATATTATAAATAGTGTTAACATAATAGATTCTAGTGACATATCCGATCATTGTTTAGTTTGCTTTGATCTAGAAGTTATCAAACCTAAAGCAACACATACTTTTAGAACGTATAGACCGCTAAAGCAAATAAATTTGACACAATTTGACTATGATTTAAAATCAATTCCATGGAAAAATATTTACGACATAATAAAACAGATGTTGATGATAAAGTGAATTTTTTAATCAATAATTTAATTACTCTATTAGAAATTCATGCCCCTTTGAAAACTTCTAGATTTATCAAAAAACCTGCTCCTTGGCTCACAGATAACATTAAACACTTAATGCTGTTAAGAGACAAAGCGCTAGTGAAATGTAAGCAAACAAAAAACGAACAAGATAAAAATCATTATAAAACCTTGCGTAATATGACAAATTCAGCAATAAAATCAGAAAAAAAAGCTTATTTTAACTATCAATCTAAAAACAACAAAAATAAAATATGGGAAGATATTAAATCTTTAAACATTAATAGCAAGAGAAATGAGTTACCTGATAATTTAAATGACTGTAACGCAATAAATAATTATTTTATTGATAGTATTCCTAATCCTAATATTGATTTTGATAATATCATAAATTTCTATTCAACTAACAGGTTACATAATAGTTCCTTCAGTTTTAAAACAGTGTCTGAAATTGATGTATACAATATAATTAATAATATAAAATCTAAAGCAGCAGGGTGTGATGAAAATAACAATTTTAATAGATTTGAAAATTGGCGGAACCAGGACATAGGGCAAATCAAACTATTACCTTGCCTACGTTTCATTTAATTATACTTAAACTTCTTCAGGGCTCAATAATAACAATTAAATGGTGTTGATCACTAACATTCTCAAAACAGAACATCTTAACCATACACTGTCTGTAGGTATAACAATTGAGGAAATCCAATCATTTTCTTTTTTTATTTAAAAAACCATTTTGACAGAGTAGCCTGGGTATAGCACTTGGAGCTCGTACCGGAGATCTCTGTATTTAGTCCGTTTCTCCTCCTCCTTCAAGACGATGTTTGTCTCAGCAGGTGCTGAGAACTCGATGACATACATAGGAGGACTATGTCAGGCCTATGTCAGGCTTATTGGCGTGAATTCGCCTGACGGTCGGGAACGAGTAGTTCCAGTAAATCCGGCATTTCTCGTTCTCGACAACGGACTCGATATCTCCGAGGACGTAAGGCAGCACTGGTGTTTGGTCTATCTGGTACGAGTGCCGTAGATGGTAGTATAGCACTCGTAAAGCCGCGTTATGTCGTTGGATGTAGACCGAAATCGCATAAATCGGGCATGCAGATAATAAATGCATGAGCGACTCCGGCGCCTGACGGCAGGTCCTGCAGTTGATATCAGGTACCTCTACACCCATCACGCGACTGCGATAGACCAATGTGTTAATAACACCATCTTGGCAGGCCACAATTAATGTATCCCTCGGTCTCCGACTTCAGCCCCGCTGACCTTAAAAATGCGAAGGTCAGCTCTGTCGATAAACCCAGTGCTTCTATGTTGTTATAGAAAACACCGTGCAGGGGTTTATCGACGTGCTGCCTGAACAGATTTCTCTGTTCGGCAGCTTTGATGTGGGCTGTCAGACGATTAGGCGGAAGCTCAGTGACTGAGTCACCTCGCCGGCCTTCTCGCCTGTAGTCGAACACGAGACCGAGTTCATCTGCGGCCCTCTGTGCTGCCCTAAACAATAAAGCGCCAACTCCCACAGCTTCATGATCTCTCACTAACTGTAGGAGTGGGTCCGAGCTCCTGATGACATTACATGCCATACTCAGTGCCACTCTGCCATGCATGCACTCCAGACTCAAGAGTCCTCGGCCCCCCGTTGACGTGGGAGGTATACACGAGGAACGGACGATCTAGGATGAATACTCCTATGAATATTCATCATCTTGCGGGTATTCCTGTTCAATTGACGCAGCTCATCTACTCCCCATTTGACTACGCCAAAGGAGTAGAGCAGAATCGGAACGGCAAGCATATTAGTGGCAGACACCTTGTTCTTCCCCGAAAGTTCTGATGACCAGATCTTTCGGAGTCGGTGTCTGTACTTGCCACGGAGAGAATCCTTTATTTGGTTCACGTCCTGGATGTGGCGTTGTTCCACTCCCAGGTATGTGTAGGTCTCTCCGGCATCCAAATGTCGTAGGATGCTTCCGTCTGCGAGCTGCGCATCTTCGTGGAATTCCCCGCATCGTCCTCTCTTGAGGTGGACGACTGCGCATTTGTCCAACCCAAACTCCATTCCAATTGCCCGCGTGTATTCCTCGACCACCCTGAGAGCATTTTGAAGTTCTCACTCTCCGGAGGTATAGAGTTTAAGGTCATCCATATAAAATAGATGGGTGACTTTATGCCTCCGATTGCTGGGTGGCCCACACTGATACCCGCGGGTTTGGCGGAGTCCAACAGATAGCGGCAGCAGTGAGATGCAGAAGAGGAGCGGACTCAAAGAGTCACCCTGAAACACTCCTCTCTTAAATGTCACTAACTCTGTCGAAACTCGCTCGGCACCGGATGTTATGGTGAAGCGAGTTCTCCAAAGCGGCAACATTTGTTCGATGCATCTCACTAGTGGTGCTGGTACCGCAAGACATCCGAGCAAGTGTAACAAAAGCTCGTGGGATGTTGTATCAAATGCCTTGCGATAATCAATCCAGGCCATTGACAGATTCCGCTTGTACTGCACAGAGTCCTGTGTAATACAGCGGTATATCAGCAGGTTTTCCTTGCAACCTGCCAGGCCCTTCTTGGCACCACGCTGTTCGTTTATCTGTTGGTAGACCGGATCAACAGACCTCAACATCCTGGTATACAAGATACGAGTAAATAACTTGTAGCAGGAGTTGAGGCAGGTAATCGGCCTATAATTTTTTGGGCCAGACAGATCCCCCTTTTTGGGGATTAGCACAGTTCGCCCCTCGACAAACCAGTCCGGAATTTGCTGCCCCTCGTTCAACCATGAGTTGAAAACTCGGGCCAGATGGCGGTGGGTGGAAGGAAACTTCTTCCACCACCAGTTGTTTATACCATCTGGACCCGGGGCAGCGAAGTTCTTGGTTCCAACAAGTGCTTGTTGAACCTCTTCCGTGCTGATTGCCGGGCACACTTCGTCTGGCTCTTCTAAGACTCTACGACAGAGAGCCTCGAAGTGTGCTATAGCTGGAGTGTCATTATCGAATGGACTCGCGACTTCGTAGATTCCTTTCCAGAAGGCTTCGACATTATCAACAGTTGGCGGATTTTCGACAACACGCTGTGGCTCTTGGAACAGGCGAGACGGGTTTGTTTGAAACAATTTGTTTTGTTCCAAACTCCGCATTCGCCTGACCAAAGTTTTCTTAATAGCCATAAGCGCTCGAATCCTATCTAGACAGTGCTGCTTGATGGTCTGCAGCACTGTGCGATTTAGAGTGTGGTGTTGGCGTCTCAGTCCGGCTGCCACTCGCCGGACCTTCGGTGTAAATGGTCTACCTGCGACTATATAATCCACCACACTCTGGATTCGAGAAGCGTGTTGCCTTGCTGATCGAATTTTAACTTCGATCTTCTGTACGCGCCGCTTAGCTTTCTCGACCCTATCAACTGCGCTTGCCAGGCGCTGTTGTGGGACGAGTTGCTTTGCGGCAGCGTACACCGCGCTGTTGATCTGCCAGATGTTGGCATCTTCTGGAAGCTCCTCACTGATCAACGAATCCATTCGTGCCAGGTCTTGTGGCTTTGGGTTAACCCTGGTGTTAAGGTTAACCCTCGTCCTTAAAGCGACGTCGGTGTACTCAAGCGGAAGTTCCTCGTCAGCTGGAATTTGCCGCGGTGGAAGTGCGGCTGGTACTTCCTCACGCTGACGAGGTGCCCTTACGTAACCTGTTCGGCGCAAAAAGGATACTTGGTCTCTCAGATGTTGCTGAGAGAAGGCGCGATACTCCGGGTACATATCGCACCACAACCGGTGTAATCGCGCCATGTATCCCCTGCGCCCAGGTTCGCTGCTCTCATAGCAGTTAAGCAGGTCATCCCTTAATCCCTCCGTCCACCTAAAGCGTCCATGTGCAATAGCAAGTTCGTCATTAATGAGACCGTCCGGTAAGGCCCCTCCCACCTGTCTCTGACCCCCATCCGACTGGGGTCGATTGTGAGGGGCCTGTCCTCTGTCATGGTCTTGAACCAGAGGGTTTAGGATCACAGGGTGGTTAGCCCTGAGATCCCACGTCCGACATTTGTCAGAGAGGGTTGCCCCTCCCTGTCCAGGGTGCACCGCGAGGAGGTTGCCGGTCCGCATTTCGCATTTCGCATATTATTATTATTATTATTATTATTATTATTATTATTATTATTATTATTATTATTATTATTATTATTTAGCGCCTTTTAAAGAACAGTTTTATTTCTTATTAGAGTAACTAAATGATAACAATTTACAATGGTTTTATAATATATTGTATACATGTTCTAATATTCATTGAACTTAATTCTCACAACTCATATTATAAAACAAAGTGTTTACTGCAAACTCACAAGTTTTATAGCAATTGTATAACCTTTTACAACCCTTTTTAAAATTTTAAAAGAATTCTATTAAAGTTATATTACAGTTGTATACTTATACCCTATTAACTTTTCATTTCGGCGTTAAGAAATAGTTGTAAAGCAGTAATATAAAAAAGTTGTATTAAAGATCTTTAAACAAAGTAAGAACACTGCTCTGTTAAGCAGTAATAAAAATATTAGGTAATTTTCTATATTACGGAACGTCCGATTTTTGATATTTCCTTTTACGTAGTTTTGCCTCCTGAACAAAAAATTCTAATAGAAAAATCGGCGGTCGGCAACGGTTTTCGAGATATTTGGCCCCAAAGTCTCTGAAAGTCGTATTTTTCCATACTGCCAAAATCACTTATTTTCACCAAATTTCTCACTTTATGCTTATGAACACCTCTAATACATACTTATTTAAACATTATTAAATAGTTTCAACATATTTATTCCATCAATAACTATTTTCTGAACCTTCTTATAAAAGCCATCCAAACATAACCTAAAATTTCAAACAACACTAAGATCATCCGAGGTTATGATAGTGCCGTAAGATCTAGGGTACGGTATAAAACGAATATGTTCCTTCTTTGATATAAAAATACACTGCACCCGCGGGTGCAGTGTATTTTTATATCAAAGAAAGAACATATTCGTTTTATTCGCGGAACTTGTAATGTTTGAAATCTAGAATACGCATAAAACTAATATGTTCCTTCTTTGAGATAAAACGATAAAAATATATTGCACCCGCCCGCCCGGGGGCATTGAACGGTAGTGACGTAGCCATCAGTACAGAATTGGCTGTCGTCAATTAAAGCCTGTGTGTTTACGTTGTACTTTGATTTTTTTTTCTTCTGTTTTTAATGACTTTTTTTTAATTTTCAAACGTTGTAGAGTGATAATGAACATTCAGGAATATCATAAAATCAAGATTTTGTGACAAACTTTATTTTGTGGGTTTTTTTGTTCGTGTTTACAAAGTCCCAATTTGTGATTAGTATTTGGACATTTTTGTATTCTAATCTGTTTTTCGGAAGTGTTTTGGTAAGTTTATTCAATAAAACACAGGAAAAGACATTCTAAAATATTATTTTCTCGTTTTAGATTGCATTGTGGGCAAATTTGTGCTGTTGCTTCGTGTAAAAGCAATAGAATTAACCCTTAAGAAAGAAGGTGTTAAGTTAATATTTCATTCATTTCCAAAGATAAATGATTTAGTTTCATCCACAATAAAAAAAGAGTGAATAAATCGTTGTTAAAGAGAGCATAAATTCAACCCAAATACATGTTCAATATGCTCCCTATATTTTACATCAAATGATTATGAAATAGACCTACAAAATGAACTAGGTAGTAATATATTTCTTCACATTAAAAATACATTTTAATAATAAAATTTTTTTACAATAAAAAATTTGTTGTTTGTTTAAACATCAATACCTATACTAAACTTTAATATCAGTTAAATAAATAGTTGTTTTTTTTGCTTTAATATCCATTGTGGAAGAAAGCAAAACCTTTTTACATTATAACAATAAATACTTTTTATAATAACTATAATGTTATATTTTAATTATTACATACCTAATTATTCCTTTCTTATTTTCTTAATATTAATAATTATCATTGTGTTAATATTATCATAATTATAAATAAAAAAATATATATTTGAAATCGCTATTACGCGTGTTTAAAAGGAAGTTAGGTACCTACATACTTGTTTTTAAATATGAATATTTTTAAGCAATAAACAATTTTTTACACTTTTAGCATTTTAATATATCAAAAAATATAAATTTGGACTTATACAGACCAAGTTTCTCAAATTATATGTTTCATTTAATAAATGTTTTATAATAAAACGGCTATTATAAATAGTCGTCTGACTAAAAATAAAATTCTAATAATTTATTACTCATACAAACTTCAGATCATATGTTTAATTGTCTTCTTGGTTGAATGCTCATTTTAAAGATCTAAAACATACTTTTTATTCTAAAAATAAAAAAATGATTTAAAACAGCGTAATTTAAAAAAAAGACAATGCGTCGCCGTACATTTTAAATGAAGTGCGTCTGAAAGTGTACTGATGGTGACGTCACGGCTTTTGACCTTGGCTAAGAGATCTGTCGAACTGAGCTATCCTTCTGGTCTATATAGTCGTTGACCTTTGACAGTGTTTTGACATTTACGATAAATTTAGAGGTTAATTCTAGTAACAATCTTTTTTTCTTATAGTATCGTGTCAACCGTTTTATTAATTGATTACATTGCTATTACATAAACTATTTAAATATAATAACAACACTTTAAACTCACTTTTAATTTTAAAAATCACAAGATAAATTTAAGAAACCCGCGAACTGACAGCGGTTTGTTGTTAACTATGAATGACTCATCATATTGAGATTACGCCAAAAAATATAGATGTCGCCCACTCCGTGATTTTCGCGATTAATTTTATTTTTTGTTTCGAAAAGTAAGCAAAAGATATATAAAAAATTCAAGAGGCGAAAAAATTGTATTTTTAATTACTCAACCCAATATAATATCAAATTTATAAAAAAGCAGTGACGTGTTCAAATTACCTATGCTTTAAAAATATCTAGTTAGGATGCCCCAGCGTCGCTCATGGAATAGTTAAATTAAATTTAATTACATCAAATTAAGCTCATTATTTATTGCTATAAACGTGCCAAAGTTTGATAAAAATCGGTCAAATATAGTTTTCAAGATATTTGAAGAAATAAGCTTCTTTTTAATTAACTACAGGGTGATTCAGAATTATGGTGCAAAAAAGTAATCACAGATATAGAGGTCTTACAGTTTTTCGCATTTTTCTCGAAATGGGTGCATGATATGAAAAATAGACAAGAAGATATTTTTTGTGTTAAAATGAATCTGCATCAAAATAAAAAAGAAAAACATAAAAGATAATTGTATAAAAAAAGTAGAAGCGAAAAACTGCGATGTAGTGACTCTATGTAGCGCCCCCTTGCAGCAGGTCTAAAAATATTTTAAGGGTTCTATTGGAAAAGTTATTTTGAAACTACCCTCCAAATTTCATTGAAATCAATCAAGTACTTATCGAGATATCTCAAAAAAACTATTTCCCAACGTCCCATTTTTGGGCCCGTACGGCTTTAAAAATCGAAATTGACCAAAACGAAAATACACGTGTCTCTTTATATTAGGACCTCTATATGTGATAACTTTTTTGCACCATTTAAAACATACAAGTTCATATTCATATGAACTTTTCTTTTTATTTTTGCCAGATCTACCGTCTATTAAATTTTCCCGAGTAAAACCTAGGCTGAGTCACCCTGTATAATATCTGCCCAAGCATACCCAACTGCAGGGCTGGTTAAGCTCATAGTAGGTATAAAGCCGGGCTCAGACGACTGGTGTACTTGGCCAATATTTGTTAATGGTGTATACTTGCCATGTCGTTTGAGTGGTTTACTTGTACAATTACACTGACGATCAATTGAAGTGACCCAAGAAAAATTTGCATCAACTTCCAACTCATATATCTTTTGATACAAGAATCGCAGAGCCATAAATCTTTTTAGGTATTATAGATATATGGCTCAAGAATATGTGACACATTTTGCTTGTCCTTGTCTCGTTTATTTTTGGAGATACGGTGATGAACGTTGAGCTATGTTTTTTTGCCAAAGTTTGAGGTCGTGCATGGAGTGTCATTTTGTACCCTCATTCATTGCGTTCATTTTAATTTTTGATTGATTGTGCTAACTTTAATTGTTGATTTTTTGAGAATTTTTATACAACAAGACATTTATACCAATATTGGTGTATTTGTCAAGTACACCAGTAGTCTGT
The DNA here is from genome assembly GCA_963680705.1 of Rhagium mordax. NCBI lineage: Eukaryota > Metazoa > Arthropoda > Insecta > Coleoptera > Cerambycidae > Rhagium > Rhagium mordax. Next base: position 53,692,007 of record OY796656.1, on the reverse strand, counting down.
GTCCGGCTTAAAGAGTTAAGGAGAATGGTCAGGCCGGTTAATTGACGTCCAATTTGTGTATCTACTGCGCATATTACGTCACTCAGTTTATAAAACGTCGAAAGTCAGTTAATTGTGTTTCACACATTTAATTTTTATTTTAATATTTTCAATAGTATTAACGAATAGCAACATGCTTGCTTGTGCTGTGGCTGGGTGTAACCGGGGCAACTAAAAAGAATATCACTCATGTGGTCTTGCTCCTGTACAGACAGGGTCATCACGTGAAAATGTTAGATTCTGCTGTAACTTTGTTGCTTTTGAATTTATCGGAAAAGTAAAAATTGCTTTATTGACTAACTTTTTGCCAGGAATACAAATTTTTATAGAAAAAAACAATTGAGCATCGCATTACAGAGATATAGCTATCGACATTGTTTTTTCTTATGTATCTCTGGTTTAAAAATTTGGGAACTTACCCAGACAGAGGTTTTCCACATTATGAATTGCTGCATAAATTTGGAACGCATGACCTTCACTTACGCCGTATATATTACTCTCTTATATTTCTTTATAAGATTTTAAATGGTAAAATTGATTGCCCTGAAATTCTTAGTTACATTAAATTTCATGTTCCAAATCCGCAGACTCGCTCGCATTCGTCTCTATTCTATCTACCCATGCCACGAACAAATTTGCTATTGTTCTCTCCCTTGCATCGTATGTGCTCCAATTATGACTCACTATATAATAACATAGATATTTTCAATACAAGAATAACCGAAATAAAAAAACTAGTTCTTAAACCTACAGATCCAAATATAGTTTTATGATGCCTAAACATTCCCTTGTTATAAGACTAATTGTAATATGGTATTTGTTATTATCTTGATGTCTATTTGTATTAACTAATATTATCAATAATATTATTATCTCTGTATCTATATACTCGATGTTACCTTTATAATGCTAGTATTATTATTTGTTATATATATATTTGTAAATTTCCCTGCCCTATAAATGGATTTCTGTCTGGGCAGTTGTAACCTAAATAAATAAATAAATAAATAAATAAATCACCCTGTATATGATTACAACTTTTGATTCTTCGTTTTTTCCTAATTTCATCGATATAAACATGTAAGCTATTATCTTTTATTTTTTGCGAGATATAGATAATTACATAATTTAAATTACAACAATTAATATATAATTCAAACTGCCTTCCTTGATTTTCTATACCTAACCTATATCTTTTTTCCAAATTATCTATATTTCGTAAAACATAAAAGATAATAGTTTACTTACATGTTTATATTGATGAAATCAGGAAAAAATGAAGAATCAAAAGATATAATAATATAGGGTGTTACATAAGAAAAAACAAAGTTGATAGCTATATCTCTGTAATGCGATGCTCGATTGTTTTTTTCTATAAAAATTTGAATTCCTGATAAAAAATTAATCACTAAAGCAGTTTTTACTTTTACGATAAATTAAAAAACAACAAAGTTAAAGTAGAATCTAACAATTTCACGTGATGACCCTGTACATTAGAAATACGCTGTATTAGTGATGACGTACGTAGCGGTCATTTTTTGTATCCAAACACACTATTTTACCTTTGTTTTGTATATTATATGAGGTTTCCGTTTGTAAATTTTAAATGTATTTTTTTTTTTTTTAATCATGCACTTATTTAACGTCGGCCTATTTCCGCTACCGAGGCCAATCACCGACGCTAGGAGACGAGCAACCCCCAACTTGGAAATTTTGCCGAACCTCTTATACTAAGAGTAGGGATTTTTTACTTGCCTAACATTTATTAGACAAGGGACCGACTGCTTTACATCCCCTCCGAAGGATGGTATATCCTCAATACACCTCTCGCCTACAGTTGTATTGCTTCTGCGATATAGCTGATATACAAGCCGCTAGAAGTAGGGAAGCGAGACCACGTCTTTCCGTGGAGCCCATCCACGTACTAAACGCAGTATTGTTGCTTTACTTTCATATCGCTCTGAAGTGAGTGAAGTCAGTCCTCTGCTCGCTGCCCTGTTTTAAATGTATTAAAATCAGTTTTGACAAAAGTCGAGGAATATCAACTATCAACCTTTTATAAAATATTTAAATTTAAATCTTCATAACCTTAAAGTTTGTTTGGATACAGCGGCGACTTTGACGTCACACTAAAGCCAGCGCCACACATGCGGCATTCGGCGAAAGGCGAGCGGTTACTCGGCGAAAGCCGCATGTGGTCTCCTTGGCATGTGTGTACCTGACGTTCGCCATTCCTGCTTCGCGTCGGTAAATTGACGCGAATCAAAGGATTCGCGCGTCATACATTCGATGACAAATAACAAAACTCTACCCAAATATTCGTGTTTCCCACATTCGCTCGTCATTCGACAAATAAACAAATGTGTGTATCAAAGCGTTCGCCTCTCGCCAAATGCCATTCGACGAAAGCCAAACTTCGCCTTTCGCCGAATGCCGCATGTGTGGCGCCGGCTTAATAGCCAACCCAACGACATAAGCCAGCCAACCCGTAGAACGAACTTCATAAATAATAAGCATTTAGTTGGCAGCATAGATAGTGTTGGCAGCAATGTTTATGGTATGGATGTTCCGATGTATGGATGTGTTTAGTTCGTTCGGTTAGATAGACGTCAAAATATTATTTGATGTCTAAATATTTCGGATACTGATATAAACATTTCTCTTGAATAAGTGTCTAAACTTACTGACTGAAAATGTGTGTAATCAACGTGTTCAATTTAAGTGAAAATTTTATTAAACAATTAAAATCGGTCATATGAGCTGTGTGTGACATTATTAGTAAGTACCTAACTTGAGTAATTTACATGCATTTAAAGAGTGTAATATATTACAATAACAATTTTTATGTAAACTTACCTACTATGTGCTATGATTTTTAGTTTATTTGTCATTGTTGACAGTGTCGACTGTTATAAAGACTGTTTTAGACTACCCTATTTTGCAATAAAAATTGACCAATAGCTGTAGTCAACAAGGATTTTAACAATTTTGTTGTGTTCAATAACTAAACTAAGTGAATTTTATATTATTTTCTGTATTGAATTTAGATCTCTTCACAGAATTTCTCAGATAAAGCAATTCTTAGACTTTGCTAAAATGTAAAGGTGCCAATGGATTCTATTCTTCTGCTTTAAACTTAATAAGAAGTCTTACTAATTACACTCGTAGTATAATATTAGACAACACGGTATCATCAGCCTTGCTGGTTACTTCTGGAGTCCCTTGGATCAATAATTGAATCACTTCATTTTATTCAATATAGTTCTGATCATCTGATGTAGGTATGCCATGAATTAAAGTTTCTCATTACTCATTGTTATCAATATGCTGAGATCGCTTAAGATCTATTTATCTTTTACAGAAAGTTATGGTATTTAATTATATAAGATTTGTTCCAACAGAGCAGTCAGACGAGTTTGAAACCGTCAGAAATATTCGCCCAGTTGCCTCTCATATAGTAAGCTCCACTGCATTTACATTAATACTTAACTAGGCGAATAATTCTAACGGTTTCAAACTCGTGTGGCTGTTGTGTTGGAACAAACCTATACATTACGTGTTCCTCAAATTCTCCGTGTTTTTTCACAGAAACATGTATATTTATCGTTTAGGTACTTATACACTGACAACCAGAATTAACGCACCACCCAAAATTTACCATGATTTTTTTCTAAACCGTTTTCAGATTTTAATATTTTTTTTTTGTTTTGTAGGTTAACTCTTCTGCAATATATAGCCGTTCCAATATTAAGTTATTTTTTCTTTCAATATAAGGCGTAACAATAAACATGTTTTTTTTTTAAAAATTGGGAACGCGCTGTGGAAATCGCCAGCGGCAAAATTAAACTCCAGTTCAGACCCAATTGTAGCTTCATCTTTTCTTAACATTTACTTTTTTGGTACACTTTTTTATCTTTGCTATAAGGAGATATACCGAGTGGGGAAAAAAATAAAAAATTTTTGTTTCTTGGATGCCATTTTTTTTTTACTTAACAGATTCCAATAAACTTGGAGTCATTAGATAGGTAATTTAGTGGGCTACACTACAAAACCTATAGTTTAAAATAGTAGACGAAAAAATATAAAATGCGGTTGGACACTGCCAGAGGGCGACATTAAATTTTTCTTCTTACTCTGTTAATAGTATCCTTAAAACATATATTACAATATTGCTTTAAAGTTATTCCAAAAAACGTATTAAATATTTAAAACCAGTAGTATCAGTAAAGAAACAGAAAGAACAGTATCGCCCTCTGGCAGTGTCCAACCGCATTTTATACATTTTCTTGCTTCAATTACAACAATGTCGTTCCATGTCGTTATAGTCATTATAGTACATTTGTCATTGGTTCAATCAAATTTTAATAAAGAACGAGGATAGAAAAACATCAATTTTTAATGGCGTCTAACATTTTGATTTTTTCATATCTACTCTCATTTTGGTCTATAGTTTTTATAGTCTACTAAATTACCTATCTAATGAAGCCAAGTGTAAGTATAAGTACTGCGCATGAGCAGTCTTCAATATAAATGTCAAGTGAACCAAATAAAATTCTCTTTGCAATCCGACACTCTGTGGTAGTTTAGTTATAACCTTAAAACACCTCCACGCTTACAACTTCTTAAAATAATAAAAAGGGAATCCATATGTGAGTAATATGATATGTAAAGGGAAGGTATAAAATAAAAGTCTTGATTCTCACAACTCCTTTTAAACAAGCTAACCGGTTTCGGAACCTTTATTTAAGTTCCATCTTCAAATTAAGGTTCCGAAACCGGTAGCTTGTTTAAAAGGAGTTGTGAGAATCAAGACTTTTATTTTACACCTTCCCTTTACAAATAATAAAAGTAATAAAAATATAAATAAAATAAACAACAACAACATATGGCGCCGCCACAAAATGTAGAAGAAGTACAAAGATTTTTAGGAATGACGACATATTTGAGTCGATTTGTTTTGAATTTTTCAGATATAACAGAACCACTAAAAAATTTAATTAAAAAAGATACTATTTTTCATTGGGGTAGGCAAAATTTAAAAAATGTGTTAATCTAAATCACCTGTAGGTATTATAATTTTATTCGGTTGATCTGCCTATAGTTATTACATGTGACGCCTCAAAAAATGGCTGCACTTCTACAAAATAATGCTCCTGTGGCATATGCATCTAAAGCTTTTTCTAACACACAAAAAAATTATGCACAGATTGAGGAAGAAATGCTCTCGATTTATTTTGCCTGTACGAAATTTCATCAATACATATATGGTCGCACAGATATAGTAGTAGAAACCGATCATAAGCCTCTTATCTCGATTTTTAAAAAAACACTTTGTCAAGCACCGGCAAGGTTGCAGCGAATGCTATTAGCTCTTCAAGAATATTCGTTTGAAGTAGTTTATAAAAAAGGAAAAGAGCTTTACCTCGCTGATGCCTTGTCTAGAGCTTTTCAGCCTGAAGTAGATAAAAACTTTGAAAAAACATGCACGGAATGGAATATCAACTTTGTGTTTTGATACAAAATATGCCCATTACAGATACAAAATTACAAATGTTTAAAGATGAAATTAGGAAAGATCCGCACTTACAAAAACTTGTGGAACTTATAAAAAGTGGTTTTCCAGAATATAAATCGAGCTTGCCAAATGAATTTAAAATTTATTGGAGTATAAAAGATCAATTAACCATAGCTGATAATTTAAAATTAAAAAAGATAGACTTTTTGTACCAAAAACACTGAGAAAAGATATTCTTAAGCAAATTCACTTACCTCATTTAGGACTAGAAAAGAGAAAAAATCGAGCAAGAGACCTAATATTTTGACCCGGCATGGGCAATGATATAACAAATTTAGTTGAAAATTGTGAAATTTGTAATTGTTATAAGAAAAGTAATAGGAGAGAGCCACTTATACAACATAGTGTAGAACCTATTCCATGGACTAAAGTAGGGTTAGATTTGTTTTATTTTAAAGGTATTGATTATTTGTTGATCGTAGACTACTATTCAAAATTTGTTGAAGTAATAAAATTAACCTCTACTACTAGTAATGTGTTGATCGAAAATTTAAAAGAAGTCTTTAGCAGGCAAGGTATACCAAACATTATAATATCTGATAATGCACCATAGTTGGTTTCTCACGAATTTAAGCAGTTTAGTAAATCATGGAATTTTAATCATGTTACATCAATTCCTTATTATGCCCAGTCAAATGGAATGGCAGAAAGGGCGATACAAACAATAAAAAATATTTTAATTAAATGTCACGAAGATCAAACAGATTATCATTTAGCTTTGTTAGAATTTAGGAATACACCCATTGCTAGTAATATACCAAGTCCTACACAATTGCTTAACAGTAGAAGGTTACGAAGTACAGTACCCGCACATAAAAAACTCTTTCAACCTAAAGTGATTTCAAAAAAAGTAGTAATTGAAGGGCTTAATAATAAAAGTAATTTACAGAAACAGTATTATGACAGGGGTGCAAGGGCATTATTTGTTTTAAATATAGGGGATAGGGTAAAAGTGAGAGATATAAATGGAAAAAAATGGCAAAAAGGGGAAATTATAAATAAAAATACAAATGTACCTAGGTCTTATGCTGTAAGGATGGATAACGGTAACATTATTAGGTACTAGAAATCGGAAATTTTTAATAAAAGTAAATAAACCGTCGTGTAATCGACTTGATCTGGACAATTTTGCATATGATTTTTCTAACAACGATAATGAAGACGCTACTAGCAATACTGGAGAGAGTAATGATTCTGAATATTTTAGTGATCATTCTGAAAATAGTAATAACTTTGAAAATGATATAGATGAAAATATATTTAGTAACAATGATGATAGTGAAGGAGTTAGATATTATACTCGCTCTGGCAGGGAAAGAAAAAAGCCTAACCGCTTAGATTTGTATATTCATAAGCTTCTTTAGTTTACATTGTTTGTAGTTTATTTGTGGCAGATAGTTTGTAAGTAGGTATGTTGTATTATTTTTAACATAAGTGTTTTAACAGATTGTAATATTTATATAATAAGTAAAATAAATTATGTATATATAAGTATACAAAAAAAAAATTGTACGTATGTATTTTTATATTCTAAAAAAAGGGAGATGTAAGTATAAGTACTGCGCATGAGCAGACTTCAACAAAAATGTCAAGTGAACCAAATAAAATTCTCTTTACAATCCGACACTCTGTGGTAGTTTAGTTATAACCTTAAAACACCTCCACGCTTACAACTTATTATAATAATAAAAGTATTAAAAGTAATAAAAATATAAATAAAATAACCAACAACAACACACCAAGTTTATTAAAATAGGTTAAATAACAAAATAATAATGGCATCCAAGAAACAAAAAATTTTTGATTTTTTCCCCGCTCCTCTAATAACAAAGACAAAAAAAGTGTACCAAAGAAGTAAATGTTAAGATATGAAACTACAATTGAGTCTGAACTGAGGTTTAATATTGCTACGGATGATTCCCACAGGGTGTATTGAATTTTTGAAAAAAAAAAACATTGCGTTATTGTTATGCCCTATATTTAAAGACAAAATAATTTTTACTTAAAATCGGCATGGCAATACATTCCTACAAAAAAAAAACATTAAAAACAGACTAATGGTTTAGAAAAAGCTCAAATTCAAAATCATGGTAAATTTTGGATGGTGCGTTAATTTTGGTCGTCAGTGTATATACAGTGTGACCCACTTAAGATCGCAACACCCCTGTATACCCGTTAATTGATGCTTGATTAACTTCAAACTTTGGTGGTAAGAAAAGATCGATAAGGTGATTCGTTGAACTTAGTAATATGTCCTACATGTCAGTAGCGTGCGATTTTAAGGGGGTTTAAAAGTCGATTTTTCAAAAAAAAAGTATTCTTAGCGATTTTTTTATTCAAATTTCGGTTTCACCATTGTAAAAAGCACCATTTAAAAACCCCTAGGTATTAATTTTATGCGGGAGCAGTTACCCACAAAAATTCAGTTGTTTCATAAGTGATCAAATTGTTTGAGTTAAATTTTCTCAAAACTGATTATGTAAAGAACAAAAAAATTAATGCAGTGAATCCTCAGAAAATGCACAATTAGTTTTGGCAAAATTTAACTCAGACAACTTGACTAATGAAAAAACTGAATTTTTTGGGTAATTGATCTCGCTTAAAAATGATACCTAGGGGTTTTAAAAGGCGTTCTTTATGACGGTGGAACTGAAATTTGAATAAAAAAATCGCTAATACTTTTTTGAAAAATCGACTTTTCAAACCCCCTTTAAATCGCACGCAACTGACATGTATCACATATATGCGACTCATATTTTATTTAAATTAGAGTATAGGCTTTGGAAAATCTGAATTCATTTGGTATGAATGACTGTTTTTAATACTGAGGTTATATTGAAAAGTCAAAAATATAACCACAAATTCAAATTAGTTCTACATAGTTGCCAGAGACCCTAAAGAAAGCACAGCAATGTTATCAATAAAAAATTTGGCATTTCAGCCAAAAGTAAATGACAGTGACAATCAATTAGATCTGACACTGAGACAACCTAAGAAAAACATCATAACCTACTCCGAGGCCTACCCTAATGTAAATAAAATGTAAATGGCGTATTACTAAGTTCAAAGAATCACCTTATTGGTCTTTTCTTACCACCAAAGTTTAAAGTTAATCAAGCATCAATTAACGGGCGTACAGGGGTGTTGCGATCTTAAGTGGGTCACACTGTATACAGGGTGTTTGGATAAAGGTATTCAGAAATCCAAAGGCATGTAGTACTCATCAAGATAAGCCAAAAAGTTTATATAAACTTTGTTCCAAAAACTGTCCCTAACGGGGTTACAGCCCTTTTAACCCATTTATTCCCATGGTTGCGTTAACGCAACGCCGTAAAAAATATTTTTTTACATATTGAAAATATATTTTTTTTAATGGACTCTTATTGGAATTTTATTAGGAACCATTTAAATATCTCAATGACATTTTTTAAATAAGTACTAGTATTTATAATTTCAATACAAAATTTATCAAAATACTAGCAATTTTCAGAGCAGAAACTTCCAATGTTTAAATATTCATTGGATGAGCTGTGTCTCACTTAGTTTATTATTCGCAAGTGATATCGTATAAAAAATACTACACATTGGAGAGTTTTTGATAAATTCAAACAATTTTTTCTTGAAAATATTGTTAAAATACCTTTGAAAAATAACGTTGCGAAAACGCAACATTGGAACTAACCATGAAATAGTAATCGGACATAATATTCTATTGTAAACTTGTCTATGCACATCTGGTAATGATTATTAGTGGATAGTGGTGCACTTTTGGTGATGTTTTTTATGGTATGGTCATTTTCTAATGTGCCGTGATACAGAAATTGTTGAATTTTAAATTGTCAAGTGTTCATAACGAAATATTGAAGTGTTTTGAATATTTTCATATACACATAAATTATTCACAATGGTAAATAAGTCGTATAAGGTATATTTTGATAACTTTTTTACAAGTTATAATCTGCTAGTTCATCTAAAATATAATGGATATCTTGCCACTGGAACTGTACGTGAAAATAGAATGCTGAAATGTCCATTAGAAACTAGTAAGTCCATTGGAAAAAAATTGCGTGGTATATTAGATGCCCGTTATGATCAAGTAAATGAAATAAGCACAGCCCATTGTATTTGTAAAACGATATAATCGTAAAGAAAAAAAGGAAATCTGTATACAACAACCAAACATGATTGCCAAATATAATAAATACATGGGAGGCGTTGACTTACATGATAATACAGTTGCAAATTATAGAATAAATATACGTGGAAATGCTGGTGGCCATTGATTATAAATATGATTGACTCTGCTGTGGCAAACGCTTGGAAACTACAAATTGATACACAAAGAAAAACTTATTTCGCAACTGGATTTTAGGTCTGAACTTGTACGGAACCTCATTAGTGTCAACAAATGTAACAGATAATCTATTCGCGGACGCGGTTCCTCTGCATCTCATCCACTTACCGTACGTTCCGATAATGTGGGTTATATAATTAAAATAAATAATGAAAATTGGAGAAGACGTTGTAGAGAATGCAAAAGTAGGTACAAGTGTATTTATATGCACAAAATGTAACATTCCATGACACCCACATTGTTTTAAAGACTACCATAAATGATACATATGTTCCCAATGTTGCGTTAACGCAACGTCAAACATTTTTTTGAAAGAAGTTTTTTTTCTGTTTTTTAACTTTGTAGAATGTTTATAAAGGCATAAATAAATATTTTTCATTAAGAAAATTTGCATTTTTATTGATATTTCTAATGGTGGTCCTAAATGGGTTAAGGGGCTTCTAAAAGAGATGTTTTTCTCACATATTTCGAGAACCGATCAATATAATCTAATGAAATTTTCTCTGGTAGAATACTTTTTTGTGCTTAACAAAATAGTAAACCTTAAATTTCAAAATTCTTCAGGGGCGTTCCTACATTGGGGTGTGTTAGGAATGTCGACCCCTTATTTTCTCTGCACTTAATTTTTTCACTATTCTGATAAATATTTTCAAAATTTCAAGCAATTTTACTTCAAAAAGATCTTCTTTCTAAAACTTCATAAATTGAACCGTTTTTGAGATAAATGAATTTGAAATTTAGTATGCACAATATGCAAAACACCAATGCTTTTTAAATAATTTTATTTAGTTTCATTTCTAATACAAACTGATGTAGGTATACTATAGAAAAGTATTCTACCACAGCAAATTTTATTACTTTATATGATCGGTTCTCGAAATATGTGAGAAAAACACCTTTTTTAGAAGCCCCTTAAAGGGGCTATAGCCCCTTTAGGAACCGTTTTTGGGACAAAGTTTATATGAACTTTTTGGCTTATTTTGATGAGTACTGCATGCCTTTAGGTTTCTGAATACCTTTACCCAAACACCCTGTATATGTTATATGTATACAGGGTGTTTGGTAACTGGATTGCCAAAATGAAATATCATAATATGTAAAATCCGAGGTAAAATTGAATTCTAAGCATAAAACAAAGAATAACTTTTTTTCATATCGGGCTTTGTTTAGGAAATATTGAGATAAAAAAATTACTTTAGAAGCGGGCAGAAGTTTTCTCTACATTTAAATAGAGTGTGTTCACATAGAGATTCCGCAGAATGCATACATATACGAAATTCTACGGAATATCTGTGTGAACAGACTTCATTTAAATGTATAGAAAACATCAGCGCGCTTCTAGAATCGGATTCCGGAATGCGATTCAAGAATCCAAGTGTGAACGCGTCCATATTCAACACTTTGTAATGATAACAATAAAGGAAACAAATTTTCACAAAAGTTATTACAACGTAAAAAAACTAGAGTAGATTTTCAAAAATGCCACCATTTACATTGATACACATCTGGCAACACAAAACAAGAGAATTGTATACTTCTGCAAAATTTACACTGTTTTGAATAGTAGGTATGAACTGAATTTAAAATTCTGTTTTCTAATTGCTCAATAGTATTAATTGGCTCAGCATAAACTAATTGTTTTAGTGACCCCATAAGTAAAAGTCTAGAGGGTTATGGTCCGGAGAACTTGCAGGCCAATGAATAGAACCGCGCCTCCCTATCAATCTCACAATGAAATTATTCTGGAGCCACTCTATCACATTTCTTCCAGTATGTGGTGGTGCACCGTCATACTGATACCACATTCTATTGTGCAGGCCAATAGGAATGTCATCTAATAAATCTTGCAAGTCATTTTCCAAAAATTCTAGGAATGCGGAAGCATTTAAACGATTAGGCAAAATTTGAATAGAGAGCAGTTGTCCATTCAAAATACCACACCAAGTGTTTATCGAAAATCTTTGTTGAAAACCTCTAATTCTAATTAAGTGTTATCTCGTGTAATCTTATGAATATTATTATTTTTATAATACGGCATTTGTGGGTTATTTTTTGGACAGTAAATTAAAAACACTTTAATGCGATTGACCGGTTTCTCCTTTAATACAAGGCTTCATCAGAATATAATATTTAATACAATATAATTTCAAATTAAATGAGAAACAATAACCAACACTTACCAATCAACACAGTCATTAAAAAACACTACTACAAACATAATATAACACTACGTCTACGTCAATAAAATATTTTTTACACAAAACACACTTTAAAAAACACGTAAAAAATTATTCCTTTGAAACTAATAATTAACAATAAATATCTGAACGTTAACCCATATCTTTTATCAAACCTCACTAAATCTTCTTCTTTATCGTACTGCAATAACACATAAAGAAGATTTAGTGAGGTTTGATAAAAGATATAGGTTAATATTCAGATATTTATTGTTTATTATTAGTTTCAAAGGAAAAATGTGTTTTGTGTAAAAAATATTTTATTGACGTAGACGTAGTGTTATATTATGTTTGTAGTAGTGTTTTTTAATGACTGTGTTGATTAGTAAGTGTTGGTTATTGTATCTCATTTAATTTGAAATTATATTGTATTAAATATTATAGATTCTGATGAAGCCTTGTATTAAAGGAGAAACCGGTCAATCGCATTAAAGTATTTTTAATTTACTGTTCAAAAAATAACCCACAAATACCGTATTATAAATTTATAAGTGGACACAAAACTGAAAGAAAATTATTATTTTTATTTGGTAGTGTATGATTTTTACAGGTTTATTCTGTAAGAGTAACAATTGCTCACTGAAAGAGCCGGCATGTTTTTCTTTCGAAATGAAATGAAATAATAGTTAATACTTAATTTTATTTACGTAATTAAAGTGTGTATTATACAGGTGGCCCATACGTCACAACGGGGTTTAAACAATTAACAGTTTTTTGTTTATTAATATGTTTTTTCGTCATACCTACCCATACTCTTATTGCATTGTTTTGTCGATCGTAAGTGACACTTTATGTACCAAATACTTGTTGCCATCGGGAACGGGTTGTAATTTTTCATTAAGTGCTTAAGGAAATAAAGTAAATTTGGGGATATTTTCTTTTTTGTCTTTTATATGTATAGCAAGTATTAAATAAATTTATTTTTATGATGAATATAAATAAAAGTAATGTTAGTAAGCCAATTTACATTATTTTCAAAAATATGCACCATAGATCGTAGAGTGCAGTTTTTTGGTCTTGAATACTTGCAAATTATATTCTCGACTAAAAAAGTGCACTTACGACCCTTGGTTCATAAATAACTATTATTTATTTTATTTATGATTATAATTAAGTTCCAATCAAAGAGATTGGTTTACACTATGAACAAAAAATAATATTTTTTAAGTGCTGTCCATTTTCGACTTTACAAAGATAGCTCTTTTTGCGGCATGGTCCATAACAGCTGTCAGTGTCGGTGGTTGAAGTGTCCCATGGTCTCTGGGTACGTGGAAGGCCACTTTAGGGAATCCTGTTACTGAAAACGATCCACTTAACGATGAATCATTGATTCCGAGGGATCAACTCTAACATTAAAAGATGTCGATGATATACTCGCAGCGTTCCAATAACTGAATGATGGATTTTAAAGTAAAACTAAATGATTTTGGTGCATTGATCTGTACAGATGTAGCTATATAGAAGCTGTACAAAACCCACCCATAAACTAATGAAATTTGGCAAAAAATAACTGGGGGGAGGCAAATCGTCTGTGCTGATTTGTACTAGGTATACTCTTTTAATAAGGTAAGATAAGATAAAATATTTATTTACCAGTTTGTACATATACAGTACATTTGGCACGTCATAGGTAAAATTCACTAGGTATAAACTAAAAAGACAATTTTAACAGTCATAAACACTTACAAACAAAATAGGAAACTGTTTGAACAATACAATACAGTGATTTATACCAGGAGGCGAAAAATTAATATTCGTGTTCGAGATTGAATTTTAAGCAAAAAATGCGAAATAACTTTTTTCCGATCGGCCTTTGTTTTGGAGATATCGAGGTTCAAACTTTTGAAAGATATAATTTCAAGTTTCACAAAAAACGAATAGTAGGCCATATGAAAACACTTTATTTAATCACTGTAACGGTTACACAGAAAGAAAGACCGACTTTAACTTACAACTCATGTTCGAAAAGTCCACTGCCAGCCGCGATGCAGGCCTGGCAACATAAAATCACTGAATTATAAACTGCAGCAAAATCTTGTTCATTTTCATTTGAAGTACAGCATTCATAATTCTGTCTCGTAATTGCTCTCCATTGTGAATTTCCTCTGCATAAACTATAGTATTATGACAACTGCCAACAACTATAGTAGGGCCAAAAGGAGTAGTCAGTAAACTCAGGGGGAACTAGTTGTGGTTTTCATCTCTGGTAGGCGGATAAAACTTGATATATTTTTCTCAATTATATGGGATTATATGGTAAAAAAAGCTGCCGCTTCTGTATTCCATAACAGCTAAATAGTAATAGTAATAGTAAATTTATTAAGCAATTTAAAATTAGTACATGAATATATAGTTATTTAAAATACATTTTTATTTTTGTTGAATGTTGAATGTTTTGATTTACTGACTACTCTTTTTGGCCCTACTATAGTAAATAAGTCTTTTGTTTCAAAGCAATTTTCATGACTTACTATTAATTTTATGGGCAAAAATTGTAAGTTTAGAAAACTTCATGCCTCGATATCTCCAAAACAAAGGCCTATCGGAAAAAAAGTTATTTCGCATTTTTTTGCTTAGAATCCAATTTCAAACACGAATATTCATTTTTCGCCTCCTGGTATAAATCACCCTGTATATATAAATACAAGTTTACACTATATCAAGTTATACATAGTAGATGTGAAGACAGTTAGGTATATTTTATTCAAGAAAGAAAAGAAAAATACAGTATGCATAACAGATGTAAAATAAAGAGATTCATCTATTTATCTATTTAAAAACTCCTCTACACTATAAAATGCACCAGCAATCAGTATTATTTTTATTTCTCTTTTAAATGGAACTAGGTTCATAACTTTGATTGGTTTAGGAACACTATTAAATAATATAACAGTTATAATGTATGAAATCTTTAAATGTGGAAGTTCTATGTAAAGGAATTGAAAAGTTCTTTATGCCTAGTGTTATATAAATCAAATCAAATCAAATTAAAGGAAGAAACCTTAAATATTTTAACCTTGTATAGATCACCAGGTGACAATGACTTGAATATATTTTTAAAAGATCTAGATTGCATTTTAAGTCGTATTTGTCTGAAAATTAGATCAAAAATAATTTTATGTGGTGATTTAACATTGATTATTCAACGGATTCTGTAAATAAATGTGATCTTGTTAATGTTTCGCTCTCGTATAATATGTCAAATTTAATAAAAGAACCCACAAGAATAACTGTAAATTCTGCGTAAACTATTGACTATATGTGTGTAAATTTTTGCAAAAATGTTTTTTGTTCTGTTCTGCATGAGAGTATCTCAGATCACTCTGCGCAATTATTAATACTTGATGAAAATTTGCCTACCTATGTCACTAAAAGACCATTTAATGCAAGTAATTATCAAACGTTTTTATCATTTATTAGCAGGGAGGATTGGCATGATATTTATATATGTACTGATGTCAATGAGGCATTTGAAATATTTTCAAATACTTTGTCTTATTACATTAACATAAGTTTCACGTATAAGAAAGTGAAAATACATGCTAGAAATAAACATAAACCTTGGCTAACTAAAGGCATAAAAAAATCTTCCAAACAATTAAAAATCTTAAATAAAAAAATGTGGCACACAAAATTAGAAAGTGATAAACAGCATTTTAAAAAATATAAAAAAATTCATAAACAAGTACTTGAAAAATCCAAAATGTTATAAAACGATAAATTTTACAGTACTTCTAACTATAAATCTCAGGCAGCTTGGAAAATTATAAACAATAACGTTACAAAGCAAAAGGATGATGTACATTCTGTCAGTGAAATATTTGTAGAAAATAACATTGAATCTGATCCTATTAAAATAGCAAATATGTTTAACAATTATTTTATAAATATTCCAAAGCATCTGAATAACCAGTTAATTGCTAATGATTCATTTAAACCTAAAACAAATTACTACTATCCCACACTTTATTTAGAAGAAGCATCTGAAACTGAGGTTTTCAATATTATTATTTCAATGAAGAGTTCAAAATCTGCAGGGTTAGATGATATTTCGTCAAATTTATTAAAAGAGTATATTTATTTCTTTTTAAAACCAATAACCTACTTAATCAATTTGTCAATCAATGAAGGTGATATCTTAAAGACAGCAAAAGTTATTCCTCTTTATAAAAAAGGAGCTAGAGATGTAGTGGATAACTATAGACCTATCTCTCTGTTATCCACTTTATCAAAAATTCTAGAGAGGGTAATTTTTAACAGAATTACAAATTTTCTATCAAAATTTAATATACTTTCATCATGTCAATTTGGTTTTCAGAAAGGTAAATCAACAAAATCAGCAATAGTTCATTTCATAATGTGTCTGCATGAACAATTAAATATCAAAAATAAATGTATTGGTATCTTTTTAGACCTTAGTAAGGCATTTGATCTTGTTAACCATGAAATACTTCTTGATAAATTATATATGTACGGTTTAAGAGGAAAAGTTTATAACTGGATATTTTCCTATCTTTCCCATAGAAGATGTTAGCTTTTACAAGAAAAGCTTAAAATACACAAGGGACAATCAATGTAGAAAGACAAATAGACCGCACTCAACAAGGCACGTAGTTATTCTGATGCTTGCGCACCGTTTTCTTATGAATCACTACTTGGACATGTATTTAGTAGCGGCAATGTTTATTCATTGCAAATTGCAAATTCAGCGACTCGGCGCTAACACGGCCAGCCTGACATTGGGACGCTCTCGGCCCAATAACAACAATAATAACATCAACAAGAACAACAATAATAACAACAATAACATTCATCATTGTCCCAAAAATGCCAATATAAAATGTGCATGTAGTGTAAAACTAGTTAGGTACAGAAAATACAAAATTAAAAACAATAAGCTCGGCTTCATTCTGACTATTAATAAATAATAAATCTATTTCAACCTTTTTTGCCATATACAAAGAGATGGACTAGGTAAGTCAAGGAATGGCTAGCGCCACAAATAAACTTATAAAATAACAAAAATACTTAAAAATGCGACATAAATAAATTAAAATGCACAAATATAGGTACATTGGTAGGTAAATATATAAAGATATTACAAATCCAACAAAATAATAATTAGACAACAATATTCGAGGGTGTTCCTGGGACAGCCTCCATTGAAGTCTCCAAATTGAGAAGAAAACTGTTTTAGACATTGATATCTTTGTTTTCTTTCGTTAATTACCAGCAAATGGTTACGGAACTTTTAACAAACGAACAATGTGAAATCAGCCAGAAAGCAGTAGGAGTGCCCAAGCATTAACATTGTTCAATTATTTTAACAATACCCAGTGTGATATCCGCCAGAAAGCATCAAAAGTGCCCAAGCATCACCATGCGATATCCGCCAGAAAGCATCAAAAGTGCCCAAGCATCACCATGTGATATCCGCCAGAAAGCATCAAAAGTGCCCAAGCATCACAATGTGATATCCGCCAGAAAGCATCAAAAGTACCCAAGCATCACAATGATATATCCGCCAGAAAGTATCAAAAGTGCCCAAGCATCACCATGTGATATCCGCCAGAAAGCATCAAAAGTGCCCAAGCATCACAATGTGATATCCGCCAGAAAGCATCAAAAGTGCCCAAGCATCACCATGTGATATCTGCCAGAAAGCATCAAAAGTGCCCAAGCATCACAATGTGATATCCGCCAGAAAGCATCAAGAATGCCCAAGCATCACCATTAATATTCAGTGTGATATTCAAAAATATAGTAACTTCAATTAGGTAATTTGAACTACAGGAATGATTGCCTACGCCCATGATTAACTTATTTCTGAAATAAGTGTTGACGACATATTTTGAGCTATACTTTCACGAATCAGCGAAACTGAGTCCCTGTATCGAATAACACTTTATAAAAGTTGCCGTCAATACGGAGAGAAAACAAACAAAACTGTTCATTATACTTATCATGTTTAAAGAAACTGCAAACATTAACATTCTTGAAATTATTAACGTCTTTTTCCGAACGTAACCTCTTAAAACATTTTTCAGTAGAACGCCCTGTTTTTCTGCAGAAATTAAAAGTCAGTATTATTACGATTTACCGAAGAACTAAGACAAGGTGTAACATCCCTTTCACGTCTTATAGAATGCTCAGAATAGGTTGATTTTCTACAGCGGAATTTACCACAGTTAAAACACTTAATGTTTTCAATATGTATCCGGGTATTAGTAGATATATTCGACATTTTGTTTTGATTTTCACATGGATACAAATTTATAACTAGCCCAAGAACGGCGATCTACAGGACTCCAATTATTAAACCACTCACCTACCTGTCCTTCAAAACAGTTTGAAATTCGGACACTCAAGGCACGTTTTTGGTAAAATCCTACTTCTGATGTTAGCTTTTACAAGAAAAGCTTAAAATACACAAGGGACAATCAATGTAGAAAGACAAATAGACCGCACTCAACAAGGCACGTAGTTATTCTGATGCTTGCGCACCGTTTTCTTATGAATCACTACTTGGACATGTATTTAGTAGCGGCAATGTTTATTCATTGCAAATTGCAAATTCAGCGACTCGGCGCTAACAGAAGACAAGTTGTAGAAATTCATGGTTACAAGTCAGATAAACTTAATACAGAATGCGGTGTACCCCAGGGTTCTGTTCTTGGACCTTTAGTATTCATTATCTTTATCAATGATTTATCGACTACCGTCAATCAAAAAAATTTAACATTGTTTGCTGATGATACTTCATTTGTTTGTTCAGGTTTATCCCAAGAATATGTACTCTTGCAGAGTAAAAACATTTTAAATACATTTGTGGAATGGTTTGGTAAAAATAAATTATTTTTAAGTATTTCTAAGAGAATTTATGTTATTTAAGCCAAGAACTTCCATAGTAAGGCAGCGAGCGGAGGACTGACTTGACTCACTTCATAGCGATATGAAGTTAAGCAACAGCTATCGCGTTCAGTACTTGGATGGGTGACTATCCACGGAAAGACGCGGTCTCGCTTCCCCACTTCTAGCGGCTTGTATATCAGCTATATCGCAGAAGCAATACAACTGTAGGCGAGAGGTGTATTTATTTTTATTTTTTATTTATTTATTTTTTTTATTTATTTATTTAATGTTAATACCCAACAGTATTGAGGATATACCATCCTTCGAAGAGGATGTAAAGCAGTCGGTCACTTGTCTATTAAATGTTAGGCAAGTAAAAAATCCCTACTCTTGGTAAGATAAGAGGTTCGGCAAAATTTCCAGGTTGGGGGTTGCTCGTCTCCTGGCGTCGGTGGTAGGCCCTGGTAGCGGAAATAGGCCGACGTTAAATAAGTGTTTAAAAAAAAAAAAAAACTTCCATAGTAACTGAGAGCCATTTAATCAAGATAAATAGAACTTCTATAAAACAAGCGGATACTGTAAAATTTTTAGGTGTAAATATTAATCAGTTTCTAAATTGGGATGACCATATAAAATATTTATGCTTAAACTTGTCATCAGTATGTTATGTACTATACAGACTTAAGTTTTTAACAAGCAGTAATATCCTGTTAGCTTATTATTATGCACATTTTTACTCCAGAATAACTTACAGCATTCCATTTTGGGGGTCCTCATCTCTGATGATAAAGATTTTTAGATTACAAAAAAGAGCCTTGCGTAATATAGCAGGCGTAAACAAATTTCATTCTTGCAAAAATTTGTTCAAAAAATTCAAATTGCTTACAGTGCCATGCATATTCATCTATGAGATATTGATATTTGTTAAATGTAATTATTCCTCATTTTTTACAAATAATTTCAATCATAATTATGATACAAGAAATTCTCATGCTTTAGTTATTCCACATCATAGTTTATTAAAATACGAAACGAATCCTGTATATACAGGGTGTTTCATGAGGAACTGTACATAGTCAAATGGTAGATAGGGCCCATCAAGGTTAGTAACAAACCACTATTTAAAATCATCCAAGTATTTAGGGTTGTACAGATTTATGAATTTTTACCAAAATTTGCTTTCGTTGCCTTTTAGAAACTAATTGTCCGATTCAATTTATTTTTGGTACACATTAAGTACTATCAAATACCAACAGTTCGCCATAATTACAAAACCAAAATTCCAGATCTGTATTAGAAAAAATTTCATTTTATCTGTGCCCCCTAAAAAGTTCACCCTGTATATATTTTTTTAAAATCATATTACTGTAGTTTGAAAGTACATAAACTACCAACAAAAGTGGAATACTTCGTTTTCTTGTCACACTTACAACAGATACAAAATAAACACATTAAATTTAAACATTATCTTGTTAAAATTCAAACTTTCAATAATTCAATGTTATTTGTCAAAGTTCCTATCAGTTTAAGTTTCTAAGTAATTATAACTATTATTAGTTAAAAATAGTATGAAATACCAACAGTTAGTCGCAATCAGACAAGACTCCAGGACCGTATTAGGAAAATTCATCATCTCGTCGATTCCTCCTAAAATTTTCACCCTGTATATCTTATTCTTAACTTTACTTGCTATAATTTAAAAGTACATAAAGTATAAACAAGTAGTGTAGTGTGATCCGTTTTCTTATTACACTTTCAACAGGTTTTAAACCAACCAACAAAATTTATCTCGATAAAATTGACATTTTCAATAAATTGGTTTCAGTTAGAGCAGCTATTCTGTCTGTATATAATACTCATTGAATTCTAAAACAATTTAATAGTAACAGAACAGAACAAGCAAAATAAAAAACGCAACATGAATACAAAACAACATAACAAAACAAAATAATACATACTCGAATACGTATTAACAAAATAAAAAGTAAAAATCTATAACTTATTTTCAAAATGTAACCCCCCCCCCCCTCTTCACGGCATTTTATTACCTACTACTACTAAATGTCCCACAGATTTTCGTATAACGTCCGGGAAGTTTCTTATTACGTTACAATACTGTTCAATTCGGTCTATTAATTGCTGCTCTCAAGTTGGACTAATGGCATTAGTAACGTAGAAACAAAAGTTATACCTCATCAACAATTATACCTGTCAAACTATTGCCAAAGCCGACTACTTCTTTTGTTAACAGTGTCGGTAGATAAAAAGTCTATTATATTCCTACTGTAGAAAGAATTGACAAACTTTCGCAGAAATCCTGCACAAACGTCTTTAGCTGCACACTAAATAAAATAAGTTAATTTCTTAAAACTAGAACTGAACATGAAAATATTCTACATTACAAATTAGAACAGAATGTACTAGATTACCCTTTAATTACTACACAACTTATGTGTCGGTAGTTGGACGTTCATAATTATTATTGAAAAGTGTGGATCACACTACACTACTTGTTGATACTTTATGTACTTTTAAATTATAGCTAGTAAAATTAAGAATAAGATATACAGGGTGAAAATTTTGGGAGGAATCTACGAGATGATGATTTTTCCTAATACGGTCCTGGAATCTTGTTGATTGCGACTAACTGTTGGTATTTCATACTATTTTTAACTAATAATAGTTATAATTACTTAGAAGCTTAAACTGATAAGAACTTTGACAACTAACATTGAATTACTGAAAGTTTGAATTTTAACAAGATAATGTTTAAATTTAATGTGTTTATTTTGTATCTGTTGTAAGTGTGACAAGAAAACGAAGTATTCCACTTTTGTTGGTACACTACACTACTTGTTGATACTTTATGTACTTTTAAATTATAGCTAGTAAAATTAAGAATAAGATATACAGGGTGAAAATTTTGGGAGGAATCTACGAGATGATGATTTTTCCTAATACGGTCCTGGAATCTTGTTGATTGCGACTAACTGTTGGTATTTCATACTATTTTTAACTAATAATAGTTATAATTACTTAGAAGCTTAAACTGATAAGAACTTTGACAACTAACATTGAATTACTGAAAGTTTGAATTTTAACAAGATAATGTTTAAATTTAATGTGTTTATTTTGTATCTGTTGTAAGTGTGACAAGAAAACGAAGTATTCCACTTTTGTTGGTAGTTTATGTACTTTCAAACTTCAGTAATAAGATTTAAAAAAAACATATACAGGGTGAACTTTTTAGGGGGCACAGATAAAATGAAATTTTTCCTAATACGGACCTGGAATTTTGGTTTTGTAATTATGGCGAACTGTTGGTGTTTGATAGTACTTAATGTGTACCGAAAATAAATTGAATCGGACAATTAGTTTCTAAAAGGCAACGAAAGCAAATTTTGGTAAAAATTCATAAATCACCCTGTACAACCCTAAATACTTGGCTAAAATTATTTTAAATAGTGGTTTGTTACTAACATTGATGGGCCCTATCTACCATTGGACTATGTACAGTTCCTCATGAAACACCCTGTATAGGCATTAAATTCTTTAATAAGCTTCCCAGTCATATCAAAGATTTAAGTAACTTAAAACAGTTTAAAAATATGTTATTTAATTTCTTAGTGGACCACTCTTTTTATGATATCAATGAATATATTCAGTTTTAAATTTTATGTTTTGCCACTTTTATTTAAGACATTTGTAAATGTAAATACAGGGGACTGTAACAATATATTTGTTAGTAAAAGCTTTCTTATAGCTTTCTCTGTAATTTAAGTTGAAAAGAAGACTTACTAATTTTTTCTGGGAAATGAAAACTTGCTGAATATAACTGGAGCGACCCCAGGTAACCACATTTAGAGTGAGTAAGCCAGAGCATAATATACAGGGTGTTTTAAAGTTAAAAGGACATGCGATACTTGTGGATAGGGGTCACTTTGACGGTTCCAAATTACCTGGCTTTAATGGATCTATCGTCTTTCCTTATTGAGATACAGGATGTTTCATTGATTTTGGCCAAATCCTTTGGTCATAACTTTTGAACCACCCTGTATAATCGGTTCATACTTAAAAAATATGGTTCACTTATTTTACTTGATAAAACCTCATATAAACCAAAATCGAAATCCAGGTCTGTCTTTATAAATTTGTATGGCAAAATTTTGTAGATCTATTTCGATATTCGAAAAGAGCAGAAAAAATTAAATAGAGTAGCTCACTTAATTTGTTTGCGCGTTTCATTCATCAACCTGGATTATTGGCCGTAAATCGAATTTCATTGAAATGGTCGAGACAGTTAGAACTTGAAAATTTATTTTTGTGTTTAATTAACAAAAAAATTTAACTTGATTTTCACATACAACAAACATATTGTCAGTTTTTTTATAAAGCCAGATATACCAAATTTGTAAATGGTATAATAATATCGAATATAGTTAAAAATATGTATTTTTTATAATGGTATATAATTCTTTAACAGATTATTAAGATCATAAAAATTATCAGTCAAATTAAAATAGATATTATTTTTTTGTTGTTGTTTGCATCTTAGTTACCTTCCAGGAATGTCATATTTTTAAAATGGCCATCTATTTGGTGACCTGGATGTAGTGTGAGGACGCTACATATATTCCCCCCGCAAAAAATAAGTGTTTAAGAACTGTAATGATTTTATTTGTACGAGATATAACACTAAAAGTTCCTTCGTACAAAGGGGTAAAACAGGACTTAAGTCTGTCCTGTCGAATAAAAACATATTTACAATTCGATAAATCAGGACTGACGAAACATCTTTGTGAAGTCGCGTGTTTAGGTTTTGTGAAGTTTAAATTGTCAAAATATGTATGTAATTTTGAAATTATTAAAAAAATTACTAGGAATACGTAAGGTCTGACCATAAACCAGCTCAGCAGACGAACAAAGCAAATCATCTTTAGGCATTGCACGTAAACCTAACAAAATGATCGGCAACTCATCGTACCAGTGAAGCGAATTTGATCTAGCTAATAATGCTGTTTTAAGAGTTCGGTGAAACCGTTCAACCATGCCATTACTTTGTGGATGATACATGGTAGTGCGAATTCGATGTTCTAGCTGCGGAAATATTATTTAAGGGATAAGCTTCTGGCCAACGAGTATATCGTTCGACAACCGTAAGAATATAAGAACAACCATGTGAAA
Source organism: Rhagium mordax (assembly GCA_963680705.1). Classification (NCBI taxonomy): domain Eukaryota; kingdom Metazoa; phylum Arthropoda; class Insecta; order Coleoptera; family Cerambycidae; genus Rhagium; species Rhagium mordax. The sequence goes on along the minus strand of OY796656.1, from coordinate 53,667,766 downwards.
CTGGAAAAGGGCCAACTAAATCCAGTGATGTTCCCATCAATTTTTTCGTGGGTATACTACCGGTAACCCATTGTGTGCCTGATTTTTTTCTATTGGGGGGGTTCAATGACGACAAGTGCACTTCAATTTTTTTTATATTTTTCATACAAAAGTGATATAAAAATCTATTAAGCTAAGTAAATATTTAAAAATTGTTTCCAAAACGCATCCTTTTCCTTGTCTGTTTTTTGACGTTCTTTGACTTTACCACGAGGAGTTGAATGTGCCGATTGATGATCTTACAGCCAAATCTTCACGTATGGTCGCGGATTGAAGTCTGCAGCTAGAGGGCCATTTATGGATAGTGTTACGTTTGGGTTTAACTATGTCATGGTAGGGTTTACACCTCCACCATATGTTACGTTGGGAGTTAATTTCAATGAGATAAATACTAAGACACTCTAAGTTATTTTACTAGATAGTTGACTCGCTTGGCATAAATATGATAAATGACTCGCTTGGCACACGAGAGGGTTCTACTTATAAGGGTGGTATTTAGTAAATTAAAACATGGTTGATAAGGTTCCAACAATAACGATATTTAATAAATGTAAAGAAGCACACGAAATACAATTAATACAAAACATAATATTACTTACAACAGGGGTCAGATTAGCCTGAGGAGATATGCACTTAAACCTGAGGGGCCCTGCAGGGGTAACCCTTGAGGCGTCTTGCCTTGACAACACCAAAAAACTAACTAACTGTAATAGTTCCTACTATCCCCTCTGTTGGTGACATCAGTTTTGCATCATCGAAAAAATAGCTTTTTTCTTGAGTTCGTTTCCCTGTCAGTACCTACGTGCTGAATTGAATTAATTTGTTTATCATCTTTTATAACGCAACTCTAATGCAATGACCTGATTCCAACTAAATGAAAGCAATGTACTGGGCCTTGCAGTAAATAAAGTTTGGAATAAATAATTAAATTTGCCCTTCGTGACAATATGACCATCAAATCTAACACATTTTCAATATTTAGGAGAGTCCTCAAATCGATTATTGTGAGGTTCATATCGGAAAACCCCCGTTCGTAATCAAATGTTGTTGTTGGAAGTATACGCAGCATGTCTAGAAAATCCTTGGAGTATACGGCGTATATGGAGTATAACTTATGGGAACACCTCTGACTAAATATTTATTTATTTATTTACTTACTTATTTAATTATACAGAAACAGAAATTTACATACCGAAAACATACATTACAAAAGTACAAAAGAATCACAAAAATAGTTACATAATAATGACTTATGTAATTATTACAAAGCACCTAAGTGTAGAAAACACTTGTGTTGTGCCTTTATATAAGTAGTAAAGAATGAGTTTACAAAGTTCAAGTACAATTACATAATTTGCTAATAAACAGCGACTAATTGATTAAAAAGCAAAATAAAAAATAATAAATGGAAATAATAAACAATATCTTAGCAATTATTATTTCTCTAGTGTCTTTATAAAGTTATAATTGTGGTAAATGAATTTCTTGGACAGGCTAGAGAACTGTTTTGAATTCTTTATATTCCTTAAGTTATATGGCAGAAGATTATAGGTTTTAGGTAGTGTATAAGTCAGGAACCTATGTCCAACATTTTTATTACACTTTGGTAAAGTCGGGCTCACCAATGTTTGCGGCTGACTTATTACTTACAGAAGATATTACGGACATGCACGCTGTAATACTAAATATCTTCTTTGCACGTTTAGTGCAGTTGATCAAACTGTACTAAATGTGCATATGAGATATTTAGTATTACAGCGTGCATGTCCGTAATATCTTCTGTAAGTAATAAGTCAGCCGCAAACATTGGTGAGCCCGACTATATCTTTAAGAGGTCATTATCAGAACATAAACAGAAGATACATAATTATGGTAATGTTTTCTTTTAAAGAAGTACATGCAAAGAGAGTGAAAATAAAGAGATCTAATATTACATACATCTTCTGAATATAATATTATAGTCTTGTACAAAAGCGCATATTTTTACTATATACAGGGTGCGGCAGAATGGTATGCACTATTTGGGATGCCAATAAATACCAAAGCACACAAAGCAAGGGAAAAAGTTATTTATTTTTGGAAACCACATATCATGCCATTTTGAAATGTCATATTTTAAAAATTACATCACTTAAATGACGGCCATTAACATTGATACACTCTTGAAGGTGTACACGAAAGCTCGCCATTGCCCTGCGGATCATCTTGCGGAATTGCGGCGATTTCTTGTCTTATGGCTGCCTTTAAAGCTTCCAAATTTTGTGGTCGATGTTTAAACACTTGCGCTTTGTGGTATCGCCACAGAAAAAAAATTCCAGTGATCTTGCTGTCCTTGGTCGGCCAGTAGACTTTCGCTTAAGAGCAGAAGTTGTGTCACGGAAGTGTGAAACCCACCGACGAATTGTTCTCCCGTCAGGAACGGCATCATGACGATCAACATCAAACTGAATACGAAATGCACGCTGCGTCGTTATTACAGATTCACCATTTATTATGAACTTTTCGACTACAAAAGCGCGATGCGCTCCGTTCCAAGCCATGGCGATAACTGATATAAGTATGACGTTTCAAACATGACGTTTCAAAATGGCATGATATGTGGTTTCCAAAAATAAAAAACTTTTTCCCTTACTTTGTGTGCTTTGGTTTTTATTGACATCCCAAATAGTGCATATCATTCTGCCGCACCTTGTATAATTTTTAAAATGTAGTTTTGAGTGACATTTAATTTTTGTAATGAGTTATTATACATACCACCCCATACAATTATATCATAACGGAATATGGATTCAGCAAGAGATTTATACTGGGTGACCGCGAAATGACGCTCGCCCTTATATCTTCTTTGTTTTACAAGATATTAATTTCAAATTTGGGCACGTGAAATAACGGTTAAATATGCATTATTTCAACGGTTTTATCACTTTCCGTCGCTTCCGGTTTCACCGGAAATGACACTTCCTTTCGTTTTTTAAATGGAACACCCTGTATATTTTTACAATTTTGGATTCAGGAGGTCATTTTGAATGCAGTTAAGGCATATTGAGATAAAAATATTATTGACAGACATTTTTATGAGCAAATTTAATTGTTCATCTAGGCGGCCATGATCCCAAAAAAATGTTTTGTTTTGCTTCAATAATTAATCAAAAAGTACAATTATGATATTATGTCGTATGACATTTGTGTTATAAGATCTTAAACATTTCGGAAATCGTTTTTCCAGAATAACTCATTATTTTTAAATGGCACCATGGTGACTCACTATGTTGTTTTAATAAAGCATTTCATTACCGATAATTTGATACCAAACACTTCATTATTTGTTCATATTATAATACATAAAAATTACATTCAGATTGACTACCAATATTCCTGATTGATTGTGGTAATGTATTATACAGATAGGTGGCTTGGTAAGAAAATGAACCTTTAAAATATGTGGTTGAATGTCTAGGCACGTGCAGCAAGGAGGAATTTCGCATATCTATATTGTGCACATCGCTACCAAACGCTAATTTGTCTTTTAAATATAAAGGTTGACTTGTCTGTAAAATTTTGTGTAATAACATTGATTAAGGAATGAATAAGATACGCGACTCTAATGTAAAGTGCGAGGCTAATTTTGGCAGCGAGATTCCTGGTAAGTTGCGAGCATTCCTGTGATTCACGTAGTATGCTTTTGATAAACCTGTGTCGTGTTTGGTTTTATATAATTTATAATCTAGAGAAAACAAAAATTGAATGTTCAGATTGATTTTAGTTTAAAATTATGTGACGGTTAAAAGTCAAACAAACGTTGAGAAATAGCTGGCAGAGAGAACATACTACGTTAATAATTTTAAACTGAAATTAATCTGGATATTAAATTTTTATTACCACTAGATTATTAATGATATAAAACTAGACACGACGCAGGTTTGTCAAAAGCATACTACGTAAATCACAAGAATGCCCGCAACTTACCGAGATCTCGCCGCCAAAATTGGCCTCGCACTTTACCATTGAAGTCGCGTATCTTATTCATTCCTTAATCAATGGTAATAAGCATAAGTAATGAATAGTAACTGTGAGGGATAAGTACATCCCTCTGGTGGGCAGTTGCTACTACCAGTCAAGACATCGACGATGTCTCTGTGACCGATAGCGGCTTGCCAAGCAAGCACCAAGAGCGGCGACCTCTAGCCCTGATGGACCAAAACATGCTAATATATACATAAAGAGTTCGAAACCGGTCTGTGTCTGGTGGAGAAAAGACAAATAACAAATTTGGCTGCCAATTTTGGATTTATAGGTATAATTCAATGGGAGTAGGGGCCTTTGCCCGTCCAGTAGTTGTTTCCTATAATCCTATTTATTAGTAAGTAATGAATATTTCGCCGTACGTCCATTTTAATCCATCCATGATCTACAAAATAGGGTGTAATATGATCTCTACGTTTAACCCCAGCTGAATATCGCATACAGGTATTTTGTAGGACTTGTATCCTATATGAATCAGCTACTGATAAACATGGACCATAAACTACATCACAATAATCAAGTATAGAAATAACCAATGATTCTGTCAGTTTTAGTTTTAGAGAGGTACTAATACATTTTTAAACTTGTAGAGACATTTTAGGCGTGAATATCCCACTTTTATCATGTTATTTACATGCTTACTAAAATTTAAATTCTGATCAATGGTCATGCCGAGATTTTTACAGTCTGTATTTATAGAAACTGGTAGATTATTAATAAATATTTTATTAACTAAAGAAATTTTTTCACACTGCTTTTCCGTGCCAACTAAAAGAGCTGTCGTTTTTTAAGAGTTTAATTTAAGAGCATTTCTTTCGGACCATTCACTCAATTTATTTAAATCTGAATTAAGTGAGTAAAGGTAGTACTCTGCATTATCAGATTGAAAAGATAAATATTCATTGAACTTAATTCTGGGAATCACGCCAAATTCTAAAAAATAAATAGAAATAAGAAAATTGCCAAAATATGTCAAGATAAAAGTGTAGTATCAAAGGCAAACCTCAACAGTTTGCCCCAGAAAACCACTGTATATAGTTTTAAATGAATATAAATACAATATTGTTATCTAAAATTCGTATCAGTGGTTTTCTAGTATTTTACACTAGAAAATATAATAACAAAATGTATATTATATAATATATAGATATATATATGTATGTCAAGCGGTGTGTTCCAAGACTTTTTTCATGCTCTAATGATAGCTTCCAAGACTTCTGTTGACTTCCAGGCCGGGTCTGGAAATTTTATTTGTCTATTGATGATTTCCAGGACTGTCTTGGAAAAAATTCTACATATATGTAGTATGATTAGTTCCAGGTCAGTCAAAAAAAATTTACTAGTGTTCTTTTATTCTGGAGTATTTTTTATATAATTTTATTGGTTACAGATTCTAGAAAGAAAAGAAATGTGTTTTGTGGGTATATTAATTCTATATACTCTTTGAAAATAAGGAATTTTATAGAATTGGCCATGTATCGTTGATATCCGGGACATGCAGGTTTACTGATTACTGCCAGGACATAGATTAATTAGGTCTATTAATAATTTGTTATTTATAATAAATATTCTTTGTATTATTTATTATAGTTACTTCCGTACTTTTTTTTGCATATAGTCAACAAATGTTTACTTAACACAACAGTTAAAAATCAATTTAGTTTCTGAAAAAAATAGTTTTTTTTATCACATTAGCTATGTATCGTCAGTTTTCGGGACATAGAGATATACCTATTGATCAATACCAAGACACCAGTTAAGACAGTCTATAAATAACATGTTATTTTATTAAATATTCATTGAATCGTTAGTAATTCTTTGTGCATGCATTCATCATTTTATTAGTTATAGATTCTATTTACATCATAAGGGGGTAGGCAATATTTTATTATTGAGACTTTTTTTGCGCATAATATACATGAAAATTCAGAGTACATTTGCATATCCTATATCGTTTAATTTCCGGGACATGCATTATATACTGATCACTGCCAGGACATAGGTTAATTAGGTCTATTAATAATATGTTAATAAAATTCGTGTTCAAAGGGTTGATCGTCATTAAGTCATTAAATTGGTGCCACTGCTATGATTTACGATTGCCACACTGTTTCTGTTCTGTTGTGACCTTAGACAGAATCTATCCTTGTCTTAAGATTCTGACATGTTGTCAGTCAGTAGGTTACCAAGTTGCTGATCGCCGTTCATTCATAGCATAGATAAAATTATTCATAGTTGGGTTACTTATGAATCTCTCAAGTTTCTGAAAGTGTACCAATTTTTGCAATATTACTAGTAAATAAAGTGGTTACTAATTTATTTCAGTGATAGTTATCAAAGGGTTATAACCAAAAAATTTAATATTCTGAGTTTCTATAAGTATACAGTACCTAAGTTTACTTTTGAAATAAAGCACGTGAGTGTGAAACAGAATAGTAAAGTGAAAGCGGAACTGCGTGTAGATCCACTCCTCACTGAACTTATTTTATGATATAAAAATGTCTAAGTATTTCACACACAAAGTGCTTTATTTCAAAAGTAAAGTTACTGCATACAAGATTTTACCTAATATGTCAAATATAAATACCATAGCTGTTGCAGATGATAAATAAAAAAATGCTAGTCTGTAGTGCTGTAAACACATCAAACTCGTGGTGTTATAAATCTAACGCCACGATCAAACTTTGTGTACTTACTGTTATTTCCAGAAGCAAAGTCAAGAAAAGACAATTTTAGACCTTGTAGGTATAAAGTAAATTTTAGTAAGTACCTATATAGGCACACAAGTATTTAAAATTAAAATTGTGCATCGTTGGCATCGTTATTATAAATAGGTATTGGAAGAATACCGTTTTTACACAACAATTAATTTCACAACATTCTGAACTCGAAGATCAAAAAAAGTTTGTTTATGTGTGTGTACCATCAAGTACAAAAGTAATGTCAGTAAAGAGACAAATAATTTTACACCTATTGATATGTGAACTAGGTAGGTACTTCTGTTTACATGTTAGCGATATAAACTTAGGTAATGAATATACACACAAAACATTTTAATTCTTTATTTCATATATTATGTAGGTATAGTAGCGACTTGGTTTATTTATAATAACGACATCAGGAATAAATCTCACAAATGCTTACTATTTCCAAGGTTTCTAAGCATGCAATAAAAATGTTTTCTATGGTCACGACAAAAAGTAGACCATTTTAAAATAGTTTTGAGTAGGCAAGTAGATCTTTTTTCTTTTTTGAATACCAGTAATGGCTATATACAGGGTGTCCACAGAAGGAGTTGGGAAGAGGAAAATTTTTTTATTTAGTGATTTAGGAAGAAAGGTAGATATATCTTTATAATAAATTCTGCTTCTCCTAAAACCCTTAAATATCTGATCAAGTTTTAATTTGCATACAGGGTGTCCACGGATCTTATTAAAAGAGTCATCTCTTAAAGAACCTAAATATGTATTCAAACTTTAGTTTATATACGAATGAAGCAAAAAGGAAAAAATATTGGTTACAAAATTCTTTTGTGTAAAATGTTATCCGTTTCTCAAAACCCCTAAATAATTATACACATTTTAAAATCTGTATACAGGGTCAAAAAAACAAATTTTATAGGGATAGCAAAAAAAACGCATGTATAAAAGTAATACCAAATAAATAAACATTAATTATGACTAGGGTTCGGATTTTAGGACATAAAAAGCAGGTAAAAATGCATCACTTTCAGGACATAAAAATTCAAAAATAGGCAAATTCAATATTTAGCTATTAAAGAGTAATCACCGAAGTAATTACTTTTTGAAAACATTTGATTAATATATTCATTATTAATATCAATTAAACACATATTGCACAGACAGGTTAACTATTTTTTATTTTAAATCATTTAAACAACACACTTATGAATTATAAAATAATGTTTTTGAAATTTAGAGTTTGTGTAACAAACAAGATGTTTCTCCGAGTGTTTCTCCAAATTTTCAGTAGTGAAACTTGTTCTTTTGTCTGTTAAAACAACTTTATAGGAAGAGAATGATCTCTCCACATCACAAGATGTAATCGGACAAAATTTATAGGAGGACCAGTCAACATTACTGTAGTCAGTCTATGTATTTTCTCCGTTTAAGAGTCTGGCAAAATCTTGCACCTTTTGGGCACCTGGATTTTTTGCCATTATATTCCTGAATTTCTCATAGGCCAACTTTCCCACTGATTCTGGAGTTGTTTTTAGAGCCGCTTCTACTTTTCCAATGATATTAATTGATTCAGTTAGAGGTAAACCAAAAGTTTCCAATTTTTTTATACTTTCTGTCAATATTTTAAAATGAGCCTTGATATATTGCAGATTATTTTTTATATTTACAGCGCAAAAATATTCCTGAGCCTTTTCAACAGATTTTGCGCAGTTTTTATCAAAGCCCATGATAACCTGAAAAACTGTTTATAAAAAAATGATTCTAATTTATGTTGAAAATATTTGCTTACGTCTTTTACTGCGTCAAAGTGTTTAGCATAATATACAGCGGCATCAATCCAGGTTCCCCAGCGGGTCAAAACTGGTTCGGGTGGCAATTGCACGCCTGCCAAATTCTCCAGATAGACTTGTACACGTAGCGGGGCTTTTAAAAAGACTTTCTTAACATTGGATATTTGGGCCATTTACATTCTCATATTGATTGCGTATGCATTCACATACCAAATTTAACCCATGTGCAAAGCAAATAAGATGTATAATATTTGTGTAAAAAGTCCTCAAGTTAATGCCACGTTTAAGCATGTAGGACGCACAATCGGTAACCAACCGATAATTTTACTTTTTCATATTGCACACCACTGGACCATAATATTCCTGCAAGGGATGGCACATGCAGTTATATTTAATTTGATTAAAATGTATTTTATATTCTTACCCAACGATTCATTAACAAATCTTGCCATTGTTTCATTATTGGTTTTTTCTAATAGTTTTGAGGCAAGTAAATATGGCATTCCTGCATCCTCCGAAGATAATTTACAAACAATCATATTGGCCATAAAACGACCCTTAGAATCAGTTGTTTCATCTACTGACACCCATATGTCACTGTCACATATGCCTTTTCGGATAATATTGATAGTCTAGGCAAATAAAAATTAGAATAACACATCGACCCCTAATGATAATTTACCTAATCGTAACATCTTGGTACGTAAGATTTCCTAATTGTGGATTCACTTGTTAATTTTCTGCTGCAATTTTTTTCAAAAAAAGCACGTAATTTAGGATTGTTTAATTTATGCGGAGGAATATTTGCAGCCATGAAAGCCTCCAAATCTTGATTAAATTCATCCTTCTCAGATTGATTTAAGGCATCGGTTAATAGCGTGTGTCTTTGAGGTCTTGCAACATTTGCTCTATGCCCAGGTGCAGAAGCATGCTGTTCTATATGATTTTTCTTTTTACAGGAAAACTACAAAAATTATGAATAATTCATCTTCTTTAGTTGGGTGTTGTTAAAAAACTTCCTTGTTTTGCACTCCATTCAACCACTTCTTAACTTTTTCACTGAAGGATTCCTTAAGCTTAGGCATTGTTTAAGAAAATCTAATACAACAATAATAATTTATTGTTTGCAGCAAGCAAACAACGAGTAAAGCACGAAGAAGTGAGGTTATACATTACATATTGCATAACACAAATCATATAGTTGCATAAATTGCATTACGCATAGATAAATTAGATTTAGATGGGACGCTTACATACAAATAAGCAAGACCACGTACCTAACTAACAGCGCCATCCAAGCGGTCTTCAAGAAACCAAAAGATTAGTATTGTAATGGTCTTTAGGTATAATATAGTATTAAATAACAGCGAGCCTATTTTAGGCATTCTAATTTTCGTTTTAGGTCCAAAGATTATGTTCTAGGCTTCACACGTCAACAATAGGCATTTAGGCAAAATAAAATATGGCTCAAAATGTTCAGTTTATTTCAAAACGCATTTATGTCGACATATTTTTAAGTTGCCTAAATACACAACGAAAAGGCATTAAAGATTAAAGGCATTTTGCCTAGAATCCGAGAACTAATTATGACAAATCAAATATAAATATTGTTCGCTACGACAATAAAAAAACAAATAATGTGAAATAAACTGTACTAATGACAATAAAAACATAATTAAAAACATATTTGATTTATTATTATTATGTGAATTATTGGTAACAAATAGGCAGCTGACGGCTTTCGGCTAGGTCATCGGTCAAAAATATACACGGAATCGTGTTTTTTGACCCCAAAAACTCCATTTGGCAGAATTTCATTTCCAATCAATGTCTTTTGGTTCAAATATCCTAAAAAATGTGGATCCTGATACAAATCGAATTCTATTATATGGTCTTTTATAGAATTGGTCATGTATCGTTAATTTCCGGGACATGCAGGTATATTGATCACTTCCAGGACACCGGTTTAATTATGTCTATTAATAATATGATATTTATCATAAATGTATGTATTGTATTATTATTATTAGTTACTTCTATACTTTTTTTTTGCATACAGTCAACGAATGTTTACTTAGCGGTAAAAAACCATTTAGTTTCTGAAAGAAATGTTTTTTTACAGTATTGGCCATGTATCGTCAATTTCAAAGACATAGAGATATATATATATATACAGGGTGTTTACTAAAGAATGGGCCAAACTATAGGAGTAGGTGATAATAAAAATAATGCATTTTAAGAAATAAAAGAGTAATTCGTAAATGACGTAATTTTGCTAGATATTTTTAAATAAACGCTGTTTTTTGTTTAAAACTTATATTATGAGAAAATTTATAGCATATTGGCCGCTAATAATTAAATTTAGCAACACTGCTTTATGAACTATGTTGCGGCATTCTCCATCCTAGTGGGCTAGCCCTGTACTGACCTACTGGCGAAATGTCAGAACACAGAAACAGTATGGCAATATAGACATATGGCAATCATAAATCATAGCAGTGGTACCAATTTAATTATTCTGGTGGGAAAAATCATTGACTCCTAATGGAATTAAGTACTTTTACGCAGACGTAAATGTCTTGGAAATAATCAGTACATCAAAAGAGGTGTCATGTATATATAGTTGGCAGGGCCGTAGCCAGGGGTACGCCAGGCCAGGATGCGCCTGCCCTGTAAAAAAATTTGCCTGCCCTAGATTAATCGGAGGATAAGGAAAAAATCGAACATAGTGGCAACTATATGCCACGCGGTTGAATGCGTGTGCGTGGCGTTGTGGGATTTGACAAGAATAAAATAAGCAATGCGATGACTATCGAGTGTCGAGTCTTCGAGTCAGTTATTTGAGATTTGCGTAAGTAGGCATGTTCTTAAGTTGCTACTAAAGTAGTAAAGCAGTTAATATAATATATTTTATTATTTATATACCTGAATCTATTGACTGTTGAATTTACCACGATACTTACAACGGTATGCCAGCGCGCATAGTTAGCTCTGTCTCTCTCACAGTTCTGATGTCATATGCGAGGTGAAACTGTCAAATCTATATTATTGCTGTGGCTTCTACGGCGGTTGCTGCTTTTGCTTCTACATATTTCCGACTTCATCAAAAGAGGAGTATATTGTGTTGTGACGTTGTGTTGTGTTTAAGTGTTGTAGCTGCATTAAAAGAAAAACAAAATATGATTCCGAGAGAACATAAACTTACCAAACGAAGAAACCGACAGGAAGTCAGTGAATTATTGAAGTTATGGAACGTAGAATCGTGCGTGGAAAGCATCGAGGAAAATGTAGATTTGTCTTGTCTATGTGAAAAATTTACAAGAACGAGGGAACAAATATCAGCTTTACAAGCTGAGAATTTTACAAGCTGAGACTACTGCATTATTAATAGAATAATTAATTGATAATCTTAGGTGTACGTTAATGTAAGCAAGATAGCATATAATAAAGATATATAACATCAAATCAAGATGAACATTGTCCATTTATTTCATTTTTACGACCAATTTTCATAAAAATCCCATAAGAATAATGTACGCGCTTACAAAATCTCTCGCACGTGACGTCATTGCGCAGAGCGGACCGTTTTCGAACAGCTACCTGGCATACCGTTGTAAGTGCATCGTGGACTTTACTATACTCTGTCTGTCGAAGAGATATAAATAGACTCCGCCCCATTAATTTCATAGTAGCGTAGAACGGTGTACGCAATAGTCAGTTTTACTCGATGAAATTAATGAAATCTGCCATAGCCACAGATATATTATGTCTCAATATATTTGGTTAGCCATCAGATTTTGATGAAAACTTTGAAAACTTAACCTTAAAACCCGTTTTAACATTTAATCAATTATTAATCGTTTGCATTACGTACCTTCATACTTAATACACAAAACATATATGGTTAATTCTTATACGTACCTTAATACACAAAAAAGTAAGATATGTTTATATAAAATAAATCTCAATGAATTCATTAACAAAACAGCTGACATAAATTAATAATTTCACAAAAACGAATATGACAGTGGACAGTGAAGCCGGCTCCCCATTTACTCGCGTTTTTCATACCTCTAGCGTGTATGCGTTTCACGACAATCATAACATAAGCTGATTGGTCTGTTGCAAAATGCGTAAAAGTTTAATACGTACTTGTAGTGTAGTGTGTCAGTCAAATCTAGCGGTTGTTTTGTAATTCGGGTTCTATAAATACGACCAATACAGAAATTCTATTCAAATTTAGCGGGCATTTTTGGGGCGGAGTCTATTTCTATGTCTTGAACAGACAGAGTATAAACAAAAATTTCAAGTTTAAATGTTGATAAATGAAGGTTAACCACTACATAATGTTCTATAGCCAAAAAATACATATTATTTTAATAAAATAAATTATACTCGAAATTATAGTAGAGTTTGAGCCTGTCCAAAAATTTATTTTGCCTACCCTAAACATTCACTCTGGCTACGGCCATGATAGTTGGTATACCCATGGTAGAAATAAACATTATAGAAAAAAATCAATTAATGCATGCACAAAGAAAGAAGTACTTACAATTCAATAAATATTTAATAAATATTTAGGTTTTAATATTTAGTTTATTGATTAATACATATGTTTTTATTTGTCGCAGATGTTAGCAACCTAGTAAGTTAGCGGGCGCCAGTCGCTAAAGTTAGCGTCGAGGAAAGGGGGGACGAATTCAAAATGAAAACAATGAGACCTGGTGTAACTGGAAAATTTAATACAAAAATGTAAATATATTTGATATACAATAAATGAACAATAGTTTTAATATAGATAAAGAATTCTAATAAGAAATAAAATCTGCGAGCAACTGTTTGTGTTGTGGTATATGGTATTTCCAATATTACTAATAACGAATTTATAAAAGAAGAAGAAGAATGGCCTGCGTCAGGTGGTATTTATTAATGTTCTGTGTTATCCTAATATGGCGGGTGTGTTCTGTAGTTCTATGTTCTATTCTTGTTCTGTGATTAGAAAATTATGGTTATAACCTGTACGTACGCTATGGTGCCAAGAACAGAGCTAAGAAGGGGTTTTTGTGAGTGCATTAAGCTCATACAATGGATTTATTTTCGTACATTTGAACACACAGGTAGGTAAGCTTGGAATGCACTACATAAGAACACAAATACCTGATATAATTATTGTAGCAGGCAATTTACCTAGCTAAAACACCAACCTCGAAACAGCTGTTTGGAGTTTACAGTTTACACTATAATAATAATATAATATTGTTACTATAAAGACAAAATAAATACAGCTATCCAGTTAGCTCTGGAGCTTAATGATAAAAACAGTAACGTTCGATACACACTACACAGGCTTCCTACTTGTAAGAGTCTCGTACTTTTTTCTAGGTGTTCCTCGTATGGTTAGGATCAAAATAAACAAAAGTACTCACAGTTCTGGGCCTTCTGTACCTTCAGGTTCAGTCTATTAATTACTTAATTATCACTGGCATAATATGATCAACAGCTGTACTATGACCTGGACGAACAGCAATGACGAAAACGAGGGCAAAAAATCCACGTCCAACCAAACCATGGGCTGAATGTAAGCACGACAAGAGTGCAGGGCTTCTGCTAATACAAAATACCTTCAGTCGCTCATCATCCACTATGAGTGCTACCAATATCTGTACGATTATACCTTACGACTAGTACTATCACCAACGGCTTAATCTGTGTCTTGACCTTTATCAGCTCTTTATAATTTACTACGGCTCTACCAGCCAGACAAGAGCAAGAATAAATATTCTTTACGTTATAAAGAGCATAGGACAGGACTTAGGGACGAACGTAGGATAGAACCTGACAATTTCAATCGTCTAAGATTTCTAGTTTTGACATCAGGTAAGTAAATGAATTTTACTTAGGAAATATCCAGAACAATATAGCAAATATTATTTTACTAATCTTAGATCTTATTAGGCTCTAAATTTCTATAATTCTTCACTAGATGTTGGAAAGAACCTTAACCATTTGCCTTTTCCAATATGTCTGAATTTTTTCGATTTAATCTTTTTTTACTTTTATAAAAACTCATAGATTTTATGTCAACTTATCTTTCCTACATATAAAAATCCCTAACTGATATTTAAATGATTTGAAACAAGGTAATTAAATTAAAATCTTAGACAACATTATTTTCTTTTTTTTCTCGATTCCTCAAAATAGTAAGTAGCACTCAGGTAGCTTCAGATGTGTTTTAACTTTTAATTTTACTTAACTTGTTATTGCATTTCCTAACGTACGTTTGTTTATTTTAGACACTCGGCAACATAGTTTTGTGGCACACAGGACTTCATTAAAACTTTTTCAGTAAAGATACAATTACACACCGGGCATAGGACAATCAGGTAAGTTTGATTAAAGATTTTATTGTTGAGATACTAATCCCACATTTTGTTGTAGCTATTCAACTGGACTACATGCCAAGGTTCTAAGGCTATGAAGAATTGCTGCAGTTGTGAATCGTGGGGAATCGTTACGATTTGCTAGCCAGAGGTTTACGAAAGTAATTGATTAATCACGCAACTTATTCTTCGCTGAGACGTATTGCAGGTTGCCTACGTGTACATATTTCGAACCGTTCCAAGGAAACCATTCCTATTAGTTATTCAGTGAAACAGATTAAAAATGGCATATAATTATTTATATTTGTTTGAATTGAGATCGAGGTATTCTCTGCTCGTACTCTTACAACCCCTCGTGAATTCAAGGCTGAGTATGGCACTCTTCAAATTTCTTTAAAAATTATTGTACTTTGTAATTAAGTGTTTGTTTTTTAATAAAGTAAGGGTATTTACGAAACCTTGTATTATTTGTGTTTAATGTTCATCTCAAATTTTCAGGGCCGTCGTGAGCCCCAGGGTAGTTATTTTTTGGGCCCTACTACATACACATTAGTATAAATTTAAATAGCCAAGTAGCAGTAGCATATACCTTGAATTGGCACGCGAGTTTTAACGAGCATAATTTCAAGATTTTGTAACACGTTCATTTATTTTTTATATAGTATATATCAATAGAATATGACCATTACCTGAATATGAAAATAACCATAATTATATAAAGTACAAATAATTAAATTAATCAAGAAAAACTTCGCGGGCCTTTCGATCCGCGAAAGTAGATATTACTGAGTCGACGTTGACAGTTTGAGTAAGAAATGCAGCATTTTGGTAATATTATGTAATAATATGAATAAGTTATTTCCGATAGACCCTGGGCCAGTTAGCGCAGCTGACCCCCACTCTCGACAACCCTCCAAATTTTCGTCTTTTCGTAAGTAACTAGTGCATCCGTAACGGGTAAATAAAATAAACACAACGTGGGCATAGGTAAGTTCGATCACAGGCTTTTCATGAAGGGCCCAGGCAGGTTTACATCACACCGTTTAGTCTTTTTGGGTATCTACTGCCTATAACCACATTTTCATCACCATAAAACAGTAAATATAAACTTTTATTGTACAATGAGAATCTATATGAAATTTATTGATATTTATATAATTATTTAGTCTTATTTTATTCAGAAGCTAACAATGAAACTATTATGCCTGTGTATAATACATAGCTTAATCATTAAGCTAGATTAATCTTATTTTATTGCTACATAAAAAAAATGTTGCCGTATTTTTATTTAGATAGTTAGATACCTACCTACATTAAACCTATCTAAGTACATTAAATTTTAAACCTAAAATGTATTTACCTACTAACACTAACAATAGTAATTTCCATCAATTTAATTTTAACAGAAACATGAAACCCGCCGAAATTTGAATTAGGACACGCCCACCGAGAACGTCCTTGTGTCTTAAGTGATATTTACTATACAGGGTGAGTTCACTTTAAATACAATAAATTTAAGGATCGATAGAACACATGAAAATAATTGGGATCCCGTTAAAAAAAAATCTCTAAAATGTCCCATTAATAAGATACAGGGTGTTGAAGTTTCAATTTTTTTAAAGTTTTTCTTATTTAACTCCCGAACGAAAAATAATATTAACTTCAAATTTACTACGAAAGTTTAGTATATCAACAGCCATATTTCAAGTTTGAAATCATCGGGCTACATATACTGGGCGGTTGAGTTTTCGGTACCATTGAACCTTCTTTCCGCCCCATCTTTTTGTCAGTACGCCACTGATTATTATTGATAGGTGTATTAATACCGCTGCCGTCTTATGAAACTTTTTTTTCTCTTGCAAAATTTCGATATTTTGCTTCGTTTAGAAGTTATGGAACAAAACGTAATTGAAACTTCAACACCCTGTATCTTATTAATGGGACATTTTAGAGATTTTTTTTTAACGGGATCCCAATTATTTTCATGTGTTCTATCGATCCTTAAATTTATTGTATTTAAAGTGAACTCGCCCTGTATATATACAGGGTGTCCCGATTTTAAACCGACAAACTTCGGGTACAGAAAGTTAACATGAAATTATGACATACCCCTTCTAACATTTCTTCTCTATCGAGCCTCCTAACGGAGATACAGGGTGTTGAAAATTCAATTTATTTTTTGTTTTTCTTTAATAACTTCCACAAAATTAAAGATAGGGTAACCAAACTTGGTACACATAGTTAGGTTGTGAGGGTCCATCTTTGCTATGGTTCAGAGTTGAACTGAGGCGCGCCAGTGGCGTGCGGTGTGGTCACGTCAACATAATTTTAAGGAAAAAAGTATGTGCACTAATTTTTTTTGCATTCTGATCAGATTTTCATAATTTACGGTTAATTCTCTAAAAAAACTTGCTCAATGTAGAATTTTGACTGATGCATTAGTTTTCGAGATATTTGCGTCTGAACAAAACGATGCACCAAAAACACAATTAATTAATTAAGATAGCCCTTTCAAAATTATTTTCAATCTGATTTTCGAAGGGATATACTGAACTGAACTGTCAATTTAATGTTTTTAATGTTTTTCTTCTTTTGCAATAAGGCGTTTTTAAGGCCTTTTGCAAGTCAATATTATTTCTGTCAAAAGAAAAATTTGTTTGTTACGAAATTGCATAAACAAATTATCAACATCCAAATATCAAGAATATTAACACCCTGTATTTTCGTTTGGAATGGCTATAGAGAAATTTTAGAAGGGATATGTCGTGATTTCATCAGAGGCATTTCCGAAAAGATATTTGTGTTTTTGGTGCATCGTTTTGTTCAGACGCAAATATCTCGAAAACTAATGCCTCAGTCAAAATTTTACATGAGCAAGTTTTTTTTGAAAATCAACCGTAAATTATGAAAATCTGATCAGAATTGCGAAAAAAATTAGTGCACATACTTTTTTCCTTAAACTTATGTCGACGTGACCACACTGCACGCCACTGGCACGCCTCAGTTTAACTCTGAACCATAGCAAAGATGGACACTCACAACCTAACTATGTGTACCAAGTTTGGTTTCCCTATCTTTAATATTGTGAAAGTTATTAAAGAAAAACAAAAAATAAATTGAATTTTCAACACCCTGTATCTCCGTTAGGAGGCTCGATAGAGAAGAAATGTTAGAAGGGGTATGTCATAATTTCATGTTAACTTTCTGTACCCGAAGTTTGTCGGTTTAAAATCGGGACACCCTGTATATCTCTATGTCCCTGAAATTGACGATACATGGCTAATACTGTAAAAAACATTTCTTTCAGAAACTAAATGGTTTTTTAACCGCTAAGTAAACATTCGTTGACCGTTGAATGTATGCAAAAAAAAGTATAGAAGTAACTAATAATAATAATACAATAGTTTATGATAAATAACATATTATTAATAGACATAATTAAACCGGTGTCCTGGAAGTGATCAATATACCTGCATGTCACGGAAATTAACGATACATGACCAATTCTATAAAAGACCTTATTCTCTAAGAGTAGGTAATATGGATTTTAATTTTAAACATATTTGTGTGCCTCGTAAAGTTTATTCATAACCTACTTACTAAACTTTACTTTATACAAGGTCTAAAATTGTCTTGTCTTGACTTTACTTCTGTGAATAACAGTAAGTAGGTAGGTATATAAAGTTTGATTGTGGCGTTAGATTTATAACACCACGAGTTTGATGTGTTCACAGAGCACACTAGCATTTTTTTCTTTATCATCCGCCACAGCTATGGTATTTAGATTTGACATATTAGGTAAATCTATATAGAAACTCAGAATATTAATTTTTTATTTTGTTTATAACCCTTTGATAAGTATCACTGAAATAAATTTAGTAATCACTTTATTTACTAGTAGGTAATACTGTAAAAACTGGTACACTTTCACTTGAGCGATCCATAACATAATCCAACCACAGAACATCAACTCAATGACCAAACTATCAATGAACGACCATCGACCATCAATAACTCGGTGACCTACTGACCTATTGGCGAAATGTCAGAATAGAACAGAAACAGTGTGGCAATCATAAATCATAGCAGTGGTCAGTGGTACCAATTTAATGATTCTGGTTGGTACAAAGAATATTTATAATGAAAATAACTTTATTAATAGACATAATTAAACCGGTGTCCTGGCAGTGATCAATATACCTGCATGTCCCGGAAATTAACGAAACATGACCAATTCTGTAAAATACCTTATTTTCAAAAAGTATATGGATTTTCTTATAGGAAATACAAATGTACTCTGATTTTTCATATTGTATATATGCCTTAGAAAATGTCTTGGAACACGTCGCTTGACATATATATATATATATATATATATATATATATATATATATATATATATACATTTGTTCCTGCTACGATAAACTGTCCACCATATAGAAATTTACCGACGGTAAACTATCCGAAGACGTTAAACCTTCCAATTTTCGGACGGTTTAAGGATATCACTCGTATTGGCCTCGTTAGGCGGTCTACATCTCATATGCTGAATTTGAGATGGAGCGTTTTTGGTATGTTTCATATAATTTGCATATAACCATAGTGTTAAGTATATCCACCAGGAGCGCTGGCGCATACATACTCGCATATGCTCTACATATGCCTACATAATTTTTATAGATGTTAAACCTTCCAGACATTTGGCAACACGATTTAAGACATTTGATATTTGAAAACCATTCTGGTGCAGTATTTACATGTGTGTGGAGGATAGTGTAACGTGTAGTACACGTAAATTAGGAAAAATAGAAGAAAAAATGTATAACCAAATTATATTTTCAGGATTGATTGTTTATAGAAGTGATATTAAATATCTAAAAAGTTCCCACCACACAGGGGTGTGCTTCACCCCATTTTTACTCCTAATTGTGACACGGCGCTGGTTTTTTGCCAATATCTCTTAAACGCGTTATTCTACGACAAATTTGTAAGTATAAGAGAATGTTCCCTATAGAATCCTCTATAAAAAATGTCCGATGAGTTGTGAACGAATTTCTATTAGTTTCCGAGTTATTAACGCACAAAATCAAAGTTAGTTAAAAACACGCATAGAAATGGCTAAAAACTGAGTAATAGAAAACTTATTAATTTAATATAGTGAATTTATTCCTTGTAGGTAGTTGTTTTTTTATATATACAGTGTGTCGCACTTAAGAGTGAAACACCCTTACAACTTTCTCATTTTTTTCCGGTTTGAACCAAATTTTACTCAATGATAGATCCCATATTAGTATCAACTCATGGCCAAAAAACCATTCACCCCCTACTAATGCAAAGCCACCTGCGATACCAAAATAAACGGAAAAAATCAAGAAAACATATTAGGCATTTTTTTATCGGAAAATTTTACTAATGAAAGTTGTTCAGAATTGTCTAAAAACCTTAAATTCATCAAAATATCATCAAAATAAAAAAATATTGATAAGTATTTTGATTTAAAAAATTTCAAGTCCGAGAATATAATTTTACAATATCAATTATCATTCGTATTTAGTTGCAGAGTATTTCTTTAGTTTTTTTTTTAATAAAAAATAAAATATTACAAGACAATAACCCATTAAAATTATATTTATATTTTCAGAATTAAAAATTTTTTCAGACAAAATATTAATATTTTTTTATTTTGTTTAAATTTTGAACTTAAGGTTTTTGAACAATTCTCAACACCTTTCAATAATAAAATTTTTGATAAAAAAACGCCTAATATGTTTTTTTGATTTTTCCCGTTTATTTGATATCGTATTAGTATTAGTAAGGTACAAATGGCTTTTGGGCCATAAGTTAATCCTAATATTGTTTGTACTTTATTTGTGGCGGATAATTAATATTCATTGAACTTGTGTCTGGGAATCACGCCAATTCTAAAAAATAAATAGAAATAAGAAAATGTCCAAAATATGTCGAGATAAAAGTGTAGATAAGTAATGTGCTCTATCTTTGAGTGAAATTTGGTTTAAATCGGATGAAAATGAAAAATAGTTATAAGAGTGTTTCACTCTTAAGAGTCTTAAGTGCACTGTATATAAAGAATTACGATTTTTACCAGCTCAAACTCGTTTCCACACCACCTAAGAGGTAGAGTTCCCGACACGTTTTTCTTAAGTGCTCTCTCCAGTCTCCCCTGTAGGCCTATTCCACTAAAAGTTTCAGTAGGTACAGGGTGTTTCCTATAAAACTATACCCCCCTTATTTCTGTCAATTACCACCGATTTTCCGTAAATTTCGAATATGCTATTACTTTTTTTCCTACTTCAACCGTATACGAGGGCAGAAAAAAGTATGGTTTTTTTAAATGGGACACCCTATATATTTTTACATATTTGGATTCGCCTCGTCCTTCTGATTACAAATATATATTATGACACTTATATATTTGCTATAAAAATGGCGTAAATAATTGAATTTAAACTTAGGGCGTTTCCTTCAAAGCTATACTCCCCCTTATTTCGATCAATTATTAACGATTCAAAATTTTCAAAACCTACACATAGAATTTCTCGTAGTAGTAGCTTGATACAGCTTGATTTGAATGACATACTAAATTATTAAAAGAACAAAACTTTGATAGTTTATAGACTTTTCATTTGTTAAAACAAGCAGGTGTAGGTAGTAAAATTACCCCCGCCCTGCAAATAGAGATGTAGTGCAATAATACCGCACGTGCTATTACCAGAGACATAGAGAGGGGAGAATGATCTTAGAACCTGCGCGAATGGCAAATCACAATGGTCGCCATTTTGAACACCATGGCAGGCAACCTAAATGATATTTGGGGATTTTTGATAGGACATCTGGGGATTTTTAATGCAATAGGGCAGATGATTTAAAATGACGGAAACATTCTTAAATATGTCTTTATTATAGTAAAATAATATAGGTATATACATATTAAATTGGATGCTAAGATCGATAAAAAAGACAACTGGATATATCGCTTATAATAAAAAATATAAAAAATCATTTATATTAGGAATAAATTTGATACATACAATATAATTTAACCTTATTCATATTGCTTTGAGCATAAGCGTCAAGTGCATATCACTTTAAATATATCCTTGTATTCACATACCTGTAATTGTGTACAGTTTGAATATACTTTACACGTTCCCTCTTTGTGCTGCTATTAGTACTTGCCGAAGTATCTTGCGTAGTCGATTCGTTGAAATTATATTTATTTATCAAACTTCAAACAAAACAATTATTATCTCAAGATTTATTTAAAAAAATATTATTAACAAGTAATATTACCCACGGTGTCGTTTCAGTTTAGCATCTCTTGGCAACTCTATCGTATCATCTGAAGAGGACATCGAAGACGTAAATGAGGGCATATTCTAAACTGAAGTTACAGATCTAATTAGCTTATAGATGGGGTGTCTACTACCTCGGCCTCGGCCCGATACATCTCTAATCTTGGTACAGCATTAAGTTTTAGGCTAATTTGATTATCACTTTTTACAAAATCTGTTGCTTTAAAATTATTAGAGCAAACAAATTTATTCTCTGAGCAAATGTATTCATCACTCAACTCTCCAACCACTTCTTAAACATGTCACCTCTTGAGAAACTAGAATGTTATACTGTTATAAACGGCTGCAAAAAAAAACTCATGAAAAACTTACTGGTGAAATGTAATTCCTTTAGGCTTAAATCGCCTTGCGTTAGAACATCCCCTTACAACACAGGACATAATTAAAAACAAACATTTACAGTGTAAAAGCAATACAATAATGATAAACAAAAACGTCCACCGCGATAACTAGGTAAGTCTAGAAAATAACAATAAAAAAGTCCACACCACAGCGTTAAATGTTAAATTAGTTCATAGAATAAATAGAAACATATATGCAGTGCGTAGGGTTTATAAATAAATATAATTAAACGCACACCAAAAAATTTAAATAACTGTAACCTCACTTTACTCACCATTTTTTAACAGTTGCACGACAACAAACATACAACACACTTGAACAAACCACGTGATCAGTGTTCAAAATGTCTGCCCCCGTGGTGTCTTAGGAAAATTGGATGCGCAAAGGTCTAAGAGCGTTCTCCCCTCTCTTTTTCTCTGGCTATACCCATGAAATATAAATATGTATCATCCAACAACAATTTCAATTAATTATTTATCAAGATATGAGCAATGTGCATCCTAAAATGTTGTAAATCCGTATTTTCATGAAGGTATTTAACTACCCTTTTACTTTGTGCATTAATAAGTCGGAAACTAATAGAAATTCGTTCACAACTCATTGGACATTTTATATAGAGAATTTTATAACAACATGGAACATTTTCTTATACTTGCAAATTTGTCGTAGAGTAACGCGTTTATGATATATTGGCATAAAACCAGCGCCGTGTTACTTATGGGGGTGAAAATGGGGTGAAGCACACCCCTGGGTGGTGGGAACTTTTTAGATATTTAATGTCACTCCTATAAACAATCGATCCTGAAAATATAATTTGGTTATAAATTTTTTCTTCTATATGGCCATTTTTTGTCTAATTTCCGTGTACTAGTGTGCCATGGAAAATCACCGTTTATCTCGCGAAAAGAAAATGATATTAAACAATCAAAAATTTGTGAACACGCTTTCGAAAACGGACATCCAATAAATTGGAATGACGTAACTCGATAAATTTGAAACGTACTTCGCTCGGATTGACACTGGGTGTTTTTTAGGTCGCTAAAATAGATTATGATGCCAAAAAGTAATATTAAAAATGGCTGATTCAATATGGCCGACTTTTCGATAAAAATTTCATTAAAAATTACATAACTCGATACATTTTAAACAAATTACGCTCAAATTAACATATTCAATATGGTATTGGTGAGAATTTTTTTTACATCAGGATTACTTATTTTGAGGTCCTACTATAAATATATGCTGGATAGGTATGCTAAATAATTTTTTTGTAAAAGTTATTAACGTTTATTTTACCCCTAATTTCATAAATTTTGGAGGAAATTTTTGTCTTTATTTTCGTAAAATAAAAAGGGTTAATTTAATTTTTAAGTTAAATCCGCTTGAAACATCTTAAAGTACACATTTCAAGCTTTAATAATTGCACCTAAAGGAGCGATTTAAACCAGAGTAATAGGTGGTTAAAGTTAGTTATACATATCAAATTGTATCCCTTTTTCAAAATTTTGAAATTCAGTCGCGTTCCATTTTCGTGCATTAAACAACAAAATCTGGGGCAGCATTATAAGAAAAAAATATTTTAAGATATACATATTGACAAAAACCGATATTTTCCAACTAATTTGTTTAATAACAAATGATGCTCAAGGACCATTGTTGGTAACTTTTGGTTGTTTCTGACATGTTCAGAGATGTATTCTCAAAGATTACCGGATTCCCGGAATTTCTCCGAAGTGAAAACCTCTATTGACTCCACTATAAAATAAAAGTTGTCTTAGAATTCAAAACATACACACACATCTTATGTAAAAAACACTAGAAACCGTTTTTCTACAGAAGTTTCTCCTCTTTAATTGTATAGAGGTATTTTTGTCGGGAAATGGACTATTTTCGAGAGAAATAGGAAAGAACTGCATGAAACTGAAATTTTTCTTAAAGTGGAGAATGTTGCGGCGCAGTTAGACATAGAAATGGATTTTTTAGTACTTTATTTATAAAGGTGTTAGTAGGTAAGAGTATCTAACCATTTTCAGCTTTACTTAAATTCGTTTCATCACATTTGTTTAAATTAAATTCATATACCTACACCGTGGTCCATAAAGTACGAAACAAATTGAAAACTTCTTTATTAATCACTTCTCCGAAAATTTTATCTTTAATAAAATTGGTGCATGGTCTCCAATGCAATACTGGGCTGCATAAATTAGTATGTCCGGTAGCGAGTCCGGTAGCTTATCCCAAAAATAAAATTATTTGAAAAAGTTATATGCATTTGCAATATATCTTCAAATATTAATTGTGGTTGAACATTTCAAGGAAATTAAAATCACGTCGTTTTTGCTGTTTACACCCTAACTAAATTGATGATTACTATTCTGTTGAGATAAATAGTTTCCGTAAAATAATGTTTCAAAAAAACTTATAAGAAATTAATCAGTGGCTACGATTGAGTCTTGGGTACAGCACAAAATTAAAAAAGGAGGATTATATGGCTGATTGGTTGAGAGGCTAGGATACTAGACTCTCAGCCAGGAGTCCCGGGTTCGATTCCCGGCCGTGGCACTGGGATTTTTTCGGACAAAAAAATTAATCCTAGTATACTCGGATATTGGGTGTGTGTCCCTTGTTTCTAAATGTGTAGCCCCCTCCCGCACAAGACTTTCAGAGTCTTCAGGGATAAAGGGGGTCGTATTATCTGTGGTGTTATTTATTATTATTATTATGTAAATAGACAAAATAAGTATATAGAGCATGACTTTCATGAAATCCGTTTAGGACCATTGTTATTATTACTTTATTGCATATGCAGTTGTCTTTCAAGTGATTTAGCATTTTTCAGTTATTCGTTCTATCTAGTTTAATATATGTATCTATTACTTCTGAATAAAATTTTTATTTTGTTAAATTCTTCATTTTGTCTACATCAACGGATGGTTGGGGCTGTAAAATCCTCGAATTCCTATATTTTGCAGTCCTCCTTTTTAAGAAATCCTAAACTATATACATTTCCAATTTTTCAGTGTCACTTCCACTCACTGCGCAGTCATAGCAACTGACTACGAGGTATAGTACTGCTCCCTGACTACTGTGCACCTTCTTTACGTGCTGCGCATTCTCCCCCTTCCCATCACATTAGACAATCTTTACAATGTATTCCGAGTCATAAAAGTATAATAAATATAAAATATTTGGTTTAAATATTTTTTAGGACGTCCACCCTGTATATTTTTTAGTAAATATTTATTCTGATTCTTCCTTAGCAGTAGTGTTAACTACGTGCCAAATATTGTTTCCCTCCGACAAAGTTTTTCAGTTATAGCGCAAATCGGGGCACCAACATATAGACTGACAGACAGACCGACGAAATTGAATGACCTTCATTATCGTAATATCATATCATCCGAAAAGTGAAAATTGCAAAAATCAAGGAATGTGAAATTTTTCACGATTACAAAAAAAATATCAGTCAGTATCATAAAGTGTAACATTTGGCGCATTTAATTCTTATTAGTGAAAATTTTTTGTTCGAATTTCAAATATATATAGCTTTCCTATATTTTAACTAACCCTTCCTGAGATAATTAATGTTTGATAGATTAACTGTCAGCACTATGAATTACCATGGAATGAAATAAAAAGCAAAATGTCACATCGTGCTG
The DNA here is from genome assembly GCA_963680705.1 of Rhagium mordax. Taxonomy (NCBI): domain Eukaryota; kingdom Metazoa; phylum Arthropoda; class Insecta; order Coleoptera; family Cerambycidae; genus Rhagium; species Rhagium mordax. The sequence continues at coordinate 53,641,458 of OY796656.1, read as the reverse complement.
CAATTAAAGCGAAAGCGATATTTATCTTAAATTTTTCCGAGATCCCCGACACAGTTATCATTGTTATTTAAAACAATCGCCATGCATATTAAAAGAAGACAATCATAATATTAGTCCAACATCAAGAAAATGTACACATATTAACTCCGGCAACATCGCAGGATAGTTTAGCGAACGTACAGATCCACATGTGTATAACTATGGAAGGACTAACGTTGTGTGCGCGTAAATCGGATGGTTTGATGTTGCATCAATATAAGAGCGGTTTAACGTTGGTAAATAATACAGCAAAGTATATGAAGTGGACCGTTTAACGGCTAAAATTACATGGACGGTTTTTCGTAGCACGGATCTGTATATATATATATATATATATATATATTTATATGATATGTAAAAAACAATTATAAAACAATAACTTATCTTAACAGAACGTTTCGAACCAAAGTCTATTTCCTTTTTCAACTGTGATTACAAAAAATGATTTGTCAAAAAAGATCACTTTGAACCTTGACACTGATTAGTAATTAATGCATAGATCACTAGATAAAGAATTCTAATGTATTTTGATATTTCCATCACGTACTTCTTTTTGGAGAATCGGTAGCCAGACTTCGTCTAGTAACACTGAACTAGTAGAGGCGCAGTCGGTACTGTTTAGTTGAATACAGGCACTCTCTTTAAGTTTTCGTTTATTACAATGTGTCTCCGTTTGAATTATTTTTGCCTGTGTCCAACTAAATCTGTGGCCATTACTCCAAGCAGATAAGGAAGTAATATCAAACTACAGAGCAATATCTCTACTCTCGGTCTTTTCGAAGCTTTTCGAATTAGCATATGCCAGTCAACTTAAAGTTTATTTAAATAAAAATAATATTATATCCTCTAGTCAATATGGGTTTAGGGAGGGATACTGTACGCAAGATGCAGTAAATTCGCTCTATACTTTTTTGCTTGAAAATATTGACAAGAAGAAAAAGTGTGAATGTTTATTTTTTGATATGTCTAGAGCATTTGACACAGTGAACCATGAAATGCTGCTCAGTAAATTGAATGCCTATGGCATAAGAGGGGTTCCTAATTCATGGATAAAATCTTATTTGAGTAATCGTACTCAGAGAGTAATAAGTAGTGAGGGATAAGTGCATCCCTCTGGTGGTCAGTTGCTACTACCAGTCGAGACATCGAAGATGTCTCTGTGACCGATAGCGGCTTGCCAAGCAAGCACCAAGAGCGGCGACCTCTAGCCCTGATGGACTAAAACGTGCATGATAAATAGGATTTATAGGAAACAACTACTGGACGGGCAAAGGCCCCTACTCCCATTGAATTATACCTATAAATCCAAATTGGTAGCCAAATTTGTTATTTGTCTTTTCTCCACCAGACACAGACCGGTTTCGAACTCTTTATGTTCTCATCAGTGTGCCACAGGTAGCTGAAAAGACAAATAACAAAGGCAAACCAAACTAGTCTATGGCAGACCCAGCACAAGTAAGTAGTGAGGGATAAGTGCATCCCTCTGGTGGTCAGTTGCTACTACCAGTCGAGACATCGAAGATGTCTCTGTGACCGATAGCGTCTTGCCAAGCAAGCACCAAGAGCGGCGACCTCTAGCCCTGATGGACTAAAACGTGCATGATAAATAGGATTTATAGGAAATAACTACTGGACGGGCAAAGGCCCCTACCCCCATTGAATTATACCTATAAATCCAAATTGGTAGCCAAATTTGTTATTTGTCTTTTCTCCACCAGACACAGACCGGTTTCGAACTCTTTATGTTCTCATCAGTGTGCCACAGGTAGCTGAAAAGACAAATAACAAAGGCAAACCAAACTAGTCTATGGCAGACCCAGCACAAGTAAGTAGTGAGGGATAAGTGCATCCCTCTGGTGGTCAGTTGCTACTACCAGTCGAGACATCGAAGATGTCTCTGTGACCGATAGCGGCTTGCCAAGCAAGCACCAAGAGCACCAAGAGCGCCTTTGCCCGTCCAGTAGTTGTTTCCTATAAATCCTATTTATTATGCACGTTTTAGTCCATCAGGGCTAGAGGTCGCCGCTCTAGAAGCTACATTCTTTGGCAGCTTCGCTCTTATGTAAATCTAGAAGTGCTTAAAATGTATTACTTTGGACATGTGCAATCATTATTAAAATATGGCATTTTATGCTGGGGTAATTCTAGTAGAATAAATGATTTGTTCATAATGCAAAAAAAATCATCAGAACCATGATGTTTAGGCATTCTACATACTCATGCAGGGACCTGTTTCCCTCTCTCAAAATTCTTACGCTTCAATCTCTATACATCTTATTGTAGCTGAGTTCGGAATTGCAAAAAGTGTCGACACTTTCGACACTTTTAACACAGCTACGTTCGGTAAATGGAACAATACTGGTTCGGTGTACAGGGTTAGTTTTATTAATGTAAACCCCCCATTATTATTTTTATTTTTGACCGATTCGAAAAATAAAAAAACTGGCCTTACACGGTTTTTTACGTAGAATCCACTTCTGCTAACGGATTGGCAATAGCGTTTTAAATATACAGGGTATGCAAAAAAGTTAGGTTTTTTTAAATGGAACACCCTGTATATTTTGACAAATTTGAATTCCTACAATCATTCTGATTACAAATATATACACATATTGTATAATCGCTTTACTGGTTTTTGAGTTATTTTCACTTTATTATGGATACGTTGAAACAAAAGCGTTATTTTATAAACTCATATAATAAATCAATAAATGGAATAAATCAAAAACAAAACAAAATATATGAATTATTAAAACAAATTACGTAACATTTTCAACATTTCAAACAACGTTTAATAAAATTCGAACGGAGTCCAGACCTTAATCCAGTAGATTATTTTCTTTGGGATCGCTCAAAGAAAAAATTTACAGTGAACCAGTGGAAAATTTTAAACAATAAAAAAATCAAATTGTAAAAAATATAACTTTTCTAAATTTTTATGCAGCACTTTTTCTTCGAAAAATTCTTTCGAATTTTATTAAACGTGGTTTGAAATGTATCGAAGTTAATGGTGGTTGGTTATGTTGAAAATGTTATATAATTTGTTTTAATAATTCATATATTTTGTTTTGTTTTTGATTTACTCCATTTATTAATTTATTATATGATTTATAAAATAACGCTTTTGTTTCAACGTATCCATAATAAAGTGAAAATAACTCAAAAACCAGTACAGCGATTATACAATATGTGTATATATTTGTAATCAGAATGATTGGGGGAATTCAAATTTGCCAAAATATACAGGGTGTTCCATTTAAAAAAACCTAACTTTTTTGCGTACCCTGTATATTTAAAACGCTATTGCCAATCCGTTAGCAGAAGTGGAATGTACGTAAAAAACCGTGTAAGGTCAGTTTTTTAATTTTACGAATCGGTCAAAAATAAAAATAATAATGGGGGGTTTACATTAATAAAACTAACCCTGTACACTTTCAATGAGTTCGGAATTGCACTTCAATGTTTCTGGTGTTGACACGCTTCGCTCCACCTAAAGGGAAAGAGCGACTAGTGTGACACTGATTTTTTTAACCTTAAAACCAACAATTTCTGTTTTCTGTCATTTTCAAACAACTGTTGCAAGTTTTGTTCGTTATTATTTGTTTTTTAAAAATATGTTTGTTTTACAAACTAATGCAGAGGGTGAAAATATCACCAACGAAAATGGTGATATTATGGTTTTAGACACAGGTAAGTTGTTAAAACATAATAAAATGTTGTCAAATTAGAACATCGCAAGATCGCTTTATACAGGGTTCCCCATATTAAACTACCCATTTTATTATTCGAATAAAATCCTTTTAAGTCAAGTAAAAAAATCTTTTATTACACTAATGTATGTACAGCTAATTAAGTAATCATTTGTTGCAGGGCGACTTGCAAAGACCTCCGTAATCCCATATACAATTATTAGCTGTACATTAGTGTAATAAAAGATTTTTTTACTCGACTTAAAAATAAGACTTTATTCGAAAAATAAAATGGGTAGTTTAATATGGGGAACCCTGTAGAACATCAACGATGATGGATTATTGCTAATTGTTTTTTTTTTCCAGATACTAATTCAAGTTTTTTTATACCAGAAAGCCAGATTGAGTTCACGCAAACAAATGTAGGTAAGTATTAATAGTTATAGGTACCTACCTACCATAATCAAAATACAATTAATAAAAAAATAAACGGGAAAAAACAGTGACAATATACCTATTTGTTATTTTACAAGCAAGCATAAAAAAGTGTCAATATTTTAATTAAATTTCTATTGCAGAATCCGATAATGTTGAGCCCTTAGGAAACGATGTTGATAGTAGTGCGGAGGAAGATATGAAGGAAATGAGCAAATGGGTCCATGAGGATATACTCCTTCTAATAAACTTATACAAAAAACATGAAAAATTATTTGAATCAGGTATTAAAAAAAGAGTTTGGCAAAAAATAACAAACGAAATAAATGGTATATCAAAAAAAAAAAAAGACTTAACAAATGTGGAAAATAAGTGGAAATCGTTAAAGAGAACATATAAACATATTAAAATAAAATCGGCACAAAGTGGATCCCAAAGAAAATACTAGGAATATTTCGCAGTCATGGATGAAATAATGGGTCGTAGACCAGAAATAGTCCCACAGGTAGTCGCAAGCAGCTCCAGTGGCGTGATAAATCATGCCCAACCGGACAACTCTACAAGAGATGAAGCCAGTACGTCAAACAGTAATAGCTCTCTTCGTAGCACTCATAACAAAAGAACCAGTGAAAGTTCAGAACAAGACGAAGAAGACGGACTAAAGAAATTTTTTAAGAAGAGAACTAATTGTCCAAATGTAAATGACAGGCACAGGGAAAAGATGGGGAGGCAAGATAAATTTTTAGAATTATTTGAAAAAATGATTGACAAAATGTAGAAATTTAAAATTAGAGATATTTTATTCAGTTTTGTTGTGCATACACATGTCAAGAACCATTTTCCAGTCAATCAATAAAACATGTTTGGTTCTACTTTCCACCAGGGGTGTGTTTATGGGTAATCATTTTATGAGCCAATCCCAAATCCTGAGCTAAAATGCTACAGAAACTATCACGTTTTTTTTTTTGAAGTTCTTACCCACTTTCAAATTAATATAGAACATTGAAATTAAAAGTTGTATAATATAATATAGTATGTACCAATAAGTAGGTATGCCACTTGATTTGGGTTAATTAAGATAATTTTACTATTTTCTTTTTAGTTATTGTTTATCATTTTTTCGTTTGTCATAATATTCCAATCTGCTCGACCATAATAGAATGTAAAGGCGTTTACTTTTTAATTTAATTCAAAATTGCCTAATGGTTTCAAGAATCAAAGATAGGTATTGTAGTTTTAGTTTAAGATTTAAAAACTATTGTTGAATTTAATATGATTGCCCATATGCACGCTCCTTGTAAATATATTACCCGTATCGATGTATATTTTTTAAAGTATTCTTAATAAATGCTGTTATTTGTAATTTTGTTATTCCTTCCTATTCTTGGGTTGGGAGCCTACATATTGATGAAAGAACAAAATAATCTTAGATTTCCTTCGTCTTTAATTTTTATGTAATCAAAATTTTGATTTAACGAATATCTTTCACCACCATTGAGTATATTAAATGGGTACAGGCATTTTTCAAAAGATGTAATATAATCAAAATTTTCTATCATTTACTCACTTTAAGATACAAATTAAGTGTATAGTATAGGTGCGAAAGAGACCGAATAATCCTACCCAGTAGTGGCTACTGATATTTAATACTTTTACCAAGACGAATTGAAGAAGTTTTGTGGAAAAGGCGATTGAAATTTACGGGAAAAAAAATTGAAAAACCCCCAGCCTCTGGTTTTTTGAAAATATGCGAAAAGTTTACAATAACTTTTTTTTTAGGATCAAGAAAAAACTGATAGATCGGTTTCAAATTTCATTAAAAAATACTGATTTATTATTTTTGAAATTTTATAAATTAAATATCGATCTAGAATAAAGGTGTAAAATTTTAGGCCAGTGAGCCAACCCTAGTACTTAAAACTATAAGTTACGAAGAAGCAAAAAATTAACGATTTCACTCCTCTTAAGCAGAGCTTGTCGATTTTCTTCTGGTATATTCATATCTCTTTCATTTCTAGGGTTTCTCAGTCTTTCTCCTAATATTTCTTCATTTATATTTCCAATATCTTGAAACTCGTCATCGTTTAAAATACATATATTATGTAGAATTGAAGCAGTCAAGATTATTGTTACAGTATTTTGGAGAATAATAGTTTCCATGTACTTAAGCCTTCTAAAACGCCCCTTAAGTAGTGCAAATGTGTTTTCTATAATAACTCTTGCTTTTGACAATGTTTTATTAAAGTTTTTCTGTCTATCTGTAAGGTAACCATTATCCTTAAATCCAACCAGCAACGTTTTGGTTAGTCTGTAAGCTAAATCTCCTATGAGATGAGTATCATTAGGAAAATCTTCTGGGGGCCTTCTAGACACATCACTCTTAAAGAACACAGTGTAATCGTGAACTGAGCCTGCTTCTCCTACATAAACATCAATAAATAACTTTCGATGGTCACATATCCCTTGTAGTACCACAGAATGATATCCTTTGCGGTTAACGTATGAGTTTGGGTACTGCTTGGGGGCAACTATTTTTATGTGAGACCCGTCTATGGCTCCAATGATACCTAAAATAAAAACCGATTTATGAAGTTATGCTAAATGATGTCTTACCTTTGCATAGGTAAGTATATGTGCTTTCTCGTGAGAAAGCTTTTTATTATTGATAGATAGAACCATTTTCAAATGACCCGTTATATTTTTTAATTAAAATGATGTCAAAAATACATGCAAAGTATTCTAGAATTCAGTCAAGATGTCTTACAAAATAAAAGAATATATACACATATTAATTTACTATACTTGAGGTAAATGTTTTGTGGAAAATTCGGGAAAATTGCATGCTGTATTTGTCTCGGTATTTGTGATTTATTTAACACTCAGACAATACGTAATAACCGTACCACCATAAGTAAATAGTTATTTTTGCAGGAACTTTAAAGTGATTGAAATTAAAAATTAAACTTATTACATTCAGAATTTCATTAGGAAATACAGAAATACCTATATATATAACAGCTGGAAAGGGTTTAATTATTTACACAAAAAATCATTATTTAATGTTTTACATACCCACCAGGAATATGATGTTTCTCCTCAAAATTCTGACTAATTGTAAGACATCTTTGACGGGATGGCCATTTAATCAAACCATATCTGCGGTTCAAAGCAATAATAGCCCTGCAAATTCGAAGTACAGCAGCCCAAGCAGTAGATTTAGATACACCAAATCGAGCTGCAACTCCACTAAAATGAAAAATATTGTTAAACTGGCATTAATTAATTATTGACAGATTTAAAAAATTTCACTTACCGGAAACTTTCTAAATTAGCCAGATACCAAATGCATATTAAGCAACCTTCTTCCAGGGAAATTTCTGGATGTCCTACTTTATTCGATTGGTAGGTAGCATACAATTTTCCTACCAAATGTTCGAAAGTTTGTACACCCATTCGAAAATGTCTTTTAAATTGCTTAGTATTCATACATTTAACCTGTTCAACTAAATATTTTTTGTTTTCTTCATAACCCTCTTCATGTTCTTCATTTGAATCCGAGTCAAAAAACATATCGTGAGAAAACAACATTACCGGAGCAATTAACATGTTCATTTTACAAGCTTTACTATTATTTTTTTGAATAATTCAATATTTAGAACAATCTGAACCATTTTTCGACTACAAACAGTGACATCCACATTTGTTTTGTTTGTTTTTTGAGGTTACGTTAATTTTTACGCTACACCTTTACCACCGACCCGTTTTTTAACTCGTACGTGCACTGATACAACACCGTCGTCATTTCTACTTCATATGATTTGCATTGACACCGTACCGACACTACCATTCCGAACTCACCTTGTGTTGTCTGTTTGTCAAGTCTAATATTAATAAGTTCACTGTGTTTACGGATCGCAACATAAATTACACTCTAAGAGGTACCAATAACATTCTGTTACCAAAACATAAATTGTCTGTTGTTGCTAATGGTGTAACTATTATGCCCATTAAAATATACAATCATCTACCCAACCAACTGAAAGAAATAACTTGTTTAAAATTATTTAAATCAAAATTAATAAAACTGTTGTTACAGCACTCCTTTTACACTTCAGAAGAATTTTTTAGTGCCACCCTGTAAGACTGGCATTGATAATTATTTATTATTTATTTTTTCTATATTTTTTTACACAATCTTAATGTTTGTTTGTTTTTACATGATCATATTGCACGTATCTGTTTATATACATATTTTCTCTTATACGTTATATACGATTTTTTCTTTTTTGTTTTTGTTATCTTATATTTTTTTTCTACTCACTCTTGGTAAGACAACACCAAAAAAAGGGAGAATTATTTAAAATAGAGCATTACTACCAAACAAGACATAAGATCAATTCGTATCAGGTTCCAAAACCAGAGAAAACTATTTTACAAAGATCACATATTTATCTTGGACCAAAATTATATAATATTATACCACCTGAAATAAAAAGAATTAACTCAGTGCAAATGTTCAAGAACAGACTTAAAAAATGGATGTACACATTATCAAGAATAGAAGTACACAAATTGATAGACATAAAAAATACCTACTATATTTGAACCTTCTATTTAAACCTTTGAATTACTTTTGAAGTCTTTACAACTTTTAAACTTTTAAACTTTTGCACTATTCACAACTTTTAAATTGAAATTAGGATAATCATCACTAGGAAAAGCAAAACTTAGGAAATAATATAAATAGACACGAATATGTGCTTGGATTGCTAAATGAATAAAAATTATATCATATCTATTAGTATTAGTATAGGGAAAATAAGATTGTATGTGGATCGTATACGTGGAAGGCTAATTATTCTACCTACAAGTATTACTTTTGTAGAATGGAGACCTCCCACTGTACAAATTTCACTGTATACCATATTTTTTTCTCTTGATATTTTTCTTATATCTTAATCATACACGATGTGTTTTTGAGTGTATGAGGTTATACTTAAATTTTAATTCAATTAAATTGATAAGAGCAGCCCTACCCACTACAAGGAAATTCCTTTGTGGGTTTCTCTATTTATTTACCCAATGTAAATGTAAAATAATCTACTATATATTATGTATTTACCATATTATGATTTTATTGATATGTATATTTTTTGGTAAATAAATTATTATTATTATTATTATATTATTATTATATTATATCTTTTAAATGTGATTAGATTTTTTACTGACATAGGTTATCAATAACTATTTTCTGATAACTTCTAACATATTTTGACGTTTTTCTATACATGTAATGCATGTCTACTGAAAAATAAAGAGATTATTATTATTATTATCATGTTGTGCCAGTGTAGATTTATCAACTTGGTAATTTTTAACGCTATTTTTGTGTTCAGATATTCTAACTTCTAATGGTCTAGACGTCTCACCTATATATGCTTGGAGTAATGGCCACAGATTTAGTTGAGGAATTTTTTTTTTGCAATAAATGTTTAATTTACTTACCGTTTCCCATAATTTTTTAGAATTTTTATTATTTACATTTAATACATGTTCTATATAGGCTTTTTTCTCTCTACGTATAACTGCGGTTACAAAATTTCTACAATTTTTATAATAATTCCATTTTATATTCGTCTGATGTTGATTTACGTTTATATTTTTGAGTGATGCACGGTATTCTGAAAGAGCTTTATCACGAATTCGCATCATAAGTCTGATATTTGCAGTTATCCACGGACAACGATTTTTTGATATGCGAATTTTTTGGATAGGTGCATGTTTATTAAACAATGCAATTATTAAACTGTTAAAAATGTCTACTTTTTCATTAAGGTTAGCCACTGATATAACTTGATCCCAATTGGTACTGTGAGCATCTGCTTCAAACAAATTTAGATTTAGATTTTTCATATCTCTTCGATAGATATAACGTGGTGTATTTTTTACTAAAGGTATAGTTACAGTACAATAAACTAGGCAATGATCCGAGAACTGAGGCAAATCTATTACATCAGATTTATAAGTAACTTCATCATTATTGGTAAAAATTAAATATGTTGAAGTGTTTAAAGTTACACGTGTAGGTTTGGTAATAAGCTGCGTTAAGTTGAATGTTTTAGTTAGATTTTCAGGTGTATTTTTATTAAGTATATTTATATTGAAATCACCCAGGCAAAATAAATATTCATTACTTAAACTTAAATCTGCCAAATAATTTTCAATAGATTGTAAATTATTGTAAGGACAATTTGGTGGACGATACACACAACCTATACTGACCTTTTTACCATTTATATGGGTTGTTAACCATACGTGTTCCACATAGCCATCATCATCTGGTAAAATCACATTGACATTAGTAATATTTTTTCATTTTTTTAATTAATGATCTGATATTTAAATGACAAAATTAGATTTGAGTTAACATTTTTGTCGTCGTCTAATTTTTTTTTTTTTTAATGGCATTAGGACATAATCCATACAGCCAGTCGTCATCTATTATTACATCGTATTCATCTAACATAATCAAATTAAAGTAGTAGTAGTAGTCCAACCCTGCCCAATTTTATTAAGTGGAATATGTTTATGTATGAATAGGAATTACAAACGTTTTATATAGAAATGAATTTTTTTATAAAAAAAAACAATTAATATGTCATTACAACTGTTCACAACTGTCATTACAACTGATTAAATTGGCTTAAAAATATATCAAGCTCATCGATGAAAGAAGTCAAATTACTTGGGTTTGGTCTATACAATGCAAACAATTTAAACAATACATCACCAATAGACAATCCATATGTATATGTTTAAAATGAGCTCGAGGAACTGAGAAATCTGATATAGGAGTTTTAGTATTTATCTTTGAAGTTTGACAATTAAGTAAGTAAGTAAGTATTTATTTAAATAGAAAATCCTAATATACAAATTTGATACATAAATTAGTGATTTTACATGTAAGTAAATATAAACATATAATACATACCGTGCTTTCACAGCTCACAGCTACATCGAGACACGACGATCGTACATATTCGAAGTAGAGGGGAGATCATGGCCGGTGCTGTGGCCTATGCGGATAGGGGTCTCAGTCGACGATGCATGACGGCTAATTCCCACTTTTGGCGTTCTGTAGCCCCACTCACTCACGAGCTTGACCGAATGCTCCTTTGTGTAGTATTGCGAGATGAAGGCACGGTATATAGGTATAGTACATAAATAACATACAATCTCATATAGAATTAACACACCCACATATAGCCTTATGAAATAATCAATAGAAAAATATTCCTTCACAAAATCCTTCTTTCAGTGATGATTTTAAGCAGATGCCTCTTGAAAGCGTGTACATTGCTAGAATTCTTAATATCAGCAGGGAGTTTGTTAAATTAATTTAAACCTTTAACAAAAATAGAATTCATTGATTGCTTATTATGAGTTCTAGTTATATGAAAATTATCATTATGTCTTGTATTGTAACTATGTATATTATTATTGTAAGAAATAACCTATTTTTATCGAATAGATACAAAAGTGTAGAACAGTAGTCAAAGTGAGGCTGAATGATTGCTTGGTAAACAGATTTTCTTGCAAACATTGAAATGTAAGAAGAAACACGTGTAAAGAAATACAGTTTTTTAGAAATTTTTTTATAAACATATTCATAATGTTTTTTTAGATTTAAATTATCATCAATAAACATACCTAAATACTTGATTTCAGTTACCCATTCAATATTTTCATTATTAATCTTCAACTGCATATACGTATATTTTTTAACTTGAATCTTGTTCCTAGTAACATACCTTTAGTTTTAGTTACATTTAACTTAAGTCTATTTACATTCAGATATTTCTCCAATTTTGTTAATCCAGAATTCATTCTTATTATTATCTCATTGAGATCTTTACCCCAATAAGCAATCAATGTATCATCTGCAAATAAATTTATAAAATCATATCCATCTAAGTAGTTTAAATCATTGAGATATATAATGAAAAGAAGAGGACCACGAATACTTCCTTGTGGTACACCTATATTATTATTCAATGCATTAGAACTTGAATTACCGATCCTCGTAATTTGGTATCTGTCAGAAATGTATTGTTGAAACCATCTCAAAACAGTACCACCAATACCATAATATTTCAATTTATTTATAAGTATTTCTCGGTCAATGGTCTCAAATGCCCTTTTAAGATCAACAAAAACAGCCACTATGTAATTATCATTATCAATAATTTGCCTCCATTTAGTTATTGTTAATTGAACTGATGTTTCACAGGAGTGGTTTTTTCGGAATCCCGCTTGGTTACCTATAAATAAATTATTCCTTTGAAAATAGTCTACAACCTGATCATAAACTGACAGTTCTAATATTTTTTCAATATCAGGCAAGGTGTTTATAGGACGATACTCACACATTTCAATTGAATTTTGAATTTTAGGTATAGGTATTATGGTACTTACTTTTAGTTCATTTGGAAAATTACCATACTGTAATGATGTATTAATAAAATTAAGAAGTGCAAAGCCTAAACTGTCAAAGGTATTTTTTATAAATTTGGATGTCAAAACATCACTAACATTATTTCGCTCTTTGAGTAAATACACTTTTTGTTTTAAGCCATGTATATTTAATAATTTAAATTCAGTGAAACTAGAGTTTATACCATTATAATTAGAGGGAGGTGACCAATTAGCTGTTTGTACAATACTACCAGAAATATCCACAATGCTGCCGACAAAGAAATTATTAAATTTATTAGCTGCTTCAACTTCCGTTGAAGCATAGTTAACATTATCGTTTTCGATAAATTTGATGTTTCTAAAATTTAATTGTTCTCCTTCTCCTTTAATAATTGATCTTAAGGTTTTCCACATTGCTTTTAAGGCAAGTTTTAGTCCACAAGCTACAGTTTGAATTAATTTGAGGCCAGAAGTAGACAATAAAGTATATTTTGAATTTGAATTTATTTAAACTGGTTAATTTGAATATTTTTTAGATAAATCGAATTTTTTGGATAGGAATCTCGAGGAATGCGGTAATAAATCCCAAAAAAGAAAAGGAAAGATTGAATTTATTTGTTGTAAATAAAATTTCGATTGTTTACTTGAATTAGACTAGTAACTGTGAGAGATAAGTACATCCCTCTGGTGGTCAGTTGCTACTACCAGTCAAGACATCGAAGATGTCTCGTGACCGATAGCGGCTTGCCAAGCAAGCACCAAGAGCGGCGACCTCTAGCCCTGATGGACTAAAACATGCTTAATAAATAGGATTATAGGAAACAACTACTGGACGGGCAAAGGCCCCGACTCCCATTGAATTATACCTATAAATCCAAAATTGGTAGCCAAATTTGTTATTTGTCTTTTCTCCACCAGACACAGACCGGTTTCGAACTCTTTATGTTCTCATCAGTGTGCCACAGGTAGCTGAAAAGACAAATAACAAAGGCAAACCAAACTGGTCTATGACAGACCCAGCACATAGTAACTGTGAGAGATAAGTACATCCCTCTGGTGGTCAGTTGCTACTACCAGTCAAGACATCGAAGATGTCTTGACAAATAACAAATTTGGCTACCAATTTTGGATTTATAGGTATAATTCAATGGGAGTCGGGGCCTTTGCCCGTCCAGTAGTTGTTTCCTATAATCCTATTTATTAAGCATGTTTTAGTCCATCAGGGCTAGAGGTCGCCGCTCTTGGTGCTTGCTTGGCAAGCCGCTATCGGTCACGAGACATCTTCGATGTCTTGACTGGTAGTAGCAACTGACCACCAGAGGGATGTACTTATCTCTCACAGTTACTATGTGCTGGGTCTGTCATAGACCAGTTTGGTTTGCCTTTGTTATTTGTCTTTTCAGCTACCTGTGGCACACTGATGAGAACATAAAGAGTTCGAAACCGGTCTGTGTCTGGTGGAGAAAAGACAAATAACAAATTTGGCTACCAATTTTGGATTTATAGGTATAATTCAATGGGAGTCGGGGCCTTTGCCCGTCCAGTAGTTGTTTCCTATAATCCTATTTATTAAGCTTGAATTAGACTGTTTATTAATTAAAGATATAAGTTACGATCTATTAATTGCACACTAATAAGTGCTTTTAAATTGAAATGTTTCGATATTGTAGAGACGAAAGTAGATGGAAAAGAAAGCAATTGAATTGTTGATATATCATCTATAAATGATAAAGTATCAGCAACAACATTGTTCTTTCCTGACAAATGACGTATGTCACTAGTAAATTGGGCAACAAACTCCAGATACCTAGTTTGACGAGGAGTTTTTTCTGTTTTTATAAAAAGAGGCCTAACTAAAGGTTTATGATCCATATAACAAATAAAAGGACGTCCCTCCAACAAAAACCTAAAATGCTTCATCGATGAGTAAAGGGATAAAAGTTCTCTGTCGAAATCAGAATAATGTTTTTGCGCGTCATTTAACTTTTTAGAAAAAAATTCTAAGGGGGTGGTAAGATAAATAGATTGTTGTTCTGAAACCGCACCCATAGACAGGTTTGAATAATTTACAGTTAAGGTAAGTGTAACGTTATCAATATAACTTGGATGCGAAAGACCAGTCGCATTAACCATGTTTTGTTTAGCTGAAAGAAAACTACTGATACACTCTGTTGGCCATAAATCAATATTCTTAATCTTATCTTTAGCTAGTTGAGGGCTGAAAACATTAAGTGGAGCTAATGTTTCTGCAAAACGAGGAACAAATTGGTGGTAATAATTTACAATTTACCATTCCTATGAAACGTTGTAATTGTTTAAGTGTTGACGGTTTTGGGAAATTATTAATAACTTCAATACGATCAGTGGCCAATGATATTCCATCAGAAGAAATCTTATATCCTAGAAAATCTACAGATAACGCACCAAAAATGCATTTCGAAAGCTTGATATTGATGCCAAAATTATCGAGACGTTCAAAAATAGTTCGCAAATGAACTAAATGTTCATTAGGGTCTTTACTAGCTATTGAAATATCATCTAAATAATAAATAGGATTTGAGGAAACAGCTATTCAACGGACAAAAGCCTCGGTTGCGCTGAATTACTAGAGGGATGATTTTCCCCTCCGCTGTTATTAATTGCTTGTCTGTCATAGACACTAACTTGGTTTGACTTTATTATTCGTTTTTTCAACGACCTATGGCACACTGATGAGAACATAAAAAGTTCGAAACCAGTCTGTGTTTGGCGTTGAAGAGACGAATAATAAACTTGGCTACCAATTTGGATTAGTAGGTGTAATTCAGCGCGACCGAGGCTTTTGTCCGTTGAATAGCTGTTTCCTCAAATCCTATTTATTATTAATAGTTTAGTTCACCAGGGCTAGAGGTCGCCTGCTCTAAGGTACTTTAGTAAAGTCGCTATCTGTCACAGAGTCATTGTATGTCCTAAACACTTAGTAGCAACTGACCACTAGAGGGATGATTTTCCCCTCCGCTGTTATCATCTAAATATATGAAAACGAATGACAGATCTTTTAAAACTTCATTCAAAAATCTTTGAAAAGTCTGCCCAGCGTTTCGTAAACCAAACGGCATTCTAAGATATTGAAAAGACCAAACGGAGTAATGATTGCTGTCTTATAAACGTCATCTTTCTCAACCGGTATCTGGTGGAATGCACGAATTAAATCTATCTTTGAAAAAATGGTACATCCATGCAAATTTGAATTAAAATCATGTATATGAGGAAGGGGATATCGATCTGGAATTGTAACTGTATTCAACCGTCGATAGTCACCGCACGGTCTCCAATCATTAGGTTCTTTTTTCGCAACTAGATGCAAAGCTGAAGAAACCGATGAAGAAGAAGATATGCAAATCGCTAACTTGACCATTTGCTTGAACTTATTTCTAGCAATGTTTAATTTTAAAGCATCGAGTCTACGTGGCCGACAAAATGGGAAACGTCCTTCTGTCACGATATGATGTTCAACAGAATGTTTGATTGGTAATGAATAGTTTGGGGAACTAGTTAAGTTAGGAAATTTAAACAGTAAATTAGTGTATTGGTTAGTTACCGAAAACAATTTAGGAATAACAGCTGAAGTATATGTATGATCAAAAATACAATTAATAGACAAAGAACTTTTATGATCAAATAAGCGTTTGTTTTCTAAATCTATTATTAAACTAAAATGTTTAAGAAAATCAGCGCCTAAGATTGGTATTTGCATATCAGCAATGTTAAAAACAAAAGGGAAATTACGGCGTAAGCTGTACTACCAGTAATTTCTTACCATATGTAGCAATTTCTGATCCGTTTCCCACTGTCAAAGTAAGATCGGGGTTTCTTCTGAAATTGGTAAGATCATTTTTTGGAATAATTGAAATATCAGCACCCGTATCTACCAAAAAATGTAATTGATTTGTTGTGTCATAGACAAACAGATGAGATTTATTGAGCATACTAACGTTTGCTGTTGGAACGTTAGTGGTTGTCAGTTTTTTGAATGATCTAAATGGTTTTACATATCGTTAGCAATGAAAGTAGAATTAAAAATACACCAAAATCCAATGCATTTTCGTGCTTTTCCTTTAAATAGCTGATGAAAATAACAAATCTTTGAATTTGATGGATCATAACGGGAGCAGTTGGAGGAGAAATTTCGTAAGCGGGAATTTTTACAATTTGAACAATGAAATTCCCTGTTCACATTAGTAGAAAAAGATGGATGATTTGGGAAATCATTACCAAGCGAAGAATCGGCTTTAAATACAGGAACTTGTAATTCCAAACTATGTTTAATCGAAATTTGCTTGGAAGTACGTTGAAAATTAATCTCTAATGAGTTCAACCGAGTTAAAACATCTGTCAAATTAGCTGGTGAACTATGTTGATTAATTTGAGACATGATCGGATTTTGGCAAGCCTCCCAGACTTTGTCAGCAATATCAATTACCTATAGCCTTGTTCGTAGAGTAGTCAGAAACCATCAGAAACTGTCCGACGCATGCGCATTTGGTTGTAGAGGTGCGCGTGTTAAGTCAAAGCACTTTTAAATTTCAGAGCTCTATTAAAAATCACATCTCTACAGTCATCAAACTATCACAAATCGGTTCTACGAACAAAGCTTATATCATCTATCTCCGATTTTCCAGAAGCAGTAATGGCTATGTATATAGGTTAAGGTAATCTATGTTGCCAAAGTTTAATAAGCAATTGTTGGCCTACCATCCCAGAACCGCCAACAATATTTACCATATGGCGAAAAAAATCAGATGGTTTACGTTCGCCCATCTGTGAACGGGTTAACAAATCATCTAACCTTTTTTCTTCGCTCGAGGATAAACGAGCCAATATGGTAGAACGTAAATGGGTATATAAATTTTGTTCAGGTGGGTGTTGCATAATGTCATAAATAACGTCCACCACGTCCATAGTAAGACAAGAAATAACCGCATCATATTTCTTCCTATCACTAGTGATTCAGGCTACATTAAACTGGAAGTCGATTTGAGAAAACCACATTTCTGGACGAGAGGACCACCCTTTTGGACCACCCTTTTGGAACTTAATTGAAGAAGCATAATATTGAAGAGGAGCTAAGTCTGCGTCTTGTTCAAGCATTTTAAATGGTATATTAAGGATAGCCAGATAATAAATGGGAAAATATTGACTCTTTGACAGCAAATTCAAATAAAATGCGAAGAAAATATATAAATAATGTACTCACACTATTTGATGATCATCCAATAAACCAGAAAAAGAGCCAACTTGTAGTCATAAATCGTAGAAAAGGATGGGAAAACAGGTAGGAAAACTGACCAAGCAGCGAAACAGGAAAGGCAGACGGCAGGAGGATGGGAAACCCGGCACGAAAACTGACCAAGTAGCGAAAAAGGAACGGCAGACGGCAGGAGGATGCGTAGAACTTCTATATTGGGGTCACCAATTTATACCAAATTTGTAAATGGTATAATAAAATCGAATATAGTTAAAAATATTTATAACAGATTATTAAGATCATAAAAATTATCAGTCATATTAAAATAGATATTATTTTTTTGTTGTTATTTGTTTCTTGGTTACCATCCAGGAACGCCATATTTTTAAAATTTGGTGCCCTGGATGTAGTGTGAGGATGCTACACCAGACCTGGATTTTGATTTTGGTTTATATGACACATTCAAGACACAATTTCACATTTTACTGTTCCTGTTCTAGAACTAACGTATTGATTAATAGTCCAATACATGTCATGTGTGACAACTATAATAAGATATGAGATATGCCACATATGTGATATAAATTGTGATTCTTACAAAATTTCAAATTCAAAAATATACTTTATTGTCTAAAGAAGCAAGTTCCCATTGACAAAGTAGAAGTAAACAACTAGGTATATCAACGAACACAATATAAACATGAAGTGTAATATATAAAATACAAAGTAAACTCAGACAGTAAGTACAGAAATAGATCATAATTACATTAAAATGAGTCATTATAAAATTCATCTAAATTATAATAGGGATTAATAATTAAGAGGCCTTTTACCGACTTTCTAAAAATATTATTTGAATAAATATCTTTGATATTGTTAGGTAGATGATTAAACATCTTGTAACCATTGTAAATAATAGAGTCCCTGACTAGAGTGGATCTTGGAATAGGTAAAGCCATGTTGGTACTTTGCCGAGTGACATGATATGGCACAGTGGTGACAACATTGCTACGGTGCTTATGTATTAAGCATACCGTTTCCAGGATGAAAATAGAAATCACTGTAAGAATCCCATGCACCAAGAAAAGTGGCTTGCATGAGTCGCGAAATTTGGCTTTACATTGGTATCTGATAGCACGATAGTACAAATAATGATTGCATAACATATTTACTGCACGCACCCCAGAAAGCAATACCATATCTTAGGTGTGATTCGAATAGTGAGAAGTATGCAATTTTTGCGGCCGAATAACCTAATTCATTAGAAATGACTCTGATTGCATAGCTACCGGATGCTAGTTTATTACTGATGCCAAAAACGTGATCTTTAAATTTTAAGTTGCAGTCAATATTTAACCCGAGGAATTTTGTACATGTCTTGTTTTCCAGTACATGAGTGCCCAGTGGCATTTCTAAAATATTACATCGGAAGGTCATTATATTTGTTTTGTTAATGTTAAGAGACAGCATATTAGAGTCACACCAATCTTTGATCTTGTTTATATCGCAAGACATTGAATTCCATAGGGTATTACAATCCTTATTGTGCCACAATATCGTAGTGTCATCTGCAAATAAAGTGAACTTTCCCTCAACGTTAATTTCAGTAAGATCGTTAATATAAAGCAAAAACAAAATTGGGCCCAGAACTGAACCTTGGGGCACCCCATGATAGATTTTTAAGTTGTTGGAATAGGATTCCATTTTAACTACTTGGCTGCGATCTGATAAGTAAGATCGAAATCACTCCAAGGTATTGTCTCTGAGCCGTAGCGCTCAAGCTTCCGCAACAGTATATCGTGGCGAACACAGTCAAAGGCCTTCGATAAGTCATAAAATATTGCCGCAGCAGCTTCCCCACCATTGATCTCAGTGTACACCGACTTTAAGAATGAAAACATTGCATCATTCGTGCTTTTATTTGTTTGGAAGCCAAATTGGTGTTTGCTTAATAAATTGCATGATGACAAAAATTCAACGACCCTTTTTTTTACTAGTTTTTCTATAATTTTTGCTAATGTATTTATAAGAGATATGGGACGAAAATTGGATGGGTCATCTAAGTTACTTTTAAAGTTACTTTTAAAGAGCGGAAGTACCACAGACATTTTTAAGGAAGAAGGAAATATTCCAGATTCAAATGAATTATTTATAATTGAGACTAGTACATATATTAAGAGTAGCAGGTAGTCACTTAAATTAATCGCCTTTTTATTATTTTGGAGTACTTTATTGTATTACTTATAAACACGATTTTTTTTAATTTTAATTATTATCATTACTTCATTAGTTTATTTAAAATGTATACAATATGGATAGGAAATATTCCAGATTCAAATGAATTATTTATAATTGAGACTAGTACATATATTAAGAGTAGCAGGTAGTCACTTAAATTAATCGCCTTTTTATTATTTTGGAGTACTTTATTGTATTACTTATAAACACGATTTTTTTTAATTTTAATTATTATCATTACTTCATTAGTTTATTTAAAATGTATACAATATGGATAGGTGTGTACAGTATCGTCGCTTTTAAATGATCGCGGTATCAACTTTACAACTCGATATCTGATTCTGTTGTACGTCCAAGGATATAAATAAACAGGAATGGGCTCATTTCGGAAATTTTTTTTAATTCATATTCCGAAAGTACACCTTGTAATTAGTAAATGTGCAAAATATTAAATTCTTTTTTCAACTGCTTCTCCCTCAAAATAAATAATGAAAATAGAGCGCTGTGATGTCACACCACTCGCAGCAGTCGGCCGCTAGCTTGTTCCCTATAGTTTCATACCGGCGGCAGTTACTACACACACGGGGGAAGTGGTAATTTCGTTCATCTTTTAAGTGCTTCGTCCTTGGTACAGCGAAATCTAAATACCATATATCCTCATAACTCATAGAACCAGTGGAGTCGGGTGGTGTGACGTCATAGCCGTTTCAAATATGGTACGAATTTGTACGAATTTGAAATCAAATATTAGGGTTAATATTAACGCTAGCGATCTAATTTTTTCACTATATACTTAGAGGATGAAATACTTACGGAAAATACTAAAATAATTTAAAAAGTAAATATCATGAAATGAGCCCATGACTTGCTCATTATCTGTTTAATTATAACATTGTACTTACGATAGAATCACAGATTACTACAGATTGGCCACTCGAGTCGGAAGCTTTGATATATTTCTTATCTCTGTATGACCTTGATTCAGTCGCCGCTTTAAACAGGTTAATAACATCAACGCCACGCGCAACATTATTACACCAGCATCAGCGATAATGCGCTGTTGCCAAAGAAATTAATTAATTTCTGTAACCGCAATATCGTTTATTTAGGGAAAGGTTTACCAGAATTTTCGTGTTTATGTAGGACTGTGTATTTTACACCAATAACTTTTTTTCTAATGCATATGAAAAGAATTAAAATATTTACCTTGTTGAGAACTTTAGGCTCTGCGAGCAAGAGAGATTAAATCCAATTTAAGGGTTTCTAAACCTTTATTGCAATAAATAATAAAAAAAATTATAAATTCATTAATACAGTTTTCTTTTCTCTTTTAGGATGGTTGGTTTTAAAATTAGCATCCATGTTTTTCATAACACAATAAATTCCTAAATAAATATAAAGTTGTTTACTCAACTTTAATAAATAATCAAAAGGGAAATTTTCACATGGATGTTTGAGGCCTTAAATTATTTTTATTGTAGATAAATACTTTTGCCAGGATGCCTAACAGCATATTTCTCAATTTTCAAAAAATATCGTTTCCATTTCCATACGCCATATAGTGTATAAAATTATAAAAATTGTCATGAGGGGATCGCAGACTTCCAAATAGGGCTGTGTACTGTGTATTTTTTAAAGAATTCACAATAAGGCTTTAAATGAGAAATAAATGTGATTCATCAAAATTTTCATTAGCATGGGAAAATTCCTCAAAAATAATTTTTGTATGTGCTTTAAGACATTTATTAATGAACCAGCCACATACGTAATTAACAAACGCGGCGATCCCATGTTGAAATGCTTTCAGGTTGCCTAGCACGTTACTGCTATGCCCTGAAAGTAATTTCTAACATGGTTAATACTAAAACAGCTCTAATTGCATACCATTCATATATACAATCTAGAATAAGATATGGAATCATCTTCTGGGCTAACTCTCCGGATATGTCTCGTGTCTTCATATTGCAGAAGAGATGTATGAGAAACATCTATCATATACAACACCATGAATCGTGTAAAAATTATTTTATCAACAACAAAGTACTTACCTTGCCATGTATTTACATTTATGAATCTGTGATATTTGTCTGTAATAATAAAAACCTTATCGACAATTGTGATAGGCAGCATAACCATGACACCAGAAATAAATCTGATCTAATTAATGAAAAAATGAACTTTACCTACCTACAAAAAAATGTGAAATATTCTATAATAAAGATGTATAACAAATTACCAATCTTAATTAGAAATCAGCCAATAAAGAAATTAAAAATAATATTGTACAATACCTTAATAAAAAAGGCCTACTACAGCGTGGGAGAATTTTATGATGACCCCCATTTTTGTAGCACCTCGAATATTGTTTAGTGTTAGTTTTAGTTTTTAGTTCCTTATAGTCATTAGTATTATTATAATTTCAAATACTGTAATGTTTTGTCAAAATTTTTTCTTTTTTAACATACATTTACTATTTTGCCTTATATCCAAATCATGTCTCGTACCCTATTTGTAGTATTATTCTTTTTAACTTATTGACACGTTCTACACTGTAATGGTATTTATGAGAGAACAAATAAATATCTATCTATCTATCTATCTATCATGTAAAACAGCTAAAAAAACTATGCAACGGTTTATTTATAACCATCATCGTAGACTACAATAATAAAAAGAACACATTTTTTCTGTTAATTATTAGCACATATTAAATTAACTTATAATGAAATACCTACTTACATTATTATTTTGTTTGTTTGATCTTAAATTAAACTGTACTATACATTTTTATTAATGTGATGCATTGAGTGTCTTAAAGGCAACTAAAATATTTTACTGTCTATTTTACATTCCGATTATATGTGCAAGTGAGAGTTTGTTTGTTTATGTTACAGACAAGATAAGGGCTAGCAGGTGTCTTTAAACTTACACTGATTATACGTCAGCGAGACATTTAACTGGGTTAATATTCTATCTCTCGCTAATTTTTGCTTCCTTTTCTAAGTGTCCAATCTGTAGTAATCTGTGATAGAATTAGAAATCCACATGTTAAGTTGGTATCGAGATCATTTAAAAGCGACGATTCTGTACATATATGCAGTGTTCTGTTTTTTGTGTAATTGTTGTCCTATAATTGGGTGTAACCTGTTGGGCAAATAAATTGATTATTATTATTATTATTATTATTATTATTTATTTAAGTAAAATAAGTGAATCTTATATTCTAAGCATGAACCGATTATACAGGGTGGTTCATAAGTTATGACCAAAGAAATATTTGGCCAAAATCAATTAAACATCCTGTATCTCAGTAAGGAAGGACGATGGATGCATTAATGCCGGGTAATTTGGAACCGCCAAAGTGCCGCCTATCCACAAGTATCGCATGTCCCTTTAACTTTAAAACACCCTGTACACTTAAAAGGCCCGACTGGACAATTGTGTCCTTTAATTGTAGAATTGTGTAGTAGCATTGAGTAAATGAATAATATAAAGAGGCGCAACCGTCAAGGGGCCGAGATTTTAGTATTGCATTTTTTTGCCAATAGCTTCAGGATTGTTATCAATTTTTAGTGCTATGGGAAGGTATTTGTCATTCGGTTGCATAGCCCTAAATATTTTAGATATTTCTGTAGTTATTGGCAAAAAAATACAACACTAAAATCTCGGCCCCTTGACAGTTGCGCCTCTTTATATTATTTGTTTACTCAATGGTAGTAGCCTTTCTTTAACAATTTGCAAATGTGATCAATGTGATCTGTCCATGTCATATTGCTGTCTATAAACATACCTAGAAATTTAGTAGATTTCGCAAAGTGTATATTTTGCCTTGGTGATAATTTAGATTTATAAAAATCGTTTTCTCATTATTTAATACTAACCTATTTCTCTGGCACAACGAGTGCACATTGTCAAGTGTAGTTTGAATTTTATAATAAAGTTTATCCTGTGAAGTAGCTGATATGGAGACAGTGGTATATCATCTGCATACATCGTGGTAACACCATATTGAATATGGTTTAGTAGATCATTAATGTACAACAGAGGTCCCAAGATTGAGCCTTGAGGAACACCCAGTTTTATATCATAAATGTTAGATTGAGAGTCATTGCATGTTACCACTAACTTTCGATTATTCATGTAGGAGTTAATGCAAATTAAGTAACATCCTCATATACCAATATTTTCTAATTTTTGCGAACGCATATTTTTATCTACCGAATCGAAAGCTTTCGATAAATCAATGAACAGAGATGCAACATATTTGCCATCATCTAGCTCCTTGTAGATATGTTGGAAGAAGTAAACAGAAGCAGTTTCAGTTGATTTATTTGGCCTAAATCCATTCTGAGACACAGAAAAAATTAGTTTTATCTATGAAAGACATAATACGGTTTGCAGAATTTTTTCTATAACTTTTGATAAACCACTTAATAGTGATATCTGGCGATAGTTTTCAATTTCATTTTTACAGCCTTTTTTAAAAGTTGGTATGATTGAGGCTATTTTAAGAAAATCGGGAATTCACCATTCAGAAATGCCTTATTTATGATATAACCGGGTGTAAATCAAATTAGGCTCACCCCTATAACGTTTTGTTTTTCAGATATCATTTTAAAATTTTGGTAGTTGCAACAACAAGTAAATTTGAATTAATGCATGTTAATAAAATATTTCTAGCACTTCCGGTTTCACCGGAAATGACCGTAACATCCGTTTTTTAAATGGAACACCCTGTATATTTTTACATTTTTGGATTCAGAGATTTATTCTGCATACGATGGTAGCAACTTCGAGGAAGAAACATAACCTCAAACATTTTTTTAGGATAATTTAAGTTGGCATCTAGGGAGCCATGACTGCTGAAAAACTTTTCTCTCTGAGCCGTTGAGTATTGGAAAAATAAACTCGTGATATTAAGTGAGCTAACTTTGCTTTTATAGCCATTTAAACATCTCGGAAATGGTTTTTTTGATTTAAGAATTTTTTTAAATGGAATCATTATAGATAGATAGATAGATAATAAATAAATAATAAATAAATAGACTTTATTGTTCAACAGTATACACCAATTAATGAACAACACAGCACCCGCATAAAATGCGGATAATGTACCTTAGTACTTTTTGAAAAAAAAAAAAAATAATAATAATAATAGTAATAACGATAATAAAAATTGAGTAGTAATGCCAACTTAAGATAGCAAATTAAGTTTATTTTTAAATTCACGCTTCCTACATCGAAATATATCAATGCATTTACAATATTTATTATGCAAGCTTAACATCCTGAATAACGGGGAATTTAATTGAACATTAGTCCTGGGTACAGGACAGTAGAAAGTATCTTCTGATCTGGTATTTACAGATTTTGGAACTCTCAATGCTATTTTACTTAACATTGCACTATTATCAATATAACAATTTATAAGACCATGTAAATGTTGTAAACATATAATATTTCTACGGCTTTCCAAAGTTTTAATATCATAGTAAGAGGTTAATATGTCACGAGCATTTATTAAATACGAACCTGTCTCTCTAAAATATTTACACTTAAGGTATCTACTTTGAACAGTTTCTAAAGAGTAGGAATATTTCTCATACAAAGGGGACCAGATAAGGGCAGCATATTCAATTTTAGGAAGCACAATTGATTGATACAATAAATCCAGAGACAAATTTGAGTTAAATGACCTCGTATTACGTATTATGAAACCCAATAATTTCATAGCAGAATTACTAATATTGTGGATGTGGTCATTAAACATCAACTTTGAATCAAATGTGACACCTAAATCTTTTATACTGTTCATACGGCTTATAACATTGCAATTTATGATGTAATCATAGTTAGACACATGTAAATTTTTCGTAAAAGAGACAACAAAACATTTATTAACATTAAGCTCTAGGTCATTGGTTTGACACCAATAATTATAAACCATATTGAGGTCATATTGCAATTTTAAACTATCAGCCTGAGAATTTATAGATACAAACAATTTAAGATCATCAGCATACATTAAGCACTCCGAATATTTTATAACCGTCGAGATATCATTAAAAAATATTAAAAACAATAATGGTCCCAAATTACTACCTTGCGGTACTCCTGAAGTACTTATATAGCTATATGACCTAAAATTATTAATAATAACGTATTGACTTCTATCACTCAAGTAATTTACTAATAACTCAATAAGATTTGGTGCAAAACCATAACACGACAATTTAGCTATTAAATGTTTATGACTGATCCTATCGAATGCCTTTGCTATATCAGTGTAAATTACATCAACTTGGTTTCTATTGTCAATATTATCAGCTAAGTATTGGGTGACAACAGAACGATTTGTCACCGTAGACCTAGACGGCATAAATCCGTGTTGACTGATTGACACACACTTTTTTACATTTGTAAATATAAACTGATAAAGTATTTGTTCTAGCGCTTTTACTGGTGTGCATAATATGGAGATGGCTCTATAATTCCTAATATCTGTTTTATCACCCGATTTAAAAATGGGGCAAACCTTAGCTTCCTTCCATTTTTGTGGAATTTTACCTGAACTTAAACACATGTTATACAACACCCTTGGCTGTGCCAAGTACTCGATACAGCCTCTCCAAATATAAGCTGGGATACCATCAGGACCAGCAGAATTTTTCTTTATTGACCTAATTGCACTTATAACATCAGAATCTGATATCACATTTAAACATATTGTAGAGTCATTAAACTGAGTGTTTTGATAACTATCATAAAATGATCGCGTAGGCACCTGATCTTTACTAAACACGGATTCAAAATATTTTGCTAAGGCATTCGATATATCCTGACCCTTATTAAATACTTGACCATCAAAGTGCATAACAGATGGTATGTTGGAATTACCTCTTTTTGATTTAACAAAATTCCAAAATTGTTTTGGGTCACGTAAAATATTATTTTCAGTTGTTGCTAAGTATTCATCATAAGCAATTTTTATATCATTTTTAACACTTTCTTACATCATCATATTTCACTTTAAAGTTTTGTTTTTTATACTTCTTATACATTCTTCTATAGTGCTCCTTTCTCTTAATATTTTTTATTATTTCTCTAGTATACCATACAGGATACTTATTGCAACTTACACTCTTAGGCACGCAGACATCTAAAATTTGAAATAGAATTTCATAGAATTTAAGCAGATATTCATCTGGGTCATTATACTGAGATAGAACTGACCAGTCAGTGCCTCTAACAGGCTCAAACAACATAAGAAAATTAGCTTTTTTAAAATTATAATATTCCCTTTTGTTAAGGGTGCAATCATTCTCAGGCTTATTCAGAACACTAACTGTAATTTTCAAGCTGGGGTGGTGGTAGTCTTCATTGATGAAGGGTAGGTTAGCCAATACATCAAATAATTCTCTACATAGATTAATACTTAGCAACGGTGGCATATACAGTACCATAACATACATTATTTCTTGACATTTAGTTATTTTCAGACAAACAATTTCAATATTTTTATTTCGAACTGGAATTTCTACCACAACAGATGCCATTACACTTTTTACGCCGATAAGCACTCCGCCTCCTGATTTCTTTTCTGTATAGACACGATCCCGATCATATCTAAAGACATTGTATCTGTCATCAAATAATTCACTATTATACACATCATCTGCCAACCATGTCTCTGTTAACAACACCAGATCATACTCCATATTAAGAATGTTTAA
Organism: Rhagium mordax; assembly: GCA_963680705.1. NCBI lineage: Eukaryota > Metazoa > Arthropoda > Insecta > Coleoptera > Cerambycidae > Rhagium > Rhagium mordax. The sequence goes on along the minus strand of OY796656.1, from coordinate 53,613,619 downwards.
ATAGAAGTCTTTAATTTTCGTATTAAGGCCACGACAATTCTGATAGTACATATGCCAATTTTTAAGTCCATTGTCCTTCACTGGTTGCTATTTGCTTTTCCTATTGATGCTTTCTTTAATTTGTTCCTGAAAACTTCGCATTCATTGGACCATGCAGCATGATTAATATTTAGGCTAAGACCACATTTATCATTTTGTGTTTTACAATTAATGCACTTATAGTCTGTTATTGCTACTGTACATTCCTTTAATGTATGATCCATTGAGCATTTTGGGCAAGCCTGATGATTTCTACATTCCTGGGCAAAATGTCCAAACCCAGAACATTTAAAACATCTAATAAATTGATTTTTCACCTCATACACCATGTAACGCTCAAAACCTATATACATTCGTGATCTATCCCATAACTTATTGCATATTGATAGATAGATAGGCATTTACGTTACATAAAATGTTTGTAGCAGGTCGTTAGATAGTATGTAATTACATATTACAAAATCTTGAGGTAGTTACAATTATTTTTGTACAATATTGTAGAACAATACAAGTACAAAATACATAAAATACAAATATAAAAAGTAAGTCAATTAGGAATTATATTAACATAAATATACAAGTTCCGATTAAAAACAAATGAGATAAAACAATACTGCAAGTATGTTCATATGCTCTATAAAGAAATAACCAATTTTACCAAATTGAACAAGAAGGAAAAACTATAATATTCTTAGATTATGTTATATCGGGTGATTCATAAATTCATTTATTGAGTAAAAGCAATGTTGCAGTAAATACATTTTAACTTTATTTTTAGATTTGCTAAATTCAAGTGTTTTAAGATCATCATGTAGTTTGTTGTATAATTTTAAGTCTAGTGAATTTTTTTGCAGATTTAGTTAGTCGAAATCTAGTTGTTTTTAAATGATTTGCCGACCTGGTACTGTAGTCATGATAATCCCCGTGTATTGGTAAAGAATGTTTTTTTTTATGAATTTGCAAAAGACTGTGGTAAATGTATATAGTTGGAATTGGCATGATTTTATATTTTTTAAACAAAGGTCTACAATGCTCTTGTGGATGGACGCCAGCAATTATTCTCAGACATCTTTTTTGTAAGATAAATACCTTTATAGCGTTTGTCGAGTTACCCCAGAGGATGACACCGTAGCTTAGGTGTGATTGTATAAGTGCATGATAGGCATTTAATAGTGTTTCAACATTTACCAGTTTTTTAAGTTGGCTTAATAGATATGTATACCCAGATGTTTTGTTACACAGTTGTTTAATATGAGCTGACCAATTCAATGAATCATCTAGTAAGATTCCAAGTAGTTTGACATTTTTACCTTCAACTACGGAGGTATTTGACGAGAAAATCAATTTTTGAGTCTTGTCCCTGTTTAGTTTCAATATATTGTTATTGTACCAATGTTCCGCAAGACTTTGAGTTTCATTGATCATAAGTTGAAGGTCATTAGTATTCTTATTCTTATTGATTAGAGTGGCATCATCCGCGTACATAACCACTTTATTTGGGAATAGATAGTAGAAGAGATCATTAATAAAAATGATGAATAATAATAACGGCCCCAATATAGATCCTTGAGGTACTCCATGGTGGAAAGTCCTAACTTCAGACATATTATTGTTACTCGAGCTCGAGACACATTGCTTACGTTCGCTTAAATAGGATTCTAACAACTTCAGAGGTATCCCTCTGACGCCATAAAAGTTGAGTTTCTTTAGTAATAAGTTATGAGAGACACAGTCAAAGGCCTTGCTGAGGTCGACAGCGTAACTGCTGTGTAGGCTCTCTCCTCAAAGCCCTGGATAATATTACTCACAACTTCATAGACGGCATCAGAGTAGAACATTCTTTTCTAAAGCCGTATTGGCATTTATGTAATAAAGGATATTCTAACCTGATAGAATCTGTCATATCTATGGAATCTGGATTCTGTGTGTTATGTGTTTGTGAAACTTTTCTTACTGCAGAACTAACAGCCGCTCCTCCAATACTTTCTGATTACAACGTTATTTCCGTTAATGCTGTTAAAGAAAAGTCTCGTGGTCGCGGAAGTGGATGGCTACTTACATTCGTTCATAAAGACTATACAACTCGCCTCTTGGATAAATGCAATTACTGGATAATTTGCCTAATATCAAGTCATAATTTTCAGTTTATTATTTGTAATAATAATAATAATAATAATAATAGATCTTTATTTCCAACAGGTTACACCCATTTACAGGAAACATAATGTAACATCAAATATAATATAATAAATTTATATTATGAGACAAACTTTAATACAATAAACAATAAATTACTAACATTCTAAGATCTAATTAAACTTATCAATAATAAGATATGGACAAAGAAAATGAACATAAATAACAAAAAAGCTAATACAGGGTGTTCCACTTAAGTCGGATTCTTCCATAGCTCTCTTATTATAAATTTAAGAGAAAAATGTTTCAAATAAAAGTTACGCTGAATTATGCGGTGTATATACAGAAAATATTTTTGAATACACAGGATGTTCCATTTCACCTGGACGCTATACAACTTCGTTATTTTAAATGGAACACCCTGTATATCTGTGTATTTTTGGATTCCTGACTTAATTTTAAGTTGATTTTATGTATCATACATTGTGCCCAAACATACCGTTTCCGAGATATTCAAGTTTTTTTGAGAAATTTCACGATTACAGCGCTCTGAATATTGCTAGATAGCTTCTAAGCCATAAGAGCTAGAAACTTGCGGTTTGCATAGTTCGATTTACCACGAATTACGCTATCATTTCCACTATTAGAAAAATATGGTAAGTAGTATAAAGTGGTAAATATCGGTACCTGCATTTGACAATCTTCCAACAGGAATAACTTCTTTTTTTCAAATGGAATGACCCATATTTTTTTCCGCCGTTGGATTCAAAATTAAATTCTCTTTCGATTGATATAAGGTTGTCCATATTTATCTTTAACAGTTTTCGAGAAAAATGCAATTCTTCCTAAAGTTTGAAAAACGAGCTGCCTACAGCATAAAGTAGGCTTTGCAAATTTTGTTTAAAACATCGCATTGACTTAAATACGAAGTTTATAAATAGTGGTAACATCGAATGCAAAAAACGGAATCGCACCAGCACAGTAGTTACAGATGAAAACGAATATCTAGTATTGGGATGCATCCTCAACTTAGTGTGCGACAAATTAGTCAAACGACGGATATTAGTAGAACATCAGTACATAGGATTTTAAAGAAACACAAATATCATCCTTACCACATCCAATTACACCAGGAGTTACTCGAAGGAGACTTTCAACGGAGGCAGGCATTTTGTCAGTGGGCACTTGAGAGAGGAAGAATTTTTTTTTAAACAGGTCATGTTTTCGGATGAGTCAACTTTCCACAAAAATGGCTTTGTTAACCGCCATAATTGTCATTATTATGACACGGTAAGTCCGCACCAATTCCAGACAACCGGTAGCCAATACAGGTGGTCCTTGAACGTGTGGACGGGCATTTTAGGAGGCCACATCATTGGACCATTCTTTTTTAATCGACACTTGACAGGAAGAATTTATTTGGACTTTCTGCGAAACACTTTGGATGATTTGTTGGGCGACATTCCTTTTTACAACAGGATTGTGCTCCACCCCATTAAAAGACTGAGGACATTTCGAACACTTAATGTAAAATTGCAGTTTAAGTTCACGTACCCTTTTTTATTGCGTTTAGAATTTTCTATCATGTTGCGTTTTGTTTTCGTTGTTGGTAGTGGTTTAGTTTTGTTTGTTAGATCACTTTTTAAACATGCCAGTAATATTGTTACTGGCATGTTTTATAAATTTTAAATTCACGCGATGTCATTGTTGGTGACCGGATTTTTACCGGGAAAAACGAAAACAATTCACAATACAATTTGTTTGTCGAGATGAACGTACATAACATTGAAACGATGCTTTAAGCGATATTGGCAAAGCCTACTTTACGCTGTAGGCAGCTCGTTTTTCAAACTTTAGAAAGAATTGCATTTTTCTCGAAAACTGTTAAAGATAAATATGGACAACCTTATATCAATCGAAAGAGAATTTAATTTTGAATCCAACGGCGGAAAAAAATATGGGTCATTCCATTTGAAAAAAAGAAGTTTTCCTGTTGAAAGATTGTCAAATGCAGGTACCGATATTTACCACTTTATACTACTTACCATATTTTTCTAATAGTGGAAATGATAGCGTAATTCGTGGTAAATCGAACTATGCAAACCGCAAGTTTCTAGCTCTTATGGCTTAGAAGTTATCTAGCAATATTCAGAGCGCTGTAATCGTGAAATTTCTCAAAAAAAACTTGAATATCTCGGAAACGGTATGTTTTGGGCACAATGTATGATACATAAAATCAACTTAAAATTAAGTCAGGAATCCAAAAATACACAGATATACAGGGTGTTCCATTTAAAATAACGAAGTTGTATAGCGTCCAGGTGAAATGGAACATCCTGTGTATTCAAAAATATTTTCTGTATATACACCGCATAATTCAGCGTAACTTTTATTTGAAACACTTTTCTCTTAAATTTATAATAAGAGAGCTATGGAAGAATCCGACTTAAGTGGAACACCCTGTATATAAGACCAGTAGAACTAACCAGAATATAATACGCTATTTTATGAATCGTTCTCAATCAACACCTGTCGAATATAACCTAAGGAGTTGGTATTAATATCGCATAATTCTGAGATAGTGATAAAATTATTGGACATCAAAGATATTGGCGATCTACCTAGAACATTCGTTCTAGCATTATCACTATAGAAAGTAAGAGAATATCGAGCCTCTAATCTAGGTATAAAGAAATTGACCTTATTTAGGAGACTAATGCAATCAATGTTATTATGTAACAAATTATATAAGAATGATATAGAGATCAGAATTCTCCTTGATTTCAAAGATATAAATTGAAGCCGGTTAAGTAGTATCGAGTATTCAATGCCCATTTCCGGATAAGTACCACTGATCTTGTAAGACAAATATTTTAAGAATTTTCTCTGTACTGACTCTATTGCATCGATGTGGCATTGGTACAATGGATACCATATCAGTGCGCCGTATTCTAATTTAGACCTAACATAGGCAAAAAACAATAACTTTAATGACAGAGGATTATGAAAATGTCTACAATTTCTCGTAATAAATCCTAACATTCTATTAGCCGATGACACTATATTGTTTACATGTGTAATAAAATTAAGCTTTTGATCGAAGAGCAAGCCAAGATCTTTGATTTCAAGGGATCTGATAATGACGATATCGTTAATTTGGTATTGAAATTCAATATGTTCAATTTTTTTTGTGAATGATGTTATGGAGCATTTAGATATGTTTAAGTTCAAGTAATTTTTTTTGCACCACTGAGTTATGTTGTTGATACAATTTTGTATGACTAAGCAGTCCTGAAGTGTGTATATTGTATTAAATATCTTCAAATCATCCGCATAAAAAAGTTTTGGAATGTTTACCATATAAGCTAAGTTGTCTATAAATATGAGAAACAGTAGTGGGCCTAAATTTGACTCTTGAGGGACTCCTGATGAGGGGGTAAGATAATGTGATTGAAGTCCTTCGTATTCAACAAATTGTCTTCTATCACATAAATAGGATTTTAAAAGGATTAGAAAGCTGTTAGAAATGCCAATATTCTCTAGTCTGGAGATAAGCACATAATGGTCGATTTGATAAATGCCTTTTGGAAGTCCATATATACTACGTCGACTTGCAGCTGCTTGTCCAGTGCCTCTGAGATATATTGAGAAAAGCATGCCAAGTTTGTGGTACATGAACGCTTTTCGGCAAAACCATGTTGGTCTACTGAAATTACATTTTTTGTAGAACTATAAATGACATCATACAATATAATTTAATGTTTACTTTAATGTTTAATGTTTACTTTAACCCCACCTCAGACTTAGAAAATATTTTGGAATCCTTTCAAGTGACCTTAAATGAGTTATGTAATGAATACCCTAATATCATGTGCATCATAGGCGGAGATTTTAATTGCAGAATTGGGAATCTTTCGGAATCCCCTGTTGAGTTCTTTGAGGGTACTAATTTATACTTTAATAGGTTAAGTAATGATAGGGTAGTTAATTTGAGAGGCCGAACGCTTCTTGATTTTATGGATATAAATTCTTTTACTTTACTAAATGGTCGTACAACTAACGACTATCCTGGTCAATTTAGTTTTTGTAGTACACAAGGCAGCAGCGTTATTGACTTGATCTGGTGCTCTAATGCTTATATAACGGAGATTGAAAATATTGCTGTATTAAATCATATAGAAGTTCCGTCTCACCATTTTCCAATAGAAGTAAAATTAAATTGTCCTGCTCCCCCCCAACATTTACTTTCCCCCAACTCACCGAAAATAAAACAATACGATTATGCTACCATTCTAAATTGGAAGCCCTCGAATTCTCCGATAGAGTAATATTTATTAATAATGTTCAAGATTCATATAACAATTTCCTCGTAGCAATTAATGAAACCGCACTTGCAATAGGATTAACCAAAGTTACTTCTAGTACCAACCAAAAATATGTAAACAAACCTTGGTTTGATCGTGATTGCATATCTTTAAAAAAAAAAAGTAAACGAGTTTAAAAAACTGTAAAATACATAATTTCTCTGAACCATGTAGGCAAACTTTTTTAGAAATGAAAAAACAATTTAGAAAGACGGTAAAACATAAAAAATATCTTTACGAAAAAAATATTCTGACGGACCTTAACAATGCGAAAAATCAAAAAACGTTTTGGCAAACAGTTAAATGCTTTCGTGGTACAAATAACTTTTTTCGTTAAAAGCTGAAACCTGGGAATTTTTTTATAATGGTATTTATTCGGAAAGAATACTGGACAACAGTACATTTTTTGATGTTCGAGATCCAGTATTAGATGCTCCTATTACATTTCTCGAATTAACGTCAGCCTTAAACAAGTGTAAAGATGGTAAGTCGCCCGGATCCGATTTCATAACCTATGAGTTTTTAAAGAATTTGCCACAGAACTGGCTACTTTACCTCGTTAACTTATACAACCAAATGTTGGATACCGAAAATATTCCTTTATGCTGGTCAGATATAATCATAACGATGTTACATAAGAAAGGCCCCAGAGATGACCCCCAATAATTACCGAGGAATTTCTCTTGTAAATTGCCTCGCCAAACTGTTCAATTTAATTCTGTTAGCGAGGCTCGAAAACTGGACGGAAGAAAGATATGTTATTCCAGAATGCCAATCCGGCTTTCGCAAACATAGGGGATGTACGGATAATGTATTTACTCTGAACGCGACGATTGGTATCCAGTTAAGACTTAGAGGTAGGAAAGTATATGCGGCATTCGTCGACTTCAAACGTGCTTTTGATTCGGTTGACCATCCGCTCTTATGGCAAAAATTGTATAATTTCGGGATAAGTTCGAAACTTATTAGAATTATAAGAACTCTTTATAGTAATGCTTCAATTAGGGTAAGAGCAGATGCTAATAATTATACAAAAAAATATGAAATTTCAGAAGGAGTACTTCAAGGTGAACCGCTAAGTCCCTTGTTATTTTCGTTATTTATATCTGATATCGAACATTTTTTTCGCATTAAAGGCGCTTGCGGTTTAAACATTGATAACATTAACGATATTTTACTGTTATTATACGCAGATGACTTAGTTATTCTCGCAGACTCGGAAGTAGACTTATCGCGAAAACTACATTTACTGGAACTTTATGCAGAAGAGAATAAACTAACAGTTAACGTTACGAAAACTAAGATTATGTGTTTCTCGAGGGGGGTAATACACCTATTATTAATCGTTTTTTACTTAATGGTGAATATATCGAAACCGTTAGAAATTATAAATACCTTGGCGTCGTTTTTTCGTCTTCCGCTTGGTTCTCTGAAATGGCGAACATGTCACTTACCAAGGTAAAACAGTCCATAGGTGCCGTTATGGATATTTTAACTAAAACCAAAATAAATAATTGGGATTCTAGGATGGAGCTTTATAATACCATTATAATTAATGCGGTTACCCACTGTATAGCAGTATGGGGTCCGCGATACTCAAACTTATTAGAACGAGCTCAGGTTGGCTTTTTTAAACGATTAATGTTGTTACTGAAATGTACTCCAGATTATTTTATTAGATTAGAAACTGGTACTACTAAACTCGAATTTATTACATTTAAGCTATGTCTATGTTGGCTAGAAAATATGTATAAAATGCCAAATTCTCGATACCCAAAGATTTGTTTTCAACGATTATTGCAAGTGCAGTCTATTGATAGCACATATAATTGGACTACCCAATTAAAGTCGTTTTTTGAAAATATTGATTGCCTTCCCCGAAAAGTTAGATGTCTTGGCATCGTGTGGTTGTAAGAAAGGTATTTTTCTAATAGGAACTTAAAATTTAATATTTCTTAAATCTTATCTTATCATGATTTTTAGACTGCAGAAGTAAAGTGTGTAATTGTATAAAGAGTCGGATAGATTGCATTGGTTCCTGTAAGTGTATGGGTCAGAAATCTTGTCAAAATGAACTAATCCGAAATGTTTTACAATCTACATCACATTCAGCAGTGACTGCAGAATGTGATTCCGAAGCGTCCGACGATGACTGAAGTCGTGTAAATTTTTTATATATGTGCATAGTGTAACATAATCATTATAGTAATAGCATATTATATATATATATGACATTATTAAGTACGTCTTAATGTGATTTTTTAAATTTTATATAGGTACCTACCATTCATAATAAATTGTACAATTTACAAATCCAATTAATTGCAAATAACTTACATATATTTTTTTGTTATTTGCTAAGTGCGTGTAAAAAGCCTCTTATAGTTTAATTATTTTATAACAAAATGATAAAATGTGCCTAATTTGTATCCGAATAGAACGCTTAAAGTGCGAGTGAAATGGAGCTGCGGAATCTAGCGACGCAAGATAGACGAAGCAGAGTGGGGACGCGGAACTGTGAGCCCCAAAAATACCATAATTTTAACATGTGATCACATTTAATTGCATATCTCGTTTACAAAACCATTAAAAATTATAATTCTTATGTGTTCGGATTCTACATACACAAAGCAAACTTTTTGAAAGAATGCAATTTTTTGATATGACGCCTCGTTTCCAAGTATCGGCAGGTTGAGCGGAAAAAAAGATGAAATTGAATTAAATTTTGCAGTGGTACGAATCGAGATATCGAAGATTTAAGTTATTTTTATGCATAAGAGCCCGTGCATTAAGCAATTTTCGAAAAATCATAAAAAATTCAATTTTACAAAACTATTTACAAATTTGGCATCAAAGAATTGTTCACGTTCTCTTCTATACAGTACGCTAGATAACTCGAATTTTGATTATAGTGCCTTTCTGCACAGGGCGATTTTTGACGGCTTTTGGATTTTGAAACATCAAAATACAAACTTTCGTTTGGTCAAGGTTTCAAGTTGTAACCCCGAAACGCCCACAGAAGTCATTTTGCGGGGCGCCGATCACTCTACTATATCATAAATCATTTGGATCATCCTGACTATCAAGTTCATCACTTACAGAATTTTTAATTTTTTCAAAATAACATTGTTTTTCACAGCATTTTTTAGTTTTTTTTATAGAACATGCAGTATGAAATGTAGATTTGCAATTTTTACACGTAACTTTTTTATTAACAGACGGTTTTTTGCAAAACCCACAGAGCACATTTTCACTATCTTCATCACTCATTATAGGTTATAAATATAATTTTCAAGATGTTATCAAGAATAATTTCAATTATATCAGCATTGAGGCCTATCCAAACCTGACGATTTTTTATTTTTTAGATTACTTATGACACTAATTCTTTTTCGGTAACAGGATGAAAGAATATCGAATTTACACTAGGTTCTGATAGCGTACAGGGAAGTGATAAGTTGCAGCTAAAATATTTTTTTATTTGGTCGGGTATGATACTGGAGAAGTATGGTGCAAAGCAGTTTGTTACTTGATTTCCATCCGAAATTAAATTATTTTTGACATTAAGAGTTATATGTCAGACACAGAAAACTACTACTGTTGAAACTAAAAAACTATGGATTCGGGGCTACGATAGTTAAATGGTTAAGTGAATATTTAACAGATCGAACTCAAGTGACTAAATATAACAATAACACATCTTCCATGAAACAAACCATATTCAGAGTACCTCAAGGAACAGTACTGGGGCCTAATCTATTCTTATTGTATATAAATGACATAGTGAAATATGTAGATAAGTGCAGTGTTCAACTATTTGCAGATGATATCTTATTATATTTTATAGGTGAAAAGGTAGATGAGGTTGTGAATACTTTAAATAAGGAACTGGAAATGGTGCAAAAATGGTTAAATAATAACAGCTTGTGTGTAAATATTGACAAAACAAAATTCATGTTAATTAAAAGTAAATATAATATAACTGATACAAGCAGCCATATGGGTATACATATTAGTGATCAGAGAGTTTAAAGAATGTAAATACTTGGGTATATTAATTGATGCAAATTTAACATTCTCGAGTCACGCTTCGTATATTACTAATAAAATAGCCAAAAAAGTTAATTTATTAGGTAGATTAGTAAATTTTATCAGTACATGGACAAAACTGTTGATATATAAAACTCTTCCACGTCTCTATTTTTGTGCCTACTAAAATGCGTGTAGACACTCACTTGACCGAAAACAAAAACATTTTAGTTACTGGCTTTAGTACTCCCTCCAGCTACTTGAACCGTGTAAATGCGCCTTAAGACAAAATTGTTGGCATTCCATTAAAAAATACATAAGTTTGTCTTTTTTCCTAACTTTGCTATGTTTATTTGTTTTATCTGACAACATATTTTGATGGTTTAGAAAAAATCCTATAATTTTTGTATAAAAAGTTTTTTTTTGCTCCAGTGGTGGTGCAAAATATTCGGGGCCACCCTGTACATGCAAAACTACACCTAATACGTGGTTTTAGATATGTGAAATTAATTATTGTGAAAATAAAATGAATTCTTTTACTTTCAGGTGACGATGCACCAAAATTTTTGTACTGGAAGCAAAGAGGGCAACACTATTAAATCAAGTCAACTAATTGATTTGCATCCTAGACCTTATGATGGGAAAATAGCTGGTCTTTATGATTTGGAAGAAACTTTGGGGCGTGGCCATTTCGCCGTTGTTAAACTTGCCAGACATGTATTTACTGGAGAGAAAGTAGCTGTTAAAGTTATAGACAAAAGTAAACTTGATGAAGTATCTAAGGCCCATTTATTTCAGGAGGTTAGTATTTATTATAAATAAGAATAAATTAATTTTTTTTATAAATAATAAATGTGAAATTAAATGATATTGTTCAGTTGTTAAGATTCTTCTATATCCAAATATATACTGAGTACCTGATTAAGGATGAAGGTTGGTGAAATCTCAGGAACCATTATATAATTTCCAGTGGCGAAGCGTGCGAGTAGACAAGGTAGACATTCAGCTCTATTTTGTAACTATTAACATTTGTTAATTCGGATGAGTTGCTTTATTCACCGATTAATCCACCAGATGTGTTTTATCTCGTTCTAACCTCGGAGATAGAACGAGATAAAACACATCTGATGGATTCACCGATGAATAAAGCAACTCACCCTTCTTGACTTGATTTCAGGTTGAGAACTGGATTTCCATATCAATGTTGACAATATTTGCGATTCACTAACCAGCATTAAGATGAACTTTCTTGACTTTGCTTGAATTGACTTGAAATCAACATTTTAAAAGTGACAACCTTGTAATTTTGGTGTAGTAGTTCATAATCGTAAATAAATCGCTATCTTCACCGTTAACACAGTTGACACTGTTGACAGTTAGAATTATGTCTTAAGGCATAACCTAAAATTACAAATCTGTTTTTGTATACTCTTTAAATTTTTATAATAAAATAAAATATTTTTTTTAAAATCGGCATTAAAGTACCTCAAAATCGTCATTAAAGTGATAGAAATAGTCATTATTGTATGATTTTTGTAGTTGGCCGAGGTGACAGATAAACGTAAACATTAATTTTTTATTGCTTGTGATAATAATTATTGTGTTGTAACAAAAGTTAAATAAATACAGTTTTTTAAATTCAGAATTGTATTATCACTATTATAATTGCTAAAAATAATGGTTTTCTTATAAAAAATTGATCAGACTTGACATTTAAAAATAATTATGACATTTCCTAATGTCACTTAAAATTTTAAATGATTATGACATTTCTTAATGTCTCTGAAAATTATTTAAAAAATAGAGCTAATTAATCTTAATTTCATAGTTTTTGGATTTAAAAAAAAATGTAATATGCACCTCGGCATTAAAGTTCCTAGTGCTTTATTTAGCAAAAAAGCTATACATTAATACAATTTTTTTATACACATTTACAGACATTATAAAAATACAATAATTCTGATTTACATATACAAATGGTTTAATATTCAGTAAGTATATTAATTTACACAAGATTGTTATATCAAATATCATATGAACAGATACTTAATTTTACACAGCTAAATTTCTTATATAATTCACACAAAGAGCTGTGAATTGTATAAGAGTACTACAATTTTTTACTTCTGATGGCAAGCTGTTATATTCTTTAAAACCCCTACAAAGTAGGGATTTACTAGCTAACAGTGAATTGTGTTTTCTTATAAATCGTTTTTACTACGTATGTTATAATTATGTGTATCTCCTACATGTATGATTTTATTAAACAAATATTCTGGTAGGACACCATTTTTTATTTTAAATATGAACTGCAGTGTTTTTAATAGAATTCTTTGTTTCACATTCATGAAGTTTAATGTTCTCAGCATAATATTAATCGGAGGATATCTGTTACATTGCATATCACTCGCATTGCCTTGTTTTGCATTTTTTGTAGCATTTGTAGTTCATTATTATTAATGTAAAGTAGTAAAGTTGAGCAATATTCAAAATGTGGGGCAATTATACTTTTATAAATTGTCAATCTAGTGAACATTGATACATTTTTAGATATTCTTCTCAAAAAATTTGTTTTATTTGCTATTTTTTTTATTATGTAATTGACATGGCTTTTAAAATTTAGCTGTTCATCTAGTATAATTCCTAGGTATTTTATTTCACTTACTCTTTCTATTACTTCATTATTAATTTTAACAGCATACCTATTATCACTGTTGTTTAATTTATACTTTTTACCTAATACCATACATTTACATTTATCAATATTTACTTTAAGATTATTGTCACATAACCATTTATATACATTTTCAAGTTCATTATTCATAGTGTTTACCATAACTTTGATATTTTTACCTGTTAAATATAACATGGTATCATCTGCGAAAAGATGTATATTACAATTGACAATAGATTTAACAATATCATTAATAAAATAATAAACAATATGGGGCCTAGGACAGACCCTTGCCCACTCCATAGGTTGTTTGCTGTTCACTGGATATACTCATGCCAAATTTAGTTTGTTGGCTTCTGTTACTTAAGTATGATTTAAACCACTCTAGTATTTTGCCACCTATGCCGATGTTTTGTAACTTTTTTATTAATAGGTTCCGGTCTATTGTTTCAAATGCACGCTTAAAGTCTAAAAATACTGCCATTACAGTATTGTCACAGTCAATTTCATTTACCCAATCATTTAGTATACACTGTAAAGTGCTTTCACAAGAATGTGCTTCCCTAAATCCCGATTGCATCGGTATTAATATGTTGTTTGTCGTACAATAATATATTAACTGTTCTTTTACAACTAGTTCCAACATTTTTTCACATATGGGTAATGCATTTATGGGTCTATGCTGTTCACACAAAACGGTATTCGTTATTTTTGGAACCGGTATTATAACTGAATTCTTCCAAATATTTGGGAAAACTCCTGCTTGCAATGAGGCATTTATAACATCTAGGAATCTATTTCCAATAACCTGAAATGTTGTTTTAATGATTTTTGCTGATATACCATCACTGCCCATTTTATTTGGTAGTTCTTTTACAATTTTTTTTAGTTGATTCATTTCTATGTGTTTAAATTCATTTAGTATATTTTCATTTTGTCTATTTTCCATATGGTATTCATTATACTTTAGTATATTTTGGATAATGTCTTGAATGCTTTCTATGAAATAAATGTTCAATCTTTCAGCTACATCTAGATCATCATATATTTCTTCATCATTAAATTTAATGTATTTGGTTGTGATTTGATTTTTATTTTACCACGGGTGATTTGTTTAAGCGTCTTCCACATCAATTTTGAATCATTTTTGCAGTTGTCTATTTTCAGTTCGTAATATTTTTGTTTCTCTTTCCTTATCAATGTTGTTATCTTATTGCGTTTTTCTTTATAGATTTTCCAATTATCCTCATTATTCGTTATCCTAGCTGCTTCGTATTCATTATCCCTTTCTCTCATAAGTTTTAAAATTTCTTCTGTAATCCACTTTTTTCTGCATATTTGATTGGTATAGCAACTTCTATCATGGGGCAAATTGAATCTAAGTTACTCTTTATGGTATGCATTAGGTTCTCAGCTATACTATTTACATCTGTAGTACTATTATTCCATTCGCTATTTAACAGTTGGTTCTGAAATACTGCTTCATCATAATTTTTAAAGCTTCTTATCACTTGAGTGGTCTTATTAATCTTATCGTCTGGCATTTGAAGGTTTATGGTTAAAAAAGCATGATCAGTTATTTTGGGTAAATGATTTACATTAAAAGATATATCGTTGCAGTTAGTAATTATTAAATCGATCATTGTTGCACTATTGTGTGTAATTCTGGTTGATTCATCAACAATTTGTGTGAATCCATTTTGGGTTATAAGTTGTGAGAACTTTTTTTGATAAAAAGTGTTATCTAACATGTCTATATTAAAGTCTCCTATTATAATTGTATCTGTCGTATTAGAATTGTACTCCTCCATTGTATCTTCAAATAAGGATAAAAACTCTGCAGTACTAGAACTTGGCGAATGATATACTCCTATTATGGTGTAGTTTTCCGTATATATGTTACATTTAATTGCTATATACCACATATTTTTATCATACGAGGAACATCTTAACAATTGATAAGATACCTCTTTTTTTACGTAGAACATAACTCCTCCTGTATGTGCACTGTCCGTGTAGCAAATTTCAGGTGTATAACCTTCAATACATATTTCTGACATTTCTATGTTCTTTGTAACATGCGTTTCATTAAGACAAATAATAATAGGCCAAATAATAATAGGCCTCGGCCCTACGGGCCTCGGCAACAAAACTCCACATTCATGATAAAAAGACTAACTTTAATGCCTTGATACATAAATAACTATTATTGTAAGTAATTTTATTATAGAACTTTAATAATACAATAAAGATAATTCCAAATTATTTTATTCATAGATGATGACTACCAAAAGAGGTAAAAAGAAGGCCACTCCAGAAATGGCTGGTATTGCGGTTGAACCATTATATTTATCGAGATAAGTCGCTTCTATAATTGGTTTTTAACCAATTCCAAAAAATGGGACATCCGTAATAGTTATTAGCTATAAGACGTACTTACACTAGAAAGTAAAAATACATCCAATCTATAGAATATACAAACAACGAAATTAATCAACTTTTGCAAAGCAACACGTTTTCGTACTTGCTAGGTTTTAATTGACATGTCATCATAGAAAAAAAGTCAACGTTGAAATTTTTCAAGGTCAGTTGACTTGAAGTCAAGTTTGTCAACGTCAATTGTTACAGAATTACCAAAGTTGACTTTTTGTTGAGTTTACTGTCAAATATCAATTATACGTCATAATAAATAAATAATAATAAATACACCACATGTAATTACGACCCCCTTTATCCCAGAAGGCTCTAGAAGAGCCTTGTGCGGGAGTGGGCTACACATTTAGAGACAAGGGACACACATCCAATATCCGTGTACAATGGAAAAATCCCTCTCACAGTATTTTCCATTGCCACGACCGGGATTCGAACCCGGGACTTTTGGGTGAGAGGCAGGTACTCTACCATCTCGACCATCAGTCATACAATGTCAACGTTGACATCGATTTCAATGTTTACAGAATAGAGCTGATTGTCTACCCAAAATTTTTCCATTTTAAAATACGTAACCGACTTATATAAGATGACTGAAATAAATTATATATTTTATTGCATTGTCATGTCCCCATGTTGCCAATTCCAATTAAAATTCTTTCATATTATACAATTCTAGTATATAGTGTTCTATTAATTCTATTAATTATCCCTACTTAATCAAAAATCGACGCTATGTGACGTTAAATAATGTCGGCCGCCTCACCGGATAAACATTTCCGAATTTGTTTATCCCATTGCCAGTGGCAGACGACTGGATGAGGCATCACTATGTGAAGACGCTGTGGTTAGAAAAAAAGTTTGATTTGATGTGATGCGTTGGCTGTATGCTCCCTTTGAAACAGATTTCATTAGTGAAAAAAATGACTTTAAAAACCAGATTTTGACATCATTAGTTAACTACATCATTTTATAACAATTTGAACAGTTTACCACAACCATTTCTTACAATATAAATGTAACTAAATAAACTTCAAATCAAGTGACAACAAATCTAAAAACTTATCAATTAGTTACAAAAGAAAAGTTAGTGTGGATAAAGAATAAATCTAATCTATAAAAACTGAAACAGGGCCGGACTAAAATCATCAACTGTTATAAATGTAAAAATTCTGAAGCCAAGGAAGAACCACTAGTCATTCGTGACAAATGTGGTGGCAAACTATGCCAGGCTTGTGCAAAATTATCAGCTATGGAGTACAGAGCGGTAACAATGAAATCATTCAAAGTTCTAATATTTTGGTGCTTAAACCGTAAAACAAATACAAATACAACTGTTCACAATCAAGATGTCAAACAAATTATAACATGCAGTAAAAGAAGAAATATCATCGGCATTCAATGGATATTGAATGCCGATGATATTTCTTCTTTTACTGCATCATTGAATGCCGATGATATTTCATCTTTTACTGTATGTTATAATTTGTTTGATATGTTATCATTTCCCTTTTAAACAATGATCTTAAGTGCCAAATTTGATTCACTGTCCAATGCCATCTCTAATTTAAAGGAAAGCAATATCGAATTAGTTAGATTTCTCACTGATGGAAATCCAAAATTAGTTACAGCATCACATGAGCATCTCAAGAGAAAACTTTATTAGAGGAACTGCAAGGTACTCTCATCAATAAATTGGAAGCTAAGTTTAAGCTTATGGAGACAGAGATATCATCCCTTAAAAATTTAATAGAAAACTCATCAGTTTCGTACAATGCTCCTGCTAACAATGATTCAAATAAGAAAATTAATTTAGAGTCCTCAACAAAAACTAATAAAATGACCAATAATATTGCTCATAATAAACAAAAACCTGGAAATACCAACTATATCAAACCAAATACATCTGGTACTCAAAGAAATAAAAGCAATAATAACAATTTTACCACAGTCATTGGTACTAGAAAAATGACATACTAAATTAATAGTTGCTAAACTTTATCCAAAAACTAATGTCCAAGTTAGAAAATTAGGTGATCAGGTTACAGAAGCAGATCTAAAGGAATACTTAGAATCAATGTTTGGTGACAGAAAGATTCAAGATTGAAAAACTAACAGTGAAATCTGGCGACTATGCTAACTTTAAGGTGGAGGCAAGAGCTGATCTCCTAGATGACCTTTTTGAATCCGTCAAATTGGCCTGAAGAAATTGAGGTCAAAGAGTTTTTTCGACATGAAGCAAAGCGCAATTTTAAATACACCCCCAGACCATAGAAGTACAGACATAGTCTTCGCTAACTGTAAAAATAGTAACTTTAAACTTTCGATACTGCACCAAAACGTTCGGTGTAAATCCAACAAAATACTGCCCTTTGAAAGTGTTCATAAAAAACCTAAACATTAACATTCTTATGCTCACAGAACACTGGCAAAATATTGATGAGTTGAAAACTATTCATATAAGTAACTATACTTAAGCTGCAAGTTTTTGTCGTAAAAAAAAATATACATGGTGGCAGCGTGATGGCTGCGCGATTTATATTAAAAACAAAACTGCTCTTAAATATAAAGAGGTTTCTTGTAATAAAATTTCAGTTGAAGCATTGAGTAAACAAATAATATAATAAAGAGGCGCAACTGTCAAAGGGCCGAGATTTTAGTGTTGTATTTTTTTGCCAATAACTACAGAATTTTCACTTATAATCTCTCTAGCAGCAGAATTATTACCGATAATTTTTTTCAAGGTCACGAATGTTTTTGTTGATAGAAAATTTCCCTCGTCTTCGACTCGGGATAATTTTCTATCAACAAAAACATTCGTGACCTTGAAAAAAATTATCGGGAATTAATTAAGTATATATATATATCGCGACATATCGGATATATCGATATATCGGAATATCGATATATCGACTATATCGATAAATTTGAGATATCGATATTTTCGATTTTTTTTTCAATATCGCCCAGCCCTAGATACAACCTATAGATGACGCAGGTATCCTATCCGGCGATGAGTTGGAGGAAGATATATTGAGCAGTGTTGATGACTAATATGTTTAATTTACCAAAATGTAATTCAATTGTTTTTTTTAAATAAATAAATACACCACATGTAATTACGACCCCCTTTATCCCAGAAAGCTCTAGAAGAGCCTTGTGCGGGAGGGGGCTACACATTTAAAGACAATCAATCAATTAAATAAAAATGTATTATCTAATAAAATAACTTAACAAATAGAACAAAATCAAAGTAAACCCCATTTTCACACTTCTTCCTCAAATGAATAAGTTACAATAAAAAGTCATTATATTACATATTAATTAATTTACAATTAACATATTTTTAATGATTTAATTCCAAACTCCAAGTGGCATAATTTTCAAAATCAATGTCATATACAATTATAAAACATTATTTTTATTTTGTCCATTATGCTTATTGTAATAGAAATCACATGCCGATAAACGATCTCTTTCGCACGCTCCCATTTGCATAAGCTTCTCTCACTCGCACTCAGGCGCAAATTTCATTGTCGGTTGGCAGCCAGTTACAACCATCCAATTGATCTGTGCTTTTACACAAGTAATGAGGGGTATAAAAAGAAAATGCCGTACAAATTTCAGCTTTTATAAAACACCCCATCCAAGATTTTTTAATTTACTACATTCAAACGAGTTGGCTGTGATAACTAACCTGCCAACTGGTCTGGCGACCCAATTTCCTTATAGAGTTGGCTATTAAATATAACATATTAAAATTTCAGCTATTATAAAACACCCCACTTAAAGTAAAATTGTGATGGCTTCCCAACATTTACCGGGCGGCAACTAACCACCACCCGCCAGCCAGCCGCCAGTGTTATACTCGTCTAAGGTAGAAATACTCGCAACACAAAAATTAGCTTTTATAAAACACCCCATGTAAATCGTCCACCAGCTCTTGGACTATAACGTCCTAACTCGAAAACCTTTTGATTAATCAAAAAAATCATCTCTATAAACGTTGTAGGTCAAAGATCGAGGATTACATTACTTTTTTCAGATTCTAAATCCAATGGATAGTTTCGTTATAAACTTGCAAAATGTAAAGCCATGTCGTGGCGGTAGCGGCCGACATTGGAGATGCTACAAAGCTTCACTTTACCGTGGCAAGGCAGTCAAAAACCGACTCTAAGCTTCAGCGCGTTTGTAAAGTCGATATTCGCCTATTATCGTGCAATTTCGATGGTTTGGAAGCATTTTAACTGTCTTGTGATATTATTTTATTAATAAATATATAATTATACAATTTCGATGTCATTTTTTTTAATGGTAATAAAATTTTCCTTTGATTTTTTTTTTCAATAATAAGTCATTTTAAATAGGTACACAAAAATATAGGCAGGTAGCCGGTATCTTACACAAAAATATAGGGTAGGTAGTTTGTACTACAAGTAAGTGTAACGAATTACAAACCCTTAAAAAGGAGCCATATGTAAGAAAAAGGGGACCGTCCGATTGGGAAATATTTACTATTTTTGGTGATAATTTTTTTGTTAATTCTTATAATACAAAAGAAAACATGAACTTATAATAAGTTAAACAATATAGGGAGAGTATAGTTTTGTGATTTGTGATCTGTTTATATACTTAGCCCAATCAATAGGTACCTACGTTTACCTTGCAAAAGGTATAGGAAAGTTTATATTTGGTACGATTGTTTAGTTCGGAAGTTATTTAAAATCCCAAGTTTTCGACCTTGGGGGTGATGCCGCTTGCGCCGCCATATTGGTATTAGGGGGTGGAAAGTCGCTTTTTTGCGATTATCTCGGTACCGGTGCGAAATATGTCGATTATAAAAAATGTAGAGCGTACGATTTTCTACATTTTTTATCGAAACTTTCTTTTTTAAGGTTCGTAGTTTTAGAGGTGCAGCGCCTAGAAAGCAAGTGTTTTTGTCAATGCCTCGGAAAATTAAATTTTTTTATTTATTTCTCGCTGTTTATTAATTTTTTACCCTTAATCGTTACTCCTTTCCACACCACCATAGAGGTAGAATGGTAGAGTAATAGGGCGCGTTGTTTTTAACGTGTTATCCCCAGTATAATCCACGAAGCATCATGTCGTTGAAAATGATTATCACTTTGACTTTTTCGAACTCCTTGTGGTAGACCCGGTTCTTTTGGACCAATTAACGTTGAAGAATTTAGTTCGTCAGAGATTATGGACTCTTCCTGAGAATTTTCCTCTTGTTCTTCAGGATCATCACCATCACCATTATCATCTGTCATTTGTAAAGTGGGAAATTGATTGATTTCAGGTGGTTCATCGTCTTCATCGTCGAAATCGGGAATTATTTCCGGAATATTGTTACATGAAATTCCTGTGCAATATAATAGAACATTTCACATCCTTTTTTTAACATTTACATGAAATGCGTTTCAAAAAAATTTTAGGTGCAGGATCTTACCAAATTTACTACTCCAATCAGCTGCATTCTGCATTTTTCGATTTGTTGTACCATAATTAAACTTGATAGTAGGTCCTGTAAAGAATGATATCGTACAGCATCGCTTGTAGGAGGCAAAGAGGCCAATGTACATTAATTTTTTGTAGTAGATGTAATAAAATGTTATTTAAGGTGACGTCATCAAATTGGATAAATCACTGAGTGACAAGAAGTCTTGACTCTATAATAAAGGTAAATAAAGAGGAAAATTCTCAGGAAGAGTTTATAATCTCTGACGACCTAAAATCTTGTATCGGAAAATTTTCAGGTATATCTTTATTTTGTTCGTTATTGTCTTCCCATAGCCCATCAATGAATACAAGAAGTTCAAAAAAGTATTAATCATCTTCAACGACATGGTGCTTCGTGGATTATGCCTACTGGAGATATCACGTTAAAAACAACGCGCCCTATTACTCTACCTCTGTGGTGGTGTGTGGTAAGGAGTGACAAATAAGGGTAAAAAATTTATAAATCGTGGGAAATTTTGTTCAAAAATAAACTTTTCCGAGAAATTGACGAAAATGCTTACTTTCTAAGCGCTGCAGCTCTAAAACTATGAACCTTACAAAATAAGTTTCGAAAAAAATATAGAAAACGCTCCACATTTTTTATCATGACCTCAATCGACGTATCTCGCACCGATTCCGAGATAATCGCGAAAAATCGATTTTCCAACCCTTAAAACCAAAATGCCGGTGCGAGCGGGTACCCCCCTCCCCCCCCCCCTAAGGTCGAAAACTTGGGATTTTTAAATAACTTCCGAATTAAACAATCGAACCAAATATAAACTTTCCTATACCTTTTGCAAGGTAAAAGTACCTATTGATTGGGCTAAGTTCGGGCTAAGTATATAAACAGATCACAAATCACAAAACTATACTCTCCCTATATTGTTTAACTTATTATAAGTTCATGTTTTCTTTTGTATTATAAGAATTAACAAAAAAATTATCACCAAAAATAGTAAATATTTCCCAATCGGACCCCTTTTTCTTACATATGGCTCCCTTTTAGGGGTTTGTAATTCGTTACACTTGTAGTACAAACTACCTACCCTATATTTTTGTGTAAGATACCGGCTACCTGCCTATATTTTTGTGTACCTATTTAAATGACTTATTATTGAAAAAAAATCAAAGGAAAATTTTATTACCATTAAAAGAAATCACATCGAAATTGTATAATTATATATTTAATAATAAAATAATATCACAAGACAGTTAAAATGCTTCTAAACCATCGGAATTGCACGATAATAGGCGAATATCGACTTTACAAACGCGCTGAAGCTTAGAGTCGGTTTTTGACTGCCACGCTACGGTAAAGTGAACCTTCTTAGCATCTC
Source organism: Rhagium mordax (assembly GCA_963680705.1). Taxonomy (NCBI): domain Eukaryota; kingdom Metazoa; phylum Arthropoda; class Insecta; order Coleoptera; family Cerambycidae; genus Rhagium; species Rhagium mordax. The sequence goes on along the minus strand of OY796656.1, from coordinate 53,591,108 downwards.
CAATGTCGGCCGCTACCACCACGACATGGCTTTACAATTTGCAAGTTTTTAACGAAACTATCCATCGGATTTAGAATCTGAAAAAAGTAATGTAATCCTCGATCTTTGATCTACAACGTTTATATAAATGATTTTTTTGATTAATCAAAAGGTTTTCGAGTTGGACGTTAGAAAGGATATTACAATTGTGGTATTTCAGGGCGAGACTTTATATAATAAGGCGCTCCATATGAAAGCATTGTATATGACGATTTTAAAATTAAAAAAAAAATATTTTTGATTAATATATTGGCATAAAACTTTTTCATAATTTTTGAAAAACCACCCCTAGCAACCCCCTATACAGTACGATTTTTTGACGACCTCTCGATTTTGCATTGTTAACGGATGGGGAATGATAAAAAGTGGGTCTCACATTTTAGCAACAAAGTGCAAACGGGATGACACGATAGAAGCAGCTATTTACTCTACTATATACTAAATAGGCAATAAAAAGTTAATCTATTATGAATGTTTTAGCTTTTCTTTCCTGCTTTCCTTCTGAAATATACATTGTTGGACATAATACATAATTTTTTCTTATTGTAATTTTTTGGCTAAAATGCTACAAAAACATATTTCCGGCGGCTTTAGTTAATTGTAACTAATTAGAGTTTTAGAAATGAAGTTCATTTTAGTCGTTAGTAACTCATTTTTATTACTAAAATGTGAGAAACATTAAATAACAAATTTGTTATCTGAAATCCAATGTCTTTATAGTTTTAAATTCAAATAAAACTTTAAAAAACATATTTCCGATGAGTTTAGTTTAATATGACGCGCTGTATTTTTACAATAGAAGTTGATTTTACTTGTTAGTAACTAAGGTTTATTACTAAAATTTCAGGAACATTAAAAACATTAATTCGTTTTCAACCATAACATCTGAAATTACATGTCTACATAGTTTCAAATGAAACTTAAAAAAACATATTTCCGATGAGTTTAGTTAAATATGACGCACTATATTTTTACAATAGAAGTTGATTTTACTTGTTATAGTCGAGTAAACTTTAACTTGGCGTGTGGATGAGTTGTTATTGTGCATACTATTTCATTTTCTCTTGCACACAAAGTTAAAGCAATAACCCAAAAACATTATTCACGTATGTTTATACGTAAACAATGGTTTTGGGCCATTGCTTCAATTTTGTGTGCAAGAGAAAATACAATAATACGCACAATATCAACTTATCCACACGCCAAGTTAAAGTTTACTCGAGTATAGTAACTAATAGACTAGAACTAATTCTCTAAAAAGCCTTCGGAAATCACTGTTAGAAGCAAATCGTATTACTTTTTGCCAACCTACGTTTTTGGGGTAATTCGACCCTGCTGATTCCGAAAATTCCGGTTGTCATCTCGAAATAAGGGTTGAACTACCCCAAAACCACCCCTAAAGGTACATTTTTTCAGTTTATTGAGAGTATCTCCGTAAGTAGTGACTTGAGAGAAAAAAGTCAAGAGAGCTAAAATGTAGCTTATAAAATTTTCTTTAAGATGATGTATATAAAGCGATAACCCCACTGGCCCATTGGCGTGCAATGAGGGTTTAAAATGAGATAATTTATAAAAAATCAGCGAAATAGTTAATTATAATTAATCAGAAGGTTTATTACTTCACATTATGTGCGAAATATATTCAGATTATCAACACCTGTAATATTACGAATGGCATGGGTGTAGAAAAGGGGTACTCGTCTCGGCTTGATTTTCAGGAAAGACTTCTGAAACTCCTAGAAGTAAATCATATCAGTTTTTGACAATCTATGGTTTAGGGGTAACTGTTTAAAATTGTTATGTATATAAAGTTATAATTCCACTAAGTCATTGGCGTGTAAGGTGGGTTTAAAATGAGGTCCTAGCACGGTGGCACAGTTGGTTAAAGCGCGTGTGGCAACCGCACAACCGGGTTCGAATCCTAGCTTCGGCACTGGCAATGCCGAATTGTGTGTCTGATTTTTTCTAAATATAACCCCCTCCCGAACAGCTCTGACTTTGAATTTAGAGGTTGTCTAATTTATAATGTGTTATTTATTTATTATTTTAAAAAATCAACAAAATAGTTAACTATAGTAGAGGAGCTCTTACGCAAAAGTCAACAAGTGCAGCAATCGGGTCGGGTTGGGCTAATTTTATTTATTTATTTATTTATTTATTTATTTCTCAAACAGACTAACAAGCCTAGTTACATGAGAATCTATATAATTCAACTTATCAACTAGAGTATTTAAACTTAAACTAAATATTCCTAAATATCCTACACCTATTTTGTGTTTATATATAACTTACGCCTGAGACAACAGAGATTGTCTCTGCTTATACCATGTAGATAAATGTATATTATAAAAAAAAAAAAAAATTATAATAAAAATAAAAACTTATTATCTTCCTTTATAATCTAAATAAATAACTGCAATACAAAATAAAAAATGTAAGAGCAATTCATTGGTTATAAAAGAAAAAGAAAAAGAAAAATCTGTAAAATAATATACTAAACCAACTCATTTTCTTCAAATCAAATTTAAGCAATAATTATTGTCGAGTCGTGAGGACAGTAACTAGCTGTGAATAAAAACAACAAATAAAAGCAAATGAGTGTCAGAGATCTATTTAATGATAAATCTAGTAAATCTAATAATTGGGAGCAAGGGATAAGTAATGGTTTGAGATTACCGATTTAAATATTTGTGGTGACATAGAAAAATCTGCGTTTGTCAATGTAAATACTTCATTGGTTAATCTCAACATTGTATACACTGGGAAGTTATAAGAAACAGTGGCATATGGAACATAGAAAAATTGTGTCATTCTTATATACCTACTAGGAGCATATAGTGTGCATAAAGTTAATAATTCGGAACAGTGTATTTTATAGTTCAAGAGTTTATAAATGAATATCAAAAATATAATTTTCCTTCGATCAATCAGTGACATTATACCAAATTCTTTTCTTAAGTATGCAGTTCTCACCTCTACATAATTAGGATATGCTTTATATTTAACGTAGTAATATAACCTTTATTTAGCAAAAACAAACTGCTATACATAAAATATTTAACATTAACAAGTAATTTAATACTCTCATGTGTAACTCTAATATGACACAAATGTTCAAAATTAATACATATATATCAACACACACACACACACACACACCTATATTATATACTAACTAACTAACTGAAATACTAACAATAATTATAAGGAAGGTAATTTAGTTTACATTGGTAAGGTTTTTATATACTTAGTACATACATTTGTGAAATGCTGAACAGATCCATTCAAATTTTTTATTTCATTTGGCAAACTATTATATTCTTTAAAGCCTTTACAGAAGAGTGACTTGCTAGCTACCAATGAATGATGTCTTTCCACATGCAGATCATTTGTCCTGCGAGTATTATAACTGTGTACATCTCGAACATATATAACTCTGTCATATAAGTAACTTGGTAACATACCGTTTTTTATTTTATAAATAAACTGCAGTGTTTTTAATAAAATTCTCTGCTTTACTGTCATAAAATTCAATGTTTGTAACATATTATTTATTGGAGTATATCTATTACACTGTAATATAACTCTCATTGCTCTATTTTGCATTTTTTGTAGAATCTGCAATTCATTGATATTTAAATATAGTAACAGAGTTGAACAGTATTCGAAATGTGGTGCAATTATTGCTTTGTATATTGTTGACCGGGCAAATATTGATATATTTGTAGATAGTCTCCTTAGAAAATTAATTTTTTTAGCCACCTTTTTTACAATATAATTAACATTTTGCTTAAAACTTAAATTTTCATCTAAGACCACTCCTAGATATTTTATTTCAGTAACTCTTTCAATTGTCTGATTATTTATTGTTATAGGGCCCATACACACAGTTTTGTTTAATTTCTGTTTTTTCCCCAACATCATCCATTTACATTTGTTAATGTTTACCTTAAGGTTGTTATCACAAAGCCACATATACAGATTATTTAATTCATCATTCATTATTCTTACAATGTCCTCAACATTTTCACCTGCTATATATAGCATAGTGTCATCTGCAAACAGATGTATTTTACAATTTGTTATGGACCGTACAATATCATTAATGAAAATAATGAATAATACTGGACCTAGGACGGAACCCTGTGGCACTCCATTTTCTGTTTCTTTTTCATTCGATACACTTACACCAAACTTTGTTCTTTGACTTCGTTCATTTAAATAGGAAGAAAACCATCAATGCACTGCCCCACATATTCCAATTTCTTTCAACTTTAAGAGAAGTAAACCTCGATCTATTGTCTCAAAGGCACGCTTAAAATCTAAAAATACAGCCAATATGATATTGTCAGCATCAATTGCTTTCACCCAATCTTCTAATATACACTGTAGGGCACTCTCACATGAGTGTCCTTCTCTGAATCCTGATTGTACTGGTATTATTATATTATTTTTTTCACAATGGCTTATTAGTTGCTCCAATATTTTTTCACATATAGGTAATGAGTTAATAGGTCGATGTTGTTCACTTGATACAGTATTAATCACTTTGGGAATTGGTGTTACAAGAGAGCTCTTCCATTTATTTGGAAAAGTTCCCGTTTGCAAAGAATTATTTATTACATCTAAAAATCTGTTGCCAATAACCTCAAACGATGTTTTAATGATTTTTGTGGATATTCCATCACTGCCTATTTTGTTCGGTAATGAAGAAATAATTTTTCTCAGATGACTAATTTCTATTTGTTTAAATTTTTCAAATCTATTCTGTCTTTCATTTTCGGATATTTCATATATGTTGTACTTTGGTATATTTTTAATGATATCCGAGATACTATCAATAAAATAAGCATTAAATCTTTCAGCTATCTCCAAGTCATTATAGATATTTTCGTCACTAAATTCAATATATTGCGGTGTACTATGACCCTTCGCCTTGCAGATTTGTTTTAAAGTTTTCCACATTGTCTTTGGATTGTTTTTATATTCATCTATTTTTCTTTCATAATAATTTTGTTTGTGTTTTCTTATCATCGATGTAACTTTGTTCCTCTTTTCTCTGTATGTATTCCAGTCTTCCTCACTATTTGTGATTCGAGCTGCTTCGTATTTGTTGTCTCGTTCCTTCATGGCCTGTAAAACTTCTTCTGAAATCCATCTCTTGTCTGCGTATTTGGTTGGTACTATTATTTCTTTAACTGGGCAAACTTCATCCAAGCAGCTTAACATATTGTTTATTAAATTATTGGCTAGTGTATTGGAATCTATAATATTGCTATTCCACTCAGTATTCAATAGTTTCTTTTGGAAAGTCCTTTCATCGTAGTTTTTAAAGCATCTTAGTAATCGTTTGGTGTTATCTAATTTAATATCTGATACTTGCAGACTTATTGTTACATAGGCATGGTCTGTTATTCTTGGAACATGGTTTACCTTAAATGATACATTGTCATGATTGGTTATTAATAGATCAATCTTTGTTGCACTAGTATTTGTGATTCTGGTTGGCTCATTTATTAGTTGTTTAAGCCCATTTTGTATAAGAATGTTTGACAACTGTTTTGAGTAAAATGTATCTATTGACATATCTATATTAAAATCGCCTACTATAATAGTGTAGTAGAGATATCTTAAGAGTCTGTTTTGTGTTTTTTCAATGAGCTGTATGTGGATATTCGTATGTGGACACCATATTACACTACAGTATTCTAATTTAGGCCTAACGAACATATAATATAATATTTTAATGGTTTTTACATTCTTAAAATCTCTGGAATTTCTTATAACAAAAGCTAAAATACGGCGAGATTCGGATGTAACTTTATTTATATGTTCCTTAAAGTCCAATCTGTAATCGAACATTACTCCTAAATCTTTTACCTTATGGATTCTGGTCAATAAATCAGTGTTCATTTTATACTCATAATTTAGTTGAATATGGTTTCTTGTAAATGTCATCACGAAACACTTAGCTATATTAAAATGTAATTTATTTTCTAGACTCCAGTTATGAATTCTTTCAACATCCCGTTGAAGAGCTTCTGCGTCATGTTGATTGTCTATGGTTTTAAATAATTTTAAATCATCCGCATACATAAGGCATTCACTATTTTTTATAACTTGAGGAAGATCATTAATGAATATTATAAATAGTAATGGTCCCAGGTTGGATCCTTGCGGAACACCTGAATGGGCAACATGTTTCTTAGATGTCACGTGATTGTATTTTACAAAAAAAATCTATCTTTGAGATAAGACTGAAAAAATAATAAACTGCCGCTAGTCAACCCAAACTGCATCAGTTTCTTTATTAGAATATCATGATCCACCTGATCGAAAGCCTTTCTAAAATCCGTGTAAATAACATCACTCTGAGATTTGGCTTCAAAAGACGAGTTAACATGCTTACTTAAGACTAACAAATTGGTAGAAGTGGACTTGTTTGGTAGAAAACCATGTTGATTTTCATTAATATGAAGTTTAACATGCGCATATAATTTCGTATATAAAATTTGCTCAAATAACTTGGCTGGAGCCGATAAAACTGAAATCGGTCTATGATTTTCGATAGCCATTTTATTGCCTGATTTATATATTGGAGTAATAATAGCCTCCTTCCATAAATCAGGAAAAGTATTGTTTTTCAAACATATATTATAAATGTACAGTAGAGGGTCTTTTAACCAATCAATACAACTTTTAAGAATATATGGTGGTATTTTATCGGGCCCAGCCGAGCGCTTAGGCTTAAGTTTTTTTGCAGCAAGTTCATTGTCTTCCAAAACCAACTCTGAGAGTTGAAAAACTTCACAGGGTGTATAAACGACATTACTGTTTCTAGCTGTTTGGAAAAATAAGGCAGACCTTGCACTTCTTCCTTGTGAGCTTATAGCTCACAATTTTTACCAATTTGGGGTTATCACTGCAGGAGGTTTTGAAAGTGAAAGAAAAGTAGCATCTAATAACCAGTCTATGTTATTTACTTAACTAGAAGCTTCTCATGTAGAAGCTGATACCCGTCTGATTCTCCACGCTGTCAACAGTTCAGCTGAAAAATCATTTGTTATGTGCAGGGATACTGATGTTCTGCTTTAATAATTTATCATTTTGAGAAGATTAATTACGATGAATTACGTATGATAGCTGGTACATCACATTCGAAGAAGTACATTCTAATTCATAGCATTTGTCAAAAACTTGCAGCACTTCTGAAATCCAATTTGCTGGCATTTCATGCGCTTACCGGATGTGATGTAACATCATTCTTTGCATGCGTGACAAAAAACTGAGCTTGGACTACATCAGACATACAGAACTGCTCAGTGACTTAGATAAAATTCCGCTGACATCAGCGATAGATTCAGCTGAAATGTTTGTACTGAAACTGTATAACATTGATGCTGAATCAGCGGACGCAGCAAGATGTAGGTACTCTATTTGAAAAGCTGAAGCAACCTGAGCAAATGCCACCTACATCTGATGCTTTACATCTCCACATAAGAAGAGCACGTTATCAAGTGTTTATTTGGGAAAGTGCCCACTTTCCCGAAGTATCCATATCTCCGACTTATAATGGTTGGAGACTCGATATTGGTATCGTATTTATTTGTACATTTTAACGTTATTTTTAAGGGTTAAAGCCAGTTCTCACCACCTTCCCACCGGTAACCAGCGCTCGTATAGAAATAGTCACGTGCTCATGCAAAACTAGTCTCTGCTCGAACAGATTATGCAAATGTCGCAAATCTGGTTTGAAACCAGCATGTGCTCATGTTCGCCTGGTTGCTTGAATGTAGAGCTAAATCAGCTACACGAATATCCGGATGCAGATGAAACTGATGATTCTGATGATTCTCAATCCAATTATTTACAATTTTTTTTTTAACATTTCACATTTAAAAACTATTTCTTTTTTCAATTTATAGTATTTTTTTATCGCCATCTTGAACTCTTAACCGAAATTTTTGAAATCGGTTAGGTCGAATTACCCTTAAACCATAGGTTGTCAAAGACTGATATGATTTGCTTCTAGGGGTATTTAAGAAGGGTTTACTGAAAATAATTAAGAGCGACTACCTCTTTTCTACGCCCATGATATTAGCAACATTACAGGTAATGAAAATCTGAATATATTTATATTTCGCACGTAATGTGAAATAATAAGGTCCGTCGAGCTGCACCCCCCCTTTTCACGAATTCAAACAAAACCTATCTGAGAATTATGTGCTATTAAGGTGCTAATTATGTGCCGAAGAAAAAATTTTTGTGCTGCAAATTAAAGTGCTTTTTTAAAAACTTCAAAATGGGGGGTGTAGCTCGACGACGAGCCACACCCCCCCTCGTAACAACGCAATAAAATTCAAAATTTGTTATTCAGGAATTACGTGCTTTTTATGTGCTTCAAGATTATGCCAGAATCAAAGTTCTAAATATTCTCCTCGACGATATATACAACAATATATATATATATATATATATATTTTTTTTTCTATTTTTCGTTTTTAAATCATTATAAATTCATATTATTAATGATGAGTCATGAGAGATGAATTATAATCATCATCAAATATAGTAGGGCCAAAAAGAGTAGTCAGTAAAGCCAGGGGGAACTAGTTGTGAGTTTCATCTCTGGTAGGCGGATAAAACTTGATATATTTCTCTCAATTATATGGGCATATATGGTAAAAAAAGCTGCCGCTTCTGTATTCCATAACAGCTAAATACTTTGAAGAATTGCCGGTGAATTTTTTGATTTACTGACTACTCTTTTTGGCCCTACTATAGTAAATACGTTGGACTTTCAGTGCAAGTGTCATCCCACCAGGCCCGAGTGCTCCCAATGCTGCATCGCCGCGTTTATTCTCAGTAACAATGTATCAAGGGCTATGATTTTGTCGAACAAATTTTTATTTACTAAAGTTTGTCGCTTGGTAACGTCATGAGACAAATTAGTGATCAAAATCCCGAGCCCGTAGGGCGACAAATTTTGAGTGTTTTAAATAAAAATTTATTCGTGCAAAACCATAAACACGACTATTTCCCAAATAAAGAACAGTTATAATTTAAAGGGATATATTTTCGACTTTTTTACTAATATGTATTTTTTATTGACTGCGCCAAAACAATTTATTTCAATAAAACGTCAAAAGAAAAATAACTTATTTTTAATGATGGGTTTCTATGGATCCCAAGGGAGTTTTTAAATTTTTGTCGAAAAAAAGACGTTTTCATTGGAGCATGTGACGATAAAATAATCAATTTTATTGGGTATAGATAAATGTGGGAAATAGTCAAATTAGTTTCATGTCGTTTCGTTTTCAATTAAATATTAATGAATAGGTGGTTTTATAAGTAGAAAAAATGGTGAGCACATAATTGGAACTTAATTCCTGCGCTTCCATTTTGCCAGAAAGAGATTATTTGTTTAAAAAAAATGCGCTTTCCCCCAAATACACTCCGAGGCGGGTGGAACTGGAGCTCGAAAATCGATCTTTTTCCCAATCGTGAGCACATAAATAGCACATAATTCCTGTGCTATTTATTTGCGAGCACGAAATTATTTGTTTACAGAAATATCGATTTCAAGCTACCATCCCCAAGTACAGGTAAAAATGCTCCAAGAAGTAGGGTGGGATCGAAGAATGGAAATCGTTCTTTCTCCCAATCGTGAGCACATAATTCCTGCGCTATTTATTTGCGAGCACGAAATTATTTGTTTACAGAAATAGCTGTTTCAAGCTACCACCCCCTAAAAACAGGTAAAAATGCTCCAAGAAGTCGAGTGGGATCGAAGCACGGAAATCGTTCTTTCTCCCAATCGTGAGCACATAAATAACACATAATTCTTGCGCTATTTATTTGCGAGCACGAAATTATTTGTTTACAGAAATAGCGGTTTCAAGCTACCACCCCCTAAAAACAGGTAAAAATGCTCCAAGAAGTAGGGTGGGATCGAAGAACGGAAATCGTTCTTTCTCCCAATCGTGAGTACATAAATAGCACATAATTCCTCCGCTATTTATTTGCGAGCAAGAATTTATTTGTTTACAGAAATAGCTGTTTCAAGCTACCACCCCCTAAAAACAGGTAAAAATGCTCCAAGAAGCCGGGTGGGATCGAAGCACGGAAATCGTTCTTTCTCCCAATCGTGAGCACATAATTCCTGTGCTATTTATTTGCGAGCACGAAATTATTTGTTTACAGAAATAGCGGTTTCAAGAACACATAAAAATGCTCCAAGAAGTCGGCTGGGATCAAAGCACGGAAATCGTTGTTTGTCCCAATCGCGAGCATATAGAGAACACATAATTCCTGTGCTATTTATTTGCGTGCAAGAATTTATTTGTTTCTGAAAAAAGCAAATCTGTATGTTATTGAATTTGCATGCTCCTTTTAAATACGGAACGTTTCAAATTATTAAAAAGCGAAAATAAAAGAAACGCCTTTACAACATTAAGTATGTATTTATTATTTATCAAATTCCAGTCTAAATCATAGAAGTTTTCTTATGTATATAGGAGCAAATTTGGTATAACTGATTTCTCTGCGAGTGGTTTTTCAGTGACTGAAATATCGTCAATTTTCAAAACAATTGACAAATTATAATGAGTTCGTAAGTCAAAAGCATGAAAATTATGTGTTACTCACGCGCGACGTATTCACACAAAAATTTATTTTCGAGAATTTCGTGCTCCAATCCCACACGGGGAGGGGTGGAGCTCGATATACACGTTTTTTTATAAACAAATAATTTCGTGCTCGGAAATAAAAAGCACAGGAATTAATAAAGGGTCCGCCATAGACTTGGATACATATGGGAAGAATTTGTATTATTGAGATTTTTAAAAAACTCCACTGGGGATTCGTTTCTGCATATCCGACAATTAAAAAAATACATTTTGACACATGTCATATGATTACCGGTTTGGTGGGATCGTAAATTATAGTTTGACGGTGGTACCGAAAAATGGGTCAAATTGACAAGATATCGAAAAATTTTTTTAAGAAGTGCTTAAAATCCAACAAGCTTCCCATAATATATCAACTAGATCTGAGAAAAAATAAAAATTTTCACCCTTAGCATTACATACCGAGTTACATATACTGTATTATGAAAAATCATAAATTCTTTTTTTATACTTGGAAATAATTGTATACAACTAAATTACATAAGTTTGTGTCAGCACCGAGGTCAGCACTAATCAAATATTTGTGAAATAGTCATTTTGTTGGAAATAAATTTAAAAAACGGTCTGGTCGTGGCGTTATCTGTAGTCAACTTTATGGCGAACCCTGTAGAACGATTTTCGTGCTTCGATCCCATCCGAAAATTTTTTTATGCTTTTAGTGATGGTGGAGCTTGAAATCGTTTTTTTCAGAAATAAATAAATTCTTGCTCGAAAATAAATAGCATAGGAATTATGTGCTATTTATGTGCTCACGATTGAGAGAACGAACGAGTTCCGTGCTTCGATCCCACCAGATTTCTTGGAGTATTTTTACCTGTGGTAGCTTGAAATTGATATTTCTGTAAACAAGTAATTTCGTGCTCGCAAATAAATAGCGCAGGAATTATGTGCTATTTATGTGCTCACGATTGGGAGAAAGAACGATTTCCGTTCTTCGATCCCACCCGACTTCCTGGAGCATTTTTACCTGTACTTGGGGATGGTAGCTTGAAATCGATATTTCTGTAAACAAATAATTTCGTGCTCGCAAATAAATAGCACAGGAATTATGTGCTATTTATGTACTCACGATTGGGAGAAAGAACGATTTCTGTGCCTCGATCTCACCCTACTTCTTGGAGCATTTTTACCTGTTTTTAGGGGGTGGTAGCTTGAAACAGCTATTTCTGTAAACAAATAATTTCGTGCTCGCAAATAAATAGCGCAGGAATTATATGCTATTTATGTGCTCACGATTGGGAGAAAGAACGATTTCCGTTCTTCGATCCCACCCCTACTTCTTGGAGCATTTTTACCTGTTTTTAGGGGGTGGTAGCTTGAAACAGCTATTTCTGTAAACAAATAAATTCTTGCTCGCAAATAAATAGCGCTGGAATTATGTGCTATTTATGTGCTCACGATTGGGAGAAAGAACGATTTCCGTGCTTCGATCCCACCCTACTTCTTGGAGCATTTTTACCTGTTTTTTTTAGGGGGTGGTAGCTTGAAACCGCTATTTCTGTAAACAAATAATTTCGTGCTCGCAAATAAATAGCGCAAGAATTATGTGCTATTTATGTGCTCACGATTGGGAGGAAGAACGATTTCCGTGCTTCGATCCCACTCGACTTCTTGCAGCATTTTTACCTGTTTTTAGGGGGTGGTAGCTTGAAACAGCTATTTCTGTAAACAAATAATTTCGTGCTCGCAAATAAATAGCGCAGGAATTATGTGCTCACGATTGGGAGAAAGAACGATTTCCGTTCATCAATCCCACCCTACTTCTTGGAGCATTTTTACCTGTTTTTAGGGGGTGGTAGCTTGAAACCGCTATTTCTGTAAACAAATAATTTCGTGCTCGCAAATAAATAGCGCAAGAATTATGTGCTATTTATGTGCTCACGATTGGGAGAAAGAACGATTTCCGTGCTTGGATCCCACTCGACTTCTTGGAGCATTTTTACCTGTTTTTAGGGGGTGGTAGCTTGAAACAGCTATTTCTCTAAACAAATAATTTCGTGCTCGCAAATAAATAGCGCAGGAATTATGTGCTATTTATGTGCTCACGATTGGGAGAAAGAACGATTTCCGTTCTTCGATCCCACCCTACTTCTTGGAGCATTTTTACCTGTACTTGGGGATGGTAGCTTGAAATCGATATTTCTGTAAACAAATAATTTCGTGCTCGCAAATAAATAGCACAGGAATTATGTGCTATTTATGTGCTCACGATTGGGAAAAAGATCGATTTTCGAGCTTCAATTCCACCCGCCTCGGAGTGTATTTGGGGGAAAGCGCATTTTTTTTAAACAAATAATCTCTTTCTGGCAAAATGGAAGCGCAGGAATTAAGTGCCAATTATGTGCTCACCATTTTTTCTACTTATAAAACCACCTATTCATTAATATTTAATTGAAAACGAAACGACATGAAACTAATTTGACTATTTCCCACATTTATCTACACCCAATTAAATTGATTATTTTATCCTCACATGCTCCAATGAAAACGTCTTTTTTTCGACAAAAATTTAAAAACTCCCTTGGGATCCATAGAAACCCATCATTAAAAATAAGTTATTTTTCGTTTGACGTTTTATTGAAATAAATTGTTTTGGCGCAGTCAATAATAGTTATTTATGTATCAAGGCATTAAAGTTCATCTTTTTATCATGAATGTGGAGTTTAGTTGCAGAGGCCCGTAGGGCCGAGGCAAATAAACCACATGAGTGATAAAAAGGAACTTTAATGCCGAGGTGCATATTACATTTTTTTTAAATCCAGAAACTGGGAAATTAGAATAATTAACTCTGTTTTTTAAATAATATTCAGTGACATTAAGAAATGTCAAAATTATTTAAAATTTTAAGTGACATTAGGAAATGTCATAATTATTTTTAAATGTCAAATCGGAATAATCTTTTGTAGGAAAACCATTATTTTTAGCAATTATAATGATAATACGTTGGATAGTACAATTCTGAATTAAAAAAACTGTATTTATTCACCTTTTATACAACACAATTATTATCACAAGCAATAAGAAATTAATGTTTACGTTTATCTATCACCTCCGCCAACTACAAAAATCGTACAATAATGGATTACTTTAATGACTATTTCTATCACTTTAATGACGATTTTGAGGTATTTTAATGCCGATTTAAAAAAAAATATATTAGTAAAAAAGTCGAAAATATATCCCTTTAAATTATAACTGTTCTATATTTGGGAAATAGTCCGACCAAATATATCTCGTGTTTATGGTTTTGCACGAATAAATTTTTATTTAAAACACTCAAAATTTGTCGCCCTATGGGCTCGGGATTTTGATCACTAATTTGTCTCATGACGTTACCAAGCGACAAACTTTAGTAAATAAAAATTTGTTCCAAATTGGTAGCCAAATTTGGATTTATAGGTATAATTCAATGGGAGTAGGGGCCTTTGCCCGTCCAGTAGTTGTTTCCTATAATCCTATTTATTATGCACGTTTTAGTCCATCAGGGCTAGAGGTCGCCGCTCTTGGTGCTTGCTTGGCAAGCCGCTATCGGTCACAGAGACATCGTCGATGTCTCGACTGGTAGTAGCAACTGACCACCAGAGGGATGCACTTATCCCTCATTACTTACTTGTGCTGGGTCTGCCATAGACTAGTTTGGTTTGCCTTTGTTATTTGTCTTTTCAGCTACCTGTGGCACACTGATGAGAACATAAAGAGTTCGAAACCGGTCTGTGTCTGGTGGAGAAAAGACAAATAACAAATTTGGCTACCAATTTGGATTTATAGGTATAATTCAATGGGAGTAGGGGCCTTTGCCCGTCCAGTAGTTGTTTCCTATAATCCTATTTATTATGATTCCCATTGGTTGAGTGTGGACAAACAAATACTGAATCTACTGATGTCAGTCATTTAATTTAATTAATTACGCCATTGGATATTACAGGGACATTTATTTAATCAAAATAAACGGTACATTTTGCCAATTTAATTTCTGTCATAAAGATTATTAACTATTACATACCAGGTTTTTTATAGCCTGTGCCCTAATATTATAAATTAAATTAATTTGTGTCTTTGTGTCTTAAGCAACACACTAAATAGCTATATACTTGGTCTTAATCATTGCTGTTTTTTATTTATTATTTAAATCTAACATATACATACACATATCACCCATTATAAGTGCTTCACGTTACCCACGTTTACAACCATCTGTTGCTTTAATTTGGGCATTACCAAAGCAATAACTGTCGTAGTTGTATATACTTATATGTATTTTGTAATTGTTTACTGCAGTAAATTAGTGTAAATTAGTGCAAATTAGAGTAAATTAGAGTAAATTAGTGTAAATTAGAGTATATTAGTGTAAATTAACCAATTTGCACAGTACCTACTTAGTTCTTCCCACAATTTTTGCGTAGAGAATCTTATTTACTTGTTCAGGATTCCCTAAATTTTTAATATTTTAGTTTTTTTTTATTTATATTTAATTATTATTATTGTTTAAATATATACACTATTGGCAAGTATTAATTTAGCAGTGCGAAATCTGTAATGCAACTAAGAGAGAAGGTACATAGAAGCAAAGCCTTCAGTTAACAAGAGACGCCTAACCATTCCTACACTCCTACTAAAGAGAGGATGTGTGCGACGACAGCCATCGGTTCAGCTTACGGCCGTGAGATATTTTTACGATGTTTTCATTCTTTTATCATGTTTATGGCTGTTGCATTTGACAATACAACAGCGGTTTAAGAGTTGATGTTATTTATTAGCCTTAAACCTAAAAACGAAATAAAAACTTGTATTTTAAAAATAACAGTTTGTACTTCGCAGGAGGAAGGCTTATTGATGAATAACTTTGTTGGGCGCGACTTCGCGGCCGGACGACACATTTGGCCGATTCCGTTGTCCCCTTCGACTGCGTGTTGTAAAGAATGGAAGGTGGGAGGTAGGGGTTACCGCGTTGTCTGTTTAACTTGTAAATGCTTTAAGTTATCTCCGTCTGATGCATTTATATCGGCCTCCCAGATTCGTCCTTACCAATAGTGTATACATATCTCTCCTACCATGAAATAGGTTCTAATTATTTGTTATTTTTTTTGTTATTCTTTTTAGCTCGTTTTCTTTTTTTACTCGGTTTCGCCAAAACCTACCACTTGGCTGTGTGGAAGAGCGAAGTGGGATTGAACAGTTTAATTTTGTACACTCGGAGCTACACATATAGTTCCGCTCATATTTTCTCTCTCTTTATTAAATACTTCTCGGGGTGAAAAGTGCATATTTTCATACCTAAAACATTGAATAAAGTGTGTTTGGCCTAGGCAAAGAAATTTCATACAGTCCACTACAATTTCCTACAAGAGACACGAAGCAGGCCCACTACATCGAGCCGACAAGAAAGGTAGGAAGCGTTACCGAGTCCGAATAATTTTATTTAAATATTTTAAGATTTTTTACTCAATACCGCACATTACTATTTCGTGATTTTTTTTCGAGTAAATAAAATAAATTTCATTAACAAAATACTGCCAGGTATTAAATCACGTGGCGCCCTATAAGGTAAATTTTCTTGGCTCATAGCTGGCCCCGAGTAGTATTTTCTAGTTGCGACAAATGTGTAAGAAGTAACCTGTGGTACCTGAGTATTCGTATATTTTATTATAGTTATTTGTTAGTAAGCTTCTTTTGAGATACTGTTTTAGTGTATATACTCGTATCAAGGTAATATATCGTATGTTATATATATCGTATCTATTTATTATTCTGTTTATGCCACATTTTATTAACGACCTTGAGGTATAACCACATGCTCTCCATCTGTCTCTCCGTAGGTCTGGGATTCTTTATAATATGTAACTTTATATAAGTACATAGCTACTTATTGTTAAAGTAGCTCCCTTTTTTTGGCGTGGCACCACACCCGGGCGTTTGGCGAAGTCCAACATAGGGGCAGCAGCAGTGAGATGCAGAAGGGAAACGGACTCAAAGAATCACCCTGAAACACTCCTCTTCTAAATGTGACCAACTCTGTCGATACTCGCTCGGCACCCGAGTTATAGTGATGCGAGTGCTCCTTATTATTATTATTTTCCACTTGCTCAATAATATTTTTTATTATTATAATGTGCACAATGCACACACAGACATGCAAATTTTTTAATTTGTCCTTTATTAATGTTAAATTAAGGCGATATTAACTTTACCATCTTTTTGGTTTTGCTAGACAATGAAATATCATATTATCGGTGTGCTGAGGCTTGTTTAAATAAAGTTGTTTGCACAGATCGTGCTTCATTGTAGCATTGACTTATTTAGACAACGACTGCAGGTTGCCCAGATCGCACAAGTCGATGGTATAACGATAGATTGCTCTCATATTGCCCGTTGCTGGGTCCCCACTCCTTTACCTAGATAGTGACAGAGAGGGAGGAGAAGATATCGTATTGCTAAAAGCGATATTATCGCTGTTTAATTGCTTTTGTGTTTTGTGTTACGTGTTACCCCGTGTACGGACGGTCCAAGATGTTTTCACTATCGAGGGATCGTTAGAAACTGCTTGCGTGATATAATTTTGTTCATTTAACACATTTTTCATTATTCTTGTAAACTCAACTCTATACGATTAGATAGACTTAGGCTTTCAGCGGTAAACGTCTAATTGTATATTATGCGTTTGTTACAGGTTCGCTGTATGAAGCTTGTACAACATCCAAATGTAGTAAGACTTTATGAAGTTATTGATACAGCCACTAAACTTTATTTAGTACTGGAGTTGGGTGATGGAGGGGATTTATATGAATACATATTGAAGCATGATACAGGTCTTCCAGAAGAAACTGCAAAGGAATATTTTAGTCAAATAGTAAGAGCTATATCTTACTGTCATCAATTACATGTAGTACATAGAGACCTTAAGCCAGAAAATGTGGTATTCTTTAAAAAACAAGGAATAGTAAAATTGACAGACTTCGGTTTTAGCAACAAATTTTATCCCGGACAAAAACTAGAAACATCTTGTGGTAGCTTGGCTTATTCTGCACCGGAAATACTTTTAGGAGATTCATACGATGCTCCAGCAGTTGGTCAGTATTTATTTTAATGTATTCTTAGTACTTTTAAAATATAAGTTAATATATACCTATACTGATATATTTTAGGTTGTAAAAGTTGTCTTTTTCTAGATTTCCAAATAACTCAATTTTTTTTAAATTGCACAATTTCTTTTGAACGTCTTAGTTCTCTCAATGACGCAAGGATTCACTAAATCTTTAATATGAGTTAAAGAATAAATTAATTGTTTTTCTACTATCGTTCAAAAAGTTTTACTTTTAACACTATTTGCAGTGCTAATAGTGACTGTTTACACATTTTCAATTTTATTGCACTTTGCTTTGATAACAATGCAATAAAAACGTGCTTTTGCACGTTGTCTTGGTAACAGTGCAATAAAAACGTAAAATTTTTGTCATTAATTTTGACACAAATTGTCACGGAATTTTTTATAATTTTAAAATTTTTTCTTAACTAAACAAAGTAATTTTTTGTGGAAATCCGGTACTTCGAAACTTTGGTTAAAAAAAACGTACTGTTCTTTTGCCCCTTGTAGACTACGAGATGTGTGAAACCAAAGAAATCGGTGCGACCAGGCTTGGTCAGAATTAAATTCTCTTTCAAATTCGGCAAACCGCGCATCGAAATCTTTATCCGTTCGCAAAATATTTGACTTTAAAGTTAACCAAAAAATTCGCTTGGTCCGCTTCAATCGTCCAGCAGTTTCATTGAATGCTTACGGAAAAATTCAAGGCTGTTTAAAAGATTCAGCATGCTTGATTATCTTAAGAATAACATTTCTTCGACAAAAATATAAAATAATTGTGTTCCTAACTGCCTCTGAAGTCACCAAAATAACCCCCGGAAAACTTAGGGTTAAGTCCTACCATTGTTCGGTTAAAATAAAGTTTATAATTAAGTTAACCCCATAAAAAATAATCCAATGGGGTTAGATCCGGAGATCTAGCTTGCCATTCTCCGCTCCTCCCAATCCATATGTGTGGGCATTGAGTAAACAAATAATATAAAGAGGCGCAACTGTCATGGGGCCGAGATTTTAATGTGTCTGCCAATAACTACAGAGTTATCTACAATATTTAGGGCTATGCAACCGAATTACAAACACCTTCCCGTAGCACTAAAAATAGGGATCACGCACTTATTTTAATACCAATAAAATTAGATTCTCTATTTGTTTTAATAACACCTTTGATTATTCATTTTTTTGAAATATGTTGTTGATGGCATAAAATCGGATTTGAATAATGCTATTCCGGCAAAATGGGTTTGACGTCACGACCGCCATGTTATGACGTCACTCTATTTGTTTACTTTTTTGACATTGACAACAGCGGTGTCAAAGTGACAAGAGCGTGATTGTTTACTGCCCGTTTACTGTTTATTACTCGTAAATTCGTTTTAACTTTTGATTTAGTATGGAAAAACCTGATTTAAAGTGCTCTAAATACTGCTTAGTGCCACAATGCGAATCAAATCTATTAGAACACCTAGAACACCGGAAAAAAAGTAGGTATTTATTTCATTGCCAGTGTGATCAAGCGCTAAACTAAAAGAAAGAAGAAAATTGTGGTTGCAAGCTATGAGACGAAATGAAAATGAGATATCTGAAAACTGATTTGTTAATTTGTTTGTGAAGACCATTTCAATGTAATTATTTACCTAATAATAAATAATATGATCGTTAAAATAATAGCTGTATGGTCTGGACATTTCTCTCCTTTATCAGGGTAAAAACACACATATCTAACCTGCCTCCGGCTCCTAACTCGCAATAGATCTCATGCCTGATGCATTTAATAGAAAAAAAAAACAAGAACTTGTGGGATTTGAACCCGGAACCTTATGCTTGCCAAGCCCGGCTCGTTGCCTCTGGGCTGACAAAATGTGAGTAAAGCAAGAATAAATTCACTACATGTCAAATGTCAAATATTCGGACCGTGCAGCAGTCACTTCCTTGATAATTTGTTTATGGCGAGAAGTAAACAAATAGTATGACGTCACGCGGGTCTTCGGAGGTACTCGACAGTTGGTCGGAAACCTTCAAATAATTTGAATTTTATTTATTAATTATAAATTATTGTGTGTCTAAATAATTTAAATTATGGTGTAGTTGGTCTTTTTCAAACATAAAGCTTCCGATAAAAACACATTTGGGTGTAAAACTGACACTCGCAAGTACCCTATTGATAACAATCCTGAAGCTATTGGCAAAAAAATACAATACTAAAATCTCGGCCCCTTGACCATTGCGCCTCATTATATTATTTATTTACTCAATGGTGTGGAGAAATTTCGTTTAAAAAATTACGCACTATTGCCGAATATGCCGCGATGCACCATCTTTTTGAAACCATATGGAGTTTTCCGGTACATTATGGTTTTCGCCATTTGGATATAGTGCGGCAAGTCCTGAAATTTTGTTGTGCTGGAGCAGCTCCACATATTTTAACTTCAATAAAAAATGGACCGAAAATTGTAGTCCCAACATTCCAGCCCACACATGAAGGTGAAAACTGGGTACGTGCCTCTATCATCCAATGTGGATTTTCATGTGACCAATATTAAAAATTAATATCAGAATAATCTTTGTTGCAATTTAACACAAGGTTTTTTGCTTTCGAAAAAAAATTTCAATTTTTGGAAAAGTTACCTACCAGTATTTGAAATTTTTTATGGCTTATCCTGTTTATTTATACTTAGGTGATTTTTGGCAAAGTGACCTATGTTTACTAGTTCTACACCCCTTAAAATAAAAGCCCCAACTTTGAGAACACACTGTATAATATACAGGGTGTCCATTAAAAAATGGGCTAAATTGTAATAACAGGTTCATTGAGTAAAAATAAATCGTTTTAGCTGAACATACTTTAGTACCATTTTGCTTCCTAAAAAAATTTTTTGTTATATCTCTATTACCACAGATAGGCCAGTCATTTAATACATTCTAGTTCGCAAAAAATCCGGTAGTTATGAATTTTTGATATGTTGTTAGGATTCATATCAGCTGCATAAAACCTAGTTTGCAGCTTCGAAAGACTTGTGCTCGCTGCGTGGTGGGGGAAAAACCACGATATTTTTTTACTTTTTTTAGTTTTTGAGTTATAACTCGTAAATAATGGATACTATGTAAAAAAATAATCTCAGTTTTTTTCAATCCGATAAAATTTCCTTCATTTAGAGACTAAGTGCAGCTTTGTACGACCAATAGGTTTTGAGATACAGGGCTTCAAAAACTTGATTTTTTTTCTTTCCAGCAAAACATCAACTATATAATCCATATTACAAATAAAATCACGAGGTATATAAATAATGCAGTTCTTTATTAAATTAAACATAAGACCAACAGAATAGATGTTTTAGAAATATCGATACATTGTTGTCATCTCTACTAGGCTCCGCCCACACAAATTGTCAAAGTGCTTAGTGCAAAATGTCGTCGGTTCCTTTCGGTGTTTGTTTTATTTGTCGTACTACAGTCGAAGAAGTGTGACAATTGTGAAAAGATCGGTGTTCAGACGCTAATTGAAGTGAGTGAAGAACGTGGACTTGTCCAGAACAAACAATTTTTGAGCAACTTAAATGAAGTCACTGTACATGAAATACTCTACACTTTGTTTTATGCTTAATTTAATAATGAGCTACATTACACTTATA
Source organism: Rhagium mordax (assembly GCA_963680705.1). Taxonomy (NCBI): domain Eukaryota; kingdom Metazoa; phylum Arthropoda; class Insecta; order Coleoptera; family Cerambycidae; genus Rhagium; species Rhagium mordax. The sequence continues at coordinate 53,569,671 of OY796656.1, read as the reverse complement.
ATACCTCGTGATTTTATTTGTAATATGGATTATATATACTCGTCAAAATTTGCTTCGGGACACCTTAAAATTGACCAAGGTTTATATCGCTGTAAAACTGTCAAAAATGTATCGATTTGTGCCGGGTTTTTAGCGTTTCAAGGGAAATTTAATTGGCTTTCATCTTACCTATTTAACTCTAAGATAAAGTTACAAAAACATGTTTATACAGGGTGTCAAACGAATGCCTGTATTTTCAGTAAATTTTTATCTTGAGCACAGCGTTAACCAAACACCCTGTATATTAGAATTTTATAAAATTTGTTTGTCTCGTGTGTCTGCTTTAAAACATTTTTTTAATTTTGCTCCTATCTTTTTTGTAAAAAAAGATACAGAAGTTTTAATAAAATGTTACATTTTCACAATATAGTTGATGTTTTGCTCGAGAGAAAAAAAATCTAGTTTTTTGGAGTCCTGTATCTCAAAACCTATTGGTCGTACAAAACTGCACTTAGTCTCTAAATGAAGGAAATTTTATGGGATTGAAAAAAGTTGAGATTATTTTTTTACGTAGGATCCATTATTTACGAGCCTTCGTCTCTGTAAGAAGTACTCTGTGCTATTATTATAAATGCGATTTCATCCAAATTTGGTATATGGGGGTTTTTTGGGCCGCTGAGAAAAGTCGTGTTAACAATTGTAGCGAATAACGTAACGTGCGTTGCGAACGCCTAATTCTTTCTTTTGTTTTGGTCATTAATTTTTTGAACATCAACTTTTAAAAAAAGTAAAGGTAAGTTCATGCACTCGCGATTGTGATTTGCGATATGCGATTTTATAACGAAAAATAATGTTCGTTCATGCACAAACGCGAAAACTAGTTACTTTTGAATTTCAAACATACTTGTCTTGTCAGACTTGCTGTTGTTGCTGTTAACCAAAAAATTATACATACAACAAAAAACGAAAAAACTACTTGATAACAAGTAAATACCATGAATAAATCATATGTGTTGAGGCTTTTACAACGTAGAAGAATATAAATACTTTATTTAGCGAAAGACTAATACAGTACATATAAATAAAATAGAAATATACAAGCATAAACAGACTACTCGAGTCTTTAAGTAAAATATATAAATATATAATTAAATTATAGTTTGAGACTTCTGACAAACAACATAAATGACTACTCATCGATCAAGTACTTTCTAAGTCTATGTTTAAAAATATTCAAAGTAGGGCTGTTCTTGATGTCTACTGGTAAATCATTATACTCACTTAACCCTTTAAAAAATAGGCTATTTTGAGTACTTTTTTTTCTGCATGTTTGTAAATGAAAGTTTAGATTTGTTCTGGTATTGTAATTGTGTATGTTGGTATTATAAACCAACATATCCTTGAGGTCATTTTTAATTTTAAATATAAATATAAGAGTAAAGAATGTTACATATCTTTTTACAGAAAGCCACCTTAACGTACTCAGCATATCCTTAATAGGTGTCAGTCTAGAGCAACCTAATATTAGCCTCATACTCCTATTTTGTAATTTCTGAAGTCTATCCATTTCATTTTTGTTCAAAAGGTATAAAATTGATGCACAATAATTTAAATGGGGCAGAATGCATGTATTATATATTGTAAGTCTGGCCCATTGAGTCAAATAACCACTACATCTACTTAAGTAGCTTATTTTAAAACCTATCATCTTACAAATATGACTAGTGTGATCTTTAAATGATAAATGTCTGTCAATAATTACCCCAAGATATTTATATTTTGTAACTCTCTCAATTTCATCTGTGCCAACGTAAATTGTTTGTTGCCTATTTACTAAAACTGTATCTGTACCTGGTCCAATAAGCATCCACTTAGTTTTTTTAGTATTGACTTTTAATAAATTAGTACAGCAATACCTATACACATTTTTTAATGTATTGTTTATGATTGTGAAACAATTACTAATATCTAAGCCGCTAACATAGATAAGGGTATCATCAGCAAACAAATGTATTCTACAATTGTCTACAACCGCACCGATGTCATTTATATATACTAGGAATAACAATGGACCCAATGTGCTACCTTGTGGTACTCCAGTATTATTACTTATTTCAGAAGATATTACACTATTTAATTTTAATCTTTGTGATCTATTATCCAAATAATCAGTCAGCCATTGTAGTGCAATTCCATCAATACCTATATTTTTTAATTTTATTAATAACCTTGTCCTATCTATAGTTTCAAACGCACGTTGTAAGTCCAGAAATACTGCAAGTGTAATCTGCTTCTTTTCTAAACTAAGTTTCCATTTATGTAGTACACATTGTATTGCAGATTCGCAACTATGTTTGCTACGAAATCCAGACTGAAAACTTGTTAATGCTTCATTTTTTTCTAGGAAAGATGTCAGTTGTTCACAAACTATTTTTTCAAGAATTTTTCCCATGGAACTAATCATGTTAATTGGTCGGAGGTCACAAGCCTTAATTGAATTTAAAATTTTTGGAATGGGTACAATAGTAGCAACCTTAATATCCGTTGGTACTTTACCCGTTAAAAGTGAGGAGTTGATCATATTCAATAGTGGATTTGATAAAGTTTCATAACAATTTTTAATTAAAGTTATGCTCACATCATCAGGACTATTTTTGTTAGGTAGAGCAAATATAATTGTTTTAAGTTCATCAGCACTTACTAGAGAAAAGTTATCAAATTTTTTATCAGCTATTATGTTCTCAAAAGAGAAATCTATACCTGATCTGTCGATCTGTTTTGTTATACTCTCTATACTTTTGACATAGTACTCATTTAATAAACTCGGGAGTTTTGTTTGATCACTAACAATTTCATTCCTATCAAATTCTATTTGAGAGATTGTATTAGAAATATTATTTCGTGGAATAATTTTTTTTAATGTATTCCACATTTCATATGGATTACCCTTATTTAAGTCGATTTTCTTCTCATAATACTTTCTTTTTTCATTTTTTATTACTTTCACCACATTATTTCTAGCCTGTTTATAACAATTCCAGTTGTGCTCATTTCTAAGATTTACATAATCTTTATAACATTTATCCCTCGTTTGTGTTGCACCCTTTACAGTATCATTCCACCATTCTTGATAGTAATATCTTATAATAATAATTATAACTTAGTATTTAATCAGAAAAAGAAAAAAATACAGAGATTGTGCAGTGAGAGAAATTTTTATGAAAAGAAAAGATCGGGGCTTAAATGCAAAAAAAATATAGTTCATCGGTATCTCTATGAAAAAAGCCCATGAGCAGTTTAAAAAAATTTAGCGATAATCGCGAAAAATAGAAACAATTTAAATTTTCCCGCCCCCCAAATTTAAATTTTGCGATTCTCGCAATAAATTGAATTACAAATAGTTGTGTCACATTTTTGAAACTAGCCAATCAAATTAAATCCTGAAAATCGCAAATCGCGAGTGCATGAACTTACCTTAATACGGCGGCGGTCCCCGTCGCTTATCTTAGAAATTCCAACATATGGAACTACATGTAGCTTTTGCCAACACAGGGTGGTCCAGGTTAAACGTCATTAATTTTGATAGGTGATAGAACAACTAGAAAAAAGTAGACTTTCATAAGAAAACTTTGGTTAAAAATGTTAAAAATGTTTCATAACAAAGATTTCGTACCACATACTCTCTAAATGATGCAAAAACATCAATACGTTGAAGGAATGTGCGTACTGAAGAGAATGCCGTCGCTGTAAACGAACGTGTGCAAGAAAATTCAAAATTGTCAATTCGTCATCGGTCACAACAGTTGACCGTTCACTACGTGAAAAATTTTGCGTAGCCTAACACTTTTTTGTTAATAAAAAATTTGCTGTCAGATGTTTTGAAAATATCGTCTCATTTTCAAATTCCCCAATCAAAATGGTATAGTAAAGATGCTCTTATTAAATATCTCCAGAGGCGTTCGTTTTCGAGATATTCTTCGTTTTATGTGGTATCTACTTAATTTGCGAAAAACATTAAAAAGGGGCAATCATCACAAGGTAGATAAAAACAAAAACAAATGCAACTCAAACCTGCTTAACTGTCAAGAAATTACATTTTAATCTCAGAGGTGCACTTCTTAACATATTCATATTGAAAATATCCCCTTTTTTTGATTAATCGTTCAGTAGCAATATTTTATAAAAAATTGAAAATAAATAACGAGCAGGCGTGAACAGTGGTATTTATTCAAGTTTAAAGTTCTATCCATCTTAAAAAAAACGCCCTTTAGATGGCGAACGAGTAGGGCCAACTGATTATGGCCATCTACCTCTCGAGATACGTGAGTAAATAATAACAAAAAAATTAATTAATGGACCCCCCTTTTCAACAATCCGTCACTGGCAGTAAATGAAAAGTAATGATTAACGAAAAAAACTCTTTATTTCTCGTTAATCTCATTTAGGAACGACTCTCAATACGCACTATGTTTTTAATCGTGCAATGGTAAATGAAGAAAATGTGCAGAAAATAATCTACTGTGTCAGCGTTGACGCGAAATAGGTCTGAAACGTGCCGACGTTTTGATACGCAATAATTGTCACTTCTTACGACGTAAGTAGTTTGCCTGTCTCTCACTTTTATAAGCCTTATGTTTGTCAAACTGTAAATTTTTTTACTGTATTGTAATTCAATCGGGCAACAACGCCTGTCTGTCACTTTTCTACTGAAACACAGAATATTCATTTTTTGTTAATTTAATAATCAGTGTTGCCACCTCTGGCCTCAATACATGCGCGAATTCGACGAGGCATGCTTTCGATTAGGTTATTAATATTTTCTTGGGGAAGATTTTCCCATTCTTGTAAGGCTGCTTGAATCAGTTGGTCTGTGTTGCCAGGGTTATTGACTCGAGCTCTAATCCTTCTTTTAATCATTTCCCATAAGTGTTCTATGGTATTTAGGTCAGGTGAACAACTAGGCCACTGTAAAACAGTCGCACCTTCTGTTTCCAAAAAATTTGTGGCGACTCTGACTGTATGAGGAGGTGCATTATCGTGCATAAATAAAAAATTTTCGCCAAAAGCGCCTCTCCAGTTTCTTACTATGGGTCCTAGAAATAAATCAACATACCTAGGACCCGTTAAGTTTTGTCTTATGGGAAGTAAAGGAGTTTTCTCATCCATCATAATTCCACCCCACAACATCCTCCTTTGTATTTGGGGACAGATTTGGCAACAGCGAGTCTAGCCTGTCTCCCACGACCTCTCAAAACTCGGAATTCGCCGGTCGTCTGAACGAAGGCCAATTCTAGTTTCATCTGAAAATAAGACATTTCGCCAGTCTTCTATAGTCCAGTTTTGATGCTCCAAACACAATTGTAAACGGTCAATTTTAATGTTGTCTTGATAGCTCGGGAACCCTTAACTGTCTTCTGCTAAATAATCCTCCAGCTCGAAGCCTTTTCCTGATCGTTTCGACGGAAACGCTAATACTTGTAACTTGCAAATGTTGCCTTTGAAGCTCGGGATGAGATACAGTCGGATTTCTTCTTGCTATTTGAAATAGAAATTAGTCCTGCTCTTCAGTAGTAACTTTTCCACGACTTCTTCTTGATCGATTTTTTAAGGTTCCCAATTCTAGAAACCTTGAATAGGTTTTCGAAACGACCCCTGGTGTAACCCCTACCATCCTTGCAATTTCTCTTTGTGACATTCCCTGTTCTACCAGAGTAATAATTCTTCCCCTCTGCACGTCTGATAACCCCACATAAGGCATTTTTTCAAAAATTTTCACACAGAAACAATTTATAACCGAACTACGATTTTACATGTGTACAGCAAAATCACCATTGTAATAGCAAATTTGATCAACTTGGAATGAACCTACTTGTTATTACTAAAATATACATAAAGTATATTAAATTAAGTATATAGAGGCAAGATATTTTCTACAAAAATATTTTACAAAATAAATATATATATAGTCCTATATGTCCTCTAATAGAATGTCTTAAACAACGTTAAGAACAATACACGCTTTCAGGAATAAAACAAATTATTACAAAGAACGCTATTTTCCAATAAAATACCAGCAGAGAATATTATGTTTAAATTGGAGTCCATCCCGAGGATGGAGGGCTCTCGCCAGCCACAGACCGGTTTCGAGCTTATTTTGCTCTCATCAGTGTGACATAGGCAGAGTGCACCCCGTCCTCGTTCTGAACTCCATTCGTAGACTTTGGTCTAATGCCAACATGCGAATTACAAAATTAATCCCTGCTGCCATCTATTGGAAACTAACTTAGATATACCGGACCGGCATATTTTACTAAAATATACATAAAGTATATTAAATTAAGTATATAGAGGCAGGATATTTTCTACAAAAATATTTTACAAGCTCGAAACCGGTCTGTGGCTGGCGAGAGCCCTCCATCCTCGGGATGGACTCCAATTTAAACATAATATTCTCTGCTGGTATTTTATTGGAAAATAGCGTTCTTTGTAATAATTTGTTTTATTCCTGAACGCGTGTATTGTTCTTAACGTTGTTTAAGACATTCTATTAGAGGACATATAGGACTATACAGGGTGTTCCAGTTTTTTGTAGCAGGACTTTAACAGTCGATAGACATTTGAAAAATATTTAAAAAAGTTCATATAAACATAGGTTGAAAAATGCTTAGTTTTCGAGATACAGGGTGTTAAAGTTTGAAAATAAATATGGATTTATATTTATATTTCCAGAATGCTAAGAAGTATCTAATCCAAACTTACCAATTCTTTACATACAATTTAGAGGCCTATTTTAGAATAACAAACTACTACTTTACTTGACCATGGGCGTAGATATATGGATTTACTAAGGCTCTTTTTTACAAAAAAGTAGTACGCCACTGATATTTTCCCATGTTTCCAGATTAATTCAATAAAGCAAGAAAAAACTAAAATTTAATGTCTCTTGGCACTTCTTGATATGACAAGCCGTTGTTCAGAAAATTTACATTTAATCTTTTGATGCACGCCTCTGGACAAATTTTAGACAAACTTGAAGTCGCTCAGAAGTCAGAATTACATCAAATTTGATGGTGCGAAAAGTCTCTTAAAAAGGAAAGAATGAAACATTTAAAATATTTATTGTAAAAGTTTATTATCATGTAAATCAAAATTTTTATAACACAAATGTATTAAAACGCAACGGTCGAACTAAAATAAATTATTAGAAACACATACACAAAAGCTAGCAACATGTAAAAGTGTCTTACTTCATTACAAGCATCATTAGCGATGTTTCATTCTTTATTTTTAAAAGACTTTTCATACCATCAAATTTGGTGAAATTCTGAGCGACTTCAAGTTGTCTAAAATTCGTCCAGAGGCGTGCATCAAAAGATTAAATGTAAATTTTCTGAACAACGGCTTGTCATATCAAAAAGTGCCAAGAGACATTAAATTTGTGTTTTTTCTTGCTTTATTGAATTAAACTGGAAACATGGGAAAATATCAGTGGCGTACTACTTTTCTGTAAAAAAGAACCTTAGGAAATCCATATATCTACGCCCATGGTTAAGTAAAGTAGTAGTTTGTTATTCTAAAATAGGCCTCTAAATTGTGTGTAAAGAATTGGTAAGTTTGAATCCGATACTTCTTAGCATTCTGGAAATATAAATATAAATTCATATTTATTTTCAAACTTTAACACTCTGTATCTCGAAAACTAAGCATTTCTCAACCTATGTTTATATGAACTTTTTTAATATTTTTCAAATGTCTATCGACTGTTAAAGTCCTGCTACAAAAAACTGGAACATATTATATATTTATTTTGTAAAATACTACTTGTTATTGTTAGTAAACACATTCATCTTTTTATAAGCATATCACTTTTTGTAGGAAAAAAATTGTTTGTCGGGGATACCTTGTGATTCCATATAAGTTTGGTGTGTATATACAGGGAGTCCCGAAATTAGTGGTCATCGTTTTACCCGCGTATTACTCGATCAAAAATAAGACAAAAAGTTCCTACAAATATGGCCCCGGAAATGATTCCTGAAGGAGCTACAACCCTTTAAAAGTGCATCCTTGACGATATTTTTTATTTAATATTTCCGAAACTAATAATAATAATAATAATGTTCCAAGAGCCACAGCGTGTTGTCGAAAATCCGCCGACTGTTGATAATGTCGAAGCCTTCTGGAAAGGAATCTACGAAGTCGCGAGTCCATTCGATAATGACACTCCAGCTATAGCACACTTCGAGGCTCTCTGTCGTAGAGTCTTAGAAGAGCCAGACGAAGTGTGCCCGGCAATCAGTACGGAAGAGGTTCAACAAGCACTTGTTGGAACCAAGAACTTCGCTGCCCCGGGTCCAGATGGTATAAACAACTGGTGGTGGAAGAAGTTTCCTTCCACCCACCACCATCTGGCCCGAGTTTTCAACTCATGGTTGAACGAGGGGCAGCAAATTCCGGACTGGTTTGTCGAGGGGCGAACTGTGCTAATCCCCAAAAAGGGGAATCTCTCTGACCCAAAAAATTATAGACCGATTACCTGCCTCAACTCCTGCTACAAGTTATTTACTCGTATCTTGTATACCAGGATGTTGAGGTCTGTTGATCTGGTCTACCAACAGATAAACGAACAGCGTGGTGCCAAGAAGGGCCTGGCAGGTTACAAGGAAAACCTGCTGATAGACCGCTGTATTACACAGGATTCTGTGCAATACAAGCGGAATCTATCAATGGCCTGGATGGCAAGGCATTTGATACAACATCCCATAAGCTTTTGTTACACTTGCTCGGATGTCTTGCTCTTAATAATAATAATAATAATAATAAAAATCTTTATTGCGCAATGTAAAGTAAATATACAAATACACAAAGGGTAATTGTTCGTTAAAAACGTTCTTCCACAATACCCAACATACTTAGTAGTAATAAATAGTGAATAGTAAAATATCAAAATAACAAAAGTAATAAAATGTTAAAAATATCTGTGTATAAAAAGATTAAAAAAATTTGAAAGTTAATCAATAAAACATATAATGTAAAGTACATAAATAAAACATACATAGTTTAACCAACGACACAAGAACAACTAGACAAGTAATGAAATGGACTCGTCCACGTACTCAGCATCTCATTGGTTACAAACACGTGGAGCACCAATGAGACGCTGAGTACGTTGGACGAATGCAAACAAATCGGAATCATCACTTGTCTAGTCATTCTTACGTCGTTGAGTTTAACCAACAATTAAGTAAGTCACCACATTACATATAACCAGTGATTTGATGTGACATTGCCACTTGTTTATATTTGCTCTTGAAGGTATTTATTGAGTATTTTGTTATTAAGTTATAGAATTCCGGTTTATTTAAATGATTAACTGAGACATAGCTAAATGAGGATTCAAACTTGGTGCTGTTATGTGGATGAATATTAAATAATACATTTGCTCTTAAGTTTAGATTGTGTAAGTTGCTCCTGGGGATGAATAGTTCATACAGATATTCAGGGCACTTATTAGTAAAGATTTTCATAAGAAATACTCCAAACAAATATTCATATCTATGTTCAATTTTCAGGTGGTGATTTATATTATATACCGGTGTTATGTGTTCATACTTTTTTGTTAGGTACACAAAACGCATGCATGAATTTTGAGCCATTTGTAGCTTGTTTTTATAGTCACAATTTAAAAAGTAAAATACAATGGTAGACAGTAATCAAACATAGGTAAAATTAGGGATTCTATTAGTTTATATTTAACTTTTTCCGAAAGAAGATATTTAAATGCAAACAATGTCTTTAATTTTATATAACAAGTTCTTAAAATATTTGAGACGTGTTGCTTAAAACATAAGTGACTGTCGAATATCACTCCTAAGTTTTTGGTATATTCCTTGGATGGTATTTCTACATTATTGATGTGGATTGTCGAAAAATTAAATTTTGCAAGATTATTTAAAATTCTTGAGTCTGGAGTGTATGCATGGCAGAGTAGCACTGAGTATGGCATGTAACATCCTCAGCGAGGAGGCAGGCGAGGTGCTGATACAGAATCAGTTACTGAGCTTCTGCCGAATCGTCTGACAGCCCAAATTAAAGCTGCCGAACAGAGGAATCTGTTCAGGCTGCACGTCGATAAACCCCTGCACGGTGTTTTCTATAACAACATAGAAGCACTGGGTTTATCGACAGAGGTGACCTTCGCATTTTTAAGGTCAGCGGGGCTGAAGTCGGAGACCGAGGGATTCATTGTGGCCTGCCAAGATGGTGTTATTAACACATTGGTCTATCGGATGGGTGTAGAGGTTCCTGATATCAACTGCAGGACCTGCCGTCAGGCGCCGGAGTCGCTCATGCATCTATTATCTGCATGTCCGATTTATGCGACTTCGGCCTACATCCAACGACAACGCGGCTTTACGAGTGCTATACTACCATCTTCGGCACTCGTACAAGATAGACCAAACACCAGTGCTGCCTTATATCAACGGAGATATCGAGTCCGTTGTCGAGAACGAGAAATGCCGGATTTACTGGAACTACTCGTTCCCGACCATCAGACCAAGGTGATGTATGTCATCGAGTTCTCAGCACCTGCTGAGACAAACATCGCCTTGAAGGAGGAGGAGAAACGGACTAAATACAGAGATCTCCGGTACGAGCTCCAAGTGCTATACCCAGGCTACTCTGTCAAGATGGTCGTCCTGATAATCGGTGTACTCGAAGGTATGAAGAAACATCAGCAGAATGGTTGGTTGGTCAAATGCAGAAAGCGGTCATCCTGGGATCCCTTCGTCTACTTAGGGCACACGAGTCTGGAATTTACAGTGACTAACCCTGCGGGATGTGGGGAGTTGCTGTAGATTATTCGCTGGCACTCTCTCTGTGTGGTGTCGGAGGCCACAGGGAGACTGTCCAGCATTAGGTTCGGGAAACCAAAAAAAAAAAAAAATAATAATATTAAAAATTATGCGAAAAAGTTGTGGGGCTTTACCATTCAAATACCATTTTAACAAAATTTAAATTACAGGTTGGGCGTCTAGTATATTTAGTCAGTGTTCTGGGCCAAGAAATGTAGCTGATCCTTGCTTAGCAAGTTCATCAGCTTTCTCGTTTCCTAGTATCCCCTGGCATCCAAATCAGTTCTGTAATCCATTCCTGCCAGGACATTGAGCTCTTCTAGGCTTTCCCATACCAATCTTGACGTCACTTTGTAGCATTCTAATGCTTTCAGTGCCGCCTGACTGTCTTAAACAATGTGAATCTGCTTGTTTGTGTAAGCTCTGCTTAAGTTTTCACGAACACATTGTTGATTCGCGTATATTTCGGCCTGGAATGCTGTGCTGTGATCATCGAGGTGGGAAGGGATAGAGATGGCATATGAATTGCGACCGTGAAGTCAGGCGCCATATTTAGTATGACCTGTCACTAGTGTCAATAGCTTAGGTTATGTCTAGTTGAGTGGTTATTAAAGTGTGATTTTCTGTGTTTATTGTAGTTATTTTCAAACTTTGGACAGTGTATTTATTTGTGAAAGACTTATTGATATATAAATGCCAAACTACAGCGTTGTGGGTTGCCGAAATAGAAGCGATCGTAAAACTAGAAAGAATATTTCATATCACAGGTACGTATTCAAAAATTTCTTGGTTTAGTTGACTGAAGTTTTATTGTGGATTTCATTCCTGAACATGTGAAAGGTAAATAACTTTGGAAGCATGTCGTGTCTGAATAGTGCCATTAATAATTACACAGGTTAGTGGTTATAAAAATGTGTATACGATAAGGAACTTGTAAATAAAATGTATTTTTATTTCGATTTGGTAAGGTCGTACTATGTTTTCTCCACGGTTTTCAATACTGCTTTCTTCTAAAATTATTACTTAAAGCTCATATTTATAGATTATATTCTAAACAATTACTTATTCATTGAATATTTTGGTCTAGAGTACACATATAAAATTATAATATATTTTATGCTTGCTTGTTGCCAGTGATTTAGCCGAAATGATAATAATAATGAAATGTTTCTGAAATTCTGCTTGATGTGAGCAATATGTAGGTATTAGAAATAAATAGTTTATTTAATTGCATAAATGATTTTAGGAGCACCGACAGTACGAGGAAAGAGAAGAGTCAAGTACGAGAAGTGATGTTTTGTTGTCTCCTGAAAGTCGCCCTAGTACATCATTCACTTTTTTCGTCATCAAACGAAAGTCGACCTATACTATCTCCTGAATAATTAGATAGATTATATATGTATGTATATAAATGTTTGTTAATATTTGTTAATATGGATAGATTATATTTACATCTAGAATAAAATAAAAAGGACATGAGTAATAATTGAAATATTTTTTCTTTCCCATTCCTTATTCCTTCCTTATCACGTACTTGAACATTTTTTGATAATTAAATGATCTTCATTTGACAGTAATAATTTGACTTGGTACTGGTAACGTGGTACTAGGTCCAACCTCACTTTAACAAAGTTATTACAAGACAGTTCCTATACTTGTAGATGGAGGTTATGCTTCCCCTCTCCCCATGAATATAAAAATTCTAAAATATTTACGCTTTCAGAAAACAAGCAAGTCAAAAAAATCCTTCATTTTAATACTGCATAAATTCAATAATTGGACCCACTAACACAATACTAAATCCGCCATTGTATTTGAATATAATTTTAATCATTCACATCATGGGCATATCTTATTGTTTTATCAAAGGCTTTTTTAAGAACATAAAAAATCGGTCTATATAACAAATATACCTATATTAACGTTAGAGAAAATTTCTTCCATCAATCATTTTTTTTTTTATTTAAATATTTTATAGTGGTGAAATTACGTTTCTAGAAGATATTCCTGAATCCAATCCTGTTCATCCGCCATATTTAGTCGGCCCTGTGATGTCGAAATAGGCTTCAACGAATTGTACAGTGTTACATCTCTATATTCTCCCATCTCGATGGCTGTGATTGACAAGTGTATAACTAAAGCTTATCCTCGGGTTCTCGCCATGTATGCAAGACCTTGTTCCTGATTCAGTCCTGGACCCGTCTGTGAAAGAGGTCAGCAGTCCGCTGTTAAGGAAATTTAGTTCTCGATCGGGTATGATTACCTCAAAAGGTTTATGGAAGGAGTGTTTGGGTACCATGTGGTCTGACTATATCTCAAGGATGGGGTTTGCCACAGTCCCATCCTTGCCTCCCCCTGGATGACTATCTCAACCTTTACATGCTCACTGTATAAAATTATTCTGCTATTAGAAAGTTTGCTTAAGTGTTTTTATTAAACTCGATAATTTAAATTACTGGTAAATTTTTCAATAACTTGATGTCTGTAATAAGTTAATTATAATATAATATTTTTAGATGTGTGGTCCTTAGGAGTAATCCTTTATATGTTAGTGTGTGGTCAACCTCCATTCCAAGAAGCAAATGATTCTGAGACTCTTACAATGATAATGGACTGCAAATATGATGTTCCGCCACATATTTCAGAAAACTGTCGAAGGTAAGTCATATTTATCTTTATATACAAGGTGTTAATTAGGTATGTACAATAAATTTGACAGACGATTATTTGAGTGATTTTAAGACAGAAAGTTCATATAAACATGGATCCGAAACTGCTTCGTTTTCAAGATACAGTGTTAAACTTATTTTAAAAAATTGCTTTTTCGTAAATACTTAAATATCCTTTACCCAATTTTGTTGTAATTTGGCAGTGTTATTCGTAGTGTTAAGGGGTTAATTTAGCCCTAACTTGATTAAATTTATTAAGTCCAGTGGTGTCCCGAGCGGCACCTTAACGAATATTTTTGACAAAGAAAATGTACGCCACAGATTTCTTGTGTGGTCCAGTGATATGCAATTAAGTGGATTTTTTTTCTCAAAAACTAATCAAGATACGAAAAAAATTCAAGAGACACAAAGGTGTTATTTAAAAAAAAAATTACAAAAATTACAAAAAAATCTTGAAAGCGAAGCATTTTCGGACCCATGTTTATATGAACTTTCTGTCTTAAAATCACTCAATTAATCGTCTGTTAAATTTATTTTATCGGTTTCAGGATATTAATCCTTTGTTTACATATGCAAAAGTAGGCTGGTAAATAAGTCGTAACTAAAGTTGTACAGTTATATTTATTGCTTGTACGGTAATATAACAGATGAAATAATAAATAATGAAACTATAGGGCTATTTATTAATACAAACAGACAGAAAACTCCTAATACCTAATAATTAAATACTGAAATGTATTTTCAGGCAATCCAAGGTCCATTTTTACGTAGCCGTTGTGACATTAAAAATGTAAACATTAATTATGTAATATGAAAAAAGGTAACAAATAAAAACAAACAAAATATAACTGTAACCATGGCGACAAATCAACCCATACATACTTGACCAACTAATGAAATGAAAACGTTATTAATAAGAGAATATCAAAAGGTAATATCTATTAATAATGTCTTTATTTTCTGAAACCGATAAACTATTGAACAAATCACGGATGTTATGAATCATAACAGCCTTAGATGTCTTAAAATCCTCGCTCTACGAGCTCGGATTTCAAACCGACATCTGCGGCAGTTATGATAGTCATAACATTCCTTGATATGTTAATAGCTAGTACATACTTAATTAACATTAACATTAACAACTTTGTATATTATGTTTCACATTTTAATTCTTATATACTTATATTTTACATTTTTGTATTTTGTATTTTATTTTTCATATACTCTGTAAAATTGACTTGTCACGCATACATGTAATATGTATAATTATTGACCAATTAAATATATATCTATGTATCTATCTATCTATCTAACACCCTGTATAGTGTGAGAAGTCGGTATAGTGACGGGAGGTGAGGGTGAGGCGGTACAGAACGAGGAACCGGATTTAATTGTATTGTTCGCTCGTTTATTTTTTCAATGTAGGTTTTTGTGCTCGGTTTAGCTAACAACAATTTAACAATTGTACAAAAATGTATTTATTTATTTATTTATTTATTAAACGGGAAACCCCATTACAAAAAGCATTAATAACAACATAGAAGTATTACATACAAATTACTGTAATTACAGATACAATGTGCAATTACGTGTAGACCTGCTACTTGCTATATCAAGAAAAGGAAAATAATAAAAAAGTATAACTAACCTATCAAATTAAAATTACATAACAAATATGATTGATTTTATGCGTTTTTTAAATGAATTCAACGATTGAGAAAATAAATCAATATCAATATCATTGAGTAAACTCAATGTTCTCACCAGTGATGCATGAATGCCATAATTGCTGCGGTGATGATCTATATGGAACAAATAATTATTTTTTAAAGTCCTATTAGGAACATGGAATTTTATTAATTCAATTAGTGAAGGACAAATTATTAAATTACTTAATAATTTATAGATGAAGCATAGTTCCAAGTAAGTTCTACGATTTTTTAAAGTTGGCATTTGTAAATCGTTAAGAATACCACTATATTCATGGTTAAGTTCAGTTACATTATAATTTAATTTATACGCACAAAATCTTAAAAACCTATTTTGCACCCTTTCAATCAAAGTTTGATGAATAACATAAAAAGGAGACCATATAATCGACGCATATTCTAAATGAGACACTACTAATGACATATACACTGTTTCCACTATTTCAATGGAAAAACTTTGACAATTTCTTAAAATATAACCCAAAAATCGAGACACCTTGGAGGTTACATAATTGATATGTTCAACAAATGTGAGATTTTCATCAATGACGACTCCCAAATCTTTAACAGAAGATACATTTTTGAGTCTAGAGTTATCAATTGAGTAGGCTGAATTATGTTTTTTATTCATTTTAAAAAAACTAATCGAATAACATTTATCTACGTTTAAATGTAATTTATTAAAATTACACCAATATAATAAAGTGTCGATATCCTCTTGAAATCTTATTTGGTCGTCGTATGAATTTTTGGGCTTATACATTTTCACATCATCCGCAAATAATAAAAATTTGCAGTGCTTAAAATTATGTCCAATATCGTTAATAAACAAATTAAAAAGTAAAGGAGCGCATTGGGAGCCCTGCGGCACTCCTGATTTAACTTCTATTATATCCGATATAAACGAGCCAATCTTAACTCTCTGAGTGCGGCCTATTAACATACTGGAAAACCACTTGATGAGATCATAGTCAAAACCAATGTTATCTAATTTATTCAATAATTTGTGATGATTTACTCTATCAAAGGCCTTGGAGAAATCGGTGTAAATGGAATCAACCTGACACCCATTATCCAAGGCCTTTATGACATCAGTCTCGTAAATCAACAAATTTGTTATAGTACTCTTATTTTGCATAAATCCATGTTGATGATCGGATACTAATTCTTTACATTGGAAATTTAAACTATCATATACTAAATTGTCATACAGCTTTGGTATTGCCGATTGATTACAAACTCCTCTATAGTTGGTTACATTAGCTCTATCCCCAGATTTAAAAACAGGAATAATATAACTATTTTTCCATATTTCTGGAAACACACCACTCAACATAGAATTATTGAATAACAAGGTTAGAGGTTGACTCAGTGAATATAAGCAGTTTTTAATAAGTACATTAGGAATTCTATCAGGTCCTATATTGAGTTTATCAGGTATTTTACTAATTTTATTAAAAATATCGGTCACAGAAAATTTTGGACAATTAATATCATAGCTGTTAACTTGGCCTTTGTACCTATACGAATTGTTTTCATGATCATCAACATATACTGAAGCAAAATAATCTGAAAATACTTCCACAACTTCTCTACCATTATTAGCTTCTTTGTCGTTTAGAAACATTTGATTCGGTATACTAAAAACTGAATTTTTTTTGTTAAAAAACTTCCAAAACGATCTAGGATTGGCTTGTATCTTTCCTTCCATATTTCTAACATAATTTTCATAACATACTTTTGCCATAATTTTACATTGTGAACGAAGATTCGTAAATTCATAGTAGTAGGTAATATCCCCTTTTGTTTTATATCTTTTGTGTGGAATTTTTTTCTGTTAAACTAAATTTCTTAATTCCGAATTAAACCAAACAGGAAAATTTGAAGATATATAACGCTTTACAGGAACAAAAAGTGCTATAGCCATGTTTAAAATGTCATAAAAGGAGGCTGTAGCATTATTAATATCATTAAAATCTAAACAATCCGACCATTTTATAGGAGAAAGGTAATTATTTAATCCTATATAATCAGCATTTCTGAAATCATAGTAATAATCAACCATATCAATTGTGTTTTGTTTTGTATTATCATTCTGAAAAATTTCGAACGAATATGGTTCATGATGCAAAGAACTAGGAAAAATATAATCGACTGGGACAGTAACTAATATATCTGGATCATTGAAAAATAATAAATCCAGAAACACATTATTAGAATTTGGAATATTGATATGTTGACTGAAATCAAGAAAGGTATAAGCTTGCGTAATAATTAATGACGCTGAGTGTTGTTCCTCTCTTGCTCTAAAGTTTCCATTGAACCAGTGTAAATTAGGTATATTATAATCACCAAAGATATTGAAATTATGAGAAGGATACTTTAATCTAATCAATTCAAGGCTTGATACATGAGAATGATATATTTGATCAGATGAACTGGGAGGGATATATACTCCACCTAATATACAATTACAATTTCCTATATTACAGCTAACGAATAATTGTTCAACATTCTCATCAATTGGTTTAATTCTATAAGCGGAGATCATTTTTCGCACTGCTATTAGAATACCTCCACCTCTCACTTTATTACTTGACGCACTAGATCGGTCGCATCTAAAAATGTTATAGTTTTCAAGGTTAAGTTCATCATCCGTAAAGCTATCATTCAACCAACTTTCCACTAGAATAATAGCAAAAAAGTCAGAACAGCTTAATGCTAAAGCAAGATCGTTTACCTCCGTACGCAAACCACCAACGTTCTGACAATAAATTTGTAATGAGGTGTTTACTGACACTTGGAGTAGTTTTCCACACATATCAAAACACTTTTGCACACACTCGACGCGCGTTTCGCCAACCAAGTTGGCATCATCGGGAGATGATTAAAACTAAGCTTAACCTAACAATGGGACCTATTTATACCTAAAAATAAGTTACGCTTCGACGAACAATTACCGCGATAGTAACAAAAAGGCGGGTAAAATATTTAGCTTCGTTGAAGCGTTAACGCTTGACTAACATAAAAAGCGGGCTATTTGGAATGGGCCATCTGTCACTATTCATACTATGTTTACATTTGTTAATTTCCAAGCTTTCGAATGCATCTAGTTCTCTAGAGTTTGTTACATTTCTAATCAACCTTAAATTATTAATATCTATTTTATGATTATTATCAAAAGCATGTTGGGCAACGCTAGACTTCTCTATTCTTCCGTATTTTAGATGAGCCATATGCTCCTTAAACCTCGTCTGAATAGAGCGTCTTGTTTGTCCAACATACTTTTGGTTGCACTCCTTACAGTTAATTTCGGAAATCCCCCACCTTTCGTTCATTCCAATTTTATCCTTAGGGTTGCCTAAAAGTTGTTGTAGTTTATTTCCTGATCGATGAACCACCGTCATATCAATGTTGTTGAAAATTCTACTAAGACCTCGGGTAAACCGGGGTTCATATGGAATTGATACAAATTTTGAATTTTCCTTCTCATACGAAAGGTCGAAGAATTTCGAAGTGCCTCCCTAAATTTACGCTTCCTAATTAATTTATCAATCAAATTAGTAGAAAAACCATTACTCAAAGCTATATCCTTAATTAACTCTTTTTCAATTTCAAACCTCTCTTTAGTTAGCGGAAAACTTAATAATCGACTAATCAAAAAATTAAAACTTGCCATCTTGTGTTGGTCACAATGATGAGAATCATTAGGAATATATCTAAGAGTGCTGGTATCTTTCCTATATACATCGAATTCTAAATTATTTTCATTATTTCTAATTACTAGTACATCTAAAACTGGTAGTTGTTGATTGTTTTCAATTTCATATGTGAATTTGACAGAAGTGAAACGACTATTTAATTTGGAAACAAAAACGTCTACATCCGCGACTTTTGTATCAAACACTGCAAAAATATCATCCACATACCTAAGCCAAACTCTAGGAAAATACTCGAATTCTTCTTTTGCTTCTGTTTCAAAGCGATTCATGAAAAGACTGGCCATGAATGGTGACAAAGAGTTACCCATGGCTGTCCCTTCATGTTGTTCAAAGAAATTATTATTGAATTGAAAGCAATTTTGCTTCATACAAAGTTTTGTGAGTTGAATATATTTGTTTACTACCTCTTGGCCTAAATTATTTGATTCGAGTAAATCCCTGAGATAGTCCATGGTTTGTGGAATTGGTACACTCGGAAACAATGAACAAACATCAAATTAGACCAAAATTTCCCCATCTTGTAGCTGAATATTGCTAATTTTATTAATGAAATCATTTGAATTAATAACTGAAAGACCAGGTTGTGAAATGGGTAAATTTTCAAACTCCTCCGACAACCATTTTGATAGGTGATAAGTCGGTGATCCAATTGCTGAAACAATAGGACGCACCGACTTACCGGGTTTATGTATCTTGGGTAGGCAATACAATCTAGGGACGCTTGGGTTAGATATATGTAATCTATTTTTTAAAGCTGGGGTAATAAGGTTATTACAGGATTTAAGTACATTCCTTACTTCGGTAATCATTTTAGGTAGTGGGTTTCTTGAAAGTTTTTTATAAGGACCATTACTAATCAGGTTGTCTACTCTTTCATAATAGTCCTTTTTATCTAAGATAACAACCTTATTACCCTTATCGGCTTTTAAGTAAAAACAATCTTTCTCTCGCAATCGCTTGACAATGTTTCTATTCTTTTTGGAAATTGGTTTTTTATTGACATTATTAATAATATTTGTAGAAATTTGATTTCTGCACGCTTCTCTGATAAAACCCTTAGAGGAGTCGGGCAGGGACTGAAACTTTCCACATTTGCCACGATCTCCTCCAAAATGTCTGTAGAGGCAGGTAAAGCAAACTTTAATCCCTTGTTAAGGAGACTAAGTTCTTCTTTGTCAAACGATTGTGAGGAATGATTGTAATGACTTTCTGATGAACATTGTCTTTTTGCGTTGCTGAAACTAGTTTTTTAAGCTTTTTATTTTGTTATGCCATTTTCTTGATAAATTTTGCATTAATCGATAAAAACATATTCCTCTGAAAGTCACAAGACTGGTTTTTTGATTTTACTATCTTCGGATTCCCCTGTACATATTTAATTTTTATACCCTGTTCTCCACTATCAACCCTGTTTTTAAATTCATTTTTGATTTTCTTGAAATGGTTCATTTGCATTTTAGTTCTATCGGCACTGATACTGTAGGTTTTTGTAGAGTTTTTCAGCTTATAACTTTGACTCAGTATTTCTTTCACTACTTGAGTGTTTCTTAAACATTCCTTGATAGGTCGATGAGAATTCATTTTTTTTCCAATTCTGATAACTCTGTCTATATCTTCATCCTTAAGTTCATGTCCTACTAGTTTCAGAGTTTCCTTTATCTTGATCTTGTCAGCTTTTACTCGATCAGAGAGAATTATTAATAAAACTATTTAATTTAAAGTATTGACTACACATATAGTAGTTACACTCAGTTACAGTATTCAAGTTTGCTTAAAATAAATTGTTACTAGGTACCCACTAAGAACCGCGAGGAGGTATGAGTATTACTCAATCTCTTAAAAATTTTTCTTACGATGGGTTTTCTCTGGACCGGCGTCGGATCATTGTTTTCTTCAGAGGGCACCTTCTTTTCACCAGTTTGTGTATTGTGAAACGGGGAACGTTTGTCAGAGATGCTGTTTCACCTAATACACCTAAATCATACAAATTAGGTTCTTTATCTCGTCGCTTCAAAAGATTATTATAAACATTGAAGCAAATTTGTTTCGCTGGCTGGTTCAAATGTAGTCAATTTTTTCTTCCTGAAAACACTGATGAACTTTTCTTTATCAGTGTAATCACTATCACTTTCATTTTCCCTAACACAATAACATGTAGACACAGCGGCCTCCCACAGTCGAAACATTTTTACATCAAATATGATAACCTTAAAATATTTTCCAAAACACGCCAACAAATAAACAGATATAAAATAATTATTACTTATTTTACACTTACCATACAGAGTGTTTCTAAATCACATGTAAATCACTGAACCACATATTCCTTAAGACGAAAACTTTCTATAAACATATATCCGGAATCGCCTCCTAAGGGAGCTGGGGGCACCCCAAGATGACACCTAAAAAGTAGTTTTTTTGAATTACTTCGGAAATGACGTAACGATTTTTTTTCATATTTGGAATATGCAATTAAATAATGGATTCGCCCAAAACACTAAAATTTGATGAAATTCAGTTAACTCTTGTAATGGTATTATTTTAACATACTGTATATTACGTTAGATAGGTATGTATGTTAAATTATATTTATTAATTATTGCAATTAATGTAGGTTATTATTTATTATTTGTTATTTGTTATATGTTATAGTTTAGTGTGTAATGTAAATATTGTAAATATGTATTATGTAGAATAAAAGTAGAGTAGATATTAGATTCTCAACTAGATCAGATGTCTTTAAATATATTCCCAATTCCCTTAAACTACAATTAACCTAAAAGGATACTACATGACAATCCAACCATACTAGAAGTATCGCAAACATAACTGGAAATTTATGGGCATAAATTATAATTGAGAATGGGTACCACTAAAAGTAAGGAAGAGGTTATAATTGCGCAGGTAGGAAATAGTGGTGGTCAAACTAATGGTGTAAGTTTCAATGCGATGGGCATAAAAGAAATTATGGAAATGGTCATGGTAATTATATGTATTATAATAATTTTTGGTTACTGTCATGGAAAATGTAAGAAGCAGTTAGAAAAGTCGGAAGAGAAATTGTCCGAAGCCAGGAGCTGGTGTAAGAAGATAGCTGTAATACATTCTTCTTTTTAGTAGTTTTAGGGTAATTTATATAATAAGTTGTAATATGGTGGTTGATATTGGAAGCCGAAAAGAAAAAATGATATATTATTTAATAAAACGAAGTGAAAGAAGTGAAAAATGTTAACCCATATGAAATGTCATGTCCCAAGGAAATGATTTTAGATATCTCCTAGACGAAGTAAGGGTGTTCCACAGAAATTTGAATAAAGATAATGTTGGAAGAAAGACAAGTGAAGAAGTTACTCGTCGTAAGTTAAGAAAACCAGATAAGTTCAAAGATAGTTATAAGCAGTTAGTAGAATTATTTAATAGGTCCGATGCTGATCCTAAGATCAGGGAGGAAATAAAAGCGTATACTGTTTCAATTAATAAATATTTTGAGGGCATTAAATATAATTTAGAAAGTAGGTTAGTTAAAATTCGTATGGAGCAAGCTGAACACAGTGAGGGTAATTTGAGTTCTATAAATTCAGACATAAAAACAGACATTACTTGTAAGCGGTGCTGGCCACGTTGTTACGGTGGTCCTTAAAATTATTCACTGTTGACGATATTCAGGGCTTTAGTTGGCCACCCTGTAACTCCCGCAAACAAAATTTCAAGTTTTTCGTGCAGTGCCCCTTCTCATCAGTACCACAGGGGAGAAGAGGCCTCACACGGCCGACTAGTCAGGTCCCTGGGGTGTGGGTTCCTATGGGGTTCGAGGGTTGAATGACATAAATTCAATAATACTAAATATTTCAGACTAATAAGTATATTTATTAACAAATCTCCGGTTTTGGGATGTCTAGGTACCGAATACCAAACAATACAAACATATAGACCCCGCTTATCGAAAATACCTTATGACTAATTAAAACCCCCGCTTAAAAAAAAGGATCCCCTCCCATTAAATTCTAAATACGTAGATTTGACGATAGATACCTTAAAAGTACCCTATCGATGTGGCCACACGATACTAATACTAATTATATACTATTAACAGCACCATACAAGGTGTTCATATATACACAAAAAAAATTATCTATGATTGCTGTCTAAATTTATCAAAAGGTTACGTAGACAAAAATAATTAAGAACAAAGTATCAAGGTACACGGTACACTAGTGACTACTTAAACGGAATTATGGAAAATAATGGACTAAATCCGAATACTTTAACGTTTCCTCTGGAAACACATCGGGAGTTATTAAACAGAATTTCTTCAGTTACCTGAGTTCAGCTATCTTCCGCCACCTTACCGGTAACCCCCACCATAAACCAAAACACAGGAACACAAGCTAGCATGAGCGTGACTCCAGCAGTCAACCAGATCTCGAACAAGTGGCAGTCCATAGGAATCCGTAACCTTCTCACCAGTATATCGTCCTCCAGACGGACAGACAGCAACAGACACCAATGAATTGACAGCTGCAACCAAGTAGCAACCACAACATACAGCGACTAAGCGGTACACCCCGAAACAACCAGTAGCCACACCGACTCCAGACAGTAAGTAGATCAATACAAGTAACGGGCAAACAAAACAAGTAAGCATCCAACCAGCATCAAGTAGCATCAAGCAAGTATCAAGTAGCATCCAACAAGCACGTACCAAGTATCAAGTAGCCAGTACCAAGTAGCCAGTACCAAGTATCAAGTAGCCAGTACCAAGTACCAAGTAGCCAGTACCAAGTAGCCAGTACCAAGTATCAAGTAGCCAGTACCAAGTACCAAGTAGCCAGTACCAAGTACCAAGTAGCCAGTACCAAGTAGCCCTGAAACAGAAGAAAGTAAACCTTACCTCCATGTGCCCCAGTAACACTGTAGACTCTCTCAACAAAAAAAAAAAGAACGAACTAGCCATACCTGAGGTGTAGGATGGGCTTTATGTGGTCCTTGCTAGACGAGTTTGTCCCTAAGAGGACTTTGGGTAGGAAGACGCCAACCTGAATATAATAAAACTTATAGTACAACGATTCCAAGCCACCATAAAAAAAATAGACTCACCGTCCCTGTGGATTGTCCAAATCCGGGAAGACCCGCAGCTGCACTTTCCAGAAAATACTCCACAACAAACCCAACATAAGAGCAGCTAATTCCTGGTGGATAATGTGCCTGAATCCCCAAATGGAGCAACTAACAATTGCAAACAGCACAAAACCCACCTTAATCCACACGCCGGTCAACGAAAACAAAATGGCTCGTCCCTCTGGACAGTCGGAAAAAGCAATCAGGTGCGTTCGTACGCCGACCTACTCCCACACTGAACAAAACTCTCATAAAAATCCCTCGCATGTCTGGAGAGGATAAGTAATAAGACGAATTACCCTGAACCCACAATCTCAGTCGTTCCTCCTACAAAGCATTAGTTACAAACCAACACAGCAAGTATTTTATGCACATTTCTGAGAGGATCCTACTCGGCAAACACTCGACCACTCCGTCACAGTGGACAACCGAACGCAACCTCGCGCATCTATCTGTCATCCGGCAGCACAGAACAACTGACAGCTACGAATGGCGACAACCAAAACATAACAACCAGAAGACTGCTAAATAGGATAAATCCTGGCAATTTGGACTATAAAACGACAAGGTAGATAAGCACTAATCACAATACCCCTAATTACATGATTTAGACACGACAAGCATGCAAACTATGTCGAATGTAAGGGAGGTTAAGTTCATAAAACCGTATCGTTTTAGCTAAAAATCAGTTCAACAGCTTCCAAGGGTGTATGTCTGGCCTCGATAATTATTCAAGCATAAAACACTGATGCTCTGACCTATTCCAGTGTGCCAAGTGAAGGTTATACCCACAATGTATAATACAAGGTGCGAAGAGCCACACAACCCTCGTTATATGGACAATGCATCGTTTTCAACAGGTGAAATTGGTTCAATCGTCAGAATGAAATAATTCTATTTGTCCCTTTGTAGATGTAACAGGATATTTGTGTCCATCAAACACTGCGAATAACAAGAAGTGAAGTTTAATTCGAGTGCTGTCGAAGGTTAAACGAATGCGCTATGCTTTACGAGCTGGAAAATAGAATGATAAACAAAATATATCCTTTTGCTTGCGGTTTGATAACTATGTGTTCGCTACGCTTACTGGGAAAGATCATAAATACAAAATATACCGTAACACCCCCCCAACTTAAAGAGAATTACCCCGGAATTTTCTCCAGAATGAACTAAACAATTAGCGTTAGAGACTAGCCTAACTCACTATCCTAATCTAATCCTATGAGGCTAAAGAGCATCATAATAACCCGCCTCCGGCTATTATTATTGCGCTATACACGGAACAAAAACTGGGCTTGAAAGGGCATAGGCAGTCGGCCCTACAACTGCCCATTTTGCCTACGACGCAGACGCGCGGGAGTGTTCTCCAAGTGGGCCACAATGACGACCCTTCCGACGGCGGCCGGCAAGAGACCACAGCAGATCATCGGGACGGGGGCACGCAGCAGTGTTAACCAGGCCTCAACCTGGCTAACCAAACCGGTGACCAACTGCGCCCCAAATCCGCCCCGACGTTCCAGGCAATCTCCGCCAACCCCACATCAAAGTGAGCCGCCGAAATGCCGCCGCTCCTGGTCCACCCAGAGTCCCTCTGTGTCTGAAAATAAAGTGGCCTTACAGGGGACTTCTACCCCACGCAGGTATATGCCGCGGTGACGGTATTCGACACCCCCGTCACAGGGCTAGGCCGCCCTAGAATCTGGGAAACCTTCAAACCAACGATCACCCCTAACGACAATCCCTATCGACCATCGACAACATATATCAACACCCACACAAAACCTAACCTCACAATCAATCACGCTTCAACGAAAGTAAAATATCATCACCGCCCATGAAGAATTCAAGGTGGCAACATGGAGAGAACATATCCTCAAGAGAGCTCTGAATCATCCACAATCTGCAATACCTAAACATTTCAACCAAAATACTAAACGGAAGACTCATTAACGTCGTCATAGAGACAGAATCCGATCCAATCGATCGATGGCATCACCAAGCCAAGGGTCCCTACGCCAACATACTCCCCATGCCAACCTCAAATTTCCTCACACGCAGTCATTCACTCAATCAATCCTCTTGCATACCATTACTCATCGGAATCATCACGAGGGTCCAACTTTAAATCTTTTACGTGCCATTCTCCCTTAGGATTCCCATTAGAATCTTGCAGTTCGTAGCGGAGCGATGATAATTTCTTCGAAATCCGGAATGGACCCACAAACTTCGGTGCCAACTTTGCCGTAAAATAATTAGCTGCATTAGATAGAACATAATTCCGTAGCCATACCGAATCTCCGACGGATAATTCAACGGGCCTTCTACGCATGTCGTAGCGCGGTTTAGAACGCTGATATGCGAGTGTCAGACGCTTTCTTACATCTTGAAATAGAGGTTCAAAAGCATCCGAACGATTCAAAGGTAACGGTTGATCGTCACGAAGAGGATGGTCGTGCTGATCCCCAGAGATTACATGTTCTCGGCCAAAATTTATGAAGAACGGCGTATGACCCGTAGCTTCGTGTTTTTGAGTTCTGATCGCACATCCCACTTTCGGTAATAACTTACACCATTGTCGCTGATTATCTGAAACGTATGCCCTCAACATTGTTTTAAGAACGCTATGCATCCTTTCCACCGGATTCGCCTGGGCGTGATACAACGGGTTAAAGGAAATTTTACATTTATACGACTTGCACATTTCGGTAAACAATTTACTTGTGAATTGAGGTCCGTTATCACAAATCAGATACTCGGGGACCCCGAACATAAGAAACACGTTGTCCTCGATCTGTCTTTTAACACTCACCGCAGTAGCTTTGCGTAAAGGGAACAATAGAGCGAGCTTACTAAAATAATCAGAGACAGTTAGAATATGAGTATATCCTCCGGAAGACCTTGGCAGGGGACCCACCAAGTCACAACTTATTACCTGGAATGGGTTGGTAACAGGCGGTCGTTGGCCCATAAGACCAGCTGGCGCTTGCCTTTGAGGTTTGCATGCGATACAAACAGTACAGTTCCGCACATATCTAGCTACATCAGCGCGCATCTGTGGCCAATAATACCGAGTCTTTAGTCTCTCGTACGTCTTATATACGCCCGCATGACCTGCAGTTTCTACATCGTGGTTTTTACGAATAGTCTCCACGCGCGTATCCTTCGGAACCACCACTTTCCACGCATCAGTTGAACCTGTCAACTCGGGGTAGGCTGTCGGAATATGTTTTAGCAATTGTGAATCGCTAACCCGCCACTGGGAATAACGCAGTGGATGTTCCTGTACAGAACGCACCATTTTTGAATACCACCTGTCTCTGACATGTTCCAGTTGCGCCACTTCTATTTTCGCGTCTGATTCGTTTTGGGGGACTGAACGGGATAAGAGGTCCGGCACGACATGATCCTTACCCTTTCTATGGACGATGTCATAATCAAATTGTTGTAGGCGAACGGCCCAACGCGCTAAACGACCGGTAGGCTCCTTTAACTTATTCAGCCAAAGAAGGCTAGCGTGGTCCGTCACCACCGTGAACCTAAACCCCTCTATGTACGGGCGCAGCTTCTCCACTGCCCACAGTACCGCTAAACACTCACGCTCCGTAACTGAATAGTTGCGCTCATGCCGGTTAAGTGTCCTACTTAAGTAGCAAATAACTCGCTCCCCATCTGGGTGCTGTTGAGACAGTAGAGCTCCTATTCCGAACGCAGAGGCATCCGTCTGAACCTGAAACGGCAGCGTAAAATCTGGGCAACTGAGAATAGGGGCGGTAACCAAGGAGTTTTTGATTGCCTGAAAGGAATGTTCACAATCATCGGTCCAATTCCAACGGGTGTTCTTACGCAATAAGTTGGTCAAGGGAGCAATAACCGTCGAGAAATTGGGTATAAATCGAGAATACCACGCGGCAGTTCCTATCATTTGACGCACTTCGGTAACGTTACGAGGTGATGGGATATTTAGAATCGAGCTAACTTTATCGGGATCGACATGCAAGCCTTGGCTATCCACGCGGTAGCCCAAGTACTTAAGCTCATCCAGACAGAATTTACATTTGTCCCGAGATAGCGTCAAACCCGCTTTGAGAAGACGATCAAAGATTTCTTTCAGTGTTTGGACATGCGTTTCAAAGGTTGGCGTGACGACGATTATATCGTCCAGATACACAAAGACGTACGGTTCCAGCTCAGGACCCAGAACTTTATCAATTAAACGCATCCACGTAGCCGGGGCGTTGGTTAAACCAAACGGCATGCGCTTGAATTGAAACAACCCACGACCGGGGACCGTGAAGGCCGTATATTCCCGAGAATCTTCGGCGACCGGAACCTGATGATAAGCGGATTTGATATCTAAAGAACTGAGATAACGAGCATTACCGAGTTTGCTCAAAATAGCCGAGACGAATGGAATGGGGTACGCGTCCTTCTTTGTTACCTGATTTAACCGGCGGTAATCCACACAGAAACGAAAGGTTTTGTCTTTCTTAGGTACCAATAAGATAGGGCTCGACCAAGCTGACTGAGATTTCTCGATGATGTCCTCCCCTAACATACGTTGTACTTCCTCATCAATATGTTTTTGAATCGCCGGCGAGACCGGGTAATACCGCTGTTTTATCGGCTCGGAGTCTGCAACGATTTGATGCTCTAGCAGAGAAGTGCATCCCAGTTTAGTACCCACACTATCAAAATAAGCACCAACAACTGCGTTAAGTTCCGACTGCTGTTCGGTTGTAAGCGAATCTTGCGCGAAGACAGAGTTCACTTGAACAGAGGGTTCGTCACCGTCGAACGTCCAGCATCCATGCCGCAGGTTCGGTACGATGCCCATCTCAACCCAAAAATCTATGCCTAGAATGAGAGTATGTGGTAAATCTGGTACAACTAAGACCTCAATTATCCGGACCTTATCTAACAACTGAATGGGTACATGATAGCGACCTACAATTTTACATGACTGACTGTTAGCAACCGTAACTTGACCGATACTAGAAGATTTCATCATCGGTAACCCTAACGTGCGTAATATCGCCCATCCAGGTTGTCCGACAACAGTTTTGGAGGCTCCAGAATCAAGAAGACCTTTGACCTCTCGACCTAAAATCTTAACGTCTAAATATGGTCGTTGATCAGAATCCATGTGACCCAAAATGAAGTCTAGTACGGGCCTCGTCTGCGCAATCAAGTCCAGTCTATGGCCTTGTTTGACCGAGATAGATGTCCCCGAGATCACATTTCGGTCCGTCTGTGACTCGGACGGTCGTTTCCCGAACATTTAGGGCAAGTGGCAATCGTAACGTTTGCTTGACCACAACGATAACAATATCGTTGGCGCGGTTGGTCGCACTCACGATTTACATGTCCGGTGCGGCGGCAATTCCAGCACACAACTTCCCGTACCTGTGGTAACGGTTCCCCGGGAGCACGCACGGCATTCACCACAGCCTCGGAATTCCCCATAACCGGGCTTTGGCCGGAACCCAAAGATGCAACCCTGTGTGTAAACCGGGAAGAATGGAAGGCAAGAGTAGGCTCTAACATAGTCCGATAGTTAGTCGGCGGAGGAGGAATATTCTGCGCATGAAGATATGTCTCTTCGAAATTACGGCATGACTCCACTAAGTCATCGATAGTCAATATCGGTCGATTCGCCCATTGAGAGGCTAAGTGCATCTGTAAGTACGGAAGTAATCGTTCTCTGATAACTTGAACACGCTCGCGCTCCGATGGCTTCGTCGCTAACCGGTTGAAGTAATTCTCCATCGCGGCGATATACACAATAACCGGCTCAGGATCGCCTTGAGTTCGTTTTTTCAATTCATCCCAAATGTCCCTTTCATAATGATAGGGCAAGAAGGCAGATTTAAGTTTAACCACAAGTTCATCCCAAGACCTTACTTTGTCCTTGATAAATGATCGGTACCAAGTTAACGCATCTCCGGAAAATAGCTCTGCAGAAGCTCTCAATAACTGCTCTTTAGTCGCGCCTCTAGATACACGTAGTTCCTCTATTCTCTCTAAGAAGTTGACAAGACTACTTTTACCGTCAAACCGAACGTCCCATTTACTAATTGCGATAGGTTTACCAGAATAAGACGACTCACGAAACGTCCCTAGGTTCCTTGATCGTGACGAACTGACATCCCTCGAATTATTAGAAACCCTCGCAGATTGCGTAGCATTGTCCCTGTTGCTTGAGCTAAACGTAGGTGTTGGACCTGGTGAACTAGATATAATTCGAGGCGTACTATGGAAAGTTACCCGAGGCCGATCGGTTTCAAGTTCGATCAAATTATCTGGATTTGTAGTTGGACCACTAACCCGCTGATGATTGTCCGTATATACGCCTGAAGGGCCAGCACGACTTGAGTTATGTATAGTTTCCGGGAGCAACGGATTATCAGTGTCGAGCAATGAATATTCTCTATTCACCCTGCCAGTGCTAGTGTCCCTGGTAGCTAATGGTGGTGCCTGTATTTGAGGGCTGGTTCCCGATTCCAACAAATTAGCAACTGAATCAATCTGTTGCATACAACGCGCAGTTAAATTTACTTTATCACGGTTTTGATCTTCAGATAAATTTTCTAACCTTGAAAGTCGTCCGTTTATATGAAGCAAACGCGAATAAATACGCGCATATTCATTGGCTTTATTGTTCACATCGAAAGTATCAATGTCATTACCGAGTTGTTGTAATTTATTCTCGCAAGTATCCAATTCCGACTCGGTGTCTAAATTAAAATCGCGAACATTTGTCGAAAATCCCGATCGCTCACAACGCATTAACCCCCTCAAAATACTTCGTTTTTCCGCTACAGTGCCTTCGGAAGATAACCCTCTGATTTCGAGTTCATAAGACAACTCGTCTCCTAATAGCCGATTAATTTCCATATTGAAAAATGACATTCACTTAATAAAAAAAAAAAATCTCAAAGTCTGTGTTCGTTAGTAAGATCCGCTAGGGATTCGACCAAATTTAATGGCCACTCTAAATTAAATTTCAAAATACTAAGATTACTAAAACTGTCTCGTTTGATCCTGATTCCACGAATTTTTTTAACCTTGTTACCCTGTTTTACATGTAAGCATATATGGCGACAATAATTAAACAGTTATCTCCCCCCCTCAAAAAAATGAGGAGACGAAAGCAAAATATCAAAAAAAAAAAAAATATATTCCTATATCAATAAATACCTAACAGGAATACCCATACAGTATCATAATCAGTAACATACTTATACTAACATATATATAACCAAAAGGGAAAATTTAAATAATATTTAAAATTTAAGCAAAATATTTAAGGTCACTCCGTACCTAGACACTAAAATATAACCTCTAACCACAGGAAATCAACCCCAAACACCATCAAGAAGGTTGGGCGCCATTGTAAGCGGTGCTGGCCACGTTGTTACGGTGGTCCTTAAAA
The DNA here is from genome assembly GCA_963680705.1 of Rhagium mordax. Taxonomy (NCBI): domain Eukaryota; kingdom Metazoa; phylum Arthropoda; class Insecta; order Coleoptera; family Cerambycidae; genus Rhagium; species Rhagium mordax. The sequence continues at coordinate 53,538,189 of OY796656.1, read as the reverse complement.
TTATTCACTGTTGACGATATTCAGGGCTTTAGTTGGCCACCCTGTAACTCCCGCAAACAAAATTTCAAGTTTTTCGTGCAGTGCCCCTTCTCATCAGTACCACAGGGGAGAAGAGGCCTCACACGGCCGACTAGTCAGGTCCCTGGGGTGTGGGTTCCTATGGGGTTCGAGGGTTGAATGACATAAATTCAATAATACTAAATATTTCAGACTAATAAGTATATTTATTAACAAATCTCCGGTTTTGGGATGTCTAGGTACCGAATACCAAACAATACAAACATATAGACCCCGCTTATCGAAAATACCTTATGACTAATTAAAACCCCCGCTTAAAAAAAAGGATCCCCTCCCATTAAATTCTAAATACGTAGATTTGACGATAGATACCTTAAAAGTACCCTATCGATGTGGCCACACGATACTAATACTAATTATATACTATTAACAGCACCATACAAGGTGTTCATATATACACAAAAAAATTATCTATGATTGCTGTCTAAATTTATCAAAAGGTTACGTAGACAAAAATAATTAAGAACAAAGTATCAAGGTACACGGTACACTAGTGACTACTTAAACGGAATTATGGAAAATAATGGACTAAATCCGAATACTTTAACGTTTCCTCTGGAAACACATCGGGAGTTATTAAACAGAATTTCTTCAGTTACCTGAGTTCAGCTATCTTCCGCCACCTTACCGGTAACCCCCACCATAAACCAAAACACAGGAACACAAGCTAGCATGAGCGTGACTCCAGCAGTCAACCAGATCTCGAACAAGTGGCAGTCCATAGGAATCCGTAACCTTCTCACCAGTATATCGTCCTCCAGACGGACAGACAGCAACAGACACCAATGAATTGACAGCTGCAACCAAGTAGCAACCACAACATACAGCGACTAAGCGGTACACCCCGAAACAACCAGTAGCCACACCGACTCCAGACAGTAAGTAGATCAATACAAGTAACGGGCAAACAAAACAAGTAAGCATCCAACCAGCATCAAGTAGCATCAAGCAAGTATCAAGTAGCATCCAACAAGCACGTACCAAGTATCAAGTAGCCAGTACCAAGTAGCCAGTACCAAGTATCAAGTAGCCAGTACCAAGTACCAAGTAGCCAGTACCAAGTAGCCAGTACCAAGTATCAAGTAGCCAGTACCAAGTACCAAGTAGCCAGTACCAAGTACCAAGTAGCCAGTACCAAGTAGCCCTGAAACAGAAGAAAGTAAACCTTACCTCCATGTGCCCCAGTAACACTGTAGACTCTCTCAACAAAAAAAAAAAGAACGAACTAGCCATACCTGAGGTGTAGGATGGGCTTTATGTGGTCCTTGCTAGACGAGTTTGTCCCTAAGAGGACTTTGGGTAGGAAGACGCCAACCTGAATATAATAAAACTTATAGTACAACGATTCCAAGCCACCATAAAAAAAATAGACTCACCGTCCCTGTGGATTGTCCAAATCCGGGAAGACCCGCAGCTGCACTTTCCAGAAAATACTCCACAACAAACCCAACATAAGAGCAGCTAATTCCTGGTGGATAATGTGCCTGAATCCCCAAATGGAGCAACTAACAATTGCAAACAGCACAAAACCCACCTTAATCCACACGCCGGTCAACGAAAACAAAATGGCTCGTCCCTCTGGACAGTCGGAAAAAGCAATCAGGTGCGTTCGTACGCCGACCTACTCCCACACTGAACAAAACTCTCATAAAAATCCCTCGCATGTCTGGAGAGGATAAGTAATAAGACGAATTACCCTGAACCCACAATCTCAGTCGTTCCTCCTACAAAGCATTAGTTACAAACCAACACAGCAAGTATTTTATGCACATTTCTGAGAGGATCCTACTCGGCAAACACTCGACCACTCCGTCACAGTGGACAACCGAACGCAACCTCGCGCATCTATCTGTCATCCGGCAGCACAGAACAACTGACAGCTACGAATGGCGACAACCAAAACATAACAACCAGAAGACTGCTAAATAGGATAAATCCTGGCAATTTGGACTATAAAACGACAAGGTAGATAAGCACTAATCACAATACCCCTAATTACATGATTTAGACACGACAAGCATGCAAACTATGTCGAATGTAAGGGAGGTTAAGTTCATAAAACCGTATCGTTTTAGCTAAAAATCAGTTCAACAGCTTCCAAGGGTGTATGTCTGGCCTCGATAATTATTCAAGCATAAAACACTGATGCTCTGACCTATTCCAGTGTGCCAAGTGAAGGTTATACCCACAATGTATAATACAAGGTGCGAAGAGCCACACAACCCTCGTTATATGGACAATGCATCGTTTTCAACAGGTGAAATTGGTTCAATCGTCAGAATGAAATAATTCTATTTGTCCCTTTGTAGATGTAACAGGATATTTGTGTCCATCAAACACTGCGAATAACAAGAAGTGAAGTTTAATTCGAGTGCTGTCGAAGGTTAAACGAATGCGCTATGCTTTACGAGCTGGAAAATAGAATGATAAACAAAATATATCCTTTTGCTTGCGGTTTGATAACTATGTGTTCGCTACGCTTACTGGGAAAGATCATAAATACAAAATATACCGTAACATACTGATTCAGATTGTTCAGACGAAAGCGAAAATGTGTCGGAGAAATTTGACCTAAGGACTGCAGCAGGGTTACTGCCAGTCATGGATGGTACCGAAAATTCAACAAAACAGCTAATAGACGTCATTGAATTATACGATGCGTTGTTGGATGCTGCGGGTAAAAAATTGTTAACCACGTATGTTTTAAAAACGCAACTTTCTCAAAGTGCGAAAATTAGACTTAACTCAGCATACCGGGTGGCCACGAGACTAGGGCCATGCTTATATCTCTTTCAATTACGAACCGATTTAGAAAATTTGGTACAAGGATATTAGACCTAATTTCGGATGGACATGCAGATATAGTCAAAATGGCCGACTTCCGGTTTCACCAGAAATGCATGTACCTTCGATTTTTTAAATGCATCACCCAGTATATTTTATGTTTTTCGGAATCTACTACTCAAATTACATAGAATAGCGTTGCCAAATTTACATTTTTCTCAAGGAATTTTTCTTTTTCAAATTTATTTTTTACCGTAGAAGGCCGTGATTGGGAAAAAATCCTTTCCAGTTGATTCTAGTAACTCATATTAATAGTGATTTCATCAATTAAATCAATAACAAATGCCTCATGAAAGAATAAAATTTGCCAAACGTGTTTTTTTAAGAAAAAATCATTTTTTTATATGACACTAAGGGCCATAATGCCATTAAATAGCAAATTTAATTACCAATCGAACTGCACCACTTCATCTTTGCCTAAAACTGAAAAATATTTATTTTTACTAAATTGTAAAATAGGTATGTAATTCTCAGTTTATTTTGATAAAATGATAGTTAGCCATGGAAAACAAAAGGTGTCTAATGTAATGACAACATTAAATTAAAATAAATTCAGTTTTAACTTCATCTAATTTTGACAATGCATTTAACAGTTTCTTCCCAAATGGAACATAATAACCAAAATCGTTATTCTCGAAATGAACAAATCGATATGATTTTAGTACAGGGAATGTCACAAAAACGCTATTAATGCAAGTGCCCTGTACGCTGCTCGTTTTCCTTTAAGGCAGCATCCACCAAGAACTTATTTTAGAAAATTGGAAATATTAAGAAAAGATCCAACTAATCAAAACCACGAATTTATCGTCAATGAAGAGGCAGAAATAATTCTCTACATAGATTAATACTTAGCAACGGTGGCATATACAGTACCATAACATACATTATTTCTTGACATTTAGTTATTTTCAGACAAACAATTTCAATATTTTTATTTCGAACTGGAATTTCTACCACAACCGATGCCATTACACTTTTTACGCCGATAAGCACTCCGCCTCCTAATTTCTTTTCTGTATAGACACGATCCCGATCATATCTAAAGACATTGTATCTGTCATCAAATAATTCACTATTATACACATCATCTGCCAACCATGTCTCTGTTAACAACACCAGATCATACTCCGTATTAAGAATGTTCAAATAGAAGTCTTTAATTTTCGTATTAAGGCCACGACAATTCTGATAGTACATATGCCAATTTTTAAGTCCATTGTCCTTCACTGGTTGCTATTTGCTTTTTCCTATTGATGCTTTCTTTAACTTGTTCCTGAAAACTTCGCATTCATTGGACCATGCAGCATGATTAATATTTAGGCTAAGACCACATTTATCATTTTGTGTTTTACAATTAATGCACTTATAGTCTGTTATTGCTACTGTACATTCCTTTAATGTATGATCCATTGAGCATTTTGGGCAAGCCTGATGATTTCTACATTCCTGGGCAAAAATGTCCAAACCCAGAATATTTAAAACATCTAATAAATTGATTTTTCACCTCATACACAATGTAACGCTCAAAACCTATATACACTCGTGATCTATCCCATAACTTATTGCATGTTTCTTCCTGAGTCTCGATTACCACCATATTTACCTCACCCTTATCAACTATATTACGAATTTTCAATTTATTGTTGCATGCAAATTGCCTATTTTGAGATATTATCTTTTTTAACAGAACCTCTTTATCATTACACTCGTCTTTATCAACACCAGCTATCTTAAACACTTTCTTTTTGATTGCCTCTCTAACCTCATATCCATCTCCTAAATTATTTGAGGATTCCTGCATAATTTTTCCTAAAGCTTCACCATCATTACAACTCAGTATAACTCCACCATTTGAGATTTTATGCATACTACTAATGCCTACAGATAACTTAGCTAGATCTATGGACTTCTTCAGATCCGCCACAGTGATTTTATTGTCCTGTTGAACATTTGGTAATACTACAAGTTTTCTATTCAGGTTCTTCTTTACAACATTAGCATAACCACTTCCCCCAGGTTGACTGTTAGATGGCTTTTCAAGATTTATTATATTATCCATAAGTTGTCTCTGTTCATTTTCGAGATCTGAACTCGATAATGTTTTCCTACCCGAGACAGTTGATTTGGCCACTTGGGCTGGAGTATATTTAGTATCAATATTATTACCATCCGATTCATTGTATTTAATTTTATTCTCGAGACCTTCAATCTTATCATATAGTAACTTAATTATTTCGTCTTTATCTCTCACTATTATTTCCTTTTGCGCAACCAATTCCTCCAACAAACTTATCTGTTTTTCTAAATTCACTGTTTCAATTGATTTTGAAGTTGTTTTCTCTTCACAGCAGATAATTCTATTCTCTCCTACTAATTTGACACTTTTCATTCTTTCCGCACAGCTGGGATTGAAAACACCTCCACATTTTGCACAGACTACCACTGATACTGTTTTATTCTTACAGCATTTAAAATATTTTGCATTGATTTCAGGGTCAGGGTCATCACCTGAATCCCCAGCCATAACTCATATAGTCCGCCTCTGACTACAATCACAAAAACTAAAAGTTTTTGCTCAGATTACTTTTAACAGTTTTTATAATCAGATAATGATTTTATAAATTGATAAATTCACAATAATTTAATGTTTATAACAATATTGATGAGCAATCAACAAACAAACTTGATTTATATATATCACAAATTTGTTGCCACAATTTACACTACATAATGATACAAGTTAAGACAAATTTTGATAACTTATACACTAAAAACATTCAATTTTATCCTAGAGCATATAATTTAGTGCTTACTGCTCACACAGAACTTACTACGAAATGGACAGAAGAATGTCAGAATGCTTTTGAAACCTTGAAAAATTACTTAAAATCTTCACCCATACTACAATATCCTGATTTCTCGGCTGATAATATTTTCACATTAAAAACTGATGCATCAGGGTATGCAGTTGGGGCCGTTCTTTCTAATGGAAATGGCAAGCCTGTTGCATATGCGAGCAGATCACTTAATAAAGCAGAGAAAAATTATCCATCGTTACATAGGGAAATTTAGCCATAACATGGGCCGTAAAACATTTTCGTCCTTATTTATTTTCGAGGAAATTTGTCACTTACACGGACTGCAGACCTTTAATTTATTTGTTTGGACAGACAGACCCCTCAAGTAGACTTACAAAATGTAGACTTGTACTCGAAGAATACGATTTTACCATAAAATATGTCAGAGGAAAGCACAACGTAGTGGCGGACGCGTTATCTAGGGTTGAAATTTTGTCTGATGAATTGAAAAATATGTGTAACGTAATAGACAGTTCATTGTATGTTATAACTAGAGCACAAGCTAAGAAAAGTACAGAAAAGCCAACTAGGTGTTTTCCTAATTCTGACAAAAGGACTGTCCATCCCGGAATCATAGAATTATTAAAACCACCAAAAGAGGCATACCAGTTGTGTCCTATGGAACGAAGCGAGTTTGATAAATTGCTAAAAAGTGAAAATTACGATTTTCATGTTGGGACTTTAATTTGTTCAAAGAGGTTACAAATTATTTACTTATGTCAGGATAGTCGATCAGCGTTTCACTTAGGTAATACGTTGAGTCACCTGCAAGTTATTTGTAAGAAATATGAAATTCCGGAAATAGTCATATTTAAAAATGAAAAGTGCGCACTAATATTAAAAGAAATAATAAAGTTCCCAAATGAAATAAAGAAATCTGGTATTAAAATAACTATAGTAAGAGGTGTTACAAATATAAATGACTTAGAAACTAGACAGTTAAATATAATATAGGTGATCAAGTTATGCTGAAATTAGAGGAAGGTAGCAAACTTGATGCATGTTATAAAGCTCCGTTTATAGTCAATGAGGATAGGTCTCCGAATATTATAATAGATGTAGGAAATAATAAATTATATTTTAGTATTTTAAGATTTATTTTAAGTTCAACATCTTGTAATGAGAAATGTATTTTCTTGAATACAATAAATGATTGATTGATTGATTGATTGAAATAATAAATTAGTTACTGTACATAAGAATAGGGTTAAGCAATATAGGGAGCAAAAATGAAGAAAAAAAACATAAGTATTTTTTCTCTTTCCTCTTCCGCGGGAGGTGTAATGGTATTATTTTAACATACTGTATATTAAGATAGGTATGTAGGTTAAATTGTATTTATTAATTATTGCAATTAATGTAGGTTATTATTTATTATTTGTTATTTGTTATAGTTTAGTGTGTAATGTAAATATTGTAAATATGTATTATGTAGAATAAAAGTAGAGTAGATATTAGAATCTCAACTAGATCAGATGTCTTTAAATATATTCCTAATTCCCTTAAACTTAAACAAGTAACCTAAAAGTATACGACCTACATGACAATCCAACCATACTAGAAGTATACTACACTTTAAATACATTTTTTAGCCCTCACAAGTAACATTTTTTCCCAGAAAAAGCCACTGCATTGCTAAAGGGTAAAGAGTTCTTAATTTTTAAATAGAATGATTCAATATCTAACTTTTCTTTCTTCTGTAAAATTTTGCTTGGATTAACCGTTTCTGAAGAAATGTAAAGAAATCTGCAGTATATAAAAAAAATAGCTCTGCTCAGAAAATTATCAACAAATTTGTATTTTATATTAAGTCAGTGTTTATGGAAAGTCGATATGACAGACTGTGAAGTTTCTGAGTTCCTCCTTTTTTCCGCTGCGGATTGTACAGCCAAACCAGATCTCCCACCTTAAATCCTCCTAAACTATCCTTACGGTCATAACAAGCCTTCATTCGGTTTTTTCTAGAGATGGGTTTACTCCCGGAGTTTTAAATTTTTGGGAATATTCCCTTCCCAAAACTCCCGGAATATTGAATTTGCTATAGAATTTCACCCAAAACTCCGTGAATTTTGCCAATGCTCCTGGGAATTTCGAAAAATTGTGCATGTTTTGATAGTACTGATTTTTCCCTTTTCAGTAATACCAAGTATATCATATTTTTTTTATAACTAATGAATTATATTTAAAAAAAAATATAGAAAATAAACTTTAAATTTTATTACTAAACCTGCGGTGTTCATTAAACAAATACATAACACAACATGTTTATAAATCATTTTAGTAAATATAACAAGTTTTTCCTATTCAACATTTGCAAATAACAAATTTATGTTGTTTTTAAGAGCGTGTCACGTGCTAATTGGCATGATTTTGATATAAAACAACGATTTTAGGTTATTAGGATTAGGATGCTCCCAAATGGGAATATTCCCAAACAGGGAATATTCCCATTTGGGAGCATTCCCGGCCGACCCATCTCTAGTTTTTTCACACTAAAATGACAGTTGAAAAGTACATTTCGATTGTAAGTTAGAAAATAGCTATTTCTGCAACCAGTTACAAAAGACTTTATTTAGTGTAACGAGTGGATGTTTGCGAGACGAGCGAAGCGAGTTCCCGCAAAATGACACGAGTTACCTACACAAAATGGTCTTTCATAACGTGTCACATACAAGATTTTTTCTAATTTTAAATATCTAAAAATAAAATTCTTTAAATAAAATGTTTAAAAATCACAAAAAATTAAGTATTCATGTAATCATAAGGTTTGTTTCTACAAAGAATTTGTGATAGTTTGCAAACTGTGTCTAGTGCGCATGATCGATTTCAAACAGTTTGCAAATGGTTTCGAATCAGTTTGGAATTTTGCTTGTAAGAACGCCATATTTTTTATATTTATGCAATCAGCATAACTGGGATAATAATTTATTTATAAAATGAATCATAAAACATCACATGAACTATTACTAGGTACCAAAAATTGGACAAAACAATTTAATCATTATTTTCACATATAATTCAAAATGGGCATTGCTTATTTAGATAAAAAAGCGGATTTATTTTAATTACCTACAAAAAGAAAAAGAAGGGTAATAAATTAAAATTAGATAACTTACTGGTTAGATTCATAGATTTAAAATTAAATGTTAGATTCTGGTTAAATTATCAAAGCGCATGCGTCTGTTTCTCAGTTTGCATTCGATCCTCAAACCGCTTTGACAGTCAGCAAACTGTTTGAAATCAGTTTGCAAATTTGTAAGAACGTCCAATTATTAGTTTGAGTTTGAGATCGGAATTGTAAGAACAGCCAAATCGTAATTGCACAGGTGTCTGATAGTTTCAAATGGTTTGATGTACTTGTATAAACAAACCTATAGTTACCTTTGTTTCTGTTATTACGCATTTAATTTTAATATCAAAAGCGACAAATGACAAATGTCATTAATTTAGTGCATAATGCAGCACATAATATCATGTCAAATTCAACAAATAAAACTTCTCCAGGAGTTAATTTGACAAATTTCACAAATTGTGTACCTAATTAATATTTATAATTAAAAAATAATAATTCCTATAAACTGTAATATGTTTTGAATATACGTTGTTTCTATTTCTTCTTGAGAGTTCTTTATTTTTCTTAACTGGTGATGTAACGAACTTTTCCTAACTGGTGATGAAAAGTAGAACGTTTTGACACTTACGTCAGTTTTGAAAAGTGTAATTTTATATGTCAAAATTAGAAAAATATATTTATCTTTTATTGAATATGTATTTATTTATTATTTATATATTGTCTGAGTGTATACTTCTATGACTATCTGTCTTTATGTTTTTAAGTTTTTATTTATATGCCTACTTATATTTATTTATTTAATTTACTTCTGTAGACAAAATGTACATTTGTATAGAAATAGTCACATGTAACTATTTTATGTAAAAAACACAAGACAAATACAAAATATAAAAACCAAATACAAAATACAAAGTACAAAATACAAAGTATAAAAACCAAATACAAAATACGTATAGGACATACAAAAATAAACTATGACGACCTAGGTATACGACACACATTTATTTTTTACATAAATGTAAAATTTAAAAAGTCATCGATACTATAAAAGCTATTTTCTAAAAGAATGTCCCTAACTCTTTTCTTGAATCTACTTATATTTGGTTCAGTCTGTATAGATAGTGGAAGGTGATTAAATAGTTTAAGTGGAACTATGTAGGAGCTTCTGGCAGTTAATTCAAGTCTGGAACTTGGTATGTACAGATCATTGGCTTGTCTTGTGCTATACTGATTAATATGTTTACATTTCGGGAACTTTCAATAATTTTTGTAGACATATATTACACATGCAAAAATATATACAGAATATATTGTAAGAATTCTAAGTTCTCTGAATAAACCTCTACATGAGTACCTGGGATTGACAAAACATATACATTGATAATTTTTTTTTGTTGTATAAACACTTCTTGTATTTTAGGGGAATTTCCCCAACAGAGAATGCCATAACTAATTGCCGAATGGACAAAAGAGTAATAATAATTTTTTAGAATCTGCTTGTGAACAGATTTTCTAAGTTGAAATAATGCGTAGTTGTAAGAGGCGAGTTTATTTTTTACAGAATTTATTTGTTCGACCCAGGATAAATTTGAATCTAAAGTTAGACCAAGGAACTTAACTGCGGCTTGTTGCTGCAAACTTATTCCATCCATTCTTACGAGTAAACTATGGTCCTGTTTTTTTGTGGAAAACACCATAAGATTGGTCTTAGTTGCATTTGGAACGACGCCATTATGCTTTGACCAGTTTATGAGATTTTCATTACATGTATTTAGACGAGATGTTAAATCAATATTATTAGAAGTTGAGACTGATGCAGAAAAGTCATCTGCGAACAGTGTTGCCATATCACATTCTACGTGTTTTACCAAGTCATTTATATATATAATAAATAATAAGGGACCGAGTATACTACCCTGCGGTACTCCAGTGCTAATACCTTTTAATTCCGATTTATATATTTTATTTTTGTTTTGTAATGAGACAAGTTGTTGCCTACCTGAGAGATACGACTTTATCCATCTTAATGGTTCACCTCGTGCACCATAGTGTTCGAGTTTTTGCAGCAGTAAGCCATGGTCTAATGTATCAAAAGCACGACTGAAATCATAGAATACACCTGCACTTTTTTGTTTGTTATCAAGTGATTTTCAAATATGTGTATACAGATTATTCACCACATCCTGAGTTGAATACCCCTTTCTAAAACTGTGCTGTGCGTCTGTTAATATTCTGCATTGATCCACGAAGGCACTTAATCTTATAAAGTAGGCTTTTTCAAATATTTTTGAAAAGACTGATAACAACGCTATTGGTCTATAATTGGTTATGTCATGTGCGTCTCCTTTTTTGTGAATAGGAATAATCACTGATATCTTTAACTCATCTGGGAATTTACCTTCTTGAAATGATTTGTTCACTAGATCTGTTATTGGTTCGACTATATAGTCTATAGCATGCTTAAGAAGTGAACATGGAATGTCATCATAACCTGAAGAATTTTTATTAGTGACTGAAAGAATGATGTCTCTAATTTCTTTGCATGAAAACGGTTTTAAGAATAATGACACATTATTAGCTTCCGCACTATTTAAATTATTTCGTATATTAGAGCTCCCGATGAGTTGCTGCACAGATTCTATAAAGTAGTTATTAAATTCAGAGGATGCATGTTGCATGTCATTAATAATTTGGTTTTTATTAGAGTAGAATTGAGTGTCACTTATTTTTTGTTTTAACTGAATCTCATTTTTAATAATTAATCATGCGGTTTTACTTTTATTTGCGGAGTTTTGATATAGCGAGTCATAATAACATTTTTTAGTTTCATTAATACATTTCGAATGCTCCTTTTTAATTTTTTTATATTTAGTTAATGAAGCATGATTATTATTTATTTTGGACTCTTTATGTAAGTCTCGAAGTAGTTGGCCCTGATTTATAATTTCTCGCATTATCCAGTTGTTAGATATTTTATGATTTGGTGTTTTTTGTGTAGTTATCACTGGAAATGATAAGTCTACTATTTCTCTAAATTCTTTAATGAAATCTGAAAAAGGTTGGTTTACCAGTCGAAAGTCTGCATTTTTTAAATATCGTTTAAATTGGACTATGTTCTCGTTAGAATTGAGGTATCTTCTTGATACAATACTATTTGTGTCATTGTGTATATTATATTCGTAAGAAACCATTTGAGCAAAATGATCAGATAAGTCTGTAAAAATAATTTCAGGATTTAGGGAACTTACCTCAATGTTTGAAAATATGTTGTCAATCCCAGATTTTGATGTACCCTGTACTCTGGTGTATTCAGTAAAGCACTTTTTTAAACCATACGATAAAAACAAATTAGCTACATCGATTGAGTCCAATGTATCCCTCATAAAATTTACGTTAAAATCTCCACACACAAACATAGGGCCCTTAAATGATTTAAAATTTTCTAAAAATGATTCTAAGTTCGTTTTAAAATAATGTAGGTCTGCGTCCGGAGATCTATGCATACAAGTTACATTGATTTTGAATTTGTTTAAACAGACATCAATACTCGAGAATTCAAATAACTTTTCACTCTCTCTGACAAATTTAATTTTCCTAATTTTGTAGTCTAGAAACCTCGAAATATAAATCGCAGTTCCACCACCTTTACATTCTTTTCTACAAAAATAGTTTGTTAATTTATAAGAATCGAGTTTTGTTAGCATTAGTTCATCTTCACTTAACCAAACTTCAGACAGACATATAACTTCCGGAAAGTCCATGGATTTGATTAAGACGTTTAATTCGTTTAATTTATTTTTTAAACTGCGCATATTTAGATGAAATATTCTCAGTTTATTACCTCTGTAATCGCAGGCTCCTGTTGAGTTTGCGGTATACGAGAATTTTTCGAGGCTGGATTCCGAAAATTTGTACCAGGACCACCGGGCCGAAACATGAATCTACCCACAGCAGCTCCCATAGGCCATATATTAGGTTCATAGACGTCTTTTACATGACTTAAGGGAAATGACACAATGAATGAACACTGCCTATCAGTTGTATTTAACCGATCACATTTAAATTGAATATGTGGTGCAGTCTGTTCGAGATAGTTTATTAGATTATCTGTTGTCATTGAAGAATCTATCCTGTAGACATGTAAAAACCCCAATCGGGGTATCGTTTTTACGGTATTAATTTGATTGTTTGAGCCAATGATTGGTTTATGTTTGTTATATTTTTGATATCTGTAATTACCAGTACTTTGGTTTTTATTAATTTCCTGCGTTCTATTATTAAACTGCTTCTGAGTTTTTTCGGTAATAGTGTTTAACTGTCCTGCTGTATTTGTATTTGGGTCAATACTCCTGGGTATGGAACTCCCTTGATTGTTTGTTGATATGTTTTTACATTTATCAGCATAACTTTTTCCGGTGTCCCAAGTTTTTTGATTCCTGCGTTGTTTTTGTTGATTCGGGTTTTTTCACATTAGAATATGTGTTGGCTTTCTTTACGCTATTGGTCTGCGAAATTGATGAAGATGGCGTAGATTGTACCGTTTTATCATTTGTGTAGTTATTAATTTGTAATTTTAAATAGTTAATGAAGTCACTCTGTTCTTCTGTCCTTTTCTCTAGGTGAAAAGATAACTTTCTCACCATGTCAATTTCGTTTAAGAGTTTTTGATAAGTCACTTTAATGTTGTCAAATGTTTTATTTGTACACAATATTGCCGGTAATTCCTGACGGTTTTGAAACACTTCGTTATTCAGTGCACACTCGTCAAAATCACATTTATTTTTAACAAAGTTTTTTAACATTTCACTGGTTACACTAACTGGTAGTTTTTTCCATAATATTAAATCAACTAATTCATCCTTTTTTAGCTTCTTTAGTTCAGAGCTCACGAGAGCGACATCCACACTTGCCGCCATTACTACTTTTATATACAAATACTTTGTATTTAATTCCGATACTTTTCATGTAAAAGTCGTATGGAAATAAAGTTATTCTATTCTATATTATTTTTCAGATTAATATCAAGAATGTTAGTAAGAAATCCAAATAAAAGATCTACATTAGCAGAAATAACTAAGCACCCATGGTTAAGTAATGGAAAACAGGAAAACCCTGATATGTTACCATTAGTTTCAAAGGAGCAATTATTAGAAGAAGACCACAATTTAATAGTACAAAAGATTGTAAATGGAAACATAGCTACAAAAGAAGAAATACTTGAGTAAGTAACATACTCACATTTTTTTACTTGAAACTTTTTTGCATTGATTAGTTGAAGATATAATGGACATTATTTTACTTTAGCGTGGTATGTAGGAGGAAGGACTTGTAAATCGTTATTCTATTATTGTTCCAATAGACGAATAAGTTGTTACGTTACTTGACTACTCCATTTTATTTATAAAAGAAATTATTATCAAAACAACTATTTGAAACCAACACAAACAGCAACAAATGTCAAAAGTCAAAAAACAATCGAAAACACTGAGCGAATGTGTGTATCGATGGAATGAGTCGCGCACAGATCCTTTGATTCGTGCAACTTTACCAACACGAAACGGGAATGGCGAGTGACGAACGCCGATAGGCGTGCGTCAGGTACACACATGCAGCTTTCGCCGAGTAACCACTCGCCTTTCGCCAAAAGCAGCATGTGTGGCGCCGGCTCTCTAAACGGTATGGAAACATTGTCACAGCATATAAAACAACAAAACAATCAGCGGTATATGTGCCGCCCTTTTAATTAACTCAGCATATTGCCGAGCAAGACACTTCGGTGTAGAACATAGTATAAAGGCCGTTTTCACACACACCGATAAAGCTGGAATCGGGTCCGAATCCGTCATCGGACGTAATGTAATTAAATGTAATCTTTCATACGTAAGCCGCTCCGAAATTACTGCCGGTCCAAAATCGGGTCCTACTTCGTGCAATCGGAGATGCTCCCTACAAATCGTATACCGGCCCGCCCCTCACTTTCCCCTGCAGACCAAACTAATTTTTATCAACACCCGCATCGCATTTTGGATCTGGCATGAGGCATGAGTAGATTATCGTTTCATGTGAAAAGGTTATCTAGCAATCCTGAGGCGGAGCCGGTACCGAATGTAATAAAAAATCGTTGCGTGAATAAGGCGTAAGCGCGGTTTCACACACACCGACATTATCGGTGTCGGTATTTTGTAGTCGTAATGACGGTAAGTCTGTCAGTAGCGTGGCGATCCAATTAGTAGACGATTGTCGAAATTGTGAAAAATATAGAAAATTTATTATATTTATTATATTTACCAAAAAAAAAAAACACATTACAGTTATTGTTATCGATAGGTTTCTTGTGGTGAGAAATCATAATTTCATATTAGCATTGACCTCAATTATACATAGCATTGACCTCAATTATACAAGGCGTCACATACAATGCATTAAATGAAAAAGATGTGTTTTATTTTTTTTGAGAATAGCTGAACAGCCATCTTTATTTAAAATTATAATGTGTTTGCTAATTCTAATTAAAAAAGTTATCTTGTATTAAATCACTAAAATCAGCCGTTTTTGAGGTATTTAACGATTAAAAGTTAACTAAATTACATAAATATTACTTACATGATAATTTCATTATGTAATTCAGTTAACTTTTAATAGTTAAATATCTCAAGAACGGTTGAATTTAACGCCTTAAAACAAGATATCTTTTTTTACTTAGAATTAGTGATTACATTATAATTTCGAATAAAAATGGCCGTTCAGCTATTCTCAAAAAAATAGAACACATATTTTTAATTTAATGTATGCCCTGTATAATTATTATTATTCTTATTATTATTAATTTATTTACAAAAACATTTACATTTTACAAAATAGTATTTATAAGGTTATGTGTGTTAAATAACTAATTAATATGTATTGTGCACCTAGGTAGACATACCTGTGTGTGCCGCTAATTAGTAAAAGTTCCTAAAATTAAGTTTAGATGTATATGTACCTTAATTACAATTCGTACTTACAATTTAGTTGGTAAATTTTATATGGTAAATTTAGACTAATAAATAAAACGTTATAATATTATTTGTAATTCTACGTACGGGTCTTTATAGTAGGCTATTTATATAGTGACTGTTTAGATGAATAAATTTTTTGCACTTGTTTATAAAACTGTTATATTTAGTTGTAGTTCTTATATCTTGAGGTAAGATATTAAAGATTTTTGGTGCTAAAATAGTTGCAAATCTTTGATTTGCGTCGTATTTCCTAAATGGTACAATTAACTTTTTATTTACTTTATGTCTAGTTTGGTAGGAGTGATTCACAAAGTTTTTATTTGTAGTTTTAAATATACAAGGTGTTTCTAAATTGACTACCATAAATTTAAGAGCTTGTAGAGAACGTTAAAATAAAACTAAAACCTCTATACAGTTTCGTCGAAAAACGCTTTGTTTTCAAAATACAGGGTGTTATGGTGTCGACTGGCAGATCAGTTATTTAGCTATATCTCTAAACAGAGTAGGCAGAGGAATCTAAATTTTTGTGAGCGAGTGTTACTTAAGACTACCGATGACTATAATATTTTAAATCTGATACCACCATTCAGAAAAAAGAAAAAGCGTAGAAAAAGGGGTAGCATAACACTTTTTTGTTAATAAAAAATTTGCTCTCAGATGTTTTGAAAATATCGTCTCATTTTCAAATTCCCCAATCAAAATGCTATAATAAAGATGCTCTTATTAAATATCTCCAGAGGCGTTCGTTTTCGAGATATTCACGGTTTTATGTGGTACCTACTTAATTTGCGAAAAACATTAAAAAGGGGCAATCATCACAAGGTAGATAAAAACAAAAACAAATGCAACTCAAACCTGCTTAACTGTCAAGAAATTACATTTTAATCTCAAAGATGCACTTCTTAACAAATTCATATTGAAAATTTCCTTTTTTTGATTAATCGTTCAGTAGCAATATTTTATAAAAAGTACTAAAATGGTAAATTACACATGTGCGGAAGTTTTTATTTATCTTGTACATTATTAAAATATTCTACCTTTGCTTTGCTATGTTATTGACTAAGTAGTACATTAAAAAATTTTTTTTAAACACGTGAGTATTGCCACATAAAACCGAGAATATCTCGAAAACGAACGCCTCTGGAGATATTTAATAAGAGCATCTTTATTATAGCATTTTGATAGGGGAATCTGAAAATGAGACGATATTTTCAAAACATCTGACAGCAAATTTTTTTTTAACAAAAACGTGTTAGGCTACCCCTTTTTCTACGCCACTGAATGGTGGTATCAGATTTAAAATGTTATACAGTCATCGGTAGTCTTAAGTAACACTCGCTCACAAAAATTTAGATTCCTCTATCTACTCTGTTTAGAGATATAGCTAAATAACTGATCTGCCAGTCGACACTATAACACCTTGTATTTTGAAAACAAAGCGTTTTTCGACAAAACTGTATAGAGGTTTTAGTTTTATTTTAACGTTCTCTACAAGCTCTTAAATTTATGGTAGTCAATTTGGAAACATCTTGTATATATACAGTTGCTAAGATAATATAGATTTCGAATGTTTAATATACTTTCGTTATAGAGACACTCGGTTGAATATAAGTTATTTTTGAAAAAAATTGTCCGCAATATATAGTTTTGAACTACATTGAGTTGATTTAAGACATTGTTGTAGAGTCCACCCCACACTATGATACCATATCTGAGGAGTGACTCTACTAAAGATTTATAAATCTGTGTTATTAAATTTTTTGTTAAGATCTTGCGTATCATATAAAATTTATGAATTAGGCGCCTAATTTTATTTGTTAAATTATTATTATTATTATTACAACAATCTTTATTTAGAATTTTTCTAATATAAGTTATACAAACTACAGATGATGAGTAAAGCGTACAAACATTTATAATTACGTACAAACAAATATTTACACACACATCACGAAAGAATATTATTACATCGACTTAATATGTTTAATAATAGATCTTTTAAATTGACTTACGGGTCTATTCCCATTCGCAATATTAAAATTAACAGTCCGTTAAAAACATTAACAGAAACTCTTAACGGAATTGGTATTCTTGTTACACTCTTGACAGTTAAAAATTAACCCAAATCCGTTTATTTATAAAGGATGGTTAGAGGCACCCTTTAAAAATTACCTGATCTGTTTATTGGAATAAAATCATAAAATGGTGTCCGCAGAGTAAAACCAGCATATTTTTTTAAATTAATTTCCGCCTTTCCGTGTCTTTTTCGGTGTTTTCCCGTTTTCTAGATTAGAAGATATTACACACGTTTTTTTTTACATTTTGAGTATAGAAATAAGTATATGGTTAAAAATGGCAGTACCAGCTCTTTTTTATGAAGAATTAAGGCGATTAATAAAATAACTGCTTTATTTTTGGAAAAATGTAAAAAATCAGTGTTATATCTTATAAAAATTCTTGTAAAAGTACGGCGACTTCAAGGTAAACATTTTCATATTAAAATTTATTCATACAGTTTCTGCATTTTCATCTGCCATCTCCTTTTATATTATATTAATAATTTATAAACCACGAAAAGGTGAAAATGGTTAATTTAGAAAAACAGAGGTTATGATAGTAGAATGTAGAATAATATGATCATAGATACATAGAAACAATAAACGTAAACAGAGAAATACTAAAATAGTTCATGGAATTTTCACTATAATTATTTTTCTATGCATTAGTAGCTAGCTTCTGTAATGTGAATTAAACGGATCTGTTAAACGTGGGTATATTAGATGATCCGTTAAAAATATCCCCTGTTAACTTAACGGAATGTTAAAAATCAAAATATTAACAGATGTGTTAATTTTAACGGACGTGAACGAGAATAGACCCATTAATTTGTTACACATTTTAAGATATGCAGGTAATATATTATACTCATTTAGACCCCTGTAGAATATAGAGTTCCTAGTACTAGAGTAATTCCACCTAGCCAAATGAAAGTTATTAATATTCCTGGTATTGTGATTATGTACTTCTGAATTATATACAATAAATTCATCAAAATAAGAAGGCAAGAGATTGTTTATTAACTTGAAAATAAATATCGTCACCATATAATAGAATCTTTTAGAGACACAAGTCCATTGTAGCATGTCCATCATAAGCGTAATACTAGTGTATCTACTACATTTAAGTATAATTCTCATACCCCGATTTTGCAGTTTTTGAAGAGACGCTATTTTATTTTGGTTAAATGAGTGCAATAAAGTATCACAGTAGTCAAAGTGCGGTTGTATAATACTACTATAAACGGTGATCTTAGACTCAACTGATAAGTTTTGCGCAATACGACTAAAAAAGTACATTTTTTTAGATATCTTTTTATATTCCTGAAGAGGGGTTGGAACCTTTGGTGTAGAACTTACACTTGGAGTAGTTTTCCACACACACCAAAACACTTTTGCACACACTCGACGCGCGTTTTGCCAACCAAGTTGACATCATCGGAAGATGATTAAAACTAACCAGTTTTAATCATCTCCCGATGATGCCACGAAACGCGCGTCGAGTGTGTGCAAAAGTGTTTTGGTGTGTGTGGAAAACTACTCCAAGTGTAATATCTTTTTATATACATAATTAAAATGAGCATTAAATGATAGTGAATTATCTAGCTTACACCCTCGTTTCTAGAATGTAGGCAATTAATATTAGAAAATAATTACGAAATCTTTTCGGTTTGTGAAACTTGGCTTAATAATGATATCCCTAATAATGTAATACATATTGAGGGCTATAAAATATATAGACATGATCGAAATTCTAGGGGAGGTGGTCTTTGCATATTTGTTAAAAATACTTTATGTACATCACTTATTGATTTAAGAAGAGACGTAAGAGAACAATTGTGGATAAATTTAAAATGTGAAAGAGTAACCTTTGCAGGGGTTGTATAAAGACCTCCAACTCTAGATTCTAATATATTTTTGTCTGAACTTGAGGATAATTTAGGATTAATTTTTCCGACAGTTGATGTCATAATATGCACGGGCGATTTTAACATCGATTTGTTAAAATTAGGTAATGTAGATAATCTGTTTTCTGTTTTAGAGTCATTTAGTTTAAGCCAAATTATAGATAGATGTTACGGGTTGAATTTTCAGTCAACCCTGTAACCAAGATTTTAACCTAGTAGTGATCAGTTTTGATAAGGTAAGGATATGTTTTAAATAGTTTATTGAGCTTAAATAAAAAGATACATAAATAATATCGTATGTGTTCGAAGTTCAGATACATAGCCTCAATTTCTTTGCTCCCAGGGTATAACAGATCTTCTTATATTTGAGTCACTCACGTCTTCTATTTGCAACTTGTTATTAGGAAGGTGTCTGGTTACTTCGTGTAGGTATACTTCATTTAGGTCGTCGTGTGCAGCGATGGATACAAATCGATACCTCTTCGGCAAGCCTAAAATGGAACATAGCTAGTTAGATTGGTGATGCTAGTAAAGTATGTATCTTCTTACCTGTAGGTTAGTTATTTATTGAGTTCCGAACTAGTGTCCAGATAAGTCATGTTAGTCAAGTACGAAGACCCTCCGAGGTTATAGGATCATGGCCAACCTTCGGCTATGTAACATATCAGCTAGGGAAAACGAGTAGTGTATGATTTGAGATGCCCAGGCTACTATTCCTGGTATACTGACAGCTTCGCTTCAGGCCTAGAAGTGAAAATATGAATAGGTTAATACAAGTGATCTCAATTGGAAAGTGCGAACCTGGTCGCACGGTATAGTAAAGATTTCGGGCCTTATTAGATAGATGATTCCAGTAAATATTCACTTACATAAAGGAAAATTTCTAATTAAGACATTATTTTGTAAAGTGTACATGAATTAGGTAGTATATAGAATATAATGTATTTAATTATGTCAAAAATGTATTACGTTTTTTTTTTTTTTGTATTAAGAGCTATGCTAATAAAGTTTATATATATACCTTGAGTTTATTGTTAATAACATTAAAGCATTCCCTTAGTCAAGTAAACAAACTTTCTGCTTTTTACTTCAGTGTGGTTTCTGACTTCTGACTAGTTCTGACAGAAAACTGTCTTGCCAACTTGAACGTTTTGAAGTTACTAACTAGCAGCGTAGTTCAGGGTAATGAATATCACTCGGAAAATGAACTCTTAAATTAAGGAACAACCTCAACTTGCGACAATTATTAATTATTTCGTTCAACGTTCTGTCGGATTCTTGTAGGATTAAGTAGGCTGGTCGAGCGAGGATAGAGAAAGTCCACGGTCAGGGGTATAATTGGTTGCCTACTTGGCAGGATCGGGTTAATATAGATCCCTAGATGGTCGATGAAGGATCGTTGAATTTTTTGTTAGGGTAGTTTTTTTGTATTTCCTTTTTGTCGAAGTAAAATGGTAGACTGGTAGCCAGCTAGAGCATGAGGTTGTAACAATTTTTGGAATATCTTGTGCATCTGTTAGGATATTTATCATTTATCGATGAAATAATTGTTAGCTGAAGCGTTGCTATTGATGTGGTGAGGCATATTTTTGATTTTCCAAGCTGAAGTGGACTCCTTTGGTAAGCACACTAACTTTGATTTCTAAGGCTCGTTATTTAGGCTCGATCACCACTTGTAGGTATTGGTATTTGGCAGTTTAAGAAGACAGTTGGATGCTAGATTATGTTACGTAGAAAGGATGGTCATATTTTGACTACGTAGAACTGGTTTTGGATATATGTAAAGCCCTCTAACTAAGAGGTAGGCATTGGTCTGACGCAGGTGAGATTGTTATACAGTTGTTATATTTTTGGAATTCACTTTAAGGGTCCTTACGACGAGCTATTATTTTTGGTGAGAAGGAAGTGTGGTGGAAAGAGGCTTAGCAGTCCTGGGTTTCCTTTTGGTGTTGATCGGGAAATGGTCAGTGGACATAAGAGGCTCATAAGTAGGAGGTAGTTGGAATTTCCTGCGACGAGGGCTTCCTGGTCACCTCATTCTTGGTGGGAGCTGTTGAAGGGCTTCGTTAGTAGCGTTGGAGAGCCGTACAGTGCTGAGGACGTACTGGGTAGTAGGACCTTGTAGGACCATTTTCTGGAACCGACACAGATAAGCTTACACCATTTTTTCCTTTTTTTTTGTTTGTGTCCAGTTCTGAGTTGATATCGTGGTTATCACCTAAAGTCGACCCCAATTTTCCTTGTAATTAAGAAGTCTCACGTTTGACCTTATAAGGATATGTGTTCGGACCATATATATGTTAAAGTTTAAGTTAGGTTCTTTCTTGTAGCCGTTAAGAGATAAAGCTTATAAGTCACCCAAGCATAGTATATAGTTAAGGAAATATAGTTGAAAGATAGTTTATAATTTAAGAAATATAATTGAAATATAATAGTTAATGAAATATAGCTGAAATATAGAATATCGTTAAAGTATCTACGTTGTGGAGAGATGATCTCCTTCAGTATAAATTGTACTACATAATAGTTTGCCATTTTCTTGATGTGGTCATTTGTTACCCGATAGGGTTGTATTGGGTGTGTCTGTACATTTAATTATTACGTATTGTTCGCCTCTCGTGACGTCACTTGCGGTAGAATGGGTTATTACCCGAAAGTAAGTTGTACTTGTTTTTTGTTGACACATTGTCTTGTCCCTATATACCTATTTATATACATATTTACTCTTTACATTATGTTTACATTATTCTAATAAAATTATTGCGAGTGAACTAATTGTGTTGGTACAATTTTATTCTTTATTGCCATTTTTAAGGGGTTTATGCACTAGTGGGGTCCTATAAAGAGTTAGGCGGTTTCTAGTCTCAACCGGCTTAAGAGACTAGTGGCGCCCTTATATAAATTTGAAAATTTCCGAACCCTACCCATCCGGCAGAGCTCCGGCTAAGTGGTTGTGCACTTGAGCAACTCACTAGTGTATTAATTAGGTGAACCCTGGTAGGAAAGTGCGTAACATACTCCAACTCGAATCACGCAAACAACAGCAACTCTAATTGACCTTATACTAGTTGGAAGAGATGAAAATGTGGTGAAGAAGGTCGTCGTCGACTGTAACTTTTCCGACCGTCAATTAACATACTGTATATTAAAGGTAACTGGTAAAAGAAATGGGCCTAAAATGTGTACTTACAGAAGTTTTAAACACTTCAACTATGAGGCATTTGAAAGAGATCTTTTTAGCATCCATTTTTTAATATATTTGATCTAAATAATATAGACGAAAAAGTTTCATTTTTAGTTACAAATCTCGCAAATCTCTTTGATCAACATGTTCCTATTGTCACTTCAAGGGTCACAAAACCCCGTACACCATGGTTAACAGGTACAATAAAATTAATGATCTCAACCAGAGATAAGGCACTAAGGAGATATAGGAAAACAAAAAATGAAGCACACTTTCAGTATTACAAAGAATTGCGTAATTATACCACGGAAGCTATAAAACGAGAGAAAAAAGCGTATTTATCTTTTCAGTTAAATAATTTCTCATCTAAAGAATGCTGGAAAATACTCAAAACAAATAATATAATACCTAACAATAACATAAATGATATTCCAGATACTCTAAAGAATCCAACTGAGCTAAATAACCATTTTGTTAATGCAATACCAACAACTTACCCCTCTGTAGATTTAATTAATTTTTATGAAACCAATACTCTTTGTAACACCAATTTTCAATTTCAAATAGTTAATGAATTTACTGTGTATAAAATTATATATGAAATATCATCAAATGCGTCAGGGTGCGACGGGATTAATATAGAGTTAATAAAATTGTCATGTCCACATATCTTGCCCTACATTACCCATGTTATTAATTTTTGTCTGACGGAACAAGTATACCCATCTATGTGGAAAAAAGCTGTGGTCACTGCTTTGCCAAAAAAAGTAAATCCTGTAAATTTTCAAGATCTTCGAGCTATAAGCATCCTGCCTACTTCTTCTAAATTAGTTGAAAAAATAATAGAACAGCAATTAAGAACACACTTATCTATTAATAACATCATACCTCAAGTGCAATCTGGCTTTAGGCTTGGTCATAGTTGCACCACGGCGCTGCTAAATGTAACAGATGATATCATGGGGGCTGTAGATCAAGGTTTGTGTACTATTCTTGTTTTACTAGATTTAAGTAGAGCGTTTGATACTATTAACTATCAGTTACTTGAATCTATCCTGCATTATATTGGTTTATCTGAAGGATCTATTATGCTTCTTAAAAATTATATTAGTGATAGGCAGCTAAAAGTTTGTATTGAAAATGATAGCTCCAGTTATTTGGCGCTCAAGTCAGGAGTACCTCAAGGATCCATATTAGGTCCACTTCTTTTTAATATATATTCTAGCCGGTTGGTAAAATCTCTATCATATTGTCAAGCTCACTTTTATGCAGATGACGCCCAACTATATCACAGTTTTAGCTCAAGTGAGAGAGAGAATGCTTATGCCAATATTAATGAGGATTTAAAACATTTCGTATCCAAGGACCACTGTTTAGTTATAAACCCAAATAAATCTAAAGTCATAGTCTTTGGACCTAAAAATAGCAGAAAGGAGGTAGAAAACTCTGTACAAATTTCTATTGATGGTCAAATAATAGAATCGGTGAATGAGGCAAAAAATTTGGGTGTCATAATTGACAGTGATCTTAGGTATAAAACACATGTTAACAAATTAGTACAAAAAGCTTATGTTGCCCTTAAATTAATATATGGTAATCGGCTCTATCTACCTCAAAAAACGAAAATTACCTTATGTGAATCCTTAATTTTGTCGTTACTTAACTTTGCTGATAGTGTTTACGGCCCTAATCTAACAAGCCTATATAAGAACAAATTACAAAAAATACAAAACTCATGTTTAAGACTTATTTTTGGTATTCGCAGACGGGAAAGAATCTCATATAAACTAAGAGATATAGGCTGGCTAAACATGGAAAACAGACGGTTACTTCACACTGCCTGTTTATATCACAAAATTATAATAAATAAATCACCACAGTACTTCCACAGGAAAATAAAATTTCGAACCGATGTGGATAATCTTAATGTTCGATTTAAAGGTTTACTAACTTCCCCATCTCATCGTACTGAACTATTTAAAAGGTCCTTCCGGTATCAAATATGCAAAGTCTACAATCCCTCAGGAATTTAAAAATAATGAACTTGGTCCGTTTAAAGCAAAATATAAGTCGTTTTTATTTACAAATCAGTGTCAACAATAGAAGTATTTAACTTTATAATGTTTTATTTTAGCTCCGATATCACATTGGTATTTTTAGGTAGGTAACATAATAATAATAAATAACACTACGATAATACAACCCCCTTTATCCCTGAAGACTCTGAAAGTCTTGTGCGGGAGGGGGCTACACATTTAGAGACAAGGGACACACACCCAATATCCGAGTATACTAGGATTAATTTTTTTGTCCGAAAAAATCCCAGTGCCACGGCCGGGAATCAAACCCGGGACTCCTGGCTGAGTCTAGTATCCTAGCCTCTCAACCAACCAGCCATATTAAGAAATTGTATTTTATGATATGCCTATTTATTTTTGTTATTGAAATGTAATTGTATATGATTTTCTTTTGCATTGTTTAGAAATGTGTAAAGTTATTGTATTATTATTATTATTATTATTATTATTATTATAAATCCTAAGTATTTGAATTCAGATGTAAACTCTATTTTGCTATTATCAATACATAAATTTAATTGATCAATATCTACTGAATGGTATTTGAAGGAAGTTGTAAGAATCATAGCTTTAGTTTTCAGTATATTTAGTTTCAATTTATTCATATTAAGATACTTAAAAATTGAAGCTAATGAGGTGTTCATCTTATTAATTCCCTGATGCAGATCATAACTTGATATTGATAATAATGTGTCATCAGCAAACAAATTAATGAAGTCACATTCATGATATAAGTTTATATCGTTAATATATATTAAGAAAAGAAGTGGCCCCAGGACGCTACCCTGTGGAACACCAACATCATTAAGTAATTCAGATGAGTACACATTATTTATTTTCGTGATTTGTTTACGTTCATTTAGATAGTTTTTAAACCATTTAAGAACTATATCGCTTAGACCATAACTTTCTAATTTTTTTAATAATATTTCCCGATCAATAGTCTCAAAAGCACGTTTAAGATCTAAAAACACTGCTATTACATATTGTCCATTATCAATATTTTGTTTCCATTTATTTACAGTGAGTTGTAAGGAAGTTTCGCATGAGTGGTTTGGACGAAATCCCGACTGATTTGAAATTAATATATTATTACTATTTAAGTATTCCGATAATTGCTGATATACTACTATTTCTAAAATTTTTTCCATTTCAGGCAAAGTGTTAATAGGTCTGAATCCCATGAGTTAATCGTATTATTTACTTTTTGTATAGGTACCAACACACTAGTTTTTAATTCACTAGGGAATTGACCGTACTCCAAAGCGAAGATGCTGTAATCTCTAGGTATCGGATTACTCTGGTGTTGCGTTGTCAGCGTCGCATCTTTAATGTCTCTTATGGGGAGTGGTGACATAATTCCTCCCCTCGAGGATTCAACTACGGAGTACAGCGAGGAAGTTGAACATCTGACAGGATCATTCCTTCTTGTCGATTTCCCTCGATGTCTGGTTGATTGGTAACACATTTGGCTGCTATTACTTTCTTATATGAAAAATATAAAATTGTTATGATTAATGAAATATATAGGAATAGAGTCCACGTGTTAGGAATGTAAGGTGTTCCTTCATCAAAGATTATTTGGGGTTGGTTTTCGATTATTCGCTTTTTGATTCCTTGCAGTTCGTCTAGATTGATATTTTCTAAGTGGATGTTGAAATTTTGATATTGTGTACGATTTATTTCTTGATCCAATTCAGGGAAGAATATTGGTTGGTTCTCATCAATGGCTTGTTCCTTGTTGATTATTTTTTCTTCGTTGGTAATTATTTCACATCCCATTGGAATATTAATTAAGTAAGTTCCTAATAACTTTAGGACCTCTTCTTGTTGTTGGCATCTCATGGTGATTGTTTCCTTGTTTGGGAATATGCCGATCCATTGTGTTGATTCGTCCAATTGCTTAATTAAGGGCCTTGTTGTTTTGACTTCGATCTGCTTACAGACAGACGTATTTTTCATGTTCAATAATTGTATTTCACAGGGGCTGGTTTCAGTAACTTCTTCGATGTTGAGTTTTTTGCAAGCGTAATACTGTGACGTCATCTTGGTACATAAGTCACTTTCGAATGTGAAGTACAATTTACTTTTTAACAAATATTTATTGATTGGAATTATTACCTTGAATTGACTCTGACTATAAATGGGTATTGGATATAAGTGATAATAATTAAATGTTTCAGGATACATGATTGGTAAACGAAGTAAATAAGTGATTTTGTTATTTAAGATATAACATTCAATTTCTATTAATTTTTCGATTAATAAAATATTTTCCAGAATTATCTTAAAAGGTAATTGTCCTGGCTTTATCATTTTCTCTAGTTTTAAAAGTTCGTTAAAAAGATCAGCAGTTTTTATTATACTAGGATGCATGATATTTAATCTGGTGAATGTAATTGAATTCTCTATGTCTTGTAGAATTGAATTAATTATTTCGTATATATTTATAATTTGATTTAATACATCTTTAATAAAATTTGAATGTTTACGTTTTAAGTTTTGTTCAGCAATAGAGGCGATTATGTTCGATTTCTGATTGTAATATAATGTGATATTTGTTGTATAGTTAAATTAAATTTGTTGATTATATCTATAGAGATTGAATTTTGTTTTACAATGTTTTCAGCTAGTTTGTTTTGATTACTTTGAATTTGTTTTATAATCTTATCGTATCTTTCTCCATCTGAGGCGTCTAAATTACCAGTTATTGATTTGAATATAGAACCTAAACCGTTTATTAAACCTCTTTTAGTTCGATGAGGGTGTGGAATAACCTCTTAGCTTAATTTCGACCTTCTCTTTTGTAATGTTTAATATTTTCATGTAATTAGAAGTGTCTTCTGAGTAATTTTTATTTAAAAGATGGCTGAAAGTGAGAAAGTTAGTGATGAGCCCTCTGACAAAACATTTAAATGTTGCCCTAAAAAATCGTCAAAAGTCGCGGTTTGTATACACTGCGGAAATGTATTCCACAGAAGCTGCTCAGACAGAAAGAATTATCGAATTATAGACGAAACACGCATAATATGTTGCACTGAGAATGAAAATAGAAGCAAGACAACAGACCCAAAAGAAGGTGAAACCAACAAAGACACAATAGAGTGGATCAGAAACGAAAATAATTTATTGAGAAAACTCCTTAATGAAAAGGATGAAAAGTATATTATTCTAATAGAAAATAAACAACTGCTTGAAGAAAAAATAAAACATTTAACAGAGGTAAGCAAAAAAACACAGGAAACCAAACATAAAAACCTTGAAGATAAAAAGAAAGATACAAAAAGTAATGAAACATCAATGACAAACCAAATAATAAACCTGAATACAGCTACAAATAGCAGTAACAACAGCAGGCCTGTTTCCTCTTCAGTAACAAAAAATAACAAACCAGAGATTTCAAATCAATTAACAGGACAAACAAACTTACAGGAATTACAAGATAAACAAATGCAGATTATGAATACAATAATTACTCTTGAACCTAACACTTCAAGTTTAAATAAAGATGACCCCAAAACTATCAAAAGCCAAACCAAGCAAACAGTAAAAGGAATGCCTGATAACCTAAACCAAAATCCAGAGAATGAAATACCTCAACAAATTAGACCAGATAGCCCTAGTTTTCAACTTGTTAGCGGCAGGAAACAGAAGTATCGAAGCATAAAGAAAAATATTGGCACTTTTCAAACATCCAAAGAAGATAACAGCGGTTTCGTTGGAGTCGAGCAAAAAGTCTGGCTTTATCTCTATAGAGTTCCAAGGCAAGTCATGGAGCATAATGTGAGAACATTTATAGAAAATAAACCCTCATTTAAAGATCTGGAAGTTGTAGTACGTGAACTGCCCACTAATAATGATCAGAATAAATGTTTTATGGTTGGTGCTCCTTTTTTGAAAAAAGAAGAGATGTACAACATGAATTTCTGGCCGAAAGGAGTAGGAGTAAAACGTTACGACTTTAAAAAACACAAGGAGACTGAAACAAGACAAAATCAAAATTTTATGTAGGAAATAACCTAGCTGATCAAATCATGCAAAAGAAACCTCCTACTCATACTATAAATGTGTTCCACATAAATGTTCAAAGTATTAAAAACAAAATAAATGAGTTACAAGGTTTTCTGTTGAATGAGATACCAGAAGTCGAGGTGGTCTGCTTAAGTGAGCATTGGCAGCAAAGATGAAGCACAAGATGTTTACTTGGATGGCTACACTGTTTCAACATTTTACTGCAGATCTGAATCGATTCATGGAGGTACCTTAATTTTAATTAAAAACTCTCTTGATTTTACTGCTCTAAATTACATAAATAATCTTTCAAAAGAATTTCACTGTGAAGTAGCCGCAGTAGAAATAAAAAATCCTCAAATTATAATTATTACAATATATAGGTCACCTACAGGCGATTTTAATGTTTTCATAAATATTTTGGAAAGCATATTAAGCAAATTGAATCAAAATAAACAAATCATTTTGGCCGGAGATTTCAATGTAAAATTTAATAGCGACGACCCTCGTAATGCAATTTTATCTGACCTGCTTTTATCTTTTAACTTTCTACAAACTGTACATCAAAATACCAGAGGTGCAAATTGTCTCGATAATATGTTTATAAATTTCTGTCATGATGACTTTTCCGCCTGCATCTGTGACCCTCTTTTATCAGATCACGTGGGACAACTTATCAAAACACCAATATTTAAAGCAAATAATGATAAAATATGTAAAATCTGCAGACCTATGACTTCCAAGGGAAAACACATATTTTATAACATAATAGAGGAAACTACCTGGGATTTCGTTGACAGTGAAAGTCTTGACATGGACAAGAAATTTGAAAGGTTTACAAATATCCTTACGGAAGCTTACAACACTGCTTTCCCAGAAAAACATTTCGTTTCCAATAAGCAGAACATCCAACATAAAAATTGGTTCACGAATGAATTAAGAGTGATGAGAGAACAACTTAACTTTTTAACTGATGTCTGAAAATAGGAAAATTAAAAATAATTTTAGATTGCGATACAAACACGCACTAAAATTAGGTCGAACTGCTGCAAATGATTCTTTTATAAAAAACTCGAGTAATACGTCAAAGACTGTTTGGGACATAATAAAGCCTAACAAAACAAAACACTCTCCACCCGCAACCTTAAGTTCTAACGACTTTAACAATTTTTTTGTCAATGTCGCGGCAGACACTGTTAATGAACTCCCAACGACTGGCGTTAATCCCATTAAATATCTTAATCATCTTAACACCCTTGATATTACACAAAGTTTCAAGGAAGTGACATACAACCAAATCAGGGACATTATTGATTCTCTGAAGAATAGCAAGAGTAAAGATGTATTTGGGCTATCTGTTCCATTAATAAAAACTGTTAAAAACTTAATTGTAATACCCTTAACCAAACTTATTAACATAAGTATTAGATCTGGTAGATTTCCTGAGGTTTTGAAGATAGCATCTGTAGTGCCTATTTTCAAAAAAGGTGATAGTAACGATATCTCAAACTATAGACCTATTTCTTTACTACCTATATTATCAAAAATTTTTGAAAAAGTGGTAAAATTACAAATTGTCAGTTATCTGCAGGAACATCGATTATTGAATAAATGTCAGTACGGATTTAGGGATAAATTAGGCACTACGGATGCTATAGTCAAATTCACGGAAATGACACTAAATTGTTTTGAAAATGGACAGTATTCGGCATCAATATTTTGCGATCTTAGCAAAGCTTTTGATTGCATATCCCATAGGACTCTGCTAGTGAAGCTGTCAAGGTATGGTTTTAGCAATGATAGTTTAGAATTGCTGGCATCCTATCTTGATGACCGTAGACAGTTGGTTCGTATAGACCGGGACGTGTCTGGTGAGCTGCCAATTAAGGATGGAGTACCACAGGGCTCAATACTGGGCCCCGTGCTATTTCTAATATATATTAATGACTTGCCGTTTGCACTCAACAGTATCAACTGTTTGCTGTATGCGGATGACACGACATTAATGAGATCGGGTTCGGATCTGGACAAACTTATGGAGGACTGTGAGAATGCTAAATCGGAAGCTGAGGTATGGTTTGCTGCCAATAAACTTAAATTGAATGACAGTAAAACGGTCACTATGATTTCATCTACCAAAGATCTGAGCAGTCTAAAGGATAACCCTGCCTCTGTTAAGTTTCTGGGAATTAACTTGGACCCTAAACAAACTTGGAATGCTCATGGCAATCTGCTAGGTAAAAATCTAGCAAGTGCCACGTTTGCATTACGCCAGCTGTCAAATAAAGCATCTAAGGAAGTCATGAGAACTGCGTATTTTGCATTATTCCAATCAAAACTATCTTATGGTATTCTTGCTTGGGGACACTCAACTAGCAGAAATAGACTTTTTGGCCTACAGCGAAGAGCGGTCAGAGTTGTGGGCGGGGTAGGATATCGGGCAGATGTTAAACAAGTATTTATCGATCTTAATACACTAACTCTTCCTTGTATCTATACACTAGAGTGCCTCACTTATGTGAAAAAACATGTTGACGATTTCCCTACGCATACAGAAAATCACAATTACAACACCAGGTACAAAGATGATATAAACCTCTGTTTTAAGGGTCTAACCAGATCGCGCACAGGAATTGCATACTATGGCCCTAAATTTTATAATAAAATAGATAATAAAATAACTCGTTTACCTTTCAACCAATTCAGATCTGTCGTAAAAAATTTTTTAATAACAAATGCCTTCTATACACTTGAGGAAGTAGGAAATGCATTAGCAAATATGTCCTCATGATTATTTTATTACATTATGTCATTTTTATCTATCTGTGTTTTCAAATTATGTTTACATTTATGGAATACGTAAGTTTTTAATTGTTCGTATGTATGTAGTTTTTAATTGTGTTTATGTAATTTTAGTTATTGTACTTATGTATTTTTACACCATGTATTGTTTAAATGACCATTTTTATCTGACGTGTGTAAACCTTTTGTGTATTTCTGACACCAATAAATTTCTATTTCTATTTCTATTTCTAAATGAATGCTATGCATAAGATTGTCCGATTGGTCATGTAATTTGTTAATTTCAGTAATGATTGGGTTCAAGTCATAGTAATGTATTAATGTGTGACTGTATTCTTGTACCTTTGCAAGTCCTAGTTTAAGTGGTATTAGTCCAAGGTTGTTTTCTAAGTTTTTGATTGTTATTCTCTCTTGTAATCCGAGTACAAGGGGAAATCTGAAAGATAATAATTAATTATTAAAGTCGTAAGTTTTCTTAAGTGGTCGTTTTAAATTGTCCATATGTATTTTGTTCTGGTCCGCTGTGGATATGGTTTTAAAGTTTTCATTTATTTCTTTTATTGTTGTAGGCTTATGAAATTTATTTGCATTCTTTTGCCTAATGTGTTTTTTAACATAAGTTGTTGATTGGGGTTGAAATAGTGTTGGATCATCGCGTTTTACGTTTAGCTTTTCAATTATTTTTTCTTTACTTTCTATTAGGTTTTGATTTATTTTAGAGTACATTAATTTAGTTCTTTCCCTATGTTCATTAACGTAATCATTAACTAATATTTTTTCGATGTCCATGTCAAAGGGGTTTTCGTTATTAATATGTCCGTTAATTATTTCTATTGGTTTTAGTTTGGTCGCTGGATGAATCGAGTTATTGTATGCTAATATTGCATATGTCATTTTTATTTGTATCGGGGTTTTTAGGAAGCCTCGAGTATTTAATAACCGAATATGTTCAATTAAAGTTGAATGTAATCTTTCCACGGGGCAATTAGATTGTGGATGATTAGGTGAACAAAAGTGTAAGTTTATTTTATGCAATGCAAGTAATTCAGTGAATACAGAATTTTTGAATTCCGTTCCGTTATCAACTACTATTTGTTTCGGTACACCATGGTGTGAGAAGAATAATATTAAATTGTTTACAATTTCGGTAGAAGCAAGCGACGGTAACTTATATGCTTGTGCGCATTTAGAAAATGTGTCTATTATAGTTAAAAATTTATTTTGGTCTAATGTAAAGCTATCTGGGTGTAGAATTTCAAACGGTTGAGTTGGCGTTGGCGTGATATTCATTTTTATCTTTATAGGGTTTCGTTCGTATTTGCTTTGTTGACAAATTTCACAATCATTTACATAAGTTTGGATTGAATTTTTCATTTCAGGCCAATAATAACGTTTTCTAATTTGTTGTTCGGTTTCGTTTATGCCACGATGGTTACTTTTGCTTTCATGATAATTTTTGATTATTTCTTGAACATCATCTTTATTTGTGACATCCAATAATTTTAATTTACAATTTTTTAATTTTAAGTAAGGCCATTTGCAGGTTTTACGAATAACTTCACAAAATGGTTCATAAATGTCAGGGTTTTCAAAATATAAATGATATGGAGTTTTTGGTACTACATAATTTTTGAAAAAGTTGATTACGTCTTGTTCAAATTGATTTTGAGATAATTGAATATGAAAGCGTTGTTTTTTGCCAAACAATATTGTTTGTTTAGGTTTAGCTGGCGTGTGCAAAACTGAATTAATGATAATTTGATTTTGTCCGTAATTAACAGGTGTTTCCACGATTGGTATTTCAGCTATAGGGTGCTGTTCTGCATTTGTATGTACAGTAGCGTTGTCATTAATTTCGTTTTCAATTTGAAGACTAATATTTTCCGATCTTTGTTCGTCTGGTAAGACTTGTGTGGAAATATTGTCAATGTCTGAATTTGGTACTTGAGTAGAAGTTGTAGCAGTTATTTGTTTATTAAATTCGTCAATGTATTCAAATATGTCATTAGTTTCTTTCGTGTGGATTTCAATACGAGACAATGCGTCTGCATTGGTATTTAATTTACCTTTTTTATATATGATGTTATAGTCGAATTCCTCGAGTTTAAAGCGCCATCTTACTAATTTAGAATTCGGTTCTTTTAATGAAAATAACCATTGAAGTGGTTTATGGTTTGTAATGATGTTAAATTTTCTTCCGAAAAGATATGGTCTAAAATATTTTACCGCCCAAACAATAGCTAATAGTTCCTTTTCAATGGTACTATAGTTTTGTTCGGAATCGTTCAAAGTATGAGAAGCGTACGCGATAGGTAGATCTTTTACTATAACTCCTTGTGACAAAATACTGCCTACTGCTACATTACTTGCGTCTGTTGTTAGGTTAAAAGGTTTTGTAAAGTCCAGATATTGCAATATTGGTTCGTTAATTAATAAATTTTTACAAGTTTCGAAACAAGATTTGAATTCTTCATCGTGAATAATTTTTGCATTCTTTTTAAGACACTTAGTCAATGGTTTTGTTACTTTTGCGAAGTTGTTTATGAATCGCCTATAGTATCCTAGTAATCCTAAAAAGCCTTTAATTTGTTTAGTTGTTTTTGGTATTGGATAATTATTAATAGCTTTTATTTTGTCCGGATTTGGCTTTACTCCGTCAGGTGTAACTATGTGACCTAAGTAAGCTACCTCCTTACGTAGAAATTCGGATTTGTCTAACTGAATTTTAAAATTTGAGTCCCTAAGTCTTTGAAATACTGATTTTAAACGTTCAATATGTTCTTGCAATGATGTTGAAAAAATTATAATATCGTCTAGGTAAACTAAACATTTTTCATTTTGGATACCGCGAAGAATGTTATCCATTATACGCTGGAAAGTCGCGGGTGCGTTTTTTAAACCGAATGGCATTCTGCAATACTCGTAGTGACCATTCTCTGTATTGAAAGCTGTTTTCGCTATGTCGTTTTCATCCATTTCTATCTGGTGAAAACCACTAGCCAAGTCCAGAGTTGTGAAATATTGACATTTACCTAACTTGTCCAATAAATCGGTAATATTGGGAAGTGGGTATTTGTCGTCGATCGTCTTTTCATTTAACTTACGGTAGTCAACAACTACGCGCCATTTTTGTTTGCCCGATGCGTCTAACTTTTTTGGCATCACCCAAATAGGGGATGACCAGGGCGAATTGCTTGGTCTAATTGTATTTTGTTTTAGCATTTTACTCATTTAATTTTCGACTTCTTTCTTATGTACAAATGGGTAACGATAAGTTTTAGTATATACTGGGATTTCGTCGGTTGTTTTAATGTTATGTTTAATTTTATTGGTAAAAGTTAATTTAGTATTCTCCTGATAGAAAATGTCCGAATATTCTTTACATAATTTTTCAATTTTACTTTTTTTCATCCGAGTTTAAATGGTTAGTGCGAATATTTGATAGATCTAAATATGAATTTTGGGATTCATCAAAGTTATTTAAATTAATTTCTTGGATACGTTTTTGTTGAAATTTATCTACTACGATAGGTTTAGAAAAATCTAAGGTAATTGACTGAGTTGTATTATTTAATATCATTGTGAATGCTTCACCGTTTTTTGCAATAGTTAAACATTCTGGAATTTCGCAATTGTGAATTTTTTGATAAGGAATTATTATTTCTCCGTTTTTTAGTGATATTCTTACTTTAATTACTTGTTCTGTTCGAGGTGAAATTGTAATTAAATTAAGTTCGTTTTGTGTTTTATGATAATACAGAGTAATTTGTGTATACGGGGTTATTAATAGTCCTTTGTCAAAGTTTAAGTTTGCTTGAAGTAGTTTTAGGTTGTCTAGTCCGATTAAACCATCAAAGCTATTATGAAATTTAAATAAAAAGAATTTTAAATTTGTTGGTTGTGGTAGGTTAAATAATTTTGAAGTTGGTATTAAAGCACTTTCTTTATGAGCAGATATTTGAAATACAGTAGAAACTATAAAAGGGTCGTTCTGAATACAATTTGGGTATAATTTATGTGCGAGATTTGGGTCAATAAATGATTTTGTTGAACCTGAGTCTATTAAGAATTTTAAATTATGTTCAGGGAGTACAATATAAGGTAATTCGCTAGAATTTGCGGCATTGACAGAAATAATTTCAGGTTTTAAGTCTGATCCTTTGTTAATGAACCTGGGTGAAAATTTGGATTTTCTTCGTAATAAATTTCGACTTGACAAAATTCATTCTGATAAAATTCGTCTTGATTAAATTCGTCTATATTTTGTGTGTCATACTCGTTAGTAAGATTTTGTTCGTCAATTTCATCTACCTCGGCATTATAAAGTTCCTCAGTAGTGAAATTTCTCTGTGGGGGTTTATATTGTGATGTGGATGCTTTTTGTTGGAAATTATTAGATGTTTGTTTAGATATTCCACTCATAGGTGTTGGATTTGGAAAAGATTTATGTGGATTAGGCTTAAAAATGCAAATGCGAACTTATGAAAAAACTGTAAAACGTAGTGATAGTGAAAACAATAAATAAACATTAAAAATCTGGCACATAAAACAGAAGAAAACCTTATCAGTTAAAACAAAACAAAAACTTATCTCAAAGAAATCATAGTAAATAATACAGGACTGGCCTTAAAATTAAATTGTGTTGATAAAAATATTTTATATACAACATGTGAAATGGATGAAACAGGAAAAAACTGCACAAAGTGTATAAATCCAATTTCAGATGGTGAGGAATTTATTGAGTGTGACGTTTGCCAAAGACCAAAACATAAGGTATGCGCTGATCTCTCTGCATCTGAAATAAAAAGTATACCAATAAAGAAGCGGGCGCTATGGTTTTTATGCGATGCCTGTGTAGAATCTATAAGGAAAATGCCACTTTTGTTGCAAATGATGGAGAAAATGAGTCACACAATAGGAGAATTGAAAAAAGATCTGTCTAAATTAAATGGTTCCATTCCTAGCAGCAGCTATTCTAATGTAGTAAAAAGAACTCCAGAGCAAGTATTAGTAGTAAAACCCATTAAAGAACAAGAAAGTAGGCAAACAAAAAATGATATAAAGCAAACAATTAATCCAGCAGAAGATAGATAGATAGATAGATAGATAGATAATACTTTATTCATCACATAAAGTTTACACAAAAGTATAAGCTTATCGGACTTGTCACAGAGGTAAATCAAAAAATAAAATAAAAATGTAAATACAATACAATGAGCATGATACATAAATATGCAAAATATAAAATCACAAAAATAAAAAACACTAAGAGTGTAAATATTCATCTATCGAATAGAAAGCATTCTGAATTAAATATAAATACAACACATTTTTAAACTCATTAAAATTTTTAAAAGTTCCGAATAGGTTTTTAAATTTGTTAAAACATACAATTCCCTGATACAAATGTGAATTTTGACCTACTCCTAATCTTGAAAAAGGTTGATATAGATTGTCACCATTACGTGTATTATAATTGTGAACTGAATTGTTTCTTAAGATGAGATGTTCTTCCTTTTTTACATTTAAGATTATCAAATAAATATAAAGACATGGTACTGTTAAAATGGACAAATCAATAAACAATTGTTTACATGTTATTAAAGGATGACTTCCCGTCATACATCTTATAATCTTCTTCTGTTGTATAAGAATTTTATTTATGTGAGCTGAGTTACCCCAAAACATTAAACCATAGCTTATTCTAGATTGAACTAGACCAAAGTATGCTAATTTCAAAATATCAAAGGTTACAGTGTTGCGTAATTGCCTAAAAATAAAACATATGGTACTTAATTTAGTTGATAAATGTTCAATATGTTTTTCCCAAGTCATTTTTTTATCTATGATGACACCTAAGAATTTTATGTAGTTAGTTTGTTGTATTGATTTTGCATTTAATTTAATGAGAGGACTAGAATCTAGTGTTACATTTTTAGGAAGAAATGACATATAAAATGTTTTACCTGTGTTTACAAGCAATCCACTATTTATACACCATTCGTGAAATTCCTTAGCACAATTATTAGCTCGAAGTACAGAATTTAATAGATTATTTTCAGCTACCAGAATATTAGCATCATCTGCATACATTATTACTTTGTTTGGAGATGTGCAGGAATATGTAATATCATTTATAAAAATTAAAAAAAATAAAGGACCTAGAATGGAGCCTTGCGGTACACCCATGGGAACGTTTTTAGATTCTGACTTAGACTGCTCTATGACCACAGTCTGAGTCCTTCCATACAAATATGATGCAGCCCATTCATTAGCATTCCCTCTAACTCCAAAGCGTGCTAATTTTTCAAGAAGTAGACTGTGATCCACAGTGTCGAATGCTCTGCTCAAGTCAAAATATAATGCAATTGGATGTTCTTTATTATTTAGATATTCATATATATTGTTGCATAAATCAGCTATAGCTGTAGATGTTGATTTGTTTTTTCTGAACCCATTTTGACATTCAGACAACAATTTATGGTCTTCTAGGAAGTTATTTAGCCTTACACTATAGCTAATTTCAAATATTTTTGATATTTGACTTTGAACACAGACATTTCGATAATTACAGACCTCATTTCTATCTCCTTTATTTTTAAAAATTGGTACCGATTTAGATGCCTTTAATAAATTTGGGTAATGCCCCATTGTAAAAGATTTGTTTATTAAATAGGATAGTGGAACACTGATTATGTCACTAACAGCTTTCAGAGCTTGACCACATATCTCATCAATGCCTGCAGCTGGCTTTGCAGTAGTTTTTTTTAATAATTCCTCAATTTCATAAGATGTGGTAGGATATAAATAAAAGGTTAGTGGTGAATATGGAGGTAGTTTCAAATTTTCTTTTTTAGGTTTTAGACATGGTAGGTCTAAAAAGAACTCGTTAATACGATTACATATTATATTTATATCTGATACCTTTTCATCATTTATAATTAATTCTCTAGGAACCTTTCTATCTGTAGTGCCTTTCATTTCATTAATGATTTTCCAGCTCTCCTTCATTAAATTTGTTGAGTTACTTAGCCTTTCATTATTGTAACTAATTTTTGCTTGCCTTACTTTTGCTCTATACAATTCTTTGATTTGGTTATATCTAGTTTTTATAACTTCATTATGGTTTCTTTTGTAAATTTTTGCCATATCACAAACAATTTGATGTAAATCCTTTATTTCTTTTGTGAACCAATGTTTCCTATTTCTATTATTTATTTTAATTCTTTTAAAGGGAAAAGCATTATTGAAATGAAATTTTAAAGTTGAATAAAATGACTCAAATGCATCATCAATACTACCGACATTGTACATATCTTGCCAATTTTCATTTTTTATTAAGGCTCTAAATGTGTCTAAATTACTTACAGAAAGATCCCGACGAAATATATCATCTATTCTGTCATTAACAGTTATAGGTAAATTGAAATTGCAAAGTTGAAATGTATGGTCAGACATATACGTATCTTTAACTAAAATTGAATTTGGATTTAAATTTGAAAACATTACATCTATGCAGGTAGAACTAATATTTGTAATACGTGTCGGTTCATTTATGTAATTTATCATATTAAATTCCATAAACATATTTACGATTTCATCTGATGCCTTCTTTTCAAAGAAATTAATATTTATATCACCACATAGTATGTAGTAATAGTTATTTTTATACAACTCACACAAAAGTTTATACATCTTATCTATAAATACCCTCAAATCACTGTTTGGTGTTCTATAAACAGTTATTATATACAATTTAGAGTTAACATTTAAAACTTCTATAACGGCAATTGTAACCTCAAAATGTTTCTCAATATTATCATTATAAATGACTGGTTTAACGTTCGAGATATAATTTACATTTGCAAATATACACACTCCACCATGGTTAAATTCACTGCGACTAAAATTATTTACTAGAATATAATTACTTAACCTAAATGTGCTTATCTCATTTGACTTCAGCCAATGTTCTGATATACAACAAATATCTAAATTATAATGATTACAAAGTAGTTCTAAGTCATCTGCTTTTTTGCAAAGCCCTTGAATGTTAAAATGCATCACATTCACTGTATTTTGCGGTTTCAAAATATTTCTGTCCTTAAAATTTTCCGAATGGATACTGCTGTTATTTACTTTTAGATTTTCTTTGACACTCCTAAAAAAGAACTTGGTCTATCATTCTCTACGTCACTAATAACAATGTTTCTAGTATTATATTTTTCTTGATGTAGATTAAAATCAAATCTTCGATAACGAACACCGCGTGGCCAAAATGAAGACTTGTAGAATTCTGTTTTATATTTAAAATCTGCAGCAACCATGTAGCTCTTGAAATTATTTCTGTTTGGTTCATTTAGGTCTTTAACTATAAAATCTTCTTCGTCATCTTTGGTTTTAATTTTTAGGTATTTCCTTATGTCTTCTTCTGTGACATCTTTGTTTACTTTATAGAGATACATCCATACTTTTGGCTTTGCTCCCTTAAAATTCCCATTATTTTCTTCTGCTTCTCCAATGTTTCTTCTATATGGTTTTCTTTTCCTTTGAACTAACTGCCAACTTTCCATATCAGTGTTTATTTGATCAGAATTAACTTCTTGATTATTGAAATAGGAGTAAACATATCGAAACTAAAGCAAGTTTCCAAAGGCGCTGTTGTTATAGCTTGTGAAAACAAAGAAGATCGTAACTTATTGCGGACAGAGATGACAGAAAAAATGAGTGATAAATACAATATTGAGATACCAAACCTTAAGAAACCTATTAAAGTTGGTTAACATTAGTAGTGATGATCTTGATGAACCTGACAACATAATCCTTGAAAAAATTATTGAACAGAATAAGGTCAATACTCAAACGGCAAATTTTCATCTAGGTATTCTGAAGATAATAAGAAATGGGAAATTTAGAAGATCTACATTAATTATGGAAACTGATGCAGTTACCCACAACTATTTCATGGAAAAAGAAAAAGCAGCGATTGGGTGGTCAATAGGGAATATATATAATCATCTTATGCCCGGTTTCTGGTACATTTCGCTATCGATTCGATAGCTATCGGTCCGATAAAGTTATCTGTGCGATAACTTATCGAGCGTTTCTGAAAACTTATGGATCGATAAATTTCTCTCGATAGTTATCCAGCCGTTAACTAGGTTGAACTTCCGCCCACTAGATGGATATGGTTTGAAGTTAACTTCATGTCGCTATTTTACTGTAAATTTTACTGTCTTCTGTCAGTTTTTTAATCTGCTCACGTGCTTACTGAGAGGTTAAATCTTTATATTCCGAGTGCTTATTAATTCTGAAGAAAGCAAATTGACTTTAAATAGCAAAAAGGTAGGTACGTTTTATATAATAAATAATAATATTGGTCACTTTACGAATGTTTTGTAGAATGGATTGTGAGACATCCCAGCCCTGGGCTGCCTCATTACGCGCATTTTTCCTAAATTTCTATTATGTTATTCAAATTATCAGTCCAAGTTATGAAATTTCGTTAAATTCGAATACATTATATTTTACACAAGTTGCGTCGAAATCGGTTTAAAAGTTGACCATCGTTGGGTTTAGGAATGCGGGCTCAGGCCATTTTATGACCGGTCGTCACAGGAAAATAGTCACTACGTAAAGCTTAGACGAAAGTCCATAATTCAGTACCCGGGGTACGACATCTGTCCGGGACTCGCTCGGAGTGTTCGACTAGCATCTTTGTTTTTGCATGTAGGATATGTAATACGTCACAGGACAAAACCGTATAAATATCGGACCCAAAGCCCTAATCGTGGAAGACTGTCCTAAGACTTCCTTGTGGCGAGCTGTGCCGTGAACCGGCGCCTGTCACAACGCTTCATAGACATATCGGGGAGATAGAATTGAAAACTCTAGTGGGGTGAGATGCAGTCGTGAACCGGCGCCTATCCCACTCCCCTCGATACGGTCCCGTCCACGTAACCGCGGCGAATACATTTCTCCACCTCACATACACGATTATTGTATGTTATTACGAAGTGGCGGAGAGGTGGACGGCTTCGCGTCCAACGACATAATGGATCCCGACGACGCGCCGAGTAGGGAAATCGGGGGAGGGAATTTTTCGAGTCTCACCGTCGTCCCAAGACTAGGTGAGAATATCAAGTATAACTCGTTACCGAATATTTAACTGTCCGAACTAGAAATAACAAGTTACGACTTTATAAATCGGGGCCGAACGCGCGTCCCTGTGGTACTATATATTTTATTTGATTATTACTTTACATAGCAAATTGTAAATATCTTTTGTATTCGGACTATAACCGAGTAACCCAGTTTTAAGGAATTTTATAACTGCCTGGGCCGATGGCCACTATTATTAACGTCATTTACTTTAGAATAGCATATTTATCCCTTGAATACTCTTTTGTTTGGCCGGACCGCAGAGCGAAAGGATGGGTTTACAATCTTCAAACACGCTTCTGAATTATGCCATCTGGATTGTGACCGACCGACCCTTTGAGGTAACTACGGGGTTCCTTCGGTGATAATTCGGTGGCATACCGTAATGTATTTATGGCCACAGTAACTGTACATTTTCATTATGTGTCGCTTTGTTTTACATACAAATATCTCAATCTACGATTATGGGACAGTGTCTCAGCGTTTTTCAGGGTTCTGTTGACGCACACATCGAACAAAAAGAAACATAAAAGAAACAAATAGAGGGGCAGTTGCCTCGCTGCGACAGGGTTCTGTCGTAAGCACATTGTTCAACGTATTTTATGTAACATATAGCGATCTCATATTGAGACTGTCAGCGACAACGGCCCGGTAATTACGAAGCGAGGCTTGTATTACCTATCAATCGTTTGGTGGACACTGGGCACACAACTGAACATCAGGGGAAGTTTCTCCTGGCAGGTAGTAACGTTTTGCCCTGCCGTCTGCCCAGGCCATTACATTTATTGATTGTGGCAGTTGTCTTAAAATAAAATAAACAAGTTTAACCATTTCAAGAGTATTCTTTCACTAATCGTTTTCTTTCAGAAGGTCAAGTAACGTAAACTTAAATATCAGATTTCAGTTTACCAGTGCATAAATCTAGTAAATTAATATAATTCACAGTAGTTAAATAATATCAAACTTTATAAAAAGAATCTAAGTAAACGCTACAAACACAACGTATTTTGGGTCCTACCACTATAAAACTAGACGATCACATTAAAGGCCAAAAGTATGTTTCTTTTTCTCCGGAAAAAGAGTAATAAACATACGAGGGGGGGTATGGGGTGTCACAATAGCGAGAATTCAAAACGTGCCAGGAACTTCACCGATGTGGATAGGAATCTGTTGTTTGATTTGGTTACTCACTACAAACACATTATCGAAAATAAAAAAACGGATGGAACAAGTGTGAAGCTGAAAAACGACGCCTGGACGGAAATTACTAGCAATTATAATGCTAATTGTCAAACGGGCCCCCGAACTGCAAAGCAGTTGCATGCCTTGTATGACACTATAAAGAAAAAGGCAAGAAAGAATCTTCATGATGACAAGGTTAGTAGTAGCTGGGAAACATGTTTTTTGTGAATTGCTGAGCATTATAAAAATATGTAAAAATGCTAATTGAAATTAAGAGTGACATTACTTCTTTTTTACAGAAGAATCTTTACAAAACTGGTGGAGGAACCTTCATTCCAAAAAGCGATGAGCTGGATCAAAAAGTGGTTACGATTTTAAAGCCGCAATAACAGCCGTTACCTAATTTGTTCGACTCATCGGCTGTTTATTTTCAAGGTAAGTTACCACTCAAATAACACATTTGAAGATTTTGATTAATTTTATTAATACAAGGCTTTAGGTATAAAAAAAGATTTGTTATCATTGTAATTAATTAATTTATTTTTTATTTGCAGACATTACTCCAACTGACACAGAAAATATTCCACCTATTATGCCTGAAAAAATCAATCAGATGGCAGGTCCCAGCAGCATCGAAGTACCCCAGATAGTGAGTGTGGCAGGAACGTCAGATTTTATTGGAACGCCCTCAAAAGCTTCTCAGATTGAGGATAGGGGTACTCCTCAATCATTACCTACAAAAAAAAGAAAAATTCAAAATATAGAGGTATTATCAAATAGAATTGTGGAGAGAAAAAATTTTAAAGATAGATTAAATACAGAAACACACAAAAAAAGAGAAGAAATACTTGATGTCGAAAAATCTATAAAAGATGGTCAACTAAAAGCCGTTAATATAGATTTGATAATTAAGGAGAGGGAATTATTAATTAAAGAAAAGGAATTGCAAATCAAAGATATTGAACTGCAAGAAAAGACAGAGCATCTGGCACATTCTAGACGGCTTCGAGAAATTGAATTGGAACGAAGTGAGCAAGAGCTAAAAAACAAAAAAGAGAATATGCCATGAATGGCAATTCTTGAAACATTTATTTAATAAATTTAATTTGGTTTAAAGTATGAAATACATTGATATTGACGTTACTATTTGTTTTATTTCGAATTAGGATCAATATGATTTAAATAACACAATTAATTACAGTGTTTTAATAGTAAAATGCATTGGAAAAAGGTTGTATTTTAAGCATATGACTTACCGAAAGAAATTTATAACGGCTGTTCTTACAGAATTACCTCCTATATTTTCTCCTACAAAAAAATCATTCACATCAGCATCTACAATAATAT
This sequence comes from Rhagium mordax, assembly GCA_963680705.1. NCBI lineage: Eukaryota > Metazoa > Arthropoda > Insecta > Coleoptera > Cerambycidae > Rhagium > Rhagium mordax. The sequence goes on along the minus strand of OY796656.1, from coordinate 53,493,609 downwards.
CTACATCAAAATCTTCTACATCATTTCGTAACATTGCTATGTTGTGGAGAACAGCAGTAGCTATTATTATAGGTAAGGTCACTGTTTGTAAATCAGTTCGCAATCCTAACGAAAGGCAAGCAAATCTTCGTTTCCAGACTCCAAAACATCTCTCAATAGTATTACGCGTACCAATGTGAGCGCTGTTGTATCTTTGTTCCTCTGGTAAAACAGGATTTAATAAAGGTGTCAGTAAATATTCTTTACATGCGTAAGCACTATCTCCCAGCAAATATGAATCTGGAAATTGTCCATCTTCTAATCGAGCCCCTAGTAAAGAGGCATTAAACATTGTACTGTCATGAGTAGAGCCGGGCCAACGTGCAACTATGTCACGTATAACTAATTTCGCATCACATACAGCCTGGACATTAACGGAGAAATAACCTTTTCTATTGCGAAAAATTTCTGCGTTATCTCCCCCTGGGGACTGTATCGGTATATGACTACCATCTATACAACCTAGTACATTTGGAAATCCTCTTATGCTATAAAAATCAGACTTTACTTTACGTATCTCTTCATTAGTATTAGGCATTTTTATAAAATCAGGAACAAGGCGAGCAATAACGTATGTAACTTTCCGTAGTACTCTACATACTGTAGATTTGTGTACTTTTAGATCATCTCCTATAAGTATTTGAAATGAGCCTACAAATCATATTATTGATATTTAGTAATTAAAAGAGTTTCACTCTATTCACCTGTTGCATAAAACCTTAAAGCTATCAATAATTGTTGTCGCAGATAAAGAACAATTTCGATGAGTAGTAGGTTGAATATCATCGTTAATTAGTTCAGCCAAGTGATTAACAGTATCCTTGGTAAATCTAAAACGCTCCCTAAATTCGCTGTCACTGTATTCTCCAAATGGATTATTTCTAATACGGAAATTGCGAACAACATCTATATTTTCAAGAATTTCCAACAATTCGTCATCTGAAGAATCAGAGGAGCTTGAATAATCCATTCTAAAATTTAATTGTAATAATATGTTTCCTTAAAATGCACATGGTTCAGTACTTACCTTGTATCTTTTAAATGATCATACTTATTATAAGTATAGTATTTATTTTAAATTAAATTTTGTTATTTGTTAATTATTATAACCTATATAATATATCGGGTTAGATAATTGTCAAATTTCAATATACATTTATACTGCGCATGCGTCAGTTAGTTAATTAATAGATATCTCGCCAACTTCGGCAAGATATCTATTCGTTAAGTTATGCAACTGATAACTCTTATTGAACGTTTCAGAAACGCAATTTCTCTAGTTATCGGGTTGTTAAGGTTATCGGATACATATCTGTCGTTTCGGAAACCGGGCATTAGTGTACTACAATGCTATAAGTGCCTAGGTTTCAATCATTTAGCGAAAGACTGTAAGAAATCCAACGTTTGTTCAATCTGTGCCCAAGAACATTGCTACAAAGAATGTAAATCTAAAGACATTAAATGTATAAATTGCTGCAGGGCTAAAAGTAAGTTAAATATTAATATTGAGACCACACATACAGCCGTAGATAAAAACTGCCCGTGCTACCAAAGACTATTGCAAAAACAAAACTCAAAAGTGGAATACATTAGTAAAGACAATACAAACACAAATAGTGGAAATTTTCAGCAGAGCGATCGGCAATTGGAACAAACATGAAGGTAGCAAACCACCCTGGGAAATATTTAATCATACATCAGAACGTACAATCCATTGGAAACAGTATAGATGAGTTACAGCTACTAGTAGGAAAGTATGAAAACTGTGCCGCACTCTGTATAATAGAATATTGGAAAAAGTCAGAACAGTTGCTTTCTTACAATTTGGAGAACTTTGAACTCATCTCCAATTATTGTAGACCAGAAGGTTATGGAGGCACGGCAATCTATGGTAAAATAGGACTGAATTGGACACCTCTGAAGTGCATTGAAAATATGTCTGAACCAACTATATGTGAATGTGCAGGAGCTGAATTAAACTTAATAGGGACTAAAATTGTAATTCTAGCATGCTATCGTGCACCAAACATTCAGATTGATGCTTTTCTAAATATTTTAGAATCTATTTTAGCGAAAGTAGCTAAATGTATGATATTTCTAACAGGAGATTTTAATATTAATTTGTCAATTCAAGATTTAAATTCAAGTAATCTATTATCACTACTAAGTTCTTTTGATTTATACCCCACTATAACAGAAGCCACATGAATAACCGCAAACTGCAGAAGCTGCATTGATAATATTCATACAAATTGCAATGATTACACATCAGAAGTTCTCCATACACAGATATCAGATCATACAGCGCAACTTATTCAATTCAATTATAAAACATTGGAAAGTAACCAGACATATGTAAAAAGAGTATTCACTGATGAAAATAAGGCACTTTTCAAAAGAAAACTGGCGGAACAAGACTGGTTAAATATTTACTCAGTTCCTGATTGCGAAGTAAATAAACAGTGGTATAATTTTATGAACACATTAATGCCTATTTTTGATGAATGCTTTCCCAAAAAACAGTTCAAGGTAAAAGACAAATTAAACAGATTTTATACCAACCCAAAAGTGACAGAATGCAAAAATCAATTGGATCTGATGTATGTGATGAAGACTGTTGATGCGAGGTATAATGATGCATACAGGGAAGTAAAGAAAAGATACAATGAACTACTCATTGAATCTCGTAAACAATATTACTCAAACACAATAAAGAATAGCGATAATAAGGCTAAATGTGTATGGAACATTGTGAAAAGCATAAATGGCACAAATAATAATTTCACAAAACCAATTGCAGTACCTGGTACTCTAGTTAACGTTAGTAATAATTTCAATGAATATTACACCAATGCAGCTTCTGAACTTCTTAAAAAACTACCTGCTTTGGAATACAAAAACAATATCAGCAGAGATGTACGTTCTATGTATGTAGAGCCAGCAACACCTACGGAAGTGTTTAACATTATAAATAGATTGAAAAATAAGAACAGTAGTGGTATCGATGGTATCCCTACTAGGTTAATTAAAATGTGTTCAGAGGAACTCTGCACGCCCATATGCCATATCTTGAATAACTCATTCAAATATGGTTGTTTTCCGGATCAACTCAAGGTAGCATTAGTAAGACCAATTTACAAAAAAGGGGACCCTGCTCTAATAGAAAACTATAGACCGATTAGCCTGTTGCCCTCTTTTTCGAAAATATTTGAAATCGCAATGTGCGACAGGCTTATACAGTTTTTCATGTCAAATGAATTGATCAGTGACACTCAGCATGGCTATCTGAAAGGTAGATCAATAGACACTGCTATATTCACTTTTGTGGATCGTATCGCTAAGAACTTAGAAAATAGGAAAATAAGTATGGGAATGTTTTTGGATTTATCCAAAGCTTATGATACGTTAGACCATAATATACTGCTTCAGAAGCTAGAGATGTATGGAGTTCGCGGAATTGTATTGAAGTGGATTAAGACATACCTTTCGGATAGATCTCAAAGAGTGGCTATACTAAGGGACCTTGAAGTGTACTACTCAGAATACCGCAAGATAAGTGTAGGAATCCCCCAGGGAAGTATAACTGGGCCACTATTATTTGTAATATACATAAATGACTTGGCAAGATCTTTAAATAACTCGAACATTGATGCTGGTATAGTTAACTATGCAGATGATACCAACTTGATTGTAGACTCCGAACTTTATCCGGATCTATTGAAAAAGTGCAGCGAGACATTAAACAATGCAACGCGTTGGTTCACACAAAACAAATTAGTGCTGAATCGAGAAAAAACTAATTTAATTCTATTTAAATCAAACCATGCAGGTTTTGAAACACCACATGACGCACAGATCAGTAATGAAAAGTTGGAGCTTACAACAAGTACTAAATTCTTAGGGGTGTTTATTGATGATACTTTGAGTTGGTTCGAAGAAATAGAGTATATAAGTACCAAACTAAATAGATCATTATACTCGATGAGAGTGTTGAAGAGGTACATACTTTTTGACTGCCTCAAGATGGTGTACTTCTCCAACTTTCAGTCTATCTTACGATTTGGTATAATATTCTGGGGAAACAGCAGCTCAATAGATAGAATATTTGTTATTCAGAAAAGAACAGTCCGTCTTTTACTGAACTTGGACTATATGGAAACATGCCGAGGGAGATTTAGACAGTTGAATATACTGACAGTTGCTGGCCTCTACATACATGAATGTTTACTGTTTCTGTTCAAAAACAAACATCTGTTTGAGGTACACAAGATTAAAAGTGAGTATAATACCCGATTTATTGGGTATAATATTCCTAACCATAGACTGGCCTTATCTGAACGAAGCACCGGTTATTCTTGTGTAAAATTATTCAATAATCTACCAAACACACTGAAGGATGAAAACGTTTTTAATCTGTTTAGGAATAGAACGTTTCAGTACTTGTTAAATATTGAGCCCTATTCAGTAGCTGAATATATGTCTTATAGATGTGTATAACCTCTGATCTTCAAGGTGATATCGATTCTGATTGTTATAAATTTGAAATAAATAGACTATATCATATTTGTTTGTTTTTTATATTTCTGTTTTTTATATTTTTGTTTTTTTTTATATTTTTATATTTTTATATTCATACTTTTATATTCCATGCTTATATATGTATATGTTTGTCTCTTTTTATAATTGTAGTAAAAAATAACTGACATATTTCAATTCTAGTCATGTATATTTATCACAAATATTAGTGTACTATTTTTTGAAATAAATTATTATACTATTCTATTCTATTCTATTCTATTCTATAAAAACATTATGATTTGGTTGCCTAAAAACTTGTGAATTAGTAAAGAACTTCTGGGGTTGATAATTTACTCTAGGTTGAATATTAATCGGTTGAGATGGAAAATTGTTAGATTGTTGTCGAAATTGATTATTTTGTGTTTGATAATTAAATGGTGTTTGATTGTTAAACGAATTTCTAGTGAAACTGTTCATTGATTTGTTAAAGTTATTGTTTTGTCTATGTTGTTGATATATTGGTTTAGTCTGTGTTGGTCTTTGTTTCGCAAACATTTTATTAGTAGAATTTTGGTAATATTGTATGTTTTCTTCTTGTGTGATAAATTGTAAAGCTTGGTTCATGTCTATAGGACGCATACAACGAATAGTTGTACCTAGTGGTTCTTTAAGTCCTGATAAAAATGTTTTTAAAGTTAATTTATTATAAAGGTCGCGTTTTAAAGCTTTAGCTGCGGCATTTTGTTCGTGTATGTCTACGTATGAACAATAAATTTAATATTTGCAAGCAACAATCAAAGAATTGTTGCGGTTTTTCATTTGAAAATTGTCTTAACAAAACTAAATCTCTATTAAGGAAAGATTCGTCGCGTTGATCTGCAAAGTTTGTATACAAAGTTTGTTTTAATTCTGTCCAAGTAGTGACATTTTGTATATTTACTACTAGTTTAGCATTGCCATCTAATTTACTTATTAATGAGTGTAACAAAAACACATTATGAAAATTATTTGGATTTGTAGCATCATAAAATGTTGTTATAATGCTATCGCAAATACCTAAAAATCTATTTAATTCATTTGGGTTTCCGTCAAATTGCGGAACACAACTTAAATATTCTGGTTTAAATTGAGCCATTTTTAATGATAAATTACTGATAATGTTAGTTATTTTATTTGACACTTGAATATTATTCTTTGTAATAACTTGGGAAGTGGTCTCCGTCCACTTCGTCTGAGTCAACTAAAGATATATTTAAATTTTCAAAAAGCGTTTCAAGAGACATCAATTATTCAATTGTACTTACATTAATATTAGTGTGACTTTGATCATCGTTTCTTTGTTAATTATAAGGAGTCTGCAACTGGGTCAGCTATTTTTGTCTCTCCAAAATTACGTCTTCCTTGCAAAATAGGACGTTGTGGTTCCTATTTTCGTGAAATGATGCAGAAGTAATCCTACACAGGTCTGTTATAGACTGGGTTGCCTTATGTTTGAGGAGCCACTCTGGTTTAGACACTTTCACAAAATTTTCACTTTTTGTTCGAATAGTCGATTAATCGTTGATATTCGAAAATTATTTGTTCGATACACAATAATCCCGACTATCCTACCGACTGCGCCAATAACGATTTCGATGGATCAAAGTCTCTTTTTAAAAATGATTTACAAAAACAAGTTTATTCAATAATTAAATTGTTACATAAAAAGTACTATTGTACATGAGTTCTAACTAAAGACTGAATTTTTCAATGATGCTATGAGCGAAGATGCTGTAATCTCTAGGTATCGGATTACTCTGGTGTTGCGTTGTCAGCGTCGCATCTTTAACGTCTCTTATGGGGAGTGGTGACGTAATTCATGTATTGTATGATCGTTTAATTCAAATTTTATTCCATTTACAAAATTATTGTTTAATGACTTAGTATTGGTAAGACTTTTTAGTGTTTTCCACAACAGATACGGATTATTTTTATTAAGGTCAATCTTTTGAAAATAGAATTGCTGTTTTTTTGTCTTTAATTAATAGATTAGCTACAATATTTCTTTTTATTTTATAATTTTCCCAATTTGCTGAAGTATTGTCCTTTTTGTATGATTTATATGCTAAATCTCCCTCTTTAGCTTTACATTTTATTTCATAATCATACCAAGGTACACTATCCGAGTTTAATTCATATTTCTTAATAGGAGCCACATTATCAATCACGTTTCTAAATTTGCTTGCAAAATCGTTATAAAAATCATCAATATTACACGAGTTTAATTTAAATAAATCTTGTACATGATGTGACCATTAGGGTGGAACGAAAAAAATTTTTTATTTTTAAATACTTTGTCATAAACTTCAAAATGTGCCTTTAGATAAGTAAAAATAATTCCTAAAAGTTGATTGACCTATCTTAGTATTTTCAGGTTCCTCACAAGACTTAAAGTTTCGAAATTTCCTTGTTTTTGCAGATTTTTATTACCTGCATTGATTGATTTAAAAAAATAAATTTTCTGTTTGACATAGTGCTTAAAATAATTATTAAGTTATGATAAAAAGTCCCTCCAACCCAAATTATTTTATTTTAATATCTTGAAGAACCTCAAGATATTTTAAAATAAAATAATTTGGGTTGGAGGGACTTTTTATCATAACTTAATAATTATTTTAAGCACTATGTCAAACAGAAAATTTATTTTTTTAAATCAATCAATGCAGGTAATAAAAACCTGCAATAACAAGGAAATTTCGAAACTTTAAGTCTTGTGAGGAACCTGAAAATACTAAGATAGATCAATCAACTTTTGGGAATTATTTTTACTTATCTAAAGGCACATTTTGAAGTTGATGACAAAGTATTTAAAAATAAAAAAATTTTTTCGTTCCACCCTAGTGACCATTTTAGGTTCTTATCTATCGTGATCCCCAAATATTTTATTGTGCTAGTTTCTTTAATGGTAAGTTTGAATTTGTCTAATTTTATGCAGTCAAAATGTGGTCTACTTGCTTCAGTTAGAGAGAAGGCAATATAGAAGGTTTTTTCCGAGTTTAAGGTTAATTTATTTTGGTCAAGCCAATCCTTTACTTTTTCAAATCCTTTAGCCACTTTATTTTACACGCATTCCCATGTATTATCTTTGAAGAATAAAACTGTATCATCGGCATATGATATAGTGATGATATTTGTATTTAAGTTTAGTAGCGAGTTAATATATGTGATAAAAAGGATAGGTCCAAGTACTGTTCCTTGCGGAACTCCAATCTTAACTTCCAAGGGATTACTATATGCATTTCTTATTTTAACCGTCTGTTTCCTATCGGCTAAATAATTTCTAAATATATCCAGCACCACCCCTCTTATGGCATACCGTTTAAGAGTATCGATGAGTTGTTTGTGGGTATTGAAGATAAACTTTATTCATTATTCAAGTATTTCAAGTTACATACCTACAAAGTATAAACTTATCAAACTAGTCAAAAGCAATAGACTCACACACAGACACATTTACTCACTCATTAAACATCTCTAAATATACTAACACACAATAAAATAGTCATTGACTTAAATATTCCTCTACAGAATAAAATGGATTACTTACTAAATACTCATACAATTTTTATTTAAAGCAATTAAAATTTTTTATATCACCAAAAATATTTATAAACTTGTTGAAACATATAATGCCCTGATAAATATGTGAATTTTGAGAAATCCCTAACCTTGAATATGGCAGGTATAAGTTACAGTTGTTACGTGTCTCATATTTATGAATATTATTTACTTTTATAAGAGAATTTTCATCCTTTTTTATATTCAATATAAGTAGATATATATAAAGAGAAGGTAAAGTTAAAATCGATAAACCGATAAAAATCTGTTTGCAAGTTGTTTGCGGGTGTGCTCTTATCATGCATCTCATAATTTTTTTCTGAACAATAAAGATTTTATGGAAGTGAGCTGAGCGTCCCCAGAAAATTAAACCATAAAGCAGATTGCACAAGTCCATAATAGACAAGTTTAAGAACAGACATGGAGACTTGGCTCGCCCTGTATGTTCAAAAATAATTTCCTGTTATAGACTTTTTTATTTACTTTACTTGCAATTTTTTAAAAAATTTCTATCTATCGTAGAACTCGAGATATCGAGGTCCGACGCACTATTGCCCCACCCTGTATATTGTAGTTCTGTGTTTTAATTTTTTTGTCAAAACAAGTGTTAACTCACTTTTTGATTATTTATTTATTTACAAACGAAGACTATAAATTGTACTTATATGTTTATATATAGTATACCCTATACTGTTGTAAATAAATTATTATTATTATTATTATTGAGAGCAGATGATTTTGATACAAGCAGTTTAATCTAATATTAAACTGCTGGAACTATGAAATGCCAATACAAGTATACAGGGTGTCCCAGATTTAAATGGACATAGTGACATGGGAGATAGAGCATACTTTGCTGGGTTCAAAACACCCCCACAGTTACCCTTTAAAGTGAATGGTTTTCGAGATACGGGGTGTTTTATGGTTCTTGACCAATTACTCATACCGCCATATTTTCGGAATGGCCGCACATATCCGGATAAAATTTGGTACAAATATTACACTCTTTAAGTTCAATTAAAAGCATAATTTATTTTTGAAAATTTCCAGGACCGGACTCGTTTTTTTTTAACGTTGCTATCAGTGCCTCGAACAACACCCTGTATATCATTTATTGGAAAATGTTAGTAAACATTGAAAAAGACAATGGATCAGTGTGTAAAATAATGTCATAATATTTGATGGCACACTTACTGTTATGTTTTAATAAATTTTTGAAATTGTCGTTTGACCAAATATTAAATTCTACAAATAAAGTAGTCAGCAAACTATAGTCATTATATTGCTAATTTCACTGAAATAGCCTACAATAGACCTTATTATTTGTTTTTCTGTACATGAACCGTATTTAAGCTTTTTTGAGCTTAAATTTCCATTTAAAATAACAATCCATATCACTCATAGAAAAAATAAAAATTAGCTATAAGTATACTTGTACTTAATATGTACGATTAAAATTAGTTACGTTAATACATTTTTGACGTTTAAGGAACAATAATTTTTTTTAATAAAAAAAACTTTACATTAGGTACGCGTATCTTAAATTTTGAGTTAGATGTTTTATTAACTAGTATTAAAAATTCTAAGTAGGCGTTTGTCTAATCTCTCACTAAATGAAAAACTGGTGTTTTCCCAACGCAGATTTCATATTAATGTGTGGTGTGGAATTTATAATAACCATTTAATAGGGCCACACATATTTGAAGGAATGTTAACTGGTGAAGTTTATTTAACCTTTCTAAGAGATATTTTGCCCGATTTATTGAGAGAGATTGATACCAAGAATATGTGGTTTCAGCATAATGGTGCTGGTCCTCATTTTGCTTTAGCGGTCAGAGATCATCTCAATCTGCATCGACCAACAGATGGATTGGTCGAGAAGGTACAGTAAACTGGCCACCGAGGTCTCCTGATCTTACACCTCTAGACTACTTTCTATGGGGTCACCTAAAGTCAGAGGTGTACAATGAAGAATTCGACACACGGGAACAGTTATTAGAAAAAAATTTTAATGTATGTGATGGTATTAAAAATAATCCGCAAATGATTAACAGATCAGTAAAAAACATATTAAAACGTTCCCAAGCATGCTTTAACGCTGGAGGCGTTCATTTTGAGAATCTATTGTAATTTTAATTAATTTTGTTACCTATTTTTCTTCTTCTTTTCTTTTTCTAATATTACGCATTGTGAATTGTTACTTAATAAATTATTTGTTTGTGTGTATTTCTACCTTTATGTTATAAAATTCATTGTTTTAATATTATTTTCTAAAGGTCTTTAGTTACTGATTTTAATAGTACATATTAGTACAAGCCTACTTATAGCTAATTTTAGTTTTTTCTATGAGTGATATGGATTGTGTTATTTTGAATGAAAATTTAAGCTTAAAAAAGCTTAAATGCGGTTCATCGTGCAGAAAAACAAATAATAAGGTCTATTGTAGGTTATTTCAGTGAAATTAGCAATATAATGACTATAGTTTGCTGACTACTTTATTTGTAGAATTTAATATTTGGACAAACGACAACTTCAAAAATTTATTAAAACATAACAGTAAGTGTGCCATCAAATATTATGACATTATTTTATACACTGATCCATTGTCTTTTTCAATGTTTACTAACATTTTCCAATAAATGATATACAGGGTGTTGTTCGAAGCACTGATAGCAACGTTAAAAAAAAACGAGTCCGGTCCTGGAAATTTTCAAAAATAAATTTTGGTTTTAATTAAACTTAAAGAGTGTAATATTTGTACCAAATTTTATCCCAATATGTGCGGCCATTCCGAAAATATGGCGGTATGAATTATTGGCCAAGAACCATAAAACACCCTGTATCTCGAAAACCATTCACTTTAAAGGGTAAGTGTGGGGGTGTTTTGAACTCAGCAAAGTGTGCTCTATCTCCCATTTCACTATGTCCGTTTAAATCTGGGACACCCTGTATATTTGAAGTTAAATATATCATAAAATATGAAAAATTTGCATGCGATTTGAAGTATATTAGGACGCATTGTCCGGTCTTAGGGTAAATGTGTTTCAAAGTTTCAGTAGTTTATTTAGTGTTAAAGGAATGCCATTTCCGTGTTTTCTTATGATCAATATTTTAATTTTTCAGCTGTTTGGAGAAGGATGAATATAATCACATAACCGCCACTTATTATCTACTAGCAGAAAGAAAATTAAGATCAAAACGACAAGAGCATACCAATAAAGTTAAAAGACCTGAACAACTATCAGTTTCCCACAATACACAGCCACAGGAAAAAGATCATACCTCAGCTCCCAAACCGTGTCTGTTAAATGTTCCTCGCACTCCTGGAGACTTAACTCAGGTAAATAATGTAAATGTATTATTTTTTTTTTTAGTGAACACAACATATACAATATGTTTTACATTCTTTGCTTGAAAGGCATTGTTTACGACTGTATTTGGATTTTTTTTCAAGCTGGACTTTCATACTTATTTTATTACCAAAAATATTCAATTCGATATTTTTATATTGAAGTTTTACTTCTAAACGGTAGATGATAGGTTCTGCATGCACCTTGTAAAGAACCACCTCATATAGTTGGATGTGTTTGAGTTCTTTTTTTAAAATGTAGCATAATAATATGATGATGTCTGTTACATTTTCTACAAACCGATTGTAAGTACATGTTCGTGTGGCGTGCAACAAGCTTAAGCAATTTGAGAATAAATTTTTATTTCTTGTGGATTGATATCTCTCGTCCACAGACTGTTTAATGAAGTCCGTGCATTTGTATAGGCGAATGTGATTGACGACATAAAGAACAAGCGAGTACCGACTCAGAATTTATAAAAATTACAGAACTATGGGTTAGGTCAGTATGCGTAGTATTTTTTTTACCTTAATAAATCAGAGAAAGAGAAATACTTTTCAGTGCGCGACATTGATATTCTGCAAAATCATTGAGCGTCATATGTAAAAATTTCTGTGCCCACAAATGACAAATCCCGCTACTGTGTCATTGTTTAACTTATCTAACATTTTATTTATATAATAATGTAATCTACAGAGAAATTCCAATTATTGATTACAATTATTGTTACCTAATTTAATTTTGAACATACTGTCAAATAACGAATAACAAGAACAGAACCAAAAACAAAAAAATAAATCAAAATTCACTGGCCTTAGCCTAAATGCAGAACTGATTATAAACCAACAAACAAACTGTTCGAGTAACAAAATAGGAAAGAAATAAATATTATTATTCCCATATTCAGGCAATTAATAATTAGACAGTAATATCTACTTTCTATTGTTATATTTATAGAGTGCTTCAATTAAATTCTGTTTTTTTCTTAAATCTTGAAAAGGAATAAAAAAACATGTCAGTATTCTCTAATCTATTTACAGCTTTAGATATTCTATGTATTATAGGCCCATTTAAGCCTAGGTTTGTGCTGGGTTTAGTAATATAAAATAAACTTACACTTCTATTGAAATATTGTGGTACTAAAAATTTGAATTGGTTAAGTAAAAAGGTACAATTAATCTTGCCATTAAATAGTTTGTGGGCAAATAGTGCTGTTGCAATTAACCTTCTAGTTTCCATAATCTCTTAAAATTAAACTCATTTAATAAAATTTCGTATGATATATCAAAATAATAAATATCGTACTTTTTGTAATATAAATATCGAAGGAACTGTTTTGTACTTTTTTAATGGCATCTCTATGTGTTTCATATAGGGAGGACCAAATAAGTGAGACATATTCCATTACACTCCTAACATATGTATTGAATGATCGAATTAGCGTTTTCTTATTTTTAAAATTGCAAGAATTTCTTATATCAAAGCCTAATAGTCTAAATGCTCTCGACACCATGTTATTTATATGCAAATTAAAAGTTAACTCAGAGTCGAATATCACTCCAAGGTCCTTAATGTTGTTTTTGCCGGGTAATGATGAACCATTGATGTTATATGTATAAGTAATTTTTGTGGTTTTTTCTTGAAAAAGTCATCCGAAAGCATTTATCTACATTGAAAAATAAAGCATTGTTAGTTGCCCACTCAGATACATTATTTAAATCCGTCTGTAGTAAATAGCAGTCTAGAACATTATGAATGCGTTTGTATATTTTAAAATCATCAGCAAATAACTGACAACTAGAATGCTGAATTACCCCTGAAATATTAATTATGCATAAGAAGAATAACGGTCCAAGGTTTGACCCTTGTGGTACACCAGATATTGTTAAGAAATCTTTAGACCGTTCTCCCTTATACACGACATACTGCTTACGGTTTTTCAGGTATGAAGCACACATTTGCATCAGCCTATTCGAGAAACCGAAACTGTCAAGTTTCCTCAGTAGAATATCGTGGTCGACTTTATCAAACGCTTTAGCGAAATCTGTAAAAGTTACGTCGACTTGACCTTTATCGTCAACCACGTTATTCACTGAGTGAGAAAAACATATTAAGTTTGTGACTGTAGATTTGTTTTCCATAAACCCGTGTTGATAATCTGATTTAATGTGTGAAGACATTATTTTGTGACATATTATTTCAAATACTTTGCTAGGTGCACATATTAAAGACACTGGTCTATGGTTTATAATTTCATTTAAATTGCCACTTTTGAATATGGGACACACTTTTGTAATTTTCCACACATCTGGGTACGTGCAAGATGTTATAATTAAATTGAATATTATCTTTAATGGTTCCAGGAGTAATTCAGCACATCCCTTGAATATATATGAAGGTATATTATCTGGGCCAACTAATTTTTTGGGTTTGAGCTTTTTTATAGCATTTAGTATATCATCTTCACTTATGAATTTTTATATCAAGAGTGTTAAAATTAGTGTTAGAAGGTTCAAAATTTAAATCATATTTAGTTACGTTATTTAAATATACGCTTTTAAAATAATCCGCGAACGCATCAGCTATTTTATCATTTTCAGATATTTGTGCCCCCCTATCCCGATATATCATTGAATTAGATGTTTGATCTGAATTGCTTTTTACTGTTTTCACATATCTCCAGAACTCCTCAGGAGACCTCGAAATATTACTTTCTATATTAGTAATATAATATTATATTATTAATATAAGTACTCGGCCAGGCCGAGCTCTCGGTCTAATTTTGACTATTTGGCCGAGAGCTCGTTTTGGCCGAGCTTTGTATTACTCGGCCGAGCTACTCGGCCATTTTATGATATTGAAACAGCAGATTTTTTCTTCAAGATTCAAAGTTTTTAAAATTTATTTTTGTCTCTGTCTCCAATTAAGTACAATAAAATAAATAAAATAGTAGTCATTGTCAAGTGTTTATTAAAAAACATTCATAGTTATAAACAAAAAACAACTAAAAATAGTTGTCAAAATTAAACAAAACACAGCTATCTCTAAAAGGAACTGAATAACTAAATAACAAAAAAAAAATTAAAACTAATAATATTAGTAACAGTCGGAACTTGGTAGGGATCGACCGATACCGATATGGATATCAGCCATATCGGCATTGTGGCCGATATTGGATTGTAATATCGGCGCGATATTGGTATCAGTCAAAAACTACTTTTTTTAACTTTTAAGGTTAAAAACAACTCAAAACGGAATAATATTAATATTTATTTAATAATTATTCAATATTTAAAATTAAGTTTAGGTAAATTATGATGCAATAAAATTAGACTTTCTGCTCGATGTGGATTAAATCGACTTCTTGCAGATTCATAAACGTTACCAGTTGAAGAATAGTATATTATGTTACTAGGAGTAGAAGGCGACCATTATTGTTGAGCCCAGAAGTTTGCTCAGCGGAGGCAGCAAACTGGGCGAAACACATAATGAGCCTTCTACTCCCAGTGATTTAAACTATGTTTTCTTCAAGCGTTAAAATCAAAAATATCAAAACTTAAATTTTGAAAACTGACATCAGATCAAATGCGATCAAGCGTAATAAAAAAAATATATGTAATACTAACCATTTTATTTATCAATGAAACATGACATATGTGAATTTGCAATTCCAAGTATTTCAGGTGGTACTCACTGCATTTCTTCAGACTTTTTCGCTTTTAAATTTAAAAACGGCTCGACGCGCGACGTCAACTTTTAAAATGACTGTTTATGACAAGTCATAACTTAGATTTTTAATTCGTTGCCATGGATACATTATTTCATTTTTGTACTAGGAAAAAAATGAGAAATATTTGTACTAGTACAATAATAGGCTCTTTCTACAGGATGTGTTGCATTATGTAATGTAAGTATTGTTATACGCTTGAAGAAAAAATAATTGTTCACTGTAAACGTTAGTAGGTGGAGGTGCTAAATACATTAAGGCCGGTTTTTTTCACCTCCAGTTAACTTTATCCGGCATTTATTTACCTAGATAAAGTTAACTGGAGGTGAAAAAAACGCACCTAAGGCTAATAATTGAAAAATAAAATTGGGCAAAATATCTTTTATTTTTTATAGCAAATTTTCATTTTAAGAATAAGGCCGATAATCGGCCGATAACAATAATCGGCCATATAAATATCGGTATCAGTCGATTATCGGTATCGGCCTAAAAAAGCATATCGGTCGATCCCTAGAACTTGATTTAGAATTTGACCCGAGTAGCTCGGTAATCGGTTTCAGCATTTGGCCGAGAGCTCGGTACTTGGTTTTTTTTTAAAAGTAGGTCTCGGTTCATCTCTATACATATATAATATTAGATCCAAACATCTTCCTTTTTCGTTCAAAATATTATTGTGCTGCTGAAAATTAAATAAGCTAAGAAAGTGCATATATCCTAATTCTATATTTGATCTATTATTTATATTATTTAGCTCTACAATCCTTGGAATATTGAAATCACCTAATACCATAATATTTGAGTAAATTTTTAATAGATTATTATTTCCAAGGCTATCTTAAAATGGCAAACCAGGCGGTATAATAAACCGCATATAGTCGAGTATACTCTAAGTTGGCCGGTCCAAAGGTCGCTACGTCATATGAAGTAAGAATGTATTCGATGTGTCAGAAATGCCAGTGGTTCTCAAACAGTTTGACACTTGAAACTGTGATGTGATTTCTAAATAATAATTGTATAAAAGTATTATTGGGGTTTCACAAAAAATGAAGTATTAATTTACTAAATTTGTCGTTTTAGTAGAATTCTGCATTTACATATAGGCTCGGACACAAATGAAACTAATAATAAAAAATGAATTGCCCAATATTCGGTCAATAACAATATTATTATTTCGAAAACTAATATTGGAAGAAAATTTCGCCATTCGTATATTAAAACTATAAACATTGTAATTGAAATTATTACTACAACACTCCAAATATACCTTTCAGTCAAGAATACAAGCATCTACTTACTTATTTATCACTAAAGCAATATCCGGAATAGTTTTTTTAAATTGAATTATCGGCGCTAGGCTACACCTTGAATTCGCAAACTGTCGGTGGTGAAAACGTGTTATTGGTTAAATACATCACGCACATATCATCAGCTTATTATAGAAATGAAGCGTTCCTTAAAAAATACTCCACAAGTCCGGCTTTGTTTAACACAACGCCAACATAAAATTTTGGGTCCTGTTTATTTAGAAAGAAATAAAATTTGAATATTATGAATTAGGCTTAGAAAGTTTAGTGGATGTGCAAAATTTCATTACTTTAACTTGAACAGTTTCGGAAATAATAAATAAAAACCGTCTTCAGTGGTCCACATTTAGGGGCCTGTAGCTCCCTTAGGAAGCATTTTGGTGTAGAAGTAAGTTTGGTCCAATCGATTTATTTTGACCTCGGGAATATGTGGTTTCTTTTTGTGCACTTATTTCTGGGACACCCTGTATTATGTATTTATACTTAATAAAGAACATTTATTATTATTATTAAAACCTCTAAGCTATTCACCACAGGTATTACAATATCACAATTTTGCAATGAGCGATGACCGTATTAACGGCGACTAGAACTCCTCCACCTGTTGCTTTCCCTGTACTATCTAAATGACGGTCTTTCCTGAATACTACATATCTGTCTTCAAATATTTCATGATCAAAACTATTATATCACAGTCACTAGTTCTTATGTTTAACTAAAAAACTCCTTAAATTTAGTATTTAATCCTTGCAGATTTTGATAGAACAAATTTAGCTTTCTTGACTTAATATTAATGGACATCATTTAAATCACGCACTGATCTAATTATAAACACTTTCGCACTTTCAGATTTTCGCATAATAATTTTCCCATTTTTTACCCACAGAAATTTAATAGGTATCGTGATTCATCTTGAATTCCCGATACTTGAAGAATAACGCTCGGTTTGCATTTGTTAGTGATTCATTTATGTAGATTGGACTTTGCGTATCATTTATGTTTCTGGCCCACTCTATTTTAATATCCTTTAGTATTTAATGTTTTCCTTATTTTCTTCGCATTAATGAATTCTTCTTTTTTCAACCGAGATACAAACCTCAAATAATAATAATAATAATAACCCCTCTTGGTTCCATTGAATTTTGTTTCCTGTTTATACAATAGTCTACATCATTTAAATCGAATTTTACACTTAGTGCTCTATAAATATCACCAAGCGTGGCGAATAAATTTTTTTCTTTAATTTCTGGGATTCCACATATTTGAACACTATTTAACCTTGTAAACTGCTCTTGATTATTTAAATTCATCATTAACTCGGTGTTTTTTTTTCTAGTGACGCATATTTCGCATAAAGGTCATCAACTTTAGATTCACACTCATTTATTTTTGACTCCTGATTTTTTATTAATACATTTAGTTCATCAATTTTTTCATGACCATTACTAAACGATAGAGCCATATCTTTATTAATATTGGCTAGACTTTTTATTTCGCGCAAGGTCACTCAAAGATGGTTTCAGCGCCAATTATCCATAGCGCTATCTTGATCCAGGCATTCTTGGTGACATACACATTTTTTCACTGCATTTAATTGTTTTTCTTTGATTGTTGATTTTAGAAGAACAAATAGTACACATGGCTGACATTTTTCTTTTGAACTTTTTTCACTAGGGTACTTGGTAAAAAACACATGCTATAAGATATCTACTGATATGACTTACAAGAAATTGAAACACATTCAACCTCTCAAATGAAAACTTTGTTAATTTTGGTTAAATAACTGCTTCCTTTATTAAATGTAAATAATTGACTTTGATTATACCGAACTTCAGT
The DNA here is from genome assembly GCA_963680705.1 of Rhagium mordax. Lineage (NCBI taxonomy): Eukaryota > Metazoa > Arthropoda > Insecta > Coleoptera > Cerambycidae > Rhagium > Rhagium mordax. The sequence goes on along the minus strand of OY796656.1, from coordinate 53,475,238 downwards.
CTTAATTGCACTATAACAAACATAAGACTATTTTAGACACTTTTAACCACTTTAAGTAATTATTTCGAAGCTGTTAAAATTCGTGTAGCTCTCGGCATATTCACACACTATTAATTTTGTTTAATAATACAAAACCCCACTGATATACAGGTAATCGGAGATTTTTAAGAGCATTTAATTAAATTTCTTTAAAATACATTACAACTTCAAATACTCGGACACACTTTAATCTGGACGCTCTTGCGGAAACCTGCAGGGATATCTCCTCCGGACACTTGACTCTAAAACTTGGACATCTGATAGTTCAACATTTTCAAGACTTCCATTATTTTCTTTCTGTTCTTATTTGGGATTTACGGCCACACTTCTGAACATTACCCAGATAATCTGAAAAATATCTGGATTATTTAAAAAATAACCTTTACGCCTGTGACTTTACGTCAAAGGAACAGTTAAAGGTTGGTTTTTTTGACATAAAATATAATTAAAATAAAATAAAAACAATGATGTTTTGCAGACGTTTCGGAAACTTAATCTGTTTCCTTTCTCAATGCTAAATAGTCTTTCTCTTGTATAATTCGTGAAATTACATAATTTTAATGTTTATATCATAACCATAGATACTTACTACGCTCACAGAAAAGTTGATTAGATTAGATATTCAAGTTGCTAAGTTCTTCTTTTAGCATCGGTAACCATATTGTACAACAATCTACAGAATAATTTGATACGCATTTGTCTTCATTTAGTAAAATTATTGCAGATTCTTTAATTTTTCTCTTTTTACTGTCCGGTTCTTTTGTTAAAATTTTTGCTCCATTCCAAATTATTGGAAGTCCGTTTTCGAAAGCGTGTTCACAAATTTTTGATTTTTCAATTTCATTTTTTCTAATATAACTTTTGTGTTTGCCCAATCTTACATTGAAGGGTCTGGATGACTCACCAACATAATATTTGTCACATTTACAACACGGAATACTGTAAATACAGTTTTTTGAATTTTGATCACTATTAACCGGTTTTGTTTTTGTAAGTATAGATCTTAAAGTGTTAGTAGTTTGAAATACCGTTCTAACATTAAATTTATCACCGATAGTGCGTAGCTGTTCAGATAAACCCTGTACATAAGGAATCATTGTTAATGTTGTGTATTGCCGTTCGGGTTGGCGTTGATTATTACCTCTATTTTCAATATTTGTCAATGTTCTATCAACAAAGACTTCTGGGTACTGATTGTTATTAGTATGTTTCTAATAAATATTTTTTCTTTATTGAATATTTCTTCAGTAGAAGAAATTGTTTTTGCCCTATCATATAAACATTTTATAACACCTCTTTTAACACTTTTTGATTGATTTGAGTTATAATTTAGATATCTATTTGTATGGGTTATTTTTCTGTAAACGCTAGTTTTTCCATTATTTAAGTTGTGAATCATCTCGTATCGTCGGAAATTAAGGAAGACTTGTAAAAAATTTAAAGAACATGCCAATTAACAAAAACTGAAATACGGAAGTGGGCAATAGGAGAAAATTAAATTGATTGGACCTAATGTATTGATGTGGATGAAGAGGAGACAAATGAAAATGAAGAACACAAAGCATGTAATCAATTTCAAAACTGAAATAAAGAATGCAGACGCAGTAAAGTCGTTTTCCCTTTGTATTCTATGGGTCGAAGAAGTAGCATGTAGCATTGCAGTACAAGATAAGATATCTTGCTACTAAAACGATTTACCAGAAAAGTAAAAGAGAGTATATATGTCAGAAATGCCTGGGAATAAAACTTTCTTTTATTGTAATTAAACAAAATTAGATGCGTTAATTTGTTGTGTATGCAATAAAGTATATTTCCATCCAAGTTGTGCAAAACAGGGAAAACTTTTAAAGGATGATAAATTAACTTGTAAACCATATGTTCAGAGTGAGGTTAGAAAAAACCAAAATTCGTCAGAAAGAAGTGAAAAGTCGGTAAAAATTGGTGAAGATAATCCTAACAATCAAATCTACAAGATGATGGAAGATCTGCAACAATCTGTTCAGTTTATGTCCAACAAATTCGATGATTTACTAATCGAGAACAGAAAATTAAAAGAAACTATTGAAGAAGTTATTTCTATTAAACAGAAAAATATTCAACTCAAAAATAAAGTAAGTGACTTAGAACATCGAATTAATGACATTGAAATAAAGGAAATAGCAAGTAGTGTAGAAATATTTGGGTGTCAAATTCCTGATATTATCGATCCTACTACCGTCGTAAGGGAAATTACTAACGAAAGAGCTGTGATTATTGCCAAATCCCTTAACACTGAAATAAAATCAAAAGTCTTGAGAAACCGGAAGAAACGAAGTCTATTTTCAAATGATTTAAGTATTCACAAGAACAAGTTCGTCTCCAAAACTCAAATATATATAAATGAACAACTGACAACTCATAATAGAAGGTTATTCAATGAAGCATATCAAATATAGAAGCAACTAAATTACAAATTCTGCTGGACCAAGAATGGGAAGGTGTTCATGAGAAAAGCGGAAAATATACCCGTTAATCAATAGCATTAAAGATCTGAATTAAACAATTTTTTTCCAATGAACCAATTTAGACATAACATTAAAATTCATGAATTTACTGATAATACAACTATCAAAAATAGTGCACGCCATATTGACTCTTTTAATATACTGTACATTAATGCTCGTTCGATTCGAAATAAATTTAGTGAAATTGAGGCCACCATGATTGCTTTCGAGTATCCAGACTATCTTGTTATTACTGAAACATGGTTGGATCAAATGAGGTGATATTTTTTAACATTCCTGGTTACAAATCGTGCTACTTAAGTAGAGATAAGAGGGGTGGGGGTGTAGGTATCCTAATTAAAGAGGCCTTTAATTTTACAGTGATTGATAAATATATAAGTGACTGTTCTACACTTTTTGTGAACGTGAATCAGATAAACTTATCCATAGGAGTAATTTATAGACCCCCAAACTTAAATTTTGTTGAATTTATAGACATATTAGAGAAGAAAGGATAAAACAATTTTAATGGGTGATTTAAATATTGATTACCTCAACAATGCTATTCCAACTCAAACATTTAGTCAGGTACACTTTTGAATCCAACTCCATCTTAAACATTAACAAGGAAATTCCAACAAGAAGCACAACGAATTCGAATACCCTAATTAACTACGTTTTATATTCGTCTAATCTATGCAAATTTAATAAAGCAATAAATGTATCGATTATGGATAGTGCCCTAAGTGACCATAAACTTCAATTAGTTGGTGTACAGTTAGGTAGCGCTTCAACACCAACACCAACAAATACTGCACTATTAGAAAGCTGGATGAAATTTTGGTTAAACAAGAACTTGCTGAGCTAGATAATGCTGCTCCTGAGTTAGATGTGATTTCCTTATGAGAAAATAACACATGCTTTTCAGGAAAATACTACTATGAAACCATGTAAAGACAGATTCAGAAAAAATTCAGCACCTTGCATGGTTTAATACTCACATATATCAATTAACAATGATTAGAGACTATAATTATAGAAGATATAAACAGTATCCGAATAACAACTTAATATGTAATAATTATAAGAACTCCCAAAATGAACTCAAAAATGCAGTACTAGCCGCTAAGAAGAAATATTATGAAACAGAACCAAACAAAGCTAAGGGTAACAGCAAAAGGACTTGGAATGTTTTGAACAAAATTGTCCAGGGTGCTAAATGAAACAGTGCAAAGATTGCTGAAATTTCGAGATGGTCCCGTTTGAAGAAAAAAAAATGTTTTCTGTATTTTAACACTAAAGACATATCATATCTCGAAACGGTGTTTGAATGTTCCACTTATTTTCTTTATTTGCAGGGCGATCTCAAAAAATCTATATGCAGTGATAACTTTTTCGTTCGTGAACCGATTTTCAAAATCTAGGGTTCCTGTTGAAGCTAAAACTTCAGGTAAGAAGACGCGAAGAAATTACAAAACACAGCCTGCATGTGGGCATCAACACTTTAAATGAACGTCATGCAAAGAAATGTTCAACTGCCAAAATTTTTTAACCTATTTTTAATTCTAACCAGCGACCATTTTTCAACAATTAAAGATTACAACAAAAGTGGCAACCAGTGCGAATTGTCGTTACCTACGTTGCATGGTTACAAGAATTTTCATTCCTGAAGAGGGGTTGGAACCTTTGGTGTAGAACTTACACTTGGAGTAGTTTTCCACACACACCAAAACACTTTTGCACACACTCGACGCGCGTTTCGTCAACTAAGTTGGCATCATCGGGAGATGATTAAAAGAATTAGAAATTATAAATCGCACCAAAAGTTGCATAATTGAAAATAAAAATCGACCTATCCAAGGGTTTTTTTATTCAATCAATATTTTAAAAGTTATGGTCATGTTTCAATACTTACAGTTTTAATCATGATGCCAACTTGGTTGGCGAAACGAGCGTCGAGTGTGTGCAAAAGTGTTTTGGTGTGTGTGGAAAACTACTCCAAGTGTAAGAATTTTCAGGTAAGCAAGAACGCCTATAATTCTCATTTTCGAAAACATGCGGTTGCAATTTGGTTCCTCCACCTTCATCTTGAAGTGTTCAGAAATAATGGTTTGTTCGAATGTGAGTTGACTTTCATTCATGGTTGAGATAAAATATGGTTAGTTTTATCTCGGCTCGATTTTCGTACTGAACTGCGCAAGTAGAAAAACTTGTTGAGTGCCACTAGGTGTGTTTGGTAACCCAGTCCAGAACGTCCCGAACTAAAAGTTACAACTTCCCACTGTAGTTTTAAAATAAATATCACTTTGACAACAACTATCAAACGTAAAAATCCCGAGTGTACATGTTTGTACACCGAACAAAATAGTTTTTAAAGTTCTAGCAATTCGAGTTCAGTTCATATAATTCGCTGACTTTAGTCCAGGACGTTCTGAACTGGGTCACCAAACACAGCTATTAAGTAGCTATAGCTGCTTTCGATCGTGGAAGAAAAGTAATCATTGTTCACGTGAACATAATCAGTGTTTTCATAAACATGATCATAACGTTTTGTATAACAAACGAACGCGCCGTTAATCCGATAACGCACACAAGCAAAAATATAACCTGAAAATTTTGAATTCTGTAGTAATACAATGACAACATTTGTCATTGGTAATAGTTTATTATTATTATTTATTTATTATTTATTAAAAACAGGGTTTCTCTTTCACTCCACTCTTCAACCAGATTTTAAATGTACAATATTGTTCAAAACATTATCATTCAGATCCAGATCATGAAAATTCTCGGTTTCTGTGTTTTCTGCAAGGTTCTCTGACAACTTTTCAACTCCTTTATCGGTAATTAAGTTTTGTTTGTAAAAACAAAACTTAATTACCGATAAAGGTAATTGCATAGTTCTGTGAAAAAATCAGGATCTGAAATGTAAATAAATGTTTAAATTTAGTCTATAAAATACACGCAAAATAAAATCATATTTCCAAAACATAAGACTGTACTTACCAGTTTTTGCTCGATTTATTTTATATTCTGTTAAATAAACATTAAATTTTGCACCACTAGGGTGTACAATCTCCACTTTTTGCCTTGGATCATTCATTTTGCTGCTAATAAACACAGGCGGTGACACTGACACACGATTTTCGGATTATTATAGGTTATGATTTAAATAAACATTGATTACTTAAAAGTGAACATGAAAAATGCGTGAATCAAAGGGGCAAGGGGATTACTGAACATTATAGTTATGATTATAAAAAGTAAGAGAAAGGGAAAACAAATCAGAACAATCGAAAATGCCAACATGAATCATGATTGCAATGTTCACGTATGATTAGCACGATCGAAAACAGCCTATATGTTTTGTGTTAAGAAGGAACTGTCAACTGTCAAATAACAAATTGTCAAAACTGCTACACAACAATCACAACATTAAGAATGTTAAGTTTTAGTTATTTGAAAAATGCACAAAGGTGATGGAGGATTCTTTTAACCATGTCCACGGCGAGAAATTATTTGAAGAAGATCAAATCTTTGACAAGGTAGCAAAACATGCTTGCCAGCTATGCTATTTATTGTCTCGTTCGGACAAGAAGTTACGTTAGTCTACGAGAAATCCACAGAAAAATACAAGATACCTAACTCTAGAAAAACACACAAGATCACAAAATTTACAAAATTAAAAAAATAGTTATGCTTTATTATGTAGTTATTATTATGTTGTTCCCTGTCCTTTTTAATAAGTAGATTTCAACTTTGTTGAATATCCCTCATTACTTAAACTATATACTTATAATCATTCTTTCGTTGAATATTGTGTCAATTTTTATTTATTAGAAATCATAATTAATTTCCAAGTTTATTTCATATTAGGTCAAACACGTTCTAATTTAAAATGTAGGTAAACATCACGATAATAAGCACGAGCTATGTATAAATCGGTAGATTTCAATTTGTGGTACTTGATTTCAAGATCAGATGTTAATTAGAAACGGCCAAATCTATCTAATTAATTACTTTATATTTAAAATTCGCGCCAAGATTTCTACTTGATGACGTAGTCCTAACAGTAGTCAAAATGTGCGCTGTGACAAACCATCTTATATCTCAACCATGACTTTCATTCAAGTATCTCATAATATCAAATTTCGGAGATAATTCAGATTTGGATCACTTAATGCACCCCTGTTTTGACATTTTATTTTGACTCGATTATTATTCTATCATCTTCTTACCTGAAGTTTTAGCTTCAACATGAGCCCTAGATTTTGAGAGTCGGTTCACGAGTGAAAAAGTTCACTGCAAGACCAAAAAGTGGATTTTTTGAGATAGATAGATAGATAGATAGAAGCATTTATTTGTTTCTCTGTATAAAAATACAATAACCCAAATGGGTGTCAAACATGTCAAAAAAAACCATCACCCTGTAAATAAAGGAAATAAGCGGAAAATTCAAAAACTATTTTGAGATAAGTCCATCTTTATGCCTTTAGTGTTAAAATACAGAAAAATTTTCTAGCGAATGCTCCAAACAAGAACTAAATCGCGGGCAGCAATCCAAATTTATTCAGTTTCAAGATTAGGGCAAATTTGGCCGTCTAACGTTTATTTTGTTGATTAGTTTAGTTTCATCCTACTTGAAAATGTCCGAATAAGATGAAACTATTTGTAAAGTGACAAAAGAAAGTGAAAATTTGACAAGTAAAAAACGGTTTTGCAAATTTTTTATTACAAAATAGTTATTTATGCCACAAGTGCGCAAATTTAAGTGAGCTTTTTACACTCGAGTTGCATACAATATTTTTTCTACTACCGAAACGGTTACTAAAAAATATATGTAAAAAGTAAAATATAGGCAACGGCTAACCACGTGAGCGAGATGGCTCTCGACCGATCACTGAGGTAAAGCAGCGTTGGGTGCGGCTAGTACTGAGATGGGTGACCACTTGGGAAGACCACGTGCCGGCATAATGAATATTAAAAAATACATGGCATTATGCTAATGGTAACATACCAAAGCAAAAAAAAACCCGAAATAAAAAAAAAAGTAAAATATAAACATTCTACTACTAGTGCATAAAATGAAATAATAAAATAGTAAGGCGGTTGTGATTAATGCTGCATTCTGTACTTAACAATACAATTTAAAATTGAAAGTTACATAAAAACCATATTTAGATAGATAGATAGATATATTGACCATTTAGAAATCCAAAATTGTACATTATCGTAAGTCTGGAGTAAATAAATAAAATAAAATATGTATAGTGTTATAAAACACAGTAGCATAAACAAACTAATTACGAATTACACAATTAATATAAAACAAACTACATACATATAATTAAACATACATTGAAACTTAGCATTTACATTTAATTATATATCAACACCTGCAAGTAAGAAAATATATAATAAAAAGGGAAAGGGACGTAGTTAAGACAACAGGTATTCATTAATGCTGTAAAATGCTTTACTAATTAGGTATGTCTTTATTTCTTGTTTTAAATGCATTAAATTTGGAAATTTGTTTCATATTGTCTGGTAATTAATTTATTGTACATTGTAACGAAGCTATAAGTTGGTGAATCTTTAAAGTAAGAATGCTTGTGCTTTGGGACCAACAAAGCATCACTATGACATCAGACGTTTATTATACTGGTGATTACTGTTTAGAGTTTAAAATTTTGTAATATTCTTTTTGACATATAACACATTTCTAAATAAATACTATCTCTGCGAAATATACATGAAACTGTGAGCAGCTTTTTGATTATGAATACATTTCTACATGACTCCATTGGTTTCAGTCCAAATATAAGCCTTATAATTCTCTTTTAACAAATAAACACCCTGTCTATATCTATACCCATACCCCAAGATACAATATTCAAAGATATATGACTGTACGTTAAAGAAAAATAAACACTCAGAAGCCCTTCATCGTCTAAGCATGATTTTAGCTGCATTAAAGCAAAATACGTACTGTTCAATTTAGAACAGACATGATTTATATGCTTGGACCACGATAATTTTTCATCAATCCGCATTCCAAAAAATTTTGACTGAAAAATTTTATATTATTTTCAAGCAACAACGGCATATTCAGTATATCTTATGAAAATATACAGGGTGGGGCAATAGTGCGTCGGACCTCGATATCTCGAGTTCTACGATAGCTAGAAATTTTTTAAAAAATTACAAGTAGATAAAAAAGTCTATAACTGGAAATTATTTTTGAACATACATACTTTCTAGGCTCTATTCATTCCTATATTAGCATTGAATATCTCCCAACCACTTGGATGTAATGAATTTTTTTGTTGAAATAATGCAATCTGCAGATGGATATTAAAAAAATCACCACAGCCACAATTATGGGTTTTAAGAGAAACTTATGTGAATACCAGTTACGAGACATCTAATTAATGTTTTGAATCATTTTCAATTCCTTAAACTGTACAGGGTCGCTAAAAATTATTTTTCAAGAACTTTTTCAATTGAATTTTCTCAATTTTTTCAAACGGAACACCCCGTGTATATTTTTCAACGATGTGATGTAGAAATGAAAAACGAACATTTTTGTAAGTGCCGTATTTCTAATTGCAACCAATTTCGTTTTATAAATAAATAAGTGTCAAATTCAAGAATAAACTAAAAAAAACCTCATTTCAAAAGCGCATAGAGATGTGTATCAATAAAAATGGGAAACATGTGGAACATTTATTATAATTTTTTCTACTGGATTATTTGAAGAAACCTCTTTTTTAAGTTTATTTTTGAATTTGACAATTTTTTATTTAAGTATAAAACGAAATGGGTTGCAATTAGCCATAGGGAAGTACTTACAAAAATGTTCGTTTTTCAATTCTACATCACATCGTTGAAAAATATACAGGGTGTTCCGTTTGAAAAAATTGAGAAAATTCAATTTAAAAAGTTCTTAATAGAAAAATAATTTTTAGCCGCCCTGTACAGTTTTAGGAAATGAAAATGATTCAAAAACATTAATTAGATGTCTCGTAACTGGTATTCACATAGGTTTTCCTTAAAACCCATAATTGTGATTGTGGTGATTTTTTTAATATCCATCTGCAGATTGCATTATTTCAACAAAAAAATTCATTACATCCAAGAGGTTGGGAGATATTCAATGCTAATATAGGAATGAATAGAGCCTAGAGAGGGGCTTCAAAAAATGTACCGATATACATAGCATTCCATAAAGGCACTTGGTCCTGTATTTTTTTTTTAAATTTCTAACTATCGTAGAACTCGAGATATCGAGGTCCGACGCACTATTGCCCCACCCTGTACATATATTGACTTGTTTTATTTTTATTTAAAATTAGTCTATTTCTCTGGACACCATATGTCTATAAGTCATTATACACTGTTTTTATATTTGCTAATAGTTCCTCAGAAGTAACGCCAGAAACACAGACCATTGTATCATCCGCAAACATTGTTACTGAGCCTTCTGTTAGAGAATCAGGCGAATCATTTGTATGCAACGTAAACAATAAAGGGCCCAACACTGACCCCCTGTGGAACACCCAACAAAACATTACTTTCCTGCGACTGGGCACTATTTACTTTTACAATCATTTTTGTATCGGTCATATATGATTTAATCCACTCCAAGGAGTTTCCTCTTATCCCCACGTTAAAGAGTTTATCTGTTAATAATCATATGTCTATAGTGTCGAAAGCCTGAGATAAGTCAAACATAAGTGTGACAACATGTTTTCCCTGGTCTAATTGACTATATACAAATTCAAGCAGATTATATGAAGCTGTTTCTGTTGACTTATTTGATCTAAATCCATGCTGAGTTGGAGTAGTATAATCCAGCGTCGGACTGGCCATATAGTCGAGGTGGCGTTTGCCAGCCGGGCCCCAGCCTGCACGGGCCCTCCACGAGCCTGGCTTGCAGGTCTTGCTGCCAGGCGGTAGGGCCGGTAGGTAGGATAAGGGGCCCTGGATATACCGCGTTTTGAATCGTTTAATTTGAGTAGTTAGTGTTATTAGCTCGTGTTAAAGCTTAAAATCATGGAAAATATTAATTACGGTCAATTATTAACATCTTGTGGTGGTAAAGTAGATTTTTTGTTAAAAAAACCGTTTAAAACATTAAATTACGACAAATTATTTGGAGAAAATTTGGAGAGACCGCAACTGAACTTATCTTCACTTGTAGCGTCGGGTAAAAAACAGAATCGTGCATTCAACGAAAGCTGGTATGACAAATATGATTGATTAACAGGTAGTCAGGTCAGGAATAAATTATTTTGTTGGTCATGTTTACTTTTTTCTGCAGAAAATTCAGTTTGGTCTAAATTAGGTTATGTTGACTTAAAGAATTTACAATTTACCTCCTTCAATAGAAAGCATCACACGTTTATTAATGTCAATGTAGAATTTAATACAAATTTTGGGGTACTTGTAAAACACAATGACCTTGAAATTCCTGAAAAATTTTCGTCTGCGGCGCTTCACGGGGGGCTGCCGCTCCCGCAGCTCTTGCCCCGTGTACACAGCTTTTTACTCTCGGGTCTCGCGCTCCGGGCTTGTGAAGAATTAGATAAAATTATCACAGATGATTCGTTCCACTAATTTAGAGAAATTACTGAGTATGGAAATCTGTCTATAGTTCTCTATGTTGTTAGGGTTTTCTTTTTTATGGAGAGGTAGAATACTGCCTGTTTTAAGTACTTGTGGGAAATATGCTATTATTAATAGATTTATTTATTAGATACGTTAGTGGTTTACTTATTATATGAATAATGGAAGTTAACAATTTATTGTGTGATTCCATCAATATCAGAAGAATTTGATGCTTTTACGTTATGTACTACTCTTTTAACATCATCTTCACTAATCTCTCCTATGTAGATAGAACTTTCAATGTTTTCAGAACTAGTGCAGGGTAAGGATAAGTTTTCACCAAAGTGGTTATTTAACTTGTTTAGAGATATTGTGCTAAAATAAGATACAAATTTGTTTGATATTTCTTCTGCATCATTTATTTTAAAATCATTTTCTATTAATTCTATATTTATATTTTTGCTGTTTCTTCCTAACTTATTATTTACGAATTTCCAAGTTTCCTTGGTTTTATTATTAGAGCTATAAATTTTAATAGTCTGTCTGAGCTTTTCTAACTTTGCATTTATAAGTACGTTTTTTGCTTATGTATAGGTCTCTACTGTCTCTAGTACCCAAATTATTTGCTAGCCATTGCAAGCCTTTTATTTCCGCTTTTTAGTAACAATGGGACAGGTGGTATTTAATTTTTATTAATTAATTAAGAAGAACTTTATTTATACTGCACATCATACAGAATTACATTCCACTTACATGTTGCACAGTGTTGTAACTATTATAAGTTACAAGTTACTAGTAATACTAGAGACAGTTGAATAAGTAATACAAAGACGATAAAAATAAAAAATAAATCATTAATATATAAATCTTAGGGCTAACATTTTAATATCTTTGACAACTTATCATTGCTGATATTAAAAAAATCTATGTCATGATTCTTAATAAACTCGTTTGTGGTAACAAGACATTGACTCAAGGGAGAGACTGTGTTAGGTATCTTAAAAACATGTTCTCTTTTCCTTAGTCTAACATCAGGTACAATAATATAAATTTGAGATAGGATTTCAGGTACATTGAATTTATTAAACACATTGAATATAAATAGTACCTCAGACTGTTTTCTCCTTTCAAGAAGAGACATAACATTAAGGTCTTCCATTTGTGTTGCATAAGATATAAACAACGGCCAGTAATTATGCTTTCTGAAATACAAAGTTCTTATTAGCCTTTTTTGGATTTTTTCTATCATTTCTGAATATAAAATAGTTTTTGGATTCCATACTATGGCACCATATTCTAGTTGGGAACGAACATAAGCATTACACAACAGTATACAAGTGTCACAGTTAAACTCTTTACTGGATCTAATAATAAAAGTTAATTTTCTGTAACCCTCTGAAACTATATGTAACACATGATTGTTGAAACTGAAATTAGATGTAAATTTAACCCCTAAGTCTTTTATTTCCGACCCGCGATTTAACACAATATATTATTAATTGCATAGTCATTTAAAATAGGATTTTTTTTCTCGTGAAACTAATTACATTGCATTTGGCCTCATTAAAATTTAGGTCACTGTTTACACAATAATTTGAAAGGCCATTTAGATCATTTTGTAACTGATTACAGTTCTCTGGAGTGTCAATTCGCAGAAATAATTTTAGGTCATCTGCATACAGCAAACATTTAGAATGCCTAATGTATTGACTTATATCGTTAACAAATAAAACGAAAAGCAAGGGTCCCAAAATGGAACCTTGTGGCACTCCTGATGTTGCATGAAATTTGTATGAGTCACTATTATTAAATCTTACAAAAAGCGTTCGCCTTGTTAGATAACAACGAAGAAAATCCAAAGTATTTCTGCTAAAAGAGAATGACTCTAACTTCAGGATAAGTACTTGATGATTGACTCTATCAAATGCTTTCGCTAAATCCGTGTATATAACATCAACTTGTGCTCCATTCTCTATTTCTTCCGCTACTAAGTTACTAAATACACACAAATTTGTGATGGTTGACTTATCACGTACAAAACCATGCTGTTGATTACTTATAACAGGGCTAACGTGTGAGTAAATTCTGTTATATATTACCCTCTCAAAAATTTTTGCAGGACTAGGCAATACTGTTATAGGTCTATAGTTTTTTATGAAACTTATATTCCCATTTTTGTGAATGGGAGCTATACGTCCAATCTTAAATTTGTCCGGAAACACTGATTCATTTATAGATCTATTAAACAGTACGCACAATGGTTTTATAAGCAATTCACCATAAGCCTTGAAAAAATACGCCGGAATACCATCTACCCCAATCGCCACTTTGGGTTTTAGTGATTTAATCGCCACCAATATTTCAGTTTCTGTTATGTTACTTAACTGAAAACTATTTAAATTGTAGCTCGGAAAGCTCGAGTTAAAGTTATCGGGTAAATTACTTGGACTATAAACAGATTTAAAGAAATCAGCGAAACCATTCGCTATAAGATCATCCTTATCGAGATCCACATTGTTATATTCAAATCTGTATGAAATATCAGAGTTTTTTCTTTTATTTTTTATATACCTCCAAAAATTGGAAGAATTACCTTGTATGTCGTGTTCTATATTTTGAATGTAACTGTTATAACAAGTTTTATAGAGAGTCTTCACTTCTCTTCTTACTTCAGAAAATTTTTGTTTGTAATACTCGTGCAGATGTGATTCTTTTTTTGACATTTTCCAGTAATGCTCTTTTTCTTTTATTTTAAAAATAAGTTCTTTATTAAACCAGGATGGAAATCTATTTTTTACAAAGGCTTTCTTTTTCGGCAGACATTGGTCAAAAATGTTATTTAATGTATCATAAAAATTATCGACACACTCGTCAACTGTTTTTATAAGCGATTCATCAAACCACGTACATTCACGGAGCATCTGATAGAGGCGGACAAAATCTCCCCTCCTGAAGTCAAACGCATCGTTGTTACTATCATTCTTATCTTTAATTATTATTAGAAAATCCGGCATTTAAATTAAAAGTAATATTTAAACAGGGATGATATCTTTCTATTTTTACGAGAGGCATATCACATTCAGTTACTCGTGCTTCTGTCATATTTGTTAACACTAAGTCTAGAGTACTGGTCCCGTTGATTGATTGATTGATTGATTAATAGCGGGGTTGGGTCAAACCCAAATTGCAGTGCAGCTCAATTGGCTTATTGTACATCCCCGATTCTTACATGAGCTCCGTCCCTTTAATGAGGTTTAATAGCTTCTTTGCAAGATTTTCATGCGGAAGATTGTCCCCGCATTGTAAATCACCGAAGAGAGCAAATCTCCTTCGGCCCAGTGCTTCACAGTCGTACACTATGTGCGAGGAGGTTTCTTCCTCCTCTTCACATAGTCTGCACATCGTACTGCCCCTATGCACGCCTATGCGTTGCAGGTGCTTTCTCATATGGCAGTGTCCTGTTAAAAGGCCCACTACATGTTTGATTTGAGGTCGTCCCAAATGGATGACTTCAGAAGTCAGTTTTTGGGAAGGTACTCCAATAGTGGCCTTCCCTTGGTGTTGGCCAGGTGTCATGTCCCAACGTTGCAGATGTTCCTTAAAAGACCATCTTTGAACCGCCGTTTTGACTGCCTGTTTTGAAATACCAATCACAGGTTCAGGCCCTGTGAATGGCATCGCAGAACCCGCTCTTGCCAGGTTATCTGCTTTTTCATTGCCTTCAACCCCCGAGTGACCTGGTACCCAGATGAGTTCGACATTGTTCACCCGGGACAGGTATATCAGTTCCTGTAGGCACTCCCACGTTATTTTAGAGTTTATACGTGGGGCTGCAAGTGCTTTTAATGCTGCTTGACTATCAGACAGAATACGTATGTGCTGTCGAGTATACCGACGCTTTGCATTCTCTCGAATGCATGTCATGATGGCATACATTTCTGTCTGGAAAACGGTGGCGTTAGTCCCTAGGGATAAACCAATGTTCACCCTAGGTCGCACGCCATGAATTCCAGCTCCTGATCCTTCATTAGTCCTGGAACCATCGGTATACCAGACGATTCCCTTGGACAAATAGGATGAAGTACCTTGACGCCATTCATCGTGGTTAATTTTCACTACGAATGGCTTGTCAAAGGAGTATCTTGGAAGCATGCAGTCAGTGTCCATCATTAAGATGTGGTCACCGGCCGCAACCTCCATAATCTTTGAGTGTCCATACTGTTCCTGGTTAACGTTCCAGTAGCCGATGGACCGCATCCTTTTGGCAGTCATTAGGGCTTCCCCCTTTATAAATATATCAAGGGGAATCAAGCCCAGGATGACTTCCATGGATGCTGTTGGTGTGGTGCTCATAGCACCCGTAACGCACAAGCATGCCAGCCTTTGTAAGCTGGCGAGTTTTGTGACGGTCGTTCTTTGTTCAACCTTTGGCCACCAAATCAGGGCACCATAGGCGAATATGGGTCTGACCACAGTGGTGTATAGCAACTGTACCATTTTTGGTTTCATGCCCCATGTTTTCCCAAACATGCGTCTACACCTCATAAGAGATGCTTTCGCCTTGTTTGTGACTTTTGACAGATGTTGGTTCCATGTGAGTTTGGTGTCCAGGATTATTCCTAGGAATTTGACCTCTGTGACTACCTCTATCTGTTTTCCAAAGATGTTAAGGTTGTAATTCCCAACGTTTCTTTTCCTGGTGAAAGGTATCAGCGACGTTTTGGAAGGGTTCACCCGCAGGGTTTCCCTTTCGCACCACTGCTGTACAATATTTAGAGCTCTTTGCATGCGCTCTGCAATAATGTTGGTATACTTTCCCCTTATGAGTATGACGATGTCATCCGCATACCCTTGGGCGTAGAAGCCACTGTCGCTAAGTGTTGTCAATAGATCGTCAGCGACGAGGTTCCAGAGTAGGGGTGACAATACTCCACCCTGTGGACACCCTCGAGTTACTTGTACCTCTAGGGTGTCGCCCGCAATTGTGGCATGAACCCGCCTACTCTTCAGCATGTTGTCCATCCACTTACAACAAGTGTCGTCAATCCCATGTCTTTGAGCGGCCAGGATCATTGATTTAAAAGAGGTGTTATCGAATGCACCCTCAATGTCAAGAAAAGCACCCAGTGCTATCTCTTTATTGTTTATCGACTCCTCTACCCTACTAACGAGGTTGTGAAGAGCCAATTCACATGATTTCCCTGCCTGGTAGGCATACTGTCTACTATTGGGTGGGTTTTCTATTAATGGCCCATCCCGAATATGTCTGTCGACAAGTTTTTCCAGCGTCTTCAAGAGGAAAGACGAAAGACTGATTGGTCGATATGACTTGGCATGGTCGTAGGAGGTGCGCCCTGGTTTTGGTATGAAAACCACCTTTACCGATTTCCATGCCAGAGGCACATATCCCATTGCCAAGCATACTCGAAAGATTTTACATAGAAACGGAATTAGGAGGTCACTTGCCCGTTGCAATAATGCGGGAAGTATTCCATCCGGTCCCGGAGACTTGTAGGGTTCAAAGGATTTGATCGCCCATTCAATTTTATTGTAGTTGACGATCTGATTCGCCACTTTCCAGTCGAACCTTGTAGGCTTTGCCTCAAGAGATTCAGGTTGTGGCGGTGAATCTTCGTCAACTATTGTCGATCCTGGGAAGTGAGTCTGTAGTAGAACATCCAGTGTTTCCCTCCCGTTTGTCGTATGTTCGCCTGTCGGTCGCTTTATAGTCCCGACAGGGTTTATTGGATCCTTTGACAGAATTTTGTTGAGGCGCCTGAGGTGTGTTTTCGACCTCCTGGCAGAATCCTCTCCAAGAGTCTGTCTTTGATTTTCTCAAAGCTTTATTATATTCCGTGAGGGCCTGGGCATGTAAGTCCCATTGGCCGGTTTTTTTCGCTTTGTTGAACATTTTGCGAGCGGCCCTTCTTAGACTTTCCAGGTGTTTGTTCCACCATGTGACATTTCTGGTGGTTTCCCTGGTGACAGAAGGGCAGTTTTCTTGATATGAGGTTACAATGGCATCCTGAAGTTGGTCTGCCATCACCTCTATATCATTGGTAGTCTGAACTTCGGACTTCACAGCCGCCAAACTGCATTTCAGTTGACTTCTGTAAGCGTCCCAGTCAGTTTTTCTGGGATTTCGATGGGTTGTTAGTTCCCTTTCGAAACCAGCTAGTTCGAACCTAATATGTCTGTGATCAGATAATGATGGCTCGTGGGATACATGCCATCGTTTGATGCTATCGCACAGATATTCCGTGGCTAGCGTCAGGTCGATGACTTCTTGCCGACGTTGAGTTACAAAGGTTGGCTCATTGCCTTGGTTAGCAATATGTAAATTATTACTCACCAAGTACTCCAGGAGTGCTTCCCCTCGACGGTTGTTGTCCGTGCTGCCCCAAACAGTGTTGTGCGCGTTTGCGTCGCAGCCGGCTATTAACTGGAGTCGGTTTGCCTCGCAGTATTCCACCAGTTTTCTTAGGTCTTCGCCGGGTGGTGGGTCTATGGAGTCGTATGGCATGTAAACAGAGGAGATTATTAGCTCCCTTACATGCCCATCCTCCTGATATTTCAGCCTGATGGTCGCTAGATCCCTAGAACAGAAATCATACATGGGCAGACATTTTACACCTTTCTTAATGAAAATGCATGCCCTGGGGTTATCGGAAGTTTTGTCATATATTAACTCACCTCTGGTTTCCCCGAGTCCCATTACGCGGCCCCTCACTATCCAGGGTTCCTGAATGAGAGCCGCATCTATCTCCTCGGTGTTTAATTTGCGACATAATGTCGCAGAAGCACCTCTACTGTGCTGGAGGTTCGCTTGTAGCAGCCTCAGGACATGGGTTGGTGTTGTCCCCTCCATTTCGTCCAGCACTAGTAGCTAACACTCTGAAGACCACTTTCCCTAGTCCCAGACATGGTCTCATGTCTAGTTGCCGGAGGGTCTTCAGAGACATTTCGTCAATCTCCAGCACAAGGGTTATGCCTTTCGGCTCCTTGGTGCTATTGATGACGTGCCAGTCTTCTGTTTTCAGTCCTGTGTTCTGAGTTTTCAGAAGCTCCAAGACTGATTTAGTTGGCGTGGTATCGAAGGGTTTTGGAGCCCACATTAATACCTTCGCCATCGAGAGTAGGTCTTTTGCAGGCCCTACTTTTAGTTCTGCATTCTTCCACGGCTTGAGCTGGGGAACTATCTCCTGTAACCAGGTTCTGGTTCCCTCATTCTTGCAGGAGAGAATGGCTGCTCCTCTATGCATATAGCAGCCGTTGAACTGCGGACCTGTTCCCTCCTCACCGGGGGTGATCCGCCCCAACAGCGCCATCTGCACAGAGCCAAACTGTTCCTCTGTCAGGCGTATTTCAGGGAAGCCCTGAGGAACAATTGCCATTTTAAAGGCCGTTAGAACCTCTTTGAAGGTTTCGCTTGAAGCGCCCTCCTCCGTGGTTCTTGGCCTTTTGGTCCCGGCTTGTCTATTTTGGGAGTTTGGGGTGCTCCCATCTGATCGCGGCCTTTTGTTGACTGTTGCCCTTGCGGAGTTGTTAGAGCCTCCTGCAATGGCAATGTCGTTGGCATTAGTACTCCCGGAGGGAGCGTGTGGGCTCCTATCACGGGAATTACCGCTGCCTTGCTTGGGTTTTTTTCGCTTGTAGCGGACGGGTTCCCCGCTAGCGATGGCCCTTTGTATGGCGAGCTTCCGTCTCTGTGCGCCGGAGAGTCGCTTCTCACCTTGTAAGGTGAGTTTGTTGATATCTGTGGTTATCGACAGGTTTTCTGTCGTTCCCACAGAATCAACTTCTTTTCCAGATCCAGACGCGGCGTTAGAAGCCATGTCCGTCACTGTTTCGTGTTTTGGGTCGTTAGTGTCGTTATTATCCATATTGAATCCCACGAGTAAGGGAAGAAAATTACGGCCGTGCCAGTGCTCCCATGACACGGTTCGGGGTGTATACAACCGGGTGCCCCAGGTTCCCGGAGGGTGGTCGCTAATGGTCGAGCTCCCCCCCGACCATGCATCTCTTCGGCGCGCACCATACCTTAAGATTGGGGAAGTTTTTATGGTGGTACTTCATCCACGCAGTCCAGGCGGTTAAGCCAAGGCCCCCGCGCCCCCTGTAGACACATACCTCTGACTTTAGCCAGAGGGTCGTTGTGACTCAGGCGGTTTGCGGTGTGAGTCGTGAGCTGGTCTGCGGCGTGGTTTTAGTTGGAGATCTTCCCTCCAACGGTATGACCAACGCTGGCCCAACTCCAGAGGAATGTGGCCGTTCTCCTATCCGCCACCTGGAGACGCACCCGGTAGGTAGCTCAACCCTCGGGACTGGTCCCGTTACTAATATTATTGATGGAGTATAAGTCAAATTCACTTACCAACTGATCAATTATTTTTGCTTTAGACGTATTATTTCCGAGGTCAAATGACATTCCAGTGATTTCTGTAATGTTAAAATCCCCTATTATAAATAACCTATCAGCAAGATTAAAACCTTCACAGGTTTCTAAAGATTCTAGAAAGTCTTCATAAACATACAGTGCTGATCCTGAAGTTATATAAACACAACATATAATTATTTCAACATGTTCTATAATAATTCTGACAATAATCCACTGGAAGTTGATGCTTGTACTTTTTGATATTAAAGTAGGTTTATATTTCCGCTTTACACAACACATTACACCTCCACCACGTCACGATTAACATTCGCTTCTTCATAGTTTTTATCATTCCTATTAAGATGTAGATTAATAAATCCATAAATAAACTGAAACTTGTATTCAAGTCCTGAACATTGTGCAGAAATGACCAGTCTACCAAACTTAGGGCCAGTTATACAAAAGTGGTTCAACAAAAGTTCAGCTGAACTTGGTTCAAAATCCAAGGTTATTGCAACAATCGGTATCCTTGAATTTTGAACTTTTATACAACTGACCCTTAGATTTCCTACAAACCTTTCTATATTAAAATCTTTAAGGTTTCTAACTAGAAAAGTATCATTGATTGCGTTATGAATAGAAGTACCATAGACAGAAAGTATATGAGCATAATGATCAGCCAAGCAAGGGTTGACTATGTTGCATTTAATAACAAATTTAAAGGTTACCTTACCTAAATTCTCTATTCATAATATGAAACGAACTTCAAAATGTCAAAACTTACCTAGGTATATTTTATAATACTGTGATAATAAAATAAATGAACTACATAAAATTAAATAACACTTTAAAATAAGATATCATTATATGCGATCTAATATTCAATTACAACGAACTTCAAAATGTCAAAACTTACCTAGGTATATTTTATAATACTGTGATAATAAAATAAATGAACTACATAAAATTAAATAACACTTTAAAATAAAATATCATTATATGCGATCTAATATTCAATTTTTTACTTTTTTACTTTACGCACTACATGGCATGTGTAAAGTTAGTACCTACTTTACGCAGTGGTAGAATTTTTTTTTATTGGAAATGGATTTTTACAAAGGAACGTCATCATCAATCAACTAATGTATGATATGGTTTTAATAAACTATAATTAGAAATACATTTATTTTGGCAGTTAATATACTTTTACTACATTTAATTACCCCACCGCACCTCGTACACGTACACATTTTAGAAAAAATAAAGCATATTTATTGATATGCTCGATTTTTTTCGAAAGTGTCAGGATCTCTTTTCCGTAATTTGGATTCTTTACGCTGTTACATATTGCACGGAGTCTAATTTTAATGTTTGCAAACAAATATTACAGAATAACCATTTTTCTGTAATGAAACACCAAATTTTAATTCTGATTTTACTTATTTATAGTCAATTCAAGGAACATGTTTTTTATTTATCACAGACTGCTTCAAATGTTGGTATCATTTTCTAGGTTCATTGACGATAATATAGAAGGAAAAAATTACGTGCAATTCAGACATTAAGAAAATTATTTACAAGAAATTTTAGTATTGTTTTAAAAGACTTTTGTTGGCGTCCGAATTACTTGTGATTTTTTACTTCCAAGCGGACGTAGTATATCAACTACAGTAAAAAAATTATAAGATATATAAATTATAATACTATTTAACAAAATATACTATTATACACCTTTGTAGTATTAAAATTGAAACACATTAATAAGATTATAAAGGGTGTTTTTTTAAGCACGATAGAACTTTAAACTTGAATAAATACCACAAAAATTAACTAATGATCAAAAATCTGTTTTTATTTGAAAGATCGATACATGGCATTAATATTTAAAAATGGTTTGAGGCATATGGCCACCGAGGCTGATATTAACGGAGCGCATTCTGTGAGTCCAATTTTGGGTAATTTTTTTGAACAATGGTGGCTGTATGTCATGAATAACATGAAAAATGTTGGCTTCCAGGCGTCCATTGTTCCTGGTTTGTTAGCGTAAACCATGACTTCACGTAGCCCCATACAATCCGGAGGCGTCAAATCGCAGAACCTCGGCAATTATGCTTATTAACAAACACGCCAAGTCAAAAATGAGCCTCATCGCTGAATTCAATTTTCCGATAAAACAACGGATCAGCTTGCAACTGATCTAAAGCCCAATTAGAGAAAGAACGACGCAAGCGATGGTATTGTGGCTTTAATTGCTGCACCAGCTGGATCTTATATTGGTGTAGACCAAGATTTTTGCGCAAAATTTTCCACATAGTGAATGGACGGAGTGACGAATCGACAATTTTGAATTATCTTGCACACTTTTGTTTACGGCGACGGCATTCTCCTTAGTACGCACAATTACTTCAACGTATTGATGTTTTTGCATCATTTAGGGAGTATGTGGTATGAAATCTATCCACAGTGAGACGAATGGCTGGTTCAAATGAAAGATTATGGACCCCGTTAAAATTTACGAAGTGGTCTATACGTTTCTCGAATCGACGACCAACTTTCAAAGAAATTTTGAACAATTTAGTAGCGTTGGTCAAGCGTAAGTGCATTCATGGTAATATGCCATACTATACTAAATACAAATATCACTTATAGCGTGCAAACTGACAGCTATCACGATTGAAAGTTCTATCATACTTAAAAAAACACCCTTTATTAGAGACTAACATTAAATTCATATATGTATAACATGTTTATTCTTTAGCAACTACTACATCTAACATTCACATTTGCAGAGATCAAGAAAGTGCAGTATAGTCCAAGAAGATGAAGAAGAAGAAGATATTTCGCCTTGTTCACGACAAGAAGACCTAGGGCCACCTTTAAATCGTAGAGGTTCTCGTTCTGAAGGTAGGTTAAATTTAGCTCTTCAAGAACGGATAACTGAATCTGAGAGAAGAAAACCGACAGAAAATTTAATTGAACAGAAAATAAATAATTATAGTACCAAGTTCAAAAGTGCAGACACAAATATTCAACCTAATGTAAAGAAAGATAATATCAAGTCAAATTTAAATCACGCATATGCTACACCGTTACCTTCTAAATTATTGAAAGACGGAACAATGAAATATGAGCCCAGTAAACTACCCTTAATTTCAAACATGGGTTCATTTTCATATGCACAATTAAATGAAATTTTTGAAGACACAGAATTACCTAATATGTCTGAAGCAGCTTCAAGAAAATTTGTACAACGAAATCAACCATACGAACAAAGAAAGATAAAATTTCATAAAAATCGTACGGCTTCTTGTAGTTCTTCTGACGCTAGTGATGATGACAGTGAAAATCGAAAAAAACACACCCAAAAATTAAATTCGTCATCCAAGTCATATCAGAGTAGAAGGGACAGCCACGATGATAGTAGTGATTCTCAAGAACCTAGTACAGGAGCTGGCCCTAGCAGTAACAGAAATTTTAATGCTAATACTGTTTCTTTTCATTCTAATAAAAATAGTGAATCTCAGAAACACAAAGCTAAAGATACTAACAATGGAAGAAAACATTCTTCAAATACTCATTTAATGTTTGGTAGAAGACAAAAAGTATTGAAAAAAAGAAATGGCAAAACTCGCCTTAGAGAGAGTCAATCTTTAAATAGAATTACTGAGGTTCAAGAAGACGGATCTCAGTCTGTATTAATATCTACAACAATTTTTAGTGTACAAGGTACTTTGACACCAACAGTTAAAAGTATAGGTGCTAAAATTCTGAAAACTTTTAATAAGGCAGTAAAACAATCAATGGATGAAAAATATTTAGGATTTGACGACAATGTAGTACATATGTCTAGAAAAGGTGTAGGAATGGTCTTAAATAAAAATGAAATGGAAAAGCAATCTTTTAAAACACAGGAAAGTAATAAAAAAGTTGAAAAATGTCTAAATAAAAGTCGTATTTTAGAAAAATATTTTCATGTTCACAAAAAAATATGTATACCATTACCAGCAATCTTTAGTAAAAGACGTATTTATAAAGCTCAGTCCTGCAGTTCACTGATAAAGAAGAAAATCTTTGTAAATTCAGAGACATTGTGTACACACAATGATGATGACATAAGTCAAAAAAATAATAAAATGGGGAGATCCTCTAATGTCATTGATTTAAATATTGTCTGCAATGATTTATCAGAAATGTGTTCCATTCAAATTGGGATGAAAGCAATGTAGTTTTTGGTAAATTTTATATAGTTATTTATCAGTAAATATTAATAATGTTTAGATAAATGTTAGAAAGTTAGATAAATTGAAATACTTGATACAATGTATAATGTGTATAATAGAATTATACCAAACTGTTTATTCCAATTTCATAATTGTTTTATTTCTTTATTTATTTTTTTCATTAAACCCTAATTATTTTTTCATTCATCTTTCACTAAATATTTCCAGCCTACAGATAATCTAAGAATACAGCTTATAAAAATCTAAACATTTTCGAGGAATATGGCAATTTGAGATGCCATGGTAATTAACAGGTAGGTGTGTAAATAAAAGTTTTATTTTTATCTCGCAAAATTTATTTCAAAATGGCTAGTTTCGAGGTTCAACTAACTTCTAATTTCAATTTCAGGTCCAGAAATATAACATAGTTGATAGTGTATCCACAAATTGACGTAAAAAATGTTTGAATTGGATGTTTATATTCTGGGAATTATTCCTGCTTGGTGTCAATAACAAAGATTCAGAAAATTAATGAAATCAATCATATACAGAGTGATTTTAGGAGTGAATATAAAAAAATTAACAATAGCAAACTACCTTTATTTTCAAAGACACATAAATTCCATGGGAAAAAGTTGTTTAGAATGAAAGAAATATACATTTTCAAGCAATTTATCCTACTTCGATTTAACTGCTATTTTTAATAAAATATGTAATCACTGATACCTTTTCAGTCTAAGTAACTTTTATCTATGAGATTTTTACATGTCTAAAAATAAGACTAGTTTGTTCTTGTTAATTTTTTTATATCGACTCTTAAATCACTCTGTATATGACCGATTCGACTTAGTTTGAGATCAAGCAGAATATGAACATCTAACTAAAAAATTTTCAACCAATTTCGCCATTTCTGACAATGCATAGACATATTCTATAAGACGAGAATGGCACTACTGATTCATCATTTTTGTTTTATAACATACTTACAAATAATTTTCCTAAATTTTTTAACATAAAACTAAATTATGGTAAGACGACTATATCGCAAAATTTTAAGTTACATAAAGCCAATGTCTTTCTTTTGGGTCTAATTAAATTATTTGTGGTTGTATCAGTATTATATTTCAAAATATTCATTTCACATGATACTGCATTTTTAGTACCAAGTTAGTTAGATGAAATCTTATAGAATCTTGAGAATGTTAAGATATACAAATAATAGTAATAATAATACAAGTATTTTATTGGATCAGGGCCGGATCAAGGGGCTTTTGGGCCTGAGGCGCAAAAAACTCCTTCCCCCTTTCCCCTTCTGGACATTTTTACTTGTTATTTTTTGCTTACGTGTAAAATAAACGTAAACCGCATATAACAGAACAAAGTATATACATATTTTATAAAAACAACAAAACGAAAATTCCCATAATACAAAATGAATACAAAAACTTTTAATAAAAACAAAACGAGCGATCGTCGGGCCCCCCTAGCCACGGGCCCTGAGGCGTGCGCCTCATGTATAAACCAGCACTGTATTGGATGAACCAAATAGCTATCGACTGAAGTCCTTCAGCCAATGTTACAAAGTAGTTTATCTAACCCTCTAACCCCGTTATGAAATGTCAAATAAATGCATTTTTGAACTTATGAAGTCACATTTTTTTATAACTACCGTCTTTCATAACACAAGTGAGTGATGTAACGAATTTCATTACATAACTCTTTCTATCGCAGTGATATAATGAAATTTTTTTATCTCTGAATATTTAACCTATAATTTAACAGAATGGCAACGAATTTCATTACATAATTCTTTCTATCGCAGAGTGATATAATGAAATTTTTTATCTCTGAATATTTAACCTATAATTTAACAGAATGGCAACTGAAGTTTGTTTAATTACCGTGCTATTCTAAAAAATTTCTGGTGACGTCATCGTCATCGCTCAAAAGAGTTTTGTATCAAATTCATCAAAAAAATATATTACCGTGCTATTTAAAAAATTGCTGGTGACGTCATCGCCCCAATAGACTATCGGTAGATATGACTGATGGTCGAGATGGGAGCGTACCTGCCTCTCACCCAAAAGTCCCGGGTTCGATTCCCGGTCGCAAACTATTTTGAATAATCTACGATAGAAACTTTATGTATCTACTGTCTGAGAGAGTTTTTAAAATGTTATAAGGGATTCAAGGTAAAACTACAAAAACTAAAATTAATTGAAAATAAATTTGCAAAAACTAAATGTCGAGGTTATGTGAGTCATATAATGCAGGTAGCCAAAGACATGGTGATTTTTACACCTGGTTCGAACCCCTTTCAAATGCGTTCCACTCTGTGTGACTTTGAGTCGATATGATTCGGAAATTCAAAGATGATGACGTGAGCGACAATATTCGTGATTTCAACTATATTTGGAACGCACTCTAGTAAGATATTTTGTGTTGGACGTGAAACTGCATTATTGAACCTTAGAGTACCCTCAGAGCTCGAGGTAATTGACTACCTGGTTATAGATATTTTTATTTGTGTTATTGGTATGTTGCGTCTGTGTGAGCACTATTGGTGCTCGTCTTGTCTACGGTTCATTCCTAGGGCAACTTCTGTGCTGCACCCCTGGGCCCTGGAATAACGACCACCAACTTGCGACGCATAGCATCAACTGTCACTGCCCCGAGCACTACCACCAACCAGTGGTGAAAATCACCCACGGAGTAACATATACCCTTATCGTGTATATTTATTTTATTTTGGCTTTATTTTATGGTGTATGTAAATCTTACTTCTACCATTAGCTACCTTTAGACTAACATTCTTTCGCTCGGTACTGGAACGCGTTGTCAACCAGTGCGAAAAATTTGGCGTTCCAAACGTGTATCGTAAAAAATAAAGACGTAGAGCCAAAAAGAGTAGTCAGTAGAGCAAAAAATTCACCGACAATTCTTCAAAGGATTTAGCTGTTATGGAATACAGAAGCGGCAGCTCGTTCTACCATATAATCCCATATAATCGAGAGAAATATATTAAGTTTTATCCGCCTACCAGAGATGAAAACCGCGACTAGGTAGGTCATTATGTGTAATTCCTATAGTCAACCAAATAGAGTAAATGTTTGAACATGGCGCCTTTATTAGGGATGGGTAATCCAAGAATTTTTACGGATCAGTTCCAACCTGATCCAGTTCCAAACACATACCATGGATCAGTTCCGAGTACGAGTACTTTGCATATGCACATTACAATATTCGATGTTAGTAGAGCGTTTCCGATTCCTCACCAGAGCTGCTTTCCAGTGTCACCAGTACAAAGTGCATCAAGCCCCGGAACAGTTCAGGTGCTTGGCACATCAGTGAGCTTGCCACTGGAACGCCCAAAATTGTAAGGTTTATAATTATTATAACAACCTCTGAAAGCAATAATAATTTATGGTAGGTATATATGCGGCATTTTTCTGTGAAGACTGACGATGTCTAATGCAGTTATTGATATTGCGGCTTATTACGGTGCAACCTTAATTATTAATTTATTTCCAATAAATTGAAAATAACCAATAACTATAAGTGTGCACCGTAATAAAGATGATGGTAAGAATGATAAAATGTCATTGTCATTGGCATTAGACTAATTTTTCATTCATTTTAATTGTATTTATACGCTTTAAAACTCAACAAAATTCAAATTTGACATTCCCCCTCCCGTTTAGTACATTAAACACCAGAAAATTCTTGGTGCTTGAGGGGACGGGGGTATGCAGACCTTGAACAGTTCAGATACGTCAAACCCGAAACCACTGGAACGCTTAGCAGTGGTACAAAGCGCTCCTGGAGCGCTCCAGAGCTGTACAGGAGCGGTTCAGCGTGGCACTGGAAAGCAGCTCAGGCCGAGTCCAGTCTCGAGACTCTCGAGTCCAGTCACAGCATAATGTGGTCCAGTCCCAGTCAGTCCCTCCCTCTCAGTAGTCACACACGGACACGGTTCGGTACGCGGTACGAGGTGAGGAAGCACGAGCTGACGTTAGCAGCGGCCTGAATAAGCAGGTACATACATATATTTTATGGAATAAAATAAAATAAAACTTTTTATAAATTTATTATTTGTAAAAAAAGGTTATTCCGAATAGTTATATAGGTAGGTACCTACTTGGAATTCTAAACCGTCCCTGCCTGCCATCTACGATCCACGTCCAACCAAACAGGAGAGACTGCGATAAAATATGATTCCTAATCGGTTCTAACCTAACTTTTAACTTAATACATTTTACAAAGTAGTAGGTGCGTTTTATTCTATGGTTTTATTGTACACAAATTTCCTCTACTTGTCCAACTTTTACTGCAAGGGAAATAGACGGAAGCGTGAGTAGAATAAGGATAGCATATGAAACCGATGAGTCCTAGCTAGACGGTTAGACCCATAGTTAAACCGAAAGCTACAATCGGTTCGGTTCCACGGTATCAAGTAGGTATAACTCTGGCTAACGAATGTTAGTCGTTGCGTCACAACTGATTGAATGTATCACAGACATTGCAATCTAAATGCTGTCTTTATTGCACGCGCACTGTGTTTATCAAACTGAAATAGGCCCGAACGTCGTCGGCATAACGCCACCTACTGAACAGAAATGCGTCTCTCGCACGCTATGCGTTAGACAAAGGTGGATGCAAGTTTGTCTAAGCGTTTACTACGCGGTACTGGTTTCACTCATAGACGTTCGTTTGTGTCAAGAATAAGCAGGCTATAATATTTTTACAGTATACAAAAAAATTTGAGGTCAATATAAAATAAATTGTTATTTTCAACATCTATAAGATTAATTTTGCAGTTTTTATCAATGATATTTTTTTTACTAATATGAGATTGTAAAGGTATAATGAAATATTTTGTAAGTGGAGGATGACAAAAAAAAACGCAACTGATGAAAGTGTAATGCTAGCGTATTTTTAAGGCTAAGGCTATTTTTATACCTACATATTTTAGTTTTTTTCATACAATAAGTGTACTTTTAATGTAGGTATACAGGGTGTTCCAGTTTTTTGTAGCAGGACTTTAACAGTCGATAGACAATTGAAAATTATTAAAAAAAGTTCCTATAAACATAGGTTGAAAAATGCTTAGTTTTCGAGATACAGGGTGTTAAAGTTTGAAAATAAATACGGATTTATATTAATATTTCCAGAATGCTAAGAAGAATCGAATCCAAACTTGCCAATTCTTTACATATAATTTAGAGGCCTATTTTAGAATAACGAACTACTACTTTACTTAACCATGGGCGTAGATATAGGGATTTACTAAGGTTTTTTTTTTACAAAAAAGAAGTACGCCATTGATATTTTCCCATGTTTTCCATTTAATTCAATAAAGCAAGAAAAAACTAAAATTTAATGTCTCTTGGCACTTTTTGATATGACAAGCCGTTTTCCAGAAAATTTACATTTAATCATTTGATGCACGCATCTGGACGAATTTTAGACAAACTTGAAGTCGCTCAGAATTACACCAAATTTGATGGTGCGAAAAGTCTTTTAAAAAGAAAGAATGAAACATTTAAAATATTTATTGTAAAAGTTCATTATCATGTAAATCAAAATTTTTATAACACAAATGTATTAAAACGCAACGGTTGAACTAAAATAAATTATTAGAAACACAAACACAAAAGCTAGCAACATGTAAAAGTGTCTTACTTCATTACAAGCATCATTAATGATGTTTCATTCTTTCTTTTTAAAAGACTTTTCGTACCATTAAATTTGGTGAAATTCTGAGCGACTTCAAGTTTGTCTAAAATTCGTCCAGATGCGTGCATCAAATGATGTAATGTAAATTTTCTGGAAAACGGCTTGTCATATCAAAAAGTGCCAAGAGACATTAAATTTTTGTCTTTTCTGGCTTTATTGAATTAAACCGAAAACATGGGAAAAAATCAGTGGCGTACTACTTTTCTGTAAATAAGGGCCTTAGTAAATCCATATATCTACGCCCATGGTTAAGTAAAGTAGTAGTTTGTTATTCTAAAATAGGCCTCTAAATTATATGTAAAGAATTGGCAAGTTTGGATTTGATACTTCTTAGCATTCTGGAAATATTAATATAAATCCGTATTTATTTTCAAACTTTAACACCCTGTATCTCGAAAACTAAGCATTTTTCAACCTATGTTTATAGGAACTTTTTTTATTAATTTTCAATTGTCTATCGACTGTTAAAGTCCTGCTACAAAAAACTGGAACACCCTGTATAACAATGGTTCCAATATTTAAATGAATAACTTTCTGTCAAACTGTTTTTTATTAACACTGACATTACTATAATAGTAAAGTGACATTTCTATGTGATAAAGTGCCACTTTTCTAAAAGTTATTTGTGGCATCTTTCTGTATTTTCTTTCTGTTCTTATTTGGGATTTACGGCCACACTTCTGGGTAATGTTCAGAAGTGTGGCCGTAAATCCCAAATAAGAACAGAAAGAAAGTGCCACTTTATTAAAAGAATTTGAATTTAGTAAAATAGCGTATTATTTGTGAAAATGCGAAAAATGTAATTTTTAAACAGTCTAAAACATTAGAACAATTAGAACAAACGTGAAGGCAAGTATACACTGAAAGTTTAGGTCAGGAGGTGCCTGCCCATAATATTTCTCAACATTTTACACGTATTTGCTCTCCCAAAATAGCAATACGTTAATTAATAATAATATTTAGTGTTTAATAATTTTATCATTTAACTTTTCATCGCCGCCACTGGTATAATCGGCCGCCTTGGTCCATACGATTACCAGTGATGACGCAACGACTAATAGCGTTTTCGGTTTACATGCTCTGCGAATGCTCCTAATAAGATCTATGTCACAAATCTGACCAAGATCGCATCTAATCCGATCTCGAGTGCTGTCGTTGCCCTAAATGCGTTCATAACTAAAAATTCTAGGTTATCTTTGTGATTGCTCGTTGCAGTTGCTCTGGAATGCTCTGCCAAATTTTACAGAGCAGTCGAGAGCACTCGCTTTAAGATTTTAGAGCAGTAAAATTTCTAAATCGAACACAGAACTCTGAGCTTGAGCAAATTGTATTTGATAATCGAACACAAAATCTAATTGGGAGCAATCTCAGATCACCTAAGAGCAGTAAACCGAAAACGCTATAACATTCATTAGCCAGAGTATATCTCGAGCGCGACCCCTTCCCTTGCTTGCGGCTGATGGCTGAAGTGACTGGACTCCAAGGCTTTTGGCTTATAGACTTTGTACAGGTTGCCTCAATGAGCAGCATTAAGCCGGCGCCACACATGCGGCATTCGGCGAAAGGCGAAGTTTGGCTTTCGTCGAATGGCATTTGGCGAAAGGCGAGCGCTTTGATACAGACATTTGTTTATTTATCGAATGACGTGCGAATGTGGGAAACACGAATATTTGGGTAGAGTTTTGTTATTTGTCATCGAATGTATGACGCGCGAATCCTTTGATTGCGTCAATTTACCGACGCGAAGCGGGAATGGCGAAGGCCGATAGGCGAGCGTCAGGTACACACATGCGGCTTTGGCCGAGTAACCGCTCGCCTTTCGCCGAATGCCGCATGTGTGGCGCTGGCTTTAGGGCGAGGAAAATGCAGCGTGTGGGCAGAGGTTGTGGCGACCGTGATCTGTTATTTACATTCTGGGTGCGTTTGTTATAGTGCTTAGATTACTTTGAGAAAACTCGTATCGTTCGTAATAGGCATCCCACTGAGCTCCAAAAAATGCTCGATGTAATCGGTCTTGCGAGACCGAGCCAACAGATTATGTATTACCCCACACCCCGCGTTCGACAATTTCAGATATCTCCGAGCTCCGAGCTCATCACAAAATCTGCTCGGAATTGTAAATCTTTATAACAAACGCACCCCAAGTGTTATGGTGAGTCTCCACGGTGGCAGTTCTACTGCGAACTGTATGACTGCACATCAGCAAACCAATCATAATAAGCCACTACACGACGTCGTATTCAACATCCGCGTGGCGCGAAAGTTGACCAAGTTTCAACTTTAGACGACAACTGTGTGGCAGTTTAACGTTTTTTGCGTTTGACGTTTATTTGTTAGGTTACTAATGGTTTATTTGTTAGGTTACTAATTATAAATAATAAATTCATTATCCTCAATCATAATGACACTTCAAACAATTAAACACAAATTACTATTACTATTATGAATTATGCTGTCCCCACGAGCGTATTTTACGACGTAATTTACGCCAATTTTCGGTGGAACATCCCACCAAGCCAGCGATTCCAGCGAAAGGACCGCGTATCGTTCGTCGGCGTAGCGCATATAGCCTCAAATTTTATTTTGTGTACGATTTTAGATTTTACGTAGAAACGGCAGAAAATTACGTAAAAAGTTGAGCAGAATTTAACTTTTGGCGTATTGTCGGCGTACGCGCTATAAACGTCAAATTAAACAATATATGGCGACCCCTTAACCAATTGTATGATAGGGATAATGGTCACGTGGTTAACTACGCTGCGTAAAATACGCTCGTGGGGACTCAGCATTATGAAGGTTATGCTGATAGTAAAAGAGAGTAAATAAAACGTGTCGTGACGACGACGTCATCTGTAGTATGGAGACAAGTACTTGGTAAAATGGTAAATGAAAGCGTAATTATTTGTACAGTTAAAACGTCGACGTTGCACTGTCACTGTGGAGACCCACCATTTTATGTGTTATTTACTTTGCCGTTTTATTACGGACTGTTTGGTTGCGCAGAACTGCAACTTGTGAGGAGCAGCTAAAGATAGGAATCGGCTCCATGATCTACGCATGCGCCACATTCAAGTGTGCCAAGTGTTTTAATGTCAAAGGATATTAAATAAAAAAAATTCCTTTAATCTAATAAAACAAATTCCTTTATCAGGGGAATAACACACATATCTAACCTGCCTCCGGCTGTCGCCTCCGGCTTCTAACTTGCAATAAACCTCTTCATAAAAAAAAAATTCCTTTAATCTAATTAAAAAAAAAACAAGAACGTGTGGGATTTGAACCCGGAACTTCTACTGCCAAGCCGACCACGTCTCCGCCAGGCTATCAACCCAATGACAAATTGCGAGTAAAGAAAGTATAAGTTAGGTTTCGGGTAACACGTTCTGTACACGGCCTTGGCAACGTTGGCATGTGGCGCATGCGTAGATCATGGAGCCGATTCCTATCTTTAGCTGCTCCTCAACTTGTGTACTAGTTTTATATAATATCATTGTTTATAAAGTATATAGTTATTCAACCTCTTGTTAGTACCGGTGGATCATTGGTAGATGGCGTGCTGGATGATGTGTGCCCATTATTACGACCGTAGCCCCCGGTGTCGTTTACGTTACGACCATTGTTTATTATAAACAATGCTACGACGCATGCACGAATTTCGTATATCCGGTGCATGTACGTCACATGACATTCGACGAGGAACTAAAGTCATAGATCGAAACTCGACTGTAATTATTAATAACTTTTGACAGTTTGTCAGTTTTCTATTTTTAAACTATTGGATTTTTTGTTCTAAAATGAATCATTTATATATCATATGGCTAACATAACCTAAAATATTTAGTTTTTGTAAATGTATTTTTACTTTAATTATAATTTTGTAGCTTCAGCTTGGATCCATAATAACATTTAAAAACTCTCTAATAAGACAGTAGATATATAAAGTTTCAATATTTGTAGCTACGTAGATTATTAAAAATGAATTGCTATTTATAGGTTGGATTTCCAGTCAACAAAAAACAACCTATTTCATTAGATTAGGATAATTAAAACTTCATTAGTAATGCACCGAACAAGATTTTAGATGATAGTACAGGAACCAAGCAAATATTTTGATAAACATGATATAATATTCAAAAATTTTCAGAAGTGCATATTTTTGAGGTTAGTTGTAAAGCCTGATTTTCATAGTCGTGTTGCTATTGGTTCATTTCACATTAAAATTTGGAATTGACCAATAGCAACACGTCTCGCATTTCGCTTTTCGCAATTTCGCGACTATAAAAATCATGCTTAAGGTGTTTAAATTAATGTTCTTTTTTATATAAATATGTTTGTTATTTGACTGTTTATAATTTATAATGGCGAATTGTGCTGGAGCTATGTGAAAAAATTATAACCAAAGTACAGAAAGATATTGATATAAAATATTTCAGTTTTCCGAAGAACGAAGATTTGGCAAAACAGCTTGGCTACAGAAAAGATAAAATAAATTTGAAGAATGGCAAGTGGAGGAACATGTTATGTATATTGTATTTGAAACCTAGTTTTTGGTTCACCTAAAAATGTCATAAATCACAAATATATACCATGTGCATCATAGGCAAAGAGTAAATGATCATAGGATTAACATAACCTCCAATTTTTAGTTTTTGTAAATTTATGTTCAACTTTAATTATAATTTTGCGTAGTTTCAGCTTGGATCCTTAATAACATTTAAAAACTCTCACAGACAGTAGATATATAAAGCTTCAATATTGTAGATTATTTAAATTGGACTGCTAATTATAGGTTGAATTTCCAGTCAACAAAAAATATCATATTTCATTAGATTAGGAAAATTAAAATTTCATTAGTTAATGTACTGAACAAGATTTTTAGTTGATAGTATAGGAACCAAGCAGAAATTTTAATAAAAATGACATAATACTCAAAAATGTTAAAAAGTGCATATTTTTTAGGTTAGTTGTGATGTCGCGTGCACGACACAAATAGGGCATTGCATATTTTTCTCGAGCTCGACGTCACATCCGGCTGCGCAATGTGTAATGTATCGTGAAATGTATATTTAAATGATTATTATAATATTTAAATTCATAAAAACAAAAGTCATGGAAACTGACTAGTACGTAAGTTACTCACAAGTTGGCAGCACATACTTACAAGTTAGGTTGAATAACTATATTACTTTATAAACAATGATAATATTTAGTTAAGTGTGTTTATATAGCGGATTTTTGTTCATTTTGAAATAATAAACTTTAAGAACATATAAAGAATACCCACAAGTAAGTATAAATACAATAAATAGATTATTTATGTATAATATTCTACAATGTAAGACCTATTATCGATGATGGTACAAATTCGCCTAATTTTTTAAATTATGTTCATTGTTTGTACCACTCTGTTACATTTTTCTCTCCAAATTTTTGTATGTATTGTAATAATTTCTTAATAAATAACGACTAGGTAATTATATTTTAGTCTATTTTATTCTTTACAGAACTACACAATGCCTGGAATGCGATATACTATAGCAATCTGCAACAACAGCAGAGAAAATGTACACAAATCAGGAAACAAATTTATTAGAACCCAATCAAAATGGGTCTTCTCACAAAAATATAATAATTTTTAATACCTATACAGAATATTTCGCTAAAATTAAAAAACTTACTGTTATATCTGGAGAAACCAGAACTGTACGAAAATGAACAGGTAGACATCTCAAAAGGATATTGCAAAATGTTTCATCCGACAACGAACTTTCGTAAGAATTAAATATATTAATGAAAAAACAAAAGAAAATAAGGACAGTAAGAAACGCCGTGGCTTTGAGACACATGACAAGACAAAGCACATAAAAAATGAGAAAAACAGTTAATTAAGAATATATTTTTGTTTTGTCCCTAATAAAGTATTTAAACTTTTGTAATAGTTTTTTTTTTATTTTAAATAGTTATATTATTATGGAGAACATTTTTTGCATTATTGATAACTTAATGCCCCTTTTCCATCATAATAGGAATTCTAGGTAAAAAACCTTTCTTATTTTTACGTTACATTAAATAGGTCTAGCTATTTGTTTTAAAACAAATTCAGTCATTCAATAAGTCATTATTATACTTTTTATCTGATAACTTATTTTGGCCAAATTGTTTTTTTCTTCAAGCGTATAACAATACTTACATTACATAATGCAACACGTCCTGTAGAAAGAGCCTATTATTGTACTACCTAGTACAAATATTTCTCATTTTTTTCCTAGTACAAAAATGAAATAATGTATCCATGGGAACGAATTAAAAATCTAAGTTATGACTTGTCATAAACTGTCATTTTAAAAGTTGACGTCGCGCGTCGAGCCGCTTTTTAAATTTAAGAGCGAAAAAGTCTGAAGAAATGCAGTGCTTACCACCTGAAATACTTAAAATTGCAAATTCTCCTGTCATATTTCATTGATAAATAAAATGGTTAGTATTACATCTATTTTTTTTTACCAAGCTTGGACGCATTTGACCTGATGTCATTTTTCAAAATGAAAGTTTTGAAATTTTTGGTTTTAACGCTTGAAGAAAAAATAGTATATGTCACTCGGAGTAGAAGGCTCATTATGTGTTTCGCCCAGTTTGCTGCCTCGGCTGAGCAAACTTCTGGGCTCAACAATAATGGTCGCCTTCTACTCCTAGTAACATAATATACTATTATTTTCCTTCTACATATTGTGTTTGTTACCAAATTTTATTAAGAAATTAATAATTAAATAAAATACATTTAATGTTCAATACACATATATAATTATCATAATTAAATAGATGGATGGTCTATTCATTAATAGTTATTTTTATTTTACGTGCTTTAAAAACAGACACTACACTGATCGACTGATCAGCTGTTGTAGAACAGAGGACGACGATCCCGGCCTGAGCGCGCCGGGCTCTTTGTGACGTACGATATGTTGAGATAGGTCAGGTTCGGATGGGGTAACCTTATAAGTTTACGAGCCTTGGTGTTCCAGGACTTCCAGGTGTGAATTTGACAGTACACAGAACTGTCATTAGCGTCATAGTTTTGATCTTGATCTTAAGGTGATGTTTAGATTTTACGTTTATGCTTGTTTTTTTTTTTTCGAAAATGGTGCAAGAATATTATGTAAGAACGCGTAAAAGCCAAGTGGCTAAAAATAGTGGCAACCAACATTAATATTTCACAGTATAAACACCAGATACCAACCTTTAAATCCACACGCATATATCTTTTTCACTCAGTTGCATTATGTTTTGCAATACATTTCTCTCTGGTGAAGCACTTCAATTAATGAGATCCTATTTAACGAACAGGTATCAATGTGTGTATGATAAAGGCAAATATAGCAACACGTTGGCAGTTCAACACGGAGTTCCGCAGGGTAGTGTCCTAGGACCTCTGTTATTTTTAATTTATGTAAATGATTTACCAGACGTTATGTCAACTTTTACGGTCCTTTTTGCAGACGACACTACTTTTGCGAAACGGGTGGAAGATACTGCTATTGCTGTTGCTGAGACAGAAAGTATCATAACAAATAAAGCCGCTGATTGGTTTAATGCAAACAATTTATGCTTAAACACGAACAAAACAAACACATTACAGTTTTCTACCAAGAGAAATACTTCTGAAACCGTAAAATTTTTGGGCCTCACCTTGGATAGTAAGCTAAATTGGCATTCACATATTAATAATTTAGCTACATGACATTGTCAAAGAAAGTGTATGCAATTAGACAAATAAAAAATAGTGTCAACATAGATGCCGCCCTTATTGCATACCATGCATTATTTCATAATACGATGACATATGGTTTGATAAACTGGAGTACATCTAACCAAATTCATAATATTTTCATTATACAGAAAAGAGCAATAAGGGCTTTAGCGGGTGTGAATCAATCTGAGAGTTGTAAATTATGGTTTATTACATTTAATATATTAACGTTACCATCGGAAATAATTTACTGTAACTTAATTAACATAAAAGAGCATTTGAGCAAATATATAAAGAATGGCGAAACTCATAAATACGACACTCGTAACCGCGATGATCTACAAACTCCGAATCAGAGAACGTCATATACGCAGAAAAAAAACTTTGGAATTGATTTATTCAACTCTCTTCCAAATAGCAAAAAAGATTTACCAATTGCGCGTTTTAAGACTAAATTAAAAAGACATCTTTTGGCCAATGCCTACTACAATATATCGGATTTT
Organism: Rhagium mordax; assembly: GCA_963680705.1. Taxonomy (NCBI): domain Eukaryota; kingdom Metazoa; phylum Arthropoda; class Insecta; order Coleoptera; family Cerambycidae; genus Rhagium; species Rhagium mordax. The sequence continues at coordinate 53,437,526 of OY796656.1, read as the reverse complement.
AGTTATGTGTAACTTTGTTAATTTTTTGCTCGATTTTTTGTAATATATACACTTGTATTGTGACTATATTAGGGCCCAATGTTCCTAATTGTGATTATGTTTATACAGGGTGAATTTAAAATACACTGAATATTTTTAATCTGCAATTTCTTATAGCATAATTAATGAATTCGCAGTGTTTTAATTTCAAAATTTCATAGTTAATGTTTCAACACAAAAACCCTAAACTCGTCCCACTGGGGATACACTGACCGGTGAACCTGACATTGACTTGGTTACGAACAAATACCTCTACGCAGTATTCGCAGTGTTTACCAACTAAAACCAAAACTGAAATATAAAACACTAGGAAAAACTCACACTTGACATCATGGATGCACAGGCTGAACTACGCGGGCAACGTGTTAGCTACGAACACAAAACTGAAATCTAAAACACTAGGAAAAATTCACACTCGACATCATGGATGCACAGGTTGAACTACGCCAACACAACAACACGATAGCTAAGAAGAGTGGGGGTACAGGCATTTATGTCGCTACACACATCAGCTGTTCTGCTCAGGCAGGAGCGTCGTGAATATTTAATAAATATTCAAAAATTGTTTTCTTGACTGTATTTCATTTATTTTACAAATGACTATTTTTAAGAATTTTTACGGACCATAGAGCTTAACGGATTAAAATTATCCAGTGTATTTCAAATTCACCCTGTATATTTGTATGTTATTTATTGTTTTGATTTGTTTTTCAATTTATTTTATTTTATTGTCATATCGTTTGACTATATTTAGGACTTGGTCCTATTGTTCCTGTAATACTTGTATTTGACAATGTATTCTTTTACTAATGTTCTTTATGCTTTATGACATGTCAAAGCACCACGGTGCATTTTTTATGACCAATAAAATCAATCAATCAATCAAAATCTCTTTTCTTTTCACGAAACATGTCTATTGTAACCGCTCTATTTTTATTTAGACATGGTATAATATTCACAAAAACTAATAAACTTTGTTTTGCCAGTATATTAGACATATGTTTATGCTGTGTTATATACGTATTGAGAAAGAGTTTAACTTGTATATGGCTGTTGCTTATATTATCCTTAATTATTAGAGCAAAATAGGTGTTCACAATAAGACATGTTTATTAAGTTAAGGTTTTCTTTTTAAGATACTTTAAGGGGCCTATTAACAATGCGTATATGTGCGACGGATTTGACTGGCGGACAGATCCGTTATTAAGACTTACAATGACACTAATGACAGTTCTGCTTGATATGTACTGTCAAACTCTCACCTGGAAGTCCTAGAACACAGCTAAATCATGATACTAAAACCTACAGATATCATCACTTGCTGAACGAATTTTGAACCAGTTTGCGCATGACGTCAGCCTGTGACAAAAATGTAAACGATATATAGGGAAGCTAGCTTTTAAGGCATTTTTGGTTTAAAGTTATTGAAAATTTCGTTGTAATTTAACTGTTATAACTGTTTTGGATATTATTTAAATATACAAAATAAAAAACAAGACATTGTACACAATACGAGGCGTGTAAATGCAGTATATGCTTTACACATGTGATCTTATTATTAGCTAGAAACAAAAAATTTTAGACAAGTAATTGCCATAATTACAATCTTATATGCATAAAGTATATTTTGCATCTAAGTACTTTTGGATTTTAAACCGCAATTTCGATATTATAAAGCTGGATATGCTTCTAAACAAAAACCCTACGAAATTGCTTATAGTCTGTCGTGGTTGAGTGGTAGAATAGGTCTAAGCTTGTAATGATCTTTTTTCTAGCGCGGTGCTTTCGGTCAGATACTTACGTAATCTCTTTATTTCTACGGAAATCTCGGGCGCCAGTCCTTCAATTTTTAAGTGCGAAGAACTACACTGTCTTTTTGGCTCTCCTAATTGGGAGAACAACCCTGAGTAGCAAAACAGCGGATGATACGGAATAGCCAGAGGTCGGAGCTGGAGACCTATCTAATGGACTTCGGTCATACTGCTCAAACGGGTTAATCAAAAAATAAAATTACAGAAATAATAACTCGTGAATTTTACCTCTTTAAAATAACGTGTTTATTCAGAAATAATGATGAACAAATTAATTTATTCTCAAACCTCCTCGACTATACAGTCGAGTATGTATAAAACTATTTTTAAAATAATTATAAATCAGGCAAGCTGGTAATCAAGTTTGTACGCGATTTTACGGCGGAATTTTCGGATATGTGAGATTGATAAATTACGGTGTACGACAAGCAAACGGACCTTTCCACTAAGATGGCTTAGAAACGGCGGGCAATCCGTTAGCTATAGATACTTACGTCTTTTATTCTTATTTAAAAAATACGGCGAATTACTGCCATAAACGTAGAGCTATGTTTAAACTGACTATTTATCTACAACTAATTTACTAGTCACCCTGGTGCATTGGTACGTCACAGATCACCCGACGAGAAAATCTAATCAGTGGATGCACTTTTAGGAATGACTTTTTAATTACACTGGTTTTTCCGAAAACCCTTGTACATGACAACTTATCAGATCACCCGACGAGAAAATCTGACCAGCTGGTGTACAATTTATGCAATAATAAAAAGAACAAACCAACGGAGGTATTATGAATTACTTTGGTAGCAAAATACGGCGATACTCACGGACAATCAGGACTCTAAATATCTATACTTAACTGAAGGCAGTGCCTACTAAATGTAGCAGGTTGCGTTGAATTCTTACCAAGATTATATTCGAAGAAATTTACTATAAAACTCGGAGCGACGGTACGGAAATAATAACGGCTGTCGGCTGGATCTTTTCCTGCTGGCGGTAGATTGGATCTGATGCGGACTATTTCGGAATGAACCTGAACTGCTGTCGGTTTTCTCAGAATGAGAATGAGGACGGAATGACCACGGAATGAGAGTGAAGTGACTGTTTTTCCCCTTTTTGTAAACTTTATGACGTAGCTGTCGTGTTAAAAGAGAAGTGGTCACCGAGTTTAAACGACGGACTCAAATGCATCACCCGGCGTACCTTGCAGAGGTGCAGCGGTTTATGCAGTTACGCGCAGCAACTCGAAATGCATTTAACCGGAAATGAGTTACTTGTAATTTATATACCAGGTTGCAAAAAGAAACGGATTAAAACGGACAAGGATTAACAATTTTAGTAACAAATGATTTTTATTTCCGACTCGGTCATTATTTATAATAATTCTCGGATTTTAATTATACGGGGGATTGTCGAAAATTAATCAATTAATTACTTGATTGCTTGTTTACCAGCGGACCTTTTTACAACTCATTTATAACTTAACTAAAACATAATTCAACTACTAAAACAGCGACAGGGTGTATCCAAGTGACAGTAATATTTAGAGCAAAAATGAACATAACTTGATCGAAAAAATCACTTCGTTACAAGCTAAACTCCGCCAGAACGTTAATAATATAAATAAGCCCTTAAAAAATAAACGGGAGAGGGTGGTACCAATAACTAATTTTTCGTAATCTTGTCCTAAAGCAGGTTCTGCATTTACAAACCTCTATATAATTTATTTATAGAAAAACAAATTACAATAATTCGTTTCAATGTACAGGGTCATCCAACGAAAAGGCCCACCCTTATATTTTCTTTATTTTTCGAGTTAGGAAAAAATTTTTCAAATAAAAGTTGTAGTGAATCAAATGAACTCATTTAAAACCCCTACAAAGAGTATACAGGGTGTTCCATAAAAGCGGGACAAACCTAACTTACATTTTTTTAAATGGAACACCCTATATTTTTTTTCATTTTTCAAATCTGTGTATTTTTGTGATTTCAAATATATATATATGTTGTATTTTATCTTTTACTGTTTTTTATTTATTGCAAATTTCGTGAACAATATTATTTATACCACCAGCATCTGCATGCGTATCAATCAGGTTAGCCATGGATGAAAAGTTTGCTTTTTGAATTTATTCAATTAGTCTGTAAGGCATAATGTGTCAAATTAAGTGTTTTTCATCCATGGCTAACCTGATTGATACGCATGCAGATGCTGGTGGTATAAATAATTGTTCACGAAATTTGCAATAAATAAAAAACAGTAAAAGATAAGATACAACATATATATATATATTTGAAATCACAAATATACACAGATTTGAAAAATGTAAAAAAATATAGGGTGTTCCATTTAAAAAAATGTAAGTTAGGTTTGTCCCGCTTTTATGGAACACCCTGTATCTTCTTTGCAGGGGTTTTAAATGAGTTCATTTGATTCACTACAACTTTTATTTGAAACATTTTTTCCTAACTCGAAAAATAAAGAAAATATAAGGGTGGGCCTTTTCGTTGGATGACCCTGTATCTAGATACAATGTGTTGTAACCTTTTCTCGTTCTGCGGAGGTTCTTAGATGGTTATTTTGACGCCTGAGGGGCGTCTTGAGCGTCAGTTTCTGTTTTAGAATGTAGAAACACCATCTTTCTCTATTAGCAGGATAATAGAGGTTTAGGTAGCTGCTTGCTGCATTGAAGAAACTGTTAACCCAGAAGTCTATATTTACCTATAAAGAAAACCCTGGAGTTTCGGATTAGGACTTATAACAGGTTTTATTCAGGAATGGTTAACAATTTAACATAATAAATCGCTTTTGGTTATGGTTAAATAAAACGCAGATATACAGATTGCGAAAGTCCTCATCTTGACATAGGACCTAAATTTGCCGCTTAGTTTTGTTTAGTATCGCATCTCTAATGTGTAAACAGTTCGAGATGCTAGCATACGGGGACCAAGGACGGACATGTACGAGCAGTAAAGCACTTGTTTCTAGGCAGCAGAACTTCACGTCGTATATATTTTGAGGTTGGCTATGTCAAGATGGGAACTTTCGCAATCTGTATATAGGACACTTAAAGCAGGCAGTTTAAGGCAAATATTAAAAGCGGAAAACTTCCACTTATATTTATGTAATAGTTTCTCTTTAATATAAAAGTCATCATTCGAAAAATGCTTCGAACATATTTTAGCGTTATTAATATTAAAATCGTACATTTGATAGTACTTTGGATCCATAAATTGCAAATTTATTTAGGAGCAGGAAAACTAAAGTATCGCAACTAGACGAATAACTTTTACTTCTTCTATTATTGTTAATGGTATAACCCATCACTTCACAGTAAACCATTTTGTTTATACTATATTACATAAACCAAAACACACAGCTACAACTGAACAAGATAACTAATATAACATATTCACAATACTCGAAGTAAAGAAACTAAAATGCTTACATTTAGACATTAAACTATGACAGCTCGTGCAAAATTTAAAAATTTGTCACATAATGACGTCAGCGATAACATGTCATTCGTGTGAGCTTATTTGTACAGTTTTAGTATCATGCAGCTAGATAGATGCATAGTTTGTTGATGCGCATGACTTCGAAACTGTCACAACAAAAGTTTGGCAGAGATTTTTGACAGCATAGATTCCAGCATTAAAATAGTCAATGGATCCTTCAGCACACTTATAGACAGGTAGGAGGTCAAGTGGTGCCATTTAAGCGATAAATGCGGCAGATATGTCAAAATATCAGAAAAATTTGTAAAATACGAAAAGCCCAATGCGGATACCGAAATGGGTAGTTGTTACCCCTAAACATGCGAACACCCCCGACTTAAATAATGAGCAACACGGTTTCCTTCACATAATAAGTTCAGGAAACATGATAATAGCCATCAAAGTACGTATAAATCAAAGCCCGAGTGTCCGACTCAGAAGTACATCATGATGAATAGCAAGCTCTCGCTGCGATTTTCAAGGCAGAAGGAGCGAACCAAAAAGTGCAATTTTGACGTTTACGTAAACATCGAATTTTAGACATTTCGTCACTTGACTTGAATTTCTCGTTTCTCTTTCCAATTTTACGGATTTTCGCACGCGGACCGACACGGGGGTATTGAAACGTTAATAACTCCCTTAATACTCCTCGGATCGTTTATACTCGTTTATATTTATGTACTCCTTATAGAATCTGTATGATTATTAGATATACTTATATAGAACTTATTACCACCATCAAAACATGTCGGCTATTTATGGCCTGTTAAGGGGTGAAAGCTACCAATTTCGATGTCCGCATTCAGATTTTCGTAATCTACGTTTGTTTTTCGCTTTTTTTTATATATCTGAGCACTATCGCTCAGATGGCACCATTCACCATAATTATAGCCGGTAGTTGGTAGTAAATTCTATGATGATGGTGATGCGTGCGCTTCTTTTTATAGCTTCCTGAAGGAAACATTTGATAATCATGGTCTCAAGATTCGGATTACCAGCAACATAATTCCCCCCCCGTGAATATTGAGAAAGACATCAGACTTAAGAAAAAGCTTGGCGGACTTTCAAGTAGATGAATCATATGAACGCTTTAGTAGATTTTAAAAGGTTAAGAGCCAAAATAAAAATAAATATACAAATTTCGCTTAATAATTATACAGTGTGTCCCCGGATGGAGTTGATAAGAGGAGAAAAAATCTTTATTATTGATTTTACGACGAAAAGTCATTCTTCTTTAAAATTTGCATTTAGGATTTGTGTTTGGAAAGCGGATTGAACGAAGGACCAGTCAGCCCAACGGATTGATAGAATGTTTGTTTGCGTGCGAGATATTAAAAGAGGTGTAGATATCTTGATTTTGCTTCTTGTCCTCGTGTTGGGCCCAACAATCTCAGCAGATTCCAGGGACCAAGGTAATACATTTTTTTGCACTTGGTTTTAATTAAATTCAAAAGCACGACCGCACCTTTTTGTAATTGTATACCAGCGAGCGCGTTGTTACTTATCACTATGGATACTAACAAATTAAAGTAGAATTGAACAAAAGAATTAAATCCAAATAATTGCGTTTTCTGAACATACCGCCAATCCAAATGGCGAAGCATTTGTAATAGGAAAAATCCTAATCTAGTAATTACTTGAAGGTTTTATGATTAAAGTAATTCCAGATTGAAAGTTTTATAAGTAATAAATAATAATAATATATTCAGTTATAAAATTAAAACTAAGTTAAAATAATATGTGGTAAAACTAGTAATGAGGAGGGATCGAACATAACTTTACAAGAGGTCTCTTAAAACGACCATTAGCTGTTTGTACAGTAGCTGTACGGATTTGCCCATCAGGACCAGCATAAAAGGTGTGTAAGATTTTGGATTGTATCTAGAACAACGATAGCAATGGGAAATGCAATGAATAATTGCACGTCGAGTCGACAAAATCCAAAACTGTTCAGCTAATAAAGCTTGAAGAGCGGTTGCACCAGGATGCAGTTGCAGATACTTATTATGATAGTGTTTAATAAGAAGTTTAGTTAATCGGTGATCTCGTGGCAACAAAATTGGTTGTTTTCTTTTAAAGGATTTCTGAGAGAGATACCCTGGGAATACCCTCTGGATCTTGAAAAAGAGCAAGTTTACGTATGGGTTTAGAACAAGGGCTATTTGAACGAATTTGCTTTATTTCATTAGCAAAAACTAAGCGTTAAACATGTTTGATAATAATTAACAATGAGTTATGTAACTCCAAATCTACTAAAGGACCTTGAACTAAATTAGACTTATTCTTTAAATACTGGGTAAATCGAATTATATATGCTCTACTGCCTTGAAATTTTCTCAAAGAGAATCGCAATAATAAGTCCATTATGAAATCATGTTGTTTAGTGACAACAAGAGAGATTGTATTGGCTTCTAAGAGTATTTCAGAAGAAGGAGTAGAAGAGGTACGGATAAGCCAAAGTTCAGGTAAAGAACTGAGCCACTTTGGATCCGCCCACCATGCGGAACAGTTCAAGAGGTCACAGGGGAGGTCACAGGGAAGAAGATCCCTCGAAGCGCAGTCAGCAGGATTATCAGTACCATTAATGTGATACCAATTTTGCAGAGAAATTTTTTCTTGAATTTGTGTAACCCGATTACCAATAAACGTCTTCCATTGATGTGGAGAGGATTTAATCCAGGTCAAAGCGACTGTCGAGTCGGACCAAGCGTACATTTTATTAATCACAATGTTGGCATAGGTCTGACAAACAAAATGAACCAACTCAGAAAGTAGGAGAGCAGCACATAACTTAAGACGTGGAACTGTAATACGCTTAAGTGGAGACACCTTAGACTTAACACAAACCAAAAAAATGCGTATAGAGCCACTATTTAGTGTAACTCTAAAATATACCACACATGCATACACAATCAAAGATGCATCACAGAAACCATGAAGTTCACAGCTTTGATAATTATCCGTTATAATGCGACAAGGTAGTTCAAGTTGAGAGAGACATGGTAACTCATGTTTGTACTGTGACCAACGTGAACAAATCTTAACGGAAGGTGCCTCATTCCAAGACAAACCTTGTGTCCAAAGGACTTGAATTAAGTGCTTGGCAAAAAGAGTCAGCGGAGCGAATAATCCAAGTGGATCGAATATGTGTGCAACTTCAGAAAGTATCGATCTCTTAATACAACAACGTTCAATAGTTTCTATTTTGTAAATTAAGGAATCAGAAGCTGGATTCCAGTTCAAGCCCAATACCTTTTGAAAGGAATCGACAGTGTCGAATGATTGACAAATTAGTTTGCCGTAAAGAGGGAGGTATGGACTCTAACAAGACAGAATCAGACCATTTCCTTAAATCAAATCCGCCACTTTTAAGATGACCTTAAAATTGAGATTGCATCGTGATAGCTTCTTTAAGAAATGAACAGCCCGTGACTACGGCATCTACATAAATATCGCTAAATATCACCTTTGCAGCATAAGGAAAATTATATTTTTCATCTGAAGTAAAATGTAGGAGAGTGCGGATAGCAAGATATGGAGCAGATGATACTCCGTATGTAACAGTATTTAGCTCAAATTCTCGAACCGGACCGTTAGGAGCTAAAGCGCCACAGTATGCGTTGATAGGTTCTGTAATTAGGTTTCACTAAAACTTGCCTATACATTTGTTTTATATCTGCAATAAGTACAATAGAATGAATACGAAAACGTAAAAGTAAGGATACTATGTCTTGCTGTAATTTAGAGCCAGTTAAAAATGTGTCATTTAGAGAAATATTATTAGAAGTCTTCGCTGAGGCATCGAAAACGACACGTAATTTCGTAGTGGAACTTTCTGGCTTTAGCACACAATGGTGTGGGATATAGTAACATGAATCTCTATGATTGGAAGTAGTTTGACCACTCACAGGAGACATATGACCAGACGCGAAATAATCCTGCATAAAATTGGAATATTCTTGTTTTAATGCAGAATTTTTATTTAAGCGATTTTTCAAGGACAGAAAACGACGCATTGCGGAGTTAAACGAATGACCTAAAATAGGAATTTCTTCATGAAAAGATAATGAAACAGTATATCTACCGGATTCATCGCAAGTATGAGAATTAATAAAGTTTTGTTCGCATTTGATATCCTCCCGTGAATTGAATAATGTTAGGTACGCTTTCAAGTTCCCAAAATTTCTTTAATGTGGAATCGAGTTCTGATTCAACAGATACATGGAACGAATTAACAGTAGTGAGCGTAGAATGATTAATTGCCAGATAAAATCTAACCAAAGAATCCAAAGATCGTTTTCATTGCAATTGGTTCACCAGGACGGCCATATTTGATACCGGGTTGTATTATTTGCGAATAGACATCAGCACCAAGCAAGATATCAATTTCGTTTGGTTTCCTATAATCAGGATCAGCAAGAGGCAGGTTAATTAAATGTCTATAATTGTGCGTGGCAATGTGACTAAACGGAACATCATTGCAGATGACTGGCAAGACCATTGCCTGAATAATGAAACTGGGATGATGTCTAAACAGCGGAGTGACTTGACAAGCAGTCAAGCTAGTACAAGCGGGTGAAGAAGTTAGACCAATTCCTTGAATAGGAATAGAACATTGAGTTAGCGGTAAATTAAGTCGGTTTAGACATTTCTCAGTTATTATTGATATTTGACTGCCATTGTCAATAAGAGCACGACAGGTCTGAAAATTACCTCTAGCATCAGAGATAGATACTAAGGCAGTAAATAAAAGGACTGTAACTGGAGCAAGAGCACTGGCAACAACTTGAGGAATGTCAGGGGGGGCGGCATTATTTATAGAGTTAGACGTGGAGTTTGAAGCAGAGTTAGAAGTAGGGTTTGTAGTTGCTTCACGGGGAAAATGTAGCATCGTATGATGGCGTTTTTGACACACACGACAAGTAGATTGGGAAGCACAAGTTGAGAGGCTATATGTTCCAAAGCAGTTTACACACCGTTTGCATTCTTTAATAAAATCATATCGATCCTGAGGTGATTTATTAAAAAATGATTCACATTTAAAAATAGAATGCTGCGCCTTGCAAACAAAACAAGATGTTTGACAAGGTTTTGCTGAAGCAACATTACTTTGAGAAACTGTCTCGGCCACGAGAGACTGTTGTCTTGATTTTGTGGGAGACTACGTATATTGTTTATGAGAAAATGAAGAATGAGAAGACTTTTTAGTATTAGAGTTTAAATGCTGAGAAGCACTAGAATAAAGATTTGATGTTATCATACTAGATTCCAAAGCTGTACATACATTGATCGGTCAAAAATGTATTTAAATTTTCATATGGAGGTATTTCAGTATTGCTATGATACATTTCAAACCGTTTGCGAGTATTGGAATCAATTTTCTGCATTAACCAATTGAATAAAGTAAAGTCCCATAAGTCAATTGTATATATTTTGAGAGCAAAAATATTTTCTGAAAATATACTTAAGAGAGTACGAAGAGAGGTTGCTGAATCGGATTCAGCTTTTGGTGAATTGAAAATATTTCCCCAATATGTCGAAATAAGTAAACTCTTATTGTCATATCTTTCTTCTAGAGTTGTAAATGCAATATGATAATTATCAGAGTTTATGGCAAATGCTTAACTAAACCACTAAAGTTCGTCAGACAAGGCACTTATTAGATATTGAAATTTCTCTATGTTTGATAATTTTGAATTATTGTGAATTAGTGATAAAAACAATTGAACGATCAAACGAACTTACCTGTGAAGTTCAATCGTAATTATATGAGACATCCAGTCCGAAGACATTACTTTTGTTTACCACGTAGTTCGCCTTCTCCGAGTCACGAGTTTTTGGCAACGCATCCCTCTAGTTCCCCCGCTCCGTGTGAGCTCCTACAGTCTATCGATGGATACTGTAACGAAGTGAATTTTAGCACCGGAGTATTATTAGTTTTTAATTAAAAATATAATTGTATATGTATAAAATAGGCAGGTAAAATTTAACTGATATAAATTTACTGCAAATTAAGCCTTCTGCACCACGTCTTTTCCGTTTATACATTTTTAAATTATACCGCGACGAATGCAATGATCTCGATGTTGATCCGATTATTCCTTATGCAAGAAAACGCAGGGACTGCAGTATGTGCCTGCCGTGCGTCAACGGTATCAGACGCTTGAAGACAGCTTTGCGTTCAGAGCGCAAGATTAGGTAGGGATACGCGTCATCAACCGGCTATAAAACTAACAATCCGGCCGTTTAAAAATTAGTTGGCGATGCGCCCGATGCAGTCCAGACCGCCAGTCCGAGAGGTCCGCACCGAACCAAGAGGCTTTCCGTTTAACCGCTTAACGCTTCCACCGTATTATTTGCTTGTTTTTTTTCCGCTTTTTAACCGTAGTTTGCCGCTTTTAGTTTTGCCTAGCCTGCCTGCTTTAAATTTTGCTTGTAAATATTTGTGCTTTATTTAACCAGTAATCCGTAATTTATTGTAGCCGTTATTACCGTTCTTAATAGCGCAAGGAGGAATTTTCGAATAAGGAGTTCCAAGCGAGCTGCCAAGCAGGCAAGCTGTCCGTTCCGCCCGAAATATCGATCTGTACCCGAAGATACCCGAGACTACCCGAAGTTGCCCGTACAACGTATAGTCAAGTGGGGTATCATTTTCCAGTAAACCAGATCCAAGGAATCGATTGCAAGTACTCCGGACACTCGCCGACCAGCCGTTTCGTAAAAAGGTTCACCGTTCCGCCGTCTGAACCCAGAACCGAGCGAAACCGCTAGTAAGAAGTTACCTGCACCCAGACACACCGTCTAGACCGAGTTTCGTCGTTCCACCGGAATACTTGGCCGCCTCGGTGACAAAACTGACTACGCGTGTGACCCCTCGTTTTATAGCAAATCGAGGGTGGAGATTCGATATCCGTTGGAATATTGCCGTCCGACCCGCCGTTCCGAATATAGGTCTACCAATCTTATATTAAGCATCAAAATCCGACTCCACGGGTACAGAGCCACTACGAGGACCGTCTTCTACCATATCCTGAGGATCCGTACCGCTCCGCCCGAAGCTTGCCCAAAAACCAGTGGAAATACTGACCTGCCGTGTGACCCCTCCTTTTCGAGTAAATTGAGGGTGAATAATCGAAATCCGTTGGAAATTTTGCCATCCGACCAGCCGCTCCGAATATAGGTCCACAGAACCTATATTAACCGCCAGACAGACTCTACGGATTGAGAACGTCGACCAGTACCGCCTGACACGACATTTTGGGAATCCGTACTGCTCCGTCCCACGCCTGCGCAGAAATTAGAATCACCGACCCGACGTGTGACCCCTCTTTTCTAGTAACTCGAGGGCGCAGAATCCAACGCAGCACCTACCAAGCCGCTCAGAAGACTCACTTGAGCGGTAGCAGAGAATAGTTAGTTGGTGTTAGGACCGCTACCAGAACAGTTGGTGTTAGGACCGCTACCAGGACAGTTGGTGTTCAGACCACAACTAGAGAGGACCATTACCGCTACGAAATATCCGATTCAAGATGACCGACTTCACGTCCAGGAGAATCAGGCCAGTGGCTCTAAAGAAGAAGCACTAGGCCCTGATTTGGGAGATTTCCGATTAAGCTGGATCCATAAGCTTAAGAAGGATGAGTTTGGGAAATTCAGTCTTGCTACAACCGGTACCGTAGACGAAAAGAAGCGACGCCTGGTAAAATTTATAAAGGAAGGATGTGCTTCACCTCAACGGATCGCCGTCCAACCCGGCTTTCCGCCGCCGCCACCACCTCTAGGCATACCACCGCCCGCCAGATGACAATTAGTACTGTATGCGAGAAAGTCCGAAAATAGAATCTGCATTTCAACGGCAAGACAGATGCTGTAGAAACTGTGTGAATTCCAGGAACACAGCGACATTCCGAGACCTGTTACCGGCCCTCTATGAAATCTTTCAAGGGAATGCTTTAGCTTGGTACCGAAATAACCGTGACTTGTGGACAAATTGGGAAGAATTTCTTACCGACTTTAAACAGTTTTACCTACCCGCCAACTACCAGTTTTTTTTAGAAGAACAAATACACAGTCGCCGGCAGCAACCAAATGAAGCAGGACGTGGTAGCTCTGCAGACACTGCTACGTAGACATGGGGGATATACAGCCGAACAATCTATGTACCGATTATATGGAAATCAGCGACCAGAATACCGCCAGTATACAAGGTGTTTCCAAATTGACTGCCATAAATTTAAGAGCTTGTAGGGAACGTTAAAATAAAACTAAAACCTTTATACAGTTTCGTCGGAAAACGCTTCGTTTTCAAAATACAGGGTGTTATAGTGTCGACTTGCAGATCAGTTATGTAGATATATCTCTAAACAGAGTAGGCAGAGGAATCTAAATTTTTGTGAACGAGTGTTACTTAAGACTACCGATGACTGGATAATATTTTAAATCTGATACCACCATTCAGTGGCGTAGAAAAAGGGTAGCCTAACACTTTATTCTTAAAAAAAAATTTGCTGTCAGATGTTTTGAAAATATCGTCTCATTTTGATATTCCTCAATCAAAATGCTATAATAAAGATGCTCTTATTAAATATCTCCAGAGGCGTTCGTTTTCGAGATATTCTTGGTTTTATGTGGCAATACTCATGTATTTAATAAAAATTTTTTAATGTACTTAAGTCAATAAAATAGCAAGGTAAAGGTAGAATATTTTAATAATGTACTATCGCGGCCGAAAAAAAGTAATCGACTGATTTTTCCGTTGTAACTATGGTTCTATTCAGTGTCGCATCAATCCCAATATTTTTTTTATTAGTTGTCATTGTCATATTAAGCAAAAATAATTTTTTTATTACTTAATCATGCCTTATCATGTTTTGAGTAAAGAAGAAAAAGGCTACATCATCGCCAAACTTGGGGAAGGGTGGTCTCAACAACGCATAGCAAGTGAAATTAATTGCAGCAAAAGCACACAATTCAAAAACTAAACAAAAAGTGGATAGAAACTCATGATCTGAGCGGGGCAGTGGGTTCTGGGCGGCCAAGAAAGAAATACCCTATACCATCATCAAAAAACAATAGACTCCGCCCCATTAATTTTATGGTTGCGCAGAACGGTGTGCGCAATAATCAGTTTTACACGTTGAAATTAAAGAAAGTTGAGATAGCTTCAACAAAATTTGTTTATTATACGTGTTATATTTTATACTACAGCTATACTGTATTTTTATAATGTTTATTCCCATTAAATTTTCTATTATACATTATCAATTTTGGATTTTTAAAAATAATACTTATTCCCGCGGAAATTTAAACGAAGTTAGTCCGCATTGCGCAAACTCAAGTTACTTTATCAGAGACTATTTATATCTGATTTCCGGTCGTCTGTCTAGACCAGCTGATCTGATTGATGGTTTGTTGTTGACATTTGTAGTTTTTAGGTTAGGTGCTTTCGCGAGTTATTTTCACATATTTAAAAGAAAGTATGAGGTTATTTCAGGCAAAAAAGATTAGTTTGTGATTTACTGTAACAATTTCACATAGATTACTCCACTGGATAAACCCCAATGACCCCCATGCACTACTCAATAGCGAAATCTGCCGAGTCGTTTACTCTTGGTTTCCACCACTGTACATATTTATTTATTAATATCTATCGTAAGATTACTTTTGGTTCTTTTTACGAATAGTCGTGGAATGTTCAAGCAATAAAAACTATACAAACTATATATTATATAATATAGGTATCTACATCTTGTTTTATTTTTATTCTTAATCTTTAAAAAGCCTATCATTTGCTAGAAGGCAAGAACTTAACTACTTATAAGTTTTAACATGTCCAAATAAATAAACACATACCTACCTACTTCTTAATTTTCACAAGGTTTTCTATCTATTACAGCTCCTACGTATAAGCAAAGTTTACTTATAGTATTCAGTAAACTTTGGTATAAGAAAGTTATGAATGATATCAATATAATATATAGTCGGGAATCAGGAGTCGCAAATTCGTTCATAGGGGGTGAACTCAAAGATATAGTTTTGAAAAAAATGGTACCTTATCTAGAATAATCTTGCGGATCTAAATGTGAAGGGCGCCATTCTGTCCGCGATTGCAAAAAAGCGTAAAAAAAAAAATTTCTAAATTTTTTGTATTAATGAAAATTGATTAATTTTATGTTTACACCTCGTTTCTGGGCTTATTTTTTAATATTTCTTAATGGTTTTCAAACCAATCAAAAGCTTGTTATTTCTAGATTCATATGCTACCAAACTATACTCGAAAATGTTGTTAACAAATGCTGCAGAATTTGTTTAAACAAAGCGTCCCCGAAAAGTGTAGTGCAAATTTCAGTATCGGGACATTTTTAAAACTATTACAGATAGATGCATACATCTATGATATGAAATATGCAAAAAAGAATGGAGCAATTTTTAGTCAAAGAATTATCTACATTGCTTTAATGTTATAAAAGATACGAATTTTTTTGCACGGCGGCATTGCGTTGTTGAGCTGAATAATTGTAACATAGGTACCTATCTCGCGCGCTCTAACCGAATGAGTACCTGCTTAGACACTAAGGCCACAGTATCTCTAAAGGTACCTATTCACGTTCAGTCGGCCGGCAGTCCGCGGACTGTCCGTCCTGGCCGGACGGCCGTTATCGACACGCAAACTACACCTGCAGTTTTGTTTACCAATTTAGTCCGACAGTTTTCTGCCGGATTCGATAGTGGCCTCACATTTAAAAGTATTTCACTATATACGCGCAGTTATTTATCGACATTTCAAAAATGTCACAAGAAGAGTGGGCAGCGGCAGTTGTTATTATATCGCAACAACAAAAAAAAAGGAAAAGGAAATCAATTTGGATGAAAGACTGGTTAAAAAGACAAGTAGTTCTTCATAAGCTTTCGTTCGCAAAGCTCTATTGGCATATGCGGGGTCTTTTATTTAACACAAACACTTATGTTTACGATACACATCAATAAAATCTTTAATAAATGCAGGTTGGTTTGCCATTTTCTTTCACGACGTCAAATAAAACTCACCAAATTTCTGTCTGGAGTAAAATTAGGCCTGCAGTCCGATGCCGACCGGCGAACTACTACACACGTGAAGTTTTAACAATCAACAGGCCGCCGGCAGGCAGTGACTTGTCATTTAACTGTGTGTGTGTGGTGAGAAGCGGCCGGCCGGCCATGGCCTTTTCGGCAGATACCGGCCGGCCGACTGAACGTGAATAGGTACCTTAAAGGCACCCATTCACATACAGGCCGCCTGCAGTCCGTCGCCTCAAGGTGTCATGCCTTGAGGCCAAGTATGACCACACACTTGCCGTCCGACGATAGGTGGAGACCTGCAGTCAAATGAAACTGCATAGTGTGTGGCGATTTATCGTCAGTCCATGCCCGAGGATCTGAACTTCTATTCAGTTTGAAATTCGCCTTCGGGTCACTGTCGTTTTGTGCGTTTTATCTTTTTATCTAACTAAAAATGAGTGACAAGGGATGAAACCAACCTGAATTTATTACAGGATTGATAGAGTTTTGAAAAGACTCATCATTCGTGCTAAGATAATTCTTCAAATCCTTTGTATTTGACTTTGAGGTTTTTTAATAAGTTTCATGTGAGACAACTTTTCCCTTTCAAGAAGCCAATCTTTCACCCAAAATCGCTTTCTCTGTCTAACCGGTCTCTCTTATAATAATAATAATAATAATAAATAAATACACAACATGTAATTACGACCCCCTTTATCCCAGAAGGCTCTAGAGCCTTGTGCGAGAGGGGGCTACACATTTAAAGACAAGGGACACACATCCAATATCCGTGTATAATGGAAAAATCCCTCTCACAGTATTTTCTATTGCTACGACCGGAATTCGAACCCGGAACTTTTGGGTGAGAGGCAGGTACTCTACCATCTCGACCATCAGTCATAATAGTAATAGATGTATTAATAAAGTCGCCAGTTTTCTTCTTTTTTTAAAAGTAATCATATTGGTATTGGTTTACACTCGTTTTTACAACCCACTTTATATAACGTCGTCTTCGGATCGCATGAGCGTGTGTGGTGAACTATGAGGTCATCTGCAGTCGGCGGCCTATCCGGCCGATGCCTGAAGACCCCGTCTCTCAGGCGGACTGAATAATGTGTGGCCTTAATCGGCCTCCGCCCGCCGACTTGGCCGTCAGTCCACGGACTGCAGGCGGCCTGTATGTGAATGGGTGCCTTAAGGCCGCACTAAGGCGTTGATATATGAAATTTACCACCAACAAATTTTAAGAGCCGCGTATCAAATAATTGTTTGGAAAAATGCGACTGAGGTAAATCCAGAAATTCCCAATCCAAATGATTTTGGTTGGGAGTTGAAGAATAATGTATATATCCCTAAATTAATAACTATAAATGGTCGTCCATAATAGGTTGCTATTGTAAGGTAAATGTGTTTTTCGTATTTTGACCCATAATATGGTATTCTACTAAATTCAAAATCGTTTAAGAAAGTGGCACTTTACCACATGAAAATGTCACTTTACTGTTATAGTAATGTCAGTGTTAATAAAAAACAGTTTGACAGAAAGTATTTCATATACCTTCTCGTATTTTTCCTTGGATTTTAAAGGAAGTATGCTCGAAGTTGCTTCTCGAACGGCATTTAAAATGTCTTCAGAATAATTTTCTAAATTGTGTTTCAGTAGCCAGATTCATTATTATAATTAATATACATATAACTTAAAATCAATTCGATTCACAAAAATTATACTTAACTGTTATTATACAGGGTGATTCATAACTAATGGTACACAGACCAACAGCAGATTTCGAACGTAAAAATATTGCGATTTAGCCAAACTTACCTTAGTCCAAAAGTTAATGGTAACCAAGATACAGGGTGTCAATAAAACTTATTTTTTAATTTTCTCTTGCAATTTAATGAATTTTTGTATTTTTCTTGTAAAAATCTATAAGTGGGGGTTATTTGGGGTGAGGAACCATAATACACCTTCAATTTTGGTATAACTCCTAGAGGGCGCTACGTACGCTGCGTTTAATGTGTAAAAAAGGTCGTAACTTTTTACCCGCACCCATACGGCAGATTTCGCTTAAAAATTATTCTCTTCTATCATTTCTTAATAAAAAAGGTATACTTGTTTTAAGTCTCTAAATACAACAGATTTTCAGAAAAGTGCAAATCAAAAATTCCATGCAAATTCACTATGAGATGTGAAAAATTATTTTTATTATTTTGGCGGCAAAATTCGACAATTTTTCGTTGAAAATGTAGTTTTCTCTTATGTAGTTAATCCCGTTTAAGTGGTTATTGGCGTTAAACAATTTCTCAAAATTTCAGACATTACAACAAAACAATTTTAACTAGCAGGCATTAATAATTTTATTCCATGGTAAACAATGCATCACAAAATATAATAACAACAACATATAACAACAAATACTACAATAAATATTCAACTTGATCACTTCTCTCCTTTCAGAATTCGAAAAAAATATGTGGCGATCAGTTTTTAGGTATTAAAAAAAATTTAGAAAGAAATAAAAACACAACACTTCTACAACAATTAATTAATGTTTAAAAGATTGGTTGTTTGACAGGTACTTTTTGTTTTTATGCATGCTTGATAAATATTTATCTTTATTTACTCTGATAATGCTGTATCTCAACGCCTACTTTTAAAAATAATTTTTTACAGTGCATAATGAATACGCACAGAATTTTTGATTTGCACTTTTCTCAAAACCTGTTGTATTTAGAGACTTGAAACAAGTATACATTTTTTATTAGGAAATGATAGAAGAATGAAATTAATAAGTGAAAAAAGTTACGGTCATCTTTACACATTAAACGCAGCATACGTAGCGTCCTCTAGGAGTTATACCAAAATTGAAGGTGTATTATGATTTCACACACCAAATAATCCCCACTCATAAATTTTCACAAGAAAAATATAAAAATTCATTATTTTACAAAAGAAAATTAAAAAATAAATTTTAACTTTGACACCCTGTATCTTGGTTATTATTAACTTTTGGACTAAGGCAAGTTTGGCCAAATCGCAATATTTTTACGTTCGAAATCTGCTGCTGGTCTGTGTACCATTACTTATGAATCACCCTGTATAAATAAACAAAGCCGTGTCAGTTACTATGGTTACGGAAACAAGTACCTACTATGACTTTTTTAAATTTAAAACTTTGTAATGCTTTTATATCGATCACTATTTGCTTATAATTAATTAACACAAAATGTGAAAAAATAGTATAAACAAATCTTGTAAGAAAAGCAGTTTTACTAAACTCATATACCATAGTTTTTTAGTTACTCGCCGCTGCGCTCGCTCGTACTCAAACACTATATTCGTTTAGTAAAAATTTGCTCTTCTAAACTTGTTTAATGTAGGTACTAATAATATTAGGTGTTAATTCAGATTATTAGACACGCATAATGTATTGTATATTACTTCAATACTGTCATTTTTCTAAGCCCACCCAAGTAGTACATTTAAGTTCATTTAGTTGTTTTCTTACATACCTCTTACCTACCTAAATATTTTAAGTTGTTATAATAATGCGCTGACGTGAGTGACTGGATGTGGATATTGCACACACTTAAAACGGTAGCGAAAACAACGGAGCGCTGTACAAAAATAATCATATTTCTTATGAGGATAAAGCAAGGCAGATATTTCTTTGATTAAAAATTGCTCCATTCTTTTCTGCATATTTCGTATCATAGAAGTATGCATCTATCTGTAATAGTTTTCAAAATCACTCAATGCTGAAATTTACATTGCACTTTTCTGACATGCATTGTTTAAACAATTTATGTAGCATTTGTTAATGAAAATTTCGAGAATAACTTATCAACACCTGAATCTACAAACTTTCAATTGCTTTGAAAATCATTAAGAAATATTAAAAAATAAGCCTGGGAATGCGGTATAAAGACAAAATTAATAAATTTTCAGTAATCTAAAAAATTTCGGAAATTTTTTTTTACGCCTTTTTGCAATTGCGAGCAAAATGGCGCCCTCTATATTTAGATGCGCAAGGTCATTCCGGACAATGTACATATTTTTTCAAAACTATCTTCGAGTGGTGGGTGTGACTTTTTAGGAGCGTCTTTCGAGATGCTAGATTCCTGACTAATAATAATAGAATGGCTTTATTCATCATTACAATACATTTGGTACTTAAATCAGTAGAAAAAAATAGACTTTAAAAGCCCTACATATACATAAATTTGTAAATAATATTAAAACAACGATAATAAGATAAACGTATATAATATAATTGGAAAAATAATATATGATGTCACTTTTATTTTTTACACTGAACAGTCAGAACCGGCGAGCAGTTCCTATTTCTCCTTCGGAAAAAAAACCATAATTTACTTACAGTAAGGCCAGCGTTCACCCAAGTCTCATCTAAAAACTACAACTTCTATGTTCTTCCCTTAGGGCACTATTACGTGACCTTTTTGAGAACCTATAATGCCAAACACAATTACATTACAACACAAAGAAATAAAAAGTCCGAAAGTAATCGTCACAAAGTACTCCGTTTAAGATGAGGCAAATAATCATCTTCATGCACCGCTGCTAAAATTTTGTTTGCAGTTGGTGGTTCATTTCTTTCAAAAAAGGAATGGATTATACGCTTGAGAGCACTTTTAGTTCCTTCATCAATATGGTCCAAAACTGCCCGTTGTCGGTGGTACACTTTTGGTGGCTGATGTTGGTGTGTTTGTTTGTATTCGTGAAGAATATTTGAAACACTTGGAACACTCACACCTGCTGCCTTTGCAGTGAACTCCATGCATTCCATCTTTGGTTTCTCCGGATTCTCCCCATCGTAGGCCTTAAAAATGTTCAGAACCTTTTCCTTATCTTCCACCGAAAAATGTCTGGATAATCGTTTTTTGGGTGGAGAAATTATACCTCCTTCAGCCATCATAAACCTTAAGAAAACCCGTTTTAACATTTAATCAATATTAATCGTTTGCATTTACGTACCTTATTACTTTAACTCCCAGATGAAATGTGAAATGTCACAAAAACGAATAACACAGTTGACAGTCACGCCGGCGCCCCATTTATTCGCGTTTTTCATACGTTTTCGCCTTAAAGATGTTCAACACGTTTTCCTTATTCTCAAAAAATGCCTGGAGATTTGTTTTTTCGGTGGAGAAATTGGGCCCCCTTCTATTGAGTTTTCGATTTGACCTTAAAAAAAAACGATGTTTTAACATTTAATCAATATTAATCGTTTGCATTACCTACTTACCTTAATACTTAATACACAAATAAGGTTAATCCTTATACGTACCTTCACAAAAACAATTTGAAATAATTTCACATAGACGAATGAATATGACAGTTGACAGCACAGGTTTACAGTGAGGCCGGCTCCCCATTTATGCGCGATTTTTAATATGTTTAGCGTTTATACGTTTCGCGACAATGATAACATAGCTGATTGGTCTATTGCCAAAATACATAAAAGTTTTAATGTGTGACGCCAGTATTGTAGAGTCGGCCTTTGTCAAATTTAGTGGTTGCTTTGTAACTCGGGTTCTATAAATTCGACCAATAGAGAAATTCCATTCAAATTTAGCGGGCATTTTTGGGGAGGAGTCTACTGCTTTTTGTTGGTGGTACAGAGTATAGTATTAACTATGTGAATTTAAACCCATTTTCTAATTCTATTGAAGCCAAAGGGCAAACCAACTTCCCAGCATCTGTTAGGACATCAAGAAAACGCGCGGTTGCGAGAGCAAGGTCTATTTAACTGTGCCAGTGCTAAAAAGCCCCGACTAACTATACAGAGGCAAGAATGCAGTTTGCAAATACTTTTATTAATGAAAACGATAGTTATTAGGAGTGAGTGGTCTTTTCCGACGAAAAGATATTTCAGTTCCTGCTACAATTCTCAACAGCGAGTTTACCGCCCCAGGGGTCATAAGTTTGATGAAGAATTTGCACAAAACAGATAATAGCGGAAGGTATTCTGTCTTTTTGTTTAGTTTTTGAATTGTGCCTTTCCTGCAATTAATTTCACTTGCTATGCGTTGTTAAGACCACCCTTCTCCAAATTTGGCGATGATGTAGCCTTTTTCTGCTTCTCTCAAAGCCATACTAATTAATTGTTTTCTTATAATTAAAAAATATTAACAACTTTATTTCTTATTAATTTTTTTTTTAATAAATACGACCCCACCAATGATTTCTTGTCAAAATAATTTAAATGACATAACTGATGTAAAAACTCCCATTTACAAAGGAAAATTTTTCGAAAAAACATACTACTTGATAAAAAATCGATTACTTTTTTTCGGCCGCGATAGTACAGTCGGCGCCACCCAAATGTGAACGGCAAAATTGCATAGTGTAATTTACACTTTAAATCATAGTCGCCGTAAAATTTGAAAATAGTTGTCAAATATATTTGTCATAATTTGTCAAAAGTAAAAGCAAAGAATGCAAATATAACTTATACCAAGGTATTTATATGAAGTGCAAAAAGCTATAGCCAAATTGGAAGAAAATAAGTCTTTGAGTGAAGTGGCTGCTGATTTAAGTGTTAGTAATAGTTGTATATTTTATATAAAAAAAGCGCTGGCAAGAAGAACAAAGACTGCAAGGACCTATAAGGCAAGGTGTAGGTCTCCAATGAGAATGAAGACAATGCTGTGGTCGAATTTACCCATCAGAATCCTTTCGAAACCGCTGTCAAAACTAGAGAAGAAACATGATTCTCAGGGTATTAGAGAATAGCGCAAATACGTCTTAAGCTATCTGGCGTGAAGAACTGCTGATTTTTAAATATAGAGATTAGTTTTTATCATTTTTGTTTTATTAATGTTTTTCTGAATTATAAATTATTATATGTCGAAATATATTAATTATTGTTAAATATATTTAGTTTGTGTCATTTTATTTCTCACAATCGTTAAAAACATGAATGAATTACAGGAATAATAATTAATATTAACCTTCTTTCACTAACATGTAGGTAATATTAGTTAAGTTAATTAATTTGCTAACTACTTTTATACTATTCGTGTCGTCCTTGGTCCTTCTAATTATTATTATGGTAACAGAAAATAATAAAAGTAATATTATTTTCTGTCAATATACCCTCTCTGTGTTACGCCACTAAACAAAGTCTGACTTACTACAATGAAATTCAAAAGAAATTTCCATGACAACCAAAATGCGTTCACATTTGGGTGGCGCCGACTGTACAAGATAAATAAAAACTTCCGCACATGTGTAATTTACCATTTTACTACTTTTTATAAAATATTGCTACTGAACGATTAATCAAAAACAGGAAATTTTCAATATGAATTTGTTAAGAAGTGCACCTCTGAGATTAAAATGTAATTTCTTGACAATTAAGCAGGTTTGAGTTGCATTTCTTTTTGTTTTTATCTACCTTGTGATGATTGCCCCTTTTTAATGTTTTTCGCAAATTAAGTACGTACCACATAAAACCGAGAATATCTCGAAAACGAACGCCTCTGGAGATATTTAATAAGAGCATCTTTATTATAGCATTTTCATTGGGGAATGTGAAAATGAGACGATATTTTTAAAATATCTGACAGCAAATTTTTTATTAACAAAAAAGTGTTAGGCTACCCCTTTTTCTACGTCACTGAATGGTGGTGTCAGATTTAAAATATTATACAGCAATCGGTAGTCTTAAGTAACACTCGCGCACAACAATTTAGATTCCTCTGCCTACTCTGTTTAGAGATATAGCTAAATAACTGATCCGCCAGTCGACACTATAACACCCTGTATTTTGAAAACGAAGCGTTTTCCGACGAAACTGTATTGAGGTTTTAGTTTTATTTTAACTTTCTCTACAAGCTCTTAAATTTATGGTAGTCAATTTAGAAACACCTTGTATACGACAGGGTGATGTGAAAAAAAGCCCACGAGATCTTGTATGAAGAATCGAGAATATGAAGGCCTAGGGCTGCCATCCGTCCGGGTTTCCCCGGATTTGTCCTAGTTTGGAGGGCGTCCGGGAAGCGTCCGGGCGGGGTTTTGTATGCAGTCCGGGTTTTAAAGTCTCCTATCAAATATTTTTAGTTTCTCTAATTATTAGACGATTTATTTTTTGTTTAGAGGAGAAAGTTTAGTTTCTTTATTTAGATTTTATTTTTGTTTCTTAATAGAAGAGGGAAAGTAGACTTGATTTTTAGTTTCGTTAATTTTTAGAAGATTTAATTTTGTTATCAAAGAAAATTATATAATTATAACAATTTAAACTTATTTTATTTTATTGGTAACCCAATTGGTAAGGTAAAAAAATTTTCGGCAGAAGTGTCCGGGTTTTAAGCTCAAAAATCCGGGGTTTTCGAGCATATTGCCCTGGTTTCTTGATTTCACAGATGGCAGCCCTAAGAAGCTCTCTGTCTGGAAATAGCAGCTCAACAAACTGTCCGTCCCCCCACCGTACCGACTACGGCACGCAAGACACAGACATGTTGCTACAAGTCCAGGGAACCAAACATCCGAAAGGCCCGCACCATCACCGCAACTTTCTGTCCCGACTTATACTGCTCCACTATCCGACAGGTCAGATGTACCGCAGGATGGCTCCCGTGCCCTATAGAACAACCGTCGTACCGACAGACCGTCAACTTCCGCTGTAACCGGCACCTTTGACCGCAACAACACCTGTTGGCGTTGTGGTCAAACTGGACATTTCCGCAGCCAGTGCAGGAGACTGTATTAATGCCAGCTAAGTCTAGGGCTTCTCTGATTCAGCGATTCAAAGTTTGTTTCTTTGCAATACGGTATGGATTCTGTGTTGTATAAACAAGAACTCACTACCAGTAGGTCGCTTCTCTCTTGTCGTCACAAGGTATTCCCTCAGAGTGGATGCGACGCATAACTTAGGGTTTGCCGGGAAAAAAGGGATATGTAGGCAAGGCTGCATCCTGTTAACTCCAGACGTTTTAACTGGATCTGGAATCAGAATTTGAAAGCCTGAATCTGCTTCGACGATGTTGGAGATTTTAATTGATGAAAGCGTCTGAATTCGATGTGCCGTGGTAAGGGCTAAAAGAGTAATCAATTTCTGGGAAAGGGACCTTAAATTGTTTGAAGCTGTATTTTCCAAATATTCCAGCACTTGTCGAGGGTCCCATACGAAATTATACCTAGGCTTTGATGGCCGTAATTTAGAGATACCTTTTACAAACCGTTTCAGAATCGGATCATTCCCAAGATCCATAGACAGAGGATAAGGCCGACCGGTGAGAGTTAAACGTGCCAAAAACATTGTCGTTATCAAAAAACTCTTGCAAAAATGTTATTACGTGCGTGACGTTTCCTGAAAATGGCGAGATGCCAATTTTGGCACAAAACGTCCACCACAGTTTGTAGGTTGAGCCATATTGGTGCATCGTTCCACGTGACAAGGACTGCAGTATCGTGTCGACTGCGATGACAGGAACCTTTTTCAGCAGGAAGGCCTCCCTGATAGCCTCGCGGCTACCAGGGTAATTTTGTCTGCCAGTGGATGCGGACTCGAGCTGTAAGGAGAAGACAAAAGGTACTTATTAGGCTTCAGGTAGACAGGACCGCTGCTAATTAGTTTAACAAATAGAGGATACCAAGCTTGGGTTTCCCATAATGGCACTACCAAAATGCCCTCGGCTTAATCATTTACTATTTTCTGCAGGACCCTTAAGATTAAAGAGAAAGGGGGGAAGGCATAGAAAAAAATGTCCTTCCAACAAACAGTAAACGCATCTATCGCGATTGCGTTCGGGTCTCTACGCCAAGATATATACTTCTGGCATTTGTAGTTGTCTTTTGACGCCAACAGGGTGCCCAGAATTTTCGTCACGTAGGTATAAGACGAAAGGGCTAACGCCCACTCTGTCTCCGCAGAAAGAGCTCGAGACTCTTGGTCAGCTTACCAGTTATCGCTCGAGCTGATATAGGATGCCAAGAGCTACAAATTTCTTGTTTCGCACCAACGCCAAATCTGTTTTGCTAAGGACGATAAACGCGGGTGTTGGATACTGCCCATTTTATTAATGTAAGATAAAGCTGTAGTATTGTCGCATCTAATTAAAATATTACAATTCCTTAAAGAAGAAGCAAAACATTTTAGAGCGTAGAAAGTAGCCTGGAGCTCTAAAAAGTTTATGTGGCTACGCTTCTCTGTTCCACCAACCGCGAGTACGCTCCTGTTCACATCAGCAGGCCCCCCATCCGGACAGAGAGGCGTCCGAAAAAATTTCTATTTTAAAATCGTCCTTCTTGATGTCGTTATAAGCATTGTCTATTGAGCGCAGCCACCATTGCAGGTATGGAGGTTGGAGGATAATTGCATATAAGCACAATAATTCATATTGTTAAGCTTGAGCGCTAGAAATTTCTGACGTTCGAATTCCTTCAAGTACATCCATTCGTACTTCACCGCCGGACCTGCGGCAACCAGAAATCCTATAAACTGTGCAAATTCCTGGAGCTTACAGCGTAATTTACTTTTAAAGTGGCGAGCCCATTTCTTAATTTTATCTTTCTTCTCTTTCGGCAAAGTAATTCTTAATTTGTCCGTATCCAACAAGAAACCCAAGAATTTGCACACTATTGTGGGATTTAAATTGCTTTTCTCTATATTTATAGAAAAACCCAAGGATTGTAATAGTATTTTAAATAACAAGTTTTGAAAACGAATCTTTTCACACGAGTGAGACAGTTTGGTGGGACGAGCCGAAGGCGAGGCCCACAAGTCGAATGAGTGTGAAAGGATGTTTTCAAACGTGTTGTTTACAATATTTTTTCTTCGATTGGAAAAAAAACAAACAATTTGATAGACATTTTTAATTAACAAAACCAATTAGTTTAAAAATTAAAATTACAAGTTGGTTACTATGAAACTGAATAAGCCTAGCCTACCTAAAAAAATACAAATAACAGATGTCCGTTCTGTTTTTGACAGGACTGTGTGAAAAACACGACAGTACTGTGTTTTCGGATTTTTGCACACATCATGTAGGGAATTATAGTTTCGGATCGTGGTTGCTGTGGGTTTTTTGTAATTTTCGAGGGCAATCGTAGAAAAAAAACTTTATTACTGCTTTTACACTATTACACAACAGCCCTCGTACGAATTACTTATAATTAGGAAATCGTCAAGGTAATTTATGCAGGTAATACCTTTCAATTGGAGGTTTTGAATAATGGGCTTCATCAGTTTTGTGAAAGTATAGGGGGCCGATGACAAGCCAAAAGGTAAACAAGAGAATTCGTAAAATTCAAATCTTAAATACTTTCGATGATGTATGCGCGATGTATTGGAAAGTGAAAATATGCGTCTTTTAAGTGAATTGACGCAAGAAATTAGTCTTTTTGAATAAGTCTTAACGTCGTTCTAATATCCTCCATTTTGAAATGGGGTACAACAATTACTGTGTTCCTTTTATCAGGCTACATGCTCATGAGCTGCTCAAAAGTATTTTCCCCCTTGCCCCTGGTGCACACTCCGAATTTCTGGGCTTGAGCGCAGATTACGTCAATCTATGTGCTTTAGGTTATGTATGTTTGTTTATTGGGGTTATGTGAAAATTAAAATTAATTTAATTATGTCGAGTTCGGAAAACACGCACCATATCACAAATAAGCAAATAGATATAAATATTCAAACCAACAATCGAGAAACACAAGTTTCAAACACTTCCTGTACCTTTCAAATAACCACAGAACACCCAAAAGAGCAAATAACTGTTCCTTTTATGAACAGCTAGTAGGAGCTCGCGGCTTCAATCGCATGTGCTCTAGCACATAAAAGGAACACGGTAAATGTAAGCATTGAGACGTTTTAAGTTTAATATAAATCTTTTTCGGCCGTTTGGTTTATTAGCTAAAAAAATTCGAGAAACGAATTGATCTGGGCGTGTACTACACTGAGTTATGGCGCCCTGTTGCAGTAACTCGTTAATTGCCCCATGGCCTTATCCTCGTTCGAGGAAAAAATTCTACCGACGGGAGACTGATTCTGTAATGGCGTTTCGACGAATGGTAATTTACAGCCCCTAATCCACTCTAAAATGATTGGATTCTGAGTTACCAATTTCCACTCACTATAGAATGAGCTAAGTCTACCAGTAATTTGACTTACCTGTGCTAACGTTTTCCCCTGTATGTCCCTCCTCGATGATCCTTCAAGGGCTGCCCTCTTGGCCTCGTCTCTCCCCTGCGACGAGCCGGGCCCTGTCTGTTTAAAGGCTGGTGATCTTTGAAAGTCTGTTGGTGCTGGTATGTCACCGGCCTGCGCGGCAGACTCCCCCCTCCCCCCTTTTTTGGCTCCGAGATGTCTGGGAGAAAACAGGAGGGGTCACTTTCAATTCCTTTACGGTACTCTCCAAAGCCTTCGCCGTTTTTATCTTCTCTGAAACGTCAGAGCCAAAGAGATATTCTGAAGGGACTGTTTTTTCCATAACATCTTTCATACTTTTTTTTAGAGATGGAATTATTAAATTCCTCCTTGTTGCAGAAATGTTATGCATTAAATTGGAGAGAATTCTCCCCGCATCCCCAAGGGGTGTCAGTACCTTGTTACTAAATTTTATTGGGATATTTTCTGTCTCTAATAAAATAGACATTGACTTACCCATCGCTGCAAGGGCTGTGCCGATATTTCCTTGCATCTCCATTAAATCTGTCTCTGGCCACCCTATCGTTTCCCAGAATTCCCCCTATTTCAGGATTAAGTACTGAAGCGTTTAACTGTGTACAATTCGCAGGTACTGGGAAACGATCTAATAAGGATTTTTGTACATCTCTCGACAAGCTCTGCGTGACTATATGACCCCAACGCCTCGCAATGGCTTCATGTAACATTTGAGCTGCCGGAGCGTTATCCGCTGCGTCCTCGCCTAAAATATTGGATAGGGATAGGTCGTCCGATAGGGGAACCTCTTCGTGTAACACCAGCGATGGGCTTGAAGAAGCCTCCGCAATCTCCGGGCTTGAAGAAGCCTCCGCAATCTCCGGGCTTGAAGAAGCCCTAACTCTTAGAGAACTTAATGAAGTCCCCGGCTTGCTTAAAGAAGCGTTTAGCCTTCTAGGACTCCGGGACGGCGGCCTCCGTGATGTTGCCCGAGCCCGAGAGTGGCACAACAATGTGCAATTGGAATGGACGCTAGGACACCAGGGAAATTCAGGTAATGAGAAAGCTGACAGGCTGGCCAAAGAAGGAGCAAAGAAAGCCTTGATAGGACCCGAGCCGACATGCGGGATCGCATACAGCACCGCAAAAGGCGCAGTAAAGGAACTATTAAGAGAGAGATTTTGATTTTTCCCGTGCTTTTGATCTGGTGAATCATCAATTACTTCTAGCTAAATTATATAGATATGGTATAAGAGGTGCACAGTTAGGACTTCTAACGTCCTACTTAGAAAATAGAACTCAGATAGTTAAGCTTAATAATGAAGTTTTTAGTAATAGCTGTAATATTATACAAGGGGTTCCTCAGGGCTCCATTCTGGGGCCACTGCTATTTAACATTTTCACCAATGACCTTATATCATTTCTTAATAATATACCTAATATCCACATCGTTTGCTATGCTGATGACACAAATATTCTAATTATTAACGCCAATTTAAACACACTGCAGATCAACGCAGAACTTGTATGTACTAATATCATGACTTGGGCAGAAAAAAATAAATTGAACCTGAATGTCCAGAAAACCACTTCGATTTTATTCAGTTCGGCAAAAAATTTGAAAATATCTCATTTACCTGTAATAACGTAGAAGTTAAAACTTGTGACTCAGTTAAAATGTTAGGTATAACTTTCGATAGTCTTCTACAATGGGAATGCCATATTGACAATTTATGCAGTAAATTACGTGGCAGCTGCTATGCATTATATTTCATGGCACAGCATTGCAGTCGCGAGGTTCTTCTAACTCTTTATTATACAAATTTTCATAGCCATGTTAGGTATGGCATCATAAATTGGGGAATGAGTACATATATACAGAGAGTATTTATATTACAGAAATATGCAGTCCGCATTCTCGGAGGTTTGCGTTTTCCTGAGAGTTGTCGTGAAGAAATCAAAAATCTTAAAATATTAACAGTTGCTGGCATATACATATTAGAAGTCTGTACATTTGTTTATAAGAACAAAAATAAATTTCTTGCCAATCAAATAAATCACAACCACGAAACCAGATTTAAAAGATTATTGCAGCCTGAAATACGAAACTTTTAAAATAATGATATTAACTGCATGTAAATAAAATTGTAACCTAATTTTATTAGTACTACTAGACTTTTACCATTGTTTATACTTTATAAACAATGCTTTTACGTAAGAGAATAAAATAGTTATTTGTGCATCAAGGCCAAAAAGCTGATCTTTCTCGGCCGAATCTGAAGTTTGTGGCCGAGGCGCAGCCGAGGTTAAGCAAGCTTCGGATAAGGCCGAGAAAGATCATTTGGCCGAGGTGCACACAACATTCTGTCTCAAAAAGTAAAATAATGGTAGTTTATGTCATAAGGACGAAAAATCTAGTTTTTCGGGCGACTACGAAATATTGCCAGCAGAGACGCAGTCGAGGCTGGCAATTCGTAGAAGTCCGAAAAACAGTTTTTCGTCTGTGTGTCACACAATATTCTTTATTCGAATGTGCTTATATGGATATTAAAATGATAGGGAAAATTAAAATATTATGTTCTTAAGATTTACTTGCTACCCTGCAAATGATACAATTTACAAGTTTTTTTTGTAACGGACGGCTGTGAACTAAGGCCAGATATAATAAATAACAACTGCACAACTGCTGTCATATCAGTTTGCTTGAAATTAGTATCGAATTCAATTTATATATTATAATATCGAATTGAATCGAAAATATACTACATAAAATAAATACAATAAAAGTTTTATTTACATGTGCATTACCATTTTACAGTAGATAAAAAGTGCCAGCATTTTAAAGAGTAGGTAACTAAAAACACTCAATCTTTTTGTTCGTCACTTTTCAGGTCGTTTACTTGAAGTAGCTAGAAAAGTGCTACCTTTCGTTTTTGTTTTCTGACCGAGAAACGTCATTTTTTTGAACATTCGAATAAAAAAATATTTTTATTTCATCCCGTCCGGAAAGTACAACACTACAGTATTCATATGCGGCCGGAAAATGAGACATTACGGTATCAGAGCCGGTAAAGTACCGGAAACCACCGGAAACTTATTACGAACCAATCACAAACTATTATTATACCTTTTGACAGTTGTTTGACATATAAATATCAACCGTAAATTAAAAAATAGTGTCAAATGTCAAATGACATAAGAAAATAACCAAGTGTCAAATTATACAAATATACTAATATACAAGAAATGACGGGATGAAATAAAATATCATTCGACACACGTCCGTAAGGTGTTGTTCCAGCCTCGTTTAGATATTCTAGACTCGGCTCCTGACGTCGCCTCGTCCATAATATCTACTCGACTGTAACAAGTCACCTTCCGGACTTGTGACGAAAATTACTATTAAAATTGTTTCGTACAAACTACTGCAGACATGGACAAAATTTTGCGAGAAGCCTAGTAGGCTGACATTTTTAATTCGTTTGACAAATGAAAACGTCACTGGATAGTTTATTGACAAGCCGTGCCGTTTCTGTCATTAGTAAAAAAGAGTGATATAGATAGCGATAATCCACCGGAAATTTATGAAGCTGCAAATGCAAGGTTGGAAATCTACGTCTGTTTTAGTTTTTCTTTAAGCCTAAATCCATTACAAATATTATTATTAATGATCAATTAATACATGAGACCTTAAAAAAAATGCGGCCGTGAAGTAAAAGCGGCCAAAAAACATAAAATTGACAAATGAGTACAAAGAGATGACACTTTAAGAACGCTGTCAGATCCGTAAAACATCACTCTTTGTGACAGCTGCCTAAAAATGAATTAGCGGCAGGTTCAGAATATTACACAATTAGGAGGCTGGTTTCCAAATTGTCAAACTAAATTAAACTTGGAAAATGTCACTTTTCTAAATGAAATATATGGCGCTTTTAAGCGGTTTGAATATTAATGAGAGGCAAAGCTGGTTATATTTTAATTTTAAAGAATCCGGCTCGAAGGACCAAAAATGTTCGGAAAGCGTGTTGAACGAAGGACCAGTCAGCCCGACGGCCTGACAGAATGTTTGTTTACGTGTAAGATATTAAAAGAGGTGTAGGTAGATACCTTGAATTTTGGGTTGGGCCCAACAATCTCAGCAGATTCCAGGGACCAGGGTGACACACTTTTGTGCACTTGATTTAAATTAAATTTAAAAGTACGACCGCACCTTTTTGTAATCGTATACCAGCGAGCGCGTTGTTACTTATCACTATGGATACTAACAAATTAAAGTAGAGTTGAACCACAGATTAATTATACCAGATGCGAAAGTAACCGTGGCGGCCTGTCCAACGATCCCCACTACTTCCATCCTCATATATGCGGAGGGTTTAGTACGAGAGCATTATCGTGACAGCGTGTAGCAGAGTTTACAGCGATATATTGTTAGTCCGAGCGTTCGGATTATAAATGTCAAAATAGTGTCATACGAGTTTGTTGGTGTATACAAATAGAGATCTAAAAACATCAAAAAAAACCTGATAAAACAAATAGAAAACTTACAATATTATCCCATTTGTAAACATACAATTTCATATTTATTTGTTTTAATAAAGAATATTTTATAATATATTTTTATTGTTTTTCTCGAGCGCTCAAATGGTGCAACTAACTCGCATCCACAAAAATAAATATTAAAGTCTTGTGGTGCAAAAAGCATGCAACGTTACGAGTAGCCGACGGGCCTTTGTCTAATACGTGTGTCGCGGACATGAAAGGCACCGCGCGAAGCTTTCGCATCTGATATAGTTAATCTGTGGTTGAACAATAGAAATTAAATCCAAATAATTGCGTTTTCTGAACACTTTTTGGATTATAAATAACTGTGTTTAACAAACGAAGAGTATAACTTCTATAAACTTCACTACTACACTATGTGCCACTGCACTACACTAGTGTAATAGTTTTTGAACAAAGCTTTTATTTCACATAGCTACGTTAGTGGTGAGATAGAATTATCCCTCTTGTGGTCAGTTGCTATTAACTTGTCAAGACATCGACTATGTCTCTGCAGACAGCGACTTGCCAAGCAAATACCAAAGAGCAGGCGACCTCTAGCCCTGGTGGACTAAACTATATGCGAAATAAGTCCAGGATGCTTCGAACACGACAGGGATTGGGACGATTATACGAGTGGCCGACAACTCGCCTCAGTTCGAAATTTGTACATTAGGAGAAGGGTACGGCACTGCGGCAGTGCGCTCTGTGGCCACTCACTGCTCAGGCTCAGCAGTCAGCACTGTTGTTAGTATCTCGTTAACCATGTTGGGATGTAGAACTCATGTCTGAAAAAAATTTGATTTACGTATTCTGGACCAACGCAACGTTTTAAAATTTTTCTAACTTCAATAATTCATCCTAGATAGGATTAATTATTGTAATTTTCAAAAAATTTCAAAACACATTTAAATATTTCCATTGTTTGTTTTTTCGCGACAAAAATGTGATTCTATAACATAAAATTAATTGTAGCTGCACCTCGAGTGTTGCAGGTGTAATAAAAATTATTATAAAAGAATCCAAACAAGGAACAGTAGACGCTAGAGCCATCGGCTACAGCGCGGAGATCCACGATTCCCACCACTGTGTCCGCTTGCCTACAACGAGCGGCACAAGTAAATCGCGCAAACTAATACCCATGTTCGAACCTCCTCGGTCTTTACTGTATAGAAATTCAGGTAACAACTACTCGACGGACAAAAGCCCCGACTTGCATTGAATTAAATCTGCAATTCCAAAATTGATAGGCATAGCCATAGGTAATTGTAAAGACCTGCTTTTCAATTATCTATGGCACACTGACGAGAACATAATAAGTTGAAAATACTTGCTTTTCAATTACCTATGGCTCACTGATGAGAACATAATATGTTGAAAAGATCTGCTTTTCAATTACCTATGGCACACTGACGAGAACATAATAAGTTCGAAACTGGTCTGTGTCTGGTAAAGAAAAAACAAATAATATTGGCTAGCTGGGTCTGTCATAGACTAGTTTGGTTTGCCTTTATTATTTGTCTTTTCAATTATCTATGGAACACTGACGAGAACATAAGTTCGAAACCGGTCTGTGTCTGGTGAAGAAAAGACAAATAATATTGGCTATCAATTTTGGATTTGCAGGTGTAATTCAATGCAAGTCGGGGCTTTTGCCCGTTGGATAGATGTTACTTGGATTTCTATTTATTATATAGCTATGTTGGTACAGGGAACCTGTAAATACGTATATGGGAGCATTAGTTCTCATATCATGTATGGCACAATATATTACAATAACATCATAATTATTGTTAAGGAAATGCTGGAAATATTAACTAATAAAATTGTATCCTTTTCTGATTACTTGAGTAATCAAATCTTGTACCTTGACTAACAAGTTAATTCACATTGCCTCATGAATTGATCAGAAAGTAGAATAACTTAACATAGCAAAGATATGTTAAGGTAAAAGAGAAGCAGCTCATATTTTATGACATGATAGTGGTTTAGGTATAAAATAAAGAAATATTAAATTTAAACAAGTATAAAGGTATATTTATTTAATATTAGAACATAAATGAATATTTTATTTCATTTAACAATATTTGGCGTTAATCTGACCAACAAGTAGCAATTCTGTCATTTGTTACTTTAATCAACGATTACCCACGGTTTATAATAAAATTGAGCGTAATAAAGAGGTTGAATTTAAGAAAAAATTATTTAAAAACTTGTATATTTTCCATCAAAGCAGTGGAGGCTGGCACACTAAGATAATATGATATTAATATTGTGATATTTGATAAGTACCTAATTTTTTATTTTCCACACTTTAACTAACTATATGAGGAATACATTAGAAATTAGTAAGTATAACATTTTCTCACATTTACTTTTTTAATATTCCATTTGTATTTCAGACATCTCAATATTCCTCTAGAGATCAAAATTTATAAAAATAAAATAAATGCAACTTAACCTTCCCATATTTTCATATTGCATAACAATGGAATATGGCAAGTATCCAGAATGATATAATACTACTATTAATGATACTACTATTAAAATTTATAGTAGTAATTCACCGCAAAATTATTAAACTTATAAACTAATAATGGAACATAGAATAGAGGTCAAACAGTAAATTGAATACTGAAGCAATGCAGGCCATTACGTTCATAAACATAGGTAACTAATCACTAAATTCATTAAAATCAAAGTAATGAATGAATAAAGAGAGCAACTTAAAACTGAATCATTAAATTGCTAAATATTTGAAACTGAAATTTGCTGAGTAATATTTAAGGTCAAAATGAATTAATGTCATAAAATAATTATGGTGATGGGATACAGATTATTGGTTAATACAGATGTTATAAAAATATTGGAAAATGATCATTAGTATGTTCCAGAAAATAAACTGGTGTCTGATTAAATATTTTCATTCAAAAACTATTAAATAAAATCCTATGACAATGTCAACGCTACATCAAAAAATGGTAATAAATAAATGTAATTAAATGGAAAATGTACTTTTGGAAACCGCTTTAAATAGAGATGATATTTGATTTTCTTACGTTGCGAATAAAATGAGTCAGATTAAAACTTATACTGCACCTTAAAATACAAAATCAAAGGTAATTAACAACTGAGCCTTTCCAGGTCTATTACATTTACAATTGGTTTTCATCTTCATTTTGATCAATACTACACGGTGTTTTTGGTGCTAACAGCGAATAGCCCAGCAGAACTAAACTTACTCTGCCATCATTGGCCCGCACCTTTAAATAAAATGTTAAGGCTATACGTTTATGCCTAAAAGATACCTAAATATGTATCATTTTCGATATTAAAAGAAACATTTAACGACATATGTACATATACAGGATGCTTTAGGACATTTTCCAGCACAAGGCTCTTCTAGAGCCTTCTGGGATAAAGAGGGTCGGAATTACATGTGGTATATTTTATCAAATAATAAAGATTTTTGAAATTGATGTCAAAAAGATTTTATATAACTGTAGTTGGAATTTTTTCATCACAGAGGCGCTGCCATGCTAAATTATTTTTCGACGGCTATAACTGGAACATGAATCATATCATTAAGGAATCAATTAGGAATAATTTTAACCGTAGTTTTGTAAAAACCAGCCGTTTTGGCGTTACCCGATTTTCTTTCTACAATTTTTCGGTACACAAAATATTAATAAGAATAAGCCTCTGTTTTCTTAATAATGATTTTAGAACAATTATTGGGAACTTTGACCTCGGTAACGAAAAATGCTATGATGCAGAAATACAAAATAGTACATTACATACCGAGCTGGGAAGTACTTCGCAAGGCTGTAATGAAGTCGACCAACGAGGTATGTATACTATTTTATTCATAATTAGTGTATAATAACATAATCTTAGCATACAATTTTTTTATTTAACTGAATAGATAGTGAATGAGAATTAGGAAATTATGCAAAATAAGTAGGTAGGCTGCAGTGATAAAAGTTGAGCGATGCTAGGTAACGGACATTAAGGTTCTTCTGTCAAATATATTAAGTTATTTCCATAAGTATTTATTATCAATAATTTCTGTTAAATTCGCTCAAAATTCTACAACAAAATGTTTGATTCTGATCATTGTGACTTAGAGAGTGTACTCCACCAGATTTGAAAGCTGCTGCACAAAAGACAACCAGAAGATTTGCTGCCGCAAAGTGACGTTTAACTAGCAGGTAAAGTAACTTTACCTACGATCACTAACGTAAATAGCTGAAAACGCACTCTCCGCCACCTACGTAAATTGAACCTTACACACCGTAAACAAATCGCACGCTCAGCCGCTGAGGTGCAATGCAATGTGACCACGTGACCTACTTTACACAACACTTGTAGTTCATATTTCTGACACCAGGCTAAAATTATTAGAAATGGCAGGTGCAAAACTTAATTTTCTAGCTCTGTCAAAACTGACATAAGCAACAAATAATACAAAATTGTGTTTTAATTTCAATAAATACGATCGTAGGTAAAGTATAGTGGAAGTATCATGGAATTGCCACACTCGCACACGGCATCGTGCGCAATTTTTCCATTCGTGCGTAATATGCTATTTACAACTCTCATTACGTAATATACTATTACTGTTATGGCAGAGGTGCACACAACATTTTTTTAGGCAGCTGTCACAAAAAGTAAAATAAAAATATTTTTAAAATTGTTTCTTACAAACTACTGCAGACATGGACAAAATTTTACGAGAAGCCTAGTAGGCTGACAGTTTTAATTCGTTTGACAATTGAAAACGTCACTGGATAGTTTATTGACAAGCCATGTCAAGTAAAAATCAGTACCTACCTATGTTCTAGATTTGTTAAATATTTGTTCTTTTTCTGTATTAGTTTAGTAATAGTAATATATATAATAAAGCTTTCAAACTACTACTTAGTTTTAGTTTTTCTTTACGCCTAAATCCATTTCAAATATTATTATTAATGATCAATTAATACATGAGGCCGTAAAGAAAATGCGGCCGCAAAGTAAAAGCAGCAAAAAAAAAATAAAATTGACAAATGAGTACAAAGAGATGACACTTTAGGAACGCTGTCAGATCCGTAAAACGTCACTCTTTGTGACAGTTGCCTAAAAAGTTACTTTATTTTACTGTTATGTCAGATTTTGCCGTTTTCAAATTAATATGTACAACTGTCACAGAAATGTGATTAAAATTTGTTTTCGTTAATAAGCCAAATTTAACAGTCGGACATAAAGCTTTGTATGCAACTCGTCCATAATAAGGCTTTATCGAACTAGCCCTCTTTATTACTCTAATTGCATTGTTTTGTGACACTTTATGTACCAATTACTTGTCATTGGCAACGGGTCGTTATTTTTCATAACGGGAAATAAAGTAAATTTGGAAGAATTTAACTTGGGACATTGTGATATGTTCTTTTGAGACTTTTTTTTAAGTAAATCCAGACAAGCCTTAATTGCTATATCTTCTATAGGTATCCTACATTATTTTGAAAAATGTTTAGAGCTATTATAATATGATTTAATTTAATTTATCTTGACAGTAGTTGGTCATTGTTTTTTTCATTTTATGGTCTTATTTATATTAACGTCCTGGCATAGTTTAGCTTAGAGCTATTCTAACACTTAACCAAGACACACCACATACACCCATTCCCTCCGACATTGCCATCTGCCGGAGCTGGTTTTGTTACCAAATGTGAGGTTATGAATTTCAGTGCAGTTTTTTGGATCATTTCCTTCATATTTTTGATAGAAATAGATTTTAAATATGGTAAGTAAATCTTTATTTTAAGTAGTAAATGCCTTCATTATAAAATGTTTGTAATCCTTTTATATTAGTGCAGGAAAAATAAATTTTGACCTCGAAAAAATTAGTGCAAGCAAGAAATTTGGTGGAGTAGTTCCGCTTGCCATCTTAATAAATATACCTACTAAAAGTCCCCTAAATTCGAAGCTGTGCTAAATTTTTTCTCTAAATCGAACGGTTTTTGAATTATGGACTGCAGAATGTTATTCAACACTGTAATTATAAAGCCTATAACAAATAGAATAGAAATACGAAAATAGGTTATGACATTAGTTCGTCATTATCAATGTCGTCGTTAGGTAACATATCTTCTGAGTTGCTGCAAGATACCCTGCCAATATCTCCACACATGGCAGAACACTTTAACCCTGCTGATGAGCACTTACAATGTTTTGTGCATCTTGATTTGCAACCACAGGACAGGATATGAGCTTCAGTAAATTGCTAGGGGCTGGATCTAAACGTGTCAAAACTGGTTTCAAAGTCCCATTGGCTTTAACTGTCAATCCCAGGTAGTCGGCTCTAAATTATTACCCATTTACTGGACTTGGAGGTATGAGCGATATAAGTGATTGGCAGCTGCTGTATTTGTAGGAGGCAACACTGCCAAGTTAAATGTGGAATGTAATTACTGTTTACTGATCAAACGATTGTAGGAAAAATATCTTCTACTAATTCATCGAGCGTCTGTTGCCCCATAAAAGACAAGTAGAAATTTTTCTCATCTTGGGATTGAGCCCCTAGCAATTTACTGAAGCTCATATCCTGTGGTTACAAATAGGGCTGCACAAAACGTTGTGAGTGCTCATCAGCAGGGTTAAAGTAAAAGTATTCTACCATGTGGTAATATACCTAAAAATATATTTTTGTTTTATTTGGCACCTTTTATAGTGTATTTTATATTTTGTACAAAATTGGGACGTTTGAAAATTCAATAACATTCTGCAGCTCATAATCAAAAACCAATTGATTTAGATAAAAAATGAAATAAAAATTGCTTGTTTTATTATTGCCTATATTTTTATTTAAAACGTTTTTTCTATCTGCAACGATAAAAGATTTATACAGTAACCTGCAGCCAACTACGGACACAGCGTTGGGTTTAAACGCGAAATAAATGGGCACCCGACTTGCATCACGTAGTGACTCCTAAAGTGACTCCCACTCGCGTACTCAATTTTAAATTGTTGCGTACTCAATCTGTCGCACCCGTGAATATAAAATGTCTAGTTCGCCATAAGTTCGTATGTGTCCGTTCTTGGCTTCCAGTTACTGTATATAAAAATCTGAACGTAACTGCAACATCTCCACCAAATTCCTTCCTGCAACATCATCCACCAGATTCCTTGCTTGTACTAATTTTTTCAAGGTTCATATACTTTTAGGCTTATTTTTCTTGCACTATATGGGAATATCACGCGTATCCAGTACAATTTTATAATTAAGATTTAAAATTTTATTTTATTTTCAGGACGACTTATTTTACTCATATTACATTTTATGGCCAAAGAAATGCAACTGTATTTATAAAAGACATTCCATCTGATAGTGAAGATTCAATATTGGATGATGATGAAGATATACAACGAAAAGAAATTAACCAAAATACCAATGCTCTTGCGGACAGTGAATAATTTTCTGAGGATGATGATATTCCTCTCTCTCGATATTTTCCCACACACTGTCAACTCCCAAATATAACCAATGCATAACAAAGCGATTATAATGTCTTACTACATATGAAAAAAAAAAAGAAAACAGATAAAGGAATTCCACTTGTATGGACGAAAAAGAAAAATAAGACTAATGATCCGGAATTCAGGGGATTCGATATTTTACCACAAGAAATTCTGAACCTTTCAACACCTTATCAGGTATTCAAATTGTTTTTACCTGACAACTATCATCAAGAAGTTGTTGAAATGACAGAATAGTGCACAAAAAAGGCAAAACAAACCGATTACCTATTAAAAGAGGAACTTCAGCGGTTTATTGGTATAACGTTGTACAGGGTGTCAACTCTAATTTTGCCCCCCTTCTACTCCCTTATTTGTGAAGATATTTTAAAATTTTAAAATGTAGCCTTATCGTTTATAGTTTGTCTAATTTTATATTAATTCATTTGTATGGTTAAGTTGAAAAGCAGCCTTCGGCTGACACTTCACCTTTTCATTGATTTGATGTGTGCTTTTGTGTACTACCAACTTTTGTATTACCATTTTTGTACATGATCAATGAATAAAGACGATTTATTATTATTATTATTATTATTATTATTATCAGACATTTTCCGAATTTTTCAAATATAATATTCAAAATTACCTAGCGCCAATACATACAGGGTGGTTGTTTTTTTTAATGGAATACCCTGTATATTTCTCGACAGCTTTGTAGTACTCTTTGAGCTGATTTCAAAAATGTATAACTCCCTTGAGTTTAGATCAAAATCGGTCGAGATATTCAAGGATAAACATGAGAAATATTTGTTTTCACACTTTCGAGGTGGCTTGGCATTCTGACTTAATTGTTAGCTGTCAAAAGAATCCTTAGCAATAAATATGTATATTATTATAGTTGGCCTATTGGACTCCATTCTAGGGTTATATCCGATCAAACTAAGAAGCAAAAAAATGGTATCATCGTATTGCTTTTCATGTTATAGATCTCGTAGTCTGTACCTTATGGATACTATATAAAAGAATACGGAGTCAGAGTAAGTTCCAAGAAATTATACGCTGCACCAATTTAAACAGGAGTTTTCACAAAATTGCGCTTCAAAATTAAATACTTAATTTGATGAAGTAGTTACTTATATGTCAGTTGAGTAAATGTTGGAAATGGTGATCACCAGCTTCCGTACAGTAGTAAAGATTTGGCTCAAAACGATGTCGCACATTCTGCAGCATATGTGGAGTTATTTGATGGTAACTATTCATCTATATGATAGCGTAAATCTCCTAAGAACACCTACTCAATCTTAGATTTTGAGCGACTCCATAAAAATAATGAGATATCGCGGTGGGTGGTTGGTTGTGTGGTGAGAATTGAATGGTTGATTAA
This sequence comes from Rhagium mordax, assembly GCA_963680705.1. Classification (NCBI taxonomy): domain Eukaryota; kingdom Metazoa; phylum Arthropoda; class Insecta; order Coleoptera; family Cerambycidae; genus Rhagium; species Rhagium mordax. The sequence continues at coordinate 53,395,593 of OY796656.1, read as the reverse complement.
TAGGAATATTAGCAATATTCAAACAGTCGTGGAAAATCGTCATCCTTTTTGTTTCTGATGTTTTGGATTTTTTATTAGGTTGTGTTGTAAATATGGTTTTTATATTATTGGCATTTAGCACTTTTAAGATTCTCCCTGTGTTATCCTAGATATAAGGTAGGAATGCTTTATGCTGTTCAGGTGGTTCAGTATGTTCCATTTGGGAGGGGTTTGGTGTTTTGGTATGGATCGTTTTATATTTATATTTTCTAATGTAACCGCTTTGTAAAAATGCTTGTTCTAACGTTTGTAAATTAATTTGTCTGTTGTAGTTGTCAGTTAGTCTGAGGGATCTTGTTGCAAGGGTATTTACGACAGAGTCAATTCATGTTGGATGGTGGATGAATTTGCATTGAGGTAACGGTTTTCGATTAACAGTGTAGGAGAATTGGTCAGAATTATCTTTGGTACATTCTCAATTTCCAATTGGTTGTTAAGATGGAATATAAGTGAGACAAAAAGTATTCAGGGAATTTTTACCGAGTGGTCAGATTACGAAGATGTCATCAACGTATCTTAACCAGCAGACCGGTTTCAGGTCAAAAGAATTTATGAAAATATTGGCAATGACCAAAAATGGAAAAGATTCCATTGAGGCTTCTCTGATTTGTTCGTACAAGTTATTTTAGAACGGGAAATAGGTCTTGGACAGGCAATGTAAGAGGGATAGAGTACGTGGGAAAATGTTGTATTTAGTTTTCAGGATGTCTAGGGCTTCAGAGAGTGGAATACTGGTGAATAATGGCACAATGTTGAAACCGGCCTAGTATATCGTTCTGTGAAATTGGATAGCGTTGTAGAAAGTTTGACGGAATGGATGGAGTTTTGACATACGATGAAACACGTTCAGCGATAAGTTGAAAGATGCTCTTTAGATGTTCAGTCCATACATTCTGGTGGTTCGAAATTACTTTTCTCTGGGAATACGGGTTTTGCGGATGTCTGAATGATGAACGTCAGTGTTGTTGATAATGGTCCTATTTTCCTTCTGTATCTCTAGAGTAGAGAAAGAAAATAGGACCATTATCACCAGTAGGTGGTTGAATCAGTGAATGTAGCGGTCCCGAGTATTCTAGTAACGTCTTGTCTGGTGTCTTCAACTTTAAAATATTAGAGAAATGTAGTGCAAGAAAATGGAAACGATTTCGAACATCTTTTAAAATATTATTTATATATTTGTTTAATGTTTTGTTTTTAATTTATTTTTTCAGGTTGTTTACGTAGTAATACTTGTTTTTGTTATCTTTCTTCATTTACTAAGAAAACTGATTCTTTATTTTTTTTTATTTTGAAAATAGGTAACTTGCACATCCAAAACTACAAATAAGAGCTCTTTTATTTCATACGTTTACTTTCAGATTTATTTAAAGTTATATTTCCGAAATGTGTACAATAATCATAATAATAATAATTTTTACTGCGCTTCCAAATTTTGCGTTCGCAAATTTAACCTGATTTGCGAATTTCCATAATTGATTAATACTGTTCCGTCGCGCGTAGTAAGTATTTCACTCACGACAATATCTAACTTGAAAGTATTATTAGGGTAAAATATAATACAGAGATGGCGAAATATACGTATTTCACCATAAATACATTCACCTTCATTTACAAATGGATTAATTAAGAGAATATATCAAATAATTTTGCAAAATTTACCATACCTATAAAAAGTAAATCATAATTATATTTTTTTAAATATTGCAGATTTTGAAAAAGTGACCAAACTGGTTTTTGCAAGGTCAGTAGATTACCCCTATATAACAAAATTTAATTTAAAACCGCTATTGTAAATTCTCGATGTTAATGAAATTTTCCATTTTTGGACGGGTCTTGCATTAGTCGCTGTGCATACAATATTTACTGCAAATGCTCATTCCAACAGATAAAACCGCTTATTGTCAATAAAATTTGCAACAAAATACCGAAGACCGCAACTCCAGAATATTCCTCCCTGTTGAGATATCTTATTCCAAAATTTGAAGAAAAAAATCCAAATATGCAGTTCAATTGTCCTGTAGTTTAGTATGTTATATAGAGAAGTGTTACAGGATAAATTGATAACAAATTTTCATAAAGTACTTTATATTTCGACGCACTCGAAGGTATTTTCTTTAGTTAATTGTTAAAAAACGTAGCAAACATGCTAAACTCTTCAATTAGATTGATTTAATAATCATGATTACAAAAGAAAAGTGCAACTTTTGATTTACATTGTATTATAATTTTGCTATAACCCAAGTGTGAGTTTGAGAAACTAATTAAAATATAATTCATCAATTTGCGTATGAAATAGTAACATGTCATCTTCCAGAACAGTAACAATAAAGCACCTTACAACTTTAAGTAGTGGTAGTGTAAAAATTATATTATTCCACAACTTGTGTATCCACGGCCCGGCCTTTAGAAATATTCAAAATACGTTAAAGTCAACAGATTTTCAGAACAAAATGTCAAGTTTTATTTGAAATTTGTACTTTGTTGTATTTACTTGCATGTATTCTTACCACTTCTTGTAAACATGTAAAAGGAAAAGCACATCTAACAAAAAATAAATATAAAGGATAATTTATGTTACACATAACTTAGGAGAATGGAATGCGATATTTGTAATAATCCAATTTAGGGTGCAGAATAAGTCTTAATATTAATGTATGACTAAATGACTACTTATCACGCATTTTTACTACTGCCGTATTATGTAATAATATGTGCACGACATGAAAAATGGGAAAATTGATACTGTGGCATCATACCATAACCATTCTGATTCTGATTTTTGTAATGCCAAAACGGAAATCAAAACCGTCTTGACAACAGTGGGTGTTAATTAATTTTTTTGTTCATCCGTCTTTACAATATTAATGTCCAAATACATAGATTAACTGTCGGTCTTATTAGATAGCAGTTTTAAGATGTCATTACAACATTATAACATGTTATCGAGATAATGAAAGTAATAAAGGAATGTAGTTCTTCAAGTTAGCAATGCCTTTCAAGGAATAAATATTGACATGTTGAAGAAATGTAGTAATTTTTACAAACTTCTATTTTTTATATACGTGCTTATTTATATCACGTCTTGCATTTTTAAAATACAAAACTGAAAACCAACATTACATTATATCAAAAATATAAAATGAACAAAAAAAAAAAACAGAAATAGGTAAGTCACATACCTACTATTTTTTTAAATGGATCAGTTAAGACATCTTTGGTTAAGATTAACAGCTCCACTAGAATCAGATTGGAAAATATTACGATTCATGAATTACAATGAATTACATACATATCATACATATTATTTTTAGAGATTATACGTATAAAATTATTATACTTTAGTTACACGTGTAATTCACGCATATATATCTATGCATGATTTTATATATTTTATTGCTGTTCTGTCATTGGCTTTTGAAGGAAGCACTTGCCAGAGTACCAGGCAGACTTACACCTGTCCTGATCACCCTGTAACTAAAGTATAGGTAGTGTAAAAAATTAGAACTCAAAAAATACCTGATTCAGAACATATTTCGATTTCATAAAAAATAAATTAATAAATTAAACTTTTCTGGAAAATATTACATTATATGACATTATGCTTATGCTATAAAAAATTGTTTGTTTTGTGCAATAATCGTTCCATGGACAGTCTTTGCGCGTACACAATTATGTAATATTAGAAGGTTTCTGAAATGTTACAATTAAATATTAGAACGAATATAATTATCATTATTATATTTAACTACAATATTCTGTATAGTGTTCGGCCTTAGACGGCAATATCGATCACAGGATTAAACATCACTGAGGAATTCCTCGTTATGTGCTTGAAAGTTTCACACCTAACTATTATTTAAATATTTATTATTTACAGTAATTTACACTAGCGGTAACTGGCAGTGATGCGGAAGAGAGGTAGGCCATCTATGCATGTCGCTTCATATGGAGTGCTAAATGGTCCGACCGACTAAAGCAACGGTCACAGTGGCGGCACTTAAAAGGTTTGGCTCCCGTATGCTTTCGATAGTGTCGAGTTAATTCGTCGGACCGGGCGAAACGCCATTCACAACCTTCCCAAGAACATTTGTATGGTTTTTCTCCTGAAACAATTAGAAAATTATTAGCTTATTTGGATATCAATTTCCTGGATTTATTAAAGATACAGATCAAATAACATAATAGCGATATAATAAAAATAGTATTTCAGTATTATACAAATAGTTGTGGTAGTTGAAAATGTTTCAATCCCGACATAAATATGTTTTTCTACGATCGTGCAAAAAGTATCAACTTACTACTACTTACAGTGCAAAAAGTTAAAAACTCGGTTAAACAGCAACTTATTTTTTGCACTAGTGCAAAAAGTAAGTTTTTTACTAGGCAACGAAAGTTTATTCATAGTTGTTTATGGATGGCGTTTGACAGTGATAATTTCTCTAGTTGTCAGTTTGACGTTTGACATTTGAATATTTTGTGTTTATGTAATATTTTTAAAAAACCAATTTAATTCGATCGTAGAAAAAATGTGTGCAACATTTGCAAAACGTCTATTTATTGCACTCAGCATGATTGCAGATCTCGCTTTGCTCGTGCTTCATGCCTCATGCAACAAATATACACTTTTTGCACTAGTTGCACAAATAACTATTTCCGAGTGCAACAAGGCAAACAATTATTACGCAAGGGACTAAACAAACTTTACTCTTGTGGTGCATAGAACACTCTTTATACGAACGAAAACAATTCATATTACAAAAAAAAATAGGGATGTAACGATTATAATTCCGGTTAATCGTAATCGGTGATTATCAGCGCTTTTCTAATTAACCGTAACCGATTTGTCTATGCACATTTGTGCAGGTTCGCACGAAATTTTACACGGAGGGGATAAAGTCCAGCTTCTTTGTTATCTAAATAAAAACCTGACTACAGTCAACTTTGAGTATCAGCATTGAGTAAAAATAATAAATAATATAAAATGCGGTTGGACACTGCCAGAGGGCGACATTAAATTTTTCTTCTTACTCTGTTAATAGTATCATTGTTTATAAAGTATATAGTTATTCAACCTCTTGTTAGTACCAGTGGATCATTGGTAGATGGCGTGCTGGATGATGTGTGCCCATTATTACGACCGTAGCCCCCGGTGTCGTTTACGTTACGACCATTGTTTATTATAAACAATGCTACGACGCATGCACGAATTTCGTACATCCGGTGCATCTACGTCACATGACATTCGACGAGGAACTAAAGTCATAGATCGAAACTCGACTGTATAATTATTAATAACTTTTGACCGTTTTGATCTAAAATGAATCATTTATACATCATGTGACTAACCTAACCTAAAATTATTAGTCTTTGTAAATTTATTTTTACTTTAATTATAATTTTGTAGCTTCAGCTTGGATCCATAATAACATTTAAAACTCTCTAATAAAACAGTAGATATACACTATTGGTAAGGATGAATCTGGGAGGCCGATATAAATGCATCAGACGGAGATAACTTAAAGCATTTACAAGTTAAACAGACAACGCGGTATCCCCTACCTCCCACCTTCCATTCTTTACAACACGCAGTCGAAGGGGACAACGGAATCGGCCAAATGTGTCGTCCGGCCGCGATGTCGCGTCCAACAAAGTTATTCATCAATAAGCCTTCCTCCAGCGAAGTACAAACTGTTATTTTTAAAATACAAGTTTTTATTTCGTTTTTAGGTTTAAGGCTAATGAATAACATCAACTCTTAAACCGCTGTTGTATTGCCAAATGCAACAGCGATAAACATGATAAAAGAATGAAAACATCGTAAAAATATCTCACGGCCGTAAGCTGAACCGATGGCTGTCGTCGCACACATCCCCTCTTTAGTAGGAGTGTAGGAATGGTTAGGCGTCTCTTGTTAACTGAAGGCTTTGCCTCTATGTACCTTCTCTCTTAGTTGCATTACAGATTTCGCATTCCTAAATGAATACTTGCCAATAGTGTATAATGTTTCAATATTTGTACCTACGTAGATTATTAAAAATTAATTGCTATTTATAGGTTGGATTTCCAGTCAACAAAAAGCATCCTATTTCATTAGATTAGGATAATTAAAACTTCATTAGTAATGCACCGAACAAGATTTTAGATGATAGTACAGGAACCAAGCAGAAATTTTGATAAAAATAACATAATCACAGATTAAGTTAATCTGTGACATAATATTGAAAAATTTTAAAAAGTGCATATTTTTTAGGTTAGTTGTAAAGCCTGATTTTCATAGTCGCGAAATAGTGAAAAGCGAAATGAGAAACGTGTTGCTATTGGTTCATTTCACATTAAAATTTGGAATTGACCAATAGCAACACGTCTCGCATTTCGCTTTTCGCAATTTCGCGACTATAAAAATCAGGCTTAAGGTGTTTAAATTAATGTTCTTTTTTATATTATGTTTGTTATTGACTGTTTATAATTTATAATGACAAATTGTGCTGTAGCTATGTGAAAAAATTATAACCAAAGTACAAAAAGATATTGATAAAATATATTTCAGTTTTCCGAAGAACAAAGATTTGGCAAAACAGCTTGGCTACAGAAAAGATAAAATACATTTGAAGAATGGCAAGTGGAGGAACATGTTATGTATATTGTATTTGAAACCTAGTTTTTAGTGATCTGGATGTTCAACTAAAAATGTCATAAATCACAAATATAGACCATGTGCATCATAGGCAAAGAGTAAATGATCATAGGATTAACATAACCTCCAATTTTTAGTTTTTGTAAACTTATTTTCAACTTTAATTATAATTTTGTAGTTTCAGCTTGGATCCTTAATAACATTTAAAAACTTTCACAGACAGTAGATATATAAAGTTTCAATATTGTACGTAGATCATTAAAAATGAACTGCTAGTTATAGGTTGGATTTCCAGTCAACAAAAAGAATCTTATTTCATTACATTAGGACAATTAAAATTTCATTATTAACCGAACAAGACTTTAGTTGATAGTATAGGAACCAAGCAGAAATTTTGATAAAAATGACATAATATTCAAAAATTTTAAAAAGTGCATATTTTTGAGGTTAGTTGTGATGTCGCGTGCACGACACATGGCAATGCATATTTTTCTCGAGCTCGACGTCACATCCGGTTGCGCAATGTGTAATGTATCCTGAAATGTATTTATTAAATGATATCATTGTTTATAAAGTATTATAGTTATTCAACCTGATTTCTAAGTATGTGCTGCCAACTTGTGAGTAATTTACATACTAGTCAGTTTCTATGACTACGTTTACAGTTTTTTGACTTTTGTTTTTAAAATATTTTATCATTAAAAAAATATACATTTCACGATACATTACACATTGCGGCCATTGCGCAGCCGGATGTGACGTCGAGCTCGAGAAAAATATAAATCTGTCGTGTATGTACGTGACATCGCAACTAACCTCAAAAATATGATTTGCACGTCATCAAATGACGCGTTTAGTTGAAAAAGTAATACCAGCGCACAAATATGTAAAGTCACCATTTCGACATACATTTTTAAAGATTTTCATATATTAAGCTGCTTTTATCAAAATCTGTGCTTGGTTCCTGTACTATCAATTAAAATCTTCTTCAGTGCATTACTAATGAAGTTTTGATCATATTATAATGGATTCAAGCTGAAACTACAAAAATTAAAATCGAAAATAAATTAAAAATAACTCTAAATTCATTTTTAATGATCTACGACGTACAATATTGAAACTTTATATATCTACTGTCTGAGAGAGTTTTTAAGATATGGATCTAAGCTGTAACTACAAAATTATGATTAAAGTTGAAAATAAATTTACAAAAACTAAAAATTTGAGGTTATGATCATTTACTCTTTGCCCATTATATTGATGCACATGGTCTATATGTATATGTGATTTCTGACATTCTAGGTGAACATCCTGAACATCCAGATCAGTAAAAACTAGGTTTCAAATACAATATACATAACATGTTCCACTTGCCATTTTTCAAATTTATTTTATCTTTTCTGTAGCCAAGCTCTTTTGCTAAATCTTCGTTCTTCGGAAAACAGAAATATTTTATATTAATGTCTTTTTTTTGTACTTTGGTTATAATTTTTTCACATAGCTACAGCACAATTCGTCATTATAAATTATAAACAGTCAACAAACAATATAAAAAAGAACATTAATTTAAACTCCTTCAGCCTGATTTTTAAAGTCACGAAATTGCGAAAAGCGAAATGCGAGACGTGTTGCTATTGGTCAATTCCAAATTTTAATGTGAAATGAACCAATAGCAACACGTTTCTCATTTCGCTTTTCACAACTTCGCGATTATGAAAATCAGGCTTTACAACTAACCTCAAAAATATGCACTTTTTAAAATTTTTGAATATTATGTAATTTTTATCAAAATTTCTGCTTGGTTCCTGAACTATCATCTAAAATCTTGTTCGGTGCATTACTCATGAAGTTTTAAATGTCCTAATCTAATGAAATAGGATGCTCTTTGTTGACTGGAAATCCAACCTATAAATAGCAATTCATTTTTAATAATCTACGTAGGTACAATATTGAAACTTTATATATCTACTGTCTTATTAGAGAGTTTTTAAATGTTATTATGGATCCAAGCTGAAGCTACAAAATTATAATTAAAGTAAAAATAAATTTACAAAAACTAAACATTTTAGGTTATGTTAGTCATATGATGTATTAATGATTCATTTTAGAACAAAAAATCCAATAGTTTAATAAAAATAGAAAACTGACAAACTGTCAAAAGTTATTAATACAGTCAAGTTTCGATCTATGACTTTAGTTCCTCGTCGAATGTCATGTGACGTAGATGCACCGGATGTACGAAATTCGTGCATGCGTCGTAGCAGTTTATAATAAACAATGGTCGTAACGTAAACGACACCGGGGGCTACGGTCGTAATAATGGGCACACATCATCCAGCACGCCATCTACCAATGATCCACCGGTACTAACAAGAGGTTGAATAACTATATACTTTATAAACAATGATGATATTTAATTTATAAAAACAAAAGTCGTTGAAATTGACTAGTACGTAAGTTACTCACAAGTTGGCAGCACATACTTACAAGTTAGGTTGAATAACTATATTACTTTATAAACAATGATAGTATCCTTAAAACATATATTACAAAAGTTATTCCAAAAAACGTATTAAATATTTAAAACCACCTATGAGGTAGAGAAATCGGCGCGTTTTTTTTTTATGTGGCATCCCCAGTAGGCCTAATCCACAGATCTGACTATCTAAATCAAAGTCCCGACGGACCGGCGCAATCGTCATCCGACATCTCCGCATCTTCTATGACATCCTCAGCAACACTATTTATATTCTGAAGCACGTTAAGTTCGTCGTCATGGTCATCATCCTTACAAGAAACAGAGAAAGAACAGTATCGTCCTCTGGCAATGTCCAACCGCATTTTATACATTTTCTTGCTTCAATTACAACAATGTCGTTCCATGTCTTTATAGTTTACATTTGTCATTGATAGTATGAATAACTAAACGAGACTGGTACACCACCTAACGGACGTGTATCGAAAAATATTTTATTTCATCCAAAGAGTAAATATCTAAAGGAGGTAAACTATCGGTGGTGGGGGCAATAAGTCGCGCGACGGAAGTTCGCAGCGGCCATATTTGATAAACCACTTTTTACACGTCAGTGTTTGACAGTTTTGTATTTATGAAGCGTTAGAAACCCAACGTGTTCTGTTCTATGGTGTCAGTATCTTATGCAAAACTTTTTGTTGAGTGCCAATTTTGTGTTAAACGATTGTATATTATATAAGGATTGTATATTTATTCGTGTGTGCGTGTCATGTGCAAAATTTGGACATATAAAACTTTATTATGGTTAGTTGCATATCGTGTGGTTTATCGCACATTGCAAGGAAAAGTGGCGCTACTTTTCATCGGTAAGTAATTAAATATTATTATAACTAAATAAACCAACTGTTAGCAATATTTTCATTATGTTGGAGTGTTTAAAAACATAACAGTAATAAAATCGTCAAAGAGCTAAATTGTTGCCATGATTGTTTACAATTTATCCAGTGGCAGTTCATCCTAAATTTGTCTTGCTTGTTGAAAATAAAATAAAATAAAAAAATTATACTTAATTTAACTACATACTAGTTAAATTATAATTGTGTGCAAGTAAAAGAATGTAAGTTCGCTGTTGTATAAACTGTGATCCTGTGATAACTACTAATTGCATATTTTTCCAAAAGGTTGCCAAAGAAGCCTTTTCAGCAAAGGGAATGGATTAAATTCACTGGTAGAGAAAGGGAAGAAATACCTGCGTTTGCAGTGCTGTGCTCACAGCATTTTGAAGAGACAGACTTCAAGACAACTGCCTTCAAAATATTTCTAAAGGAAAATGCTATACCTTCAAGAATAGTACAGAGGCACAAATATGTAAGTTTACTGTAAGAATGGAGATACCTACATTGATAAAATAGGATAATGTTATGTGGAGAAAAAGGAGTTTGCATTACTAACTATGATTTGCTAGTTTACTGCTGAAAATTCTTCATAAATTTTAACTGTGTATACCTTACAATTAAACATTAAGAAACCTATTTAAATTTGTGGTTTGATTTTATATCTAACAAAAAAATTGAAGTAATGGATAAATGTTTTAGTTTCAGACAAAAAACATCATCAAACTACTCTAACTACCAGTACTGCCACAAGCCATCAGCCAATTGATGCAGAACCTGTCTGCATTACCTTGGAACCTACTCCCTCTACTTCAACTACTGAAATAATGGATGCACAAATTCCATCTCCAAGGACACCTAAGATGGATAGTGCCATTCTTTTGTCTACCGAAGAGAATTGTCCTAGAAAAGTTAAGTTGAAACGTCAAATTCGAACATTATCTAGGACACACAACCAAGTCGTCAAGTTCGTAAACTACAAAAGCAACTGTGGTGGCAAAAAAACGAATTTTTAAACTATCTGGAATAGTAAAAGAACTGGAGAAGAAAAATTTAGTGGATGCAGACCATGTGAGTAGTATATTAGATGAATTCGGAAGAAACAGTGAACTAATTAACAGGATTTTCAACAGGTGTAAAGGGAGAAAAGGGGAAAGACAATATGGTCATGAAATTAGAAAGTTTGCACTCACTATCCACTTTTTCTCACCAACGGCTTACAATTTACATCAGAGAACCATTTTCAATTACATGTTTATACCATACTTTTTAAAATGCATTAGTTTTAAGTTTTATGGTTTATGTTATATATGTACCTATTATATAAAGATAAATAATAAAGTATTATAATATGTTCTGATTTCTTTATTTATCCCACATATTTATTAGAGCTGATTTTACCAAAGACGTTCAGCTTGAACTTGGTTTAATATTTAAGGTTACAACTGTGCAAACAATCGTTTGAGCATGGTTCAAGCTTAAACCACATTTATTTTGTTAATTGCCTAAATTTGTTCGTAATAATGTACAATTTATCCACGAGTTTGATTTGATTTTTTTAACCATACTATCTACTAATTTTTTATATAAAATTTTAGAACATTGCAGTACATATCCATAGTATTTTTAGTCATTTTAATTATTTGATAAATAGCTGGTTCATCACAAAATTTACATTTCGGTCCCCACGGATAATGTTGTGTTATCCCTGGGAAACGCCACTGATTATTTCCCCCACCTAGATAAACCACTTTCGTACCAACCTTAGCACAACTTCCGTCGCGGCAGATTTTATAATACCTTCTCTCCTTAGATACTCATTGATTTCATCCCGTCATTAATTGTCGCGAAAATCACAAAGGGTGCGACATCTCTTATGTAAATATGCAACCAGTATAGTGAGGAAAACAAATATTTGACGTTTTAGATTACGCGGTAATGTTATCCGACAAATAGTAATAGTCCAAGATCCCAGGGCCCCCAGACGTTACTTATATTCTGATTAAGTTTAGTTTGGGAAATGAGTAGTTCTATAGTGTGCTTAAAATGTATTTATACCGGCTAGCTTAGGTAGGCGGCCCTATTAGAGGTAAAAGATGGGAGAGGTACGTCAAAATATTACTAACTTTTCTAAAATTCTAATTGCTGGTTTTTATATATTTTCTACAGAATATTGTTATAAATCAATTTTCAATATTGCCAGACACTTCCCTTTGGCGGTAACTACCGTCAGACGCTTTAAAGCCCGCAAAAAAATATCAGAACTTTTCTTATAATCTAACTCTCAAATTTTATATACGATGATTTAAGGGACTATTTCAATACCTTTTGTAAACAGCCAGACCAATCCGAAGGGCCAAACATACCCCCAGACACAATAAAAGTTCCGCTGTTAGTAATGTTAGTATGAGCGCGAGGACATTCCGTGAGTCGGACGAACACCCAAGTACTTGGGGAGTCAACCAAACTACCTCCCCCCCCGTTTTCGAGGATGCTGAACATCGTGGTGATGTTGGTTCTGCTCCCCGAGTTAAACGTACCCCCCAAACGGTCAAAAACCACACCCAAAGGGGGATCGCGTATTCGTCTTCTTCCACCGGGAAAACTTATTGTCACCATTGTCACCCCCCGTTTTTGAGGATGCTGAACACGAGGATGATGTTAGTTCTGCTCCCCGAGGCGAACCAACCCCTCAAACGACCAAAAACCACCCCCAATTAAAGGGGGCGGAATCGCGTATTCGACGTCTACCACCGGCAAAACTTATGTTTTTGAGGATGCTGAACGAGGGTGTTGTTGGTTCTGCTCACCGAGGCGAACCAACCCCTCAAACGGCTAAAAACCAACCCCAAAGGGAGGAAATGCGTATTCGACGTCTTCCACCGGCAAAACTTATATGTCACCCCTCGTTTTTGAGGATGATGAACACGAGGGTGTTGTTGGTTCTGATCACCGAGGCGGACTAACCCCTCGAACGGCTAAAAACCACCCCAAAGGGGGGAAGTGCGTATTCGACGTCTTCCACCGGCAAAACTTATGTCACCCCCCGTTTTTGGGGATGATGAACACGAAGATGATGTTGGTTCTGCTCACCGAGGCGGACTAATCCCTCGAACGGCCAAAACCACCCCCAAGGGGTGAAAAATGTGTTTCGTGCTACAAACGAGAAAACCCGCGTTATCTCTCGTTTTTGAGCATGCTGGACAAGAGAAAAATATTACCAAGTCACCTCGAGCCCCGCGAGCCCCTTCAACGGCCTAAAACTACACTTGCTTTGCGTTTTTTTTTAATTAACTGCAACGGATGAGAGTATACATTATTATTATTATACTTATAAATTCCACTTGTAAGTTACGTAGATGTTTATGATTTAACACAATAAAAAAATTAAATAGTGCGTGTGATTCCATATACCTGATTTTCCCACCTAGCCACGAAGTATGCGTCCATTTTTTTTTTAGCTAAACGGTCAATCAAGAGACCTGCCATCATCATCATCATCCGGTAAGTATTCACCCGTGCACTTACTTTATAAAACCGCGCGTCAAAGGGGTAGTTTGTGTCCCATTCGAGGGGCCCGCGGGGGTTGAGATGACTATGTAATATTTTTCTCTTGTCCAGCATACTCAAAAACGAAAGATAATGCGGATGTTCTCGTTTGTAGCACGAAACACATTTTTCACCCCCTCGGAGGGTGGTTTTGGCCGTTCGAGGGGTTGGTTCGCCTCGGGGAGCAGAACTAACATCATCCTCGTGTTCAGCATCCTCAAAAACGGGGGGTGACATAAGTTTTGCCGGTGAAAGACGAAGAATACGCGATCCCCCTTTAGGTGTGGTTTTTGACCGTTTGGGGGGTAGGGTTAACTCGGGGAGCAGAAACAACATCACCATCGTGTTCAGCATCCTCGATAATGGGGGGGAGGTAGTTTGGTTGACTCCCCAAGTACTTGGGTGTTCGTCCAACTCACAGAATGTCCTCGCGCTCATACTAACAGCGGAACTTTTATTGTGTCTGGGGGTATGTTTGGCCCTTCGGATTGGTCTGGCTGTTTACAAAAGGTATTGAAATAGTCCCTTAAATCATCGTATATAAAATTTGAGACTTAGATTATAAGAAAAATTCTGATATTTTTTTGCGGGCTTGAAAGCGTCTGGCGGTAGTTACCGCCAAAGGGAAGTGTCTGGCAATATTGAAAATTGATTTATAAAAATATTCTGTAGAAAATATATAAAAACCAGCAATTAGAATTTAAGAAAAGTGAGTAATATTTTGACGTACCTCTCCCATCTTTTACCTCTAATAGGGCCGCCTACCTAAGCTAGCCGGTATACGTACATTTTAAGCACACTATAGCACTATTCATTCCCCAAACTAAACTTAATCAGAATATAAGTAACGTCTGGGGGCCCTGGGATCTTACTCTATAAGGGTTCATATTTGAAAGTCTAAAACTGTTTAATAACATCAATTAAAGTTGTGAAATTAATAGAAAATGCAAAAGATTCTGTTTAGTGCCTCAGTGCGGTACTTACGCTCAAAAGTAGTGTCCGCATGCACTGGTTTCCGAAAGACGCAAATACTTGTAATAAATGGAAAAAGGATTTAAAAATTGCCATACCAATAACTAATTTGTATGTGTGTATGTAGCCAACATTTTATTCTTGACGATTATTTCATTATTAAGTATTATATGCATATCAAATTACCTATATCTTTATTTTATTTTCTTATTTTATTTTCAGCTACCTGATATTTTAAATAGTGACAAAAAGTTGTTGTATTTCACTGGAGTTGACCTTGATGTGATAAAGTGTTGTGAACAATGCCTTAAAAATATTAGAATATATAAAAATCATCAAATTGAAATTTTGTTCGTCTATGCTTTCATAGCTTTTGACATTACACTTCTTTTCAGGATGGCAAGACTTTAGGACTCCTTCACGCTTGGATTCCTTGAATGGCATTCCGGAATCTGATTCCAGAAACGCGCTGAAACTTTCCATACATTTAAATAGAGTCTGTTCACACAGAGATTCCGTAGAATGCATCTATGTATATGCATTCTACGGAATCTCTGTGACTTTATTTAAATGTATAGAAAGTTTCAGCGTGCTTCTGGAATCGGATTCCGGAATGCCATTTAAGGAAACCAAGTGTGAAGGAGTCCTTAGAAATTGGTTCAACTTCATACACCATTTTCAAAGCTTCTTTTTCCTTACCCCATGCCTGCGTTACATCTGTGCAACTTAGCTCCTCTAATTCCTCAATCCAACTAATATGTATTTTCAGAATAATTAAATAGTAATAAGTATAATAAATACAAAAACTACTGACTTATTTTATAATTTAACAAATCTTGCCGGATTATGTAAATGAGCGTGGAGATTATATGCTTACAAAACCCAGATTGACCGCTTTGCAGCTGCATACGCATTGCCATTTATTGGGCTCATCTCGTATAGGTACATATTTTTATTTCATGAGGTAGAGAATTTAATGCGAATGTTTGCAAACACAAGGCAAATATTTGTTGCTTGATGACATCTTCAACCTGGCAGAGAATGATATGACCATCTTTAAATACGGCTTCGCCTTCTTTCATGGGTCTACTTTTGGTTCCAACATAATCAAAAATGTCGCTTAATTCTACTATAACTTTCGGCATGTCGGAAAACCTGTCACGTAAATAGTTATTTATACGAAAATAATACACTTCAGGTTATGACAGCCGCAATGTTTTCCTCACTATATCCGACATTTTGAAAATTCACTAGCGCCATCTGTTGAGCATGATTTTCGCGAATTTGCATAATTTGAAACTGAATTTATTTTCGTAGATCATTTGACATTTGACAGTTTTGATAATATTTTTTAATTTAAGGTTAATATTTATGTCAAATAACTGTCAAAAACAGTAATATAATAATAATAATATAATAACAGTTTGCGATTGGTTCTTAATAAATTTCCGGCGGCTTTTGTTACATTACAGTCTCTAGCACCGTAATATCTCACTTACCGGACGCATATGAGTACTGTAATGTACTTTCCGGACGGGCCGAAATAAAAGATTTTTTATGTGTGTACAATGTGATAGGTATGAACGTGTGGGTGTTATGAACCTTGAGTACGGGGGGCTTTGGCAGATAACAGGTCTTCAAGGTACGTAAAAATGCGAAAACACGAAACCTTCAAGTAGTCAAATGCAATTTCCAAACGAAAAATCGCCGCTGAGTCGCCGTTCTGGCACGAAATCCAAGGTAGAGGGTTCAACTTGAAACTACACTACACTGCTCCGGTTTTCGGTTCAGGAGAACCGAACAAAATGGGGCGATTTTAAAGTCCGTCGTAAAATTGGCATTTTGGGATTGTCTCTATTATTCTGAAAGCGGCGGCGATAGACGTCAAAATTGCACTTTTCCGTTCACTCTTCCCGAGGCGAAAACCTATGCGGGACGCATATTCCTAAATAACCGTCAATTCATCCATTCGGTCGCGGCCGAAGGGAGAATGCTAAACAACATACTATCCATCCTCGGCTGATTCTTAAACGTCGGTTATATAGACAAGAAGTGCACAATTAAAAATTCACTTTGTTATGTTATAACCCATGCATATATTGATTTATTGTTGTAATGTAAATAAACTACGTATTACTAAACTTTATTTTCTTCATTAACGACATTAACTAATAAAAATAAAAAAGGCATGTTTTAAAGCATTATCTCTGTTGTTTTGGAGTTCGGTGAAGTTTAAGTACGGCCGAACAGTAAAAAAAAAATCATTGGATGAACCATATAAGTACAGAGGAGAAAAAAATTTAAAGCAAAGCTAGAAGATGCTTAAAATTCGCTGAAATTTTGGTTATCCCCTAAATTGGGTCCTCTGAACATGAATATGCAGTTTTTTTTCTTCGGAGACGTATGGTTTTTTTAAAAAAAAATATTTTTGGTGAATTTTTACTTCCATTTCTATCACTTTATACACTTTAAATACGACTTTTTACACAAATTATAAAACCGCATAAAGACGTTGTAATTTAATCATTTTAATATATCATTATAACATAACCATGTTGGCACACCTAACCTAACCTCACGAAATTCATATAAAGACGTTGTAATTTAATCATTTTAATATATCATTATATAACATAACCATCTTGGCACACCTAACCTAACCTCACGAAATCTGTATGAAGACGTTGTAATTTAATCATTTTAATATATCATTATATAACATAACCAAGTTGGCACACCTAACCTAACCTCACGAAATCCGTATAAAGACGTTGTAATTTAATAATTTTATATATTATATAACATAACTAATTTTTAACGAAAAAAAGTTTAAATGTCTTTATCGATGATACTTCTGGTCACTCGTGATGTGAAAATAATATAAAACGGGGCTTGAATTCGAATTATAGAAAAACTACGCTATTTAATATTAAAAATGCGTAAAAAACACTGCAAATCAAATCAACAGGTACTTCCAGGTCACGTTTTACGAAGAAAGGAATATTATTTTTTTGATCCGCAAAACTTCGATGTAACAGAAAACTACCTCCTATCCTATCGAACCCCCTTAATACTGTGTTATACCTTAAATTTGTTAAAAGACACACATACAAATTATGAATAATTATAGATTAATTACCTCAGCTTCTTCTTTGTATAAATTTTCAATTTATACGATTTTTCGGTTAATTGGATATATTCTACATGTTTTTTGGTAAATGTATTTTTAATTTTATAGCTAATTATTTAATAAATATATCTACAAATTGTGACTTATCATCTACTGTCAGAATAAAATAACTGACATACCATAAAAAAGCGTCGATTGGTGGATTAGTTGCAAATTTGATTGACTAAACAACCGACTTTTCGGAAGGCGAAAGTGACCCAAAAGCACAGATTAACTATACCAGATGCGAAAGTAAGCGTGGCGGCCTGTCCAACGATCCCCACTACTTCCATCCTCATACAGGGTGATTCGTGAGGAGAGGGTCGTACTTTACCAACAGATAGGGAACATTGAGGTGATCTTAAATCCCCATATAGTAATGGCTATAGCGGCTTCGTTTTATATTTTTTGGAAGAATTTTCTTTTCGCCATATATCTGTAATGCGTAAACGGAATTCAATGAAATTTTGTATTTTTGTTACAGTAGTCATTCACCATCAAATGCATGGGATATTAATAAAATATCAGGGCCGGACCCAGAATAAAATTATTTTTAAATTATTCCTAGAAAATAACACCCTGTATACTGTTTATTTTCATAAACAGTATACAGGGTGTTATTTTCTTGATATTGAAATATTAATTTACATCTAGAAAGATACAAGATCCCATAAAAAAATATTTTGGCACCATTTCATTGTTTAAGTAAAAAAATTAAATTGTTGAGGAATCAATTTTTTTTTTTGAAAATTGAGAGAAAATAGTCACTTCAGTCCTGTTGCATGGCCCCCGAGATCACCAGATCTCACACCCATTGACTATTTTTGGTGGGGTTATTTAAAACTCAGGTATACAAAGAAGAAATAAACACCTGAGAACAGCTGATTGCAAGAATTGAGCACTATTGCAATGAAATTAATAACAATTTAGAAATTGTTAGAAAAACCATAAATCAAATGACAAATCGATCAAGAAAATGTATCGAATTGGCGGTGGTCACTTTGAAAACAGACTGTGATTCAAAAAATTTAATTGTATTTAGTAAATTTGACTGTTAAATTGTTAATTTTTATTATGTGTTATTTTTTTAAGATTATTAATTACACAATCATTACAAAATATTTTTATTATTTTACTAGGTACCATGTGATACGAATAAAAGATAGCGCAAACAGAGAAGAAAAAAATATATGGTACTGATATCTGAAGTGACTATTTTCTCACAATTTTTCAAAAAAAAATTGATTCCCCAACAATTTAATTTTTTTACTTAAACAATGAAATAGTGCCAAAATATTTTTTTATGGGATCTTGTATCTTTCTAGATGTAAATTAATATTTCAATATCAAGAATTTCATAAACAGTATACAGAGTGTTATTTTCTAGGAATAATTTAAAAATAATTTTATTCTAGGTCCGGCCCTGATATTTTATTAATATCCCACGCATTTGATGGTGAATGTCTACTGTAACAAAAATACAAAATTTCATTGAATTCCGTTTACGCATTACAGATATATGGCGAAAAGAAAATTCTTCCAAAAAATATAAAACACCCTGTATTTCGAAAACGAAGCCGCTATAGCCATTACTATATGGGGATTTAAGATCACCTCAATGTTCCCTATCTGTTGGTAAAGTACGACCCTCTCCTCACGTATCACCCTGTATATGCGGAGGGTTTAGTACGAGAGCAATATCGTGACAGCGTGTAGCAGAGTTTACGGCGATATATTGTTAGTCCGAGCGTTCGGATTATAAATGTCAAAATAGTGTCATACGAATTTGTTGGTGTATACAAATAGAGATCTAAAAACATCAAAAAACCTGATAAAACAAATAGAAAACTTACAATATTATCCCATTTGTAAACATACAATTTCATATTTGTTTTAATAAAGAATATTTTATAATATATTTTTGTTTTTCTCGAGCGGTCAAGTGGTGCAACTAACTCGCATCCACAAAAATAAATATTAAAGTCTTGTGGTGCAAAAAGCATGCAACGTTACGAGTAGCCGACGGGCCTTTGTCTAATACGTGTGTCGCGGACATGAAAGGCACCGCGCGAAGCTTTCGCATCTGATATAGTTAATCTGTGCCAAAAGTATGTTGTTTAGCACTCACCGTTCGGCCCAGTTCGATTGCGGCCCAACAGACGGATTGACGGTTATTTAGCAATATGCAAGCGACATAGTGCAATTCACGATGTAGTTCTAAGTTGGACCCTCTACCTTGGATTCCGTATCAGAACGACGGTCCGGCGGCGATTTTTTGTTTGAAAGTAGCGTTTGAAGTTTTCGTGTTTTCACAATTTTTTTGATTTTTCATATTTCTTCAAACACGCGGTGGGTCCGAACTTAATTACTCGTTCCTCCTTCGAGATAGACCGACGAGACTTTTTTTTTGGAAACTAGATGAAATTTAGAAAATGTAGGACGAAATTGTTTTCCTTGATTTTGCCTCCTAAGAAAGTTATGATTTTTTGAATAGTGGTTATTTTGTCGGATTCCGATGATCCTCTTGACACGTACATTTAAAAGCGTCTGGCGGAAGTTACACCCCGTGAAATGTGTCTAGCAATTATTAATTGGAGTTTATATTATCCCGGTGAACATATTAAAAAATCAGGTATGATACTATAACGTTTTACTCCAATATTTCTATGTACCATGAAGACCTGTTATCTGCCAAAGCTCCCCGTACTCAAGGTTCATTAACACCCAAATGTAGATACGTATAGTCGAGTAAACTTTAACTTGGCGTGTGGATGAGTTGATATTGTGCGTATTATTGTATTTTTTCTTACACACAAAATTGAAGCAATGGCCCAAAACCATTGTTTACGTATAAACATACGTGAACAATGTTTTTGGGTTATTGCTTTAACTTTGTGTGCAAGAGAAAATGAAATAGTATGCACAATATCAACTCATCCACACGCCAAGTTAAAGTTTACTCGACTATACTATAGTGTACACACGCATAAAAAATCTTAAGCTTGATCTGGCGATCGGTGGCTCTTGGTCTATTTCTAATAATCTCTATTACCTACAGTGACAGTTCTGGTTTGTGTTTTACTGTTTTGAATTTTCATTTCCTAAAAAATAAAATGTGCGCTGCTGCTGCTATCAAACGAAGGGGAGTGGCAAATTTCACTCTAGTAAAGATTCAGTCTCTTATGTCTGTTATAGAAAAAAATACCCGAAGAGGTCGCGAGTTATTAAGCTCGGAAGGGGGACGTGTCTTGGAAAATTGACATAATCGAAAAAATTATGCAAACACGAAAACTTCAAACGCTATTTCCAAACCAAAAAACGCCGTCGGACCGCCGTTCTGGTAAGAAATCGAAGCCCGAAGGTTCAACTTGGAACTACATCGTGAATCACGGTCCCGCTGCGATTTTCGGGGCAGCAGGAGCGAACGAAAAGTGGCAATTTGAACGTTTAGCAAAGCGCGAAAGTTGGCTTAAAATTTAGAAATTTTGTTAAGCGACCATTGTTCTCGCATCCCTTTCTAGTCGCCCAAATTTTACACAACCTTCCGACACGGAGGTAATAAAACGTTAATAACTTTATACTAACTAATTATACATGACGAATCGCTACGAAATATAGTAAGTGATTTTCCCGATACGAAAATGTCTATCAAGTAAGGAGCCCGAATCCGTCCGGCAAAAAGCCTTTGGCGCCGGAAAGTAAAAAAAAAAATCGTGAAAAAATTTAGAGAAACATTCTTCGACGTCGACGTCTTGGCATTTCCATATTCTAGAATTCATCGCCGGAATCCAATTCAAAGACATTCATTTCTCACCTTACTGCGAGTGTTCTTCAAGGCACAGGACGAATTTTTCAGCAAATAACGCAAGTTCCGATCCGATCTCGCAAATTGTGTGCATACATACAAAGTGTCACACATTAAGGTTATACCACGTTATTCCATAGTTTATCTGAGCTGCTTTCGTTCGTGTATGAAAAGTAAATCACTGTTCACGTGAACATAATCTATGTTTTCTTAATCATGGATTACGACAGTGTCAACAATCGAACGCGTCCCTACATAAAAATTACGTTCACGATCCAAAGCTGCTTTCGTTCGTGCTAATCATACGTGAACAAGGTAATCATAGCTGCTTTCGTTCGTGTATGAAAAGTAAATCACTGTTCACGTGAACATAATCTGTTTTCTTAATCATGGATTACGACAGTGTCAACAATCGAACGCGTCCCTACATAAAAGTTACGTTCACGATCCGACGATCCAAATACAAAACAAAAACATAACCACAATCATCATGGTGCATGATACAAGACACAGAAAATCTGTCTTTTATGGCATTCTGTTAAGAACATATTAAATTTAGTACCATTAGTAGGATGTACAAGCTCTACTTCATGTCTGGAATCATTCATTTTTACTTTACCGGCTTTGACTGACAAATGACAAATAATTTCGAGGTTATAAGTAGATGAAAACATGATTACTTAAAAATGAACACGAAAAATCCATGATTCGAAGGGGCAAGGGGATTGCTGAACATGATTCTAAAAACAAGAGAGGGAGAAAACAAATCAGAACAAACGAACATGTAAATATGAATCATGATTACTTTGTTCACGTATGATTAGCACGAACGAAAGCAGCTCATGATTTATATTTACATGTTTGTTTGTTCTGATTTGTTTTCTCCCTCTCTTGTTTTTTAGAATCATGTTCAGCAATCCCCTTGCCCCTTCGAATCATGGATTTTTCGTGTTCATTATCCTGTTTTCATCTACTTATAACCTCGAAATTATTTGTCATTTGTCAGTCAAAGCCGGTAAAGTAAAAATTAATGATTCCAGACATCACCATCATCATCATCATCTTCTTCATCTTTGTAGTCTTCTTCTCTTTCTTTTATTTCTATTCAAGCTTTACTTGCATCCTCTACTGATGGAGGTTGACTAGGTAAATTCTTAATAACACTGAGTGCTTTGAGTTCTTGTAATGGATCAATAACCGGTTTCAATATACGTCTAATCGTATCATCTTATTCGGCTCTACCTAATTTTAAGGCTAAGTACTTTCTTCTGATGGAGTTCGAGTTAAATCTTTTGCTAAGTCATATACCTTCTCCCGGGGTGGTATATATGTTGCGAGAGTAAATTTTTTAGTAACCTTCGTTGTTAAAGTAAAACTGAACAGTTAAACAGCTATTTTAAACAGCTTGTAAACAGATACAGGTATTTCAAAACAGATAACCTATTTTTCACAACAGGTCTGTACGGTTTGAGTGTCTATCACTGAACAGTTGAACTGGTAAACAGTCTGTAAACTGATACGAGGTGTTACCAAATAGGTCTGTGTAGTTTGAGGGTCTATCTAATACCTTGTGTTATCGAAATCATATACTTATATACTGATCAAAAACATTTTCTATTCGCTATGTGCAAGGTTTCTAGTAGCGCCTCCCGCGGTCAATAGTTTAAATCTTTGGACCCCTAATTTGTCAATGTCACGAAACATATGATTGTCAATGTCAAGATGTCAAGACATGACAGCATAACATAGTATTCGCGAAAATCATGCTCAACAGATGGCGTTAGTGAAATTTCAAAATGTCGGATAGTGAGGAAAACATTGCGGCTGTCACAACCTGAAGTGTATTATTTTCGTATAAATAACTATTTAAGTGAAGGGTTTTCCAGTATGCCAACAGTTATAATAGAATTAAGCGGCATTTTTATTATTTGACACTTATGACCAGCACAAAACATATGATTTTGACAAATGGGAAAAGGGAAAATTAGGGTTCAAAACTTACAATTATGGCCACCGCAAACGCGCGCGTCGGATTTAGTAATAACTCCGCCCCCTTGCACACAGTCAATAGCGTCCTTTATGTAAATCATAATCTCTTATGATAGGTAGCCATCACTCTGAATTTATCATTTCAGAATTCTCTGCATAAATGCTCAAATTATTCAAAGAACATATCGATGGTTACAAGACCATCAAGTATATGATATAAATTCGTTTTATCCTACGTAAATAATATTAAGCAGTTGCAGTTATATCATCTAAGATCTATACATCACTTTATTTATAGACGTTTCAATCTCGTACATCAGTTCTAATCTAAATGACAATGAGGAAACACGTAAAAGGCAAAGATGTGGTTAACAGTTATCAACAAGTTACCTGTTGAACTGCATTTACCTGGTTATCAGTACTGCGGACCAGGTACAAAGTTACGTAAACGATTAGGCCGTGGAGACCCAGGCATTAATTTTCTAGACAAAGCGTGTCGTGAAAACGATATTGCTTATAGCGAAAACGCAAACTTGGAAGACCGACATAAGGCAGACTAAAATCTAGAACAAAGAGCTAGGGAACGCGTTAAATCTAAAGACGCTAAATTAGATGAAAAAGCTGCAGCTTGGACTGTCACTAACGCTATGAATGTTAAACGTAAATTAGGCATGGGTGAAGGAGGCTGTGAAAGAAAATTCCATTCCGTAAAGCTTTCCTAACATATTTAGCTAGTTTACTGAAAAAGCATGCAAGTCATGATATAAAAGAGGATGTAGCAATGAGCGTTAAAGCAGCGTGACTCGCTGTTAAGAAAGCTGGAGGTAGGAAGAAAATCAATGTCCCTCACATTATACCGCTACCAATGACTGGAGGCATCTTACCTCTGATTCCAATCTTTGCAGGCATAGGCAGATAGCTGCTATTGGAGCGTTTCTGGAGGTTTGGCGGCAATTAGAAAAACTGTTCTAGATGCTAAGAGTTCACAGAAAGCATTGGAAGAAGCTCAAAGACATAATAAAGTTCTAGAGGATGTAGCCTTAGGAAAAAAAGGTTCCGGACTATGCATGAAACCCTATAAAAATGGATACGGTTTATATTTGAAAAAGTATCAAATATATTATCACTGCCCACTCTGTATTCTAAAGAATATGTTATGCTGTTTAAGAAAACATTTACCTAAATAAATATGTATTTATAAGTTATTATTGATTTTTATTTCCTACCTCTCCACCGATATCAACATTCCTGTAATCTTCAAACATCCAGTATACATGAATGTATTTTTTTTTAATAAAAGATGAACTTACTATATAAAAATATTTATTGTTTCTTATAAAATATACAATATAGATATCTATATAATTACGTTTATTTAATTATTAAATATAGTATTATTATTATTAGCTTATATCATCATGATTTACTGCTAACCTTCGCTCCATATAATATTAGCTTTTAGCTATCAACTGGCATTAGTTTTGGAGCAATCGCAAGACGGTATTATCACGATCTGAACGTTTAACTTTGTAAATTTCCATATCAACATATTTCTGCATTTCCATTTTCATTTTCTCAATCAAATCATTATTTCGTTTATCACTTTTTACAAATCTCGTAATAACATCCTTTTTTATTTCTGCAATAATTAAACTAACTGTATCATTAATAGCTTTGTATGTGTTTTCATGAAATGTTTGAAGTGGTTTGTTTACATAATTACACATTACACAGTCTTATTCATCTACAGGTTCACCCAGATTTTTTAAGCGTTTATTTTGGATGTCATAGTCTTTTGCTTGGGTAAGTTTAAATCCTATACCAGGTAATCCTCGTAGGGGTATTAATGTGTTCATATTACTTCTTTTACAACAACCAAATTTGCTAATTGTGACGTTTTCCCCAGACATTTCTGATTCTCTCTGATAACAATATATTCTAACTAAGATTAATATACATTTTTTAAATAGCCTGAACTTCACTCAATAAAGTTCATTATTAAATTTTTTATTTAAAATTTATATGCTTCAACGAATCCTATTGATTTATTATATTAGCACAATTTAAAATTAATTATCAACATTTAGATTTTTGCATCATAAATTTCTGAAAGTGCTACAATTACAAGAAAATTTCCTAACACAGGAATTCCAGGAAAAAATTTCTGAACACATCCTAATCAAGTGATCGATTTTAATAATTTTTTAAATAATTTTTTAGTGTATTTGAATAAGGTATCCTATATAATATAATAATAATAATAATAATAATAATACACCACATGTAATTACGACCCCCTTTATCCCAGAAGGCTGAGAGGGCGGGAGGGGGCTACACATTTAAAGACAAGGGACACACATCCAATATCCGTGTATAGTGGAAAAATCCCTCTCACAGTATTTTCCATTTCCACGACCGGGATTCGAACCCGGGACTTTTGGGTGAGAGGCAGGTACTCTACCATCTCGACCATCAGTCATATAAAGCCAATATGATTATAAGCAGGCTGTTTATGATATAAAATTCATGTTCTCTCATATCCTAAAAATTGTATGCTATTAAAGCAGATTAGCGGAATTCAAGTAGGGAGAAGTTAGCATCAGATCTCTTTTTTTCAGCAATAATAAATTATCTCTAATACTATTCGCCACTAGGTAACAGCTTAAGGTCTATACAATAGCTGATTCTATTCGTCTCTAGGTGGCGTTGAGTGAGTTACCGAACAGAGCTTTAAAGAGTCCTCTATGTAGGTTGAAAATATGGTGAACCTCAAGGATGTAATTTCAGCCTCCTTTGTTCTAACCTACATCTGATATATCATATGTGGCGTCATTGTTATCACATAATACTCTAAGTCATTTGCTTTTGTTCATAACAGTGAGTCATATCTTTTAAATCCTTATTGTTGCTGATAAAGTCCCTCGGTAAAATGCGGGGCTTCGAAATAATTTTTCATTTAACCATGTATTTTGTAAGTTAATATTTCTATGTATTGCATTATTGATTGTTTCATTTCTATAGTCAGATTGGCTCAGTTGAGAGAGAGTTTGACTTAAATCTGAAATAATTCCTATTCACTAATAACATTAATAAATAATAATTATTATACAGGTAGTATTGCTATTTAATGTCTATGAAAATATATATGAAAATATAAGAGTTCTAAATATGTATATACTTCTGACTAAATATTTTCTCATAGCTCGGTGTCCCTGAGTTGAATCATTTATTTGCTATATTTTAAAACTTTGAATATTGATTTTGCGTCTGAGATACGATTATTCTTGAATATTTTGCATAAAACCCCATCACATTTCTTAATATGTTTAGATTATAAATTATTATATATGCTAAAACAACGTAATACTTATTATTAAGTTTTCTTTTTCTTCGTTGCTGCTGTGCACTTTGGTTATAAAACAAGTGAAAAATGAATACCCAAGAGTTTAAAAGTTTTAGTGCGTTTATTAACCGTTATACCCCTCCTGTTAATCTTGATGGAACCCCTCCTGTTAATCTTGATGGATATTTATTAGAAAAGTAAGTTCATTTTTGCTCTTTTTACATCTCTGTATGCACAGTGAAATTACAATATATTTTATTATTTTAGTGATCTAAATCTAAATGATATGGCTCCAGATTTAGCTCCATCACCAGGTTTCTTCTCGCAAGAATTCGTTGACGGCGAGTTGTTATGGTCGCAGCCACCTACTTTACCTCCATCACCTGGTTTCTTCTCACAAGAATCCGATGTCGATGAACCGTCTAGTTTAGTTAGAGTCTATTGACTATTATGCTCCATGCTCCGTTAGATTTAAAAATAACGTAAGTGTTTAATAACGTTAATTTTTTTCGCATGTTTTCTAAGTAATACGTGATTGCTCATATTTTTTTCTTATTGTTGCAGTGATGTAAGTTTCGAGCCCCAACCTCCTCAGCTTATCCCCTTAAGCTTCTTTATGGAGCCCAACCCGGTTCCAGATAACCCACCTGAAGAGGCCTCCACTGTTATTATAATACACAGTGATAGCTGTAGCGATGTAGCTAATCTCAAGGATTTCGAAGATGAGCTCGAGGTATCCTTCGCAGAAGAGAACCCCGAAGAAATCATCTTTGTTGATGATAATGAAGAACCTGCTGTTCGACCCTCTGTTATATGCTGGTCTCCTAAATATTAATATTTAACTTTTGTATTTTAAAAAAGTTAATATATCTATCTATTACATTATTGATTGTTTTATTTCCAGTCAGATTTGCTCAGTTGAGAGAGTGTTAGGCTTAAATTCTGAAATAATCTAATTTCTGTTCATTAATAACAGTACCTAATAATAATAATAATAATTATACATGTGATAGAATCCCTCTCTCTCTCTGAAAATCCGTAGAGCCTAAATACAGGGTGCTTTACGATGAGTGGCCTATTAGACTTTTCTGGAAAACCGCAAATAATTTGGACCTGAAAATTTATATATAGGGGTTTTCAGAGGTGCTCTATTCAATGAAAATAATGGCACGTATGTAGCACTTCCTTATACCGGAAGTCTACGTCAACTTTCTTATTTTAAATGGATTGCTATATTTTTTATGCCAAATTCGAAATATACTCATAATTTTGAGATAAATTTCATTGGCATTCCCTATCTCTAAAATTAATAGTTTTAGAGATATTTCGATTTTATTGAAATCATCTACAAAGACGAAGCCATATTTGAAAATTAATAACTTCCGCTAAGGTAAATTTTAGTAGCCGAAATTTTTACCATATCTTTTCAAATGTTTGAACTTATTTCTAAGCAACCTTTCTACCAATATTGACATTCCCTATACCTAAAATGTGCGGTTTTAGAGCTATTTTAGATTTCTAATAAAAATGGGTAAATTGACGTCATTATCGGATATGTGTGATATGGAAAACAAATGTTAGTCCTTATAGCGATTTTGTAAAAGTATGAAATTAGACTTATTAAAAAAATATATGCCAAGATATTTATTTCGTTTTCTTCATCTCCAGTAATTGGATTAGGCAACGTATTTGTTGCTTTGATAGTACCAAACTCTAGCCAGTTCAAGTCTTCGGAATTTTTTTGCAATCATAGGTGAGGTGGCCGATTCGGATTTAATTTATTGAACCTTTTGCACGTTCTACTAATAATTCTGTTGCATTCTCCATGAATACAAAATAAATTCAACATATCTGCATTGGAGTAACTAGTTTGTATTTTCAAAAGTTTTTGAATAAGTAACAAATGACAGGACTGCATTTGATTTTGTTTTCCATAGCACACCATACATTGGGTATATAATACTTTTAATAAGCCCAATCTCATGCTTTTGCTATAACTGAGAGGACTAAAATTTGTTTTCCGTAGCACGCTATACCCGATAATGACATCAATTTACGCATTTTTATAAGAAATCTAAGATAACTTTAAAACCGTACATTTTAGGTATAGGGAATGTTAATATTGGTAGAGAGGTAATAAAACATTGCATCGAGTGGCATTATAAAAAATTTTTAGCAAAGGAGTTTCGTATCCACGAATAGATATATTAATGCAGTGTATTGTCGGATTGGATAAAAATTGGAAAAAACCTCAAATTCTCATTTAGTCGACGTTTCGACAATATTTATTGTCTTCCTCAGGACCAATGAGGTATTTGGTTTACAGTCAAACACACATATCACGTCGTTCTGCAGTATAACTAGTTTCTAACCATAGATTACCCAATAATCATTATTGGACTTAAGAATCCCATTATTATAAGTTACGTTATTTTTATTTAACGATTATGATTTTGCTGACTGTAAACCAAATACCTCATTGGTCCTGAGGAAGACAATAAATATTGTCGAAACGTCGACTAAATGAGAATTTGAGGTATTTTTCCAATTTTTATCCAATCCGACTATACACTGCATTATTATAAAAAATGGTATGTTCCATATGAAATAAGCGACATAATAGAGGTTGAAGTTGCCGAAGTTCGACTTCCATTTCTGAGCACCCTGTACATCTTACCATATTTGTAGGTTGCTTAGAAATAAGCTCAAATATTTAAAAAGATATGGTACAAATTTCGGCTACTAAAATTTACTATAGCGGAAGTTATTAATTTTCAAATATGACTTCGTCTCTATTAATTTTAGAGATAGGGAATGCTAATGAAAATTATCTCAAAATTATGAGCAGGTTTCGAATTTGGCATAAAAAATATAGCATTCCATTTAAAATACGGAAGTTGACGTAGCTTCCGGTATAAGCGGAAGTGCTACCTACATACGTGCCATTATTTTCATTGAATAGAGCACCTCTGAAAACCCCTATGTATACATTTTCAGGTCCAAATTATTTGCGGTTTTCCAGAAACATCTAATAGACCACTCAGCGTGAAGCACCCTGTATGTCGATCTGGCTAAAACATTTTTTTTTTTAATATTGAAAAAATGCCTTAGTCCTTATAAATAAAATAGGTAAATTCTATTTTTTTCCTAAAAATTCATAAACTTTTGATAAAACTGTACATTTTCAGATAATTAAAAGAGTGCTCTATACTAATTTTTTCGAGATTTTTTACTGTTTCTTCATAATAAGATAGGTAAGTAATTATTTTTTTATATATCTCCTGTATATACGCATTGTTCTGAATGCGAAACATGAAAAGAATATTAGGTAGTTTCTAAACATCCTGTATATCAGAATTTAAAATTAGAATTTTTCCACATTTATTTAATGCCATTGAAAACAGTTTATAATGCTGAGATCGCTTTACGTATATTTGTTATTGATGCTGACCTACACCGCTAAGAAATTAGGTTACGTGAGCGATGTTTTCATAGTAATTTAACTACATTAACATACTAGACTAGTGTTAATTATCTATTTCTAATATTAAATTATTGAGACATTGAAATTATGCTGTACAAGTGATCTATCCTGAAAATATTTAAATAAATATGTAACGAAGTGATTTTTTCGTTACTAGATCCTGTTTAAAATAATATTATTCGACACACCCCGTATCGAATTTAATTCTTATTTTCCGCATTTTATATTATTTTCACCTGTAACCAGTATTTATTCTGATTTATAATATAACCTGTCCTGTTATTAATAAGTAATTAATACATCCGTAATTAATAAGCGCAAATAAATAAGATTCCGCGCCGCTATCTGTCCCCGGCAATACCTAGCAGTGAACATTGAGTCCACGCCGGCCGCCGAAACCAGTGCCCAGCCACTAGCCAGCCATCAACGAGGATAGATGTGTGACGAGCACCGAGGCGTCCGTGATACGTCACTTTGTGACGTAGCGCTACCCCACCACACATCACGAATCAAATATTCAGCCACCGCCGAGAGAAGACAGTACACCGCTGACCACGCTGAAGATCGGACGTACATCACCGAGAGTAAGTAACACGTGGGCCCGAATTTTTGGTAAAGTCCAGCAAGTGACGCAGTTTATTCACTGCGCTGCTCAATTGGCGTCATCCCTACTACCCTAAATATTTCCGATTAATTATAATACCGTTTGCCGTCTTCCAAATAAGTTAGTAGCTGTCGACCGCCGTTCCTGTCCAGAAGTGTCCAAGGAAGCAGAAGTAAGTAAGGTATACCGGTAGGGATTGTAAGTGAGGACTTGGCTGTTGTAAAGTGTTAAATTCTGCACTAATTTTGTATTCTTTTCAGCTTTGAGTAAGCCAGCTGCCGGTATATGTTATATATGAGTGTACGAACATCAGATATAACGTATACGTACGCAGCGAAGCTTAACGTATTAATCATACTTTACTTTCAGTTCACTCTGGTCGTCCGAAGGAGCTACCTGTAATCTTCTCTTTTATTCCAGCTTTTGAGTGAGCCAGCTGCCGGTCTATGTTATATATGAGTGTACGAACATCAGATATAACGTATACGTACGCAGCGAAGCTTAAAGTATTAATCCTACTTTACTTTCAGTTCACTCTCGCCGTCCGAAGGAGCTTCCTGTAACCTTTTCTTTTCTTATTACAGCTTTTGAGTAAGTCAGCCGGTCTATGCTATATATGAGCGTACGAACATCAGATATAGCGTATACGTACGTAGCGGAGCTTACTGTATTAATCACACCTTCCTTTCAGCCCGCTATTGCCGTCCGAAGGAGCTTCCTGTAATCTGTTTCCTTCCAGCTTTTGGAGTGAGCCAGCTGCCGGTCTATGTTATATATGAGTGTACGAACATCAGATATAACGTATACGTACGCAGCGAAGCTTATTGTATTAATCATACCTTCCTTTCAGCCCGCTGTTACCATCAGAAGGAGCTTCCAGTAATCTTTTCTTATTCCAGCTTTTGGAGTGAGCCAGCTGCCGGTCTATGTTATATATGAGTGTACGAACATCAGATATAACGTATACGTACGCAGCGAAGCTTAACGTATTAATCATACTTTACTTTCAGTTCACTCTTGTCGTCCGAAGGAGCTTCCTGAAACCTTTTCTTTTATTCCAGCTTTTGGGTAAGCCAGTTGCCGGTATAGGTTATATATGAGAGTACGAACATCAGATATAACTCATACGTACGTAGCGAAGCTTATTGTATTAATCATACCTTCCTTTCAGCCCGCTGTTACCATCAGAAGGAGCTTCCAGTAATCTTTTCTTATTACAGCTTTTGAGTAAGTCAGCTGCCGGTCTATGCTATATATGAGCGTACGAACATCAGATATAGCGTATACGTACGTGGCAAAGCTTACGGTACTAACCATAACTTTCTTTCTAGCCCGAGATATCTAGCAGCCGACTAGATCCAGCCTAAGCATCGGTGTGACCTGTTACATTCCATAACTCGACTGTTTGTTAATGCTGTGCAATAAGCCAAGTCTGTACACTGCACATATCCTGTTTTGAGAATTGCATGTTTGTGGTATTTGCTTCTGCTAATCCTGGTATCCGTACACCGCTTTGCTGTTAGTCCGTAACCGTTAGTTAACCGCCTGCCCACCTTGCTTGATATTCGCACCGCTGTACTTTGTGATTTACCGTAGTCTGTGCTTTAGAATTGTTAGAATAGATGTATATAGTGTAAATAGCTTTTGCTTAAGCCCTGCTAAAAACTTGTATTCAAATTAACTTTTAAGCCCTGATGATTATGTAATTAGGAGAAAGCTTTAGAATAAACCGTATCCTGTGAACTATCCTGAATAAATCTAATTGTGATATCAAACTGTGCCTTTTAATCCGAAACAAAGCCTAATTTTCCCAACGACCCACTGGAATCTTCCGTTTCTTCACTGTAGCTGCCTGAGTAGTGGTGTTTCTGCAATATAAACGGAAACTGGCGCCCGAGTAAAAGCACCGCCGACGCCTCGAGTGCCATAGTGACGCTTCGGCCATTTTGCCTACAAACCGAAGTACGTCACAAATATTTGCATCTAAAAGATACTATCACCAGTAGCTTGAACACAATTTTTATATTAACATTCCAAGATGATTTTGTTTGCAAAAAGAGCACGTTTTGTTCTAACTTGAGATGCCAAAATGACGTCATATCTATACAATTTTCTACCATAGGCGTACCTCCATAAAATTAATATAATTATACACCTTTTTCAAGCATTTCTACTTACGCCTATGCCTCTTGTTTACATTACTTGCGGCGGCAATCAGTTTTAGAACTAAAACCCTCTACCCCCACTCTTCTTAGCTATCGTGTTGTTGTGCGTTGGCGTAGTTCAACCTGTGCATCCATGATGTCGAGTGTGAATTTTTCCTAGTGTTTTAGATTTCAGTTTTGTGTTCGTAGCTACCACGTTGCCTGCGTAGTTCAGCCTGTGCATCCATGATGTCAAGTGTGAATTTTTCCTAGTGTTTTAGATTTCAGTTTTGGTTTTACTTGGTAAACACTGCGAATACTGCGTAGAGGTATTTGTTCGTAACCAAGTCAATGTCAAATTCACCGGCCAGTGTATCCTCAGTGGGACGAGTTTAGGGTTTTTTTGTTGAAACATTAACTATGGAATTTTGAAATTAAAACACTGCGAATTCATTAATTATGCTATAAGAAATTACAGATTAAAAATATTCAATGTATTTTAAATTCACCCTGTGTGTATACATGTGTCTGTTAATTAATTTACCTAAACATTTAGAAACGGAAAAACAATAAATTATTTATAATAAAATGATAATAAGTTTATTAATCAGAACATAAAAATACAATATTTATTTGCCATAGATAGACTGGAACTTAGAGCAGATGCTATTAATTGCAACAAAAGCGCAATTTTTCATTTAAAAAGTAAGTGCATAGAGGCGCATGCTGTCAACAGGAGATAAAAACTCATAAATATATCATTTATAATAATAATAATAATAATAATCTTTATTGGTCTTGCGCACTAATTACATAGATAAGACAAGTCAAAGAGAAATAAAACAGAATTTACAATACTTTGCATGTATAACAACCATTTTTCAATTACGTCTACATAATTTAACATACAACAATTACAAGTTTTACAAACATACATAGAGAACAAAAAATATATATAAACTATAGAGACCCTTATTTAAAATAATACATGAAGCTATTTTTTATTTTACATATTATCATCTAGATATTCTTTAACAGTATAATAGCACTTACTTAATAACATATTTCTAACTGCTAGTTTAAAAGCGGTGTGACTATGTTTAATGCGGATATCGTTTGGTAACTTATTGAATAATTTAATACCGATATAGTTTGGACTTTTTTCGAACAGAGATGTTTTATGTTTGGATATTTTGAGTAAAGTGCCATTTCGTGTAGAGTGATCGTGTTTGTCATTATTTCTTTCGAACTGGTGTAGGTTCTTTTTAACGTACATAATAGTTTTTAGTATAAATATACCAGGGACAGTTAACAATGAAAATTCTTTAAAATACGGTTTGCATGAATCTCTAGGTTTTAAATTGAATATGAGTCTAATAATTCTTTTTTGAGATATAAAGATTCTATCGGCATTGATGCCTAAACCCCATAAGGTGACATTATAACTTATATGGCTGTAGCCTAGGGCATAGTAAACACTTATAAGTAATTTAGTGTCAAGACATCTTTTGAGATTAAGTATAGCGAAATAGCAAGAATTCAATTTTTTTGATATGTGGCGAATATTACTTTCCCATGTTAAATTTTTATCTAGATAAGTCCCGAGGTATTTAGTTTCATCTGATGTTGTAATATTTACTTGCCCAATATTGAAAGAGAGTGATGTTGATATTGGTTTCCTATTATAGTAGTTAATAAGTATAGTTTTTTCTGGGTTTAACAATAATCGATTTTTATTTATCCATTGTTCGAATTCCTGTAGAATAATTTTGGAATTATTTTGTAAGGATAATTGGTCGTATGATGATAAAAGTATAGTTGTGTCATCTGCAAACATTACAACTTTTCCATCAGATATGTTATCGGGAAGATCATTTGCGAACAAAACAAATAAAAGAGGTCCAAGCACAGATTCTTGGACAATTCCTAAGTTCAAGTCATACTGGCTTGATCTGGTTTTATTTAGCTGAACAATTAATTTTCTATTTGTAAGAAATGACCTAATTATATCGGAGATGTTACCTCTGAGCCCATTGTTGTTGAGTTTGTGCATTAACATATCCGTTTCAATTGAATCGAAGGCTATACTTAAGTCAAAATAGATGCCAAGAACATATTTACCTTTATCCAGTTCTTTGTATATATAGTTGAGACAATCAATGCAAGCCGACTCAGTAGACTTGTTTGGAAGAAATCCATGCTGAACCGTACTAATAATTTTATATTTGAGTGAATACGATATAATCCTGTTATACAAGATTCGCTCTAGGATTTTGGAAAATACACTTAACATTGATATCGGTCTATAATTAATAATATCTTTTGGATCATTGCGTTTAAAGACAGGTATTACTGCTGCTAATTTGAGAACAGATGGAAATTCACCACGTTTTATGACTAAATTAAATAGAAATAAGAGGGGCACTAATAATGAGTCACACACATTTTTCACAATTCTTGTTGAAATACCATCAAGTCCTGTCGAATCCTTGTTTTTTAGGTCGTCGATAACAGATTTTATCTCATGCATTTCAATTTCTGCACAATAGAAGGAGTTAGGTACCCTTGATCCACTTGATGTGTTGCGATGGGCTACATTGGATATATCTAACTTCCCAAATTTGTCTTCCACCTTGTTACGTGCTGAGGTTGCAAAGTGTAAACCAAAAACATCTACTACATCTTGTTGATCAGTAATTATTTTGTCAGCAACAGATAATTCAATTTGGTTGTGTTTCTTTGTCACCTTGCCTAGTTGACTGTTAACTATGTTCCACACTGTTTTATTAGTATTTTTAGCGTTTTCTATTATGTTTGAATAATGTTTAATTTTAGCCGCTTGTATATTTTGTTTGTAGTTCGTTTTCCTCTGTATATATGCTTTTTTTAGTTCGTGGTCTCTGAAATTTTTTATTAACCAATGCCAATTTTTTAAAACTCCACTTTCATTTTTTAAGTTCTTGGTTATCCATCTGTAATTATTATTCTTGTGTTTATTATTGGTAGTTATCAATTTTGCTGGACATGTATCGTCAATGAGTTTAGTGAATAAATTTAAGAAAACCTCAAATGCTTCATGGACATCATCGTAATGGAATAAAAAGTCCCATTTCATATTTGTTAATTTGGTATTTAACGCATGTAAGTTTTCAGTATTTATATCCCTTATAACATATTGATCGTTGTCTAGATGGTGGTTGAGTTCAGGAGTAGTATTTGAATTTTGGTAACTGAAGATTTGAGAGAGGTGATCGGAAAATCCAGTTTCCATAGTCTCGCAAGCTACTTGACTGTCAGGTAGATTATGAATAAAATAATCAATCGCAGTGCTAGAGGTATGGGCGTTGATATTTGTAAATACTCTCGTGGCTGATTTAGTTTCACATCGCAATTCAAAAGAATCCATAGTGTCAAGAAGTTGCTCTAACTTTCGACTGCTTTGTAATAAATCGACGTTTAGATCTCCGCATATTATTAAATAGTCATAATTAGGATATAGGGTTCGTATTGTGTAGTTCAACTTGTTTAGGAATTGAGTATAACATCCATCGGGTGAGCGGTACACACAGATCAGACATGCTGTTTTTTGTTCGATATAGAAAGATATACAGCAACATTCAAAATCCTTTTCTTGGGATATATTTTTGACGAATTCCACTTCTTTTATTTTATTAGAAGATTCCAAGTTATTGTTAAAGAATATTGCCACTCCACCGTGGGTGGACTGTGTTCGGCAAAAATGCCCACATATCTGGTACCCTTGCACTTTTAACATCATGATATTTTCGTTTTTTAGCCAGGTTTCTTGGATGCATAGAAAATTAGGATTTACATCGTGCAAAAAAACTTCTAGTTCATTAACTTTGTTTTGTAGACTTTGTATATTCATGCTAAGTATTTTCAGTCCTGTGAATTTAATAGGGAATGTGATTTTAGGAGAAGTCGCCGAACTCCGTGTTCCTGTTTTGACAAAATGGCTTAAACTGAAATCGTTTAATCAGTGTCTTTTTAGGCCAAAAAGATGGACAATATAATGTTTCTTTGAGGTGCGAATCGGCACCTAGTTTAAAGCTAGGAAGCCCTTTTGACTGAAGCGATTCTAAAGTAAATTCCTGGTTGGGGCATTTCCTCGTTAGATATGATTTAATATTGTTCTCAGTTGTTCCCGGTTTGCAACGTCCTATGTATATCCATAGTTTGTTTTCGGCAGCAGCAAATTCATTTTCAGTATCATTGTCGGCTGTTCCAACTATGTATTTAGTTTGTTTGTTATTATATTTTTTATTCCATACTAACTTCTTGTTTATGTTTTTAGGGTTCAGATTGCTTCTTGTATTGGTTTTTACTTGTTGAGTTTTTTGTTCAATTTTTTGTTCGATTACAGTGCTGCAGGAGTAGTGTGAATCACTGTCTGATATTTCCAAGTTTAATGCATTTTCATTTTCTTGTTCATAGTTGCATGTATTTTCACTATTATCAGTAGCATTACAGGCCGAGTTATATTTATTAGATGTTAGAAGTCTTATCAGATCAATGTTTGATTGACGAAGATTATCAAGGCTTGTTTTTAAATCTTCTACTTTTTTATCCAGCTCAACTAAACTGTCGTTAACAACTTGTTTTATTATTTGTTGAAATTCCATATTTTTGAATAGTTCTATAGTTTTTAATTCACTATTGTCACTTAGTTTTTCGATCTGGTTTTTTACCTCGGTGTTTATTTCATTCACTTTTTTCTCTATTTTGGATGCACTTTCATTAACTATAATTTTAATTACTTTTTTAAGCTCGTCACTTTTTAGTATTTCCATACCTGTGTCACTGATTTCACTCTTTTTCTGTTGTCTTGTTGTCATAATGAATTATGAACTTTGATTTTAATTATACGTGAACGATATGAAAACACGTCTGCTCGTTACCAGATCCACAACTGTAGAACTATCACTATCATTTAACACAAAATATATTACAATATAATTAATATATAATGTTGCAGCTTTAAACTAATATTTAATACAACCTCCATTAACTTCCAAAACACTTTTTAATCTTGTACTCATGGAGTTTGTTAAATTTTGCATATTATAGTTTTCCTCCAAAAAATTCCACTCGTTTTGAATAGCCCCAACTAGTTAATCTCTATTTTCAGGTCTGAACTGATGTGGTTAGGCATTCTTTATAAATATTAATTGAATATGAAGTTAAAATATGACAAAGACATTGACATAAATAAAAAATTTGACTGATGGACGAGCCACTGATTATAACTTAGTGACGATAATCTATTAGTGATAATTTATTAGTGATGCTGAAAATTCAGTTAAAAGTAATCCAAACAATGTCTGGACATTTATTAATTCAAAAAAGAACAGCACAG
Organism: Rhagium mordax; assembly: GCA_963680705.1. NCBI lineage: Eukaryota > Metazoa > Arthropoda > Insecta > Coleoptera > Cerambycidae > Rhagium > Rhagium mordax. The sequence goes on along the minus strand of OY796656.1, from coordinate 53,357,118 downwards.
CTATTCTATCCACAATGGTTAATAATAATATACAGTGTGACACACTTAAGATGAAGACACCCCTGTATTTAATTTATTTTTAGAAGTAGAGATTTGAATTTCAGTACAGAAGTAGAACTTAAGGAGCTGCATTTCTTACATTACTCAACTCAAATGTCAGGTGTAGCCTACTGCGACCTCGTGCATAGGAGACATTCTTATTATTTTGCGTCGCGTTGGAGATATCGAAAAAAGTTACTAAAAAAAGTTGTTCAGAATCTTATTTTAACCGTAACTACCGAGTTTCGAGACAAAATTCGAATTTTGAAATTTTTTGTAATTTTCACAAGTGTCACACTGTAGATATTGATGACTCTCAAGTGATAGTTAACACATTTGCCAGTTTTTTCTCTGACGCATATGTCACCTCCGGCCACCCTACAAACAATTCAAGCGCTGACAATGTGAACGTACTACACTTAATGAGCGTATCCGAATCTGATATTATAAGCGCAATAAAAAAAATAAAAAACAATATGTGCATGGGTCCTGACTTTATTCCAGCCTTCCTGATTAAAGACTGTGCAATAATCTTCTGTAATCCTTTAGTTACTATATTTAATCTGATATTAACCTCGGGAGTTTTTCCCGATGTCTGGAAACTGTCTAGGATTACCCCTATCTACAAAGAAGGTGCCATAAATGACTGCGAATTACAGACCCATAGCCCATAGCAACTTCTGTAAAGTTTTTGAAATTATCCTGCATAGTGTCATTTCACCACATGTCTGCAATGTAATTATCCCAGAACAACACGGTTTCATTCAGGATCGATCCACAATTTCCAACTTTACGTGTATCACACAATTTATTTCTGCAGTCGTTGATGAGGGAAAGTCAGGTAGACATCATCTACACTGACTTCTCCAAGGCGTTCGATAGACTTGACCACGCCTTGTTATTAAGGAGTCTTGAAGTTGGACTATACACAGGTCTATTAGATCTCTGCCAGTCTTACCTTAAGGACCGTTCTCAATTTGTGCAATATCGGGGCTTTAGATCTAATGCATTCCCTCAAACGTCAGGTGTTCCCCAAGGATCAATCCTGGGACCTCTTTTCTTCATAATTTTCATCAACAACATTACCAGTGGTATTAATGTTCATTATCTTGTGTACGCAGATGACCTGAAATTATATTGCAGGATTACTTCCATTTCTGATTGTGAGAATCTTCAGAATAATCTTGTGATCCTTAACCTTCCCCTTAATCCCAGTAAGTGCAAAGTTATGTCTTTTCATCGCAAGAAATCTGCAATTTTGTTTGATTATGTTCTCAGTAATGAAGTTCTCGAGAGGCCTGATTTCGTTAAGGACCTGGGGCCGCCTCTTCTTTGACTGTGAGCTTACTTTTTCACACCACATTGATACATGTTTGACTGGTGCATATAAAGTCTTGGTTTTATTGTTCGAAATTCTAAAGATTTTAAAAATATTTCAACTTTGCGTCAACTGTATGTCACTTTTGTGAGACCAAGGCTTGAGTATGCTTCAGTTATATGGAGTCCTATATACGCAACATACATAACAAGAATTAAAAGAGTTCAAAGAAGATTCTTCAAATCAGCAGTTTTTATACTAGATGGAGTCTATCCCATCAGAGGTACTCCACAAGAGCTTTTTCTTGAACGATTTGATTTGCAGAATCTCTTCACTAGACGAACAATGCATTCAGTGGTGTTTCTTTTCATTACATCATAAAGTGTGAATCTATCATATCGGAAATTAAATATCATGTTCCTAGAATTAATGGCAGGCATAACAGCTTATTTTTACTACCTAATGCACTGACTAATCTTATTACAAAATCGCCTTTATATCAGATGATAAATAATCATTGTAATGTTGAAAACATAGTAGATATTTTGCTTTGTAGTTTGAGTGATGTCAAACAATGTTTTTTCTACTACCAATCGTAAAGTACTAACTTTCCACACGCTGAAGAGTGCGTAAAGTTAAAAACACTTTACGCACTCTTCAGCGTGTGGACTAGTGCGTAAAGTAACATACTAAACAATTGCATACTATTAGAGTACCTATAATAATCATATCTTATTTTAAAAACGTTAAATGTGGTTATTTAATTTTATCTAGTCCACTTATTTAATATCACGGTATTATTATAAAACTCGTATATAACTTATTTTTCGGTATTCTTTAACAATAATGATTGAATTTTTTACAATTCTGAAGTTTCATTTATATTCTTGACATTGACATTAGACAAAGAAATAATAGACGATGAATTTCACTTATTTAAAATTAAGTGGGCTATAACAGTATTGTGATTTTTAAATGACATATGAAGTTTTGACGTAATAGGTAAGTTTTGACGTTTCACATTATTATTATAGAATTTAGGTCCATTTCGGTAGTAGAAAAAATATTGTAGACTCCGGCCGCTATAAGAATAAGCCACCAACGTCATCAAAGAATATCTGCGCGGTCGTCCATCGAAGTCCCGCCCTCTAGCATAAACGTATCATCATAATATTTTTAAAATCTGTTATTCGCAGCGTTGAGTTTGATAAATACACGTCACTACTTACTTTGTAGAAGCATAGTATCATCAAATCTAGCGCAGCCGTTGCAACGCCCCTGGCTTGGGATTCCCATTTGTGAAAAAATCTCACCTTACGCATATGTTGCATAAATAACTATTTTATAAACTGTGACAAAATGTATTTGCTGTCTTGTTTTTAGGCATATATTTTCCGTTTTTATTTCTTTCTTATTTTGGTTTACATTTGTAGTGTACTTACTGTGATGTATACTCTTTTAATTGTATTCTGATTTGTAACTTGTTTTTACTAATCCTGTAATTGGGCCTTAGCCCGTTGGATATTTTATTGCAATAAATAAATGTAAGGGTGAAATGTATTTTACTGGGCGATATTGATTGCATGATCAATAAAACAACTGAACTGAATATAAATACAATTTTATTGGTAATAGCAGCAGAGACAATCAGCAATCAGGATTGATTTATAAACTAAAGTTGTGAGGCTCCAGTAGGCAGGCATTGCAACACAGATTAATCCTCATTGGCTTATCATGGACTGGATACTCTGCAAAAGCAGTACAAGTTAGTATATTCACATAGGTTATCGGTACACACGCATATATGCATCTATATGCATCTATACACATATACAGCTTAATCAAACGGTAACTGGATGAACGCCTAATCAAGGTATGAGGTATCCATGCCCACTTGGTGAGGTATCTCTCGCTCTCAGCACCCTCGAGTTCAGGGAGGCTAGGCCACATCCTAAAAAATAAACAGGCGAGCGGTCATAGGCTCCACTCTCAGCACAAGCTAGAATTAATAAACCGGCGACCAGTCAATGACTATGGGTCTCAGCCTTTAAACAATACACAAATAAACCGACGACCAGTCAGTGACTATGGGTCTCAGCCTTTAAACAATACACAAATAAACCGGCGACCAGTCAGTGACTATGGATCTCAGCTTTAAACAATAAATAAATAAACCGGCGACCACTCAGTGAGTATTAAACAAATAATAAATAAACAATGCATCAACATAACAGGCACAGTTAGAAAGTCACATACACAGTTACATTACTGCTAGTGAACTGAGGACTTTTAAACCTGAAATAAAAGGGAGGAAACGTGTCGACAACGTTTCCAGTAACAAGTTGTAAATAAAGCGTATAAGCAGTTGCAAATTAAGAGCAACACATAATTCAAGAACAATAGGTAAAATGCATTAGCCACATTAATAAACTCACTTACTGCTAGTAAATAGAACCTCAGATCTATTGGTTATCATCAATCGCTAACAGCGTACTCCTTTTATCACCAACTGTTCCTTGATACACCCACTGGCTTCGAGGTTCACTACTAAACTACTTTATTATAACTGCACTAGGATACGTCCGCTTGGTTGAACAAACGGTCTACAACTGAATCGTCTGTACGTCTCCTTCGAACAAAAAGCCCGATAAGAAGTTATTCCATACAGCTTCTTTGTCCTAATAAATACGAGGTCGTCTATGTTATAATCGGTCATGTAAGCACACAAAAAGAAAAAAAGAAACGCGTCTCACGCCATCCCCTTACATAAATAAATATATAAATAAACAATCACCTATTATTACAAAGGGAAAATACGTCGTTGAAAATTTTTCGGCCGCGATAGCACGGAAAGGTGTCGATTTCGCGTCTACCGCACACGGGTTCGGGACGAAGTTTACGCGCAGATTTACGCTGCAAATCCATGTTCAATAAAAGGATACAGATAAAAACTAAAACTAGTACTATAGTACCCGATTTTAGACATATCGATATGATCGATATATCGATATATAGGAATATCGATATGTATATATATGATATATATTTAAATATCGGTATATCGAGTTATCGATATATCGAGTTATTTAGATATCGATATATCGATGTCAAGTTATCGATATATCGATATTTTTATCGATATATCGAAAAAAGTTCCCATCTCTAGTCCCAACCCGTGTTCGGTAGACCCACGGTTCCATACAGTAGAATTCCCATGTTCAGTTTGCCACCACGCGGTGTTGACACGAAAACGGGAATACGCGTTTAGCGCTAATGTTATTGGTGTTAAATCAATAGTGCACGATCTTAAACTTATCACACACTTGGTAGAGTCGTATTGTGGATCGTGGATCGTATTAAAAGTATTTAAATACTTTTCTAATCCTTCCGTTGATAATTTTTACAATATAATTTTTTATTACAAGTCGTGAACGGTTTGCTTGTTCAACGATTAGAGGAGCTTCAAGACTATTAAGACAATTCTGAAATTTTTGCTAGGATTCTGATATTTTTTCGGTTAAGTCTCGAATACAGCGATCTATAAGAAATACATCGCCAGGCTCAATAATTCCAAGCATCTTTATCTAGCAATTCGTTCAAGATAGATGCGCCATTTTTACTTTCATGATGAGGCCCAAAAACTTTAGAAAATTAGAGCATTTCTCACAAAATTTTGTATTAAAATATACGACTCGTCTAATACAACCACAATGCGGTGCATGCATGTAAGCGATTAGCAATCGGACTAAAAAGCGGAGCACACATAAGCGCGATCGCGACCACGATGACGATGGCGTTGGCGATTGAACGCGTCGTATTGAAATAAATGAAGCGGAGAACACATACGCGCGATCGCGATGGCGGATCGCGCTGGCGGTTCGCGATGGCGATAGCGGTGATCGCTGCAAACAAATATGTGCGGGTTCATTCAAACTTAGGGCGTATGTGTTCTCCGCTTAAATCCGCACATACTTATTGCGACTTCTTGGCGATAAAGTCGGGTTGTGCAGCGATCGTTCTCTTGGCAGTTTGCGATATAATTGCGTTGGCGGTCAGACGCTGCAGGTTACGTTGATCGCTGATCGCATGCAATAAATATGGATAATTTCACAGAAAAATTAATCGAAAATCGAAAGTATTAAAAAGAATAATGTATTGTCTAACTCTTCACATTCTGACTACAAAAATGTACGCATCAAAAACAAAGTATGGGTTGAAATTGTAAAGAACTTGAAATTAGGATTTACTGGTGGCAAGTGCTTGACTAATTAAAAAAAATATATTTTCTATTTTAAAATTAAATTACTAAAATAACTAACAAATAAATTGGCGATTGTAGATCGCCACTGATCGCAACCGCTCATACCCGTTTGCCTCTGAATGCGACAATAGAAATAGAATAGATTTTTTAAGTTTATAATCATTTTTTCTTTTACGAAATGCTTCAAGTCTTGCATAATTCGCATTATTAACACCATTTTTTGATCATTAAATCAGTTATTGCCTCTTCTGCTTGTTTGATATTAAAAAAGCTCATTTTAAATATTTAAAGTTGTGACACACAAATTTAAATGACGTTTTGTATGTAATTTTAAGTTATATGTGAAAGTCTTAACCTATACTAGAATTCCCGTTAGTTTTTAAACTTAATAAAGCGTAGCACTCACATACTGATTTATTTTTTTAAATAATTGTATTAAAATTTGCGGGAAGACGAGGTGTGTGGTGCAAAAATAAGCGTATATGACACGGGACTAAAGTGCCTTTTAATCCCTCATGTGAATGTTGACCTCGCTGGCGCTCGGGCAACAAACTTCACACTGAGGATTAAAAGGCATACTTTAGTCCCTTGGTATATAATATACTATTTCTTTCTTTTCTTATTTGGGATTTATCACCACATTTTTTAATATTTTGAAGTCTCAGATAATCTAAAGAAATATCTGGATTTAAAAAAAATAACATTTACGCTTGTGACTTAACGTCAAAGAACAGATAAAATTAATGATATTTCGTAGACGTTTTAGAAACTTGATCTGTTTCCTCTATCAATGTTAAGATTCCTTTTTATTTGTATATTATAATATAGTTATTTTTTTAAATCCAGGCATTCTTTTAGATTATATGAGACCACAAAATATTCAAGAATGTGGCAATAAAACCCAAACAAGAGAAGAAAGAAAATTAAACGATGTCACAAATAAATTTTAGACAAAAATGTTATTGCATAATATTTAAAACAGTTGTTTATTTATATTATGAATATTTCGAGGTGTTAATAAGTAAATACTTAGGTAGGTAGTGAATTTTTAACAATATTATATAGCAAGCATGCATACATAAATAAAAATGAACTTTCTATTTTAAACAGGCTTAGTTATTGTAATGCAGTGTAAAGTGTTCAGTTCTGTTCATATAAGCATATAAATCTCTAAAGATGCGTATAGACGCGAGCTGAACCATTCGTGAACCGCTTGTCAACCTAATTTGGACGGAGTCACGAGCCCTGAATGTGTACCACTCGTCAACCATTCGCGGTGATCCACCACCTGTCTGTTGGTCTTTTTGACGAACTGAAAGGAAATCGTTGCAGCAGTTTCGACGGCGCGCGGCGTCGTGGTAGGTTCGTGTGTTTTCAATGTTCCGAACAGGAGACAGAAAATCACGTCCTGCAAATTATGTGATGAATAAATAAATATTACTATTACAAACTGAGGACTTACTATTTCTTTTATTTTAATTCTGCAAACGCCAAAATACATATTTTAGTAATACTTTGTCGGGATGATGCAAAATTATTATTTTTTTAATGTTTTTTTTTTATTGTGTTTTTTCTCTTATCTCCCTGGATGCTCACAGTTTTTAGAAATACTATAGAGGAAATAAAATTTCTAAATAATTTATAATTTCAGAGAGATTTGTAATTCCTTATTAGTATGCCTCCGGAACCCTCTTAAGGGATGAGTACTGGATCTTTTGAATTTATTTTTAAATTAATTATTTAAAAAGTTAAGATAATAAATACAACACCCATTCTTAATATCAAACTATTGGTGTCAAATTCCATTTAGTAACAGGTGATAATACATGCTTACATCTTCGTAATGTTTTTATATTTATACTTAATTTTGTAACGACATTATTTTCAATGTTTAAATTAGTGGCTCTTATAGTTTCTAAGTGTTTAACACTATCCCACATATTCGCAATAGTGTCATTTAAAACAACATAATTGTTTGCACTTTCAATTACCTTATTAACTAAATGTTTTGATCTCACACGCATTAGTTTAGTTTTATTTGGGCTCAGTACCAAACCACCGAGCAAACCACTGTTTGAAGGAGAAAGGCTGAGGATAAAACACTAGATAATTCATTCAACATGTAGTGTATACAACAGATTAAATAGTAACTACTTTATTGTTCATCTTGGATAACTGATGCTTTATATTAAGAAAGACATTACCATTAATACGATCTGAAACGACACAAAATAAAGGTATGGAACCAAGTAAGGAAACCAGAAAAGCTGTTTTTCCGAGTGTTTTTCTTTTATGGAAGTAAAGAATCACTAAAAAACCTGCGATCGTTTAAATCTAATATATCAGTAGGAAAAATAGCGAAATAGCAACATTCTACGTTATAGAAAATGGCTCTAGATGCCTCCTTGGAAAATTAACGTCTATTGTTTTTGGTGTTCTTAGAATTGGTTTGTAAGTCAACGCTTAGGTCAGTTTCCGAAATTTAGGAATGCTGTGATATTCCAGTTGATGAGTCAGTCACACCTGTATGTCAACCATACAGAAGAATACCAATTCCTTTAGAAACTAAAGTGGAAGAAAAACTACAAGAACTGATAAAAGCAGATATTATAGAAGCCGTGAATGGCCCGGCGAAGTGGATTTCCCCAATGGTGCCAATTCTCAAGGAAAATGGAAAAATAAGAATATGCATAGATATAAGAAGAGCAAACCAAGCAATTGAACGAGAAAATCATCCATTACCAACAATGGATACTTTATTGCCACGCTTTAAGAAAGCACAATTGTTCTTCTGACTAGATATTAAAAATGCTTTTCACCAGATAGAAATATCTGAATTATCCAGGCATATCACAACTTTTATTACTAACAAAGATACATAGATAGATATTAGATATAGAGTTCAGATACAAAAGCCTAATGTTCGGAATATCATGTGGACCAGAAATATTTCGGAAGATATTAGAAATAATTTTACATCCATGCGAAGGAACAGTCAATTTTAAAGACGATATCTCGTAGTCATTTATGGTCAAGATGATGACACTTCAAGTATTAAAGGAAAATAATCTGGAAAATAATGTTCTTAATGGAAATAAACCGAGGGGTGCGTAAACTTTAAATATGGTGTACAACTCCGTCTTTAAATACATTTTAAATATTATTAAATATTTATTAAATTTTTTAAATACTTTTAAATATTAATTACTTTTTATTTAATACTTTAAATACTTTTTTAATATCGTTAAATACTTACTAAATACCGTTAAATACTTATTAAATACCTTTAAATACTTATTAATGGCTTTTTAATACATATTAAATACATTTAAATACTTATTAAATACTTTTTAAATAAGTTTCATTATTTTGCATTGGAATGTCTTCCGAAATGTAATTTTTTTTAAATATCTTTAAATACATTTAAATACCTTTAAATACCTTTAAATATTAATATTTTTAAATACCTTTAAATCTATTTAAATACCTTTAAATATCTTTAAATATAATTTAATACTTTTAAATGCTTAAATAATTAATTATGGTGTACACATGTTTTGACATTTGCTCACCCCTCGAAATAAACGCGTGTATAGAATAATCCAAATTGAATTTTTAGGTCATGAACTTTCACCAAAAGGTATCAAACTATTGGCAAATCATGTTAAAACTTAAAATAATTCAAAACTTCCGGGCACCGAAGACAGTTAATGAAATTCAAAGCTTCTTGGGTCCTCTGAACTGGGAGAATGCATTGCGAACCTGGCAACGCTGAGAGAACGTATTCGAAAACTATCACAAAAAATCGGAGAGGTAGAACGCCAAAACAAAAATATACTCAACAGGTTAAAAATCAGCCAAGCAGCAAAAAATAATTGGAAACAGGAGTTAACCGATTACTTGTTAATGCACAATAGCACACCTTACTCCACTACAGGGAAAACGCCTTCCGAACTTGGTTTTTGCAGGAAATTTAGGGACAAAATTCTTAGTTTGCTTATTCCAAGTTAATTGATCAATAACGATGACAAAAGACAAAGACAAAATAGAAAAATAGAAAGGGAAACAGTACAGTGACAGCATAGATTAAATATGTATAAGATAAACCATCCCATTCTTAGAATGCAAATGGATATTATACGGACCTTGTGCATTCAAAAAGTAGATGGCGCACCCGAAACTCCCAAAAATTTACTCTTTTCTGACTATTGATATCATTTGTTGAAGAACTATGTTTAAAACATAATGGCAAAAACACCCAAAGCTCTAACAATAAATCTTTAGCTACAAATATACATAGAAAAATACACTTTAAGATGCGCCATCTACTATTCGAATGCACAAGTTCCATATAATATCCATTTGCATTCTAACAATAGGATGGTATATCTTATACTTATTTAATATATGGTGGCAGGAAAAGAGGGGCACGAGAAAGTGACATACTGTTACGTTCGAGGTTACGTTCATTTTTGCCAGCGAACGTAATATGGTGTCATAGAACACAAATGAACAGTTTTTCAAGTGCGCTACTACCTTTAACATTAGAATTGTTTTAAATCTAATTTCTAAGTTTCAGATTCTCCAGGGGACTTCCACTAAACGACCTGCTGTCCCATTGCTCTTTATATGTCACACTCAGTATAGAAATACAGAATATTAATAATTAATGACATTTTAAACTCACTGAAATCCCCCATAAGTTCACCGCTCATACAATTAATTCTGTGTTTATTCAAACAATAAGTTAAGTTGGTATGCCTCCACATTAATTATAGCTTACGCATTATGAAATGAACATTTACTGTTGATCAATTTTACGCATTGAGTCATTTGAACTGTTGAATAAATTTAATTACCTGAACAAAATTATTATTGTCAGTAGGGTTTTTTAATTGGGCATTATAGCAGTTGGTACGACTGGTTATACCTACCTGAAGGTCATTTTGTTTTCGCGGTTCGCTTCGTTTCCGTGTCGCCTCGACTCGGCATAACTAATAAAGCTAACACATAACACTACATTAAAACTAAAACGAAAGGGCGTGCGCACGGCTGCTTAACTCAAAATCACCAAAAGGGTAATTAGGGTAATTTACTTACTAAACTCGAAGAACGGAAATTAGTACACAATAGTAACTCCGCGTACTATACGCCTAATTGTTTAGGGACAAAATCGGTGAGACATAATTGGGGTAAGTCATAAGCCGTTAGATCCAAGGAATACTAAATCCATTCTCTCGAGTTAAGGCTGCGTACTTAGGTACTAACAGACTAACATAACCTATAACCTATAAGACGTTAGAATACTTAATTTAATACTACTTATTTAGTAACCGATATCCCATTTTTCCCATTGCATGGAAAACATAACAAGAAACCGAAAACTCACGACACTCTATAATAGAAATCAAATTGACATTAATAAGAGTTTGAGAAAATCAAAAAACGAATGCATCATCATTCTCAAAACTCAAAATATTCATGACCAGCAGCTCGTAAAGTTTCAATAACTGAATAGCGTGCGGTCAGAATTATTAACTGCCACTCACCAATATCGTGACATTACCACCAAGTAAATACCAATCGGTATCACACCTCACAGGTACGTTAAACTAAAATCTGCCTATATAAGTTTATGGAGCTTTGAACTTTGATAGAATTACGTATCACGAAAATAAGCTATCCAACTGAAACGTCGGAATTAGACCCGTAATACTTTTTTAGATCAGAAACATGCCAGGAGCCCGCATCTGACCCATCTTCATTATTCGAAGCATACTAATTTTGATAATCGCTGGCGAATGGTACAAAGCACAAATTTGGGTGCTAATTTAGCAGAAAAATTTTTTGAAGCATCCGCCAAAACTTTATTTTTTTTCCAAACCTTATTACCTACTTCGTAAACTATATCTCTTCTACGAAGGTTATACGTTTTTTGGCTCTTACTATAAGAATAATGTAAACGCTGTACGACCGTCTCATACAGATCTGAAAGCTTAGATATATCATCAGCATATTTATTTCTATCGCCAGGGGCTAACTGAACACCTTCAGTAGATTCCACATGTCCATAAAAATCTCCTAAAATAGGGACCTTGCGGCCGAAGTTTAAAAAGGTAGGAGGAAAACCAGTTACTTCATGAGTAGCTGTCCTGATCGCGTGAACAACCCGATAAATTTCCAAATCCCAATCCTGATGATTATCTTGAATAGCTCCGTATTGCAGCACCTATATGGTATAGTCTGTGCGGTACACCCGGCAAATAGGGTAAAATGTAGCAAATTGGGTTAAAAGCAAAAAACTCGGCACAGTTGTTGTGTAGGGTATTTTAAGTGATTTGACCCGCAGCACCTAAAATTTCAGTTTTACCTCCTTTTTTATAAAGGGAGTTAAAATTTTCTAAAATTCAATGTCAACGTATTAGATAAAGTTCGGTGTCATTTCCTAATAATTCATGGGTAAGCAACTTACAAAATTATTTTTATTTGAACCCTTTATATGCTCCGGTCGCTCCGACAATGACTTGTGATGTTTAATGACAGTAACGACTGATAACAAATCAACAAATAATTAAGTGGGAATAAACAATTTCTTAGGTACCTACCTATTTATTTTAGATTTATTAGAAAATAATTAATATAGGTAACTATCGAGGTAACTATTTAAACTATTCAATAGCATTGAATATAGGAATTATAAAGAAGCGACACCTAACGTTTTTGAACGAGGCTGATGCGGGCTTCGAACTTTACACGGCGTTGTGCAAATTGGCTGCGAAAGTTTCAGCTGATTTGCGCGATGTCATTGGTAAAGAGAGACCTTTATTTAATAGCGATGTGTGACGTGAAAGTAACGTCGATCACCACAGCGTGGCGCTAGCATTGGCGCCTTTATTGAATGGCGGTAGTGTTGTACCATATGAATGTGTTATTGTGTATTTTCGGGTATTGTTTTGAATAAGTGAAACCTTTTTTAATAATGACATAATGGCATGCCATGACTAGGGCTGGGAATTTTTATCGATATATCGATAAATATCGATAGTTATCGATATATCGAATAACGATATTTGCGATTGGAATTATCGATATATCGATAAATATCGATATATCGATAGTTATCGATATATCGATATATCAATAAATATCGATATATCGATAGTTATCGATATATCGATAGTTATCGATATATCGATAGTTATCGATATATCGATAGTTATCGACATATCGATAGTTATCGATATATCGATAGTTATCGATATATCGATAGTTATCGACATATCGATAGTTATCGATATATCGATTATTATCGATATATCGATATATCGATAAATATCGATATATCGATATTTAGCGATATTTGCGGTTGGAAATAATAACACGTGCTAAATACTTATCGCCTTATTCTGCGAGTTCAGTGAAAGAATATGATTTTATTTTATTGTGCGCGCTCGGACATTTAATAGCCTAGAAACTTTATTTGTAAAATTAGGTGACATAAGTATAATACTGAAAGACAAATGTTCTACATAAAATTCAGCAGTTTTCTTGGTAAAATTACTTTGCCCATGACGCTTGTGTGAATTCTGTGATGCTTAAAAGAGCATTATAATTTGTAAAATAAGTGTAGCGATTATTCTGGAAATTTTTATCGATATATCGATAAATATCGATATATCGAATAACGATATTTGCGATCGGAAATATCGATATATCGATAGTTATCGATGTATCGATAGTTATCGATGTATCGATAGTTATCGATATATCGATATATATCGATAGTTATCGATATATATCGATAGTTATCGATATATCGATAAATATCGATATATCGACATATCGATATATCGATAACTATCGATATATCGATATTTATCGATATATCGATAACTATCGATACATCGATAACTATCGATATATCGATAATTATCGCGATATATCGATAATTATCGATATATCGATATATCGAACTTATCGATATGTTTTCAGTTATCGATATTCGATAACAAATTTTCAATATCGCCCACCCCTAGCCATGACTGTGTGTACAAAAACTGTTTAAATAATAACAGACTTAACAAAAACATTAGTTTTTTTAAATTTTCTGTATCTGACCCGAAACGAACTGAAGAGTGGCAAAAAAATTGTGGAAATATAGACATTGCCTTAATGGACAATGATGAATTAAAATTTAAAACAATATGTGAGCAGCATTTTTCACCAGACGTTAAATAAAAACGCCAAACGGAAGTTATTGTATAAAAATGTCGTTCCTTTACCATATATTGAAAGAGGTAAACAAAAAGTGAGGTATACTGTAGTTTCTCTGAAAAATTCCCTAAAAAAAGTTGAAATCGCATTCGGTTCATTTAGGTGTTTACATGCACATATAGGGTCTTTCATCTTTTATTTATTTTACGGGATGTTATTTTTAAACAGATTGATGATCGACGTGTACAGACAAAAATTTTCATATTTGATGACAGCTATTATAGTTTGTTCTTTACAAAAAACAAAAAACATTGAGATATTTGATACGTTAATATTTAGATTTAACCCATTTTTAGTGGGTTAGTTTTGATTTGTCAATGTGTATTTAACAATGTTATTTCAGTAGGTACCTATATTAGTGTGGCCAGATTTTGACAATATACAGGGTCTGTCACTTAAAACTGTCTCAGTCCAATTTTTTTAAATTTTTTTAGCAACGATCTTTTCCAGTGCAACAATTGCAACAAATTGTAAGTTAAACTTCAATGTACACTGTACAGGGTGTCCGAAATTGCTTAATTTTGGCTGGTTTTCCTATTTCCAGACCAGGTAGAGAAAAACTGACATATGAGTCTAGAGTTCGATTTTTGTGAAACGCCGATTGGTGAAAACCACATTTCGATATCTCTAACCGTTTCCGAGATATCGGCAAAAATTGACATTTTACAGATTCCTCAACTTTTTTATTTGTGGATATTTTTTCAAACGGTAAAAACTTTCTACAGGCACTTTTTGACGTAGAATAAGATGCATTTGTGAAAAAAAATATATCGCTTTTCGATTGTTTGATATCAAAGCTAACTTTGTTATTTCAAATGGAAACCATAGTTGGCTGACTTTAGAAAAAAGGAAAAAAAATAAGCTTTCCAAAAATATGTATGCCATGATATGTCTAGTCATCCTTGCTGCCAATATAACACATTTCTCTTTAAAAATGACATATATTTTAACATTAGAAAAAAAATTTTCGGAATCTGTAAAATGTCAATTTTTGCCGATATCTCGGAATCGGTTAGAGATATCGAAATGTGGTTTTCACCAAACGGCGTTTCACAAAAATCGAGCTCTAGACTCATATGTCAGTTTTTTCTACCTGGTCTGGAAATAGGAAAACCAGCCAAAATCAAGCAATTTGGGACACCATGTACAGCGTGAGTCAAATTCGATGCTCACTATTGGGATCTCAGAAACGATAAGAGATAGAGATTTGGTTAAATGAGGGCGAAGTTGCGCAATTTTATATCCAATAATATGCCATGGTATATAAATCGGAAGTATAACTTATAAAACAGATAAAAAAAAGTTATTAAAAAAATGTAATGAATGGATTTAATCACTTAAAGACTTAGTTTTAGTTTTGGAACTGGAAATATTGTTGAAATTAACGAGTGTCATATATCGTCGGAATCAGGATGAAAAATACTAATGAATTAAGGAAAAACAATATCAGGTCCGTATTTCAAAAAACAAAGTCAAGCGTGGCTGGCGGCGATTTGACGAAACATTATTGGGTATAAAATTGCGCAACGTCGCCCCCCATTGAAGCAACTATTACTTCTTCGAAGTCTCCGAGTCAAGCACTTAAGAGAGACACTTTAATGACGCATAACGTACACTATTTTTCCGAAACCGCTTTTTAAAAACCTAAAAATTTAATGCACAAAAAAAACGTCACACTGGCAATTTGCTTCACTTGTGTCTACAAAAATAAATATAATATAAATCATTAGTTTCCAGCTAACACAAGGCTGCTCCTGGGACGTCCCAAAAACATCAAGCCAGAACATTTGAAACATCCCAGGGACATCCCAAAACAAAGTAGGGACGTCCCAGCGCAAGCCGTTTGGGACTGTTCAGGATATCCCTGTCACATCCCAACAACGTCCTTTCATGTCGTGTTTGGACAATATTAGGACCTAAGGACATGCTCTAATAGCATACCAGATATAAAACCTACATCCAACTGGATTCAAAATAAAATACTAATTGACAATGAAATTATTTCCACAAACACCAAAAAGTTTATTACAGGCGACGAGCTTGGCCAACATGGCATCATTGGCAGATGCTTAAAACTGTTTATCACCTCCCAATGATGTCAACTTGGTTGGCGAAATGTGGGTCAAGTTCAGTATAATAAGTATTTGAGGATCTACTTCAGTGTCAATGTCGCATCAAAAGTTCAAATAACCCTTTACAGGAAAACTGAATGAAGCGTAAAAGAATACAATAATCAATCTGTAAAAGACCACTTAACTTTTAACAAAACACCAGACCAAAAAGACATCAAACACCAAACAAAACATGCACGCAGCCATATTGCTCTTCCTCCTTCTTATCCTTGCCCTGGATTGGTTCTGGCAGTGAATGTGCGCATACGCTGAACAAATGGCAGTGGCTTGCACACGCGTAGAGCTTAGTCCGTTACATTTATTAAGCGGCGGCAAATTTAAAATATTTGTGTACCCAACAGAACTTGAAAATTTGTTTACCAAAAGTTTATTTTGCTTTATCACAGAAGAAAAACTTTTAATAGTAATTCTAATATTATACATAATACCAAACATACTGAATATCAGATTAAACGATTAAAAATTAGATTGTTTCCACATTTTTATAATTATTCTACTCTTTGTTTTTGTTGAATGATTCCTGATATAATATTTATTTAATAAAACCATTATCACTCCAAAATAACAATATTTTTAGGTTTAAAAAATAGTTTTCAATATTTTCGACCGTCAATTGTGATTGGGCATGTGCATTTTACATTTGTTTTTTTATAAAATACCTTACCCAGAATAATATCCAAGCCCTTAAGTCCTTGGGCCGTTAGCCTGGGTTGTTTGACTATTTGGGACATCCCAAGGATTTTCTTAGTCTTAGTATAACTCTACAGGGACGTCCCTGACGGTAAGTCCCAGGGATGTTTCCGTGGGATATTTCAGTCCTTGGGACGTCCGAGGGATATTTTGCCACGACGATCCCATATGGAACGTAAAAGCTCATATATGGACATCCCACGGACATTTTGTGCTAACTGGGTTTCCATGTAACTATATGGGTACATGGTTTTTAGTTTCTAAATAACAGTTTCTGTTAATATAAAATGATTTAGATTTAATAGTTTCTAGTTTCTTAAAAGATTCTGATAATATAAAATAATTTAGATTTATTTATTTTGAAAGTACAAATGGCATAAGAGTATTGAAAAGTGACATAAGAGTATTTAAAAGTGACATTAGTGTATTGGAAAACACTACTTTCGCTCCGCAAATAAGTCGAAAGTAGACGCTTTCTTGACGGTTTGGGAAAACATTTTTTTTGACACATTTCACATATCTGACGTGATTGATATTTGTTTAAAAGAGTCAGTCTATATTTTATTCTAAAAATTCATAGGCTTTTTACAAAGAAATTCAGTGAAATATTTTTTTGTTTTTTTTAAACATATTCCTGTTTCCTAAATGTTTTTTTTTTTAATTGGAGAACATATACATACCGTATTTTAAGGATACTTTGTCTTTCAAACAAATAAAATTAAGTACATAATGTTAATTAAAGTATTTTCTTACTACACTAGAGATATTACATAAAATTTACATTATTTCATTTATTATATCAAAGATCAAGAAATGAGCATTTATGTAGATTTGAAGCCAAATGATTCATCGCGTTATCTCAAGCCGAGTCGGAGCAATACCACCTTGGCAAGACAAGTGTCGGAGTGTCGCTGCGTCCTGTAACTTGAAAATTGAACTAAAGAAAATACGAGTTAAACATTAAACATAACTTCTCATAAACACCGCTGATGGCGTCTCAATACAGCAGCAGAGTATTATGGTCATTGCGGTGTGATCAGGGTGCGGGGTAACGGATTAGACAGAGAAATCAGATAATGGATAGAGATACAATAGATACTCGGGTTTTCTCATATTCCTCGCGCTTCTTTTACACTCCTATATTCAATGTCAATAGCTATTTGTATTACTAGGGAGGAAAGTGCCAGTTTTCCTCCCGTGGGTGAAGTTGCCCGACGCGAAGAGGAGGGCAGTGATCACCCAAGGGAGGAAAAAGCACTTTGATCCCGTGTAATACATATGATTTTTTCTCCTACCTGTATAATTAACTTATACAGTGTGACACACTTAAGATAAAGACAAACCTGTATTTAATTTATTTTTAGAAGTAGAGATTTGAATTTCGGTACAGAAGTAGAACTTCAGGAGCTGCATTTCTTACATTACTCAACTCAAATGTCAGGTGTAACCCCAGCCTACTGCGACCTCGTGAATAGGACACATTCTCATTATTTTGCGTCGCGTTGGAGATATCGAAAAAAGTTACTAAAAAAAGTTGTTCAGAATCTTATTTTAACCGTAGATACCGAGTTTCGAGACAAAATTCGAATTTTGAAATTTTTTGTAATTTTCACAAAAGTTCGAAATTTTTGTCAGTTTTCACTAGTAAGCCATAGAAACAATTAATATTGTTAGAATTAAAAATAAAATCATGAAATAAAGATAAACTCATAACTCATGGCTATTTCATCCATTGAGATAGAATATATCTCAATGATTTCATGAAAATAGCACATAACCTTTACTACTAGACAACCAAAGATCTATATGTCTCTTCCTTTTAACTGTTCTGTGATCTGATCGAAATCGGTGAACTTTTAACAAACCCAATGTTTTCATATGTTGTCTTACCAGAAACATGTTTATGGTTTTAAGTCAACTGTTGTGTCGGCTGAACGCGCCCATTGATTTATTCAATGACAGAATCCAAGGGTTTGGTGACACAGATATTATGAAAGCTAATGACTGTTGTTATCATAATTTATGTCTCTCGAATTATTTGCGTCAAGAAAATCTGAAAAAAAAAATCGGTAACAATCTCTGAAATATTTATAAAAATTCTTCCATATCTAGAGAATTATTTAGTCAAGAAAAAATTCTCACTGTAACGGAAATTAGAATTGTTTTTACAGAGAAGCTAAACTGTGGAATTTACATTGGAATCCAAACTATTCGACATCTGATGATGTTACATACAATTCAAAAACAGTTCGAGGGTAAAGTTGGTGTTTCCCATATTGTGATGCCAAATTATCTACCTACGTGTGTTCCACAAAAATAATTATTAAAGGCTTGGAAGTACCTACAATTTTAAATTCTTTATGATATAAATGATTATAATTTTAAAAGGGATATTACTCGGGATATTATATTGTGCCGTTCAAATCAAAATTCAATTGAGATTATCAAAAAATATGCCTCAAATATTATTCCAAAATTTTGATACAATTTCTTTGTATGGCTAATGACAGAGATGACAAAATAAATTTTAGCGAAGAAGGAAAAATGATTTTAGACGTCAAAAATGAAGAGAAACTGTTAAATATTTGCTAAGATAGCTTATTTACTGCAATTGAATTAAAAACACTTAAGCATGTAGCATTAGCTGTGTAGTATGTATACAAGGTGATTGGGGAATATTTTACCTGCAGATTCTATAGCGAAAAATACTAATTTTTGTTTAATAACTGGGGGTCAAATATTAATACTTACTGAGATATAGGGTGTTAAAGTTATGAAAATAATTCAGTAACGTTATATTTCAGTTATTTTTTCACACATAAACATAAAAGTCGGTACAATTAGGTTTTTTGACGTGTGAGAAAATCGAATATGTTATCATTTTTGGTGTATCGCGTAGAGGGAGCTACGTAAGCTATCTTGGTTTAACAGAATCCGTCATACCTTTTTTGTACTTAGTCTCGTACTTAATTCATTTATAATCTCATTGCAAATCATTATTTTTAAACAAAAAAGGCATAGGTACTTGTTTTATCGTCATAAAATGCACCCCTATCAAGATATTTACATTTTAGAAAATCTTGCGCACTTATAAACAAACATCCTGATTAGTTAAAAGGTAAGTGCTAAAAATGTTTAACAAAGTGTGCTATGGAAATAGTAATTGAAACATACATACCTATTAGATATAAAAAATAAATACCATTACTGAATTCTTTTATTATAACTTTAACACCCTGTATCTCAGTAAGTATTAATATTTGACCCCCAGTTATTAAGCAAAAAATTTATATTTTCCGCTATAGAATCTGCAGGTAAAATATTACCCATTCCTTATGAATCACCCTGTATATATTAAAGCAAACGAGGTAAGTCCTAATAAAGTTAACAAGTAGACAGTTTGGTTAATTTTAAATTACTAATGGGTTTATCCTTGATTGATTTAAGCCTCTTATCGCTACCTTAACCTCATTTAAGTACATCGATTAGAGAGTTGAAATCATATATAGAATTAATTTTTATAAAATTATATTAACGGATGTTATATTTACATAACAAAAATAGAATAAAAAAATTGGTACAGGATTTTCCAGTTTCTACAAAATTTAAGAATGAGTGCTGCGGAGTGCTGTTACGTCTGTTGACAGTTATTGACAGATCTGTATTGTAATATTACCGTACAAGTTTTAAATATAACTGTACAACTTTAGTTATGACTTATTTACCAGCCTACTTTTGCATATGTAAACAAAGGATTAATTTCCTGAAACCGATAAAATAGTTTAAATAGGCAAACGACGAAGGCCCCCATGAGGCCAGTTCAGTTCCGCCCTCATACATCCTCGACTAAGTTAAATAACTTTAGTGAAAACAGCCAACAACTAGTTGATTTTAAAATTATTTTCTCTAACACTATTTTAGAAACTACACATGGCTTTCGACGAATCAAAGCTGTTTATCCACATATTAGCGCAACATCAAGTTTATTGCTTCGGTTACTATGGCCACGTCTAACAAATAAGGTATTTGTTTCTGGCTTCTCATATGACGTTCTCAAACTTTCAAATTACTTATAAAAATTAACCTCGAAATTAACTAAACGACATTTTGTAGAAAAAAATTTCAAGTAGTGATAATTTCTCAAATCTTTTCAGAGAATGTATAGTCTACAACACGTTTAGTATCGAGTTTAGTATGGCATATTTCACAGTCGCAAACCGTAGTCCTCGTGTAGAACATGTGCCATTCTAAAACTCGTAGAATTATACTATACTGTCTTGATTGTAACGAGCCGATTCTCTTTATTTCTGCGCTAAGTTCGTTGAGTTGATAGGAAACATTTTTTTGCTAGGACAAAAAATAAAAAAGTTAAAGGGGGCAACAAAATATTTCGTCAATTCTCCTGTACATTTAAAGCGTTCATTGCAGGTCAGTGTACTATCTCGTCTGCCTAGGGCGAATAGAGTGTAAAATGACAATAAATATAAAATTTAAAAAGATACACTGTAATGGTGCCTACTTTCTCTATTCTTACGTAAACTTTTTAGACGGAAAACTCGGGCGCCAATTCCTTAATTTTTAAGTGCAAGGAACAGCACTTTTTGGCTCTCCTATTGGGAGAACAATCCGGTGTAGCGAAACAGTTGAAGATATGGAATGTCCGGGGGTCGTGAGCTGAAGATCTAATGGACTTCGACCATTGCTCAAACGGGTTAATCAGAAATAAATGAGGGAAATAATAACTCGTGAATTTTACCTCTTTATACCATCGTATTTATTTAGCAACGCATTAATGAACAAATCAATTAATTCTAATATCTCAGCGACTGTATAGTCGAGTATGTACACATTTTTAAAACGATAATAAACAAGCAAGCTGGCAATCAAGAATCTTTACGCGTGAACACGATTTTATTTCGGAATTTTGGATAACCGGGATTTGTTTTCGCGGCTTGAAATTATTTCGTACGGCAAGCAACCTGAGAGTTAAACAGGATGTATTATGAACGGCGGGCAATCGGTTAGCTATAGATATTTTAGTCTATACTGGATGTTTTAAAATACGGCGAACTACTGCCACAAACGTAGAGCTATTTATCAATGACTATTTTGATTAACGTAGGTTTTCCGGTAACCTTTATGCATTGAAGCTTTATAGATGGCCCAAGTGAACAGATCTAACCAGCCGATGCATATTATATTATAAAACGAACAATAAGATCTCTGAATATCTATACTTGACTGAAGGCCGAGGGGTTAATCGCTGTGAAATATGGTGTACATGTGGCTTGAAGTACCTATGAAATACCTTGAAATACTTGAAATACTTGTGAAATACTTGTGAAATACCTGAAATACTTGAAATCTTTATGAAATACCTGAAATAGTGGTGAAATACTTATGAAATACCTGAAATATTGCTGAAATACGTTTGAAATACTTGAAGTATTAGTGAAGTATTTATCAATTATGTACTCTAAATACTAATACAACGCATTTGAACACATTATGTCATTGTTGTGTGTGTACGGAGCGATCAGAAAAAACTCATAAGTATACTGATTTTCTTACGACTAAAAATACTTCTTAAAATTTTGGTCACGTTTTCAAGATTTGGTACCACTGTGCTTCCATAGAAATCACGTCTAGTACGACAAAGTCACTTCTCGCCGAGCTTCTAGCACATAATACACAAATAGCTATTTCATAACATCTACATAGAGTGCTATAAAATACAGATATGGCACGTATACTATATTTACAAGATTTTATCTGCAATCTGAATCTGAAATAAAATGCCCGCCATTTTCAGAACGATAGACGTCAAAATTGCTCTTTTTCGTTTACTCCTCCAGAACCGAAAACCGGAGCGGGACCGTGCAATTCACGTTGTAGTTCCAAGTTGGACTCTCTACCTTGGATTTCTAGGAACGCGATGTTATTTCATTTGGAAATAGTGTTTGAAGTTTCCGTGTTTTTGCAATTTTTTTGGTTTTGAGGGACCGGCCAATCGATCTGCCAATGTTATATCTTGTTATACATGTCTCCCTCAACATTCTCTCAAGAAATAGGCCTTAACTAAATAATCACTGAAAAATATCACCAGCTCTCCTACTAAAAGTATAGTATTCAACTCGTGGTAATACTAAATAACTCACTTGATGAATTACAGCTCTCGCCTTCGGCTCGCGTTGCAAAATTCATCGGCCTGTCGAGTTATTTAGTATGTTACCACTTGTAGAATAATATACTATTAGCGTCACTTATAGTAATTTTTCCAAGGATTTCGAAAATTTAAAAAAAAATACAATTGAAAGTCAAATAAAAGTGAGAAAAAACAAAGCAATGTTTTTAAACGGAACGAACTGTATGTTTTTACAATTAAAAAAAAATATATTTAAATTCTCTTTCCAAAAATATGACATACACTGACGACCAAAATTAACGCACCACCCAAAATTTACATAATAAAGAGCGAAGCTAGAAAAACATAAATTTTTAAAGGTGTCTGCCATTTTGATTTTTTCATGTCTAACATTTTAAACTAAAGGTTTTGTAGCCTACTAAATTGCCTATCTAATGACGCCTCGAATGACGCTAAGTTTATTCCAATAGGTTAATTAGAAAAAAATGGCATCCAAGAAACCAAAATTTTTGATTTTTTCCCCACTCAGTATATCTCCTTTAATAGCAAAGATAAAAAAGTGTACCAAAAAAGTAAGAAGTTAAGAAAAGATGAAGATACAATTGGGTCTGAACTGGAGTTTAATTTTGCCACTGGCGATTCCCACAGGGTGTTTTGAGTTTTTGAATAATAATATTGATGTATTGTTACGCCTTATATTCCGAGAAATAATAATTTTTACTTAAAATTGGCATGGCTATATATTTATTTCAGAAGAGTTAACTTACAAAACAAAACAAAAAAATTAAAATCAGACAAACTCTTTAGAAAAAAATCTAATTCAAAATCATGGTAAATTTTGGGTGGTGCGTAAATTTTGGTCGGCAGTGTATACACGAATGGAGTTTGGAAGAGGAAAAACTTTTTTACTTGGCGATTTACGAAAAAAAGTCTGTCATTATAATGAATTATTTACTTATCCTAAAACCGTTAAATACCTAGGTAATCAAATTTTAATTTTCCACGGATGAAGTCAAAATATCTTTGTTTGATGATTTACAAAAAATTTTTATCAGTAATAAAAATATGCATGTTTCAGAGACCCCCCAATTACCTACGTATTTAAATTTTAGTTTATTATACAACGCTTTGTTTTTTTACCACTTTTATTTGATATTCAATTATTCTTTTGTTGGTATTTTTTTAAATAATTGGAAAAATACTATAAGTTACATTAAACATTTTTTTTTATTTCCAAAGACAAACCCACAAACGTTATAAAAATCACCCTGTCCTATACCTACACTTAAAACCCTTAAAATTATTTGTTGTTTTTATATGTTGAAATATTCATAAAATATCTGAAATGTTGATGGAATAATTGTAGTACTTACAGTACCACTGAAAAACCTTAAATACTTGTGAAATTTCTGAAGTAGCTGTGAAATACTTGAAATATTGGTGAAGTACCTGAAATACGTGCGAAGTATCTGAAATACTAGTGAAATACTTGAAATATGAAATATGGTGTACACAATTTTTCCCAGCGAATAACCCCTCGCTGAAGGCAGTACCTACGGATTGTAGCGGACCACGGTGTATTCTTACCAATATTATATTCAAATAAGTGTATTAATTTAACTTGGAGCGGCGGCGGTTACGGACGGAAAACGGTGAATGCTTCGGATTGATCTGCAATTGATGACTGTCAATCGGATCTGATGCGGCGGAATGTCTCGGACTAAACCTGGACTGCTGCGGACTTTCTCGGACTGACCCCGGAGTGATCGATCCTCTGGCCTTTTATTACTTTTATGACGTATCTAGATGGCGTGTTAAAGGGGCGGTCACCGACTTGAAATGAAGAACTTACAACGTTACTTCCTGAGGTCGAGCGCATTATGCAATTAACAGCATTAATTCGGGCCATCAATAACCGGAAATGCGTTACTTGCAATTTCTAGACTATGTTGCAAAAAGAAACGGATTAAGACGGACACGGATTAATATTTTAACGGGTTTTAGTAACTAATGATTTTTGTTTCCGACTCGGTCATTATTTATAATAATTCTCGGAGTTTACTTATACGGGGGATTGTCGAAAATTAATCAATTAATTATTTGACTGCTTGCTTACCAGCGGGCTTTTTCACAACTCATTACTAACTTAACTAAAAAGCGGCGGCAGGGTGTACCCAAGTGACGGTAATATTTAAAGCAAAACGGACATTCCTTGATTGGAAAAAATCACTTCGTTACAACACAAGCCCAACAACAGCAAGTAGGTATATAAAAGCAAATTAATTATGTCACCATATAAATCACGAATTTCGATCAGATCATTTGTTACTTCTAGAGAAAAACCCGAATACTCTTGTTTGGCGTAATCTTGGCTTGAGGTGAACATCACGACAAGATGACCGAAACTTCCAGATTTCAAAATAATCAGCGCGGAAGAAAACCTTTCCTACAAATCATCAGCTACATGCCTTGGCATACAAATATCGGATAATTGTAGTTTTTTTTTCTAAACAACTATTACATAGGTATCTTGTTACAACAAAATACTACATTTGTCTGCAATGTTCTCTTTCATAAACATATTGTGCTATTGAATGAGGTACTGAAAATATAGTTTAACAATTCGACATTTTGACCAACGAATTAACATTAGTTTACAGACATTATATTTATTTACTAACCTGTATGTGTTCTTTGGTGAGCCTTAAGATGTGAACTTTTGGTATAAATTTTTTTACATCCGAGAAATTGGCACTTGTGTATTCTTCTCTTCGAATCTGGTGAGTGGTCTAAGCGGGCATGGTGTTTTGTTGAGCTGGACAAAGCAGAGGATGAAAGAGAACTTGTTGGTATTCTGGGCACTACAGATATATACCTAGTTAATCCTGAAGCCCGCACTCTCACTATTGTATTCCTATGTCCATTACTTATACGAAGCCCGCATACGTCCAAATCACTGGCACTAGAACTTCCGTTACTGTGACCTCGACCTGATTCCGGACTAGAAGGAGGAGTTAAAGTTGTGGAATTTCTTGTAATCAAACGTAACCGTAAAGCATCAGCCACATCAGTTTGTGCCCGATTTTCGTAAATGTCATCATCATCTTCTTCATCATCATCTTCGTCATCTATGGGTTCTTGTTTCACTAAAACGGCACAAGATAGAGCTCCATCCCAGGAACCTGGTGAACTCGCTGAGCTCAACGTATCGAAATGACGATCACTAAAATCCTCAATGCAGTTAACTTCATACCATGTCCTATTAATATCTGTTGGTAACTTTTTGTAAGGCTGCATTTTTGGTTCATCTTTCAGGTACCGTTCCATTTCGTAACATGTCTGAAACAAATATTTTTATTATAGGATTGAATAGAATTCTTCAGATATCAAAGAAAGTTACAGTCGTCAACAAAATATACAAATGATATAAATATTGTTCGTAATAAAATTAATATTCTAGAAGAACATTTTTTACATTTCTTTTATGTAGGACTGAAGACTTTAAATTAACAGGTAACTTATTAAGAACTTTAATTACTGTGCTTTAATGCTATAAAACCATTTTCTTTTGAAAATCTATATAGAGGTAAAAATGGTAAATTGTTATTTCTTGCGATGTACCGATACCGTTCATCCTGTAGCTCAATATCATTCCTGCCTTTCACAAAATTAGGATATTGTAGTACAAACTATATTTGCTTAACTTATAAAGTGTATTTATTACCTGATAGTGTATAAATTTCTTGGTTAGTATTTTATTTTCGGATGCATAATTAGGTGTATTTATTAAATTAATATATTATTTTTGTAATACGGAATATGAAATGTTTAATTTTACCTTGTATTTCTAACATGAAAGGTTTTATTTGTGATCAATTTTGTCTTATTACTAAACATATAGAGGGTGATTCGTGAGGAGAGGGTCGTACTTTACCAAAAGATAGAGAACATTGAGATGATCTTAAATCCCCATTATATAGGTACTCGTCAAAATTTGCTTCGGGACACCTTAAAATTGATCAAGATTTATAACGCGGTAAAACTCTCAAATAAATATATATGGATGTGTGCCAGGTTTTTAGCGTTTTAAAGCAGACACATAAAATAAACAAATTTTATAAAATTCTAATATATAGGGTGTTTGGTTAACGCTGTGCAAAAGATAAAAATTGACTGAAAAAACAGTCATTTGTTTAACACCCTGTATCAACAAGTTTTTGTAACTTTATCTTAAAGTTAAATAGGTAAGATGAAAGCCAATTAGATTTCCCTTGAAACGCTAAAAACCCGGCACTAATCCATACATCTTTGACAGTTTTAGAGCGATATAAATCTTGGTCAATTTTAAGGTGTTCCGAAGCAAATTTTGACCAGTTATAGTAATGACTAAAACGGCTCCGTTTACGAAATACAGGGTGTTTTATATTTTTTGAAAGAATTCTCTTTTCGCCATATATCTGTAATACGTAAACGGAATCCAATGAAATTTTGTAATTTGGTTACAGTACTCATTCATCATCAAATGCCTGGGATCTTAATAAAGTATCAGGGCCGGACTCATAATAAAAATGTTTTTAAATTATTCCTAGAAAATAACACACTGTATACTATTTATACATTTATACCTAGAAAAATACAAAATCCCATAAAAAATATTTTGGCACCATTTCATTGTTTAAATAAAAAAATTAAATTGATGAGGATTCAGTTTTTTTTTAATGAGAAATAGAGAAACAAAAATCACTCCAGTTAATATATATTTTGTTTGCTCTCTATTTGCACTACCTTTTATTCACAATATACCGGGTGACCACGAGAACCGGCCCAAGCTTATAGCTCTTTTATTTATGAACCAACTGTTTTGAAATTTGGATCATACATGTTTAAAAGATTTATTTTCCAATTTAGTGACATGTATATTCAAAATGGCCGACTTCCGGTTTCGACGGAAATAACATCAAATTCGATTTTTTAAATGGAACACCCTGTATATTTTATTATTTTTGGAATCTACGGACCAAATTCTATCTGATCACGTTGCAAAATTTGCATTTTCTCAAAAACAATTTTAAAATTTGATTGTGACTTGGGAAAAATATATCTATGTATCTCCATTCTGTTATTCACACGCAAATAATAATTCTTAGTAGTAAATTAATACTAAGTGTATTATGGGCCGATAAATTTAAAGTGTTGGTTTTTGATAAAATCAACTTTTTTAAATGAAACATGAAACGTGTATAGACCATCCGCAACATTAGATAGAAACATATTATTTCAAATAGGACGATATGTCTAGTTTTATTTCCATTTAACGTGATCAGATAGAATTTGGTCTGTAGATTCAAAAAATAATAAGATATCTTACATAAGACATACAGAGTTTAAAAAAATCAAATTTGATGTTATTTCCTTCGAAATTGGAAGTAGGCCATTTTAATTGTATAGGTACAGCACATGATTTATTTTATCTCAACCATGGATACGTCACTAAATTGGTCTTATATATGTTCCAAATTTCAAAATATGCAGTTGATTCAAAAACAAAGGAGCTATAACCCTGGGCCAGTTCTCGTGGCCACCTGGTATAGGTACCTAGTAAAATAATAAAAATATTTTGTAATGAATGTGTAATTAATAAACAAAATAACAAATAATAAAAATTAACAGTTCTGCAACATGAGAAATCAGTCAGATTTACTTTAAATTTAATAAAAATTTTTGAATAACAGTGTATTTTCAAAGTGACTACAGCCAAATTTAATACTTACATTTTCTTGATCGATTTGTCATTTGATTTATTCTTTTTCTAACAATCTCTAAATTGCAAAATTGCTCAATTCTTGCAATCAGCTAGCTCTCTGCTCTCTGGTGTTTATTTATTCTTTGTATACTTCAGTTTTTAAATAACCCATAAAAAATAGTTAAAGGCTGCGAGATTTGGTGATCTCGAGGGCCATACAACAGGACCACCCCGTCACGCCGACTAATACATCTATTTGGATATTGTTCATTCAGATAGTTTCTGATTCGTACCGAAAAAATGTGGCGTGGCCTCATCATATTGAAACCACATTCCTCTTGTGTTTACATTATTTACACACCACACATTTACAGAATTGTTGGGAATTTTTTTGGATTATTGCACGGGGATTTTCGTGATTCCAGACGATTTAGAGTATTATTTATACCATCACGGGTAAATTGAGATTTAATGGTAAACAATACTATTAACATAGTTCGTCTATGGGATAAGATAAAACCCAGCGGCATAAAGTCAACCGAAATACTTCATCACTTAGCATCAATCGTTGTACAGGGTGTTCAACCGAGAATTCCCCGATCATAACTCATTTAATTATAGACATATTTGAAAATTTCAAAGGCTGGATGAAAATAGGTCCCTTTTTTATCCGCAGACGTTAACTTAGGTCTTTTTGACTTTTATGATAAAAACAATATGGCGGCGACTGATTTTTTAAGTAACATCCTATACGTAATATAATATTCAGTTTATTTTAGGTTTCTGTTTTCAAAAATGTAGGGTTTCATAGGCCTCTTACTCTTAGTTTTCATGTTATTGAGTGAAGAAGATTAAAATATCATAGATTTTTTTATATGGTAAAAATTTCAAGTAGGCTGTCACCTCAAAATAAAACCTTTTTTTATAATAAATAAAAAGTAGTAATAAAAAAAGTTTTGTTTTGAGATGACAGCCTACTTGAAATTTTTAACATATAAGAATCTCGAGAAGAATCTACATATATATGATATCTCAAATCTTCTCCACTCAATAATATGAAAACTAAGAGCAATAGACCTATGACACCCTATATTTTTGAAAACAGAAAACTTAGCATATTCCAAATATTCCATTATGTACTTACAGGGTGTTACTTTAAAAAAAATCAGTGGCCGTCATATTGTTTTTATCACAAAAGTCAAAAAGACCTAGCTAGCGTCTGAGGATAAAAAAGGGATCTACTTTCATCCAGTTCTTGAAATTTTCAAATATGATCAACCATATTTAAAATAAAATCTTTTTCTTGCCGGGTCTGTCTAACAGCACGTTCTATTTTCTTGATTGAAGGAACGGTTCCAGTTCCAGAAAGATGTCTGAACAATCTATAAAACATTTTATAATCTGGTACACGTATGTATTCCCTTTCAGCAGCTTTTGCATTGTCATTGCAATATCCACAGACCAAAAGCCATATTTGCGTATTATCTACTCGTGTATGTAAAAGCATGATTTAGAATTATTACAAGGCAATATTGTAACCAGAAAAAGCAACGGTGGTTACGACACTCCTTAATTACAATATAACTGATTTTGACAAGGTACCTACTAGATTATTAAAAACCATCATTTTTAAAACAAATGTAACGGCAAGGGCAGTTGATTGTAACAATTAATTAGGTACTCTTGCAATGAAATTAAAAATTAATTAGATTAATAGAATAGGACAAGCCATATAAATATAACACGATTAAGAAAATATACTGAATTTGGCGTGGTGCGAGGTAAATGCAAATCGAAGGTTATCCTCATCAATGGGGACGTGGAACCTCCAGCGAGTACAAACAGTAATATGTTACTAATACCAGGGCTTTTTTCTCTCAATTTCACATAAAAAAAATTGAATTCTCAACAATCTAATTTTTTATTTAAACAATGAAATGGTGCCAAAATATTTTTTGATAGGATTTTGTATCTTTCTAGGTGTCAGGTGTAAGCAACGACATACGAATTACTAGACAAGTAATGATTCCGATTTGTTTGCACTCGTCCAACGTACTCAGCGTCTCATTGGTGCGCCACGTGTTTGTAACCAATGAGACGCTGAGTACGTGGACGAGTCCATTTCATTACGTGTCTAGTAATTCTTATGTCGTTGGGTGTAAGTTAATATTTCAATATCAAAAATGTTATAAACAGTATACAGAGGTGTTAGGCATTTTCTAGAAATAATTTAAAAACATTTTTGTTCTGGGTCCGGCCCTGATATTTTATTAAGATCCCTGGCATTTGATGATGAATGACTACTGTAACCAAAATACAAAGTTTCATTGGATTTCGTTTACGCATTACAGATATATGGCAAAAAGAAAATTCTTCAAAAAAATATTATTAGGTAAATATTATTTCGAAAATGGAGCCGTCTTAGCCCTTACTGTATGGGGATTTAATCACCTCAATGTTCTCTATCTTTTGATAAAGTGCGACCCTTTCCTCGCGAATCACCCTGTATACACAAATCATAAATTAAAATACTTACAAGGGTTAAAATTTTGTATTCTTTAAACACCTCTCTGCATAAACAGGTACTAGAATTTCTTGCCATTATTCATAAAATACGTTTCTAGACAATAAAAGCATCTAGTCATAAGGTGTTTTCCCAAAGGGAGATAACATACCTGAGTCTAGACCCTAGACCCTACTCGTGCATGATAAACTTACTAGTTGATTTTTTAATAAAATTGGCTTTAAACTTCGTATTAGGTAAGACATTGAGTTTAATTTAAGTAAGACTTTACACTGTAACTTGCAGTTCCAATGTTTGAATGACTGTTATTGTTAATTTTAATGTCTAAATTCTTACTTCTTTAACGGTTAAGAAATCGTCGTTATTTAAATGTATATAGCGACAGAACGAGTTTTAGAAATAATTTAAAGCAGTGTTACATTACTAAGTCATCTTATTTATCGGATATGAGTAGTGACTGCTTATTTGCATACATTATTTCGTACATTATCAAATAAACAAGCTATCATCGTTATAAATTAAAATAGAATCGGTTCAAAGACTGAGCCCTGCGGAACACCTACATTATTTACCTTATACTCTGAATTGACACATGACATTTCTATTGGAGAAACCCGTCATGACAGACAATATATTGTTTTATTTCATCCCGTCCGGAAAGTACAACATTACAGTACTCATATATGCGTCTGGGAAGTGAGGTATTACGGTACTATAGAGACTGTAATGTACCGGAAATCTAATACGAACCAATCACAAACTGTTATTATACTTTTTGACAGTTATTTGACATATAAAAATTAAATTAAAAAATAGTGTCAAAACTGTCAAATATCAAATGATCTAAGAAAATGAACAAGTTTCCACTTATACAAATAGACAATAATTAATATTGTTTGTGTTTATTTGTGGCGGATAGTTAATATTCATTAAACTTGTTTCTGGGAATCACGCCAAATTCTAAAAAATAAATAGAAATAAGAAATATCTTGACATATTTTGGCCATTTTCTTATTTCTATTTATTTTTTAGAATTTGGCGTGATTCCCAGAAACAAGTTTAATGAATAATAATTAATGACGGGATGAAATAGAAATAAACTATCCGTTAGGTGTTGTTCTAGTCTTGTTTAGATATTCTGGACACGGCTCCTTCGTCGCCTCGTCCATAATATATCTACTCAACTGTAACAAGTCACCTACCGGACTTGTAACGAAAATTACTATTTGAGTGCTACACCACGAATAACGAGTAACATAGGCATAAAGGTTCAGTAACAATTTGTCCTGATCGACGCAGTCAAATACCCTTCTGAGATCACAGAAAATCACAACAGGGCATTCATTCACCTACTCAATGAGCTTCTCATAATAAGCATCGCAGTAAAAAAATATTGGTACAGCAACATTTTAGCTGATTACATTTGGCTTGAAAGCACATAATACATTGGGTTAGCAAGCTACGTTAATGAAATGTCAAAGTGACAGTTTTATGAAAATTAGAAATTTTCGAAATTTTAAACGTCATGCCGCGCCTTACAGAGATGAAAAAGGCAATAATAACCGCCCGTTTAACGCATAATACGTGTATTATTGTCGTGGAAAAAAGAAATTACTGTGTGCTTTTAAATTTGTCAGTTTGACAAATTCTTAATCTCTATTTGAAAATCGTGACATATCCGACAGATACAAGAAACCGAGCAAGAAATGTGTCTACATCAAAAATTTAATTTTGAAACTGTCTACAGTAACACGCTGTACCAGTATTTGACTGCGATGGTACATAACAGTAGATATGAGAAGATTTGTTGGAACGAAAACGGTGTTGATTTCCTGTCAAAATATTATTGTTATCAAGAATGTTCATATATTTTTTTATATTATGCAAATCTTTAAGATTCTTACTTGAAATTTAACCGCTCCCCTAGTCGCCCCCTATTTTTTATAGTATTTGCAGAAGGGAAAATATGTAAAAGTTATAAAAAAAGATTATGAAAATAATCGTGTGCTGCATCAATCTGTAAAGATCTGATCAGTCTCCATGCACATACCGTAATGTTCGTAAAAAAAAAAGATCCTTGAACGCCGAAGTGCAACTAGTAACACTCGCCTTACCACGAGAAGTAGGTTAAAACCACATAATAATAAATTACACAATTTTTTTAAATCAGTAGGATTCCTAGAATTTAAAGATAAGTCTAAATTAAAATTCCCATTTAATATAATTAGGACAAAAAAGACCATCTAATATATCATAGATGTTAGTCTTTCTATTTCCAATTGAAGCAGAAAATAAAGATGAGTTTATACAAGGCTCACTTCATTACAAAGCCTGTCTGCGCTGAAATAACATCGAAGTCGGTCGGGAATATAAGGCGCGCTACCCGTAGTCGACTGCAGTCGACCACATGAGTAACTGGCATACATAAAACGATAATTTACTGATGCTTTCATTGACCTAGCATAGGACGCAGGTGTTACATTACATTTACGCCGCTTTTTATCAATAGGTATAGTGCGGTGTTATTGTAAAATATTTGAGGGAACTAGGGTTTGTGCAATATATCCTAAATTGAATTAGATTCTGTCAGCTATTGTGATATTATTTGTTAATATTATTTATTTTCTTAGGTGATTCTAGTAATTCTAGTATAAAGTAGCAAAGAAATATTCAATTTATTCAAAGAATCTAAAAATTATTCCTAAACTTTTCGGTCGGCGCTCATGCTTGTGACTCCCTATAAATTCGTTTGTCAGCATTTTTTATGGAAGTTTTTAGGTGTTTCAATTGGAAATAGAAAGAGTATAGGTAAAACATCTATTAGGATCTCTACTCTACTGGGAGAAAAATTAATGTAATATAGTTTTATTATTATTTTTCCAAGAAATTCCACATATTTCTGTGTTTGTCTATGCTTTTATCTAAATCGGTTGTTTATAATTAAACAATTGAACACCTTGAAAAAATATTCGAAAAAATAGCAACCCCACAATTTTCAAAAAAAATTATTAACTACTTTGAAGTCCAATGGCGCATCGATTTCAGTCATGGACAAAAATTTTAATTTGTTAAATCGACTATTGATATCAATTTCCAAACTATATAGGTATTTATTATCTGGCGCCATCGTCTTCATAAAATTTATTTCGGTGTAAGAGACTCACAGATGACAGATGGCTTATAGAAAAGTTTCTTTTAATAAGTATCTTAAGTCTGTCGGTGTAATACCTATATCCACTCAATTTTCGACATTCCTTTAACAGAAATAATCTTTATATTCTTTTACCATTTATCATATTTTTTATACGATTGTACTGCATATTTTGCCATTCGACCTCTGCATCATGAGTGTGATTCTAAGTAGAACATGAAAATCCAGGTTCATGTAGGAAATCCTTAAAAAAAAAATTAATAGGTTTCTGTGGGGTGGGCTTAACGAGATTAATAATTTCCTCGATAATTTCATTACATCTATTTCATATTCACTCTCGTTAAATCATTATTTTCACACGAAGTTCGTTTCTAATAGGGTCTTTTTGTTTTAATACATAATGCAACAAGTAATATACCATTTACCTTTCTGTTACAGTTGTCTCTATTTTCTATAGCACTATAGCATCATAAAACGCTACGTCTGTGTCCACATTGGTTCCAATTTCACTTTCGTTTTCACAACACACAATAAATTTTCTGCCCCTTGATATTTTTACATTGTTAAACGCAGCTTAAATGAAAATAATTAGAACAATCTTGGCATTTAATACAATGGTATCAACTTAAATTTACAACTTTTGCATGATAGCACCCTTGTATCAACTTCGGCATTATGTGTTTCTTGTAAGCTGCAGACGTACCTAACTAATAACTAATGTGTCATTTTTCTGTTTGCCATGAAATGTATATTTTCTAAAGTAACACTAAAGAAGCAGTTATGCATTTCTCACTCGCTTCACTGATTTTCTAAAAGATATAATTAGTAGAAATAGTTTACCTGTTCATTTGGCGATATAAAAATGATTTCAAAATAAAGATTCAATGTTTTAATTGATTGATATTTAATTGGTTTTATTGGGATAGGCCTCTAGTTTAAAGAAAACTACTTTGATTAAAAAGCTCACGTTTCGGTGTTTTGTTACACCTTCTTCGGGGCCTACAATAAATAAAAATAAAATTACACATTATAACACACCTCAGCGGCTGAACGTGCGATTTATTTACAATGTGTAAGGTTCAATTTACATAGATGGCACAGAGTGCGTTTTCAGCTATTTACATTTGAAACGTGAAAAATGGATCACTTATGGAACTTATTTTAATTGTAGAACATAGGTCATCTTGTGTTCTTTCTACATGCTAAAAAGCAAATGAGAATTTCCAACTCGAAGAAAGTTATAACGGTTCTAGCCGTTACACCCCTTAATTTTTTTTATAAAACGTCAAATATCTCCGAAACTGCTCGGTTTGGATATAGGCAAAGATCATGTATACACTAATTGTTTAATTTTATCGCTCATAAATGGACCTCAACTTAAGCTTCATCTCACTTTAACTCATGATACTGCAATACTTCTCTGTTATTTGGGATCCAATTTTGCATGTGTTAGAGAGAGAAGATGGGGCGATGAAATAAACAGTGGCTTTGACTATCTAGTATATGAAATGATCTTTGGTATAGGGTATGGATATGTTTTCGACTTTTAGAATTATAGGTTCATTGCGAAAAAATCAAAAATATAAAAGGTACAACCGGAAGTACCAAACGGTTGTAATTATTTTTGTTGGATTGGTCACACGTCACACTGACTTTAGTAATTCCCAAAATTTCTTTTGTGGCACATACTTTTCCCTATATCGATCAATTCAGTTCCCGATGAGACATCCTGTGTATTTTTTTTTCTGTTCTTAATTGGGATTTACTGCCACACTTCTGAACATTATCCTGTGTATATATATTACTTGGGTACTATATTACTATATTACTCACGTTACTTAATAGATAATTGCTCAACAAATTTAATTGACTGAGTCATGTCAATAACATATTGCAGCTGCAATACTTAATAACATAATACACTTTATAATAAAGACACAGTAATAAAGATACATGGTATTTTGAGATTTTTGAAAGTAAATCTAATCAGATCTAAGGGAGCCAGCACCATTTTAATTACTCGTAGTACTCTTTAACCAAATTTTTTCTAGAAATTTTAAAACGTAATAGATTTATTCTTTTGTTTTTTCATATATATATATATGGTAAATACGAGGGTAAATATAATTTTATTAGTTTCTGTGACCATAATTCTCAAGGAGAATTCTAAATTGATCCAATCCAATTTATCTATAGCAAAATTGCAATTTAGGCAGTCACAACTGTCCAAACAAGTCGATGCTGCGAAAGGAGTATTCTTTGGTATCCTCTTCGTTTAAGATATTTTAATAATATCTCGTATACGTTGATTTATTAAATCGACAAATGTTTGATGTTGTTGAAAATATTAGTCCATTTTTAAATGTTTGCATCAGGCCGGTATGACACCCTTACAAAAATAATAACTCGATATATGTACCTACTAATACAGAGCACCAAGTACCTTGTCTTTAGCAAAATTTTTAACATTAACTATAGTTTGTGTTCGAAATACCAATTGTTTTCACTGCAACTCCTACATATTTTAAAAAATTAAAACCTTACTTTTCCCAAAGATATCTAAATTTCATAAAAAATTTGAGGAATGCATTAAAAATTAAAGTGGCTCAGAATGGTACAGCCCTCTGTAGTAACAGATTAATTTAGTATTTATATTTTCATGCAGAGAAATAGAATAATCATAAAAAGTTTAGGGAAATAATGGAAATATATCTCCATAATTCACACTAACGAAAATGAAGCTGAAATCCAAAACATTAAACAATTGAACTGTAGGTATATCAAATAAAAAATCTCCCGGGGGCGGGCGGGTGCAGTTATATT
Source organism: Rhagium mordax (assembly GCA_963680705.1). NCBI lineage: Eukaryota > Metazoa > Arthropoda > Insecta > Coleoptera > Cerambycidae > Rhagium > Rhagium mordax. The sequence goes on along the minus strand of OY796656.1, from coordinate 53,320,018 downwards.
TTCATCATTTTATCTCAAAGAAGGAACATTAATTAGTTTTATGCGTATCCTAGATTTCAAACATTACGTTAGTGTGAATAATACAGTATATTTTTATGTCAAAGAAGGAACATATTCGTTTTATACGTATCCTAGATCTCGCGGCACCATCGTAATCTCGGATGAGCGTAATGTTGTTTGAAATTTTAAGTTATGTTTTGATGGCTTTTATAAGGTTCAGAAAATTGTTATTGATGGAATAAATGTGTCGAAACTATTTAAAACTGTTTAAATATAAATTAGTCTGTATTAGAGGTGTCCAGCATAAATTTGGGGAAAATAACTGATTATGGCAGTGGAAAAATACGACTTTCAGAGACTTTACTTTGGGGCGAAATATCTTGAAAACTATTACCGAGCGCCGATTTTTTCATTAGAATTTTTTGTTCAGGAGGCAAAACGTATGTTAAAAGCAAAAAAATTTCAAAAATCGGACCTTCCGTTACCAAAATCTTTTATGATAAATATAAATAATGGTAATGCTAGTAAACCAATTTAAACATTATTTTCAAAAATGTTTAGACCTATTGGCATTTCAAGATAAGCGATATTACCTCTGGCGGTCGAATGTGGAAATAATCTTTCGTACATTATAATAGTCTCCCTGGCCATTGACCTATTTGTTTACGTTTACCGTTCGCCGATTTCGGGTGCTATTTTTACTGTTATCATCATTGTGTTTCTTGTTTCGTTATTGTTGTCTGGTATCTTGGTTATTGTTGTTTTTATTTTTGCGGGTAAGTCGGTTGGTTAAATTCCGGAACTTTTGTTGTTTGCTCAGAATATGAGATGTCTTCTTCCAAGCTTTCGAATCATTACTATTGTGTTCCTTAATGCCATTCCTGGGCCAAAAAGGACCCTGAAAAAGAATTGAGTTCCTTTTCATCTTTTTCCTAAAGAAAAATCAGGAAAAGTTTATTTTGAATCCAGAATGGAAAAAGAGTTAGTGGATCGAAGAACAGCCTGGATAATTAGGCTACGCATTGGCAAGGCTCTGACCAACTTTATGAAGGCTTGCTATTTACACTTCAGAGCAGAAGATTATTTTAACAAAGATAGATATTCTAATCTATTATTTCAAACATTTAAGATATATTTTTTATTTTTGTAAGGACAAAAATCGGGGTCGTGAATGAAAGAAATCAGCGATTCCTTCTCAAAACCTTTCCACACCTACAACAGTTTCCTCTACCTCAAAGGCACAATCATCACAGTCTTATAGGGCTGAATAGGCAATTGATTAAAGCTTATCCAGATGGTCCATGTGGTCAATCTGAAGTTAACAAAAATAACACTGAGGCTGTGATGATAGTTGCCCAGGGTATGATTAATTTGCTTAACACTAAACAAGATGTCGCGGAAATTAAAATAAATAGTGCTACTAATAGTTTAGTGAAGGTATGTGATGCTGAAGTACAAATAAACACACACAAAATTTCAACTTTTAGTGACTTGTTAAAAACGGACAGCTCTTTAGGAAGCTTTACTGGAATAAACAACTATCAAACAACAATAACAATAATTAAAAAACAGGAAAATAGACAAGAACGCTAGAAAACATCAAAAACAACACTACCAAAAGAGGTTTGGAAACGATGTACGAGAGATTAGTTTGCGTATAATTCGTCATGGCGCTGCGATCTTAATTTGAATTCCCAATAGCTATCAGATATAATAAATATGACTTAATTTACCTTGACAGTAATGTCATTTAAATAGAAGCCGCAAAATTTATTTGTATTGACGGTTGCCATGGATATTCCATTAAATAAGTATTAAGATATACCATCCCGTTGTTAGAATGCAAATGGATATTATATGGACCCTGTGCAGTTGAAAAGTTAAAATTTTTCGCACCCGAAACTCCCAAAAATGTAATCTTTTCTGACTATCGATATCATTTGTTGAAGAACCATGTTTAAAACATACTGGCAAAAACGCCCAAAGTTCTAACAATAAATAGAAAAATACACTTTATGACGCGCCATCTACTAAGTATTCGAATGCACAAGGTCCGTATAATATCCATTTGCATTCTAACAATAGGATGGTATATCTTATACTTATTTAATATATGGACATTCCAAGCATTGCTACGTTTACTACTTAGCAGATATGAAATTTTACTCAAACAATTATAGTTTTCCACTAGTTTTTCTCAAGTTTGTTTCTGGTTTAAAGATTGATAGGTATGACGAAAAATAACTATTAAGCAGGGTTGGCAATGTTGACCAACCTTATCTAACATTTTCTGATAAGCAAAGTTATAAAAGCATATTGGGGAAAATATTTGGTCTTGGTGGAAGAGAGAAAATTAATTTAAATTTACTGTTAGTCTTCAGAAGTACAATTAAAAACGCATTGGTCATTTAAGTACCCAGTGGTGCATTTTAAAATAATCGATTTAAGTAGATTAACAAAATAAATTATAGATAATTTTGTAAAGGTAGTTTGTTTATAAATAAATACACCACATGTAATTACGACCCCCTTTATCCCAGAAGGCTGAGCCTTGTGCGGGAGGGGGCTACACATTTAAAGACAAGGGACACACATCCAATATGGAAAAATCCCTCTCACAGTATTTTCCACTGCCACGACCGGGATTCGAACCCGGGACTTTTGGGTGAGAGGCAGGTACTCTACCATCTCGACCATCAGTCATACATAGTTTATGATTACATAAAAAAGAAAATGGTAATTTATCCTGCCTTCCTGGCTATGTAGACAGTAGTGCAAAATGGAGGATTGTAGCAAGCGATCCGTCATGGAAAGGTTATCCTCCTATTGGCAAATCCAAAAATCTATGCGCCACCTATGCGGAAATACGTAAACGTAGTTAATGAGTATTCGGTATTGTTTATGTTTACATAGGTTATGTCGTTATTTGACATAACCTATGTTATTTGAGATTGCAACAGTTTCAACAGTTCTGTGTGTGTGTGAAATTCGTTACATAAAACATAAAAAACACAAAACACTACAGAAATTAGACATAAAAGTATAAAAACGAATTTTTAAACTTGTCCAACTGTTTATTTGGTATTATAATGGCATCAACTTCTATGAAGTCTGGTAAGAAGTATAACATGAATTGTTATGTATACGATTGTCATTCCCTTTTCAAATTTCATTTCAAATAACAAAAACAGTTTATAATAAAGGATGAACTAAGATAATCAGGCAAACAGTCAATAACACAAAAAAAAAAATTAAAAAAAAAACACAAGTCAAATCGACTATTATATCACAACTACTGGCAAAATAACAAACCCAACTGGACATTAACGTCAAATGTTACTCACTATCCGCCATACTTGTTTACCAACGCCAGCGCCCCCCCCCCCCCCCCATCGGTAGTCGAAATCACGAATTATGCCTCGCTTGTAAATGTTCAATTGTTTAAAATTGAAAATTCTCATTGACTGTTTAAGTTGCACATCTATTTTGGTTTATAAGTAAATACAATTGCAATGGTTGTGTTCGGTGCTAAAAGTTTGGATTAAATCAATGACAAATTGTATTAATGTACAGATTGTTCAACGAAAGAAAAATTGTTAGAATTATTAATGTCGAAATAATACTTTTCTACTTTCATCGTAAATGTCGGCTATCAACAGTCCTTCATTCATTTTATAAATAATTAATTACAAATACACGTAGAACAAAAAACCAAATAACCAAACACGGCAAACCCGCAAGTACGATTAACTGTGGATTTTCTCTCTGGTCTACTGATGTGAACTTGTCCATAAATGATTGTCTGGTAACAAGAATATTCAACTCATGTAATATTACTGATATTTCTACTATTAATGTGGCTGACTTTATTAAATGCATTATGAATGAACCTTTACAATCATGTATGTGAAGTGTCGTGTGCTGTTGTGCTGTTAATATTGAATTAAATCAGAAAGTAACATTTATTTGTTTAGATCATTGCAACGAGTACGCTATTCCACATATTGAATTTTCAGTTATTGAGTGAGCATTTCGCACTTAAATTAATCTATTTTCGCCTGCCCAACCTCAACTGATCGCCAGTGGTGGAGCAGTTTCATTTTCATTTACCGTGTACTAGTAATAAAAATAAAAGAATTTTTGACTGAATAGATTTGCAGGAAATGGTTCTATCATTCATAAGCTGGTCCGCTCTCAGGAAAAGATCATTCTACGCAGTAATTGATAAAGTAAATATGCAATTCTTAAAAATACTACAGTTTCTAACTCTGAAAATCTTACTGTTTTTAAAGAAACCGTTACCAATTTAGATAAAGTACTTGCATAATTTACTTCTATGATTGATAACTCTAAGTCTGAAATTCTTGACTTAGAAAGTTAGAGCTGCCAGAGATGGTGACCTAGTTGTTTCCTGTGATATTACCAATTTCATTAGCTGCGGAAAGACTATCTGATAAATTTTTAATTGAGGAATTAACTACTGTACATGTGCAGAGTGCATGTAATTGAATTGGACGCTGAAGCTATCCTTAATTTCTTAACATCACAGAATAAAAATGTTAATGGATTTAATAGCGATTGTAAAGTCATATAAGGAACATGTTTGAAAAACCAGTAAAATATTCCAGGCTATTCTCTAAGTTGATAAACCGACACATATTATTCTTGAACAGAATAAATTATTCACTGGTTGCATCGTAATATCTGCAATGCTATTGCAATTAGACACTACTTTATATGCAACAGTTTTTATCATTTTTCAAATAAATGTGCCCTTTAGAATGAAATTCGCTTTCGTTATTCTACTGTATGATTGTCGAGAAGAACTAGGTCAGGTTTATTAGCTCTATTAGCCTAAAAGGCCGAAACGAGTAGTTCCAAAAACTTGACACATCTTGATTTCGTCAATAGACGTAAGGCAGCACTAGTGTTTGGGTCTAGCTCATACCAATGCAGTGCAATGATAGTATAGTACTCGTAATGTTGCGTTGTATCGAGGGATGTAGACCGAAGCCGTATACAGAATGCGAAAGTCCTCATCTTGACATAGGACCTAAATTTGCTGCTTAGTTTTGTTTAGTATAGCAGCTCTAATGTGTAAACAGTTCGAGACGCTAGCATACGGCGACCAAGGACGGACATGTACGAGCAGTAAAGCACTTGTTTCCAGGCAGCGGCACTTCACGTCGTATGTATTTTGAGATTGGCTATGTCAAGATGGGAACTTTCGCAATCTGTAGATGAGGCTGTATGAACGGCTCTGGCGCCTATTGACAGATTCTGCAGAAATCTTTTACACCCATCACGCATCTATGGTATACCACTTGACAGATCACAACAAATCCCTTGGTCTCCAGTTGACCTTAAACAAGTAAAGGTCAGCTTTGTCGACAAACGCAGTACTTCTTTGTTGTTTTAAAAGGCAGATTGTGTAGGATTTCTGTGTTCAGCATCTTTAATTTGGGTATTTGGACGATTTGGCGGGAGCTCAGTAACGACTCTTCATTAGCAACACTTCACTGATGATCACTAAAGTCGAATACAAGACCAAGTTCATCTGCGACTCTCTTTGTCGTCTAAACAATTCTGCACAAACTACCACGGGTTCTCTCTCACATTAGCTACGTAAGAGGAACAGAATTTCTGAGGTTGTCACATGACATGCCTAGTTTTATCGTGCCTTGCTTACCTTCAGGCCTTTTGTTGACGTGTGAGGTATAGTCTTCCAGTTGCACGATGCTGGGCAGTGGGCAGTCTCCCGTGGCCTCCGACACCTTACAAGAATATCGTCTTCAAATTATCTATAGTCACTACCCACATTCTGTAGAGTGAACGAATGTAGATTACAGAGTCATGTGCCCTAAGTAAACAGAGAAAATCTACGATGGCTGCTTTCTGCATTTCGCCTGCCAATCACTGTGGCGACTTTTGGCAGACTGGAATGGTCTGCAATGCCGAGAACAGCGTAGGCTTTCTGTCTATCTACCTAACTCTTATTGCACGATCTTGATCTTGATAAGAGTAACCAAGCTCGTACCGGAGATTCCGGTATTTGGTACGTTTTTTCATCTTCAAAGCGAGGTTTATTTAAGCAGAAGCACAGCACTCAATGATAAAAATATAATCTTGGTCTGGTGATCGAGGAGGACTATGGAACTAGGAAAAAATGACCAATACGATGTTCAAACCTATTAATTACATTCTTTGTTATGTTTATTTTTATTTTGATGAGTTTGAATATTATCTAAGTTTGTAAAAATGTTATTACAGCTGGAAATATGGAAAATTTATTAAAAATACGGGATTTAAATAATTAAGAATTTATAGTAATTGTTGAACATGGAAATAGCCACTCCGAGAGCCACTCTTAGTCACGTTGGATACATTAAGTCGCCTTCTCATTAAATTAATGACGCACATACTCAAAGACTCCAGATGTATTACGTCATTGATTAAGAAATGAATAAAATACGCGACTCCAATGGTAAAGTGCGAGCGTTATTTTGGGGGCGAGATTTTTGGTAAGTTGTGGGCATTCCTGTGATTCACGTAGTATGCTTTTGATAAACCTGTGTCGTGTCTGGTTTTTTTATATTATTTATAATCTAGTGGTAATACAAATTTAATGTTCAGATTAATTTTAGTTTAAAATTATTAACGTAGTATGTTCTCTCTGCCAGCTATTTCTCGACGTTTGTTTGACATTCAACCATCACATAATTTTAAACTTAAATCAATCTGAACATTCACTTTTTATTACCACTAGATTATAAATAATATAAAAAACCAGACACGATACAGGTTTATCGAAAGCATACTACGTGAATCACAGGAATGCCCACAACTTACCAAAAATCTTTCTCCCAAAATAACAAGGTCAGCTTTGTCGACAAACGCAGTACTTCTTTGTTGTTTTAAAAGGCAGATTGTGTAGGACTTCTGTGTTCAGCATCTTTAATTTGGGTATTTGGACGATTTGGCGGGAGCTCAGTAACGACTCTTCATTAGCAACACTTCACTGATGATCACTAAAGTCGAATACAAGACCAAGTTCATCTGCGACTCTCTTTGTCGTCTAAACAATTCTGCACAAACTACCACGGGTTCTCTCTCACATTAGCTACGTAAGAGGAACAGAATTTCTGAGGTTGTCACATGACATGCCTAGTTTTATCGTGCCTTGCTTACCTTCAGGCCTTTTGTTGACGTGTGAGGTATAGTCTTCCAGTTGCACGATGCTGGGCAGTGGGCAGTCTCCCGTGGCCTCCGACACCTTACAAGAATATCGTCTTCAAATTATCTATAGTCACTACCCACATTCTGTAGAGTGAACGAATGTAGATTACAGAGTCATGTGCCCTAAGTAAACAGAGAAAATCTACGATGGCTGCTTTCTGCATTTCGCCTGCCAATCACTGTGGCGACTTTTGGCAGACTGGAATGGTCTGCAATGCCGAGAACAGCGTAGGCTTTCTGTCTATCTACCTAACTCTTATTGCACGATCTTGATCTTGATAAGAGTAACCAAGCTCGTACCGGAGATTCCGGTATTTGGTACGTTTTTTCATCTTCAAAGCGAGGTTTATTTAAGCAGAAGCACAGCACTCAATGATAAAAATATAATCTTGGTCTGGTGATCGAGGAGGACTATGGAACTAGGAAAAAATGACCAATACGATGTTCAAACCTATTAATTACATTCTTTGTTATGTTTATTTTTATTTTGATGAGTTTGAATATTATCTAAGTTTGTAAAAATGTTATTACAGCTGGAAATATGGAAAATTTATTAAAAATACGGGATTTAAATAATTAAGAATTTATAGTAATTGTTGAACATGGAAATAGCCACTCCGAGAGCCACTCTTAGTCACGTTGGATACATTAAGTCGCCTTCTCATTAAATTAATGACGCACATACTCAAAGACTCCAGATGTATTACGTCATTGATTAAGAAATGAATAAAATACGCGACTCCAATGGTAAAGTGCGAGCGTTATTTTGGGGGCGAGATTTTTGGTAAGTTGTGGGCATTCCTGTGATTCACGTAGTATGCTTTTGATAAACCTGTGTCGTGTCTGGTTTTTTTATATTATTTATAATCTAGTGGTAATACAAATTTAATGTTCAGATTAATTTTAGTTTAAAATTATTAACGTAGTATGTTCTCTCTGCCAGCTATTTCTCGACGTTTGTTTGACATTCAACCATCACATAATTTTAAACTTAAATCAATCTGAACATTCACTTTTTATTACCACTAGATTATAAATAATATAAAAAACCAGACACGATACAGGTTTATCGAAAGCATACTACGTGAATCACAGGAATGCCCACAACTTACCAAAAATCTTTCTCCCAAAATAACGCTCGCAGTTTACCATTGGAGTGGCGTATCTTATTCATTCCTTAATCAATGATTACGTATAATCTGGTATGCGTCCACTACTCGATTTCTAATAACTTTGATTTGAATAGAGGTAGTGTTGGTACACCAAAAATGTTATGAAAAATAGAATGCATTTAATTCTGATGATCTAGAAGGCCATGGTTGTATTCATCCTGCGTCTATTCAATGATTAGGATGAATACAGTGTTCTAAGGGACAAAACACAACACTGCGGTGCGACAACGCAAAAACGACGTCGCACCGCAATGCGATGACGCAACGCTTCTGTTTTTAAAAATGTATCTTTGAACTCTGCTGTTGTTTTATCTCAAAGGACGGGACGTTCCTGAATTAAGGAAATCAGATAATCGATATCGTAATCAGTCATCTTGCAGTGGCATACGCACGTACGCAACCTGCTGTTTCGAAAGGTGGACACCGACTAGGTCGTCGCATCGCAAATTTGTACGGTGCGGCACCGCATGGGAAATTTTCACGATGCATTGTGCGACGTCGTAGATTTCTACGGTGCGTCGTCGTACCGCAGCGTTGTGGCCTCTTCCTAAAACGCACAAGCAATTTGGTAATTTGGCTCCTGCACAGGAGCTCCGACATACACTAACGCTGTGTCCTAGGTAAATGAAGTTGACTGCGATACGGGCGTTACGGGCATCGCATATAGCGCGTATATTTGCGAAAAAAACGGAGGTGGCAAATTTAAATCCGACAAACTACATACGACTTTTTAGTGTTAGTAAGGGAAAGGCGTGCAAAATCGTTGATGAAAGGTTCCCATCTGACGGCCGTTAAATCGAGGACAAAAGTTTTTTCTCTCTGGAACTTTTTCGTATGGCGGGTGGATTGGGGGGTGGGGAGCATTTTCTTTTAATCCAATTATTACCGATATATACCTTTCCGCATAGGTTGTAAGTATATGTCCTTCACATACCCCAATTACGCTGGCAGACAAGAACTTCCGGTAGGCGCACGGGAAACGGAGATTGAAAATGGGAAAAAAAATTTTCAATCATTTATATCCACAGTTACGGGAAAATGAGAAGACATTTCCTTTCTGCACTTCAGAAATAAGTCCTTTTATTGTGGTATTCAGAAAACTGCGATAAAAATCAAACTGTTTTGAAAATCAACAGCCGCGTGCGTTGCGGCAACGCAGTATCGTACCAAACGCACGTGACTCGTGACCGGTTAGGACAAGTCCATTTATTATGTGCAGTTTGATCGCAAATGCCCATCGCATCGCACGCACCGCACCGCACGTACCGCAATTCTCGCATTTACCCAGGACACAGCGTAAAACAACATCAATAATTACAATACAACACAATAATGAAAACTGATGTAGACGAAATTTTATTATTTCGTATGGATTGTCGTCAGACCATATATGACTGTTGTGGAGATTTATAATTGAATTTCTTGAAAAAAAAAATCCGAATTATAAAGTGAGGATTTTGAGTAACTAATTGATTCCACCATTGAGACAAAGCTACTCGTAACTCGTGAGAAAATATGTAGTAACAGTTCATGTACTCGTTGAATATAAGGATACAACTGTCGTTACTTGTGAATTACATTTAACTAGCAGCTGTCTTTATTGTGCTGGTTTCTGGATGTAGTTTGTTGACTCCACGGAAAACAGTTTCCTCCAGCTCCAGTGATAGTCCTCCAAGAACAACAGTACTTTTGCAAATGTACCTGTGAATATTTACAAATGTTTGATGATTGGGTACTGGATATTCGGTGTTAGAATTACCGTAACTCAAAGAGGTCTGTTACTTAGCGTTGACTGATATTTCAGTCAACGCTATTAGCAAGTCCGTATACAAAATAATTATTTAAAAATTCAATCGAAATTTGCTGAATAATTACAAATCTTGAAATGTAATCTGCTAATTGATGCTAAAATTAATTTGTCAACATTGACACATTTGAAAATTTTATTCTTTTACACTTTTACCACACAAAGTATACATAGCACTCATAGAAGAAATGCAACGGGGAAACGCAAGTGTCGATAACACCATGACTGACGTGATTTGCGAAGGTCTTAGATTTCTTGAGTACCCGATTATAAATACATATTTACCTACATAAAAATAGTTAGATCACTTTTACTGGTCAAATTTAAAATACACTAGTATTTTTAACACTGCGAGTAATTCCAACTCGAGATCTCAACAATATCAATGCTACAATTTAATTTTAAAATCATCAACTTTCATGTTCACCTGAAAACAAAAATATAAATTTAATTATTATTTAAAAAAATTACAAATATTTACCTTCATTAGCCTACCCATCCTCATATTTTATTGCATTTCGCACGAGCCACCTGCAATAAAATTGGTTTATTAATAAAGTTGAGATAAAAGAATAAATCTTAATATATTCTAAGAGTCTTTAACATCATACTAATAACAAATTTATTAATGGAAGATACATACATACACAGCACCTACCTCAACTCTATTGCAAATAATATTTCGGTAAAACACTGTATAGGTTATAAGATGTTTTTAATTACCGGCAGCTACAATTTTCAAGTTTACTGATTAAGAATTTGTATTGGTGCTTCTTTGATCCCACTAATTTCGAAGAACCGATTACCTTAAAATTAACTATCATAGTCCAAACGCAAAGAAAATTGCATAAACGGCAATTTTATTAATTATGCTAATGTGCATAATACTGTTGACCACTACATAGTATTTACAATGAAGGTGTGTGGAGAAAACATATACATTGTACTGGGTTCAGCAACAGCACGGATGTCTCCTGTTTCTCGTACCCTGATAATCAGATCATTTAAAAGCTAAAAGTAGACCTAAACTAATGATATATTTGGATTTGCTTTCACAAATATGAATTTTCAAAAAACGAAAAAACCCAAAAAAACCTTGAATGTAGCTATGCTCCAGCCAAATTTTGATTGTCTTTGACGTACAGTAAGGCATTATTGAAAAACTTAATAGATTTAAAAGTAATTTTTCTTGATTTTTTGAAATTATACAGTGTCCGCCAAATAGTCTGCACCTGGGTCTGCACCATATGGGAAATTATTTTGTTATTGACTATCAGAAACATTTTATACTTGATCAAAGTTTGTGCATGGCCTCAAACAAGTGTCTACACAAGTTTGTGTTAGTTCGGGCGCTTAGGTCGGAAAATGAAATTATTTAAAATTGGTTCAAGAGTAAACTACCTTTATTTTTTATTGTGTCAAAAAATGTTATTTGAAGAAGTTGTTCATAATGCAGAGTTACATCCAAATATCAAATTTAGTTGCTGGATTCGAAATATAAAATTTTTCACCGTTTTTACGCACAATTTCTTAATTATATTTTTAAATATTTTTGTGTTCCCAGAAATACTCTCAATATAATAATTTTAACCTAAGCAATGTATTACAACCCACTTTGATGAACTTAGCCATACTTTTTTGACCAAATAAATGTTTTCTAAAAAAATGCTGCATTTCAAGAGGTGCAAAGTTGTTCTAGTTTGTTTCAGTTTTTCGAAAATTTTTGGACAAGTTTTTTCGAAAAAACTTCAATCAACTGACAATGTTAAAAAATCAAAAATATTTATGACAGTGTTTTAATTAAAAAATATTTATTTGTAGAATTTGCCATTTTCTTGGTATAGGTACGGAAATTTCTTTGACCTGTAGTTATTTTAGGGAAATGTTTTTGATTTTTTAATATTGTCAGAGTTGAATGAAGTTTTTTCGAAAAGACCTGTCCAAAATTTTTTAAAAATGTCAATACTGGCACAAACTAGAACAACTTTGCACCAAGAAATGGAAGAAATTTGGATGTAACTTTGCATTAACAACTTCATCAAATAGAATTTTTCGATATTTTCAAAAATAAAGGGTATTTTACACTTGAGCCAATTTTAAATATGTAATTTGATTATCCGACCTAAGGTCTCTGACTATCACAGACTTGTGTAGACACTTACTCGTTTTAGACCATGCACAAACTTTTATCAAAAGTATAAAATTTTTCTGAAAGTCGATAACCTCGTCAATAACAAAATAATTTTCCATATGGTTCAGACTTTTTAGCCGAGACTGTATATCCTACATTTTCGCACAATTAAATGTATATTTAAAATACCTACAATTTTTTTATGCTTATCCGTGTATTTTAATAGTGATTTTCTTCTTTTTTTACCGTTGACTTGACTTGATGTGTAATTTCTTGGACTTCTTGGTCATTTGAAGTATAAAATGTTTACAATTGTTTACAGTGTGTATTTACAGTTTGTATTTAAATAATGTATAATATTAGTTCTGTATAATTTAAAATACAAGTTGTAAGTACACACACACACCCGTAAACCATTCATTATATAAGCATTTAAAAAAAGTCTTTTACAAATTGTTCTACTTGCTTTGCTTGATACGTATTGTTTACAGCTTAAAGCGGAGAACACATACGCGCGATCGCGACCACGATGGCGAAGGCGATTGAACGCGTCGTATGGAAATAAATGAATCCGCACATACTTATTGAGACTTCTTGGCGATAAAGTCGGGTTGTGCAGCGATCGTTCACTTGGCAGTTTGCGATATAATTGCGTTGGCGATCAGGCGCTGTAGGTTACGTTGATCGCTGATCGCATGCAACAAATATGGATAATTTCACAGAAAAATTGATCGAAAATCGAAAATATTAAAAAGAATAATGTATTATCTGACTTTCACATTCTGACTACAAAAATGTACGCATCAAAAACAAAGAATGGGTTGAAATTGTAAAGACCTTGTAATTAGGAATTATTGGTGGTAAGTGCTTGACTAATTTAAAAAAGAAATATTTTCTATTTTAGAATTAAATTATTAAAATAATTAACAAATAAATTGGCGATTGTAGATCGCGATCGCCAACACCATCGCCATCGCGATCGTGGCCGCGATCGCGCGTATGTGTTTTCCGCTTAATTAGGTTTTTTACAAGCATAATAAAAACCAAAATATCTAATTTGATATATTTATATTAATGTTCTACTTCTAAACATACAAATATAAAATTTGTTGAATGCAAAAATTATTAAAACCACTTTAGAACGCAAGCTATATCGTCCTCGCTATCGTCACATCCGTTAAAACAACTACTTTTTATAACTACATGCTATATAATATTGAATGTAATAACAGAATCCATAGCATCCAAAGCAAAACAATATTGATATAAAAAATATATACAGGGTGGTTCAGTTAACATTTCCACACCCAATATCTTGGAAACTCAAAAATATTTTTTATTTTGTAAACGATAATAGATTTATATTGTTAATTCCTTCTTCAGGAAGTAGAATTTACTATTATAACATTATCACCAGAGATGGCGCTGCAGTTTAAAAATATTTTTTTATCGAGCAAGCTTTGAAATGTGCCATTAGATTGAGAACTAAATTTTAAGCAAAATTACTCTTATTCGAAAAAGTCAGATTTGCAGTAGTTTTTGAGATACTTAGGTATTTTATTTTAATTGTCCAAATTTTTAGTATTGCATTTTTTTTAATTTCTGTAATTTTCTTAATATTGGTTTTCAGATGTAGGTTTTTGGTAACTTTTGCCAGATATAAGAAAATTATTTACTGGTGGTAATTTTTTTTAATATCACTTCCGATTTTACTGGGAATTGCTTAAAATTGAGAAATTTGAATTACCATAATTGAAATATTTTTGCTTGACACTTTTTATCACATGGATGTATTAATTACATTTTTTATTTTACCTTCCAAAATAAAACTTATGTAGAAAATACAAATCGAAAAAGTTGAGCCGTGTTCAAGATTCGATTTCTGAACTCTAGCACTGAGAAGGAAATTGAAAACCACTCGACTATGTCTAGACTCGTTAGCCATAAAAAAAATTGGGATTGTTTCCGAGGCGATGGGGCACCACAGGGCCGGTTAGATGGCCCGTGCGTTCTCTGGACTTTTTCTTGTGGGAATATTTAAAAAGTCAGGTATATGATGATCCAAGAGAAGATATGGCAGATTTATACAAAAAAATCTACTCTTGCGCTGGTGTAATTAATAGGCACATATTGTTAACGACATGTTAACGAACAATTGTTACATCGCTTTGATATATGTGTATTCAAGTAAATGGAAGTAATCTCGAGCATCTATCGTAAATATATTGTTCATATTGTTGTCAAAATAATTTATTCAAAAATAAAATATTAAATAACTTAACGGTAAAATTGGTAGTGATATATAAAAATTTACCACTAGTAAAAAAAATACCCAGAACCTACAACCGAAAACCAATATTAAAAAAGTTACAGCAATTAAAAAAAATACAATACTAAAAGATTAAACAATAAAAAAAATATATCTCAAAAACTATTGTAGATCTAACTTTTTCAAATAAGAGCAATTTTGCATAAAATTTAGTTCTTCATCGAATGGCATATGTTTCAAAGCTTCCTCAATCGAAATAGTAAATTACATACCGAGCTGGGAAGTACTTCATTACAGCCAAGGGTTGATATCTGACAGGCGCGAAGCGCCGAGGTCAGGTATAAACGCGAGGCTGTAATGAAGACGACCAGCGAGGTATGTATACTATTTTATTCACAATCATTGTATAATAACATAATCTCAGCATACAATTTTTTTATTTAATTGAATAAATAGTGAATGAGAATTAGGAAATTATGCAAAATAAGTAGGTAGGCTGCAGTGATAATAGTTGAGCGTTGCTAGGTAACGGGCATTAAGGTTCTTCTGTAAAATAAATTAGGTTATTTTCACAAGTACTTATTATCAATAATTTCTGTTAAATTCGCTCAAAATTCTACAACAAAATATTTGATTCTGATCATTTGTGACTTAGAGAGTGTACTCCACCAAATTTGAAAGCTGCTGCACAAAAGACAACCAGAAGATTTGCTGCCGCAAAGTGACGTTTAACTTGCCGGAAAAGTGACGTTTAGCTAGCCGGTAAAGCTACTTTACCGGCTAGCTGGAAAAGAAGAGTTAACAAATGCTTGCCTCCCAACTTTTTATAAGCTGGCAATGCCATTACATATATGATTGTGAATAATAGTTATTTATGTATCAAGGCATTAAAGTTAATCTTTTTATCATGAGTGATAAAAAGGAACTTTAATGCCGAGGTGCATATTACATTTTTTTTTAATCCAAAAACTATGAAATTAAGATTAATTAACTCTATTTTTCAAATAATTTTCAGTGACATTAAGAAATGTCATAATTATTTAAAATTTCAAGTGACATTAGGAAATGTCATAATTATTTTTAAATGTCAAGTCGGAATAATTTTTTATAAGAAAACCATTATTTCTTGCAATTATAATAGTGATAATACAATTCTGATGTAAAAAACTGTATTTATTTACCTTTTGTTATAACACAATTATTATTACAAGCAATAAAAAATTAATGTTTACGTTTATCTGTCACCTCGGCCAGCCTCGGCCAACTACAAAAATCGCACAATAATGGATTACTTTAATGACTATTTCTATCACTTTAATGGCGATTTTGAGGTACTTTAATGCCGATTTTAAAAAAAATATTTTTATTCACATTCACATTATAAAAAGTTGGAAAAGAAGGCAATTTGTTAACATTCATTTCCAGCTAGCCGGAAAATTAGCTTTATCGGCTAGTTAAACGTCACTCTCTCGGCAAGTTAAACGGTACTTTGAGGCAGCAAATCTTCTGGTTGTTTTTTCCGCAGCAGCTTTCAAATCTGGTGGAGTACACTCTCTAAGTCACAAATGATCAGAAACAAACATTTTTTTAAAGAATTTTGAGTGAATTTAACGCAAATTATTGATAATGAATACTTTTCTCCACGACTATTGTATAATGTACCCATTATACGTCTGTTTGCTCGACCTTAATAATACCCATTAATCACGGCAGTGATTAGTGAGTCATTAATCACTACTTTCTTGATTTTATCCATGACTATTGTATAATGTACCCATTATACGTCTGTCATTAATCACGGCAGTGATTAATGAGTCATTAATCACTACTGTCAGATGCTTCCTTGATTTAGCTATAATATTATATTGTTCTGCTACAAACAACAAAAATATTTAGTAGTCGTGGACAAAGTATAGTATTCTACTCCCGTATAATGGTTATTAATCCACTCGGTGATTTAGGCCACTCGCCTGCGGCTCGTGGCCGTAAACTTCACCTCGTGATTAATACCCATCATTATACGGTCGTTGAATAATATACTATTGGAAATAACCTAATTTGACAAAAGAACCTTAATGTCTCGTTACATAGTAACGAGCAAGTTTTGTCACTGCAGCCTACCTACTTATTTTGAATAATTTCCTAATCTACTCATTCACTATCTTATCAATTAAATAAAAAAATATATGCTAAGATTATGTTATTATACACTAATTGTGAATAAAATAGTATACATACATCGCTGGTCGTTTTCATTACAGGCCTCACGTTTATATCTGACCTCGGCGTTACGCGCCTCTGTCAGATGGCAACCCTCGGCTGTAATGAAGTACTTCCCAGCTCGGTGTGTAATGTACTATTAAACTGCAGCACCATCACTGGTGATAGTGTTAAAATGGCAAATTGCACTTCCTGAAGAAGGCATTAACAATATAAATTTATTATCGTTTACAAAATAAAAATTTATTTTTTAGTTTCCAAGATATCGGCTGTGGGAATGTTAACTGAAACACCCTATAAATATATATATAACTTACCACAAAATTTATTCATTACAGTTACTATAATTAAAAAACGATAACCCCAAGAATTTAATTCAATGTTTTATATCATGTAATTATGAAAAAGTAGTTGTTTTAACGAATTCAACAATAATTGCGTTTTAAAGTGGTTTCAATGATTTTTACATCCAACAGATGTTACACTTATTTGTAGAAATAGAACATCAATATGTATGTGTTCCTAAAAAACTTAAATAAAGTTGTAAAAATTTGTTTGCTAAAATAGTTCCTAAAGAGAGTTAAGTTAAATACACTAAAACGTCAAAAAGTAAAAAAATTATTTATATTTATATGACCAAGAACCCTGAGAAATTACGCATTAAGTAAATTTTAAGCAATTTTCTAGATATTTTATTACAGTTCATAACATACTCCTCTATTTGACCATTTACGTATTTATTTTAACAGCACCTTTAATGTAAATAATAGTGATTTTCGGTACTGTCTTTTGACAAACGTAAAATAAATACACTACATATATTTTGAACCAGTCTGCAGTTTACAGCAAAAAGCCATCAACTATATAACAAAACTTAAAGCATTACACGGGTATTTTGTAAAAATTCGTGAGAAATGAATCTCGCAAATGAAAAACTTGTCCACATGACATAGTGCGTATGGAATCCAAATGGAATTATTTTTTAGCTACTTGTACCCATTTGTGCTGAATACAGCAAGAAAGCATCGTGATCAGAAAATTGTTAAAGATGACTGTGGAAACAGAAAATATTACTTAACCAAATAAAAAAGTAAGTATGCTGGTAAGTTACCAATAACTAGAAATCCACACAATCAGTTAAACCGAAACAATAGAATTAGTAAAAGGTCAGTAAGAAGTCCTTTAAAAAAAGTCGTTATCATTATGTTACCATATAAGAGACGATAACAATTTTTCAATGATACATTATTAACTTAAACGTTTTAAAAAATAAATATTTTGGTTGCATTTTTATTTTAATGCCAATCTGATTAGTCATTAAATGTGTGGTAAATTAACACGTATTGTTCCATACTTATTTTAATTCTCATCTTCTGGACTAATGACTAATGTACCTATTTAAACATCTAAGAAAATAGTTAGCCAATTCTGTTGCTACTATTCTATTAGATATTAAAAAAATTATATGCTCTTAACAATCTAAAGCACCCGATTATTACTTAAGAGTAGTAGTCTGAAATGATATTAATGGAAGATTAGAAGAAATGCAATAAAGTGGCCAACTAGATGATTACTTGATTTAACAAAAATTTATTAATTTATGTGGGATACGTGGGCACTGAGCACACTGCATACATAAAAAGCAACAAATGCATGTTGTATACACATCAAGAAGGAAAATATGCTCGAAAAAATTATCAATACTTCACAAAGCGTTACTACTAATATATTTCGATTAATTATCCCAGTTTTAACTTTCGTTAATTTGTAATAAAAAATGTTTCGGTTTGCACCTTTCTGAATTTTAATAAATATGAATGTTCACGTGTTTCAGTTTAAATGAGAAATATTTCCATAAATTACCATTAAATCAGATTTGTGAATTTGGCACCACACACACACACACCGGTGTTAACTGCAAAACCTTTACCATCATATTTAGCACCCTTAAATATATATAAAGCTTTCACAAGTCCTTTAGATCCATTGCTTGGTAAAATATTTCCATTTCTTCCTGTCCTTTGCTAACGTTCTCCAGTTCATGCATTGTTTTCCTTTTTATCCTCCAAAACAGTCTCGCTCCATTTCCTCCTCGATCTGCCTCTCTTTCTTTTTCCTTCTGGTATTCCAGCCTACGTATTTTGCACTTCTGTCTCTTCCATTCTTTCGAGATGACCTTACCACTATAGTCGATGGGCTTTGACAAATTTTGTTATGTTTGGTTCTTGATATAAATCATAAACTTGCGTTAGTTCTTCGTTCCCAAATGTCTTCAACTTCTTTTCACTGAATATTCTTCGTAGAATCTTTCGTTCCCACGCTTCTAATTTTAACTGCCCTGTTTTATTCAATGTCCATGTCTCACTGCCGTATGCCAGTGTTGATCTTAAGATAGTATTTATGTCCTTACTCCTTATCTTTGCTTTCCGCGATACTTCCGCCGATATTCAGATTCTGTTGATTCCTCCTGAGCATCTGCTACTTTCTGCTATTCTCAAGTTTATTTCTATTCTCTCTCTGCACTTTACCTATTAGGGTTCCGAGATAGACGTAGTGTTCTACTTCTTCAATTTCCAGCATATCGCCGTTCCTTGTTTGTACCCTAATAACAGTATTAACCTAGCTTGTTTTTAAGTTCCCTGTATTTGCTTTTGTTCGTATTAATTTGGAGACCCATTCTAGTAAGAAGAAGTAGCAAGCAAGTTGGTAGTAGCAACCAACTTGTTTGCTGCTTCTTCTAATTCTTTTATGGTCTCGCTATCTGCGTATTCAAGGCATTTATGATTCTTGCTAAAACTGGTACCTTTTCTGTTTAGACCGCTCTCTCTTATTACTTTTCCAGGACCATATTAAATAGTATAGCCGATAGTGGGTCGTCTTGTCTCACTCCTGATTTCACCTTGAACTCGTTTGATACGATAGGCTGCCTTAAAAGTCTATAAATAGTATGTATACTAAAAGTCTTTGTCCTCTGTATTTTTGATTTTCCACGAAAATGCCATTCTCTCCTGGATTTTTATTATTTTTCAATGCTAGTATCATTTTTTCTACTTCCTCTTTCAGCGGGTCTGGCGTATTTTCCGCGTTTTGCCCTCTTTCCTCGTAGTATTCCAGCTCTTCCTCTGTTCCCATGTTCAATAATTCCTCAAAATATTGTTTCCATCTTCTACAAATTTGCTCTTCATCTCCCAGCAATTTTCCATCCTCATCTTTGTAGAAATCTGCTCGATATCCCTTCCTGAGATCCTTTAGGTCCTTATAGAAAATCTTCATTTTCTATTTTTGAAATTTTTCATCTATATTTTTCAATTCTTCTTCCATGCTTTTTTTTTAGTGTTCTACACATACATTTTACTCTTCCTTTGTTAGAGATAATTGCTTTTAACCTTTGATGTTTGTGTCTGCAGCATACGTTGTCTTAGTTGTATTTTAATGTTCAGTTCTTTTTTACATTCCTACTTCATCCATTCCATTTTCGTATGTATTGTAACTTGTCGTTAAATTATTTTGGTCGCTACTTTTATGGCCTCCTCTTTGTTTCACCTTTCTTTTATTCCCTCTCCATGAGTGTTATTATTATTATATATTTCTTTGGCACCCTGAAATATGTAGAAAAAATAGAGGTGCCAATTAGTTTGTCAACGGGATTAAAAGTTTTATAATTTTGGTGCTAAATGGGTGCTAAAGGTTTCGTATTTAGCACTGATTACTATGGTGCTGATGTGATGTTGGCTAGACATTATAAAATGGTTAATATATATTTTTTAAACTAGCACCTCTGTTTTCTTTACATACATGGTATTAAAAAAGGTGGTAACGGATTCGAAATTGGCACCGTTTCGTTAGTTGTAACGTTGGTGTGAAGATGGTATCACAGTATAAAATTGTTAATAACTTCGTTACAACAATTAGCCCCTGTGTCTTTTTTAACATATTTGGAGGAAGCTAAATGGATGTAAGTAACATTAAAAAATTTCACAATGAACACCAGTGGTTGCGGTGCTGTTATGAAGAATTAACACCTCTGTTCTTTTCAGATATTTAGAGGGTGCTAAGTGGATGCTAAATGATGGTAGTGGTTTGGCTATTAGTATGATGGTAGCGGTGTCAAGTTCACAAAAGTCTCTTAACTTTGCATAGTTACATATGCTTACGGGGAAAAAATACTGTAAATGCGCAGAAGTAACCCAACAAACAAAATTTATTAAACATTGAGGAATAAATACTGACAAAATCATAAAATGGATTCAAAATATTAAATCTTAATAATGAAACTTAAAAAACTTATTTCTACCGCCTATGAAGTATAATTCCTGACGCAGTTCGTATCATGACTAGGCTAAATCCGTGCTGAGATATAGTGCATATCCTACAAATATAGAACCTTAAACATTATCTCAAAATCACCTTAATAAGGTTATATTACAGAAAAATCTCTGGTATTCAATTGAATTGCTTTTCGTTGATTAAATACTGCTTTATTTTACATATCATATAATTATCAATATTATCTAACAAACATGGACATAAAACACTAAAATATTGAATTTACATGTATTCTACAGTTGTATTCACATAAACATAAAACTCTTTTAGAAACTAAATATAACTGCAACACATGACACAAAATAAATATAAATATTAACATTACTCAATGTACATTCAACAGCTTTCAATTTTAATGATTAAAAACCACCGGTGTGAAATCATCCACAACCACATTTTCAAGTAGGACTATAATCGATAAAGTCGTGGTCATAACATAATAATTTTCCTATTCTGCCAATTATTAGTTATTAACGAGAGCATCATTTCATTTCTTTTTTGTAAATACAGTAGCAATACGATAAATTGTTTTTAGTCTCAAAATTATTTGTCAGGGCGTCGGAGAGGGTGAGAAGGGGTAAAATATATTAAATATCATATCTTCTTAAATAATTCTTGACTGGTAAAAATTCCAACGAAAATTTGTTACTAGCAAAGGGATGAATTGTTTCTATCCACCGATATCATTTGTCAGGCCATTTAGGAGGGTGAAAAGGGGTGGAAAATTAATATATTCAAAATTATTTATTATAATTCGTGAACGGCTAAAATGTGTATGTAGAGCTATTACCAACTATGTGGTGAATTGTTTCCTGGCATATAAATTATTTGTCAGGGCGTCGGAGAGGGTGAGAAGGGGTGAAACATATTAAATATCGTATCTTCTGAACTAATTCTTGACCGGTAAAAATTCCAACGAAAATTTGTTACTAGCAAAGGGATGAATTGTTTCTATCCACTGAAATCATTTGTCAGGCCGTTTGAGAGGGTGAAAAGGGGTGAAACATATTAAATATCATATCCTCTGAACTAACTCTTGACCGGTAAAAATTTCAACGAAAACTTGTTACTGGCAGAGGGATGAATTGTTTCTATCCACTGAAATCATTTTTCAGGCCGTTTGGGAGGGTGAAAAGGGGTGAAACATATTAAATATCATATCTTCCGAACTAATTCTTGACCGGTAAAAATTCCAACGAAAACTTGTTACTAGCAAAGGGATGAATTGTTTCTATCCACTGAAATCATTTGTCAGGCCGTGTGGGAGGGTGAAAAGGGGTGAAACATATTAAATATCATATCTTCTGAACTAATTCTTGACCGGTAAAAATTCCAACGAAAACTAGTTACTAGCAAAGGGATGAATTGTTTCTATCCACTGAAATCATTTGTCAGGCCGTTTGGGAGGGTGAAAAGGGGTGAAACATATTAAATATCATATCTTCTGAACTAATTCTTGACCGGTAAAAATTCCAACGAAAACTAGTTACTAGCAAAGGGATGAATTGTTTCTATCCACTGAAATCATTTGTCGGGCCGTTTGGGAGGGTGAGAAGGGGTGAAACATATTAAATACCATATCTTCTGAACTAACTCTTGACCGGTAAAAATTCCAACGAAAACTTGTTACTAGCAGAGGGATGAATTGTTTCTATCCACTGAAATCATTTGTCAGGCCGTTTGAGAGGGTGAAAAGGGGTGAAACATATTAAATATCATATCTTCTGAACTAATTCTTGACCTCTAAAAATTCCAACGAAAACTAGTTACTAGCAAAGGGATGAATTGTTTCTATCCACTGAAATCATTTGTCAGGCCGTTTGGGAGGGTGAAAAGGGGTGAAACATATTAAATATCATATCTTCTGAACTAATTCTTGACCGGTAAAAATTCCAACGAAAACTAGTTACTAGCAAAGGGATGAATTGTTTCTATCCACTGAAATCATTTGTCGGGCCGTTTGGGAGGGTGAGAAGGGGTGAAACATATTAAATACCATATCTTCTGAACTAACTCTTGACCGGTAAAAATTCCAACGAAAACTTGTTACTAGCAGAGGGATGAATTGTTTCTATCCACTGAAATCATTTGTCAGGCCGTTTGAGAGGGTGAAAAGGGGTGAAACATATTAAATATCATATCTTCTGAACTAACTCTTGACCGGTAAAAATTCCAACGAAAACTTGTTACTAGCAAAGCATCAAAGCAATGAATTGTTTCTATCCACATGGATCACTTTCGGGAGGGTGGGTCAGGGTGAAATGGTATATGAAAGTCATTTATGTAACAAGGACGTAAAGAAGCTTTAAAGCTGCTTACGACCGTGGTACATAAAAAATGTTATGAACGACCCGGTAGCGCTACGGGCTAGATAGAGCACGAGTGATAGGCATGGCTCTAGTCACAATGCCTATCGTGACTAGGTTCGAAACCCAGCACCGGCACTGGTAATGTCGGTGGGTATGAATATGTTTGTCTGCGTTTTTCTAATGTGTATCCCCCTTCCGGAAAGGCTTGGTTTTTGATTTGGGAATTATCTATTTGCGGTGGTGTTGTGTTTGTTTGTTTGATCGAACTATTTTAATAAAATAATAATAAATACACCACATGTAATTACGACCCCCTTTATCCCAGAAGGTTCTAGAAGAGCCTTGTGCGGGAGGGGGCTACACATTTAAAGACCAGGGACACACATCCAATATCCGTGTATAATGGAAAAATCCCTCTCACAATATTTTCTATTGCCACGACCGGGAATCGAACCCGGGACTTTTGGGTGAGAGGCAGGTACGCTACCATCTCGACCATCAGTCATTAAGTTTAATATTAATTATTAGCGGTGGTTAACGGGAATTAGGTCTGTTTTAAAGAAAACTAGTTTTTCAAAAAGCCAACGTTTCGACACATTTATTGCATCATCTTCAGGGCGCTACAAAGTTATAAGAAATTATAGGAATACATATATAATTAACATGCTAAAAAGAATAATATTAGTTTGAAACATAAAAATTGATATATTTAAAATAACTTCAAAGTTAATAATAAAAATACGATAAAAACTTGATAAATATAAAATTATTAAAACTCAGTACTTACATTAAAATTAAGTTTTCCGTGTTATCAGGTTTAAAAATTCTAAATTGTATAAAGGTTACGTAGATACTTTGGTTAATGGAAATTAAAACGAATGGTAAAATACAATTCAAACTCATGCCTTGATATTTAGCGAACTACTACTAATACATATAGATTTCTTACAGTGACAATGTTTATCATTATATTTTTTTAGTTAGAAAATGAATTTTTTTGAATCTTTTTTAAATATTAAAAACAATATTAATGTTTTATTTGGTTAATTAAATTATAATATGCATTATTAAGGTGTTCTATATCCTTTCTGGCATTGACAGTATTATATTTCTTAATATTTATCATTTCTTGGAAAATTCGTTTTGAATAATTATTTTGCATTCCGACAATTTTTGTATTTTCTAAATTAAATTCGTGGTTGGTTAAATTGCAATGTTCTACTAGAGACGTTGGATTATTTAATTTATTTCTATTTTTTATGTCTCTTTCATGTTCCTTAATTCTAGTTTTTATGTATCTACCTGTTTGACCAACATAGCATTTATCACAATTTTTACAAGGTATTTTATAAACTACATTTGATAATTGTTCAAAAGGTGTTCTTGTTTTTAATTTACTGTAAAAGGATTTTTTAATTGTATTATCATTACTAAAAGCAACAGTAATGTTTTCTTTATTAAGGACTGCTTTTAATTTTTCTGAGAGGTTTTTAACATATGGCATTTTAAAATATTTTGTTGTTTCTGATTTTCTTTGATTTTCTTGATCTTGATTTGTATCGTTTATAGTATATATTATTCTATTTATTAAGGAAATTGGATAATTATTTTAATTATTATTAACGAATTTTCCAAGAAATGATAAATATTAAGAAATATAATACTGTCAATGCCAGAAAGGATATAGAACACCTTAATAATGCATATTATAATTTAATTAACCAAATAAAACATTAATATTGTTTTTAATATTTAAAAAAGATTCAAAAAAATTCATTTTTTAACTAAAAAAATATAATGATAAACATTGTCACTGTAAGAAATCTATATGTATTAGTAGTAGTTCGCTAAATATCAAGGCATGAGTTTGAATTGTATTTTACCATTCGTTTTAATTTCCATTAACCAAAGTATCTACGTAACCTTTATACAATTTAGAATTTTTAAACCTGATAACACGGAAAACTTAATTTTAATGTAAGTACTGAGTTTTAATAATTTTATATTTATCAAGTTTTTATCGTATTTTTATTATTAACTTTGAAGTTATTTTAAATATATCAATTTTTATGTTTCAAACTAATATTATTCTTTTTAGCATGTTAATTATATATGTATTCCTATAATTTCTTATAACTTTGTAGCGCCCTGAAGATGATGCAATAAATGTGTCGAAACGTTGGCTTTTTGAAAAACTAGTTTTCTTTAAAACAGACCTAATTCCCGTTAACCACCGCTAATAATTAATATTAAACTTAATGACTGATGGTCGAGATGGTAGCGTACCTGCCTCTCACCCAAAAGTCCCGGGTTCGATTCCCGGTCGTGGCAATAGAAAATATTGTGAGAGGGATTTTTCCATTATACACGGATATTGGATGTGTGTCCCTGGTCTTTAAATGTGTAGCCCCCTCCCGCACAAGGCTCTTCTAGAACCTTCTGGGATAAAGGGGGTCGTAATTACATGTGGTGTATTTATTATTATTTTATTAAAATAGTTCGATCAAACAAACAAACACAACACCACCGCAAATAGATAATTCCCAAATCAAAAACCAAGCCTTTCCGGAAGGGGGATACACATTAGAAAAACGCAGACAAACATATTCATACCCACCGACATTACCAGTGCCGGTGCTGGGTTTCGAACCTAGTCACGATAGGCATTGTGACTAGAGCCATGCCTATCACTCGTGCTCTATCTAGCCCGTAGCGCTACCGGGCTAGATAGAGCACGTTCATAACATTTTTTATGTACCACGGTCGTAAGCAGCTTTAAAGCTTCTTTACGTCCTTGTTACATAAATGACTTTCATATACCATTTCACCCTGACCCACCCTCCCGAAAGTGATCCATGTGGATAGAAACAATTCATTGCTTTGATGCTTTGCTAGTAACAAGTTTTCGTTGGAATTTTTACCGGTCAAGAGTTAGTTCAGAAGATATGATATTTAATATGTTTCACCCCTTTTCACCCTCTCAAACGGCCTGACAAATGATTTCAGTGGATAGAAACAATTCATCCCTTTGCTAGTAACAAATTTTCGTTGGAATTTTTACTGGTCAGGAATTAGTTCAGAAGATACGATATTTAATATATTTTACCCCTTCTCACCCTCTCCGACGCCTTGACAAATTATTTATATGCCAGGAAACGATTCACCACATGGTTGGTAATAGCTCTACATACACATTTTAGCAGTTCACGAATTATAATAAATAATTTTGAATATATTAAATTTCCACCCCTTTTCACCCTCCTAAACGGCCTGACAAATGATATCGGTGGATAGAAACAATTCATCCCTTTGCTAGTAACAAGTTTTCGTTGGAATTTTTACCGGTCAAGAATTAGTTCAGAAGATATGATATTTAATATGTTTCACCCCTTTTCACCCTCTCAAACGGCCTGACAAATGATTTCAGTGGATAGAAACAATTCATCCCTTTGCTAGTAACTAGTTTTCGTTGGAATTTTTACCGGTCAAGAATTAGTTCAGAAGATATGATATTTAATATGTTTCACCCCTTCTCACCCTCCCAAACGGCCCGACAAATGATTTCAGTGGATAGAAACAATTCATCCCTTTGCTAGTAACAAGTTTTCGTTGGAATTTTTACCGGTCAAGAATTAGTTCGGAAGATATGATATTTAATATGTTTCACCCCTTTTCACCCTCCCAAACGGCCTGACAAATGATTTCAGTGGATAGAAACAATTCATCCCTCTGCTAGTAACAACTTTTCGTTGAAATTTTGACCGGTCAAGAGTTAGTTCAGAAGATATGATATTTAATATGTTTCACCCCTTTTCACCCTCTCAAACGGCCTGACAAATGATTTCAGTGGATAGAAACAATTCATCCCTCTGCTAGTAACAAGTTTTCGTTGGAATTTTTACCGGTCAAGAGTTAGTTCAGAAGATATGGTATTTAATATGTTTCACCCCTTCTCACCCTCCCAAACGGCCCGACAAATGATTTCAGTGGATAGAAACAATTCATCCCTTTGCTAGTAACTAGTTTTCGTTGGAATTTTTACCGGTCAAGAATTAGTTCAGAAGATATGATATTTAATATGTTTCACCCCTTTTCACCCTCTCAAACGGCCTGACAAATGATTTCAGTGGATAGAAACAATTCATCCCTCTGCTAGTAACAAGTTTTCGTTGGAATTTTTACCGGTCAAGAGTTAGTTCAGAAGATATGGTATTTAATATGTTTCACCCCTTCTCACCCTCCCAAACGGCCCGACAAATGATTTCAGTGGATAGAAACAATTCATCCCTTTGCTAGTAACTAGTTTTCGTTGGAATTTTTACCGGTCAAGAATTAGTTCAGAAGATATGATATTTAATATGTTTCACCCCTTTTCACCCTCTCAAACGGCCTGACAAATGATTTCAGTGGATAGAAACAATTCATCCCTCTGCTAGTAACAAGTTTTCGTTGGAATTTTTACCGGTCAAGAGTTAGTTCAGAAGATATGGTATTTAATATGTTTCACCCCTTCTCACCCTCCCAAACGGCCCGACAAATGATTTCAGTGGATAGAAACAATTCATCCCTTTGCTAGTAACTAGTTTTCGTTGGAATTTTTACCGGTCAAGAATTAGTTCAGAAGATATGATATTTAATATGTTTCACCCCTTTTCACCCTCCCAAACGGCCTGACAAATGATTTCAGTGGATAGAAACAATTCATCCCTTTGCTAGTAACTAGTTTTCGTTGGAATTTTTAGAGGTCAAGAATTAGTTCAGAAGATATGATATTTAATATGTTTCACCCCTTTTCACCCTCTCAAACGGCCTGACAAATGATTTCAGTGGATAGAAACAATTCATCCCTCTGCTAGTAACAAGTTTTCGTTGGAATTTTTACCGGTCAAGAGTTAGTTCAGAAGATATGGTATTTAATATGTTTCACCCCTTCTCACCCTCCCAAACGGCCCGACAAATGATTTCAGTGGATAGAAACAATTCATCCCTTTGCTAGTAACTAGTTTTCGTTGGAATTTTTACCGGTCAAGAATTAGTTCAGAAGATATGATATTTAATATGTTTCACCCCTTTTCACCCTCCCAAACGGCCTGACAAATGATTTCAGTGGATAGAAACAATTCATCCCTTTGCTAGTAACTAGTTTTCGTTGGAATTTTTACCGGTCAAGAATTAGTTCAGAAGATATGATATTTAATATGTTTCACCCCTTTTCACCCTCCCACACGGCCTGACAAATGATTTCAGTGGATAGAAACAATTCATCCCTTTGCTAGTAACAAGTTTTCGTTGGAATTTTTACCGGTCAAGAATTAGTTCGGAAGATATGATATTTAATATGTTTCACCCCTTTTCACCCTCCCAAACGGCCTGAAAAATGATTTCAGTGGATAGAAACAATTCATCCCTCTGCCAGTAACAAGTTTTCGTTGAAATTTTTACCGGTCAAGAGTTAGTTCAGAGGATATGATATTTAATATGTTTCACCCCTTTTCACCCTCTCAAACGGCCTGACAAATGATTTCAGTGGATAGAAACAATTCATCCCTTTGCTAGTAACAAATTTTCGTTGGAATTTTTACCGGTCAAGAATTAGTTCAGAAGATACGATATTTAATATGTTTCACCCCTTCTCACCCTCTCCGACGCCCTGACAAATAATTTATATGCCAGGAAACAATTCACCACATAGTTGGTAATAGCTCTACATACACATTTTAGCCGTTCACGAATTATAATAAATAATTTTGAATATATTAATTTTCCACCCCTTTTCACCCTCCTAAATGGCCTGACAAATGATATCGGTGGATAGAAACAATTCATCCCTTTGCTAGTAACAAATTTTCGTTGGAATTTTTACCAGTCAAGAATTATTTAAGAAGATATGATATTTAATATATTTTACCCCTTCTCACCCTCTCCGACGCCCTGACAAATAATTTTGAGACTAAAAACAATTTATCGTATTGCTACTGTATTTACAAAAAAGAAATGAAATGATGCTCTCGTTAATAACTAATAATTGGCAGAATAGGAAAATTATTATGTTATGACCACGACTTTATCGATTATAGTCCTACTTGAAAATGTGGTTGTGGATGATTTCACACCGGTTTAAAAACCCATGTTTTTTCTCTATGAAAATATCGATATAAGAGAAAATTCACCGTGTTCTAAAATAGCTATAAAGTTAAAAACCACAAACTAGTTTAATGTAATTGGAATATTTCGAATGCTACTATATACAAACATGTCACCATAAGCTTAAACTACTATCTAATGAAATAAATGATAAATAATGTACCTCAATCACATGCACTAACACAGATGGGTGTAAAGTTAACTATGAATTCTGGACGTATAGTAGGAATTTTATTTGAAATTCGTTGAAATGCGTTGTAATAATTAATCGTTCTACGATAAAAATTAACCATTTATGGTAGAAAATAAGATAAATGATATATTTACAAAAATCGTTAGATGTCCCAAAAATTAAATCGTATACCTATACAAAGATAATAAAATGTTCATGATTAGTGGAATTGCTAAAATTTCTTTCAACCTTTTAAAATTTAATAATGTTAATTATAATTGATATGGAACCTATAATGGGGGTATTACCGGAATTTCGAATTCAACCACTTCCTATATACCATAACATGGGCGTTAATTATGCTGGGTATTTCTTAATAAGGAATCGTAAAGGCTCGGTAAAGGCCGTGGAGCTAAAACTTAAAGTGCTATGCAAGCCTTTCCATACGATTTTCAACAAAGTAAATACATTTAGAATTGGTAAGAGAATTAACTACAATTGCAGCATTTAGACGATTTATAGCTAGACATGGTAAATTTTAATGTGTTTATTCTGATAATGACAAAAATATTGTTGGTGCACAGTCAGAGCATAAGGACTATATTATTAATTACAATGAACCAATGCTAACAGACCTGGAGTTGGGATTCATAGTTTAATACTTGAATTCATCGATGTAATAACTCCCTTTACAATCTTCCATTTAAATATCTTTTAACATTATTTTATTGACTCTTTATTATCACTGTGTTTGAACTCTAATCCAAGATATCAATAAATATTTCCCTAATCTTTCAACAAAAATGGATCCGATATTTCAGTTTTTAAATTTGGAATACTAGTTAATGTTATGTGACATATACGTCACAGTGAGCTAACAAACCCACCCATATCATGGTAGATCGCAGAAACCCATTAAAAGGCATATCGTTTCAATTATCTGTCTATAAAGAGAATCCAAATATGTAATAATATACCTACCGAGAATTCCATTTAAAAGACATAAGTAAGTATATGACGCCTAAATACTTCAAAATATGTTTAAAATATACCTTTGTGCCCTCTATTGTCCCGTTCAAATAATTTATAACTGCGCAGATTACCTGATATATTTAAATAATTATTATCAACAACCAAATTTTCACCTCAAATCCGAGTCAAAAGGTGTCAACTGACAATTCAAAATTACGACCCTTTTTAGTTAAAATAATTTGAAGGATATCTTCTTGAATGAAATAAATTTAAAATAATAATAATTGAATAAAATATAATTTAATCTGCGGGCGATTATGGCGCCGATCAATAAGTAAAGTAAAAAAAAAACAACCATTTATTTCCCTCAAAATATCTATTACGAATATTTATTACGTGTATAAATACGCCAAGTTGAAGTTCTGTAAATTGAAACATATGGTTACAATTCTCTTTCTTTGCTTGATATGCATTGTTTATAAATTACTTTATTTAGGTTTTATTTATGGTTACACTAAACACTACTTTATTTACATACAAATTCATTGCATCACTTCATTAATAGTCACAATAAACAAACACTACAAGATACACAATTATAGACTCTTGAATCTACATCGAATTCCGAGCTTTACTTTGTATTCCGATCTTCATTTATTAAATTCTAATTGAAAACTGAGAAGAGCACTTTAAATAAGGATTCTAAATTCATTGAAGTGAAAACGAAATATGTGTGGAACTTCAGATAGCTCCATTTCTTTTACTATAGCCATACAATGTGTAGCTAAGCTTATAACCTCCATCTTACAACCGCTTGAACCTCTACAGCTTTAACACAGCCGACTCTGTCCTAGAGTCGGCTGTGGCTTTAATCTTTCTACGGTGGAGTATTTATTTAGTTAGTTATTTAGTTTTGTATATCTGAGCATCCTTCACAGTTATAGTTCTCATTTAAATATATCTACATGGTACCTTTGAAAATAACCTCGACCTTGAGTGTATGTGTACTTAAGGCCTTGCCACCATTGTTTATGTTGGGTTAACTTTCTTGGTTCTTTATACTGTAATAAAAGCTACAACTGGTGCTGAAACTTCACCGGAGCATTATGGTATGCCAAATGTACCGTTTCCACAACCTGATTGCTATAGACCTATTCCAAACCTTTATGGTCTTGATTTGAGTTAGGCTTGAGGCTTGATATATATTTGACGTGTTGGTTATCATGTCTCAACTCTATTGTAGCTTCCATTGTCCTAAAGTTTTTATTTATTTAGAAAATTCCGTTCTTCGAAATCACCACAACATAAAACTTAAATAGGCTCAACCAGTCTTTCTATGGTCTTTTATTACATTGGAATGGACAAGTGAAGATTTTCAGCTGCTTTACAACCGATTATTTTCAAATAATCTTTAAAACCCTTTTTATTGTCCAACGTCTTCGACATTCTTGGTTGGTTTATTATTTTGACACAACCAAACTACAGAAATTGTCGATGTGTGTCATTAAAAATAAAAACTTGGTAGTTAAGAATTCTTCCATTTGGAAATCATACTTAATATTGCTCAGCTTTACTTCATCACGAAACCTGTAAAATAGTGAATATAAGCGTATTCGATGTGTAAAAGACTATTGCATATTTAAATAGTGATGAATCTATGTGTTTTGACGGTATAATTACAGAGGCACACAAAAAAGTGCCATATCCGGCAGACTAGACTATATATTATCCTTACCCATTTTGATGCGCTGAATTCGAATCTGATGTCAGATTAGCTCCAGCGGTTTTTTTTATTGCAAAAATAGCTAAAAATCGTTCAAAATCCCACCTTTTAAATATTATTGTCCTACTTACTGAAAGAGGATTATAGTTTATACTTTTGCACTTCAAGTCGCTGAAACCGAATCTGATGTTAAAATCGCTTTATCACGTTTCTTTTTAACCTCAAAAAATGGTTCAAATTCTAGAAAATTTCGTTATACAAAAATGAAATCATGATACTATAGCTCAAAATATATCACTGGCCTGTTAATTAAAAATGCACAAATCGACGATACTTTTATGTATTTTGAGCCGCTTAATTTGAATCTGACATCTTAATCACTCTAGGAAAAAATATCGACGGACGAACCTCAAATTTGCATAATGGTGAAGGGGATAAATGTTAGTTACCAAAATAAATAATAAAAAAGCAGCATCGCACAAGATATTATTAGTCAAGACCGAGGTCAAGACAATATAGTCGTAGAATGATGGAAAATTGGAATTCTTAATAAATTTCGAGATAAATTTGATATTGGATTTCCTTGATATTTATAAATTATATGGTAAATCATGGACTATAGTGAGAAGTAAGAGAAAGCTACTATACAGATCTTTTAAAAGTATAAAAGAGGCGAAAATGAGTTAATTTTTGCGCACTCATAAATATTAAAAACATATGTGTGTATCACATCATTCATGGTTTGCAATTATTTGTTATTGAGCCACTTTATGAAATTATTTTAAAAAATGTGACGTAACTCACCCATCAGATTTGGTTTCAACGGCATAAAATACATAAGAATATCATGGTCTTGCTCGTTTTATGTAAGTAGAATAATGATATCTCCATAAATAATGGAATTTTGCAGAATTACAAGCATTTTTTTAATAACTGCGCCGAGCTAGAGTGTTAGGACTTTAGACTTGGATTCAACGACTGAAAATTTATCAGAGTATCATGGTTTCATTAGTTTTTAGTTAATAGGTCAATAATATCACCGTATGTAACAGAATTTGCAGAATGTGTGACCTTTGTTGAGGTTAAAAAAAGTGTGACGTAATAAAGTGATTTCAACATCAGATTTGGTTTCAGCGACTCGATATACATAAGAAGAATAACATGCTTTAATTCCGTTTCAGTAAGCAGGACAATATTTAAAAAAAAAGATAGAATTTTTAGCAATCAATTTCTTGAGGTCAAAAAAAATTGTGACCCAATGGAGCAAATTTGACAAATTTGACATGTACCTAATTTGAAACGCTGATTTCGAATGAATTCGGTGCTTCAAAATACATAAAGGTGTCTGCCGGACATGACACTCTCTTTGCGTGCCTGTTTTGTTATACATGTATACAACGAGTGCGAAATGTAATGGACCGGCCCTCGTGGAACCCAAAATAAATGGCTACAAAAAATTAATTCAGAGGGTACTTTTGTGGTGCATAAGGTTAAGGAGTTTTGAAACTTGGCAGGATTGTAGACTTGGAGGCCCTAAGTATGACTCTGTTTGCGCCCGCCGTTCGCGCCGCCATCTTGGAGAAATGGCGCCCAAAACTAGTTTTTGGCATGTAACTCTGTTCCTGTAGGTTTTAGAGAAAAAGTTTCTCATTTGCTACAAAATTGCTTCTATACATTTTTTTCCTCAGACTAACGCTTTCCGAGTTACAGGGCCGAACAGTACGGCCAATTTTTTTAAACCGCAGAAAAGGCGGCATTAGTGCGCTACTTTTTACCAATTATCTGCTAATTATCGTACCAACAGTAGTTTCATGCAGTAACGTAATAAAAATTAATGCCTCTATCAACTCGTTTCCACACCATCTATGAGGTAGAGTTGAGGGGCGCGTTTTTTAAACGTGGTAGGCCTAATCCACACTCCAAACTTATATGCGCGTTTTCTGTCGTTTTGCACTACGCGATGTCCCTGGTTCACTATATTCACTATCTTTAGAATCCTGTTCACCTACCGTTTCCTACAATACCCACTCCAACGAATCAAGGACGTCATCAGCCTCATATGGGTCTTCGGGTTCTGAATCCGCTACCAAATCTGGAATGGCTTTTTAAAAGTTGTAGAAAGCATGTTTTAATTTTGGTTAATATTTCAATTTATAGTTTAGTTTTTCTATGGCTTATTCAATGCTAATTATGAAGACAACATAATATATGGTATATTTTCCTTGTCCATTTTTTAATACTTTAAACCCATCAACAGCCCATATGGCAACATGTGCATGGTTTTATACAATGTGTTAGTATCTATCGGCTCTGCCATTAAATCACCTAAAATGCTCTTCAGAATGCATAAGATATGTCGCCACATTATTTATAATATTTAATAGTTCAATGGCAACTGTCACTTGTTTTCTGGTATTTGACAGCTTTTGAATTTGCGTGTTGTTTTTTATTGTCGAAATCAGTTTCGATAACGTTGTTTCTTTGTATATTGTTTTGCCATATATGTTCTAATGGCAAAATGTTCACAGTACCTATGCCTGTGTAAAACTTATTTTCATTATACCATTCTGATATTATGATTTATCATTAATCTATTCATAATAATAATAATAATAATAAATACTTTATTTGCTGATTATACATTCATGTGCAATACATGTTAATTGTTTTAGCATCGTCAGTTAATACATTAGACACAAAAAATACATTAAGAATTAAAATAAAAGTAGTCAATAGTTAAAAAATAAAAATATAAAAATTGTTAGATAAAATCAGTAACTGTATCCATACCTTAAATTTAAACACAGAACATTTAGAGGTTATTAAAAGAAGCATTATAAGATTCGTCTAGGTTGTATGGGGAGATTTTCATCAAAATATGTTTAACTTTTATTTTAAATTTATTTGATGTTAAGTTTCTAATTTCAATAGGCATACAGTTATATAGTTTTAATGCAACGTAAATAAAACTTTTATGTGTAATGTGCAATCTATGGGTAGGCAGTATAATGTTGTCTCGATTTCTGGTTAAGTGGCTGTGTAGATCAGTATGATTCTTAAAACATTCACTATTACTTTTAACATACATTAAACAGTGATAAATATAAAGTGCAGGAAATGTCATAATTTGCAATTCATGAAAAATGGGTCTACATGAATCTCGATTAGATTTGTTGGTGATTACCCTTAATGCCATTTTTTGTAACACAAATACTCGCGGCCAGTCAGTAGAATTACCCCATAATATCAATCCATAAGAAATTAATGGTAAAAATAATCCCATATAAGCTATTATGCAGACTGATCTAATTGCATATTGTGAAAGTTTTCTTAGTAAAAAAATTACCCCTGAAAGTTTATTGCATAGCGTATCGATATGATTTCTCCAATTTAATTTTTTATCCATCTGAATTCCCAGAAACTTGACTGTGTCTACTTCGCTGTGTATATCTCTTAATGAAAAATTGATGTGGATAGTTTTATTTGTATTTAGCGAAAGTTCATTAGATGTAAACCACTCCTTTGCAGCATATTGTGCCACTCGATTGATATGTATTAAATTGTTTATGTCAGAATCACTATTGTATAGAGTGGTGTCATCTGCATACTGTATAGTATTAGTCACAGTTAGGTAACCAGGCAAGTCATTCACATAAATGACAAATAATAATGGCCCCAAGATAGAACCCTGGGGCACACCTGCTTTAACAGTTAATGGAGTTGACAACACCCCATTGCAATCAGTAAATTGTGTTCTTTCTGTTAGGTATGATATAATGAAGTTACGACCTGCTCCTCTAATTCCGTAGTCATTTAATTTTTCTGAAAGAATTTTGTGTGACACACAGTCAAAGGCCTTCGAGAGGTCACAGAACAGTGCAGATACTATTTCACCCCTCTCAAAAGCATTGTGGATGTGTGTCACCATGTGAATTAATGATTTTATCGTGGATAGATTTTTCCGAAATCCAAACTGACTTGTATTAAGTAATTTGTGTTGTTCAAGATAATTTGTAATTCTTTCGTTAAATGCTACTTCAATAGGTTTTGATAGGGATGGTATTATAGATAAAGGGCGATGATTATTCATACAAGTTTTGGATCCTTTATTTTTATATATGGTTGTTACTTTTGATATTTTTAATTTCGACGGAAACTCTCCCTTGTGAAAACATTTATTTATAATGATTGTAAGTGGTACTATGATACCTTCTCTAATTAATTTTAGTAATTTATTACTAATACCATATATATCTTTCGCAGAGCTATTAGAGAGATTTCTGATAATACTGTCCACCTCAGCTTCGACGACAGGTTGTAGAAAAAATACCTGAGGACATTGTATACTTTGATGGGTTATTTCAATAGGATTTAGAGTAGGCATTGGCAAGTTCTCCGTTTCATTTTTTGCAATATTTATAACAAAGGCATTAAAATCATCAGCACTAAATGCATAGTTACATTGTTTTCGCGGTTTAACAGAATCATTGATAATAGTCCATGCTGATCTTGATTGATTTGTCGAATATAACATTTTATCTGCTACGTATTCACTTTTGCATTGTCTAATTTTTGCCCTATATTGCCTTTTAAGGTTTTTGGCGTAGTTACGAAGATCATCATCATTTTGATTTTGTCTCGATAACTGTGAAAAAAAATTTAAATTGTCTCTTAAAAGTTTTAAATCATGGTTAAACCATTTTTTATTTTTGTTATTATTTTGTACTGTTTTAGTTTTTACTGGAAATGCTACATTAATAATTTGAAGGGTAGTTTCAAGAAAATAATTAAATGCAATATCTACATCTTCTATTGTGTTTAATATGTTCCAATTAATTTGCTTCAGTTCATTAATGCAATATTCTGCTCGTTGTTTAGAATAAGGTCGAAATTTTATAATGCTTGTTTTCTTACAATGATGGATTTGCGTTTTATGTTTGGTTATGTTTATAATGCCAAAGTGATCAGAAATATTGTGTTCAATAATTTTTGCATCACTCCCTATTTTATCATTTGTAATACAATTATCTAAACACGTCGCAGCTTGAGGTCTAGTTATACCCTTAATTAAAAAATCATAGTGATATGATTCTACTAAGTTGCAAAAGTATTTTTTTGTGTTATTATCACGTAGTAGGTCAATATTAAAGTCACCATATATATAGATTTTTTTTTTAATTGATCAATTTGCTAAAATTCTTCATTGATATGACACCAATATCGGCCTAGGCCGATAAAATTTATCAGTACTCTATTCTTCATTGATATAACACAAATATCGGCCTAGGCCGATAAATGAATTGAAGAAAAATCATCATTAAATATTGAAGTATTTATGGTATAACGAAAAATACTGAACGACATACGGCCGATACGCAAATAACAGACGCGATTGATAGTAAAATCTCGGCTTCGCCTCGATTTTACAAACCTCAATATTGTCTGATATTTGCTAATCGGCCTTATGACGTTAATAACTATTGTAAGATTTGCTATTCTAGAGTGATTTTTGGGCCATCTGCCATCTTCTTGAGTCCGTTACCATATGGTAACACTAGCCAATTGTTAAGATCGTAACTCTAAACAAATGATGTTATATAGCAGATGGGGATTTACGATTTACACTAGGGGAGTTTCTTAAGATTGCTTTCGCAGAGGATGTAGACGTGGATTTAATATTTATAGAGCCGCCTGATGCTGACAATGTTTTAACAGATGAAGATTCTGCTGATGGGTATACCGGTGGATTAGTAGACAATCTGAGTGAGCAGCAATTACGAGCTGTGGAAGAAATAAGAGAAAGAAATGCCGTACATTCTGAAGAACAGGATGGTGGTGAAATTTTACAAGTGGCGGAAGTCCAATTTTTTTATTATAAGCGTCCTAGATCTGAAAACATTACATGGTTGATGGTGACATAATTTCTGCACCTAGTATGCAATTCCCTCCAGGTGAATATTCAAGATATCAGAACATATCTAACATGCAAAATGTTTCGTTGACGTTGAAACGGACGATTACCATGTTGAGCAAGAGCAAGAGCGAATAAGCCCGATCCCAAAATAACAAGAGACGAGATGAAATGTGCAATCGCAATTCTTCTACTAACGGGGTACAACCAATTGCCAGGTAGAGGTTTATACTGGGATGCAGAAAATGATCTAAGAAACACTTTAGTTGCGGAAGCGATTTGACGTGATAGATTCAGACAAATCATACAATTTTTACATTGCGCCGATAAAGAAAAACAAAGTTGATAAAGTTTGGAAGCTGCAACCCCTTATGGACAAAAGGAATCAAAAGTTTTTATAGTGGGTTTATGTATCGAGTGTAATCTGATTTTTCAGTGCAATTAGTCGTGTGCAAATAAATATTCTTTAACTTTTTTCTATTATTATTTTTGAAAATTTTGTGTTGGAGAATATGCTAGTGTAGCCATATGGTAACGTATATTTTTTCCAAAAATCAGTAAAATAAGCATTCAAAAAATATTTATTTATCTAAGAACTATCAATTTTTGACGTTGCCCAATTATATATCGTGTTGAATCAAAATAAAGAAATTCCGCCGTTGACGGGTTTAACCTCGGGTTTAACGCTAGATTTTCTTACTAAATAAAGTAACTATTTTTTTAAATAATTATTTTGAGGATATTATTGGCAAAAATTATTTTCCATGGGACGGCAAAGTTGAAATGAAAGTAATATACTTAATTCGATAGTCGAATGTCTCACAACAAGTTACAGACACAACATAATAGGTATGTAAATATATAAACTTATATTATGTAATAAACTTGGAAATAAATTCGAGATACGTTATCACATCACTTCCAGTAAACTTACCATATCCGTAATTCAGTACTAAATGAGTCATATTATTTTTTTTTCATAGAATTTTACATTTGAAAACACCGCTCTGTTGCACTCAATGTATAACTAGAAATATAAAATATTCAACAGTTTTCATTTACGCACACATTTTTTTTAAAGTGGTTAGACTTGAAGTGTAATCTGATGAAGCATATTATGTATTATCAATATAATACTGTTAAATGAGGTCTTTCAGGGCTGTCGTTTGATATAAAAATTTTTGTGGGTTTTTACCGCGTTATTTCTCCCTAAAAAATGAAGTACCATCCGCACCATTATTGTAGAACCTCAATACTATTTTCATTTGATGTTGTAAGAGGACGACATTATACTCGACGTTTTTTTTTAAATTCACTGCAATTTCGAATGAAACGTCAAAAGTGAAAATTGTATCGAGGACTGCCACGAGAAGTGGTACAGTGCGTTCATTTTAAGTGTGAATGGTTTTAAATGGATAAAGGTAGAATGATAGGACAACCGTCATGCGTCATGCGAGACGAGGATTAAAAGAAAAGTTTTTGTGCATTAAAGAGACAAAAACAAATGAAGCCCGTTTTGGAAAATATAGTATTTTGAAGTCATGGTTATCTTTCAGTAATATCACTGTTGTAAGTAATGTCTACAATTTCAATAGTTTTTTAGCTA
This sequence comes from Rhagium mordax, assembly GCA_963680705.1. Lineage (NCBI taxonomy): Eukaryota > Metazoa > Arthropoda > Insecta > Coleoptera > Cerambycidae > Rhagium > Rhagium mordax. The sequence goes on along the minus strand of OY796656.1, from coordinate 53,280,020 downwards.
TATTAAGGAAACTATTCATCCAAACTACCATACTATGCACATCATTGTATTCAGAAAAAATACGTCTATTAAATGGTGCAAAAATATATAGGGAGTTTTATAAAAAAACACGTCTAACATTAATATTTTCCAAAACGTCATTCATTTGTTTTTTCTCTTTAATGCATAAAAAACTTTTTTTTTAATCCTCTCACACGACCTTTGTCCCATCATTCTATCTTTAATAATAACCTCGTAATAACCATTTAAAACCGTTCACACTCAAAATGAACACACTGTACATGAGAAGTGTCATATGCATATAGTAAGTATACAATGAGCACGTAAAGGTTGGAATAAATTCCGTAAAATCGTTACAATTAAAGCAAGTGACAAAAATGATGAAATTATCGAGAAAAAATCTTAATGTAATGTGACAACTGAATGTGAACTAATGTGACAGCCAAGTCCGCGTGTCTAAGTAGATGAAAAAAAGTTCTAAGTAGATGAAAAAAAGCGTAAACATGAAAAAAGTGTAAGTCGTAAAACAATTCCTCTACCAGGGTTCAACCATAAGTAATACTCGTGTGTGCTATGAATGTTAAATTATGTTTTTTTCTCGATAATTTCGTCATGCAACATGCCATAGAATTTAACGTACTGTATGCAGAAAAATGTGCTCCTTCAAATGACATTTTAAAAAATGGGGGTTGCCATTTAAAAAATTGCCGATGACGTCATAACTTTTTAAAAAAAGTTTTTAAAAATTTTTTTTAAATGAACAAATTGAGAAATGAATTTAAAAATCGACGTGTCTGAGCGAATTTTTGTCACTTGCTTTGTAACGATTTTACGGAATTTATTCCAACGTTTACGTGCTCATTATATATGGCTATTTGGCAGCTATTTGACAGATGTCAACTGTCTATCAATATCGGAAATTTGACATATATTAATTCAGAACTAGTAATGTTCGAGTAATGTTGAAACCTCGGTTAGAACATTGGTTAAAACTTAAAACATGAAAATCCTAAACATTAAATTAAATACAATAATAAAATTACTGAACGCCAATTAAATTTATAGTTGTTCGATATAACAACTTGACAACCATTTTGTTGAATACACAAATGACAGCGGCGTACAATTGAACTTCTCACTAATTTTTTCGTATTTCGTTGCATGGATTTTGTATTAATTCTTCCCTCGTATCTATTGAAGCGGTATAAACTTTATCTTTGATAAAATCGCATGCAAAAAACTCAAGCAGAGTTATATCAGAAAAACGAGCAGGCCAGGCAACGGTCCCACCACGACCAATCCATCTCTTCGGATAATTAGTATTCAACCAAGTGGCGGTGAATTTTCGATGTTCTATATTTCAATTCAGAGACATACGGGACCTACAACAAATTATATGAAGTTTCATTTGGGATCAAAATGAGAATATTGGCGGAAAAAGAAATTGAAAATTAATTTGCGAGAAAAAACTCTGAAAATCCCCGGACCGCACCTGGAAAGTCCTGAAAGTTTATATATTTGATTTTCTTGTTAAATATCAGAATAATCTTGGATACAATCTAAGACAAAGTTATTTTTGTTATTAAAAAATATGAATTTTTGGAAACGGCACCAAAGATTAATCTAATATTTTTAAAAAAAATTTCAGAAACTTTTTCGCAAATTGTTTTGCAATTTTTTTTTCGACAATATTCTCATTTTGATCCCAAATGAAACCTCTTATAATTTCGTATAGGTCCCATGTCTCTAAATTGAAATATCGAACATCGAAAATTCACCAGTCGCCACTATAATCCAACCAGTGACAAACATTTGGCCTCGCATTTGGCCCATAATGGGAAGGACAGCCGTCTAACTATAAAACCAGGAATTTAGCCTCATCAACATCATCCCCACATATTGACATATTCACTTTCTAACAATTCCAGAAATAAATCGGCGACGATATAAAAGGCCGAATAAAGGACGAGCCATTAAAAAAAATCCATTCCTTGTATATTTGATCAGATTTCGATAATCTGTTTCATGATTCTTAAACTTCATAAAAAAACTGTTTCATTTTATCTTTTGAACGACTTAAATTGATAAAAATTAAGGGAAATAAGGCCAATAAGGGAGGTGTTACTCTTCAGTGACTTACCCTGTACAATCATTGTTTGGTTTCTTCTACTAGTTTAGTTATTTTATTTAAATATATCGTTGAAACATATTCGTGTATATTACATATTTTATAATAGTCGGTGTACATGTGATAAAATATTTTCTTATTTTAATAAATAAAATCGGTCGTATATATTTTTAATTATTTATCATAGCAAAAGCATAGCTGGTGCCACAGACGCAACAATACTAGATTAGTGAGTGGATCGTTCGTCCCGCGCAATACTCGGTACATAGGACAAATTGTAATTTTCCTCAAAATATAAGAGAAAACCTTCTACATGCATCAAGGAGCATTGCTCTTGACCACTAAAATTTTATTTTGTGGTTGTGTGCTCACGTTATATATAAATTTACTTATTTTAATCTGACATGATAACGGGAAAGTAAGTTGACAGTGAGATCATAGTTTATATGGGAAGGATATAGCAGTGGTTTACAACAGTCGTTAAATTAAATTGATATTAAAAAGCATTTCACTGGGAATTTTACATTTTATAATAATAGAAGTTTCAAATGTTTTATCAGATGTTGTCAAATATCCAATATCTATATGAATATATATAGTGCTTTTCTTTTCTTGACCGTTGGTATCAATTAATTTGATGTGTATTTTCCTAGGTTTTCGGTCATGTGGTAAAATAAAAAACTATTTTCTGACGTTTCGGTTTTATTAAACCATCTTCAGAGAACTAGATAGAGAACTTACTTTAAAAAATTATTTATAATGAATTCACAGAATATACTTACCTGCAATTTAGGTGGTAAAAATTATATAATAATTAATATTAGATACATTTTTATGTCTGTTATGGTTGAGATCTTAAAAGGAACTAAATGCTAAACTATTTTGTGCCTGGTGTTTTGAGATGTTTATGATATCCTTGATAAGGTGTAATTTATGAGATTATTGGTACTTAACTAGAGTGAGTGACATGAATTTAATGTTTGGGCTATTTACAATTAATTTGTTTTGTTGATGGAAAGATGTAAAAATTTTTTTTTATATTTATTATTAATTTTTATTTGTCAATTATTATTATTACCCCTTTTTAGTTTATTTTAATAAATTAAAATAAGTTTCGCTTAAATTTTCTATGTCAGTTCGGTTGTTTATTGCGTTGTTATGTCTTTTAATTTGTAACATTTCATGTATAGTTCGTCGGTGGTAGTTTGGTTCTTTATTTAAAATTTGTATATTGTTAAAGTTAAAGTTATGGTTTTGTTCTAGAGCGTGTTTTGTTAGTGCTGTCGAATTTTGGTTGAGTGTTTTTATATTATATTTGTGGGTGTATATTCTTTTGTGGAGGTACACGAAAGAAATATGGTCTCAAAGATACCTAAATTATAATTCACATACACCAATCAATTACAAAAAAAGTGTTGTTAATAGTCTTACAGATCGAGCCATTCAACTTTCACACCCAAAATATAGACCAAATAATTTGAAAAAACAGTTCTTGAAGCAAACTCTTATCCAAAACACTTTTATGAACCTATAATAAAGAAAAGAATACACACATTATACAATAAAACAACAAATCAATCAAATCAAAACAACAGCAAATATATATCCATGCCTTACATACCTAAAGTATCTGAAAATATTTCAAACGTATTAAAGAAACACAATATAACAGTAGCACATAAACCATATAATACTACAAAAAAATTTTTCACAAGACTTAAACCTGAACTACAACCAAAAGACGAAACTAATACAATATACAAAATAGACTGCATCGACTGCAACAGCACTTATATCGGCCAATCAAAACAATACCTCCACAAAAGAATATACACCCACAAATATAATATAAAAACACTCAACCAAAATTCGACAGCACTAACAAAACACGCTCTAGAAGTCTAGAACAAAACCATAACTTTAACTTTAACAATATACAAATTTTAAATAAAGAACCAAACTACCACCGACGAACTATACATGAAATGCTCGATGAAATGTTACAAATTAAAAGACATAACAACGTAATAAACAACCGCACTGACATAGAAAATTTAAGCGAAACTTATTTTAATTTATTAAAATAAACTAAAAAGGGGTAATAATAATAATTGACAAATAAAAATTAATAATAAATATAAAAAAAAAATTTTACATCTTTCCATCAACAAAACATTAATTGTAAATAGCCCAAACATTAAATTCATGTCACTCACTCTAGTTAAGTACCAATAATCTCATAAATTACACATTATCAAGGATAGCATAAACATCTCAAAACACCAGGCACAAAATAGTTTAGCATTTAGTTCCTTTTAAGATCTCAACCATAACAGACATAAAAATGTATCTAATATTAATTATTATATAATTTTTACGAGAATTTTTACCACCTAAATTGTAAGTATATTCTGTGAATTCATTATAAATAATTTTTTAAAGTAAGTTCTCTATCTAGTTCTCTGAAGATGGTTTAATAAAACCGAAACGTCAGAAAATAGTTTTTTATTTTACCACATGACCGAAAACCTAGGAAAATACACATCAAATTATATGAATATAAATTTATTTATATTAAAAAATACGGATTATTTAAAACATGCCACTGAAGAGCTTTTAAGCATACAAGTGCTCCAGAAACGAATTTTGTTCGCACTTTAATGTTCAAATGTACAATAAGTACAGGGTTATTGGTTATAAATGAAACCCCCCTTAATTTCGTTATTTTTTCAGATAAAAAAAATTTAAACAATAGTTTTAGGGCTTCTATGAGTTTTCTTGCTACCATATTCAATAGTATACCGGTTGTCTCATAAAAACCGAACAAACCAAATTTAGGTTTTATTAAATAGAACACCCTGTATATTTTTGAATATTATGAAAGTCCTCGTTTTTCTGATATCAAAAATGTATAATATTTACATAAAAATCAAATGAAAAACAGTATGCCATGATTTTCAAAAACAAAAGGTTATAGAAAATGTATTGATGAAAATGGGGGACATGTTGAAAATGTATTACAATAATTTTTTAGTATGTATAAAATCTTATTTAAAAATTTCGTACTGTTTTTGATTATTGCAAAACTGAAATATTGATCTAATCAATAATAATTTATGCATAGATATTATAGTAAACGTCAACAATGTCAACATATTATACATTTTTGAAATCAGGAAGACGAGGACTTTCATACCATGGTATAAGGAGAATGGTATGCCTGCGCGCAGGCACGGTGACGTCACTCAGTTTAAAAAGTGGCAGGGGTGACATCACAATTAACCTCAAAAATATGTATTTTCTAAAATTATCGAATATTATTTCAAGTTTATTAAAATTTCTACTTAATTTCTGTACTATCAACTAAAATCTTGGGCAGCGAGCGGAGGACTGACTTCACTCACTTCATAGCGATATGAAAGTAAAGCAACATTACTGCGCTTAGTACGTGGATGGGCTCCACGGAAAGACGTGGTCTAGCTTCCCTACTTCTAGCGGCTTGTATATCAGCTATATCGCAGAAGCAATACAACTGTAGGCGAGAGGTGTATTGAGGATATACCATCCTTCGGAGGGGATGTAAAGCAGTCGGTCCCTTGTCTATTAAATGTTAGGCAAGTAAAAAATCCTTACTCTTAGTAAGATAAGAGGTTCGGCAAAAATTTCTAGGTTGGGGGGTTGCTCGTCTCCTGGCGTCGGTGATTGGCCTCGGTAGCGGAAATAGGCCGACGTTAAATAAGTGATTAAAAAAAAAATAATAAAATCTTGTTCAGTGCATTATTAATAAAGTTTTTAAATGGCTTAATCTAATAAAATAAGATGCTTTTTGTTAGTTGGAATTCTAACTTAAAATTAGTAGTCCATTTTTAATATTTTTTCCATCCTAAGCGAATAAGCGATCTATCACAATTTATTTGTCTTTGTTAATAGTAAGTAAGTAAGTAAGTAAATATTTATTAGTGCATCATACAGAGTATTTACACATGTCAGTAATCAGGATACAAGTTTCTGCATAAAATAATATATAAAAGTATGATAATGTATAAAAATATAAAAGTAACATAATAACACATAAGTATAATAATAGTTGGAACTGCATCAGATCTTCAATTTCTACTATTTCTGGGGGGAATATAACAACATCTGCTGTATTAAAGAAATATCAAAATCTGTTGATTCTGTTGGGTTGAAATGTACAGAAGATACGTGCTATAAACAGACAATAGGTAATAAAAAGGATAAACCGGCGAAATAAAAAATTAACCTGCTATTTTTCATATTAATTTTATCGTTGATCCATATACTTTCGCGAGCTTTTCAACGCGGAGAAATGTAAAATACTTGATGTCAGTACCTTTTTGTCTTCGTGTAATAATTGTTACACCCAGCCACAGCACAAGCAAGCATGGTGCTATTCGTTAACACTATTAAAAATATTAAAATAAAGATTAAATGTGCGGAATCACAACTGACTTTCGACGTTTTTTAAACTGAGTGACGTAATGCGCAGTAGATACACAAATTGGACGGCAACCTGACATACCATTATCCTTATACTATGTTTCATACTATGCAAAAATAAACAGGGTGTTATATTAAAAAAAACATAAGATTGTGCCGCTTTTATGAGGCACCCTGTATACTATTGTATATGGTTGTAGAAAAGTTCATAGAGTGCCCTAAAACTTTTGTTTCAAACATTTTTTTTATATAAAAAATAACGAAGTTAAGAGAACTTTCCGACATTATTCATTGCTTCTAACTTTTAAATTCATTTTCCCCAACTCTTGGTATGAGCTGCAAATTAATTTATTCGTAAAACAAAAAGTGCATATCTATATGTCTTAAAAGTGCTGCCATCTCGCACGAATTTGCGAAAACATATGAACCTGCTGCAACCTGCAGTCGCGGTAGTTTCGGTTTGATTGCATATTGCATCATGTCAAACTGAGCTGTGCGGGATGTGGTAGAATCGAGACTTGCTTCTGATACAGACCCTTAATACTTAATATACTATTTTGTATCTGTAAAAAACGGACTACATTACCATACATATACTATTTTTTTAATGTATTTATGTGTATAATTAATATTATCTGATAATATAGATATAATTTTTAAATTGTATATTTTATATAATATATTAATTACAGTGACGCTATCATGGATATATGTACAGGGTGATTGGTTATAAATGCCACCCCCCCCCCCTTAACTCCCTTATTTTTGAATTTAGAAAAAAAAGTTTCAAATAAAAGTTGTACAAGCTGATCTGAGGTTTGTAAGGGTGCTACACAAATTTACACAGGGTGGTTGAAGAAAGCGTGACCGACCAATGTTATGTTTTTTTTATTGGAACACCCTGTATATTATTGGATTTTCGAAATCTACGACTTATTGCTCTTCTAACAATATAAATATGTTGTATACTGAATCCAATCCTTTCCAATATCTATTGCTATAAATGAGCCATAAGTAAAATTAAGTTATTAGCCATGAAAGAATAACAACAATTGTGCATCATTTGTTGTCAGTGCAATGTGTGCCATATTAAGTTGAAAATGGACTTGTCTGACGAAAAGGATCGAAAAATGTATGAAATTTATGTAAAGAATAGATACAACATGCACGAAGCTCAGCGTGAGTATGCCAACTTATGGCTCATTTATAGCAATATATATCTTGGAAAGGATTGGATTCAGTATACAACATATGTATATATTGCTAGAAGCGCAATAAGTCGTAGATTTTGAAAATCCAATAATATACAGGGTGTTCCAATAAAAACACATAACATTGGTCAGTCACGTTTTCTTCGAACACTCTGTATAAATTTGTGTAGCACCCTTACAAACCTCAGATCAGCTTGTACAACTTTTATTTGAAACTTTTTTTTCTAAATTTAAAAATGAGGGAGTTAAGGGGGGTGGCATTTATAACCAATCACCCTGTACAAACAACCAAACTTATATGGAATCATACGGTATCCCTGGCAAATAATTTTTTTCCTACAAAAAGTGATATGCGTATAAAACAAACAAAACAATAACAAGTAGGTTCATTCCAAGTTGAAGAAATTTGCTATTACAGTGGTTCGGTTATAAATTGTTTGTGTGAAAATTTTTGAAAAAATGCTTTATGTGGGGTTATCTGACGTGCAGAGGGGGAGGGGAAAAATTACTATTCTGGTAGAACAGGGAATGTCACAAAGAGAAATTGCAAGGACGGTAGGGGGTAGGGGGGTCGTTTCGAAAACCTATTCAAGGTTTCTAGAATTGGGAGCCTTGAAAAAGTTTTATAAAAGTCATTTTAGTCACGAGTTTTATTAAACACGAGCGAAGCGAGTGTTTAATACAATGAGTGACGAGTTGCAATACTATACTTTTACGACAGCAAATATCTAAATAAAAAATTTGGAAATTATTTTATTATTTCATTTGTGATTTATCATATCAATAAACATGGTAACAGTACAGTCGAGTTATTTTGACAAATTGATGACAAGGGACACGGACAACTTGATTTTTGCAATTGGAAAATTTTGAACTAAATTCACCCCGTTCAAGGTGTATTTACAAGATCATTTAGCATGGAATCATATACGATAAGTGGCATTTTAAAGATGGGAGTAGAAAAAAATATTAACGACCCCTTTTAAAACAAAATTTGACAAAAACTCTATTTTTTACAAAGGAATAATTTTATATAATAACTTACCAGACAATTAAAAGTATTAGAAATTTAAACAAATTTAAAATTAATGTAAAAAAGAAATTGTTAAACTGATGTTATTTAAATTTATTATTGATATAATATGTAAATTATTAGTTATTAGTTGAAATATTACTATTGTAATACTCTTTTGAGTTTGAGCCAGCTGAGATTGACTTTGTGCTCCATACGAAGTAGTTCATGGGATTGAGGTCTGGCAAGCGCGCTGGTCAGCAGATACTCCCCCCTTTCCCTATCCAGCAATTGGGGTAGACCGAGGAGTAGACATGTAGTCGTACAATGAGCCGAAAGTAATACTGAACCACCGCTTCCAACATCAGTTCATTGGACCGTTTGAGCTGCCACTAAAACTCAACGGTCAACGACACTTACAGTTTCTGCAGCAGGACCTAACCGGGCTTCTGCAAAATGTCCCACTTGCGCTACAGGCCATAAAGTAGCTGCAGAACGATGATGCACCAGCGCATTATGCATTATGCCCTCATTGTACGATAACACCTCAATAATAGGTTTGTTTTCACATCTGTAAGAAACATAAGCGTCTAAATCTCGACCAGTTCAGGTTGCGACCGACCGATCTGCGCACGCGCAGAGTGACGTATCCACAAATTATAGTTTTAAACTTGCTTTACTCGCATTTTGTCAGTGGTGCGATGGCCTAGCGGAAAGGAGCCGGGCTGGCATGCAGAAGGTTCCAGGTTCAAATCATACACCTTCTTTTGTTTTTTTTTATTAAATGCGTCAGGCACGAGGTCTATCATTGCGAGTTAGAAGCCGGAGGCGATAGCCGGAAGCGATAGCCGGAGGCAGGTTAGATATGTGTGTTATTCCCCTGATAAAGGAATTTTTTTTTATTAGATTAAAGGAATTTTTTTTTATTAAGAGGTCTATTGCGAGTTAGAAGCCGGAGGCGATAGCCGGAGGCAGGTTAGATATGCGTGTTATTCTCCTGATAAAGAGTGTACCGTTCCGACGTCAGACTAAAACCTAGGCCTCCGTTTTATTTGCGCCTGCGTAGGAAGGTCGGTCGGAACCTGGACTGGTCGAGATTTAGACGCTTGTGTAAGAAACTAGTTGCCAACGTCAGGATTCTGCGCAGTAAGTTTATTTGCGTTCTCACATTCATTTGTAATAGTTTTCTAACTAGTAGTTGACTGTTCTCACATCAATTTCTGACAGTTTGGTGATAGCCAGAAGTGTTTGCTAATTATTTTCAAGCAAATTGTTGGAACATGCGCAGTTACATGTATTGAGATGACAGATTATTTGATTTCTATTTGAGGCAGAGTTTGAGGTTAATAAATTTCAAATGAGCAACTTTTTGTCAACTGAAGACTCAGAATTGTCCGAGTTATCTGAAACGGACAATTCTGATTTGGAAAATCTCATGGAAGACAGGGTTAGACCTAAAAACGAAAATTTTTTTGAAGAAATTGTTCCACAGTATAATAATCTGAATATATGGAGCATTTTCGTGTCAGCAGAAATGTAGCTGAAGAAATCGCTCACAGATTAGAGGTATTATAAATGGCAGTCCGGACCACACGACAAATTAACACCCTTGAAATCTGCGCACATTTTCTTATGGTTTGCTGGACACCAAACTGCCAGTTTCCGAGATGTAGCCGACAGATTCAGCATAAGCATAAGTTGTCTACATAAAACAGTAAAGCGATTTACTTATTTTTTTAAGTAATTTAGCACCTGAAGTCATTACGTGGCCAAATACGGAAGAACAAAAGGAAATTGAAAGGTTTTTTCGGCAGAAAAATGGGTTTCCCCGAATTATAGGTCTTGTGGATGGAACCCACATAAAAATTGATAAACCTTGGGATGATCCGGACTCATACATTAATAGAAAGGGTTACTATTCTATACAGGTAAGTTGTATTTTACATCTGTGTATTTTACCCAGTGGACGGCACATTTCAAATACCTACAGATAATTAAACTAAAATCTCGACTAAAATCTAAATATATTGTTTTAATTTTATTATATTTTTAAATTTTACACCTTAGGTTAGATTTATTTTTTCTAGTCTACAGGTGCACAAAGTCCAAGTTTTTATATTTTTATTGATTTATTTTTTTGCGAAGTATGACTAATTCATTGTTTCCTCTTGTTACAGGCTCAAATTGTATGCGACCATAGACTAAAAATAACCGATTTATTTGTTGGTTATCCAGGTTCCGTACACGATGCTCGAGTCTTCAGAACATCTCCTTTATTCGATTCCTTGCAAGAAAAATGCGAGGATAATCACATATTGGGAGATAGTGCTTACCCATTAATGTTCAATGTATTGACACCATTTGCTGATAGGGGATTGCTAAACAGGAATCAGGTGAAATATAAAATGGAACACTCGTCTAACAGAATTTATATAGAAAATTGTAACGGTGTATTAAACCAAAAATGGAGACAGTTGTATCATGTTAAAATACGGGATATAAGAACTGGAGTGCATTTTATTAGAGCTTGCTGTGTTTTACATAATTTAGGAATAAATGATAAATTTGTCGTTAATGAAAACATTTACATGGAACCTGACTACGATAATGAGGATATCTATAGAGCACAAGTTGAGGAAAATGAAAACGGTGCTCAAAAACTAAATAGAATTGTGAATATCTTACATTAAAGTAACAATTTGAAATATTAGGAGAACAAAATGAGGTAAATATCATCTCAAAATTTTTACCAAGGGTGGGTTAAGCTGTAGGGGTGGGGGTAAAAATTACCGCAACTTTTTTATTTGTAAATTTTTTTGGGTTTTGACTTCAAATTATGAATTGTCAGGGTTTTTCACAAAGAAAATGCCCTCTTGTGCAACTTCGATCGGAGGCACCGTTTTCGAGATAAATTCATTTTAATATTCAAATGCATGCTCTAAAATGATTAGGGGAGTGGACTAATTTACCCCCCACCCCTACAGCTTGACCCACCCTTGGTAAAAATTTTGAGATGTAATTTACCTCATTTTGTTAGGCTTAGAATGTTTAGTGGATGTGCAAAATTTCATTACTTTAACTTGAACAGTTTCGGAGATAATAAATAAAAACCGTCTTCAGGGGCCCACATTTAGGGGCCTGTAGCTCCCTTAGGAAGCATTTTGGTATAGAGGTAAGTTTGGTCCAATCGATTTATTTTGACCTCGGGAATATGTGATTTCTTTTTGCACACTTATTTCCCGGACACCCTGTATATTAACAGACTTATGTCATCTCGAAGACACTACATCTGAGGCAAATGCTTTTTGAGTGTCTACTCACCTTCGTAATGATGACGGACATGTATACCAGAAACCAATCATCAGTGAACATCGCCTGACATAAGAGTTCTCCTATACCTAGAATTAATCCCTCTGTTTGCGCTGGCTTATTGTCGAGCTTATTGTAGTCAACGCACTTGGTTTTCTGGTATCTAGACAATTTTTAGTAATTCTGTTTAAAGAATTTGGCTTTCAATTATTTGGAAACGTGCCTTGCTACCACGTCGTTTGATGACAACTATCATTGAATTACGAATTAGAGGATTAAATACTGAATATTTATATTGTATTTATAAGCCCGTTTGGTATCTTCCACTAGTGCGCACTAAGTGCAATATGTTTATGTCTCGGTTTATGTATATCCTTTATTATTTGTATATGTTAATAAAGGATAGTATGATGTTCAGTGGTCCTAGTGCTATATTAGTGCGGCATACCAAACACACCTTAAATCTCGTTATAATGTTAATTTTTGTCTTTGCTTCTTTTTGAGTTAATTATTAGTTCTCGGTAAAAGCACCTCTCGTAAGCCAAAGGGATCCCATATTACGACTTTTATTTAAGGGTCATGATATTTTTCCGTAACATACACATACAATACATTTCATCAGTAAGAAAAAGTCATTAAATAAAAAAAAAAAAAAAATTAATTAACTTATATTCAGTAAAAATAATTAATAATACATGTCAGCAAATACTTATTTTGATTACGTATTTGTTAAAAATATAATTATCCATAACATGTCAAGTAAAGTGGAAAAGTTAGAACACCAACGTATCTGTTGTTCCCAGAATGGCTCTATGGTAATGCCTTTTTGTTATCTTTTTATTAATGGAAATATGTACCCATGGGAGTTCATCTTATATAGAATATAAAAAGAAAGAAAAGTCTTTATCTTCCAAAAAACTTTATTTGACGCAACTAGTTTCATGACTTTTATAATAGTCACATCTTCAGGCTGCAAACTAATCAGAAAATTACGAGGAAAATTATCAAATTGTATTTTTTAAAATAGTATTTTCTAAAATTGGGTTAAAATCATTAAAATACAAATTACTCACGTTTTTTTAAAAATAAATCACAAGGTTTGTCATATTCTTAATTATAATAACATAATACGTCACTAATAAAAAACCAACAAATCATTAAGAATTAAATAATAACAACAACTAACATGAACACTAATATTTTATAAAAACATAACAACTATTAAAAACAATAAAAAATAATTAAATCAATTTGATAAATACTAAGCCCTCTATAATTAAGAATATGACAAACCTTGTGAATTATTTTTAAAAAAACGTGAGTAATTTGTATTTTAATGATTTTAACCCAATTTTAGAAAATACTATTTTAAAAAATACAATTTGATAATTTTCTGATTAGTTTGCAGCCTGAAGATGTGACTATTATAAAAGTCACGAAACTAGTTGCGTCAAATAATGTTTTTTGGGAGATAAAGACTTTTCTTTCTCTTTATATTCTATATCTTTTTATTGTTTGGCTACGAAATAACCCATTTCTATTGTTTATCATAAACTAAACGTGTACTTTTATCTTCGTCCAATTCATGTTTATAATATGATCTCTTTTTTGTCACGTTTTTTAATATATCTACCAATACATGGTGGCTTCTATCATATTTATATGGTGAGTGACTTCCATCATTCATATTAGGTGAAGGCGCCTTGATCTCGGCCTTGATTCTTTCTCCAGTGTTAATTCTTTACAATTAACCCCTTTTCAATGGTATTTTCTAGCAGCAATTTTTTATTTATTCATCCTGGAAGAAATAAAGAAGTTAAAGAATGTAAGAAAAAGTATAATGTTGAATATTAGCTAATTAGATTAAGGTGGTATTTCGAGTACATCGAGATTTACATTAAATTTTTTTTTCTGACTGGTTTTCTTATTTTTAGTCTCTGACTAATGGGAAAAACATCTTGTAAGGTTCCTTCAAGTTTTCCCTCACTTTAGTCATTCACAGGTTAGTAGAAAAATTAAGATGTGATCTACCTCTAAATATGTCTTTTTTGAAATACTAAATATATTTCTTCCTTTCATTTCAGTCAATCTCTGGCTAACGGAAAATAATTTTTGATTTTTCCATTCATGTTTTCTTTCATTTTAGTTAGTCTCGGGCTAGGAGTGGTGGTTTAGGTATATTTCTACCTTTTTGGATGGTTTTATACAAAGGATAACTGTGTCGGTAATTTTTCCCATTACTCAAGTCAATTTCGTGCGATGGGAAAATGAAAATATTTCCGAACATATTTTTTCATTCTACTCAATTTTATATTAACAGATGAAAGATGACCTAGTGAGGTTTATTTCGCTAAATAATCCTATGCAGAATGTGGCAGCAAGGACATAAGCCAAACCCAGACGAATTTATGAGAAAACACTGATAACAAGGATATGGGGCAAGTTAAATAGTAAGGGATCACCAACCCAATCATCGGCCAACAATGTAAGTTACAGTTGTATTACTTTGAGCAATAGCAATGAGTACTTTCAAAATAGGTCTTCTTTTTCACGATCGACAATTCGTCCAATCATACCAAATATCGAAAAACAAGGATACGTTTCTCCAAGAAACCACAAAAGAAAGTAATGAAATTACGAAAATAATTATTTTGGCTACCAACTATGTTTTCTACAGCAATATTGTGCTAAAGTAGTAGACCTGTGCGTCTATTATTAAAGGTAATCTTCAATCATTTGTTATTGACCTTGGGGAAAATCTAAAATTTTGTTAGGTACGAATTACTTTTCCAACAATGACTCATTAAATGGCCCTAAGTACTTAGATCTTTGTGACAGCAAATTATTTCGAAAATTAGACGGATAATAAGGCCAAGATCAATCAGGTTTCAAAAAGGTGGATGTCTTAGCCACAATGGTATTTCAGTTTAGAATTACCTACCTGCATTTCCAAGTCATATATTAAATGGACGGGAAATCATCTTTAGACCAGATATAATATGTTCCAATCTTCTTAACTTCTTTTTATTGAAATAGGTTAAATCTAGAATGTATGGCTTCCAGGAGAATAAGACTATACTCGATCTGTTCGAAACATAGAGCTCGACTCCTCCCCATTAATTTTATGGCAGCGCAGAACGGTCCACGCAATAGTCAGTTTTACACGATGGAATTAATGAAAGCTGTGATAGCTTCAACAAAATTTGTTTATTATACGTGTTACATTGCAGCGATGTTATATTGTTATAATGTTTATTCCCATTAAAGTTTCTATTATACATTTGCAATTTTGGACTTTTAAAAATAATACTTATTCCCATGAAAATTTAAACGACGTTTTTTTATTAAGTCCGCACTGCGCAAACTCACGATACTTTATTTCGTTTATTTCGCCGTCTAGACGGAACGAAACGACCAGTCGCCGATTGCTGGCTGGTTTGTTTACGTTTGTATTCGTTTTTAGGTTAGGTGCTTTTGCGAGTAATTTCCACATACTTTAAAAAGAACGTATGTGGTTATTTCAGGCAAAAAAGTTTAGTTTGTGATTTACTGTAAGGCCCTCCGCACATTAAGCTACTACAAACTAGTTACAAAGTATGAATCGCACACGACGCTACTGAAAGTTTATAAAATCAAGTCCCTTTTCGATTGTTGCGGCTTTGTTACATGATACAATAAATTACATTTGTATCATGGCTTTGTTACATTGTGTTTAAATAATTATTCTGTTACTGCGTGATTAAAGCTATTGTTATGGTGTTAAAAAATTTCTAGTGATACTGATAGTAGTGCTTCAAGTGATGAAGATATTACCCTTTATTTTAATTAATCGTATAAGAAAGTTATGAGAGATATCAATATAATATAATAATATAATATATGCTCATCATTTCAATCATTTCATAACCTGTGTAAATATGAACATGACAGTTGACAGTACAGGCCGGATCCCCATTTATTCGCGTTTTTCGTAAGTTTAGCGTTTATGCGTTTCGCGACAATCCATAACATAAGCTGATTGCTGATTGGTCTGTTGCAAAATACGTAAAAGTTTAATGTGTGACGCAAGTTCTTGTAGAGGCGGCCTTTCAGTCAAATCTAGAAGTTGCGTTGTAATTTGGGTTCTATAAATACGACCAATAGAGAAATTCCATTCAAATTTAGCGGACATTTTTGGGGCGGAGTGTAATTCTATCTGTTGGACAGACAGAGTATAATAGTCTTGCGTAAATGAAAACTCAAAAATGAATAAAGCGACTAACCCCTACCCGACCAATGTAACTACCAGTTCTACTAAAGGCCAGCTTGGGCTACACAGGCTGGCTGGGAAAAACTAAAAGATATGGATAGGTACTATTATCGAATTCTTTTGTTTTACAAAAACGTTTACGAATTCAAATATGGCATACATGTCTAGGGCACTATGTATTAGAGATAAAGAGCAAATGGACACATCTTTAAACATTTATTGTTATATGAACTTTGTTTTAATGAAATAAAATAATTGTTATTTGAATTTATTTTTTCTCGGAGTTTTCTTCTAGAGTGAGTGATATTATTAAAAATTACACGTGACACGTGACCGTAAAGGATATCGCTGTACAGGGTGATTGGTTATAAATGCCACACCCTTTAACTGCTTTATTTTTAAATTTAGAAAAAAAAGTTTCAAATAAAAGTTGTACAAGCTAATCTGAAGTTTTTAAGGGTGCTACACAAATTTATATAGGGTGTTCGAAGAAAGCGTGACCGACCAATGTTGTTTTTTTATTGGAACACCCTGTATATTATTGGATTTTCGAAATCTACGATTTATTGCGCTTCTAGCAATATAAATATGTTGTATACTGAATCCAAATCTTTCCAAGATATATTGCTATAAATGAGCCATAAGTTGGCATACTCACGCTGAGCTTCGTGCATGTTGTTGTTGTATCTGCTCTTTACATACATTTCATAAATTTTTCGTTCCTTTTCATCAGACAAGCCCATTTTCAACTTAATATGACACACATTGCACTGACAACAAATGATGCACAATTGTTGTTATATTTTCATGGCTAACTTAATTCTACTTATGATGACTCATTTATAGCAATATATCTTGGAAAGGATTGGATTCAGTATACAACATATTTATATTGCTAGAAGGGCAATAAGTTGTAGATTTCGAAAATCCAATAATATACAGGGTGTTCCAATGAAAAATAACATTGGTCGGTCACGCTTTCTTCGAACACTCTGTATAAATTTGTGTAGCACCCTTAAAAACTTCAGATTAGCTTGTACAACTTTTACTTGAAACTTTTTTTCTAAATTCAAAAATAAGGGAGTTAAGCGGGGGGTGGCATTTATAACCAATCACCCTGTACTGTACAAAACTCATTCACTCAAAAAATAAGGGTTGTTATCCATTAGATACGGATGACGTCACTAACTTGTCGATGACGTTAAAATACCCGAGTCAAGATAGTTCAAATTTTGGGTAAACCTAGACAAAAATAATATAAAGCTAATTTTTGGTACAGATCATAATTGAGGGCTAAATAGTAATATACTAAAAGTCCTGGAGAATCCTCCTTCCGCAACCCCCTTTTTTCGCCCCCCAAACTCCCTCCTTTTAATATTTTGGTGATTTTCTCGAAAACTATCCACTTTCAGGAAAAATGTCAAGTGAGCATTTTTGAAGCTGACAAAATTTCCCTTCCAACGACGTATTGCGAGCTCATATAGTACCACGTGGTACACATCAGTGGCGTATCAAAAGAAAGTCTGCCCCGAGATTAATTGAAATTTCTTGAAGGACACGTCGAATTTACTGATTTTAACCAAAAACTATAAGCTTGGCGAAAAATATCGTTACCAATTTTTTTGTAGGTGATAAAATTGCAAATCCATTGATGTATAGAACGACCCCCCAGAACCAAAAATATTGAAACTGCTATAAGTTTGGCGAAAAATATCGTTACCAATTTTTTTGTAGGTGATAAAATTGTAAATCCATTGATGTATAGAACGACCCCCCAGAACCAAAAATATTGTTTAATTTATACGTACATAACGTAAACATAAAATAAACAATTGAATTTAACATAACGTAAACATAAAATAAACAACGTAAACATAAATGTAAACTATAAAATACTATTTACACAGTCAAGCACAAACACCTCAGTAGTTTAAAACTTCGCCCTTTTGATAAGTCCGGGCTCGGGTCCGGGTCTCGCATCCAGTCTGGATTAGTGGGAGAGGGAGAGGAAGGAGAGACGAGGGTTTCTGGAGGTGGAGGCGAGTCGTCATATGTTGTTGGGTCATCCACATCCTCGTCCTCCTTGTCCAGGACGATAGGGGTGGCGTTGCTGCAACTTCGCCCTTGGTAAAAGGATAGGATAGAGCACTTGAGCCCTGCCTTTCTGCAAGTGCACGGTCCTAAGCACCCTTTCTTGCATTTGCAAGCCACCATTTTAAGCAGGGTTTGAGGACCGGGCTCTGCGCACATTGTGACTGGCATGAGACCTTGTTCGCTGGTAGCCCATCCCCAGTCACACGGGTTTTTGTCGACCCCCAACCATATTTGCACCTGGTGATAGGTCCTCCAAGAATGATATTTTGCAGCCTCTGTGGTGAGGGGTAGGCGGCCAATTTTACAAATGCTGAGTATCGCAGGGTGTTCAGCGTTCCCTCGTATTCTCCGTAGAGGTTCATCAAGATTTTCTCGCCAGCATTTCCTACTTCTTCCTGGTTGGAGTTTGGATCAAGGAAAATGCTGGCGATGTCTATCCAGTGGGTTTTCTTTTGAAGACGTTGCACCACTTCATCTTGCCTTGCCAGAAAAGGGTAGAGGTGGTGTCACACCCACTGATGGCATGCAGGAACAAAACCGTCTGTGGTACTTGCATTTCTCCACATGTGAAGGAATTTGCTGGATATTGGGCGCACTCTGACCCATCTCTGCCGCCTTTCTGAAAGTACACGTTCGTATGTAGAGAGCTTAAGCCGTTGAGAAGGACCAGTAGGTCAACGTCCTCTCCAATGATGAAAACTTGGTCGAACGATGAGTTCTTGGAGAGGGCAGTCCTCACTATATCAGCATCGCCGTCTTCTTGAGTTTGATGTACCTCGATACCATGCCTCTCAAATTCAGTACGCATCATGGTGATCAGTCGGCGTTTGTTAGATTCATTTGGGAGCAGGTTTGCTTGGGACACTTGGTGGGTGTTGATTCATCAAACAAAATGTCACTGCAGGAGAGAGAAGCAGAGCGTCGCAGGCGTTCAGCTGATTTAGTGCTCCTCATAGCTGCATCTTGTGGGTATCCATAAAAAACCACAGCTACGTTTTTACCAAAGCGGTTGACAACGTAGCTGACGTATCCCGCCACAATGGCTCTGACTGAATCATATACATATATGTATATTCAACATATTTCATTGTAAATAAAACAAGAAAAACGGTACCTACCTATGTAATTTTGTTTGTTTACTGAATTTTCGGTATTTGTTTAGTATTTGTTTAGCGTATGTTTATTTGAAGCCATATTATGTTACATCTAAAATGTTAAATTCAAATTCTTGCACGTTTTTTTAAAGAAATATATACCAACATTATTCAGTACAATGTTTTCCCAAAATCGGATGTTATACTATTGTTTCGTTATTGAGGAAACTATGAGGCCTAGAGGCACCATTTTGGGATCAAATTGAAGCTAATTCAATTATCTACAAATTAATTTTCATGACTTTTCTCTAGGAGCATTAGTTTAGTCGGTACGTGTCTTAGAAAATGACCCTACCCATAAATTTTCACTTTTTAGAAAAAATTGCCCATCTTTCACTGGCTTTATCTCCGCAACTTATGGACCTAGAGAGCTGTGGTTGGGCTAAAATTGTAGCAAATTTAGTTTTCTTTACAAAAGTATAGAATGAAGATATCCGAAAAACGCTTCCTTAAGTTATTATTTAAAAAAAAAAAAATGCAACAAGTGTCAGAATTTCGCAGTTTTTCGAGCACCACGGGGGTAGCACAGGGATTTCAGGGTTGCAAACTTGGGTATAAACTACTCTCAGGGGTCCTAATAATATATAAAACAACCGTAGATACATGCGCGTTTGCGATGTTTGCCTTTTCTTGTGTCGATATTGACTGGCCTAATATTGATAGTAAAAATTAATTTGCTCCAGATTTACGTAAAGCTGAGAAGTCTCGGATAAACTTTTAATTTTTTTTTGGCTGAAGTAATTGCGATGAACTTCTAAAAGATTCGCAAGTAGACCACCTTTTAATGGTCGTTTTAGAGAAAAATATGTTTCTTCTAAAAAAATGATGCTTAGATCAAAAATACTGAGACTATATGCTATTCACATTTTATTTACATGAGGGGAGGCTATGGAAAATCTGAATTCTGTTGGTATTAATTACTGAGGTCATGTTGAAAAGTCAAAAACATAACCACAAATTCAAATTGGTTCTACGTAGGGCGAGTTGCTTTATTCACCGGTTGATCCACCAGATGTGTTTTATCTCGTTCTAACCTCGGAGATAGAACGAGATAAAACACATCTGATGGATCCACCGGTGAATAAAGCAACTCGCCCATAGTTGCCAGAGTGAGACCCTAAAGAAAGTACAGCAATGTTATCAATAAAAAATTTGGCAATTCAGCCAAAACTAAGTGACAGTGACGATCAATTAAATCTGATACTTCAATATTTTGTCAATAGTAGACAACCCTGAGACAACCTAAG
This sequence comes from Rhagium mordax, assembly GCA_963680705.1. NCBI lineage: Eukaryota > Metazoa > Arthropoda > Insecta > Coleoptera > Cerambycidae > Rhagium > Rhagium mordax. The sequence continues at coordinate 53,259,155 of OY796656.1, read as the reverse complement.
AAAAACATATCATAGCCTCCCCTCATGTAAATAAAATGTGAATAGCATATAAATAGCAAAAAGTATATTTTTTAAAAGTAACCCTTCACTTGATACGCCACTGGTGGGTGCCATGTGCTACTGAATATGGATTGCGATACGTCATTGGAAGGGGATTTTTATCAGCTTCAAAAATGCTTACTTGACATTTTTACGTAAAGTTGATAGTTTTCGAGAAAATCACCAAAATATTAAATGGGGGGGGGTTTGAGGGGCGAAAAAAGGAGGTTGCGGAAGGAGGATTCTCCAGGACTTTTAGTATGTTGCAATTTAGCCCTCAGGCATGATCTCTACCAAAAATCAGCTTTATATTATTTTTGTCTAGGTCAAATGCTATCTTGACTCGGATAAAAGATGAGCAATAATATAAAGCAAGTTAAATATTCTAGGATATTTTTAAATTGCATATTTCGGAATTATTTATTTATTCCATACCTCGTTCCATATCCTATTAGCACACTCATAACTCAGCAACTTTAGCGATAATTATACCAAATGCAGTATTGTTGGATTCGCAGATATGCTTTAACTAAACATAAAAAAATATACCTACGCCATACTTTCACGTGGCTCAACCTGTATGATTGAAAATTGAAAGTATATTTGTTTCATACTTTATAAATTCATTATGTGTATTGTGTATTATGTGTATGTATACCTTTCAACACTGCTAACCCCGATATTATTACATCTACAGTCAGCTAAATCGGCAAATTGGTGGCATTTTTTTCTGCTAATTATTAAGATGTTGAAAAAGGAAAAACAATCGACCGTTGCGTTTCCAAGATATTCACGAAAATAATACTTATTTTTTAAACGAAATAACTTACTTATTTTGAAACAATTGATTCTGAACAAAAATATAATACATTATTACCCTTAACCCTAAACTTAAAACTAAACAAAGAGTGGTCACTTGAAATATCTTAAAAAGTGAGTATGTTTAAATCATACTGGTGACATTTTTCAATGATTATTTAGTTAAGACCTAATATTTTTTGAGAGAATCTTGAGGGAGACATGTATAACAAGCTATAACATTGGCAGATCGATTGGCTGGTATTTATTTTATTTTATTTTATTTTATTTTTATTTATTTTGCCTTTATTGCCCAACAGGTTACACCCAATAACAGGATAATTTATTAATATTACACACACAAAAATTCATAATAATATACATAATAAACAATAAATACAAATAGAAAACTCCAACAATAAATAAGTGCAAATATGCAACTATAATACAAGCAATGAGCTTATGATTGGCTAAAGATTAATATTATTCGATATTATCACAGTATAATAGAGACTTAATACTAGAGAAATTAACATCACAGTCGTGATCCAACTTATTATAGTTAGCACACATAAAATTAATAGGAGACCTTAACATTATATTTGTTTTACATATAGGTAATTTAAATGTGTTAAAATGCCTTATGGATAATCGTGGTACATTAAAAGGGTTGTAGATCCCCTCAAAATTGAAAAAAATTGGGAACACTATTTACAAATGAAGAAACGCCGCCGGGCTGTTCTGGTAAGAAATCCAAGGTAGAGGGTACAACTTTAAAAACCTTCATTGATTTGGTGAGCTCTTCGATAATAAAACTATGAAATGAATTTTGAGTAGTAAAATTATTATACGTCTGCACTATTAGGTGGCAAACATAATTCCATGTGTGACAATACTGAAAAAATGCCCGCCGTTTTCAGGACGATAGACGTCAAAATTGAACTTTTTCATTTACTCCTCCTGATTCGAAAACCGGAGCGGAACCGTGCAATACAAGATGTAGTTCCAAGTTGTACCTTTTACCTTGGATTTCTTACCAGAAAGGACCCCTCCGGTGACGTTTTTTTGTTTGAAAATAGTGTTTGCAGTTTTCGTGTTTTTTGCAATTTTTTCAATTTTGAGGGAATCTGCAACCCTTTTAATACCGGCCAATCGATCTGCCAATGTTATAGCTTGTTATACATGTCTCCCTCAACAGTGTCTCAAAAAATAGGCATTAACTATATAATTACTGAAAAATGTCACCAGCTCTCCTACTAATACTTACGCATATATTTCTCATTATTACGCTTGTTTATTTTTAAGTATTCTTCATTTCTATTAATTATCCCTCTCCATGCCGTGATTCGACCGTTCAAATAATTGCGCAAACCAATTGCCAAAACATGTCTGTTTTCTTCTTCTAACATCAAACTGATGTAAAATGTCAAAAACGCCCTTTTTCTTGATTTAAAAAAAATAGTACCTAATTTAGACCTAGATTAGGGATTCAGTTTGAGTAGGTACGTCCAAAAACATGAGTTTGGTTTTGTAATTATTCTCAAATGTTTATGGAATAAATAAATAAGTTCAGAATAAAAAAGAGAAAGGTACATATACCGTGCGTAACAAGCTCATAGTACACCCCTTTTTTTATTTTCTGAGATTAATTTTTCAAGATCAGCTGAATACACTTATCAAACGTCCTTTTCGACGTGTAAATGAATTTATTTCCCATTCCTGCTTCACCGGAAATGACATCAGCTTTCGATTTTGATATGAAACACCCATAATCTAATCTTAAAAAATACATATATTATACATACTTACTCTTTTCTGTTTATATGATACAAAACCACATACTGGAGGCACAACCACAGCATTACGAGTCAGTTCTGTGGCATGTATGACCTGGTATATACAGGGTGTCTACTTTGTAGACACCCTGTATTGTATGGGTAACTCCTAATAAGCCGTAAGAGATAGCAAATCGATTGTTAGAGAATAGTTGTGCATTTTAAAGCTTACAATGAATTTTTCAGACTTGAAAAATGTTCAGTGGTTTCAGAGATATTCTGAAAATAGTGAAAATCGCAATTTTTAATTATTGCTAAAGACTCGCAAATGATTTTAAAAAATTTAAACAAAAGGTGAATGGAGTTCAGTTCAAATTTTTAAATTTGCATTTTTATAATTTCAACTGTAGACGCCGCGACGCCCAATTTTTGTTTTTCTTATGAACGCCTGACTTTTTTAAGGAAATTGGTTTAGCATCATCCTATTGCCAAATCTAACCATATTTTTTAGTAGATGGATCTATACAAGTGTAATTATCTCTCTTGAGCATTTGAATTTGTAGGTACAGCAAAGTATGATGATAAACAATTGACTGTTCTAAAAGTGTCATCGCTCGTAAAACTGTCAATTTGTCTTTTTTTAAATTTGACTTGGTAATACATTATTCAATATTAAAATAAATGCAAAATAGTTTAAAAAGGAAAAACAAAAGGTGGGCGTTGCGGCGCCTACAGTTGAAATGATAAATATACATATTTGAGAATTTTAAATATGCAACTGAGCACCATCTAACTTTTATTTAAATTTTTTCTTTCTAAACCTTATCATCTGCATGTTATTGGCAATAATTAAAAATGGCGATTTGCACTAATTACTGGATAATTTGCACTATTTACAGGACATCTCTATACTAAACATTTTTCATGTCTAAATGAAATGCATCTTAACAAGCTTCAAAATACACAACTTTTCTCTAAATTAACCTACCTTCTATCTCTTACGGTTTAGAAATTACCTACACAATCCTATTGAAAAAGTGGACACCCTGAATAACCCAAGGCAAAGCAGGCAGTAGACAGATTAAAAATCCAAGAATGGTACCCTAAGCAGAGTTATATGTCCTGATTAGTTCAACGAATTTACTATACATCCTCCTTATCCAACAATCCAATTTCAGCAATACGTACCTATCAGTAACAAAAGATATTGACCACTTACTTACTATCCACTACTAGTCAAGCAATATCAAGTAGTTTATTCAAGTTACCCTGACAGTAGTTCTATAAAAAGTGTTTTTGCACCGCGGGGACTAAAACTAGTACTTTAGTCCCCGATTTTAGGGACTAACGTGCCACTTTTATTCCCTCAGGGAATAAAAAATTTTTTAATCCCTGCAGGAATAAAAGTAAAACAACAGAAATAGAAAAGATTTTTTTAGGTTTATAACTATCACTTTTTCTTTTGAGAATTGTTTTAAGTCTTGTATAATTCGCAATATTAACATTATTTTTGATCATTAAATCATTTATTGCCTCTTCTGCAGCTTGTTAGATATTAAAAACGCTAACTTTTAAATTTAATTGACACAAATTTAAATTACGTTTTGTATGTATTTTTAAGATATGTGTCAAAGTCCTGCCTGCTAGAATTCCCGTAGTTTTTAAACTTAATATGGCGTAGCAGCCGTAGCACGGACATACTGATTTATTTTTTAAATTACTGTATTAAAATTTGCGATGTGACGAGGTTTTAGTTCCCGAGATGCAAAAAATAGCAAGGGACTAAAGTGCCTTTTAATCCCTCACGTGATTGTTCACACTCGGATTAAAAGGCATACTTTAGCCCCTTGGTATATAATATACTATTTTATATTGGTATTCATATACAATTCCTGAGGAAAATTGTTATGTATTAAGTCATATTATGGTTTGCATCATTTTAAGAAAATTGTTTATATTGCAACATTTCATATCAAATAATAATATGTCGTCAAATTCGTTTTCACTGAAAATACAACACACGTAGCACACATATATTAGGTACATACTCGGGTACATATTATAGATACAATATAAATATTCTCTGCGAACGATAACCAATTATTCAACTCAAATAGAACAGAATTAGTGATGGGATAATTCGAATTAAAAATAACCTGTCAACCGATTATTGAAATTCGATGATTATCAATCAATTCTAATTTAAACTAATGATTGGAGAATAATTGAAAATATGGACGATGAATTCCAAATACTGAGTCAGTCAGTATAGTGTGTTGCTAGTCACTGCGCAGGTGAATTTAGCCTCTACATATACTAACATAACGTTATAATAATACTTAATAAAATACGATTAAATATCCAAAAAAGTGAGGCTTAGTAAAAATTTAAGTTGGGAATAATTTGCAAATTATAAATGGGTAGAAATTCTTGGTATTTAAAAATTTAAAAAACGGATAAAGCCAAAGCATATAACGGATAATAAAAATGAACAATGTGTACTACGATTAAATAAATGCCGACTGAGGCTGAGTGGATAACTCCTATAAGCAGAAGATTAATCTTTACGAAGCAAATACCACCGTAGAAGAGTCGATGGAAATATCGGAAGCGACGCCACCTAGAAAAACTACTAGACACTCAAATATTTTATCGCAGAATGTGCGTATCACTAATAGTGGAGCGAAATTCACCTTCCGTTCTCGAGAAAAAAAAACAATTGGGTGGAACCAGATCAGACCTTATAGGTTTTATAAAGTAATCAATTTTACATGAGAAATGGCTATTTACGATATTTTTCTGTGGTAAAGATATTTTTTATTTCGAAAAAATTCCAGACATTGACTATTTCGAAGTCGTGTTTTTTTAAATTTACATCCCCATATCTTCAAATCTAATTGCGCTATCGATCTGATTTTCTTTTAAATCCAAGTACACACCCAAGCGCTTCCAATGGTGTTTCTGTTTCTATCGATTTTTGTTTATTATTTTCTTTAAATAACAATGAAGTTGTTATTTCGCTAAAAATGCACTCATATTTTCACTAATTGACAAACTTTTTTATTTTTGTAAATTTTCATATACATGCAGTGAAGCAATTGAAGCCAAGATATGGGAGAAGTTTTTGAAAAAAAAAATTTTCATCTAGAACTTATACTTTTTTATTTATGAATATTTTTGTGACGGGGCGCGTGACTACCGGTACCTATACTCGGGCCAAAAAGAGTAGTCAGTAGAGCAAAAACTCACCGGCAATTCTTCAAAGGATTTAGCTGTTATGGAATACAGAAGCGGCAGCTCGTTTTACCATATAATCCCATATAATTCAGAGAAATATATCCAGTTTTCTCCGCCTACCAGAGATGAAAACCACAACTAGGTCATTATGTTTAATTGGTATAGTCAACCAAATATAGTATATGCTTGAACGTAATGAACGTGCCGCCCTTATACCCAATAATTTGTTCGGCTATTGGAAAGGTCGTCGAGAGGGCTTAGATAGCGCATTCAGTGGCGTCACATATGCTGCAACGCAAAGGATGTGCATTGTTCAACTGCGTTGCTATACCTAATTCGTGGAGATAATGTTGCCAGATGTCAGCATATTATTTAAAATTTAAGACATGGTAACTCATATTCATGCATAATTAACACAATCCGCTTTCATTTGTTCGAATTATGGAATTTATGAAATTCGTAAATCAGTACGCCCCTGGCTCTACTGACTACTCTTTTTGGCCCGAGTATAGACTACGACCGCACTAGCGCTAAACATGATAATATGGTTGTGCTGTCGTAATATAATAGTGAATTCATGTACACCGTGGATATTGTCGTGTGTGATATAGTTTTTTGATGTTATTTTTAATATTTATTATTTATTTATAATGGAGTGTATTATACAGCGTGTGTAAAAAGTATTGAAACATGACCATAACTTTTAAAATATTGATTGTATAAAAAAAAACCTTGGATAGGTCGATTTTTATTTTTAATTACGCAACTTTTGGTGCGATTTATAATTTCTAGTTCTACATACCTCCTCCCCCAGCCACCCCAACTTTTTATTTTCAAATAGCAACCTACCCTCTGTGATACCCCAAAAGAAAGGTATTTTAATAGACTTCAACGCTGTAAAGAAATCCGAAATCCGTCGATGCAATTGGCTTCCCAAACGCATGAAATACATTTTTTTTTATTTAAAAATTTTAAGAATGTCCTGCATGTAAGACAGTACCTGAATGAGGTGTTTCCGGGCCGATGGATAGGCAGAAGAGGGTCAATCGAATGGCCAGCCAGATCTCCGGACCTGACACCCTTCGACTGTTTTTATGGGGTCATTTAAAGGGTTGCGTCTATAACAATAGGCCAAATAATTTGGAGGATCTAAAGGATAGAATACGGGCGGAGATTGGTCGAATACCCCAAACGGCATTCGAAAATTTTTACAAAACGTTGAACAGCGATTTGTACAGTGCCTAGCTGTTAACGGAGCTCAGTTTGAACATCTTATTAGATAATTTGTAAATTTTTTTCAGTAATAAGTTTTACTAATCTTTCCTTTTTCTTAGAAAAAAATGTATTTCATGCGTTTGGGAAGCCAATTGCATCGACAGATATCGGATTTTTTTACAGCGTTGAATAGTCTATTAAAATACCTTTCTTTTGGGGTATCACAAAGGGTAGGTTGCTATTTGAAAAAAAAAAGTTGGGGTGGCTGGGGTGTGTAGAACTAGAAATTATAAATCGTACCAAAAGTTGCGTAATTGAAAATAAAAATCGACCTATCCAAGGATTTTTTTATACAATCAATATTTTAAAAGTTATGGTCATGTTTCAATACTTTTTACACATCTGTATAATACACTCCATTATAAATAAATAATAAATATTAAAAATAACATCAGAAAACTATATCACACACGACAATATCCACGGTGTACATGAATTCACTATTATATTACGACAGCACAACCATATTATCATGTTTAGAACTAGTGCGGTCGCAGTCTAGGTACCGGTAGTCACGCGCCCCGTCACAAAGATATTCATAAATAAAAAAGTATAAGACCTAGATGAAAAATTTTTTTTTCAAAAACTTCTCCCATATCTTGGCTTCAATTGCTTCACTGCATGTAGGTATATGAAAATTTACAAAAATAAAAAAGTTTGTCAATTAAAAGTGAAAATATGAGTGCATTTTTAGCGAAATAACAACTTCATTGTTATTTAATGAAAATAATAAACAAAAATCGATAGAAACAGAAACACCATTGGAAGCGCTTGGGTGTGTACTTGAATTTAAAAAAAATCAGATCGATAGCGCAATTAGATTTGAAGATATGGGGATGTAAATTTAAAAAAACACGACTTTTCGAAATAGTCAATTTCTGATTTACCACAGAAAAATATCGTACTTAATTGCCCATTACGCAGGTCCCAAATAACCTACTCTACAATATCTACAGGGTTTTATCTGGTCCTACGCAAAAAAAAATAAACGACACATTCTTAGGTCGATTTCGCTCCACTATAACGTAAACAACAAAACACTACTGCTCTCATGAATCACAAGCTCTGACGCCGAAGAAATTACGCAAAAAACACAAGCTACTAAGTACAACAAATAAACGTACGATACTGCGGTGTCAAAAAATCCACCGATCGTCCTCAAAGGTATGGCAAGTAATATATCATGTCCAGTGTATTTAAATCGTATCAAAAACATCACACATCTGACACATCTCACCCAGAGACGCGAGACGCCCAAATAACGTACAACAACCGCAGTACCTTATACCTAAGTATAATATGTCAGCTCCGTCACTTACAGCCATGAATGAACAAAAGAAATCAGTAACCCTTTGGCGCAGGAACCGTCGAGACGGCTGGACCATCCCAATGAGTAATGACTATATAGTTGTTGGGACCATCCAACCACAAAATGGCGGACCGACAGGTATCAACCACGAGTCTTTCTGCGAATGATTTCAGTATTTTAATGTGAAAGCTAAATTATAATTTCAGTTATAAATTATAAATTTAAGTTAAACCATAGCAGCAAGCAGCAATAGCTGCTTTAAATAATATGCTAGTAAATGTCAGGCAATTAACATATTGCAATATCTTTCACAGAATATTTTCCCAAATTATAACGTCTTAAGAGAATTGTCTGTCACTGGAAAAAGCTTTAAGGACTAACTAAAAAACTTAATGAACTTAAACATTCTTTAAAATCAAACTAAATCGATACAATGTCTATTTGTGAAACTAACTTAAAGCTCAACACAATTTCATAAAATACCAAATTATTACATCTATCGATCTGATAGACTAGCGAATCGCAGGGGAGGTGCATGTGGTTATACCACCCCAGGCTATACTAATAAAAAAAGTATGCCGCATGTGCCCCTCGCATAACCTACTGGTATAATTGAGAATATAGGTATCGATAAAACTGAGTGATAATACAATTTTTAAATCAACATAACATATTAATCCCAGTAATTACAAATAATGACCTTGACGTTATTTTTAGCTCTAATAAAATTCTAGTTACAGGAGACTTCAACGCCAAACATGTATCCTGGCATAATAGGAGAGGCAACGCCAGAGGTAACATCCTCTATAATTACATAATGGCGGAGAACATTGTAATTCTATAGCACCCGAAAACCCCACCCATTTCCCTCCTAATAGCACAACCCTTTCCATTGTTGACAATGTCCTTAATAAAAACTTACTCCACCCAATTCCTACTGTTACTTCCCAGCGATCATAACCCTTTGGTGTTCACTATACCACAGACTATACCCACAGGTAATCTCAAAAAAACTAATTGACGTTAATTTACCCGCTTTGACGATTGACAGAGACATACAGACATTACAGACGCAAGTTCCCAACCTGACACAAATTCTACAGAACGCTATTGATAAAACAACCCCTAAAATAATACATAAGTCACGAGAAGATAACTTCCCTAAGGATATCACTAAATTAATAAAATTTAAAAACAAGTTTTGACAACGTGGCAAAAACAGAATAGATCTATCGACAGACTAAGATTAAATGACCTACAGATGACAGTAAACCTCCACACTCTCGCTGGTTCTACGGGCAATCGATGCAAGTGCTACATCCACACTGTCACCGATATGTCTCGTCGAATATTTCGACGAGACATATATCCCCTTGATAAGCCTCCAAAAACTGAAGAGTGAATTCATTACTCCACTCGGCCATAACAAATAAATTAAACAGGAAACTGAACAAACGCACACACACGGGACTTTACTAAATTGAATATGATTTATGAATTGGCGGAAAACGAAGCCAGATAGTTTGGACGGTAAAATTGTCTTGCCTTTAATCATTGATTAAAGAATGAATAAGATACGCGACTCCAATGGTAAAGTGCAAGGCTAATTTTGGGGGCGAGATTTTTGGTTGTGGGCATTCCTGTGATTCACGTAGTATGCTTTTGATAAACATGTGACGTGTTTGGTTTTATACAGTGCGTTCACAATGAAAGGAATATATTCAATATAATCTGAACAACGTGGTTTTGCCAAAAGCGCTTGGACACGGCGATTTGTAATTTTGAATTAGCACATTTTGACTCATACGACAAGTCAATGTCAGTTCCGGTTTTTCCGTAGTGACATCAACTTTGTTATTTTAATGTAACACCCTGTATTTTTTTTACTGATTTGTATAGGCGATAAAAAGACGTTTTCAAAGATAGGAAACACGATTAAATTTACTGCTCTAAAAACCTTAAGATATTAAGCATTGAATAGATTTTTACGATATCAAAAAGTAATTGAAGTTTCCAAAATCAGGTGTCTGTACAAGTGAAATTTATTTAACGAAAAACTTAATTTTACGGAAAAAGATCGAAATGAGATGCACGATGATTGGTTTTGGTGTATAGAGTTCGTACTCAACAGCAATTTTTTAGACAGTTAGTGTAGAAAGTTTATAAATAATACAAAAAGTACCTATTCATAATAAAAGGGTGTTTACTACATCTTTGGAAACGTCTTCTTATTATCGTCTATACAAATCAGTACAAAAATACAAGGTGTCACATTTAAAATAATAAAGTTGATGTCACTTCCGGAAAACCAGAAATGATATTAACTTGCCGTATGGCTGAAAATGTGCCAATTCAAAATTGCAAATCGACGTATCCGAGCGTTTTTAGCTCGGTTTTTAGCAAAACCACGTTGTTCAGATTATATTGAATTTATTCCTTCCTTTGTGAACTCACTGTATAATTTATAATATAGTGGTAATAAAAATTGTATATTCAGATTGATTTTAGTTTAAAATTATGCGACGGTTGAAAGTCAAACAAACGTTGAGAAATAGCTGGCAGAGAGAACATACTACGTTAAAAATTTTAAACTAAAATTAATCTGAACATTAAATTTATATTACCGCTAGATTATAAATAATATAAAACCAGACACGACACAGGTTTGTCAAAAGCATTACGTGAATCACAGGAATGCCCACAACCAAAAATCTCGCCCCCAAAATTAACCTCGTACTTTACCATTAATAAATTGTTGAAATAAAAAATAAGATTAATAAATCATTGAAACAAAATTTTTTTTCTCGCCACAAAATTTATTCATTAGGTCACCAATTAAAAAACAGACGTTTTGAATTTTGTAATTTTTAATCCAATTTTTATCATGTATTAAAGAAAGTCCAATAAATTTAATAATTGTATGTTTAGAGGTGAAATATCAATATAAGTATATCAAATTGGATATGTTTGTTGTTATTATGCTTGTATAAAGCCTAAATAACGTCATTTATAAACTATACTAAAACGTCGTTATCAAGATAGATACGAGGATAGATATCGGTATTGTTTCAAATGGAACATATTATGCCGATTTAAATAAATTTTTACCCCCTGGTAAACCGTCGCACGCAGTGGGCAAAAATACAAGTCAAATATCAACCGATTTGAATTAATTTTTTTTTAATATTCGTTACGACCTGTACTTTATCGTGGTAGGTACTGCTTAAAATATAATATCCAATTCGATAATCTTCAATAAGCTAACAAGCATGTTAAGCCGACCTTTATAGGTATATTGCTCGAACATGACAAGGATTACACAGCCAAATAAAAAAAAACTGAATCCGAGATGAAACATATAATTTCCGACGTTTTCCTGGCGTCGGTTTCCCCCCTACATGTCACGATTTTCAGAAAAGGCGGAAAATGTACTCGTTAACTGCCGGAAAAATTGAACGATATCCAGGTATAGTTTTCAGACGTTTTTTGGGTCGCTGAACACGAATTTAGTTAGTTTTCTCCGTACTCTAAAAGATTTTCTGGTTTTCTGGAAAAAAATGCGGAAAACTATACCCAGATATGGTTAAGTTTTTCCGGCACTTAACCGGGTAGATATTCCGCTTTTCCAGATTTCAAGTGTATGAAATCACATTTTTGAGAATTAAGATTATAGAAATCCGACTTGTTTGACTTTTATAGTAAACGACTCTAAACTGATCAAAATGTAAAACAACAGAAAGGCAAACATAACGAGCCTTATCGAAAGCTTTTAAACAAACGACTTTAAACGATTCAAAACTTACAACAGAAAGGTAAACATAACAAGCTCCTAAAGAAACGATTCTGAACGGATCAAAATTTTACACACCAGAATGGGTTATAATCTAAAGTACAGTTAACGAGTATTTAAAAAAAAGTTCAGTCAAATTGGTGGAGACTTGACTTGTAGGCAGATTTTTGGTCAAAAAAGATATTTTGGTGCCACTGTGCATCGAGTCGGTCGTGATTTTCCTCCCGACAATGACACCTGATACTTTATTTAGAGGCTTCAGACCACACAAAACAAACTCCTCCGACTACTGACTAACTCAAACCGTTACATATTCATATAGCGATATAAAGTCGCAATTTCTTAAATAGAACACCCTATGTTTGACTACAACTTATTATTCCTAGTCTTATTGCCACTACAAACATATTGGGTTTGATGGCAATGACTTAGTAATAGTTTCTGAAAATTTTAATAAGTTTGGTAGAACAGCTAATACTATGCTTAATATTGCTTATCTTCTGGTCTAATTTATATTTTACATTTTTGTTAATTTTTATAAGAAGAAAATCTAGATTTTTATAAATTAATAAACGTGAGCTAATATTTGTCATACTGATCACTATTATATTGTTGTCAAGATCACCTACATTTTATAGAGAAAAATAGTAAGTAAGCTTGAATCTAACCATTTTAGTATACGCATAAAATGATTATCAAAGTAAGTAGACTTAAAAATTAGGAAACAAAAAGCATGACGTGTTGTCAATTTTTAACACGTTCGTAGTTTTATTTATCTTGTGTCATTATTTCAACGTATTATTACAACGTTGAACATATTTTGTAACTCATTATTTTTTTTTTAATCACTTATTTAACGTCGGCCTATTTCCGCTACAGAGGCCAATCACCGACGCCAGGAGACGAGCAACCCCCAACCTGGAAATTTTGCCGAACCTCTTATCTTACTAAGAGTAGGGATTTTTTACTTGCCTAACATTTAATAGACAAGGGACCGACTGCTTTACAGCCCCTCCGAAGGATGGTATATCCTCAATACACCTCTCGCCTACAGTTGTATTGTTTCTGCGATATAGCTGACATACAAGCCGCTGCTAGAAGTAGGGAAGCGAGACCGCGTCTTTCCGTGGAGCCCATCCAAGTACTAAACGCGGTAAATGTTGCTTTACTCCTCATATCGCTATGAAGTGAGTCCTCCGCTCGCTGCCCTAACTCATTATTTGTAAATACTAAATAATACCATTTTTATGCACCAAACAGACACAAGATAAATAACTATAGTGGAGCGAAATTCACCTTAAAAGTCTCTCCGTTCTCGAGAAAAAAGAAATTTGCGTAGAACCAGATCAGACCTTATAGGTTTTAAAAAGTAATCAATTTTACATAAGAAATGGCTATTTACGATATTTTTCTGTGGTAAAGATATTTTTTATTTCGAAAAAACTTCAGAAATTGACTATTTCGAAAAGTCGTGTTTTTTTAAATTTACATCTCCATATCTTCAAATCTAATTGCGCTATCGATCTGATTTTTTTTTTTAAATTCAAGTACACACCCAAGCGCTTCCAATGGTGTTTCTGTTTCTATCGATTTTTGTTTATTATTTTCTTTAAAAAACAATGAAATTGTTATTTCGCTAAGAATGCACTCATATTTTCACTAATTGACAAACTTTTTTATTTTTGTAAATTTTCATATACATGCAGTGAAGCAATTGAAGCCAAGATATGGGAGAAGTTTTTGAAAAAAAAATTTTTCATCTAGGACTTATACTTTTTTATTTATGAATATCTTTGTGACGGGGCGCGTGACTACCGGTACCTAGACTGGGACCGCACTAGCGCCAAACATGATAATATGGTTGTGCTGTCGTAATATAATAGTTAATTCATGTACACCGTAGATATTGTCGCGTGTGATATAGTTTTCTGATGTTATTTTTAATATTTATTATTAAATTTATTTATAATGGAGTGTATTAGACAGCGTGTGTGAAAAGTATTGAAACATGACCATAACTTTTAAAATATTGATTGTATAAAAAAAACCCTTGGATAGGTCGATTTTTATTTTCAATTACGCAACTTTTGGTGCGATTTATAATTTCTAGTTCTACACACCCCCTCCCCAGCCACCCCAACATATTTTTTCAAATAGCAACCTACCCTCTGTGATACCCCAAAAGTAAGGTATTTTAATAGATTATTCAACGCTGTAAAGAAATCCGAAATCCGTCGATGCAATTGGCTTCCCAAACGCATGAAATACATTTTTTTTATTTAAAAATTTTAAGACTGTCATGCATGTAAGACAGTACCTGAATGAGGTGTATCCGGGCCGATGGATAGGCAGAAGAGGTTCAATCGAATGGCCAGCCAGATCTCCGGACCTGACACCCCTCGACTTTTTTATGGGGTCATTTAAAGGGCTGCGTCTATAACAATAGACAAATAATTTGGAGGATCTAAAGGATAGAATACGGGCGGAGATTGGTCGAATACCCCAAACGGCATTCGAAAACTGTTTACAAAACTTTGAACAGCGACTTGTACAGTGCCTAGCTGTTAACGGAGCTCAATTTGAACATCTTATTAGATATATTGTTAATTTTTTTCAGTAATAAAGTTTTACTAATCTTTCCTTTTTCTTAGAAAAAAATGTATTTCGTGCGTTTGGGAAGCCAATTGCATCGACGTATATCGGATTTCTTTACAGCGTTGAATAGTCTATTAAAATACCTTTCTTTTGGGGTATTACAAAGGGTAGGTTGCTATTTGAAAAAAAAAGTTGGGGTGGCTGGGGGAGTGGGTGTGTAGAACTAGAAATTATAAATCGCACCAAAAGTTGCGTAATTGAAAAAAAAAATCGACCTATCCAAGGGTTTTTTTATTCAATCAATATTTCAAAAGTTATGGTCATGTTTCAATACTTCTTACACACGCTGTATAATACACTCCATTATAAATAAATAATAAATATTAAAAATAACATCAGAAAACTATATCACACACGTCAATATCTACGGTGTACATGAATTCACTATTATATTACGACAGCACAACCATATTATCATGTTTAGCGCTAGTGTGGTCGCAGTCTAGGTACCGGTAGTCACGCGCCCCGTCACAAAGATATTCATAAATAAAAAAGTATAAGTCCTAGATAAAAAATTTTTTTTTAAAAAACTTCTCCCATATCTTGGCTTCAATTGCTTCACTGCATGTATATGAAAATTTACAAAAATAAAAAAGTTTGTCAATTAGTGAAAATATGAGTGCATTCTTAGCGAAATAACAACTTCAGTGTTATTTAAAGAAAATAATAAACAAAAATCGATAGAAACAGAAACACCATTGGAAGCGCTTGGGTGTGTACTTGAATTTTAAAAAAAAATCAGATCGATAGCGCAATTACATTTGAAGATATGGGGATGTAAATTTTAAAAAACACGACTTTTCGAAATAGTCAATTTTTGAAGTGTTTTCGAAATAAAAATAGTATTTTAAATAACAAGTTTTGAAAACGAATCTTTTCACACGAGTGAGACAGTTTAGTGGGACGAGCCGAAGGTGAGACCCACAAGTCGAATGAGTGTGAAAAGATGTTTTCAAACGTGTTGTTTACAATATTTTTTCTACGATTGGGAAAAAAAAAACAATTTGATAGATATTTTTATTTAACAAAACCAATTACATTAAAAATTAAAATTACAAGTCGGTTAGTATGAAACTGAATAAGCCTAGCCTACCTAAAAAAATACAAATAACAGATGTCCGTTCTGCTTTTGACAGGACTGTGTGAAAAACATGACAGTACTGTGTTTTCGGATTTTTGCAACATCATGTGAAAAATGATAGTTTCGGGTCGTGGTTGCTGTGGGTTTTTTGTAATTTTCGAGGGCAGTCGTAGAAAAATATCTTTACCACAGAAAAATATCGTAATTGCCCATTACAGGTCCCAAATAACCTACTCTACAAAATCTACATGGTTTTATCTGGTTCTACGCAAAAAAAAAATAAACGACACATTCTTAGGTCGATTTCGCTCCACTACTAAGAACGTGTTAAAAATTGACATATCATTATTTTTGTTTCTTAATTTTTCAAAGCCTATTTTGTTAATCAGGTATATTTATTCTAAAAGTTAAAATTGTCAGTAGTTATTGTATGTTTTACAACCATGGTTAACTGGGTAAACCATAGTTAAAAGGAAATTTATTACCTATTGTAAACATCTGGGCCGATATAATAATAAATACACCACATGTAATTACGACCCCCTTTATCCCAGAAGGCTCTAGAAGAGCCTTGTGCGGGAGGGGGCTACACATTTCATGACAAGGGACACACATCCAATATCCGTGTATAATGAAAAAATGCCTCTCACAGTATTTTCCATTGCCACGACCGGGAATTGAACCCGGGACTTTTGGGTGAGAGGCAGGTACGCTACAATCTCGACCATCGGTAATATGCAACACTTAATTGCATTTAAAACAATTTGTACCTCTTGGATGTTTCCTTCGACATCCATGCGCAATAATTATACGAGTTTTACAAGCCTCAAGCACGCTTTTGTAATACACCTGACTTTGTGGGTTACCTTTATGGGTCCTTTAATGGTAATGTGGAGCGCTCCGATTAATTTATTTATGAACACAGTATCTGTACATTATCACTGTTACTTCACGTCTGCATACACCTGTCACAAACTACGATTGGCAATAATAATAAGTGTTTTACTACTGATGGACGGATATCCACAATGTCAATAAATTAGGAACGGTTGTTACGTCGATATTGTTTGCAGTATTAAGATTTCATAAGGGAACTGTCATGTCGGCGACAATGCCTGGCAATTAAAAAGCGCAGCTTGTTCCACTTATACGTGGTTAGAGACGCATCCAGCGATGCATAGAATGAGGTTCCTCTTAAGCACTTAGCAAGGTTTTGCTATTTGCATTCAACCTAAATTATTTTCATGTGATAGTTGTCTCTAAATCAAAACTTATTTTTAATCATTTCAAGAGTTTTAATTATTAATAGTTCTCCTTCAGAAATTAAACTAAAGGGTTTTATAATTAATTAATTAATATACTTTCGCATTTAAATTAAAGCAGTTCAAGGAAATTAAATAATACCAAATTTTATAAAACAATCTGCTACCACAATGTAGGTATTTTCGGTCTTACCTTTTTGAAATTAGACGATCACATTAAAAGACCAAAGTATGTTCTCTGTCTCCGTCAAAAGATTAATAGACATACGAGGACAGTATAGGGTGTCACAGTAGTTTAATAATTTCAACAACATTTTTTAGTTCTCGTGAAAGGCAAAAAGACTAAATCGAACCTCTAAATTCGTAGAAAATCTTAAAAGACAGAAAGAGTCCTTCACTGACTGAAACTCGATTCTTCTCTTGCCTTACCTGGGGGGGCGGAACTGGAATAAATCACACTAATAACGAACAAATTATATTCCAAAAACCATCATAGAACGGTTTTAAACTATGTAAAGAAACATTCCAGGAAAGCTCCTTAACAGACAGACACTCGATGTTCTTCTTGCACTGACCACCGAAGAACGGAGCTGAAGTAAACAACTCCAAGGAAAAAGAATTTTTATCTCAAAATCCCCTCAAATGAGATGCACAAAGGAGCATTTTCTTAGCCACCTATTTTAAAGGACAAACTTAACTTGAAACATATACAGATTGCGAAAGTCCTCATCTTGACATAGGACCTAAATTTGCCGCTTAGTTTTGTTTAGTATCGCAGCAGCTCTAATGTGTAAACAGTTCGAGACGCTAGCATACGGCGACCAAGGACGGACATGTACGACGTACGTGCAGTAAAGCACTTGTTTCTAGGCAGCGGCACTTCACGTCGTATATATTTTGAGGTTCGCTATGTCAAGATGGAAACTTTCGCAATCTGTATAGGCAAAAACTTTGAAAATAAACTAGAATTATATTGTGACGGAGATACAAATGTTCTTACAATCTAGAAGAGTTTCATGTACTATCGCGGCCGAAAAATTTTCAACGACGTTTTTCCTTTTGTGATTATAATCAGTCAAATTTTTTATTTATGTCAATAGCATTGTCATATTTTACTTCATATTAGTTCATATTCAATTAATATTTATAAAGAATGCCTAACCACATGCTAACTGAAGCAGAAAAAGGCACGGGTGGTCGCTGCAGCGTGTGGCAGTCAGCAGATGCTATTAATTGCAACAAAAGCACAATTTTTCATTTAAAAAATTACCCTTCGACGCCTTCGATACTCAACAACGATACAAACTGTCTTAAATTACAGACATTTGATGAAAAGTCATTCATATTATACAATTAGAATTTTATGAAAATCAAACCACATATAAAAAAATCGTTGAAAATTTTTTGCCCGCGATAATTCATAGAATATTGAAACAGCATTTTCTACAAATTGTATACTGCTAAAGCTTTCGGCAAAAGGCGAAATTTGGCTTTCGTCGAGTGGCTTTTGGCGAAAGGCGAATGTTTTGATACAACATTTGTTTATTTATCGAATGACGAGCGAATGTGGGAAACACGAATATTTGAATAGAGTTTTGTCATTTGTCATAATGACATTGGACAATGACATATTAATTGGAACAACAGCTTTTAATGTATGCTGTGCATACTTGAAGTTAATGAAAATAAAGAAAAAAGTAAACCTAAAGGAAGGAGATGGTGGATGGTTTCACTTAATCCTAGCCGAAACGTGTATAAATATATTGCTCCACTTTTGAGAGTTTGCTTAACTTTGTTAAGATGTGTTCGAAAGGAAGCCAATAAAGAATCTTTCTTTTTCTTTAAATTTGTGACATTAAATCCGTAGTTGCTCCAAAAATTTATTTCTATGGCTTTCCATGCATCAAAAACTAAATATCTGTTTTTATGTGAAGGGTGTTCTGGATTTCATATTATGATTTCGCGTTTGTAGTGGTTCCAGGACCATTTCGTTTTATTAAACAACTATCGAAAACCAACACAAACACTGTCAAGTGTCAAGACTGTCAAAAAACAATCGCAAACATTGGGCGAATGTATGCACCGATCGAATGTGTGACGCGCGGAACCTTTGATTTGCGCCAATTTACCGACACGAAGCGGGAATGGCGAACGCCGAACGCCGATAGGCGAGCATCAGGTACACACATGCGGCTTTCGTCGAGTAATCGCTCGCCTTTCGCCGAAAACCGGATGTGTGGCGCCGGCTTAAGGCTGAAGAGGATAAAATTGGAGTAAATGAAAGATTTTCAAAATCATAGCTGTAAATATTGTGATTCAAAATATGTTGAACAAATTAGATCTTTAATTCAAACTAGGTTTATGTTTATGAAGCAACTAATAAGTTTAATGTTGCCCAACATGCTTTTGACAATAATCAGAACAGATATTAATGACTAAAGTTAATTGAAAATGTAACATAGAGTATAGACAACTACAGTACTTTTGAAAGCCTAGAAATGCAAAATGTAAATACTATAGTGCCCTATCCCAAACAGCCCGCTCTATTCGTTAAATTAAGTTTAGTTTTAATCATCTTCCGATGATGCCAATTTATTTGGCGAAACGGGCGAATAATGTTAAGTATTCGGTGTTTTGGCACCCAGTGGAAACTACTTAAGGTTGCGATTGACTCCTCTGATATTAACCGCGATTTCTTTAGGAGTAAATTTTGCAGAAACTAATACACGGATTTTGAAAATTAATGTATCTAATTTTGCCGAAAAAAGTGTAAATGGCCGTGAGGTATTGAAATTACCATTCTTATCTATAATTGAGAAGGAAAAAATAAGACTGTACATATTGGCAATACGTAGGCAACTCATTCAATCGCTTGTATTTACAATTTTGTATTTTTTTTGTAAAAAGAAATTAGCTTACGGCCGAGTACAAAGTGTTACTTAAAAGCTCACCAAATTAACGTATCTTTCGTGAAATTGACCCTCAAAGGAGAATTTTCACATTTTTAGGTCAAGTCTTCGCTTTGAGAGCACACCACTTCATTATAATAAAAATTTATATTTAGAAATTGGTATTATTAAAAACTTTAGGACAATACTAAAAACCTAAAACTAGTATAAATATCACACCATATTTGTTTATTTCATTAATCATAATAAACCAAAATAAATATGTATATTTCTCTCTCACTCTACTAAATCCCAACCTTAAGAAGCATACTGTATATGCCAATGCGGGAACAGATTAATTCACATCAGAAACAAAAATATGTGTCATAGACATATCCAAACCACTCCTTCTACTTTCACTCTACACGCCAAAAGGGTAACAACATCGATGGTAACTTATGCATACAATATTGTCTGTGCATGCTTAGGTTAGTTATTATTAATTTAGTAATTATTGTTTACTATATTATGCCGAGTATAATGCATTCTTAGTATACTTAATAATTCTTCGTCACTTGAATTAGGCAACACATCTAACATCTAACTTCACAAGTAGAAAGAAACCATTTTTATTTATCACTGGGCAAAAAAGTATCATCACAAAAAAATCTCCCAAAAAATGCGATTGACAAAAAAAATTAATTTTTTGTTGGTGAAAGTACTTGCCATTAGATTCTTTTTACATTTGAAATATATAAATAAATCACTGTAAAATAAGTTAAACTTAACCATAGGGGTTTAAGTGCTTGTGTGTGTAAGTAAAATTTGATAAGTTGATGTAGCCAGGATTATAGCCTGTATATTCTTAATTTCTACTAATATCATTCCACCGTATCCTGCGCAATATACCGCTTAATCGGTGAATATAAAGAATCACTTACATCAACAAATTAGTAAGTATTTTAATTTAATTTATCCATTTTTCATTTGACACTGAATTGATATAAGTACATACATACATTGAAAATATTTATTTTAGACAAATACGAAACAAATCTCGAAAGTGCTAATATGTTTTGTAATTTCTTTTCATCAACATATTCACACGGACGGACTGGATTGCCTTGATATAACAATACTCTAACTCACTAGACAATTCATTTTCGTGAAAATTTAGTTCTAGAAGAATTATCAAACCTTAACAGCTCAACTCATCAGAACTCGACGGACTAACAACAATTTTTTCTAAATCATATGTAAACCTCAGTAGGTATATGTACTTTAAAATTATTATAATATGGATTTGCCCACTGTACCCGTTTGGCTTCATCTGTTATTCCGATTTTTAGAAAAGGGAACAAATTATGTGCAAAAAATTATAGGCAAATAAGTTTAACCTGAATTAATAGAAAAGAACAATCGTTTTAACCAAGCCAGACGTTGCTTTTTTTAAATGAAATAATTCCTCACCAATATGCTTTTTTGCCTGGGCAATCGATAATAACTAATTTGTGCCATTGCTTAAATGATTAGACTGAGACAATAAGGAACCGATAGAAATTCAGTGGTGGATTGACAGGACGCTTAGGGATCCGCAGACGCTAAACTTGACTCAAAAACTAGATAAATCTAATAAATTTTTTGTTGTTTGTTTCTTATTCTCATTTTCTTTATTTACCCCAATTTAAAAAATTATATACCTACACCAACATATTTTACGTCTACCTACAGACTAATCCCAGGATAATCTGTCTATACTACCTACCAATCACAAGAAAATCTGATGAGATGAGGAGTCCTAGGTGTATACAGGGTGTATTCTATTAAGTATAAGTACCCTTATTAACAGGCGATACATTGGCCTAAAAGGAACAAAAAAGTTTTATACAGTATGTGTCCAAAATTGAACAGTTTTCCAAGGAAAAAATAATAATGCAACGTTGCTTGGTAAAGCATGAGCGACAGTCATGCTCTGGTCACACTGCCGAACCGCGGCACCGGCGCTGGCAACGTCGGTGAGTATGGATGTTTGTTTGCGTTTTTCAAATTAATGTGTAACCCCCTTCCGGACAGCCTTGGCTTTGGATTTGGGGGTTTTCTAATTTATGTGGTGTGTTTATGTTTTTTGAAAGTTAATTACATGAAAAATACTAGAAAATAAGGTAAAAAAGTTTATGAGAAGGTGCAGGTCGGATAATTATGCAAATTTTAAATAGAAAATTGTAATGCGAATTTCTTGTTCGGTGGAGGGTTTGAGTGAAATAATTTAGTGTAATTTAATAAATTTTTTATGGTGACCGTGATATGAACCTTGGCAGATACTGATGATTGTCGTGATATCGAAAGACCTCTGGTACGCAACTTTGTGTATCATATTTTTTTGGACATAATCAGTAGATGAACTGACTAATTAGATTTTTCTTATTTAAAAAAAAAAAAAAACAACCCACGATATCATGAAAATCAAGATAGGAACCTCATTTTTTTATTAGAGAAAGTTTGTGATAATTTTAAATAAATATTATAATTTGTTTGATATTTATAAAAACTAAATAAAGTACTGGTGTTCGATGTTTTTTATATTTTTACATTTAGTTTTTAACGGTAAAGAGTTTAATAAATTAGTACAATGCGAGGTACAATGTGATACAACAAATAAATTAATTTAATATTCAGATGTCTATGATTATGAAATAAACTATTTTGGAAACTGTTTTCAGCGGTGCAAAATTCGGTAGAATTAGAGAATGTGGTAGGTATAATCGAAGAAACTACAATTGTTAAAAGTTGCGGGGCTTCAAATTCGTTTAGTTTATTGTGCGTGTTAACCACTACCAGGTGTATCATTGTAAGTCCCCTCTCCAGAGTAAATTTTACTAAGACACTTAGCCATCATATCAACTGAGGACAAATTCCTGTGAAGAATAAATTTTTCACGTTTAGTACATTTTAATAAAATTTTCTTTTTTATTTATACAACTTATTATTATAAACATGTAGGTAAATGACGCAAATATAAACAATTCTGTAAAATGCAAGAGCGCTTCCCGGCTGGCGTTTCCAAAATAACAAGTAGGAGTATAATAATTAGCGCCTCCTACAACTCGCTGAATCCCTATTTACAGGGTGTCCCAAAATTCCATGTACACAGCTGCCGTATACAGATTGCGAATTATACTCATCTTGACATAGGAAACCTAGTGCCGCTGCCTAGAAACAAGAAACAAGTGCTTTACTACTCGTATATTTCCGTCTTTGGTCGCCGTATGCTCGTCTGCATTATCGTCCATCAATTATCGACAGCACACGCAATGAAACTAAACAAAACCAAGCGGCAAATTTAGGTCCTATGTCAAGATGAGTACTTTTCGCAATCTGTATAAGTCGTTTTAACCAAACATACCTCTATATTAAAATGCTTCGTTTGCTTGTGACACGCCAAAGTTAAAAAATAAATTTAGTTTTTTTAAATATACCTAGTTTTTGTATTTAGGTAGAGCATAAAATTTTATGCACTAAATACAAAAACTTTTTCCTTTTTCAACTTTATGTTACATAAGTGTATACAACCATTCCACATTTAATTTTTTTAAATACTTAATTCAAAAATGATCGACCGATCTTCACGGTATTTTATATCTATTCGAATGAAAGGGTTATTCTTTTAAGAAGGTACATAACAATTGAGATCTGGAAATGGTGCAAACCATCTTTACCCCATCACAAAATTTATCATAACTTTTTTTGTCATACGAGCGCCATAGTTTTTCGTGACAGAAAAGAAATATTCGTTTGGCGCATTTTTTATTTCTTTTAAAGAGGGAGTAAACACAGGAAGTACTATTTTCATGCTAAAAAATGGCAATTTTAAATTAAAATTGGACGTGTTTCAAGATTTTTTCCTAAAAGTTCATAATTATAGATATGAAATACAGTTAAGATGTCTTGTAGTTTACATCTGTTTTTTTTTTAATATATATTAATATGTACATACAAGGGCAGACAAGAGTGAAAAAACTTACTATTAACTCACTCCTCCTCTGTACCTATAATCAAGGAACACAAGGATATTATCTACAATAAATTTCATTAAAAATATATTCGTAGTTTTTCTACCCCAAATGGTTTCACACTTACTATTATACACCCGCCCTCGCACTCGCCGATATTAAAAGTAGTATACTCCGTCTCACCGACAGATGCAAATAGACTCCGCCCCAAAAATGTCCGCTAAATTTTAATGGAATTTCTCGATTGGTCGTATTTATAGAACCCGAATTACAAAGCAACCGCTAGATTTGACTGACAAAGGCCAGCTCGGTTTTACATATTAGACCAGTTAGAACGCATAAACGCTAAACTTTCTTATACGAGTTGTAATAGAACTTTGTGAAAATAAAGAAAAAATGGGTAGGTATGTGTTGTTTTATTTATTTGGACATGCTATGATAGGGTTTTTAAAGATTTTTATCAATATAAATAAAACAAGATAGAAGACTATTCGTAAAAAGAACCGAAAGTAATCTTACGCTAGATATTAATAAATAAACATGTACATTTCATCGTGTAAAACTGACTATTGCGTACACCGTTCTGCACTTAACTACTATAAAATTAATGGGGCGGAGTCTATTCGCATCTGTTGGTGAGACAGCTTATAGCTACTTTATTATTAACAACTGCAGATCCATATTATGTACTTATTTACTATTCTTCATTAAATTTTCTAACTTTTTTCAAATACCTTTGATAAAATACACGTAACAATTCAAAAATAATTAAATGGTATCGAAAGAGAGTTCAAAGCAGTAGTTCTTGTTTTTGTATCATACGAAAGGTTCTTAGAGAGGCCCATATTAAAGAGTAAAAGTAAATACCGCGTGACCACGACAACCGGCCCAGGTTTATAGCTCTTGTTTACGAACCAACTATTTTGAAATTTGGAACATGTATATAAGATCTATTTTCCAATTTAGTGACGTGTACATTCAAAATGACCGACTTCCGATTTCGACGGAAATAGCATCAAATTTGATTTTGTAAATAGAACACTCTGTATATCTTGTTATTTTTGGAATCTACAGACCAAATTCTATCGATTACGTTGTGGAATTTAAATTTTGTTCAAATACAATTTTAAAATTTTTGAATTACATATTTAATTTTTTTTGTGTTAAATAGAAATAAAACTAAACATATATATCATCGTATTCGAAAGTATTATTATTTGTGTGAATAACAGAATGGAGATAGATATATTTGAAAAATTGAAAAATATAATAAAAAATTTTAAAATTATCTTTGAAAAAATGTAAATTTTGCAACGTGTACAGAATGAGAATAAAATATACAGGGTGTTAATTTTAAAAAATCGAATTTGATGTTATTTCCGCCGAAACCGGAAGTCGGCTATTTTCAATGTACACGTCACTAAATTGAAAAATAAGTCTTAGGATATAGAATTTTTAAAACAGTTGGTTCATAAACAAATGAGCTATAAACCCGGGCCGATTCTCGTGTACACCCGGTATACTAAAGAACATATTTTGGGTTCTGTGTCGTTCTATTGCTTTAAAATGTGGAACTAAAACATAAATCATATTTTCAGCTTTGTTGTTACAAATAACTGCAAGAATCACATGGAAGAATATATTTATTTATTCCACACCAACACCTCTTTCCAAACTGTATAATCAACGTTATGACATGACTATGAGCTTCTGCATGACGCATTCCCCTTCCCAACAAAAAAACTATAGAACTGGTTGTAGATAATAAATGCATTTGGTCACTGCTGACTAATCTCATTAGCAATAAGTACATATGTCTAATATCTTGCCCGATTTAACTATGAGTAATCGCACAAACAATGTGAAGTTATGTGAAACGGTACACTTCATCGAAAAATTACAAAAGTATCTTTCTATAAAATACCGGTAAATTCCAAGAATATGAAAAAAATATTTAATCATTTAATAAATTTTTCATTATTTAAAATATCGCTATACCTTTAATTGAAATATTATTTTAGTGTTTCTTGGGCATATCGGCCATCAATATATAAACAACTTTTTTGTCTAACGTTCCGGTTTATTAACCATCATCAGAGAATAATTTTTGAAGACAAATTAAAATTTGTTATACATTTTTTATTTTTGATGTGTTGTTCTGAGTGACAAAAAAATGTTTAAAGATGACCGACATACCCAAGAAACAATAAAATAACATTCGAATTGAACGGTCAAGAAAAAGTAAAAATATATATCTATATTTTAATTGACGTAGTAGTGTTTACTTCATTGTCGTTTGTCGTAGTTTATTTTTTAAATCATTAACTTAGCCGACTTAGCGCCATGTATAATAAATTAAAATAGAAGAGAAAAAATAATATTGTCAAGAAAATAGTATAAATTAAGAAATATTCTCGTTAATTGATGTCTGTTATTTTCGTAACTTTAACACACTTTAATGAATTCAACATTTAGATGTAGTGAACCTCAGCCTTTTATTAAGATGGTTTGAAAAATTCTGCGTACTAATTGTTTCTACGGAATCCACCACACCAAAATGTTGATTTTTACGAACATGCGGTATACCGTATTTATAGCTATTAACATATCAAGGAATGTTATGACTATCATAACTGCCGCAGATGTCGGTTTAAAATCCGAGCTCGTAGAGCGAGGATTTTAAGACATCTAAAGCTGTTATGATTCATAACATCCGTGATTTTTGTTCAATAGTTTATCGGTTTCAGAAAATAAAGACATTATTAATAGATATTACCTTTTGATATTCTCTTGTTAATAACGTTTTCACTTCATTAGTTGGTCAAGTCTGTATGGGTTGATTTGTCACCATGGTTACAGTTATATTTTGTTTGTTTTTATTTGTTACCTTTTTTCCATGATACTATTTTAGTATCATGCCTTTTTTCATATTACATAAATGTTTACATTTTTAATGTCACAACGGCTACATAAAAATGGACCTTGGATTGCCTGAAAATACATTTCAGTTGGATTTCAGTATTTAATTATTATTGTTTGGAGTTTTCTGTCTGTTTGTATTAATAAATAGCCCTATAGTTTCATTATTTATTATTTCATTTGTTGACAGTTATTGACAGATCTGTATTGTAATATTACCGTACAAGCAATAAATATAACTGTAACTTTAGTTATGACTTATTTACCAGCCTACTTTTGCATATGTAAACAAAGGATTAATATCCTGAAACCGATAAAACCTTTAACGTCCTCACGTACAGGCCACAGGGTTAGTTCTTGTAATTTTTGACCAACATAAAATATTTCGAAACTGGTCTTGCAGTAACATGTTAGTTAGTCCAAATATTCTAGTTGTCTATAAAAGAATCGAAAATCTTTAAAAAGTGATAGAACTCACGAAGGTGCCTAGTTGAAAAATATTTTGAAATATAAAGGGTAATCCATTTAGACGAGATGATTTTAGATTTGTTAGATTTAGAGACACCTATCTTAGTAATAAGTAATTTTTAATATCGAATTGTGCCAATTTGTCATCAAATACTTTGGCACCAATGACAGACAGTCCATGATTCTTCTATATCAGTGGAAAGCTTTTTTAAAGGGCTTTCATTTTGTATCATATCATACAGGATTTTCTATTTTTTTTTTTTTTTAAGAGAAATAGTTGTTTGGTATTTCCTGACTCAACCGATATAAAATGGCCTATTTCGTTAAATCTGAACTAGAGCTTCTTAGAAAAAATTTGGCACAAACTAGATCTCAAAATGATGTTTACGTCACAGCGAGCTCGTTGGCATGCTTTAGGTACAAATCACTCATACTCTCTTAATTTTAGCGACTTTTTAAAGTTTCGAACTGGCTTGTAGGGCATTCAGTGAAGAGGATCAGATGTTATATACGAGGTGTTTACTTTTTTAACCAGATTCTTTAACTCGTAAATCTACAATGCCTAAAGAAACGCATGATGTTTATAGTGGAGGGAAATTAGTCAAAATAATTGCTAAAAAGTGATGTATGTAGGTAATCGGGAAGATGAATTTTTTTGTTTTTTGTTTTATACATGCAAATGAGTCGAAAAAATTAGCAAAAGTGGGCTAGGGCTTCGCAAGAAAAACGCACAAAAGTGCATTTTTGATACATTTCGAGTGCATCGCTACATTCGATACACTATTTTTTATATATCTCAGGCTCTATTAATCGTTGAAGAATTAAAAAAAAACTAAAACACTCGTAAATGAATAAACTATCGAACTGTTGTTGGGGTATACATTAAAAGTATATTCTAACCTCAAAAAATCCAAATTTCTCAATTTATTTTTTTTTTTATTAGTAATGCAGTGGCCAGTAAGTGGGGTAAAAATCTTCAGATTGGTACGAAAATTGGAAAAAATATGTATTATCATGCTATAAATACGTACATAATTAAATTTTTAAAAAATTTCATATTTACGGCCAGAATTGAACATTTTCGAAAAAAATTAAAACGCTTGTCATTTAATGACGTAGAGTAAACTTTTTTTAAAAATGTAGGTTTTTTTATGTACTTTTTTATGGACATAAGTATGCCAGAATCTGTTTATCAAAATAAAATGCCGTTTTGTTAATTAAAAAAAAAGTTAAGTAATCTTATTTTTTTGACATTTTCTCATATACTTACTTAGGTACTGTATCTGTGTCAGACTTTCATAAAAATTTTATTTCAATGTAATTCTAAATTAAATGAAAAAAATTTCGTAAAAGAATTATTATTTGTTTAAATGTTTTAAATGGACGACGTCGTTGTCTAGATCAGCTAATTTTTTATAAACCAGATGCTACAAAAGGTAGCATTATGAAGTGCAGGGGAAGCATGTGTTAGGGCAGTTTATGGATTTAACCCATCAACACATAGTGATTTAAATGTTATGAGGTTCATGCTATTTCAAAAATAAACTTGTCTTTGCTTCCACCAACATCTGATGCTCTATATCAAAACTCGTTAAGAGTTTATTTGTAAATTCAAACATGGCTTGGAAGGGACGATAAAAATCCATTGCATTTTGGTTGAAAAGAATCTTTATATGGATAGCAAAAAAACAGTAAATATTTTAATACACCTTACGAAATCACTTTTAATGTCCATTCGATAACGTCAAACTAAGTTGCGTAAAAAACAAAATAAATTGAGAAATTTGTATTTTTTGATGTTAAGATATACTTTGAATGTAACTATGCCGCAACAGTTTGATAGTCTATTCCTCTACGAGTATTTTAGTTTTTTATTTATTTTTCTACGACCAATGGAGCCGGAGATATTTAAAAAATAGTGTAGCAATACACTCGAAATGTATAAAAAATCAGGGTTGATTGATTTATCCAAGGGGACAAAATCAATAGTTATGGACGAATTGAACAAAATTGAACGAAATCAACTAAGTGAAATAAAATTGTCTAAAAAGAATCATTTATTTATATGTACGTCAAAATAACAAACAGACAATCAATAAACAACATTGAGTATCGGGTATATCAGTTATTATTCATTTTGAACCTAATTGGTTGTCTAGATAAATTCTTAGGCTAGGAAAAATAAAAATACATTCTGTAAAGTATTTTTTAAATACATGTAACAGTAAAAAGTTATAGGATAGGTATATAAAATAATGTAACTTATATCATTAAAAAAACAAAACTAAAATGGAAAAAAAATAACGAAATATCCTTTATAATTCATGAAATTTGATTTGTCCAGTATTGTCCGATTTTGTCCAGTTTTATCCAATATCGTCCGTGTCCTGGATGAAATAAAAAAAGTGGACAAATTCACAACCCTGTCAAAATTGCAGTTTTATGCGATTTCCTCGCGAAGCCCCAGCCCGATTTTGCAATTTTTTTCGGTTTTCGACTTATTTGCATGTATGTATAAAACAAAAAACAAAAAAAATCAGCTTCCCGATTACATAACTTTTAAATTCTAATTTCCTTTCACTATTATTTTCGAGATTATTTTTTAATTAATAGTAAAAAGTGGAAAAGTTGTTTAGTATTTTATGAAGTATTTTTGAGTGACCTTACATTTTTCTCAGTTCTATGTTGTTTCATTGCCATAGTAACCAAGTCTCGAACCAAGTAATCATAGTCATTCAAACATTAATCTATGATGTTTTTTGCACCTTTGGAACAAAACACAAACAACTGCATATCTTAACTTTAATGATATACTTATAAGCTTTGATTTCACCACTCTTGTTGATACTTCTACAGTAATATAATAATAGGCCAGGCTAAATATGTTTACATAATGAAAATATTCGATAGGCATTATTTTTATGAAGTTTCTACTTTTACTGGTAAACTAATGAGTATTCAGAAATGCAGGTTTTAATGGTTATTTAACTATTAAGGGCAGTAAGCGATTTCTACCGAAACAATTAATGACTGTTAGAAATGCTCATTATGTTTTGCACGATGGACCAGAATAGTCGATAATTAAGTAATAGGATTTATGGGGGAGAAATTAAAACTTGTCCTAGATGTAAAAATTAAGTCAATACTTTTCATAAAATCATCGTATAGTCGTTCAGTGAAAAATACACTCAGTTCCATAAAAAGTGACGCACTCGATTTTTCTGGTAATTTTAAAGTTCTTTAGTTCTTCAACCGGTGGATCGATTTGAACATTTTTTTTCTCAGTTTATAGCAAAATTCATTCTCTATGAGCCGGATTAGAAGCAATGGTGAGTTCTTCCATATTTCATGGAAATTAATGGAAAATTTTAAACCTAAGTTTTTTCACACGTTTTCAAAACACCCTGTGGATTATTCTCGCATTCATGGAAAAATCATTCATTCTACATTCGATGAACCATTTTTTAGTAAACATTTTGTTTTTTTGTTCACTGTTTTATCGCTGGTATTTTCCGAGATATAACGTTTTTACGTGAACCCTGCTTTTTCGTGTATTGAGAAATGATGCACATGATGAGTGGTCATAATCACTGCAGAATTGTATAGCATATAAACCAATAGAAATTGTCAAGGTTTTTAAATACACTCAGTTCCAAAAAAAGTGACGCATTTGAATTTTGACCTAACTTTTTTTCATTTTTTTTTAAACCAGTGGACCGATTTAGAATTTTTTTTATTTATTGGTAGGTAATTCCTTTGTCTTTCAAAAAATAAAGAGGTTAGTGAACCTCAGCCTTTTATTAAGATGGTTTGAAAAATTCTGCGTACTAATTGTTTCTACGGAATCCACCACACCAAAATGTTGATTTTTACGAACATGCGGTATACCGTATTTATAGCTATTAACATATCAAGGAATGTTATGACTATCATAACTGCCGCAGATGTCGGTTTAAAATCCGAGCTCGTAGAGCGAGGATTTTAAGACATCTAAAGCTGTTATGATTCATAACATCCGTGATTTTTGTTCAATAGTTTATCGGTTTCAGAAAATAAAGACATTATTAATAGATATTACCTTTTGATATTCTCTTGTTAATAACGTTTTCACTTCATTAGTTGGTCAAGTCTGTATGGGTTGATTTGTCACCATGGTTACAGTTATATTTTGTTTGTTTTTATTTGTTACCTTTTTTCCATGATACTATTTTAGTATCATGCCTTTTTTCATATTACATAAATGTTTACATTTTTAATGTCACAACGGCTACATAAAAATGGACCTTGGATTGCCTGAAAATACATTTCAGTTGGATTTCAGTATTTAATTATTATTGTTTGGAGTTTTCTGTCTGTTTGTATTAATAAATAGCCCTATAGTTTCATTATTTATTATTTCATTTGTTGACAGTTATTGACAGATCTGTATTGTAATATTACCGTACAAGCAATAAATATAACTGTAACTTTAGTTATGACTTATTTACCAGCCTACTTTTGCATATGTAAACAAAGGATTAATATCCTGAAACCGATAAAACCTTTAACGTCCTCACGTACAGGCCACAGGGTTAGTTCTTGTAATTTTTGACCAACATAAAATATTTCGAAACTGGTCTTGCAGTAACATGTTAGTTAGTCCAAATATTCTAGTTGTCTATAAAAGAATCGAAAATCTTTAAAAAGTGATAGAACTCACGAAGGTGCCTAGTTGAAAAATATTTTGAAATATAAAGGGTAATCCATTTAGACGAGATGATTTTAGATTTGTTAGATTTAGAGACACCTATCTTAGTAATAAGTAATTTTTAATATCGAATTGTGCCAATTTGTCATCAAATACTTTGGCACCAATGACAGACAGTCCATGATTCTTCTATATCAGTGGAAAGCTTTTTTAAAGGGCTTTCATTTTGTATCATATCATACAGGATTTTCTATTTTTTTTTTTTTTTAAGAGAAATAGTTGTTTGGTATTTCCTGACTCAACCGATATAAAATGGCCTATTTCGTTAAATCTGAACTAGAGCTTCTTAGAAAAAATTTGGCACAAACTAGATCTCAAAATGATGTTTACGTCACAGCGAGCTCGTTGGCATGCTTTAGGTACAAATCACTCATACTCTCTTAATTTTAGCGACTTTTTAAAGTTTCGAACTGGCTTGTAGGGCATTCAGTGAAGAGGATCAGATGTTATATACGAGGTGTTTACTTTTTTAACCAGATTCTTTAACTCGTAAATCTACAATGCCTAAAGAAACGCATGATGTTTATAGTGGAGGGAAATTAGTCAAAATAATTGCTAAAAAGTGATGTATGTAGGTAATCGGGAAGATGAATTTTTTTGTTTTTTGTTTTATACATGCAAATGAGTCGAAAAAATTAGCAAAAGTGGGCTAGGGCTTCGCAAGAAAAACGCACAAAAGTGCATTTTTGATACATTTCGAGTGCATCGCTACATTCGATACACTATTTTTTATATATCTCAGGCTCTATTAATCGTTGAAGAATTAAAAAAAAACTAAAACACTCGTAAATGAATAAACTATCGAACTGTTGTTGGGGTATACATTAAAAGTATATTCTAACCTCAAAAAATCCAAATTTCTCAATTTATTTTTTTTTTTATTAGTAATGCAGTGGCCAGTAAGTGGGGTAAAAATCTTCAGATTGGTACGAAAATTGGAAAAAATATGTATTATCATGCTATAAATACGTACATAATTAAATTTTTAAAAAATTTCATATTTACGGCCAGAATTGAACATTTTCGAAAAAAATTAAAACGCTTGTCATTTAATGACGTAGAGTAAACTTTTTTTAAAAATGTAGGTTTTTTTATGTACTTTTTTATGGACATAAGTATGCCAGAATCTGTTTATCAAAATAAAATGCCGTTTTGTTAATTAAAAAAAAAGTTAAGTAATCTTATTTTTTTGACATTTTCTCATATACTTACTTAGGTACTGTATCTGTGTCAGACTTTCATAAAAATTTTATTTCAATGTAATTCTAAATTAAATGAAAAAAATTTCGTAAAAGAATTATTATTTGTTTAAATGTTTTAAATGGACGACGTCGTTGTCTAGATCAGCTAATTTTTTATAAACCAGATGCTACAAAAGGTAGCATTATGAAGTGCAGGGGAAGCATGTGTTAGGGCAGTTTATGGATTTAACCCATCAACACATAGTGATTTAAATGTTATGAGGTTCATGCTATTTCAAAAATAAACTTGTCTTTGCTTCCACCAACATCTGATGCTCTATATCAAAACTCGTTAAGAGTTTATTTGTAAATTCAAACATGGCTTGGAAGGGACGATAAAAATCCATTGCATTTTGGTTGAAAAGAATCTTTATATGGATAGCAAAAAAACAGTAAATATTTTAATACACCTTACGAAATCACTTTTAATGTCCATTCGATAACGTCAAACTAAGTTGCGTAAAAAACAAAATAAATTGAGAAATTTGTATTTTTTGATGTTAAGATATACTTTGAATGTAACTATGCCGCAACAGTTTGATAGTCTATTCCTCTACGAGTATTTTAGTTTTTTATTTATTTTTCTACGACCAATGGAGCCGGAGATATTTAAAAAATAGTGTAGCAATACACTCGAAATGTATAAAAAATCAGGGTTGATTGATTTATCCAAGGGGACAAAATCAATAGTTATGGACGAATTGAACAAAATTGAACGAAATCAACTAAGTGAAATAAAATTGTCTAAAAAGAATCATTTATTTATATGTACGTCAAAATAACAAACAGACAATCAATAAACAACATTGAGTATCGGGTATATCAGTTATTATTCATTTTGAACCTAATTGGTTGTCTAGATAAATTCTTAGGCTAGGAAAAATAAAAATACATTCTGTAAAGTATTTTTTAAATACATGTAACAGTAAAAAGTTATAGGATAGGTATATAAAATAATGTAACTTATATCATTAAAAAAACAAAACTAAAATGGAAAAAAAATAACGAAATATCCTTTATAATTCATGAAATTTGATTTGTCCAGTATTGTCCGATTTTGTCCAGTTTTATCCAATATCGTCCGTGTCCTGGATGAAATAAAAAAAGTGGACAAATTCACAACCCTGTCAAAATTGCAGTTTTATGCGATTTCCTCGCGAAGCCCCAGCCCGATTTTGCAATTTTTTTCGGTTTTCGACTTATTTGCATGTATGTATAAAACAAAAAACAAAAAAAATCAGCTTCCCGATTACATAACTTTTAAATTCTAATTTCCTTTCACTATTATTTTCGAGATTATTTTTTAATTAATAGTAAAAAGTGGAAAAGTTGTTTAGTATTTTATGAAGTATTTTTGAGTGACCTTACATTTTTCTCAGTTCTATGTTGTTTCATTGCCATAGTAACCAAGTCTCGAACCAAGTAATCATAGTCATTCAAACATTAATCTATGATGTTTTTTGCACCTTTGGAACAAAACACAAACAACTGCATATCTTAACTTTAATGATATACTTATAAGCTTTGATTTCACCACTCTTGTTGATACTTCTACAGTAATATAATAATAGGCCAGGCTAAATATGTTTACATAATGAAAATATTCGATAGGCATTATTTTTATGAAGTTTCTACTTTTACTGGTAAACTAATGAGTATTCAGAAATGCAGGTTTTAATGGTTATTTAACTATTAAGGGCAGTAAGCGATTTCTACCGAAACAATTAATGACTGTTAGAAATGCTCATTATGTTTTGCACGATGGACCAGAATAGTCGATAATTAAGTAATAGGATTTATGGGGGAGAAATTAAAACTTGTCCTAGATGTAAAAATTAAGTCAATACTTTTCATAAAATCATCGTATAGTCGTTCAGTGAAAAATACACTCAGTTCCATAAAAAGTGACGCACTCGATTTTTCTGGTAATTTTAAAGTTCTTTAGTTCTTCAACCGGTGGATCGATTTGAACATTTTTTTTCTCAGTTTATAGCAAAATTCATTCTCTATGAGCCGGATTAGAAGCAATGGTGAGTTCTTCCATATTTCATGGAAATTAATGGAAAATTTTAAACCTAAGTTTTTTCACACGTTTTCAAAACACCCTGTGGATTATTCTCGCATTCATGGAAAAATCATTCATTCTACATTCGATGAACCATTTTTTAGTAAACATTTTGTTTTTTTGTTCACTGTTTTATCGCTGGTATTTTCCGAGATATAACGTTTTTACGTGAACCCTGCTTTTTCGTGTATTGAGAAATGATGCACATGATGAGTGGTCATAATCACTGCAGAATTGTATAGCATATAAACCAATAGAAATTGTCAAGGTTTTTAAATACACTCAGTTCCAAAAAAAGTGACGCATTTGAATTTTGACCTAACTTTTTTTCATTTTTTTTTAAACCAGTGGACCGATTTAGAATTTTTTTTATTTATTGGTAGGTAATTCCTTTGTCTTTCAAAAAATAAAGAGGTTAGTGAACCTCAGCCTTTTATTAAGATGGTTTGAAAAATTCTGCGTACTAATTGTTTCTACGGAATCCACCACACCAAAATGTTGATTTTTACGAACATGCGGTATACCGTATTTATAGCTATTAACATATCAAGGAATGTTATGACTATCATAACTGCCGCAGATGTCGGTTTAAAATCCGAGCTCGTAGAGCGAGGATTTTAAGACATCTAAAGCTGTTATGATTCATAACATCCGTGATTTTTGTTCAATAGTTTATCGGTTTCAGAAAATAAAGACATTATTAATAGATATTACCTTTTGATATTCTCTTGTTAATAACGTTTTCACTTCATTAGTTGGTCAAGTCTGTATGGGTTGATTTGTCACCATGGTTACAGTTATATTTTGTTTGTTTTTATTTGTTACCTTTTTTCCATGATACTATTTTAGTATCATGCCTTTTTTCATATTACATAAATGTTTACATTTTTAATGTCACAACGGCTACATAAAAATGGACCTTGGATTGCCTGAAAATACATTTCAGTTGGATTTCAGTATTTAATTATTATTGTTTGGAGTTTTCTGTCTGTTTGTATTAATAAATAGCCCTATAGTTTCATTATTTATTATTTCATTTGTTGACAGTTATTGACAGATCTGTATTGTAATATTACCGTACAAGCAATAAATATAACTGTAACTTTAGTTATGACTTATTTACCAGCCTACTTTTGCATATGTAAACAAAGGATTAATATCCTGAAACCGATAAAACCTTTAACGTCCTCACGTACAGGCCACAGGGTTAGTTCTTGTAATTTTTGACCAACATAAAATATTTCGAAACTGGTCTTGCAGTAACATGTTAGTTAGTCCAAATATTCTAGTTGTCTATAAAAGAATCGAAAATCTTTAAAAAGTGATAGAACTCACGAAGGTGCCTAGTTGAAAAATATTTTGAAATATAAAGGGTAATCCATTTAGACGAGATGATTTTAGATTTGTTAGATTTAGAGACACCTATCTTAGTAATAAGTAATTTTTAATATCGAATTGTGCCAATTTGTCATCAAATACTTTGGCACCAATGACAGACAGTCCATGATTCTTCTATATCAGTGGAAAGCTTTTTTAAAGGGCTTTCATTTTGTATCATATCATACAGGATTTTCTATTTTTTTTTTTTTTTAAGAGAAATAGTTGTTTGGTATTTCCTGACTCAACCGATATAAAATGGCCTATTTCGTTAAATCTGAACTAGAGCTTCTTAGAAAAAATTTGGCACAAACTAGATCTCAAAATGATGTTTACGTCACAGCGAGCTCGTTGGCATGCTTTAGGTACAAATCACTCATACTCTCTTAATTTTAGCGACTTTTTAAAGTTTCGAACTGGCTTGTAGGGCATTCAGTGAAGAGGATCAGATGTTATATACGAGGTGTTTACTTTTTTAACCAGATTCTTTAACTCGTAAATCTACAATGCCTAAAGAAACGCATGATGTTTATAGTGGAGGGAAATTAGTCAAAATAATTGCTAAAAAGTGATGTATGTAGGTAATCGGGAAGATGAATTTTTTTGTTTTTTGTTTTATACATGCAAATGAGTCGAAAAAATTAGCAAAAGTGGGCTAGGGCTTCGCAAGAAAAACGCACAAAAGTGCATTTTTGATACATTTCGAGTGCATCGCTACATTCGATACACTATTTTTTATATATCTCAGGCTCTATTAATCGTTGAAGAATTAAAAAAAAACTAAAACACTCGTAAATGAATAAACTATCGAACTGTTGTTGGGGTATACATTAAAAGTATATTCTAACCTCAAAAAATCCAAATTTCTCAATTTATTTTTTTTTTTATTAGTAATGCAGTGGCCAGTAAGTGGGGTAAAAATCTTCAGATTGGTACGAAAATTGGAAAAAATATGTATTATCATGCTATAAATACGTACATAATTAAATTTTTAAAAAATTTCATATTTACGGCCAGAATTGAACATTTTCGAAAAAAATTAAAACGCTTGTCATTTAATGACGTAGAGTAAACTTTTTTTAAAAATGTAGGTTTTTTTATGTACTTTTTTATGGACATAAGTATGCCAGAATCTGTTTATCAAAATAAAATGCCGTTTTGTTAATTAAAAAAAAAGTTAAGTAATCTTATTTTTTTGACATTTTCTCATATACTTACTTAGGTACTGTATCTGTGTCAGACTTTCATAAAAATTTTATTTCAATGTAATTCTAAATTAAATGAAAAAAATTTCGTAAAAGAATTATTATTTGTTTAAATGTTTTAAATGGACGACGTCGTTGTCTAGATCAGCTAATTTTTTATAAACCAGATGCTACAAAAGGTAGCATTATGAAGTGCAGGGGAAGCATGTGTTAGGGCAGTTTATGGATTTAACCCATCAACACATAGTGATTTAAATGTTATGAGGTTCATGCTATTTCAAAAATAAACTTGTCTTTGCTTCCACCAACATCTGATGCTCTATATCAAAACTCGTTAAGAGTTTATTTGTAAATTCAAACATGGCTTGGAAGGGACGATAAAAATCCATTGCATTTTGGTTGAAAAGAATCTTTATATGGATAGCAAAAAAACAGTAAATATTTTAATACACCTTACGAAATCACTTTTAATGTCCATTCGATAACGTCAAACTAAGTTGCGTAAAAAACAAAATAAATTGAGAAATTTGTATTTTTTGATGTTAAGATATACTTTGAATGTAACTATGCCGCAACAGTTTGATAGTCTATTCCTCTACGAGTATTTTAGTTTTTTATTTATTTTTCTACGACCAATGGAGCCGGAGATATTTAAAAAATAGTGTAGCAATACACTCGAAATGTATAAAAAATCAGGGTTGATTGATTTATCCAAGGGGACAAAATCAATAGTTATGGACGAATTGAACAAAATTGAACGAAATCAACTAAGTGAAATAAAATTGTCTAAAAAGAATCATTTATTTATATGTACGTCAAAATAACAAACAGACAATCAATAAACAACATTGAGTATCGGGTATATCAGTTATTATTCATTTTGAACCTAATTGGTTGTCTAGATAAATTCTTAGGCTAGGAAAAATAAAAATACATTCTGTAAAGTATTTTTTAAATACATGTAACAGTAAAAAGTTATAGGATAGGTATATAAAATAATGTAACTTATATCATTAAAAAAACAAAACTAAAATGGAAAAAAAATAACGAAATATCCTTTATAATTCATGAAATTTGATTTGTCCAGTATTGTCCGATTTTGTCCAGTTTTATCCAATATCGTCCGTGTCCTGGATGAAATAAAAAAAGTGGACAAATTCACAACCCTGTCAAAATTGCAGTTTTATGCGATTTCCTCGCGAAGCCCCAGCCCGATTTTGCAATTTTTTTCGGTTTTCGACTTATTTGCATGTATGTATAAAACAAAAAACAAAAAAAATCAGCTTCCCGATTACATAACTTTTAAATTCTAATTTCCTTTCACTATTATTTTCGAGATTATTTTTTAATTAATAGTAAAAAGTGGAAAAGTTGTTTAGTATTTTATGAAGTATTTTTGAGTGACCTTACATTTTTCTCAGTTCTATGTTGTTTCATTGCCATAGTAACCAAGTCTCGAACCAAGTAATCATAGTCATTCAAACATTAATCTATGATGTTTTTTGCACCTTTGGAACAAAACACAAACAACTGCATATCTTAACTTTAATGATATACTTATAAGCTTTGATTTCACCACTCTTGTTGATACTTCTACAGTAATATAATAATAGGCCAGGCTAAATATGTTTACATAATGAAAATATTCGATAGGCATTATTTTTATGAAGTTTCTACTTTTACTGGTAAACTAATGAGTATTCAGAAATGCAGGTTTTAATGGTTATTTAACTATTAAGGGCAGTAAGCGATTTCTACCGAAACAATTAATGACTGTTAGAAATGCTCATTATGTTTTGCACGATGGACCAGAATAGTCGATAATTAAGTAATAGGATTTATGGGGGAGAAATTAAAACTTGTCCTAGATGTAAAAATTAAGTCAATACTTTTCATAAAATCATCGTATAGTCGTTCAGTGAAAAATACACTCAGTTCCATAAAAAGTGACGCACTCGATTTTTCTGGTAATTTTAAAGTTCTTTAGTTCTTCAACCGGTGGATCGATTTGAACATTTTTTTTCTCAGTTTATAGCAAAATTCATTCTCTATGAGCCGGATTAGAAGCAATGGTGAGTTCTTCCATATTTCATGGAAATTAATGGAAAATTTTAAACCTAAGTTTTTTCACACGTTTTCAAAACACCCTGTGGATTATTCTCGCATTCATGGAAAAATCATTCATTCTACATTCGATGAACCATTTTTTAGTAAACATTTTGTTTTTTTGTTCACTGTTTTATCGCTGGTATTTTCCGAGATATAACGTTTTTACGTGAACCCTGCTTTTTCGTGTATTGAGAAATGATGCACATGATGAGTGGTCATAATCACTGCAGAATTGTATAGCATATAAACCAATAGAAATTGTCAAGGTTTTTAAATACACTCAGTTCCAAAAAAAGTGACGCATTTGAATTTTGACCTAACTTTTTTTCATTTTTTTTTAAACCAGTGGACCGATTTAGAATTTTTTTTATTTATTGGTAGGTAATTCCTTTGTCTTTCAAAAAATAAAGAGGTGGAAATTTATTTCATTGTAGGATCACATTGCTTTTGAAAAAGCAATTGCCGTTGCCATAGCAATTAATTTGTTGTATGCCTCCATACTTTGTTGTTGTGTCATTAATTTAGTGTCATTAAAGAAGTTTTAGAGACTAAAATTACACAAAATGCCTTAAATAAATCCTGAACAAGTTTATAATTTTGTGTTTAATAAAAATGTTTTTTAAAATTCGTATCAGTTTATAAAACTCGGTAAATTCAGAAACTTGGTAATACGCAAGGTTTCAGCAAAAAAGCTGTAATTCGGACAATTTTAGAGATAAATCAATGAATAAAAAAACAAAATGTTTATTTAAAAATGGTTCATCGAATGCAGAATGAATAACTTTTCCATGAATGCGAGAATAATCCACAGGGTGTTTTTAAAACCTGTGAAAAAACTTGAGTTTAAAATTGTCCATTAATTTCCATGAAATATGGAAGAACTCACTATTGCTTCCAATCCGGCTCATAGAGAATGAAGTTTGCTATAAGCTGAGAAAAAAAATGTTCAAATCGGTCCACCGGTTTAAAAACTACAGAACTTTAAAATTACCCGAAAAATCGAGTGCGTCACTTTTTATGGAACTGAGTGTACATATTTTTCTTCAACGAGTGGCATAATTAAACGATGCTATTTACTTAATCCACTCGCTAAATAATTTATTTATCAATTTTTATAATATAGATCTGTATAATCATAATACCTATGTGTGTTCCTTTCCTATAGCGCTGTTTATTTTCTATTTAAATGATTTTTATGCTGTTAATTATGGAAAGTTAACAAACGTATTCGTGTATCAGTTTATAGTTTCAAGCTTCAAATCTGTCGGTGTCGAGTCTTGGAACTTCTGGAGTTCCGCAGGGATCTGTTCTGGGGGGCTCTTGTTATTCAATAGTTATTTTCTGGGGGGTCTTGTTATTCAATAGTTATTTCAATGATATTTAATACAGTCAATTTGTGCTCAAAAGAGCCCCTAGCGGGAAAGTTTTGGGGTAGTTTTTTGAGGTGCTGAATCCGAATCTGAGGTTTGCCAACAAAATTTCGTGACGCAACAATGAAAAAAATGGAAAAAAAGGTAAAAAATCTAATTTTTTGGCGGTTTTTGCTTATAACTCGGAAACTATCAACTTTTCGTAAATAACCCCTCTATTCAAAATGAAAGTACATAAAATTTCCTACTAATTTCATTATTAAGGTTTTTCTCTACGATGAACCGTTCGGGCTCAAGCGCTAGTTGAAAATTGGCGAGATTGGGCCTACAGGTACCAGTCTGGTCTCAAATGAAAGCGAATTAAATTTACTACAACTTCATTTTATATAATATTTGACGTGGGATGCGTATTTTAGAAGATATTTCACAAAATAAGTAACCATTTCGAAAAAATTTCACTTTTTGGAAAAAATGTCCTATTTTTGAAGAACTGTATCTTGGGAACCAATGGCTGTATAGAGCTCACCCTAGTCTCAAATTGTAGCATTTAGTCTACTTTAAAAGTATGTAGAGTGACTATACCGGTCAGACCCTTCCTTCCCTGAGATATTGAGCAAAAACTGAAAAAAGTCCGAAAAATTCATGGTTTTTTGGGTACACCGCCGCTCGCACAGAACTTTGGAAATTGCAAATCTGGTTTTTTAATATTGGTTTATGTCCTAACAACATATCAAAAATTCAAAACGACCCGACCTTTTGCAAGCACGACCCCCTTCTCATGTTTAACGTGACTGGCCTACATGTAATTCTTGCTCATATAATATGTAACATATAATCATATGTAAGAATCTCGGTAATAATATAATATAATAATATGTAATAATTTTTCAAGCGTTGAAATTCAAATTTTTTTGTAACTGAATTTGTACAATTTCGGACTTCATCAAATAACTTATACAAGGAGGTCCCCGGGAGCGGGAATTTTTGATAATGTTGTTATTTCGTAACTATGTATAGTTGGCAGTGGATTAATCTGTCAAATTATCTGTCACTGTATGCTATTTAGTAATTATGGGGCAGTGGCCCGATGAGTAACGTGCTTTTATGATAATGTCATACTACAAAAATAATAACTGTGTAGTTGCTGCGCAGCGGCAATTCCGAATTAATTTCCAAATTCGTCGACATGGCAGAATACCCTCGGCTCATGCAGTAAAGGAAGCTCCATGAACGACCGTTACACAGCCCGAAAGTGACAGTATGATGTGCAATGTCTTCAATGGGAATTATCGGTCCCTACTTTTTTGAAGATGAAAATGAGAATACAGTCAACTGTGTGCGCTATATCAGTATGATTAACCAGTCTCTGCGCTATATCAGTATGATTAACCAGTCTCTAAGTCGGCACTGGAACATACTTTCACAGAACAATGAAACATGGTTCCAGCAAGACGGTGCTACTTCACACACCACGAGAGCGTCATTAAGTTCCTTACAAAGATTTTTTCCGGGATACGTTATTTCCAGACGAGGAGATATTGACTGGCCTCCAAGATCGCCAGACATAACGGCTTGTGATTACTTTTTGTTGGGCTACCTAAAGCAGAAGGTTTTCGTTGATAAACCAAGAACCAATCAGGAGCTTAAAAGAAAAATTGTTGAAGAAATTGCTAATATTCCTTTGGACATATAGCATAGGGTTATGGAGAGAATTTCCACGAAAGGGTTCATCAGTGCATATAAAAAAGGGGAGGTCATTTAACCAACATTATTTTTAAGAAATGAAAATTGCATAGTACTAGCTAGTTGATGTTGTACTGTATTTTACTCGGTATTTTATTTAAATAAAATTACCTTCAAAATCTTAAATTAATCAAAACTTCCCGCTCCCGAGGACCACCTTGTATAATGTAATTTTTGAAAAAAAAACCTGTTCCTTTACATATCAGATCTAAATAAGGTATGTGCAAGAGAACTGGGAGGAATTCACTAATTGACAGCCTTTAATAATAAATTAGTTTTGGAGTGGAAAAAGTGGGTTTTTGCGGAGACAACCGAAATATGCTAATTTTCAACTAGCGCTTGAGCCCGAACGGTTCGTCAGAGAAAAAAACCTAAATAATGAAATCTATAGGAAATTTTATGTACTTTCATTTTGAATAAGAAGGTTATTTACGAAAAGTTGATAGTTTGCGAGTTACATGCAGAAAACCGCAAAAAAAATGAGATTATTACCTTTTTTTGCATTTTTTTCAATGTTGCGTCACGAAATTTTGTTGGCAAACCTCAGATTCGGATTCAGCACCCCAAAAAACATGTAGAACGGAAGAAATCAAAACTACCCCAAAACTTTCCCGGTAAAAACACAATTTGACT
The DNA here is from genome assembly GCA_963680705.1 of Rhagium mordax. Lineage (NCBI taxonomy): Eukaryota > Metazoa > Arthropoda > Insecta > Coleoptera > Cerambycidae > Rhagium > Rhagium mordax. The sequence goes on along the minus strand of OY796656.1, from coordinate 53,215,159 downwards.
GGATTATATTGTTGGTGATTTAGATGCGAATTGTCTTCTCTATGCAGACAACTTAACATTACAATGTGCAATTAAAAGCCTCGAATCTTTTTAAAGTAGATTTCTCAAGTTGCTCTGTTTTAAGTTTTAAGTCCGATGGTATTTATTATTTATACCTTCCTATTGGTTTGTCCTCGGGTTTGCCGCAAAGTGAACTGCTTAATAGGCACTCAGTACTCAGTACAGTCTTTTGAATAGGTGTCAATATCAGTCCCAGGGTATTTCTATATAAAATTTCCAAAATAAAATTGACTGCCAACCCAACATATTGTTGAACAATTATATTTTAATATACTTACCTTGAGTTTCTTCCCGTGACAATAAAATTTTGTATCTCTCCACTGCGCTTGCAAGTATACTATATTCGCCCAGATAATGTGCAACAATTGTAACCTGAGTCGCTTAAACAATATTATGTTGCAATATTAATGATATTCGGTCTGTTTACTTGAAATAAACAATTTGTTTTCGTCTCATAATACTTACCTACTGTAATAATCTTATCTAAATGGGTTTATTCTTTTTTATATACTTGCTTGAATGTTTTTTTTTAATTATTATTCATTATTGTTCATATTTTCATATCCACCTATTCTGTAATTGGGTTATTACCTGTGAAACATTAAAATAAATAAATAAATAAATATACAGGGTGTCCCAGATTGTTGTCGGGAAAATTTAATGGGCGATAGATTTTGCAAAAATAAAAAGAAAAGTTCATATGAAGTTGTATGTTTTAAAGCTTCGTTTTCAAGATAGAGTGTTAGTTAATTTAAAAAAACCCTGTTTATTTCAAATATTGGGCCGATATCGATAAAACTTTCACGTTTTTAGTAATAAATAAGGAACTTAATTTGATGTAGGTGAGTAATTCAAAATATATTTTATTCGTCTCTTTTTTATTTATTTTTCCAAACGCGGGAGGTTAAACAATTTTTTTTTCTCGAAAAGTAAGCAAGATAGACAAAAAATTCAAGAGACAAAAAAATTGTATTTTTAATTAAAAATTGAGTAATTACTCAATCTAATATATTATATAAAATTTATAAAAAAGCAGTGACGTGCTCAAATTTTGCTTTAAAATATCTAGCTAAGATTCTCAAGTGCCGCTCATCGATTAGTTAAATTAAATAAAATTAAATCAAATAAGCTCCTTATTTATTGTTATAAACGTGCCAAGTTTTATCAAAATCGATCAAGTAGTTTTTAATTATATATGAAGAAATGAGCTCTTTTTAATTAACTTTAACACCAGTATCTTGAAAACAAAGCTTTAAAACATACCAGTATAAACTTTTCTTTTTATTTTTGCGAGATCTAATCGTCTATTAAATTTTTCCGAGTAAAATCTGAGACATCCTGTGTATATATACTGGGTGACAACGATATCACTAGCACCCTTAAATAAATAAATAAATAAATACACCACATGTAATTACGACCCCCTTTATCCCAGAAGGCTCTAGAAGAGCCTTGTGCGGGAGGGGGCTACACATTTAAAAACAAGGGACACACATCCAATATCCGTGTATAATGGAAAAATCCCTCTTACAGTATTTTCCATTGCCACGACCGGGAATCGAACTCGGGACTTTTGGGTGAGAGGCAGGTACGCTACCATCTCGACCATCAGTCATATGTTTTGCTTCTTGTTTTTTCAAGATCAAAATGAAACTTGGCATATTTAGTACAGACGAAAAGTGCCACATTTTGACATATTTGAAGACTTTTTCGAACTTCCTTAGCCGGAGCCCGGAACTGACACCAATTCTTGATTTTTAAATGATTATTTCACTCAGAAATTATTAACCAATGAAACTACTACAATTTTTAAATTTGGACCAATGACAGCAGTATTATATCGATAAAATCCCTGAAACAGTTTTATCGCGATAAAATCATTCTTTATGTCAACTGTCACTTAATACGTTACTTTGACATTTCGTCGTTAAAGATATGTTTTTGTATTTAAATAATTTATTCGTGAAATATTCTCCGCAAATACCATTCGTGCTTGAAAATTTTACCTATAAATTTTTTCTCGAGCAATATTGCCAACAGTAATATTACTCGTGTAAATTGGTCACTTTATTATCAAAAATTAAATCCCTCGCGCTAAAGCGCTCGTGATTTAATTAGATAATAAAGTGGCCAATTTACACTCTTAATATTACTAGGCAATATCGATAAAATTTTAAGCACTTATGATATTACATACGATTAATTCTGAGATTTTTAGTGGACAATTAAACGGCAATGCCAATCTACTTTACAATACGTGTTTTTCTGATGAATCGACATTTAGTTTAAATGAAGAGATAAACATCCACATCCACATCCACATTTGTTCGTGGAAACTCATACCCAAAGGTTCAGAAATTAAATGTTTGGGTTGGCATCTTAGGGGATCACATTGTTGGGTCATTTTTTACTCCTGACAGTTTAAATGGCGAAAGCTCGGGCGAAAGTTACCTCTATCTGTTAGAAAAAACATCGACCCAATGATTACCCAAATCCTCGAAGAAAACGATAATCTTTTAGAGGGCGAACTGTTTTTTCACCTCCACATTTTGTTATAAGCAGTCCGTCAATTTTTGGATAATTGGTTTCCTGAGCAATGAATTGGAAGAAGAGGTCCTGTAGAAGTGGCCCGATCTAGCTCCCTTGGATTTCTTTATGTGGAAACATTCGAAATCGAAGGTGCTTGCAACTAAATCCGCATCTCTGAAATAGTTACGTGAAAGTATTGTTCGATAATGCTGTTCATTGACTTCAGAGGTGTTCTGAAATGTCCGTACATAATTTCGAAACAGATTGTACTACTGTATGGAACTCAATGGGAGTCATTTTTAACAATACATACGATAATTTAAACTGCTACTTTTATTTTTATTTCCCTAACCCAAAATAATGAAAGTTTTTCTCAGGAACGAATTGATAAGTTAAAAAAAAAATACAGTTATGCAGATAATTGAAATACCTTTCAAAAGATGAATCACTCGACCCCCTTGCAATATGAATTTTTTGAGATGGTGGCTGTCTAGGGTAGAAGAGGGATGATGATAGGTAAGTATTACATAAAATATGTCCCCCTTGGAAACAAGGTCGACGTGTTTCATTAATTTTACAGAAAATTTCAATCTCCAAAGTTATTCAGGGTATCTACTTATGGTTGGGACACCCTGTATAATAAATAACCACTAAGTAACTTTTATTAGCAACGAGTGGACGGCGACGGCGCCAGTAGTACTAGCCAGAAAATAATTTTGTGGTGAAAGTTTACTTTATCATTATCAACTGATCTGATAATCATAATACCATACACAATAGCGATCTTTTAATTATATAAGCATTACATTATTTAATTAGGCGCCTTCATCAATCAAAAATAGTCACATGAGAATGAATTAGAAAAAGTTTTGTTAGAACAAAACTTTTATGGCTTATTTGTTTGTTTAATTATCAATTTGAATCACTTTTTTGTTTGTCAGTATATTTTACAATATTTTCAGCGTTTCTTTATTGTTTCATAATGTTAGTAGGTACCTATTACATATTTGCGAGCTGCGCATCTTTTCCCCGTATCGTTCTCTCTTGAGATGGACGATTGTGCATTTTATGGAACCCGAATTTAATTTCAAACTCGCGTGTACTCTTGTAACATTTTGTTGTTCCTGCTCTCCGGAGACATACAACCTGTCACGGGCTGTCAGGCCCTTTTTAGCACCACGCACCACGCTCATGAATCTGCTGAAAGATCAGATCAACTAACAGTCCTGGCATGTAAAATTTATGTAAACAACTTACAATCAGTAACTTTTCGGATCGGACAAGTCGGACACATTTTCCTTTTTGGGAATTGACACAATTTCATTCAGCCATTAAATTCCTAGGATGTTCTTTGTAAAACAATTTGCTTGAAGGACATTCATTAACTTTTAAGGACAAATTTACTTTTTTGAAAACTAGTGAAAATTATTATCATATTTTTTTAAATACCTAAGAAAATTAGAGCTACTTTACAGACGGAAAATGAATGGCAAGATGAATAGTCGGGATTCTTGAGACAAAAATCAATTTATAGGATAAAGAAGATGTTACAAATACATATATACAAATATAAAGTTAAAGTAGGTATATAGGACGTATATGGGAAGTTCCCTGATGAAATCAAAGACGAGCCAAGCGTGAGGTAGGACAGTGACCCAAAGCTAAGCCACCTGAATGTGGCATATTCATACTCAAATATTTTATATTTTGTCGTGGATATTTCTAAATTCTTATTTTTATTTACTGTATTGTTACAGTTAGTTCCTCATTGTGTTATATTTTTTTATTGATCCCCTATTTTGCTTGTTTAAAGTACGCCTCAGCGTGTTCAAATCCAATTTTCAAAAACGCGGGTTTTTGAAAGTTACCATGGCAACACCAATAACCCGAGAAAGTGAAGTGTAAATGTCAACTTTTTAATTATTGATCTGACAGAAGTACCTTGTAACGTCAAATAAAATATTACTGAAAAATGTTTCAAAAGCTTTAACTGTGATGACAACAATTAATCTTATATGACAGAGATTGCAAAATAATTTTTGTTTTTCTCATTTCGATGACAACATTGACAACTAAAGGTATTTTACATTATTAGTTCTTATTTCCATTTTTTGAAGTAAGTATTTATGATTTCAAAGTGTACCAATAAAAAAAAATAGCGTAAAGTATTCGTGGATAACTGGTCTTTAAAACACTTGCTCTATTTCGAGCACTCCGGCTGCGCCGTCGTGCTCGAAAACTCGCACGTGTTTTAAAGACCTTAATATCCACTTATACTTTAATATACTATTCTGTAACCACCATGAAACATCTGTGTAATAATAATTTATTTTGGATCTCCGAAATATGCGAAAGAAGGAAACTGATTCAAGCATGCGGGAGAGGTAGATGGAATTCTTCGTGTCATTTTAATATGTTCCATACATATTAGTGAAGATTTACAATCAACCGTAGTACGATCTCTTCAGTTAAGAAAACAATGTGATACTACAAAAATAATAATAAGATAATCAAACAATAGATATTTGAGAGAGCAAAGGGAATTGGAAATTTAATCAGTATTGAATAGATCAATAAATAATATAACGAAGAGAGGTTTATCCTATATGTAAGTAGTTATAACGGTAGTAGTAGCAAAGACGATAGTAGATATAACGGTTTGCGTGAATCACCCTGTATAAAAAATAAAAATAACAGTTGTTAGTAATACATAACATATTATTTATTCATATTATTTACATTAAAAGAAATTTTGTGAGAATAAGACTTATTCTTCATTAATATGAATTTATTTATTTACCGACTCGGTGGCGCAGTGGGCTAGGGCATGAGTGACAGTCATGGCTCTGGCTACACTGCCTATTGCGTCCGGGTTCGAAGCCCGGCACCGGCAGATAGCAATGTCGGTGGGTATGGATGTTTGTCTACATTTTTTCTAATGTGTAGCCCCCTTCCGGACAGCTATTGGCTTTGGAATTGGGGGTTCTCTAATTTCTGTGGTGTGTTTTATGTTTTTTATGTTTTATAGAGTTTAAGTATATTTCTGTAATTTTTTACGAGTGTACAATTTAATAAAAGCGTATATACAGCCTGTAGCCGAAATTTTGTTGGATATTAGCAATTTCCGGCTAAAACGGAAGTTAGATATACATCTAACTTCCATATGAAAGGCATATATGCTTAATTACAATAATACGTCATATCGATTTCCGTAATAATATAACGAGTAATATACCGGGTGAAAAAAATTTGGAAAATTGTTTTTTTGCTCGTTTTTTGACAATACCTCGTATATTAGAGGTGCCATCACTAATGCGACCTTATAATCGGATTCCTCATAAAAAAAACATAAGAAAAGATTTTGGTTTTTCATTTTAGCCCAATAAGCCAGGAAATCGAGTGAGCGCCTTATGTGGGACACCCTGTACATTGGAGTAAAGATATTTAATCATTTACAATATATTCAAACAACTACAAATTTAATCAAATTCAAACAATTAAAAAATTCATGTATTTTATACAATTACCGGATTTTTTTAAACTAATATAATATATAGGGTGAATTTAAAATACACTGAATATTTTTTAAAAAATCTGTAATTTCTTATAGCATAATTAATGAATTCGCAATGTTTTAATTTCAAAATTCCATAGTTAATGTTTCAACAAAAAAACCCTAAACTCGTCCCACTGGGGATACACTGACCGGTCAACTTGACATTGACTTGGTTACGAACAAATACCTCTACGCAGTATTCGCAGTGTTTACCAAGTAAAACCAAAACTGAAATCTAAAACACTAGGAAAAATTCACATTTGACATCATGGATGCACAGGCTGAACCGAGGGCTGAATTTACGCCGGCAACGTGGTAGCTACGAAGACAAAACTGAAATCTAAAACACTAGGAAAAATTCACACTTGACATAATGCATGCACAGGCTGAACTACGCCAACAACACGGTAGCTAAGAAGAGTGGGGATACAGGCATTTATGTCGCTATAAACATCAGCTATTCTGCTCAGGAGCGTCGTGAATATTTAATAAATATTCAAAAATTTTTCTCTTGACTGTATTTCATTTATTTATTACAATTCCGTGCTTTTTTATAAAATGCGTGCGATAAATATGTATCGCACTAGTGCTATAAACAACGTCATTATGACATTTAAACAATTGAAATGAGTGTCATATCACTGTCAATATATAACGAGCGTATATAAAATGCCTTTATTATAAAAAATGTAATATTTTAAAACTAATAAAACTGCAAACACACACCAATAGACTCTTACCTAAAGAAATCGATTATTTTTTACTGAACTCGCGCGTTTTTTATGTATAAATCATCCATAATAATATGTGCCATGTGCTCAACCGCCTTAACCTCACCATTGATTAAGGTTAATCAATGACCTTACTCAAATTACAAAATTAAATTGCTTCCTGCGCGCAATTTGACTGTAAAAAATGATATTCATTATAACTTCCTGGACAGGTAAATCCTGTAAATCGGATGGATCCTGCTCATTCTCACTATTTTTCATATGATCTTTCCAGACTTCTGCCCATCTTTCACGAAATCGATAATATCGTCATCGTCCAACTAATCTGTTTTAGTGAGAAAATTCATATCAAAGTTTTCAAAAAAAATTGAATTTTCCAACTCCTGAAATTCACATTCCTTACGTTCTTCTTTTCGTACCAATTTACTTAACGACAAGTCAACTTCTAACTCAAAATCCAATGCGCCGTTATCATCTAAACTTCTAAACGAAACCCGGCGGAGTGTTGAAAACATTTTCGAGTATTATCTCGCATTTTTGTTTCAAAGTGAAAGATTTTCGATAAGATTCGGCCATTTCGGAGACAAGAATCACTTATGTGCTGGGTCAACTATACGATCTAACAAACACCTACGTTGTTGTAACGATTGTAATGTCATAATAACATATAGGAATTACCGATCGTCATACAAGTTTAATCAAGAAAAACTTTCACTTTCACAAATGGCCCCTAGAACATCTGAAAGGAGTGTTTATAGTCAAATAGTCGATGGTTTTTAATTTCATGTTTTTACTGTAGTTCAGAATTTTACTCGTAGATATCGCCCGGGATTTAAGCAAAATACGTTTTAAGGTTTTAAGTTCGTTATAAGCAACGAATATTTTATCAATTTTGATTTTTTTGGGTCCATTGTATCCGATGTTTCGTTGTAAACAAATTCGGGATGACCCGTAGAATTATGTACATAGTTATATGTACAGGGAAAATGGCCGAACTTAACATGTGGTGTCAATTATATCCGCAGGTGGTTCGCAGGGAGGGTATAATCAAGGTCTACTGTGCAGGGTGTCCCACGTTAAAGTAACCACCCCCTTTTCTCCTGAATTTTTAAGATATTTTTGAATTTCAAAATGCTAGCCTCTGTATTTTTTTCCGTAGTTTTTGAATATGCTAACCAGAGTTTTCTAAAGCCAAAGGTATACAGGGTGAATAAAAAAATGTAGGTACTTTTTCTTATAGAACACCCTGTATATTTTTACATATGTCGATAGAGCGTTATTTTCTGATTACAAAAATATATGATAGTTATATATTTAGATAAAGAATGGCGGAGCTATTCAACGTCGAAAAAGAAATACGGCTAGTGACGATTTTAAATTTAATTTAAATTAACAAAAATATTACACATTTAACAAACATATTAAAAAACAAACCTATTCCTATTAAATGTATCACAATTTAAAAAATAACATTTACTCACAAAAAAATTAATTTACCGATACATATCATGAAATCGTTTAACATGATTAAATTTAAAATTGTTATGAGTGAAGAAAAAAATAGGGTGCCATGAAGAATTTGTTTTATACTTTTTGTTTGTTTTTTAATATGTTTGTTAAATGTGTAATATTTTTTTTTAATTAAATTAAATTTAAAATCATCACTAGCCGTATTTCTTTTTCGACGTTGAGTCTCTTGCAGTAATTAAGTCTATACTAATAATCTCGCTAATAATCATTAAATTAATTAGGCAATTAATAAAATAATTACTCATCTATAATCCAAAATTGCTTCGTCTGTCTAGTTTTGTTTTATACTTTTTGTTTGGTTTTTAATATATTAAACGTGTAATATTTTTGTTAATTTAAATTAAATTTAAAATCATCACTAGCCGTATTTCTTCTTCGACGTTGAATAGCTCCGCCATTTTTTATCCAAATATATAAGTATATTTTTGTAATCAGAAAAGAACGCTCTATCGACATATGTAAAAATATACAGGGTGTTTCATAAGAAAAAAGTACATTTTTTTATTCACCCTGTATACCGTTGGCTTTAGAAAACTCTGGTTAGCATATTCAAAAACTACGAAAAAAAATACAGAGGCTAGCATTTTGAAATTTAAAAATATCTTAAAAACTCGGGAGAAAAGGGGGTGGTTACTTTAACGTGGGACACCCTGTACTACATAATAAAGGTGACGGAAAGTACAAAATAATATTAATATTATTAATACAAATAGACCTCAGAATATAGGGTTGCCAACTTTGAAATGTAACATAAAAGAAGTCAGCGCCACTGGCGCATTCACCAAATACTTAATTTACATAAAAATACAAATCTCGATACAAATATTTTATGTAGAAACATTTAGGTATTAAAAAACTTGAAGACATGAACCAATAAATTCAAATACAAAAAGAATACACTGGTATTTCTCAGGAACTCTGTTAGGAACTGGTTTATAATAATAGGATATAGGAGCACAAGGAAAAGTTACACAATTACTTTAGGCATACTTAATAAAAATAAATTTTCTTTATAATGAATTTTTTTGAATTTATATTTCTCTTGCTTTTTGGCATTACGGAGTAAAACTAAATTGCTTTTAACTACGCCAAAAAGGTTACAATAATTATCATTTCAGCCAAAAAATACATAGGCATAATTCTTTTCTATTAGATCAATACCACATCTATTTCGCTCTTCACTTCATTTTGCAAATTTACCACACTGAAAATTATTTCAGAAAATGCTGATAAAGCAGAACACTCAGAAAAAATTAAACTATTTTAAACATATTACTTACTTAAATTAAAGTCAAGTTTTTTAGAAATAAAATGCCATTTGTCACTTCAAAAAGACGTCGGGTTTCCATTTAATGTCAAAATTATTTTTAACTATTTCCTCAACATACGTAAATATTTATTTTTAGTTTTTCTTGCAAATTGATACTTTCAATTATTTGACCAAATTATTAAAATCTGGACATTTATTTTCTTCTAATGATAAATGAGATACTTACCTATATACGAGAGCCAATTTTTTTTTTCCTTCAATGGCATTAGGACATAATCCATACAGCCAGGAATGAGTCAATTATCAATATTGAATTTTAACCATTTCTTTAAGTCAACGATTGAAGTATCATCTAAGAAACCTATAAAGTCATTTTTCTACTACAGCGTGTGTAAAGTATTAACTTTACAGACGCTGTGTAGTGCGAAAGTGAAAAAATTAAAAATTGCATATTAGAGCGCATATAAGTAATGATCATATTATTATCTTTTTTCTTTTTTCATTTGGGATTGACTACCACACTCCTGAACATTTACCAGACAATCTAAAAAATATCTCGATTTAAAAAGAATAACCTTTACGCCTGCGCCTTTACGTCAAAGGTTAGTTTTTTTTATATAAAATATAAATAAATTAAAATAAAAACAATGATGTTTCGCAGATGTTTCGGAAACCCAATGTTTTCTTTTTCAATGCGAAGAGTCTTTTGGTTTGTGTAATTCGTGAAATTACGCAATTTATGTTTATATCATAACCATAGATACTTATAGACCAAGAGCCAGCGATCGCCAGACGCTCATGCAATTTCCTTCAATTGGCTTGTGCAAGCCACTTTTGCACAAGTAAACCGTTGCATGTGAGGCATGCCACTTGCGCAAGCCAAAAAGTTTGACTTGAGCAAAATTATTCTGTCAGATAACTTGCATGAGGTTGGCGTATTTGCATGAGCGTGTAAACGATGTTTGCGCATTGGTGTCAAGTTGACGTACGGCGCACGTGCTTTCGAGAGAAATGAATTTGTTCAGCGTAATTTGTTGTTATTGCCGATTGCCTAATTGCGTAATTCTGCTAATAAATTGATGTGAGAATTCAAACCCCTTTTTAACAACCAAGGTTTATTAACCCATCTTCTTTTTCTTTTCTTCAATATAAGTTTCTTTTTCCCCTTCAATTTAAGTTTTTTTTAATAACACAAACCACAGCGTAGCAAAAAGTAATTTATTTATTTATATTTATATTTTCCATTTTTATGTCAAAAATCAATACTCTTGATATGCTAACTGTGCAAGGGTTAAATAGAATACAACGACGTTCATTTGCACCAATTTGCATGCACAAATCAGTTGCGCAAATTGCGTGAGCGTCTAAACAGACTTACAACGACTCAGTTCATTTGCGCAAATTTGCATGCACAAGCCAATTGGCGAAAATTGCATGAGCGTCTAAAGGCGCCTTTATAGTATCAAAGCTTAAAATATTTTATGTGTATACACTATAGTAGGTATGAACGTTTGGGTGTTTTGAACCTTGAGTACCCGGGGGCATTGGCAGGTAACAGGTAGTATTCAAGGTATCTACATAAAAATGTTGGAGTAAAACATTATAGTATCATACCTGATTTTTTAATTGTTCAACGGGATAACATTATTATAAACTCCAATTAACAATTGCCAAAAACATTTTAGGGGGTAACTTCCGCCAGACGCTTTTAAACGTACGTGTCGCCGTCGGGAGGATCGCCGGAATCCGACAAAATTGTCACTTTTCAAAAAACCATAAGTTTCTTAGAAGGCAAAATCGAGGAAAACAATTTCGCCCAGCATTTTTTAAATTTCATCAAGTTTTAAAAAAAAATTTCTCATCGGTCCATCTCGAAGGAGGCACGAGTTAAGCTTAGACCGGACGCGTGTTTGGAGAAATTTGAAAAATCGAAAAATTCCGAAAACACGAAATGCCAATTTTACAACGGACCTCAAAATCGCCACTTATATTAAACATATTAAAAAACCAGGTATGATATTATAACATTTTACTCCAACATTTTTATGTACCTACCTTGAGTACCTGTTACCAAAGTCCCCCGTACTCAAGATTCATAACACCCAAACGTTCATACCTACCATAGTGTACAGGGTTTTTCCTATAACATTTTACCTCGCATTTTACCCCCCTTATTTCGGTCCATTACCACCGATTTTAATTTTTCAAAAACCGGTCTAACACAGAAATTTCCGTAGATTTTGAATATGCTATTAAATTTTTTCCTACTTCAACCGTATGCGAGGGGCAAAAAAAGTATGGTTTTTTTAACTGAAACACCCTATATATTTTTATATATTTGGATTCGCCTCGTCCTTCTGATTACAAATATATATATATAACACTTATATATTTGCTATAAAAATGGCGTAAATTATTCTATTTATATTTGTTATACCTACTGTAACATGCTGTGATGTCAATACAAGGGTGCCATGAAACAAAAAAATATTTTGACATTAATCATTCGAATTATTGTTTTAACGTGTCCGGTGTTTGGTGATCGTAAAAATATAGAAAAAGTACGGGTCGTATTTAACATACGGTAAATTAGTGCAGTTTGCAGATTAAAAAATACTAAATGCTCGATAAAAAAATTAAAAACGCAGTATAAAATAATAGGAAATGTCTTATATTTTTAATAAAATCGCAATATAAAATATGCAATTTGCACGCTACGTTCTGGTCAGTATTTTAATCAAATGTGCACTAAAAAATATATATAAATGCTCGATCATTTACGTTCAGTATTCAATGAAGTTTTGCATATTACAGTAATTCACTAGACAAAATAAAAAAATTCCTTTAATCTAATAAAAAAAATTCCTTTATCAGGGGAATAACACACATATCTAACCTGCCTCCGGCTTCTAACTCGCATAGACCTCTTCATAAAAAAAAAAATTCCTTTAATCTAATAAAAAAAAATTCCTTTATCAGGGGAATAACACACATATCTAACCTACCTCCGGCTTCTAACTTGTATTATTTTTTTAACGAATATTTATTAATTTAGGAAGCATGTAAATTTGATATCGGAGCCATCGTTTTATACACCGAATGTCTATTATTTTTATCGAATATTTATTATTTTAACAAGCATATAAATGTTATATCGAGCATTCATTACATTTATCGAGCGCCTATTATTTTTATCAAATATTTATTATTTTTACAAGCATATGAATGTTATATCGAGCATTCATTACATTTATCAAACGTCTATTATTTTTATCGAATATTTATTTTCTTGTCATGCATTTGGATAAATTAACTGGAAAATGTAATATGCACTGGGTATAAAATACCGAGCATTTAATTTGTTCCCAAAAAGGGTTACCTAATATAAAGAAAATATTTACGGTAGTGTTAATTATTGTTTAAAATGTACTAATACTCCTTAAAAGAGAGGCAGAATATTTATGAAACTTATATTGAGTGCGGACGAAATATGAGTCAAGCAAGAAGAGAATATCAACGGAGATATCCACTAAGAGTAACTCCAAGCACGGTAACATTTAAAAATATAGCCAATAAATTCAGGGAAACACACACATATGCGAATTTAAAACACCATAGAAGAAGCCAAATTGTCACTGAAAATCTTGAATTAGATAGGTATTTTAATATATTTTAATGAAAATCCAAATTAGTCTCTTCAACATGCTGCCAATTATTTTAATACTTCTATTAAATCCGTTTGAAAGTATTTAAAGAAACACAAATATAAACCTTTTAAATTGTTTCCTTCCCAAAAGTTATGCCCTAATGATTTCGTAAGACGAAGAACATTTTGTGAAATAATGTTAGGACATGTCAGGGACGACCCGGATGACCCTAATTTTCTACAGAAAATAATTTGGACCCACTTTTTCAACAAGTGGAATGTTTAATCGCAAAAATTGCCATTTCTGGGATGTTGAAAAACCAAACACTGTGTTTGAAATGAAAAAACAAGGACGACGGTCTCTAAATGCATGGTGCGGCATTGTAGGAAATAAAATTATTGGACCAATATTCATTGAAGGTAGATTTAATGGTGAATATTATAGAAACATACTAAACACAGATATTGAAGACCTTATCGATGAGTTTCCGCTACGAGAAAGATTGCAAGTAATCTGGCAACAAGATGGCGCCCCACCTCACGATATTCGGGAAGTGGTGGAATGTTTGAACCGAAACTACCAGATATGGATTGGAAATACTGGAACCATTCGGTGGCCTGCAAGAAGTCTCGACTTAGGTTCTCTGGATTTTTTTCTTTGGAGTACTCTAAAAAACAAAATTTATGAAACCAGCGTAATTGATTTAAATCATTTAAAATTAAAAATATGGGAACAAATAAATCAATTAAACAACTCTCATATGTATATTTTCGTCCACCCGACAAATTTTCATCAAAAGATGTAATATACTGCTCCCAATTTGAAGTGGGACACTCGAAAAATGATCACAATTCAAAATGCCGTAAAATCCTTAATACTTTACAGATTTCGACGGAACAGGCACTATTTTAAAAAACAATTCTTTGACATTCATTATAAGCAAACCAACAGGCCAAAATATTCAATGCAAATACTCTACAGAGTGTTCAATACATCCATGTCATTTTGTAAAAGTTTGACATTGTGTACGGACTTAATAGGACATACCGTATATTCTGTTTTAATGATATCTTGTAGCCTAGAATGTCATGATAAAATCGTTTTTTGGTTTTTGTTTTTATCTCTACTAGTTTTGAAGATATTAATTTTTTCTCAATTAAGTCATATTTTCCATAAAAATTGGATTAGCTTCTTGTTTTCAGTAGTTGGCTTTGAAATTAAAAATAAAATCTGCGTCAGTTTGACATTTCAAATAAATGCACAAGTAAAACAAACCCCCAGGTAAAAATGGTTCGTTTAAATGAAGCTCATTTAAATTTAAAGGCCTCACAGAGCTCGAATAATTAATGATTTTATTCACAGAGAACACATTAATCGAATGTACTGGCCTGATCTATCTCCAGATCTGAATCCCATTGAACATATTTGGGACGCGCTACAGATACGAATTTCAAGTCGTCGTAATCGTCCACAAAATCTAAATCTAAAATGCTTTTGTTGAAGAATGGACACGAATACCTGTTGAAATTGTAAACAGTAAAATACGAAGTATGCATCACCGATGTGAAGAGGTTGTGAGGTCAAGAGGAGGCCCTACACATTATTAGGTTTAGCTGACTTCTGTAATGGTCTTTTACTGATGTTATATTTTATTTTTGTTTATTTATTTTAGTTCAGTTTATTAGTGCAAGATTAAAAAAGAAAAAATCATATAAAAATATATCTTCTTTTTATTTAATATCTTCGAAACTAGTGGAGATAAAAACAAAAACCAAAAAACAATTTTATCACGACACTCCAGGCTACAAGATATCATTTAAACAAAATATACAGTATGTCCCATTAAGTCCGTACACAATGTCAAACTTTCACAAAATGACATGGATGCATTGAACACTCTGTAGAGTATTTGCATTGAATGTTTTGGCCCGTTGGTTTGCTTATAATGAAAGTCAAAGAATTGTTTTTTAAAATAATGCCTGTTCCGTTGAAATCTGTAAAGTTTTAAGGATTTTACGGCATTTTGAATTGTGATCATTTTTCGAGTGTCCCACTTCAAATTGGGAGCAGTATATTTGCATGGCGGATACATAGAAAATAAAACTGTGTTTATACATTCTTTAAGGTTAGTAAATGTTAGTTGTTCAAGTACTGTTTGTGAATATATTGTTTAGACATATCTGTTTTTACGTTTGTTTGTTAGTTGTTAATATTACAAATGTGTTTATGTTCATTTTTAATTTAAATTAAAAATTTATTATCACTCTGTGATCTTTTGTTGAGGTCTGGTTCCACTTTGTATGTATCTGACATCAACATGGCGTGAAAATCTACTAATAGTACTATAGTACTACTACTAGTAGTAAGTACTAGTACTTTAGTAAGTTTAAATGCAATTATTTACGCCATTTTTATAGCAAATATATAAGTGTCATATTTATTTGTAATCAGAAGAACGAGGCGAATCCAAATATGTAAAAATATATAGGGTGTTCCATTTAAAAAAATCATACTTTTTTCTGCCCCTCGCATACGATTGAAGTGAGGAAAAAAGTAATAGCATATTCAAAATCTATGAAAAATTCTGCGTTAGACCTGTTTTGAAAAATTGAAATCGGTAGTAATTGACCGAAATAAGTAGAGGTGAAATCTTATAGGAAAAACCCTGTACATACTACACATAAAAAATCTTAAGCTTGATACTATAACGCATGTCTGGCGATCGCTGGCAAACGCCCTACGCACGTTACGATTTACCCAAGATAAAAAAGGATAAAATAAATTAGACAGTAAGCAAGGCCAAGGTTTAGTTTAGGTTTAGGTAGGTTTAGTTTAGTTAAAATAGCGAAAGTACCGATATCAAACCATGGTGACTAGCTAATGGATAAACTTCGAGGCCACAAAAAAAAAGCAAGGCCAACTTATAAGTAGTGTTGTGAGCGAGGTTGTGAGAGCCGAATATTTTCAAACGAATATTCCCGAATAAGTTACAGTAATATTCGCACCCCAAGAAGGAACAAAGAAATATTTCCGAAAATTTCAGAAAATTTTTTGGAGAACGTTTTCGAAAATATTCTCGAGAATGAGAGGTAAGTATTACCCAAAATTTCGTTCAAAATTTTACTAATACGGCTTACAATAAAGTACACCTGCAGAAGCAACTTTTCTAGTAAGTATTGCGATGACACGGTGTCCCAGATTTC
This sequence comes from Rhagium mordax, assembly GCA_963680705.1. Classification (NCBI taxonomy): domain Eukaryota; kingdom Metazoa; phylum Arthropoda; class Insecta; order Coleoptera; family Cerambycidae; genus Rhagium; species Rhagium mordax. The sequence continues at coordinate 53,198,633 of OY796656.1, read as the reverse complement.
ACTTACACACAAGTTAGCATGTGTTTATCAATAGTGACAGTCGCCGTAGAAATTATTGTTTGTATAAAGTATTAATAATGCCGAAAAATAAATATATTACAACAACCAGTTTACTTAATATATCGCACATACTAAGTCCAAAATTCTTTGGATCAGATTTAAATAATGAAGAACATATTATACTTAAATGCAATGCAATTCATAGATTAATCCATCTTTAAGTAAACATTCACAATTTAATGATTTTAAAAAAGCATTGTCTGTGAAACTTACAAATTATTTTGCCAGAGCAAGAGGTGATATGGAGCTAGGTTTTATTTGGCAAGCGGTTACGAACATATCCGACGATGATGATTCAGCTTCATCAGCAGATGATACAATATATATATTTTTCCGCGATACTGAATGAAATCTGGGCACAGACGCTTTTTCAGATATTGAGGAAACTGATTAAAACAAATATTTAAAGACCTACAACAACCGGTAAAGTTTTAATGTTGTCTTAGATTACATGAAAGTGAAAAATCGCTTAACTTTAATGATGATCCTTCCAGGAGTGGCATTTTTACTATGTAGTTTACTATAAAGCGTTCTAAGAGTCTATGATTCATTAGTACCCTCGTTAGTACCTAACTGCTTTAGAAAGTAGTAAAGGGAAATACCTCACTTTGGAAGTTGTTAGGATAATGTTGTAAAAATAACAAATAAGGAATGTGCCGAAAATTTAAAATGGTTTATTGTCAATAAGAAATTGAGTTTAAAAAAGGTTTTGAAATGAGTATAAGAAGGGATAATAAAGTATTTGCTACTGCTACACTGGACTCTAATTTGTACAAAGTTCAATACCAGCAAATGATTTGTATCGTAAGCTTTGTTTTGGTTCCTATTCAGAACCGTTCTAGAACCGTTTGAGTCTGCGCAGTGGCAATAAAGCGTTCTGGTTTTTTCTGAATCAGTTCCGAAAGTTTCGTGTTTTGGTTATTTTCAGAACTAATTCATAACAGTTTCAAAACAGTGAAAACAAGTACTTGCTTTATAGTAGGAACCGATTTGGAACTATTCAGTTCGCACATGCGCACGCTATATAAATCTGTTTTAAGGTTATGTAAAACCTGGGAACAGGGAAAGTGAATAATTGTTTTGAATGTTGTCTCTGATAAAAACAAACAAATAAAATGGATGCAAACGCCCTGTTTTTGAACGTAAGTAAATCTATTAGTAGTTTATGCATTTTTTGTTATTATGATTATGTATTTGAGATGTATTCAGTATTTTGCAGATTTTAAAACATCGCGTATTATTCTTCGCTGTTTTTTGCAGACTTTTTTGAGAGAAAAAAGGAGTTTTCCAAGGTTTCCATAAATAAAAGACGACAAAAAATAAAATGATTCATATAAATATCTTTAATAGTGTTTAGGAATATCAAAACTGATTTAATTCGCAAAAAATGTATAAATCTCCGTTTGTAGGAAATGATGAATACCAGCTCAAGTTCTGACGATGAGGCTGATGCCTTCCTTCCAATAGTTTTGCCAGAAGTTCTTCTCCATCGGCAGAAAAATGAATTATATGCAGAACATATTGTGCTTGCATATACAGAAGCAGAATTCAGTGAGAATTTTAAAGTTCCAAGGGAAATTCTAAGAAATCTCTCAATTGAATTAGAAAATAGTGAATGGTATCCCTCAAAGGAAACTGGCTTCCCAAGAATTCCTGCCGAAAAATGTATGTGGGTGTTTTGTTGGTTTGCTACCCATGAGGCTGCATCCTTCCGTGATGTGAGCGATCGGTTCAACATTTCACTTAGTTCACTCCATACAATAATTGAAAAATGTAGCCTGTTTTTAAGCAACAAATCGATAAATATAATAAGGTGGCCATCGGAGGAAGAAAAAATAGAAATTTGTGAGAAATTTGGACAAAAGGGTTTTCCAAATGTCCTAGGATGCATGGATGGTACGCATGTGAGAATTGACACTCCAGCACATGACCCCGAGTCCTATTTAAATAGGAAAAAATATTCCATTCAGGTATTATCATTTTGAAAGTAAGATCGTAGAGCTAAATATACCTACATTGGTGTTTTTTTTTCTCGTTTCAGGTGCAAGCTGTATGTGATCCAGGAAGAAGCATACGTGATGTATTCATTGGATTTCCTGGATCAGTTCACGACGCCAGAGTTTTCAAAAACTCACCGTTATACCAAACTCTTGCGGAAAAATGTGGTGATAAATACATATTAGCCGACTCTGCATATCCTTGCCTTAGAAATGTACTAACACCCTACAGAGATAATGGGAACCTCACAAATATAGAGAAGCAATATAACATCAGACTTAGTCGCTGTCGAATTACAATAGAGCATACATTTGGAATTTTAAAACAAAAATTTCGGCAACTTTATCACCTTAAACTGAGAGATATAACTGTGATGTGCCATTTCATTCGGGCATGTTGTGTACTACATAATTTAACTCTGGGATTAGACGAGCAGGATGTAGAAGTTCAACAGAACATTGAAATGGATATTGGGCCTCATCATGACCAAGACGAGTACAATATTATTGGACATAATTATAGAAACTATATTGCAAGTTTGTTATATAACGAATAGCTTAATAACGTTAGATTGCACATTTTTTATCATGCCCTAGGTACAGGGTTATTCCATATATTTAGAAAGCGTCTACCTCGCTTATTATAAAAGATAGAAAAAAACTTTAAATACAAAAGTTGTAGGGTTTGTTCTAAATCGTCAGAAAGTGTTGCGCAATATCACGAATAGATATTGGAAAGTTAGAAAAAACACCAAGTTGGTAAATTTCTAATAGAACACCCTATATATTTTCAAAAAATCAGATAGATCTTTTTCATCTGAATTCAAAAATATATGATTTATTGATATTTGGTTTAGCCGTTTTCGAGCTATTTGCATTTAAAGAACGTGATTATATTGTTTTGCCTATCGCGGTTGCCATGAAAAAACAAATGCTCCAAACATCAATAATAATTATTGTTTATTCGGGTATTACATTTTCTTCGTTCTATCCCGAGTTCTATCCGTAAAATGGGTTAATACAGTAGGAGAAATGTTAGAAATAATTGTTTTTTCATGGCAACCGCGATAGGCAAAACAATATAATCACGTTCTTTAAATGCAAATATCTCGAAAACGGCTAAACCAAATATCAACATATATATTTTTGAATTCAGATGAAAAAGATCAATTTGATTTTTTGAAAATATATAGGGTGTTCCATTAGAAATTTACCAACTTGGTGTTTTTTTTTAACTTTCCAATATCTATTTGTGATATTGCGCAACACTTTCTGACGATTTAGGACAAACCCTACAACTTTTGTATTTAAAGTTTTTTTCTATCTTTTATAATAAGCGAGGTAGACGCTCTCTAAATATATGGAATAACCCTGTACATATTTATTTTAGAAATAAATTTTTTCTTCTTATATATATTAAACTTTTTTAAACTTTCCTTGATTAAACGACATTCAACCACCAATGAATGCGTGTGTGTGACAATTACTTCATTTCTTAAAGCTTAAAGTCTTTGTAACTTGTAATACCTCCACCATAGAAATTAGACATCCAAAGCTGGAGGTGTATGGGGAGTTATGCAATTCATAAAAAACACCGACATACAAACATTCTATTCGACATTGAGTGTCAAAGCCAGGGATCGAACCTGGGAATTGAGACACAATAAAACAAGCTAGACTTGTCACTTAACACGCTAGCCCGCTTTGCCGTCAACCTAGTGAACATCGAGGTGAACATAAAAGAAACAGAGTGCATTTTTATTTTTACGAACACTTACCTTTGCATTTTTTGTACGTTTTAATTAACCAGTCACTCCAGTCAGTAATATTGAGCAAAAGTTAAAGCTTTGGACCACTCAAAAATTTGGATGAAGTAAAGTTTATCAATAAATTTTTTGAACTATATGTATGTTAGCATGCCTTCCAATGGAAATGAGGAAAAGGGTAATAAGAATTCATGTAGGTATGCTTGTAACGTTTATAACAATAATAAATAACGATACAGTTCAACAAAAATACTTAGGTAATCCTATTTATGGATTACTATTCTTTTAATACAAAGAAAAATATACATAAACTAATTTCTTTTGACAAGAAGAATAATAATAAATAACAAATAATTAAATAAATATTAATTTCTTTTAAGGCTTCGGTTACATATCCTCGTCACCCGGTTACAACATAAATCTATAAATCGGTTAAAACTTTTTCCGTTACAAATATTGAAAAACTAGAACAAAAGATTCATCCTGAATACTACATTACTTGGTAATATAATGCCCCCTTAACAAACAGAATATGGTGTTTTCAAACAAAAAAATTTAATTACCACAACCATTAATTACTATTCAGCGTCCGAAAGGTTCTCAATATCATCATATGTATACACCTGAACAATATCATTATTTCTTTTATTTAATACTTGTAACTCATCGACATATTTTTCTAACAGCCTTGTCCTCTTTTTTCTGTCCTCTAGTTTTTCTTTTTCCATTTCATTCTTCTCTTCATAATATTTTTTTAAATCATTCTTCATGTCTAATATTATATCATTCCTCTTCTTGTATGTTGTTGTAATAACTCTTTTTCTTTTTATTGGCCTTACTATAACAGGATTTTCTCTATTAGAAGTGCTTGGAGTGTTTTCAGAATTTTCTATAATGTGGACCTCAACTGGCTCAAGTCGTGTGGGCGCTGGTTCTTTTGTAAAGATGCTACTTGAATTTGATGTTAAATCGCTACTGGAAAGAAGACAAATTGGTTTTATATTAGTCTTCTTACCAAATATTTCGTCAAATTCTTTTTCGAATTCAAAGATTTTTCGTCCTCGGCCAGTCTTATTATTATTATCTACAATTTTTTTATAATTTCGCTCCAGCACTTTCCATTTATTTTCACATTTCGCCGCACTGATTGTTATTCTATATAAGTTTGAAAGATCTGTTGCAATGACTTCCCACATTCGTTTCATGTTTTTAATATCCATGCTGCCCACTTTTGGTTTATATTTCTTGTATAGGCTAATTAACTCCAATGTTCGTACTTTATTAAAGAAAATATTCTCATTTTCTTTTTGTGTCAGGTATATGAATTCAGTTAGTTCATGATGGGCTAAAAAATATTGAATAATGTAAGATAAACTTTTGCTTCCGAGTTAGGTAGGTACCTAGTTAATTATTTAGTATGATTCAATAAATGTTTGTGCCATTTTTTAAACATTTCTGTTTCGAACGCCTATACCAAAGTATCAAAACATTTGATTCTTACCTATTCCAGTGTACAACGTAAAGGTTAGATTGGTATATTTGTAGCTGTTTACTAGACGTGCTAAATTAAAAATAATAACCTCTTAAAAATTGTGTGTATAAGAAAAATGAACACATTATTTTATTCAATACTAAATAATTAACATAACGAGTTGTCACAAAAATATGTAATTTATATAACTTACTTTCCCCACTGTTACTCATTTTAAATGAAACAAATCACAAAGTGACAACTGACACTGAACAGATAATCAAACTCGAAGAAAAGAAGAAGAAGAAATCAATGTGTTTTAGTTGCTGAATTTTAAGAATTGGTTCTGAACTAAATAGAAATGACCTGCCACGGAGCACGAGTTCTGCGCAGTGCTAGAACTGTTCATAAATTTCGAACCAAAACAAAGCTAAAATAAATAAAGAACGCAATTGTTGTATCCACGTTTGGTGTAGAAGAGATAGAAGACATGTAGATATCGTGATAAGTTATTAAAAGAATATTTGAAATAAGGAGCATGAAATAACTCCGAAACACGTGTCCGTAGCTGCATCATGTTTCTTTTTTCAGGGTATATGGCACTATTCATTTATTCATTTTCTTGTATTATTGAACCCTGCTAAACATCACTTTGGTATATTTTATATTTTATGTATGAGATAGATGCCTATAATCGCCATAGAATATTTGTTGTAGCAAAAAGCGAGGTTAATTACAAAAAGTTCAAAAGAAGTTTAAAGAGAAACTCAAGTTTTTTAAAGAGTTAACAGAGTTGAGAAGAATTTGTAAACCGAGAAACAAAAAATTTTCCTCGAAATTTTCTGAGATTGATGGAATGAAAATACAAATAACAGCGCCATAGTTAACTACCTCAACAAAATGAATTTGCTAAAAAAAAATCATTGGGGAGAAGTTGTAGAAAATCGGCTAGGTACCTACCTATAAAAGCGACCTGATGGTCAAATTCCTTGCATGTTATGGTGAGAAAATGAACCAGTACCCGATAAATAAAATTTCTTTGAAATGAAATCCAAAGAAGTCAGAAATCCATAGAGGTAAATTTTTAATAAGATAAAATAGTAAAAATAAATTTTACTATTTACGACAAAGTTTTTAGTCTTAATCCTCTAATGTCTTAAAAAGACATAAATACTTTTTTTTTTTTTTTTTTAATCGTCTTATTTATATTAACGTCCTGGCGAAGTTTAGCTTAGAGCTATTCTGACACTTAACCAGGACACACCAGAGCTTATTTGCGAACTATCTACATTTAACTGATGAAAACCAGACTACGAACGTAGAATGCAAATAATTTAATATTGCAATAAGCCTCACCAGACGGATTAATCCAAAAAAGGACTCCATCTGTATCAGGCAGCGCACGTCACCATCCCATGGACCGGTTTCTGGCGTATTAGCCTTCCTCAGCATGGTACGGGTAACGCACGCTGTATGACAACAGAAGGTCCAGTTCTCGATAACATCGATCGACATGAAGTCGGTGAGATGCAAATGTGGACCGTGGGGCCCTCTGGTGAAACCTATAAAAAAAATTAAGACTAAAAACTTTGACGTAAATAGTAAAATTTATTTTTACTATTTTATCTTATTAAAAATTTCTTTGTTGTATAACATAATGTCATGTCCCAAAACAAAATATAGAAGAAAAATAGAAGAAATATAGGTAATCGTGATATACGAAAAGGTTTCAAATGCATACCTACAGATTACTTAATAATACGGTTCACCTGATATGATTTATGTCAGTTGATTTAAATCACAATATATAAATCAACCGATTTCTTTATTAATGGCTTATATATCGTAAATGATATTATTATGAATAACATTCAAAAGAAAGATGAACCACATCAGAAAGTAACGAATGTGAACTAAGCATTTATAAAATTAAAGAAAAACAGTTCCAGACTGAAAGCTCAAGTAATAGAAATGTTGAAAAGATTTTATCAGAAAAAGAGTGTTAGATTACAAAGAAAAACTGGAGAAAATACTAAAGAAAATTCAGCAAAAAGATAGGTACCTACGGTGAAATTCCTATACATAAATGTAGAATTACCAAAGAAATACAGACTTGTTTTGATGTCAAAAATCTGCAGTTAAGCGTTGTCCCAATCTTTTCGAAACACCCTGTATAGGTATGAAGTAGCAATGAATAGGTAGTGATATTAATACGGAGAGAAACTGATAAGCTATGAATGAAGACATACATAATATATTCTATGAAAGAAAATAGCAAAGGTCTTTTACTTTTACTTGGGACGAATGTGGTAGACTGGAAATTAGTATTTAAATTAAAATAAAAGATGCAGGGCAGGTAGACCGTTATAATTATTGCACAAAGTGTATTATGAAAATATGGCGATTATTATGAGTATTTACATATAACATGTTGTGCCACAAAGTACTTTCAAAATTTTGTTATTTATAAAAAAACCTATAGTTGGACATTATAACATAGAAACAACTTTTCTAAATGAAAATCTATCAAAAGAAATATATGAGCAAAACCAGAAAGATTTACCAAAAAAGTAAAACAAATGTACAAATACTGATCACTGCTACCACTGTAGTGTCAAGAAAATTTACGGTCGACTTTAATATCTTGTAATGATTGAACCACACAACCTATAAAGATAAATTTCACTTAGTTTTATTTATTTTATCCTTGAAACAATATCTCTATATGCGTCCAATTTTCTTTTGGTCAAGTTAATCACAAAGCCTTAATTTCTTGTGAAAGCGAACAAATATCGGGCTAAATCAAACCTCTAATGGTCATTCGAATATTTTGTATTACTCTGACAACTTATCGATAAGTTGGTGAGAAATTTTAATATTACAATTACAGAAACGAAAACACCTAATATTCCTTTAAACACAGGTTATTATCGAAAAGAAGATTAGGTATATTATATTTTATGCAGTTCAAACTATTTGCGAAAATCAACCAGATGAATATAAAAGTGATTTCTTGGATAACAACCTACTCAAGTGTTGAGAAAACGTCGCCGTCGATTTACTACAGTTCACATTTTAGCCAGTACTTTTAAGTGTCATAACTTTCACATATCTGTGAATTGCGTAGTTTTACTCTGTTATTCATTTGTTCAGTTTCATGGATTGCAGAAAGGCTATATACATTATACAGCTGTCTTGTACTGCTGTTATTACAAGACCGGATATAGCAGTAAGCAGTGCATTTTATGTTAAAAAGAGATTAAACTAGCAAATGACAAAAATAAAAGGGTTTTATAATAGACTAAGCCGATGCAAATTGGAGTGAAGATAACACTGACCTAAATGAAATACCTAGTGGTTTTTTGTTTAAATATTGCGGAGGTATGATTTGCTATGAAGTAAAAAATAAGAATTTTTATCTTTTTCATCAAGAGTGGCAATAAGATAAGTTTATCGAATGTGTATTCTGTGCAACCATGTGATAGCAGTGCCTACAATACTGATAGGATGACCCACTTTACATAAACAAATAACATTGCAGTTTCTATCAGTCTCTCTTGGTGCGGTTACACAAAGCCTGGCACTAGATATTTTTACTACACAGGGGCTGAATATATACGGCAATGTCTGAAGCATGCCCAAAGTCTATGTAGTTCAAAAAATTTATAAAAAAAAATAGCGAACTTAACGGCGGTACCCCTGCAGTAGGTTTTTAAAACTTTAATATGTTTGTTGCTCAGTTACGATTGAGTCGAGGATTGAGTTTAGGTTCATTAGACATTTTTTACTTAAAATTGCTTTGGCAACATACCCTCTGGCAGTTATGTCATGGAACACCTGTATATGAGGCTACATTGAGTTTGGCGATAAAGTCGACCAGTTATACAGGGTGATTCGTGAGGAGAGGGTCGTACTTTACCAACAGATAAGGAACATTGAGGTGATCTTAAATCCCCATATAGTAATGGCTATGGCGGATTCGTTTCCGAAATACAAGGTGTTTTATATTTTTGGAAGAATTTTCTTTTCGCCATATATCTGCAATGCGTAAACGGAATTCAATGAAATTTTGTATTTTTGTTACAGTAGTCATTCACCATCAAATGCGTGGGATACTAATAAAATATCAGGGTCGGACCCAGAATAAAATTATTTTTAAATTATTCCTAGAAAAAAACACTCTGTATACTGTTTCTGAAATTCTTGATATTGAAATATTAATTTACATCTAGAAAGATACAAGATCCCATAAAAAAATATTTTGGCACCATTTCATTGTTTAAGTAAAAAAATTACAATTGTTGAGGAAACAACTTTTTTTGAAAAATTGAGAGAAAATAGTCACTTCAGTCCTGTTGCATGACCCCCGAGATCACCAGATCTCACACCCCTTGACTATTTTTTGTGAGGTTATTTAAAACTGAGGTATACAAAAAAGAAATAAACACCAGAGAACAGCTGTTTGCAAGAATGGAGCACTTTTGCAATGAAATTAATAACAATTTAGAAATTGTTAGAAAAGTATAAATCAAATGACAAATCGATCAAGAAAATGTATCGAATTTGGCGGTGGTCACTTTGAAAACAGACAGTGATTCAAAAAATTTAATTATATTTAGTAAATTTGACTGTTAAATTGTTAATTTTTATTATGTGTTATTTTTTTAAGATTATTAATTACACAATCATTACAAAATATTTTTATTATTTTACTAGGTACCATGTGATGCGAATAAAAGATAGTGCAAACGAGAAGAAAAAAAAACATATGTTACTGATATCTGAAGTGACTATTTTCTCTCAATTTTCCAAAAAAATTGATTCCTCAACAATTTAATTTTTTTACTTAAACAATGAAATGGTGCCAAAATATTTTTTTATGGGGTCTTGTATCTTTCTAGATGTAAATTAATATTTCAATATCAAGAATTTCATAAACAGTATACAGAGTGTTATTTTCTAGGAATAATTTAAAAATAATTTTATTCTGGGTCCGGCCCTGATATTTTATTAATATCCCACGCATTTGATGGTGAATGTCTACTGTAACAAAAATACAAAATTTCATTGAATTCCGTTTACGCATTACAGATATATGGCGAAAAGAAAATTCTCACAAAAAATATAAAACACCCTGTATTTCGGAATCGAAGCCGCTATAGCCATTACCATATGGGGATTTAAGATCACCTCAATGTTCCCTATCTATTGGTAAAGTACGACCCTCTCCTCACGAATCACCCTGTATAAACAGTCATGAGTACAGGTTTCATAATATTGCCTTTCAACTTGTCTAATCGCGGACCTGTCAAAACCGACAAAAATATTAGTTCTTATCTTATCACAATAGTGACTGGCTCCAATTTCTCCAGTATTTTACCTGTGGTACTACTTGACGCTTTTTAGTGTCAAAAGCAGGCAGTACAGATAAACAAATGCATAATATGACGCACAAGAATTCTAATTATTTGCTAGTGAATTAAAAAAAAATAATTCACCCTTTGCAATAATAATAAAGATTATTAGTTTTTTATTTTGACAAAACTAATTAAGTAATGCATTAACAATTTTATGGTATGCTACATGAAGTTCTCTTCTCATGAATAAACACATTCACTTAACTCACTTGATGTATAAATTAACTATTTATGTAAAGGTCTATTCCCTAAATATACATACATTATTAAATGCCAATAAATATATTGATATCATCTGGCTGTAATTTATTCGCGCTGCACCAAGACCATAATTAATTGTACAAGATTATTTTACAACCTAGAACAGTCTTCTACATCATTGATAGTGATAGGTAGTATATCATTCAGAATCATCAGATAGCAATGTCTCGCAATTAAAGTCTTCGACGATATAGCCCAGGATCGATCCAGTCAAACCATGAACAAATTAGAGACAAGCTGAAATTTGGTATATAAGTTTGTATTGGGGTCCTTAGAATACCACCAAACCCCACCGGTAATCCGCCGTGCCTGTCACCCCTAAACAACCCCCGAAAGGGGTGAAAATCGGACTTTTTCTAGTTATTTGGCAATATCTTAAAAACAAAGCTATATACGAAAAAATATGAAGAGAGAAAAATTAAAGGGCATACAATTTCCTATAAAATTGGGTTTAGCAGATATATTTTGCTTTACCAGTGGAGGAGTTATGATATTTTTAATAATTGGGTATTTTGTAAAAATATTCTCTAGACTTTACTTATTGGATTTTGACATTAAATATACATAACAATGTATATGGATATTTTGGTAAATACATTTAATACATTCTTACATCAATAAATTAGAAATAAAAAACATACCAGTGGAGTACTATATTCTAATTTCATACATTATTTTGTATTAGCTAATAGAACTTTAACATTTTACGTGCTTATTAAATGTAACAAAATAATTATTTTAAATATCCGTGAATTTCTGTTACGAATTGAGAGGAATTATTTTTATATTAATAATATTAAGGACATATACCGCATGTCAAGGCAACTGAGTAGTTTTCCGCGTCGCCATTCGCCCCTGTATGTATGCTCTTTTCGTATATTCTCGATACGACTCCATTACGTTAAACAAAATTTGTATATGCTACGCCCAGGAAGAAGTTCGAAACCAAATAAAATTACTAATACTTCAAAGTTGCAGCATAAGTTGGGACCTTTAATAAATGTTAAATAAATAAATAAATAAAGTGTAAGAATAGTATTTTGTACTAAACTTCGCCCATCAATAAAGACGTTTATTATTATTATTATTATTGCCATGCACGCCATTTCCGGATGTGATACTACATCTGGCCTGTTTACCAGGGGAAAAATTAATTTGGGCAATACTGTAAAAAAGAAGAAGTTGGTTGACCTTCTTGAAGAATTTTATAATCCAAGTATATCCAAAGACAGATTAAGGACCTTTATTTCGACATTTTTTATTTCCGTATACGTCAAAAATAGAACAAGTACCGATTTGAATAACGTCAGATACATTCTCTACCAGCAGTATGTAGCAAAGCAAAGTTTAAATAAAGATTTTAATCTGGCTTCACTTCCACCGATCATAAATGCAGCTCAGTACCTTGCATATAGGACATTTCATCCAGCAACTCTACATACATATTTTATTTACATGTATGATTAACTTTTAGATTCAAGCATGGTTGTATAATAGCTTACCACTCCAGGACTGGGGGTGGATTTCTAGTGATTCCGGAATCTCTCCAGACCAGATGGATCAAGATATAGACCCCCAAAGGGTTCCTTAAACAAATTTTTTGCAACTGTTCATGAGGCGGTTGCAAAAGTGCATGCTCATGTCGTAACCTGTTTTAATAGGGCAGTTGAGGATTTACAGGCGGAAGACGACATCTCAACATGCAGATAAAATACATATATTGGATAATAAGTAATTAAAAACATACATTACATTCATTTACTTAAACATAACCTGTAAGTATTTTAGTTTATTTAAGAAAAAGCAACTGTGCTACTTACTACATAAAAAACTCATATTTTATGTATTATTATAGTTTTAATCTGTTTTGGTGTAAAAGACGTAAAATATGTTAATGTAACGTAATATTTTGTGGGAAATGTGTATTTTGTTAAAATATACTGGAATTTACAATACGATAACTCCACCACTGGTAAAGCAAAATATATCTGCTAAACGTAACTTTATAGGAAATTGTATGCTCTTTAATTTTTCTGTCTTCATATTTTTTCGTATATAGCTTTGTTTTTAAGATATTGCCAAAAAACTAATTTAAGATATTGCCAAAAAACTAAAAAAAGTCCGATTTTCACCCCTTTCGGGGGTTGTTTAGGGGACCAGGCACGGCAGATTACCGGAGGGGTTTGGTGGTATTTTAAGGACCCCAATACAAACTTATATATAACCAAATTTCAGCTTGTCTCTAATTTGTTCATGGTTTCCTATATAAAGCTTCAGATCGACCCTGGGCTATGCGGTATTATGTCCTAAATATTATTAATATAAAAATAATTCCTCTCAATTTCTAACAGAAATTCCACGGATATTTAAAATAATTATTTTGTTACATTTAATAGGAAAGTAAAATGTTAAAGTTCTATTAGCTAATACAAAATAATGTATGAAATTAGAAATATAGTACCTACTCCACTGGTATGGTTTTTATTTCTAATTTATTGACGTAAGGATGTATTAAATATATTTACCAAAATACCCATACCTATATATTGTTATGTATATTTAATGTCAAAATCCAATAAGTAATGGCTAGGGAGTATTTTTACAAAATACCCAGTTATTAAAAATATCATAACTCCGCCACTGGTAAAGCAAAATTTATCTGCTAAACGCAATTTTATATGAAATTTTATGCCCTTTAATTTTTCTGTCTTCATATTTTTTCGTATATAGCTTTGTTTTTAAGATATTGCCAAAAAACTAAAAAAAGTCCGATTTTCACCCCTTTCGGGGGTTGTTTAGGGGTGACAGGCACGGCGGATTACCGGTGGGGTTTGGTGGTATTTTAAGGACCGCAGTACAAACTTATATACCAAATTTCAGCTTGTCTCTAATTTGTTCAAGGTTTCCTATATAAATCTTCAGATCGACCCTGGGCTAATATCATTTATAAAATATATTAAATAGTAGAGGTTCAAACACAAACAAGGAACACACGACGTTTCTCTAATATTGACATACCAAAAACCACCATACTGCACAGTGCACAATCGTTCGTCTATTTACTAAATACGATTCAAAATATCTAAAAAGTAATCAGGGGGGTCAAATTTATAACGAAATAGGTACCATGATCCGATCTGCCAAATGCTTAGAAAGATTTATATAGCATGTTTCAGACTCCATAGAGAAGCGTTAGGTCAAAATCGTGAATCACAACTTCCCTATACAGGGTGTCCCAGCCTCGCGTCGGCCAAATGTCCTGGCTCTCCTATAAGAGATATCGAAAAATTTCAAAAACGAGATGATAGAGGACACAATGGTGCATAGTATAAAAATATTTTGAAATATACAGGGTGATCGATTTAGGCGTGATGTCAGAAACTTATGTTTTTTTAAATGGAACACTAGGTATATTATTACATATTTGAACTCTCGCCTTTTAAAGACGACTCAATCGATATGCCACTTGATGGGTCTGCGATGGGTTGGTACCATGATATGGGTGAGTTTGTACCAAAAACGTGCCAACTTTGTGAGCTCACTGTTGCGTAGCGGAAAAGCATTTTGAGATCTAGTTTGTGCCAAAAATTGTCCGATGTTTCAGGGAAGTACGCAAACTTTACATTTTCGCCGATTTCCGCAACATTTTTGTCAGTACACCATTTTAAAAGCGCTTCATAGGTTTGCATACCCTATACCTTGTTTTGGATTTCTTGGGGTCAAGCGAGGCACAAGGCGGCACAAGCGATATTGGCAGCGTCTTGTACCTATGCCTTTTTCATCGCCACCAAACATATCTATTTGTTTGAAACCACCAGAAATCAAAATGTTTACCATAAACCTCGATGACAGATAGTAATTGTTTCGTTGCCATGGATACTTCATAGACAGCCTCCTAAACTATAAAATTTACTAAAACCGCCAAATAATTTCATGAAATAATTAGTTTTAAATTATTAAATCTCATATCTTGAGGTAGTAGAAGAAATATACCTAATGCATTACACGATGCGAAAGCTTTTTTAGGTGTGTGTGTGCCTCACACTTAAAAGTAAACTTTCGCATCAGCTGAAAATTTAACAATTCATGACATGTATACTACAAATTTCTGGCGATAGAACGACATTTCTGACGATAGAACGGCATTAATCCCTGTCGATTAAGGCAAATTAAAGATTTAATATGATTGAAAAGTAGTTATAAGTATATTTCGAGGTAGGTATATTTACACTTTCAAGTAGGTAGTTTGCTAAAATTAATTTTCATTTAATTTCGTTTTTTTTTTAATACTGGACAAATTCTCAATATCTTCCAGACTTGTGGAAAAAATTGTACAAATTAAATATAAGTGTTAGGTATTGCTGGGGGTATTGCAATTAATACAGCACCATCTTCAAGTAAAAAAGTTGAATTCTATCAGGATCTGTAGTAATAGTAATTCACTTTGATTTGGCCCTCGTGAAATCCGAAAATGGAGTATATTTTTAATTAAAAAATGTATCAAAGTGTGCAGCTAACTTTGAATCAAAAAATTTATATTTTTATTTAAAAAAATACCTCGAAAAATACAAACAAGTCACCAAATTGTTTAACAAAGGGGACAGAATTACAGAAATCCAACTAATGGATTAATAAATATTATTCGAGATCTCGTTCGAGATATTATTATATAATATTTTATTTAATTCTCAATCGCTAAGGCAAACTCCGAGGCAAACTCGTTTGTAGTTCAGATTGTTAATATTTATTTTCTGAAAATATCCCTTCTGATACGTTTTTGGAATCAGAAAAATAGTCCCTTTCAAAAAATACCAAGAACTACTGCCAATAAAAAAATTACCCTACCAGTTAAAAATAACTCAAAATAGGGCCATAATATGCATAAATATATCCAACCTAACGCCCTCCAAATTTGAATATTTTCAGTCGTTTACTTTAAATTTTACAAGGGTCGGTACTTACTTGCATTTGCTACACATCCTAACGAGTCGTATATAAAGGATGTGCATTACTGCGAGTGCTATCAACAGTATCAAGAGAAAGATGTGGGAGTGAAATACCCAAATTGCAAATGCATCTATCAACTATGATGATTCATTCAATAAAATAACATACATAATTATTAATGCACAACGAGATGCACAATGATGGGAATCCGGAATACCGGATAGGTTCATTTTCCCCTCGATTTTCCATAAGATTTAAAAATGAGTAAAAATGACTAGGATAATTTGATTTTGAATATTAATAAGATATTCATTTGTAGGTATTGCATATCAATTTGTACAAGAATATTTATTCTCGTCCTTAGAATTTCAAATTGATATGGGTATTGCTAATTTGCCATTCTTTTTAAAAAATGCAAGCATGCCTAGATTTTGCTGATAAATATTACAAATGAAAATGATAGAGATCCATCAAACCCAGGCAGGCATTTATTTGTTTTTTTAGAAACAGTCTTTAGGACGTTATTAATAAATAAAGAGGCATCCAAGCCATTTTATTAACTAATATATTTACATAGGCCAATGCCAGAAATATTAGTGTTAGTTAAATCCGAGGTTAAATCATCGTAAAAATTACCTTTCCCAAAATTGTATACTTACAGCAGATGGAGTTTTTTTTGAAGTGCTATTAAAGAAATGTCTTAAGAAGAAGTAATCCTCAGGCTCGTCCTCAGGTAATAAGTAATCATCTGATCAGATCAAATGGTAACAACGAAGTTGACATATTTATATTGATATGATCATCATAATCATAATACAATTACTTAACAAGTTTGATAGTACACAAAGATGCTATACTTACTTTGGATAAAAAATAAATCTATATATTACCTGATGCGATAAAGTTCACAACCTCGTTCATAACCAAAAAAGCCACATTTTAAAAGAGAAATTATAACGAATATTTAAAGAACCCATAAACTTTATTAGTTAAATACTAGATACAAAAAAATTTGTTGATATATATTTAGCCTAATAAAAATAAATAACTACCTAATAAAATAAAAATTAGGTATAGATACTATTAGCGGATCACATAGGTATAATTTCGGTTATAGTAAATACTAGTTCATACCAAGTAGCATTATATTATTAACTTATTTATAGGTAATTATAATTGGGATTTTAGGCCAAATAAATAAATGGAAAAATTTTTTTATTGTACTCGACGTTTCGATTTTAATTAAATCATCCTCAGGACTCTATAAATTTATATATTTTACATATCAAATATATTATTAATATCAAGCACACGAAAAAGTTTTCTTTAGTTGGGTTTTTTCTCTAATATGTATTAAGTGCTTTGTAAGTCTATATTTTCCTCGATATTTTCATTTGTACTAATTTTTGTGAATTGGAAACTATTATATTATATCTATCAAATTATAACTAATTTTTTTACTAATAAACAGTATTATTATTATTATTAATTTTTATCCCTTAGGAAGCATTTCCGGATACATGTTTATAGGAACTTTTCTTACTATTTTTGCATGGAGAATTAGCACCTAGAGGGGAAGGCGGGAGTTTCGGGACACCCTGTGGCCTGTATACTATTTTATTTTTACCCTTGAAATATATTGCCTTTATGAAACACACTTTTGGAAACACACTATGAGTTTTCTTACAATCATAATGGTTCACAAAGTTATTGCAAGCATGTTCTGTAAGTAAATACTTTTAATAAACTACAGGGGGACAAGCGCATCTGTCTTGATTGTACGAGCACGTTAATTCGATACAAACGATTAAACAGCAGGAGTCACGGCTGGTATTTGGATGGTGGCCCACCAGAGAAACACAGCGACCTAGCCCACCTTCTAGTGAAACTGTACAACTTTAGGTGAGAGTTATGTAATTGATATGCCATCCTTCGAAGCGACTGTAAAGCTTTCGGTCCCTTGTTTATTAGATATTAAGCAAGTAAAAAATTCCTACTCTGCAACAAAGTAGAAATTCGGCAAAATTTCCAGGTTAAGGTAGCTCGTCTCCTGTCATCGGTGATTGGCGAGGCGGTTGGCCACTGTGTAGCAAACATAGGCTGACGTTAAATAAATAAACAGAAAAACACTACAAATAAGTTGAAATTTTATTAAGGTTACAGCGAGGGTTACAGGCATTAAGAAAAAGAGAATTTTTTTTTGAAGGGCGATTTTATTTTCTGGATATCCGCTAAATATAGAAACTGAAGTCAGCAGATTTTTTTCGAAAATCGAATTTTCTTCATAAATCGTTAAAACCAGCTTTTCTTTTTCTTCTGACCCTCTCTCCATCTAGTTTGCGTTCCTTACTCTACTAACTGATCCGAGAACTGATCAAAACATTACAGAGTTTAATCACAAGTTTACAAAAATATTGCAACATGGTAAAAAATATTTAATACAAAATACAGGTAGGTACTATATAAACGGTATAGCATTTTATTAAGTAAGGTATGATTCATCAATAAAATGTCAATAAGTAGTCACTGGTTAGTGAGTAATACACAGACGATTTCATTTAATAATTTGTGCATAGTAGATTCTGTAAACCGTCAAACATCAAACCGGTATTTTTTAAACTAGGTAGGTTACTTGGTAAACATAAAGTTTGTTATGATGTCATACCTTCACGGAAAGTAAATTTATGATCATATATTATTAATGTAACTTTATCGTCCTTATCTTAATTTTTAAGGTAAACAATGTAATGCGCAAAATACATTCCACACATTTTCAATTTGATTAAGTCATCAAATTTTACACCGATTTTAACTCGTTTTTGAAGAAGGGCAATAAAATGGTAGGTACCTACTTATTACCCTTTCTGATTTCACACACAAATCGACCAATTTTGCCGTATTTTTGCATCTCGATTTGTATAATATTAAGGAAATTATATATATTTTCTATTTTGTGTTTCACTTCGTGACCAAAATTAAATTAATTGTACATATAAATAAATGTATAAGTTGTCTTATAGTCTTATTATCGTTTTAGTTAAAATCCTATTTCTCATGTCGTAGAGATTTTTCTCTATGTGAATTTTAGTAACGAGTTAACTTGAACAAATAAAACACGAATATTATTTTTTATAGTGTATTTTCGGGGGAATTTTTAAAGCAATTTTAACAAAATGAAGAAAACTCGGAAGAAAATATCTAAGTAGTAATCTAGTAAAATGTTTTGGAATATTAGTTTTCATTTCGCACATTAATCAAATCAAACCAAGAAATGAGAATCAAACTGTCTATCATAAGGTTTGTTCGAGTTCAAAAAAATAAACAGTTCTAGAACGATTATTGAATTGCGCAGAACACGTTGCGCCCTTCTAAAAATTCTGAACCATTCCAGAACCGTTCTAATAATGTAAAAACCCGAACGCTTAAAATTAATTTCAGTTGTTAACCGATAGAGAGAGCTACTTGCAAACTTCAATTTTGCTGGGTTATGTCCAAAGGTTAGGTTATGTCAGACTTATATTGTCAAAACTTTTGTTGAAACATTTTTTGGAGGTGTAATACCTAATACAATAACTACCAACCACAATAATGAGTAAGTATGAAAATGAAAGTGAAGCAAACATTTTCAATATTTTCATGTGAAGTTAACGTTAAATAGGTATACAGTATGTATTTTTCGTTTCAGGTTTTGAGGAATTAAATGAGTTCATCTGTTTAAATGAGGCTTCCGCAGAAGAAAACTTTTTTAATAGGGAGAGGACATTAGCAATAATTGATTTTTATAAAAAATACAAACCTAAACTTGGTACATTTCAAATAAAAAATATGAAAAGGCTGTGGGAAGTCATTGCGAAGGACATATCCAATTTATACAAAATAACAATAAGTGCAGCCAAATGCGAAAATAAGTTTAAAGTTCTGGAACGAAATTATAAGAAAGTCATCGATAATAATAACAAAACTGGCCGGGGAAGGAAAACGTTTGAATTTGAAAGCGAAATGAATGAGATTTATGGCAAAAAAGCAAATATGAATCCGAAAATATTATTGTCAAGTAATGAATGTATTATGTCTAATACAGCAGTTGCAAATACATCAACGGTAATTGCAGAAAATAAGGAAAATGACCCAATCAGTTCAGATGTCGAAGGTCAAGTAAGAGCACACCCTTCAGAAGCAGTAATAAGTATATTAGAAGTTCCACGACAATATAATACGAGTACAATACAAAAACGCCCCAGAAAAAATTGTCCTGCATATAAAAAACGAAATGATATCTTATTAGAAATGAAAAATGATTTGACATCTTACTACGACCAAAAATTAAAAATAGAAAAAGAAAAATTGGAATTACAGAAACAGAAAGCACAGTCCCAAGAAAAGAAAATGAATATTTTCGAAGAGCATATCAAAGAACTGAAGAGATACAATGATATTTCTGAAAAGAGGTTTAACCCATTTGTTTAGTAAGATTAGATGTATTTCAGGGTAATATTTATCTGTGATCGTTAAATAATAGATATACAGGATTGTGCAAAAGTATGAAATAATCGCTATAAATCTGCCTGGAGAAGTTTCCTGAAAAAATGGTTGAAGGGGTATAGCGATTTTTATTGTTGCGCATATTTGTGCGCTCTCTAATTTATTATTGTGTCGGCGGTTTCTGACATGTAAAAAATATAGGTCGCCATTTAAAAAAATATTCGATGACGTCACACTGACGCAAAAATAAATTAGAGGGCACACAAATACGCGCAACGATAAAAATTGCTATACCCCTGCAACCATTTTTCCAGGACATTTCTACAGGCAGATTTATAGTGATTATTCCATACTTTTTCACAACCCTGTATTATTCTTCTTGTTTACATCCTATAGAATATTGTTTTATTTTGTCGTTATAGAATATTGTTTTATTTTGTCGTTATGGAATATTGTTTTATTTTGGTCGTTATAGAATATTGTTTTATTTTGATTTATTTATCTATTGTTGATATTGTAGAGAAATAAAATGTTTAAAATGATTTTGTTTCAATTTGATAAAATAAAAAACAAAGACGATACTGGAAAGTATTGGATGGACTGTTTTCCTTAAATAGTTGAATTTCAAAAGACATATTAATAAATTAAGTTTGTCTGAATTAAGGTATTATTAAAAAGCAATGTAATTTAAGTTTTTTTAATAGAGTGCACAAAAAATCAGGTATTTTACATTACATAGGAATCAGCATACATATTAAAACATTAATTTAGATGAAATAGTACACTCGCTATATAATTACGATAGTTACGACCAGCCGGAGTACCCTCATTTTCATCGTCTCCTTCAACTTCAAAAAAATTATCTGGCACTGCGTCATCTCCGAAGTCCAACTGATTATCATAATCATCATCTATGCTTAAATTGTGAAGCACACAACATGCCCTTATGAAGTGGCAGATGCTTGAGGGACTCCTTAATTTAAGGTGATAAAGCTGCCTAAACTTTTGCTTCAGTATACCAAAAGTGTGCTCTATTAATACTCTGCAGTGACTTAAGGTTTTGTTAAATTGTCTCTCCACATTTGTTAAATTACCCGTGTCTCGATAGGGTGTCATAACATGTCGTAGACATGGGTAAGCGCTGTCGGCTAATATAAATTTGTCTTCACAATTAGTGGCAAGATTATTAAATAACGGCGAGTTTCTAAAAACTCGACTGTCATGGACCGAGCCAGGATACCCGATGAATACATCCCTGATTTTTCGTTGACTATCACACACAGCTTGCATCTGCAGAAAAAGTCAAATATTAATAATTAATGTTGTTAGTCAACAGTTAATTAATTTTATTGCTGATATTAACAAAACTAATAAACAAAATTTATGACATCATCTTAGTGAACCTTAAAAAAATTATCTGTTACCTGTATAGAATAAAATTTTTTTCTGTTCAAATAGGATTCAGCATCTTCACTCGGTGTGTCTAATCGTATGTGAGTACCATCCATACAACCTAAAACGTCTGGAAAGCCCATTGTCTCAAAATCCTGCAAAATTTCAATTTTTTCCTCGTCTGACGGCCACTTAATAACGTTGCTTGAGAGGTTGGAAAGAAACAGCGATAAATTTGTTATAACTGTGTGGAGCGTGTCAAGTGATATATCGAAACGGTCAGACACATCACGAAATGATGCAGCCTCGTGTGCTGCATACCATAAAAAAATAAGCGTGCACTTTTCAGCAGACATTCTAGTATGCCCAGTATCAGATTTAGGGTGTAACTCCGATTGCTCAAACTGAACTGCTAGTCTAGTACATAATTGTCTGGATATTCTAAAAAAAGCTAAACGTCATTCGAAAAAAAAAATTATAACTTCAAAAATAATATAACTAATAAAAATGCATTATTTACTAACCTGAAATGCTCAACAAATTCCTGCCCTGAATATTTCATGACAGTTTCTTCGGCAAAATCTTCATTTTTAGGACGGGTTCTCAACATTTCTGGTAGGATCATTCCCAGAAAATTTTCCTCCTCAACAGAACTGGAAGAACTCGAACTTGAGGAACCAACGTACATCATTTTTAAAGATAAACAATAAACACTGCTTTGTGAGGTTATATCATATCTGGTAAGATTGCAATGTGTAATGCGCATGATCAGAAAACAGTTCCCATTTGGTTCTTTACGGGTACAAGCTCCAGAGCAAGTACTAGTTAGAACCGTTCTAGAATTGTTTTGAATTGGTTCTGGAAAAACTCGAACACATAACTTGACAATCTTGAACTAGTTCTGAAAAACGCGAACACATTCTAAGGAGTGCGCATGATTAGTACGGTTCTAGAACGGTATTGAGATGAACTCGAACAAACCTATAGATACTTAGAAGTAGAACCATATAGTCCATAATGCCCATACACACTATCGTATGGTTTCGGTAGAACTCGATATAGAATAACCAATCAAAACGAATGAAAGCATAATAGAGACGCAGTATTAGAGCTCGTTTTAGAGATTTTCTTGCAAATTTTATCTGGAAGCAACTAGCTGGAACTACTCTATAATATTATGATGTACAGAGAACGCGAACGTTGAGTACAGGGTATACTATATGCAAAATTTACTCAATTCTGAAATGTAAGAAAAATACGTCTAATTTTTATCTGCCACTGAGTCTGCCACATTCTATAAACAATTTGGAAAACACAATTTTGGAAGTTTTTTTTTTATTTCTGGTATCTATTTCTCGAGCTACCTATTTCTAGAGATACAACATTTTTACAATTTTACTAAATATCCCACTAAATAATAAAATATTTATTTCTCGATTTATTTCGAGATTTATTTATAATTAAAAAAATCGAAATTTTAACAAATCCTCTTTTGATACTTTGGAAATCGTTTAACTTCATTTTTTATAATGTCATGTGATGCGTGGGTGTATGAGTGTGTGTGTGGGCATGCGTGCACGTAGTGAAATATTTCATTTCAATATCAAAACAACAGAACAACAACGTACGCGTACGGTAATACAGAACGTTGCTGTATTTGTCAGCAATCAAATTAGATGTGATTAAATTTTAAGCAATATTGATTTAGCGGATGCCAAGATATTCGAATGTTCTCAAAATTACGTATTAGGTAAGATACTCGGTAAAAAAAAATATATAAATAAATTCTAAATTTTAAATTATGAATAAGGCCTGAGATAAAACCTCATCAATTTTTTTCTAAATCGACAGGAAAAAATCTCGAGGAAAAAATGTTACTAAAAAAAATGTGGAAATAAATACTTTTTCGTCGATTGACAGTAAAATACTAGTTTTTTCGTCTATTGACAGTAAAATACTAATTTTGCTGATAAAATATGTCAATCAGCAAAGTGTTCACTTTCCTGCCTAGGCAGGGAAAATGATTGGTCATCATGGCAAGTGATTATTTGACACTTTTTGGCAAGTAACATTTAATTAAAAAGCAATAATTACAGAACATTTCCAATAAAAATTAATTACATTTTTAATTATTTTTAACATTAACAGTAAACCAATAGTATACCCTCGAGTATACCCTTGGGAGTGTATAAAAAAACGTATTCAAAAGTGGCTATGTGGGGATTAACGACGATTTACACACTTTTACGGAGTAGACTGTTCAATGCTTTGCTAAATGAAAACCAATATTTTAACCGAATTTAACTTCGAATTTAACATTTTATTAAATTTAGGCAAAGTTGCCAAAACGGTTTTTAGGTTTCAGCTCGGGTTTCAGCGAGGGTTTCAGTTACCTACTTACTGCTTTATTACAGAAGAGATAGTGTTTTTTGTGCAAAACAGTAAGTAACTACCTAAATAAGAGAAAATAACAATTTTATAAATTTTGACATTTTATTAAGTACCTACTCATACAAAAGGCGTATGGTCATATTCGGGTCATATATTATGAGTATTTTTACGGGGTAATTCAAAATATTAATTAAAAACTTGCAATTTTCATTAAACCGGTAAGTACGAGGATAGGTATCTATTATTTGGCTTTTCTCGGGCTTTTCCTTGAATCATAATTCTCACAATAATTGTTAAAAGTGAACGGGTTTATAGAAGGCGACACCTGAGGCGACTTTTTTATTGTAAATAATGTAAGTAATGTAAGTACATAAATATATTCCCTCGAATTTTTGACAAATTAATAAACACAATACATTATTAAGCATCAAGCACTTAAGTCTCGACTTAAGTATACGCAAAATAACTGTTCAATTTTGAATTCATTTATTACGTTGTATGAGGTTTTACGAGTAATTTTGAGATTTTTCTCTCACAAACACGTTTTAATCAAAATATTTTCAAACTCGTTTTCAAAACTCTTCTCGAAACTTAATGCAATATCGAGTGCAATATGCATAACACGAGTCATAGATACATGTATGGAATACGGGGAGTTGCATTACAACTAATAGATTCATATTTATATAACAGAATGCAATATGGTCGGCAATATGTAATAGATAGATGAATTTGGGGAGCTAATAAAATCAAACATGATTTAGATGCTCAACCGTGTCCAACTTTCATTTTTGAAAGAACTGCTTAGGGGCGGCGCGTTTGGGACCTAGGTTAGGTATAATAATAAATATTTTTGAATCTGTTGGCGTTATTAAAAGTTTAACTTTAAAATGATTTATCTTTAGTAACCAACATTACCACCCTCGTTACCACCATAATGTATGCTGACGATACTTCATGAATTTTCAGCGAACACAATGAAGAAAACGAGGAGAAAGTCGGAAGAAAATCTAAAAAAAAAATTGTTCTTGATCGAGGGGTGCGCAAACTTTAAATATGGTGTACACTCCATCTTTAAATACATTTTAAATATTATTAAATATTTATTAAATTTTTTAAATATGTACTTTTAAATATTAATTACTTTTTATTTAATACCGAGTTTAATACTTTAAATACTTACTTATTTAATATAGTTAAATACTTACTAAATACCTTTAAATACTTATTAAACACCTTTAAATACTTATTAATACCTTTAAATACTTATTAATGGCTTTTTAATACATATTAAATACATTTAAATACTTATTAAATACTTTTTAAATAAGTTTCATTATTTTGCATTGGAATGTCTTCCGAAATGACATTTTTTTTAAATATCTTTAAATACCTTTAAATATCTTTAAATACCTTTAAATATCTTTAAATACCTTTAAATATCTTTAAATATCGTTAAATACCTTTAAATATCTTTAAATATCTTTAAATACCTTTAAATATCTTTAAATACCTTGAAACATTAATATTTTTAAATACCTTTTAAATGTTTAAATAATTAATTATGGTGTACACATGTTTTGACATTTGCTCACCCCTCGTTCTTGATACCTACATTAGATTATTTAGAAATTTATTTTCATTCACTAAATCTTAAATTATTAAATAAAGAAAAAATTCAAAAAATCAATTTTTCATATCAAAAAAACTAATAATGAAATAATAATTACTAATGATAGTACCACTTTAAAATCAATTACCAACACTTCGTCTCTAGGCGTTAAAATTGATTCAAGACTTGATTGACCACACATAGACATAAAAACATGGCTCGATATTCCTACGCGCTTAAAATAATAGCACAAAATATACCATGCATGTCGAGATGCATGTATATAATCGCAAATAATATACGGTATTATTTTCAGGCTTGTTCCGTGAAATTCGTTTTATATGGTTTTTATACGTTTTTGTATAGTACTCGATATTCTTATTATGCCCTTAAAATTTCATGTTATTAACTGTTTCCGTTTTCGAAATATAAGAGATTGAAATTTGTAATAGTCACAAAACAGTGCGTCTGCTCGTGACGTCACTATACGCAACTTGCCGCTGCTAGACCCGGAGATCTACAGCCGTTCCGATAAAACGTGCTTTGTTGTTTCATTGTTTGTTGTGTTTTTAATATTTTGGTAAAATGTATTCAATTGAAGTTGGATTTAGTAAAGCTGATTCTGGTAATCTACCCTGAAGTTGACATGTTTATGATTATGGACTATTTTAATAAAAATATTTCAGACGGAAGACATATCGCGTGGTTTGAAGTTAGAAAACGATATTTTAAAAATATTGTCGGAAGATATGTCAACAAAATTTTTAAAGGCTGGAATATTTCTGTATAAAGATTTTCCACTTATAGCGGCATCACCGGATGCTATAAATGCTCCGGAAAAATTATTTATTTGTTTGCCAAGCGACCAAAAGCTAAGAAGAGCATGGCAACGTGCAATGCGGAGATCTGAATCATTTTAGAGTACGCATTTGAATATTAAAATGAATTTATCTCGAAAACGATGCCTCCGATCCAAGTTGCACAAGAGGGCATTTCCTTTGTGAAAAACTCTTACAATTCATAATTTGAAGTAAAAAAAAAACAAAATTTACAAATAAAAAAGTTGCGGTAATTTTTACCTACCACCCCTACAGCTTGACCCACCCTTGGTAAAAATTTTGAGATGACATTTACCTCATTTTGTTAGGCTTAGAAAGTTTAGTGGATGTGCAAAATTTCATTACTTTAACTTGAACAGTTTCGGAGATAATAAATAAAAACCGTCTTCAGGGGCCCACATTTAGGGGCCTGTAGCTCCCTTAGGAAGCATTTTGGTATAGAGGTAAGTTGGATCCAATCAATTTATTTTGACCTCGGGAATATGTGGTTTCTTTTTGTGCACTTATTTCTGGGACACCCTATAACTGAACACTACAATTTAAAAGTAAATGAATTTTGATAACGAAATCAAAATTCATTTACCTTTAACTTGTTGTAGTGTCCATTTTAATTTTAGTACATATAAAAGCCCTTTTATTTAAAAATATTTTTAATATAGATACAAAAAAGTTTTTTAGAAGTTACATTTACTTGTTGACTATATTGAAAAACATTTTAAAAACTGACTAGGTACCCTAGTTTTTATTTATAAAAATGAAAGTACAAAAAAAACCTCTATAATTATTACAAAATGTAGTCTTATTCTCTAATTTACATAATTTTATGTCATAATTTAAACTAATGTAATCTTTGTTGTCGAAATATTTTTAACTTCTTGTGTCAATATTATATTTTTTATTAAGATTCCTTATATGTTTTTTGTTATTTTGTACTTGTATTTGTGCATTCTGGAACTATACAATACTTAATATTCTTTTTTTTTGCACTCATATTGAATTAAACAAGCAGTACGCAACACAAACAACGAAACAACACTCCGAAAACACCTGTAAAAACTAAAAAGCATGGAGTCGAGCGCGCTCGCCGGCCGGGTATGAGTATAGTGACGTAGCGCCTGGCCACGCCCCCACTCTCGCGCGGTGGAGATTTGTAATAATTTTTAAGGCATTAACGGCGGCGGTCCCAGTCGCTAACCTTATAAATTCCAACAGATGGAACTACATGTAGCTTTTGCCAATATAACCGTATTGACGTATTGTAATTTATCTACTATGAGATAGGTGGAGTGATGTGTTGTAATTTATCTACCCTTTGATAGATGGGGACATTATACTCACATCTTTTACATTATTATTACGCGCAATCATTCGTTTTTATAACTACATTCATACATATCTAATTTAATTACTAGTGACTTTTGTTCTGATAATATTTTTAGATTTGACAGCTTGTTTTATCTAGTTATAAATATTTATATTATTTTGCGATTTGGATATTTGTATATACATATTTATAATATTTATTTGTGCCTTGGACAATTGTGTTTTTTTATGGGTAGTGTTGTAAATAATCTAACTGTTTGAGCATTATCATTTTTTTTGTTACTACGACCATATGAATAACATAACCTTAAATTTATAGTTTTTGCAACTTTATTTTCAATTTTAATTTTAATTTTTGTAGTTCTAGCTTGGATCCATCATACAATGTAAAAGCTCATTCAAATAATAGATATATAAAGTTTCAATATTGTAGATTATTAAAAATAGACTGCTAATTATAGGTTGGATTTCAAACCAACAAAAAGCATCTTATTTTATTAGATCAAGGTAATTAAAACTTTAATAATTATACACTGAATAAGATTTTAGTTGATAGTACAGGAACCCAGCAGAAATTTTATGATAAAAGCGACATAATATTCGAAAAACTTAGAAAATGCATAATTTTGAGGTTAGTTGTGACACCCCGAAACAGCTGTTTGTATACTTTTCTTGGCGTACCTGTGATACGGAAATTTTCCTGAGAAACAAAAAATCATTTTCCTTCGGATATATGTTTAAGATAGGAGTAATAAAACATAAAACAGAAAGACATTATTTAATAATATATTTATTATATTTAATAGAATGATTGCATTATTAAAAATAATAAGAAATGTTTTACAATCATCAAACTAGTGGTAGGTAGGTTCCTAACATTTTAATCTGAACAACTTGCTGTAGAAACCAGTTTCAATTTGGGTACTTCCTTTTCTAATACAGCTGAAATACACACATTTTACTTTTTCCCACTTTTGCCAAACTAGCTAATTTCCAGTTTTCAGTAATATACTATAGATTATAGATGTTAATTAAGATTTTTCCCTTTGTTGGTGCAGCCATGTTTAGGTGGTATGAACTTCGGCACTTAAAAGTTTCACGTTCGTTTATTGCCATATCGTTGTCTACAACTCGTAAATGTCAATTCCTTTTCAATTTTACTCATCTTTTTAAATAATACTAATAATAAATAACACATTTCCAATGTTCATAGTCGTTAACACATTTTCTTCTGTCAGCTGTCACTACTTAAGTTGTCATTCACGTGCGCTTAAATGCGCAGCCTCAAAATTCGGCAACATGAAAATATTCCAAGCGTTAACCCTTTACGAGATTCTATTGGTGGTGCCTCATAAATGTACTTCAGGCACCAATAGGAATGTATAAGGTACGGAAAGCAAAATGCAAACGAAAATGGTTGGGAATGCCCCTTTATAACAAACTACTGCGGCGGTTTATATTCATCCTGAAATTGATTTCAATATTTTTATACGACCTTTCAAATAAATTAAAAGATTGACAGAATATTCAATTTATAATTTTGATTTTGCTGCCATCTACGAGACAGTAGCCAAAGTTCTATATGTCATTCTTTAGTATAATTTCGAACCAAAAAACTTATTTTCTGCATTATATAACGTATTTATTTTCAGTGATATTGGTTTAGTAGTTCGACATTTTTTCAATAATTACTTAATAAAAAATCAAAATTTAAACATGTATGTGTTTAATATAGCGTAGCGGATTGGACCAGTACTATTTTATTGAGATCACGACTTTTTTAATTATTTCAAAATTAGGTTAAAAGTTTACGAAGTTTAACAGCTTGGTAAGAAAAGAATCGTCATTTTCTCGAGTTTTTTAATAGTCCAGTACTATTCTACCGAGTTTTTTTTAAAAGCCAGTCAAAAAATATTTTGAATCGGTTCAGGGATGCGGCAGAAATTGTCGAACTACGAAGTGCTTATTTTAGGCAAATCTAACCTATTTTTCCGCCCACCTTAAACGTGCGAATAAAATTCTGATTTTTTGTAGATCCATTATTTTTCACTTTTACTTTCGATTTATGAAATAAAAAAAAAATGCGTGCGAATAAAATTCTGATTTTTTGTAGATCCATTATTTTTCACTTTTACTTTCGATTTATGAAATAAAAAAAAAATGCTGAACAAGCCTAAGAATATTTATATATTACAAAAAAGGTGTATCAATATACCAAAATATGCATAGGTATATTCAAAATAATGTACCATTTTCTGTAATTAAAATCTATAATAAAATACCCATAAGTGTAAGAAATCTTCCA
The DNA here is from genome assembly GCA_963680705.1 of Rhagium mordax. NCBI lineage: Eukaryota > Metazoa > Arthropoda > Insecta > Coleoptera > Cerambycidae > Rhagium > Rhagium mordax. The sequence continues at coordinate 53,168,370 of OY796656.1, read as the reverse complement.
TATACCTAAAAAACTAAAAAAGAAATTAACAAATATTCTTATGGAAAAAGCTCGGGAAAAAGCTTATTATACACTCTCGTATACACTAGACGAATTCTTAAACGATAACAACAATATCTAACTACTCGTCTAAGTACCTAAAGTCGACTTCAGAATTGTACCGCAAATAAAAAATTACCGACAAAGGAACACGTGCGGCGTCTTTGCGAACATTAAAGAGGCCGCCTTTCTGCTTTGTAAATGCGGCACTTTTTCCCTGCGTTACAAAAATGAAATGAACTATACCTACTATTTTTTTATAGTAATTAATTTTAGGGATATTTTTAACCATTTTTAACTATAACTTTTTATATGATATATTTTTAAACTAAGTACTTTTTAATGTGTAGTGTGTGTTCTATTTTTTTTATATGTATAAAATATCCTCGAAAATATCTAATGTCTTAGATCTTTATATTTGTATTCTTTACTGTCATGTTCAACACAATATGGGTATTTTAAAGTGAACTATAAAGTGTATCTAACATATTCGTAATGTTTGAATAAAAATTCCGACACCTCACATCATATATTGGGGATACTTACCTCGGAGCATACTATACCGGGTGGCCACGAGTCAATGTACGCCCCCAATTTTTTTATGGTTTTTGAATTTAAAAATTTCGTTTTTGGCTCGGTTTTTGGTACCTATACGTGAATAAGACAAAAGTGAGCTATTTTTAGACTAACAGGAACAAAAATATCACTTTCGGTTGAACCGGAAGTGACATCAACTTTTTTTTCTTAAATGGAATGACCGTGTGTTTTTTTTTAAATTCAAAAACAACCAAAAAATTGGGGTTGTACATTGACTCATGGCCACCCCGTATACCAGTATGTAACTTTTGATGTAACTCTATAGAATGTCCGTTGACTTAGCCCCGCCATTTTGAAAATAAAAAATGAAAGTTGTGCAGCATTGTGCTCGAGATTGTGCTCGGAATTGTGCTCGTCTGCAATGTGCCGCATTCGTAAATTCGTTATCACCAATTTTTTTATAGGTAAAAAAATCGGGTGAAATCAAATTTTAAAATTTGTTTTCACCTGTAAATAAATTTGGTGATAACGAATTTTGTGAAGCGGCACATTGCAACACAACACTAAGTATCGCAATTCAGCCGATAATTCAGCACAACTTTCATTTTTTTATGTTTCCAAAATGTCGAGGCTAAGTTAACGAACATCTCTATAGATGAGGAAGACTTAAGATATTAATTGATTGATATTGAAAATCTTGTTAATTTTTTTTTTTTTGCATATTCTTACACCATTAACCTTTTAATGCCCTGAAAATTTCAGAATGATAGCTCTTTTCCGAGCTCTTTTCATAGCTGAGATCGAGGCTGAGATATATTTAAAGCTTTTAGGCATCAGCTTGAGTGTGGTGTAACGTCATTACACGATTATTTAGACATGCTGTCAGTATCGCTTCTCAGTTTTGGCTTTTTGAGAGTTTTGTTTATGTCTGAGTGCTCTGGATTGATTGTTTTGTGGTGTTGCATTTGAATGTATTTAGCTAAAATGTCTCTACAACGGATTTAACGTTGAAATAAAACTTTTTAATAAGATTTTTTTCATATCTACTATTTCAAGCGAGATTTCGAAATAATAAACAGAAAAAAATTGCTGATCGGGCCTATTAGATACACCGAGAGATCAAATTATAGAATAAGGGGAAAGAAGAACAATAATTTTTGTTAGATCACCAACCTCGTCACCAACTTTTCGATTACCTAGTTGAGAGCTCGTTATATAGAAATTTTAATAATGACAATTTTTGGGGGATAAGGTTAGAACGGGTCAGAAAAAAATTAATTAAACTTAATACCTAGCTACCTACTTCTATTGCTGGTTGTAATATTATCCCTGTAATATGGTGTTAATTTGAGAAGCTTGCTACCTCGTAAAGGAAATTGATATTACGAGGGGTCAACCAACCACTTATATTCGAATCATGTACTACACGTAGGTATCTAAGTATTACGAAAGTATATGATTCTATGTGGGGCCGTGTCTCGGGCCGTGTGCTGCATGCTGCACAACAATACAGCAAAGTGCAAAGTACTGCCGGATCCTGCAAAATGTAGTTAGAGGAGTCCAAGAGATTTATGACCTTCAGGAATTTTTAATAACAAAATTTTTATAATGTAAACGAGAATGTAAGTTCCCAGTAAGCTCCATCAAGTCGTACTCACAGTACTTGGCTGAAGAAGTCACGTAACAGAAAGATCTCGAGAAAGATCATTTAAAACTATACAAAAGCGAATTTTTTCTTACGCCTGTTAAATTTGAATTTGAAACAGTAGTTTAACGTGCTTACCTTAATTTTTAAGGTAAACAATGTAGGTAATGAAGTAAACATATCAAATTGACATTTTATACCGATTTTAACTTGACTTTGAAGAAGGACTTGGTACCTACCTAATTATTATTACCCTTTTTGATTTCATATACCTACAAACTGACTAATTAATTTCTCCGTCTGTTTGTATAAAATTTTCTCGAAAATTTTGGAAATATATTTTTTATAGTTTCACGACAAAAACTGGGACAAAAATTTAATTCATGTCAATGAAGACCACTATTTAAGCACCAAAAGTAATGCAACTAAGTTCGGTGACAACTTGTGCAACCACGACTTCAACAACTATAAAAAATCAATATCAAAATGGCATAAGCAGATACGTCGTACACCTCATCCACGTGCTGAAATAAACAGGTGGGCCATAGAACATGAAGAATAATAACTTGATTTGGACCTAGACAAGTAGCATCGCTTAGGTAGGTACGTTTCAAAGACGAAGTCAGAATATCGAGGGGAATATATTTGACCCCTGACAGCCTTCTTAGGCGAATTTAATGAGAACCTGGCAACTGGCAACAATGAAGACTCTCCATGTTTAACAGGAAGGATTCTGATATGTTCTGGTGCGGAATTATTCATGGCCACCGGACACCACACCTTCCACTTACAGGTACCTATATTGACTGCAATAACATATCATTACACCACCCCTCGCACTATCCTAATGCCTGTAGTATAATCTTTATTTACATGTTAGATATTATGGTAGATTTATCTACCTACAGGACAATAATGTCAGATTTCATCGTGTCCGAGGGACGGATGGATATGAAATTACCTCCAAGAGGCCAGTATTGAATGGTTGAAGTGAGTAGCTGATTCACCGAACGTGAAACCTATTGTATTGAACAGCCTGAGACCAACTGAAAAGGGCAATATGGCGTCGAATAACTCTCCGAACAATATTGGAGGAACTAAGCAGCAGCAATTGAAGAGTGGAATCGCGAGTGGAACAGTTTGAATCAACAACTCCTGTATGGTCGACTTCAGATTTGTAAGACACATAAAAAAACCGGCGGCTTGTTTGATGCCCATAAAAACTTCAAACAAGCCGGCTCTTTTTATGTGCTGTATAGATATGACACAGACTTTATCTCCCCATCGACAGTACACCACATTTTAAAAATTTCTTATAATACTCTGATACCTATTTCATTTACAATAATTAATTTGTCAAATACAAAGAACTAATTTCGTAAATATAGGATGGTTATATTGATGTACTTACTTATGTATATTCCCAAAAGTTAACCCCATGAAATATTACTATTGCAGGCATTTCCTAGTTTTAAGTGGAAAGTTGGGCGGGAGTAAGGTCTTGTAAGTATAATAATTGAAAGCCTCGTTGAAAGTTCTTACTTTTCGTAATCTACATCATCTGAAACGAGTGAAACGCGAAAATTCGAGGAAATCGCAAGGTGGTTGTTTCGATTGCCTACATTATTTTCCTTTAGCTAAAGTGTGGAAAGTAAAAAACAGGCTGGCACGAGGGCTGGTCAAAGTGAAACCAAGACATATTCAAATTTGCAATAGATTTCAGAATTTTTTGCGGTGGCATCTATTATTATTTGTAATGATAGCGGCATAACCTGCTAACGGCACAGGAGAAAAATTTGAGCTGCTAGAGACGAGGGGCCAACCACTCGCTCAAAATATGTACACCACATTCAGTATTTTGAGATTCGTGGGATTCGATCGGATTCGAGGTATTCGATATCAAATGTTAAAGATTTGAGAGAATCGCTGGTATTCGAAAGATTCGACGGGATTCGAAAGATTCGACGGATTCGACGGTATTCGAAAGATTCGACGGGATTCCAGGGATTCGAAGGAATTCGAATGATTTGATGAGATTCGAAAGATTCGACGATAATAGAAAGACAAACAATTTCCTTGAAAAATTCAAAACGACAAATTTTTATAGGTATTCTCTTAATTGAGTCTTAAAGGGAAGTGAACACATGTATGTAAATTTTAAATATCTCTAGTTTAGCCGAATATGATGCTCCTTTTCTAAGAAATTTATTATTTCGTTAAAAAATTTATTTTCCAATTTTTTTTTAAACTTACACAATAAATTTTATTCTGTACACAGTTTAGTCCACCAGGGTCATTGTGGGTCGCTCTCGGTACCTGTCGTGCAGGTCGCTATCTGTCACAAATGACATTAACAATACAAGAATTTAGATAGTGCCCTATACCCCAAAAATGAAAAAGATACATCTACCGACACGTGTTTCGGAGTTATTGCTCCTCATCAGCGTAACGTAGCTAATAATGGATCTGTCTGACGGGTAGTAGCACTGACCACCAGAGGGATATACTTATATCTCACTACGTCTGTATTGCTTAATCTGTCTTAGGTGTCTTTTCCATTACCTATATACCTATGGCTACCGACGAGAACAAAAAAAGTTCTAAACCGGTCTATGGAAACCGGTCTATGTCTAGTTAGGAATTGATAAATCGCCTTAGCTACCAAGCAGGATTTACAGGTGTAATGCAATGCAGGTCGGGGCATATGCCCGCTGAGTAGTTGTTTCCTGTAAATTTTGTTTCTACTTACACGCATTTTTTACTTTTCATAGTCAATGAAGAAAATATAAAAAATCCCTCGAAAAATCCTCCATTTTGAATTTTTCAAGAAATTTATTTTCCGACCATGACTTGTTTCTTTGATGTTCAATTGTTTGTTTCTTAGCGGCATCCGATTTCTCCTCGGATTTCTCGGAAAAAAACTACGTCAGACAGGCCTGTAAACGATAATTTTATCTGAAAAATTCTCGGAGAAATTCGAGGAAAAATTACTACTACCTAGAAATTAGAAAATCGAGCGTATAACGCACTAACTGGGACCCTGTACAGGATGTCCCAAATTGCTTGATTTTGGCTGGTTTTCATGTCTATAAAGTTAGCAGAGCAAAGTGAGCAGGCATGAACGAAAATAGGTGGAAAATTAAAGGCTCTTTAAAGGCTAATTAAGTGCCGTAGTCCGAAATTTTAGGCTCCCAATGGTTTTGAGAAATTAGGTGTTCTGCTAACTTTATCATAACTTAGCAGAGCAATATTGAGTAAATGGGTTCCTTCGACAGATATTGCAAAAATAACACTGTACCAATTAAAGGCAAATTAAATGCTCCGATTTTATCCGTTAATTAATAATTTATTGTAAAATTATTAAAAAGTGAGCAGGCATGAACGAAAATAGGTGGACAATTAAAGGCTCTTTAAATGTTCATTAAGTACCGTAGTCCGAAATTTTAGGCTCCCAATGGTTTTGAGAAATTAGGTGTTCTGCTAATTTATTTATTGAGTAAATGGGTTCCTTCGACAGATATTGCAAAAATAACACTGTACCAATTAAAGGCTAATTAAATGCTCCGATTTTATCCGTTAATTAATAATTTATTGTAAAAATACTTATTAAAATGTGAGCAGGCATGAACGAAAATAGGTGGACAATTAAAGGCTCTTTAAAGGTTAATTAAGTACCGTAGGCCGAAATTTTAGGCTCCCAATGGTTTTGAGAAATTAGGTATTCTGCTAACTTATTTATTGAGTAAATGGGTTCCTTCGACAGATATTGCAAAAATAACACTGTACCAATTAAAGGCTAATTAAATGCTCCGATTTTATCCGTTAATTAATAATTTATTGTAAAATTATTAAAAAGTGAGCAGGCATGAACGAAAATAGGTGGACAGTTAAAGGCTCTTTAAATGTTCATTAAGTACCGTAGTCCGAAATTTTAGGCTCCCAATGGTTTTGAGAAATTAGGTGTTCTGCTAATTTATTTATTGAGTAAATGGGTTCCTTCGACAGATATTGCAAAAATAACACTGTACCAATTAAAGGCTAATTAAATGCTCCGATTTTATCCGTTAATTAATAATTTATTGTAAAATTATTAAAAAGTGAGCAGGCATGAACGAAAATAGGTGGACAATTAAAGGCTCTTTAAATGTTAATTAAGTACCGTAGTCCGAAATTTTAGGCTCCCAATGGTTTTGAGAAATTAGGTGTTCTGCTAACTTATTTATTGAGTAAATGGGTTCCTTCGACAGATATTGCAAAAATAACACTGTACCAATTAAAGGCTAATTAAATGCTCCGATTTTATCCGTTAATTAATAATATATTGTAAAAATACTTATTAAAAAGTGAGCAGGCATGAACGAAAATAGGTGGACAATTAAAGGCTCTTTAAAGGTTAATTAAGTACCGTAGTCCGAAATTTTAGGCTCCCAATGGTTTTGAGAAATTAAGTGTTCTGCTAACTTATTTATTGAGTAAATGGGTTCCTTCGACAGATATTGCAAAAATAACACTGTACCAATTAAAGGCTAATTAAATGCTCCGATTTTATCCGTTAATTAATAATATATTGTAAAAATACTTATTAAAAAGTGAGCAGGCATGAACGAAAATAGGTGGACAATTAAAGGCTCTTTAAAGGTTAATTAAGTACCGTAGTCCGAAATTTTAGGCTCCCAATGTTTTTGAGAAATTAGATGTTCTGCTAACTTATTTATTGAGTAAATGGGTTCCTTCGACAGATATTGCAAAAATAACACTGTACCAATTAAAGGCTAATTAAATGCTCCGATTTTATCCGTTAATTAATAATTTATTGTAAAATTAATTATTAAAAAGTGAGCAGGCATGAACGAAAATAGGTGGACAATTAAAGGCTCTTTAAAGGTTAATTAAGTACCGTAGTCCGAAATTTTAGGCTCCCAATGGTTTTGAGAAATTAAGTGTTCTGCTAACTTATTTATTGAGTAAATGGGTTCCTTCGACAGATATTGCAAAAATAACACTGTACCAATTAAAGGCTAATTAAATGCTCCGATTTTATCCGTTAATTAATAATATATTTTAAAAATACTTATTAAAAAGTGAGCAGGCATGAACGAAAATAGGTGGACAATTAAAGGCTCTTTAAAGGTTAATTAAGTACCGTAGTCCGAAATTTTAGGCTCCCAATGGTTTTGAGAAATTAGGTGTTCTGCTAACTTATTTATTGAGTAAATGGGTTCGTTCCTTCGACAGATATTGCAAAAATAACACTGTACCAATTAAAGGCTAATTAAATGCTCCGATTTTATCCGTTAATTAATAATATATTTTAAAAATACTTATTAAAAAGTGAGCAGGCATGAACGAAAATAGGTGGACAATTAAAGGCTCTTTAAAGGTTAATTAAGTACCGTAGTCCGAAATTTTAGGCTCCCAATGGTTTTGAGAAATTAGGTGTTCTGCTAACTTATTTATTGAGTAAATGGGTTCGTTCCTTCGACAGATATTGCAAAAATAACACTGTACCAATTAAAGGCTAATTAAATGCTCCGATTTTATCCGTTAATTAATAATATATTTTAAAAATACTTATTAAAAAGTGAGCAGGCATGAACGAAAATAGGTGGACAATTAAAGGCTCTTTAAAGGTTAATTAAGTACCGTAGTCCGAAATTTTAGGCTCCCAATGGTTTTGAGAAATTAGGTGTTCTGCTAACTTATTTATTGAGTAAATGGGTTCGTTCCTTCGACAGATATTGCAAAAATAACACTGTACCAATTAAAGGCTAATTAAATGCTCCGATTTTACCCGTTAATTAATAATTTATTGTAAAAATAATTAATGAAAACATTTTTTGAGTTCCGGTTCGCTTCACTTATTCAGAAATGAAATTCACTAAAATTTATATTTTTCAATAAAAATAAAAATATACGACCATGAGCAATTTTCATCCTGTTACGCATTATGCGCGCATCATTGCTTCAAATACGGCTCCTACACCACTTTTAATGCTCAAATAATTAAAGGCTCGATAAATGCCAATTAAGTGCTTCGAAAATCTGCACTAATTAATAAGCATTTCCGAAAAATATTTTTTTTATGCCCAGCGCTCGGATAACTTGACGTTTTTCCAGCAGAACAACTTCCATATTTTCAAACGACATTCATGTAATGCAAGGCAATTTTTGGACGTTATTAATTTAAAGTCTCGATAAATTCTAACTAAGTGAGGTCAATAGATCGCCGAGAAAGGGCGCTATTTGTACTTTCAATGAAACTAAGAATTTATAAATGAACGAAATATGCGGCAATTTTAAATTCAATTAGACCAAAAAAAAGTTATACAAGATTAGGTAATATTTGACAGTCTTCTAGCCAGGTTGATGTAGTAGATATTTAGGTATTTTATCATTCTTGTAATATTCTTAGTTGTTAGCATAATTTCTGTTATCAGCATGAAAAATATTCTTCAGAAAAATTAGAAAATATTTTATTAACTAAAATATTGTAATCATTGTTTATGTTGTGGTTCTCCAGTCACTGCATAAATTTTATTGTAAAGAAAAAGCTTACATTATTACAATTTTATATTCGAAAAAAATATTTTTTGGAAATGCGTTATTTAGTGCAGATTTTCGCAGCACTTAATTAGTCGAGCCTTTAATTAATAACGTCCAAAAAGTGTCTTACAAGAATATCATTGAAAATAAGGAAGATACCATGACCATGCTGGATGAAAGTCAATCTAGTGGAGCGCTGGGTATATGCTTATTAATTAGTGCAGATTTTCGCAACACTTAATTAGCATTTATCGAGCCTTTAATTATTTGAGCATTAAAAGTGGTGTATGAGCCGTATTTGAAGCAATGATACGCGCATAATGCGTAACAAGATGAAAATCGCTCATGGTCGTATATTTTTATTTTTATTGAAAAATATAAATTTTAGTGAATTTCATTTCTGAATAAGTGAAGCGAACCGGAATGTTTTCATTAATTATTTTTACAATAAATTATTAATTAACGGATAAAATCGGAGCATTTAATTAACCTTTAATTGGTACAATGTTATTTTTGCAATATCTGTCGAAGGAACAACACATTTTACTCAATAAATAAGTTAGCAGAACACCTAATTTCTGAAAACCATTGGGAGTCTAAAATTTCGGACTACGGCACTTAATTAACCTTTAAAGAGCCTTTAATTGTCCACCTATTTTCGTTCATGCCTGCTCACTTTTTAATAATTATTTTTACAATAAATTATTAATTAACGGATAAAATCGGAGCATTTAATTAGCCTTTAATTGGTACAGTGTTATTTTTGCAATATCTGTCGAAGGAACCCATTTTACACAATAAATAAGTTAGCAGAACACCTAATTTCTCAAAACCATTGGGAGCCTAAAATTTCAAGCTACGGCAATTAATTAACCTTTAAAGAGCCTTTAATTGTCCACCTATTTTCGTTCATGCCTACTCACTTTTTAATAATTATTTTTACAATAAATTATTAATTAACGGATAAAATCGGAGCATTTAATTAGCCTTTAATTGGTACAGTGTTATTTTTGCAATATCTGTCGAAGGAACCCATTTTACTCAATAAATAAGTTAGCAGAACACCTAATTTCTCAAAACCATTGGGAGCCTAAAATTTCAAGCTACGGCAATTAATTAACCTTTAAAGAGCCTTTAATTGTCCACCTATTTTCGTTCATGCCTGCTCACTTTTTAATAATTATTTTTACAATAAATTATTAATTAACGGATAAAATCGGAGCATTTAATTAGCCTTTAATTGGTACAGTGTTATTTTTGCAATATCTGTCGAAGGAACCCATTTTACTCAATAAATAAGTTAGCAGAACACCTAATTTCTCAAAACCATTGGGAGCCTAAAATTTCAAGCTACGGCAATTAATTAACCTTTAAAGAGCCTTTAATTGTCCACCTATTTTCGTTCATGCCTGCTCACTTTTTAATAATTATTTTTACAATAAATTATTAATTAACGGATAAAATCGGAGCATTTAATTAGCCTTTAATTGGTACAGTGTTATTTTTGCAATATCTGTCGAAGGAACCCATTTACTCAATATTGCTCTGCTAAGTTATGATAAAGTTAGCAGAACACCTAATTTCTCAAAACCATTGGGAGCCTAAAATTTCGGACTACGGCACTTAATTAGCCTTTAAAGAGCCTTTAATTTTCCACCTATTTTCGTTCATGCCTGCTCACTTTGCTCTGCTAACTTTATAGACATCTGGTTTTCCTAGTTCCAGACCAGGTAGAGAAAAACTGACATATTATTATGAGTCTAGAGCTCGATTTTTGTGAAACGCCGATTGATGAAAATCACATTTCGATATCTCTAACCATTTCCGAGATATCGGCAAAAATTGACATTTTACAGATTCCGAAAAACTGTCATCTTCTTTATTTGTGGATATTTTTTCAAACGGTAAAAACTTTCTACAGGCACTTGACGTAGAATAAGATGCATTTGTCAAAAAAAATATATCGCTTTTCGATTGTTTGATATCAAAGCTAACTTTGTTATTTCAAATGGAAACCATAGTTGGCTTTGACTTTAGAAAATATGGAAAAAAATAAGCTTTTCAAAAATATATATGCCAAGATATGTCTAGTCATCCTTGCTGCCAATGTAACACATTTCTATTTAAAAATGACATTTTTTAACATTAAAAAAAGTTTTTCGGAATCCGTAAAATGTCAATTTTTGCCGATATCTCGGAAGCGGTTAGAGATATCGAAATGTGGTTTTCACCAATCGGCGTGTCACAAAAATCGAGCTCTAGACTCATATGTCAGTTTTTCTCTACCTGGTCTGGAAATAGGAAAACCAGCCAAAATCAAGCAATCTGGGACACCCTGTACATAAACTGATTAGTAAATGCTCTTTAAATCATTCTAACTGCAATTAATTTAGTTCATTTACTTATCTTTATATAATTTTATACTTAATAATAAAATTTTATCACATTTTATTCATGTTGGTATAAAACTCGGTATAAAATAGACGTTTCGAATTTTATTTAAATTCTTCTTCAGAGCTAATAAATTAACTCGTAAATTAAGTCTTGCGTGATAACCATTACAGTTAGTCGCCATATTATAAAAATGGTGATCAAGCATTGCAATAGAAAATATTTATTATCTCACTTGTTTTTCAATAAATTTTGAAAATTTAAAAAAGAAAATAACCACATAATACCATAGCATATGACGACATTTTTATTCATTTTTGAAAAGAACCGTTAACATACTTTATATTGAAAAATATTTAGACATTAGCTCTCCCTTAGCGATTTGATTTCCCTCAATTTGCTTGAAAATTAAAAATAATTTTGAAAAATATCTCAGATGAAATTTGTAGAGAAAACAATTCAGAATAATGCAGTTTTTTCAGATTTGTGTTTGTTCAAAAATTAACGGAGAATGAATTTTTAAAGATAAAGAGCGCGCGAGTTTTACTTTATACAAAAAATTCGCAGTAATCGACAGGGATTCGAGGTATTCGAAAGATTCGCAGTATTCGAGGTATTCGAAAGACTCGCAGTAATTGGCAGGGATTCGAGGATTCGATAGGTAATCGAGATATTTGACAAGATTCGAAGGATTCGAAGGGATTCGAGGTATTCGACAAAAATTGTACACCAGATTGTCACTAGTGAATTACCCCTCGGCTAGAGATGTTTACGAGGGGTGCGCAAATCTTTAAATATGGTGTACGTCCGTCTTAAATACATTTTAAATCTTATTAAATATTATTAAATTAACCCGTTTAAAACTGGGAAATAACCTCTACGCCTTTGATGTAATGTCAGAGGATCAGTTAGAGGGTGTTTTTTGACAACTAATAGGAATTAAATTAATACAAAAATACTGCGCTGACGTTTCGGAAACTATATCCGTTTCCTTTTTCAAAGTTTAAGCTTTAGATTTTTATGTAACGTGTAGAATAACACGGCATAAAATAAAAATTGTTTATATCATTTCCATAGATACCGAGGATAGATACTTACCATAGAAATGTTGAAAAATATACTAAATAGTATTAATTTTATTGAGTTCTTCTCTCAACATTGGTAACCAAGTTGAACAAAATTGTCAGCGCAGTATTTTTGTATTAATTTAATTCCTATTAGTAGTCAAAAAACACCCTCTAACTGATCCTCTGACATTACGTCAAAGGCGTAGAGGTTATTTCCCAGTTTTAAACTGGTTAATTTGAATATTTTTTAGATAAATCGAATTTTTTGGATAGGAATCTCGAGGAATGTGGTAATAAATCCCAAAAAAGAAAAGGAAAGAAATAATTTATGAAATGCCACAAATAACATTTAAACAATATTATTAAATATTTGTAAAAAAATTTAAATACTTTTAAATATTAATTACTTTTTATTCAATACTTTAAATACTTATTTAATATCGTCAAATACTTATTAAATACCCTCGTAAATACCTTTAAATACTTATTAATGGCCTTTCAATACTTATTAAATACGTTTAAATACTTATTAAATACTTTTTAAATAAGTTTCATTATTTTGGATTGGAATGTCTTCCGAAATGTCATTTTTGCTGTCGCCATGGAAACGAGCCTTTGTCGCCAAGTCGAAAACCGCCGAACGGAACGTAGCGATGACGACGGTGTACGGGCACCGCAATCGGCGTTAGATGTAAAACTTACAAATTTAAATACCTTTAAATATCTTTAAATACCTTTACCTAAGTATTTTTAAATACTTACCTTTAAATATTTTTAAATACCTTTAAATACCATTAAATACTTTTAAATATCTTTAAATATTTTTAAATATCTTTAAATACCTTTAAATATTAATACTTTTAAATACCTTTAAATCTATTTAAATACCTTTAAATATCTTTAAATACCTTTAAATATCTTTAAATATAATTTAATACTTTTAAATGCGTTTAAATGCCTTAATAATTAATTATGGTGTACACATATTTTGACATTTGCTCACCCCTCGGATGTTTAGTAGGAGCCAGAAGGGTAGGAGCTCGGGTAGAAGGACCCGTTATATTCTGCATCTGAGTTTTTTTCCCTCATTTTTACCCTCGTTTTTACCTCGATTTTTACCGAGATTTTTACCCATGCAGTTGGTCTAAAAATATTTCTTACTAATATCGAAACTATTGGTTTTGCCTCGGGTTTTGCCAAAAAAAAAGAAGTGGGGATCCAGCGGGACGATGTAGGGGGTCTAGGCGAGGGTCTAGGTATGTTATGTAAGTGGCGTCAACGACAAGGGTATAAGGTGACAAAGTAAAAATATAGCACTTCAATACCAAAATTAAACTCGCAATCAAATATGAAAATTCCCGTAAAACTTTCCAGGTAACTCTCTTTTTTGGCACTTAAAGTCTGGATTATTTATATTATAGGTAATAATTAACTGTAGTTAGGTAACTACTTACCGAGCTACTTACCTATTTCTAATTAAGTATATCAGCGTAAATATTAATAGGAAAGTGGTACCTATCTAAAGGCTCGTCTAAAGGTATTTCGCGAGGTATTTCGTGAATATAGGTTTAAAATCGAGCCACGCCATTGTCGTTACACTACCAGACTGCAATCATAATCACTACCTACCTAGGTATAATAATACTGCTATTTTTCTGAGATTTAAAAAAAAAAAAAATTATTTCGAGGTCGAACTATAACTACTTACTATACCAATTTTGGCCCTCTGAGACGTATAATCGATTTGCAATCTGAAATTGAATTCCTTACAGACCTTACAATCCAAGTCAAAATACCTATTATAACAATTATTGTTTTTGCCTCGGTTTTTGCAATAAACGGAAAAAATTTTAAACAAAAAAAAATCAGTAAACAAATTCCACGATGTACCTAGGTGGGTAGGTATGCATGCACCATGATACTAAATACTGTTTTAGTACCACATGGGTATGCACTATGCAGGCAATTTACTGTCATATTATTTGTACACTGATATTTCTCGGTATATGCATTCAAATGAAACTTCGATAGCAAACGGGAATTACCTACTTTTATCTACTGATTTACAAGTCTCTCATATAGTAAACAACGAGGGATAAAGTACCTACAACATTCAACACCCTTCTCTCCCCTCTGGTTCCACAGATATAGTTTGTCCACCACCTTAATGACTAATATAAAACAATTAAGTACTAAATAATGCATGACTAAAATTAACACTTAAGAATAATTCATTGATTTTATCTTTTGTATTTTGACTAGGTACCTATATTAGCACAACGGGGAATTCAAAAGTACCTCGAGGTACGTCTTTTATAGGATAGATTTTATTTTAAGTTTGACATTTCTATTTTAGATAAGATAAATGGACTACATACCTACATATACACATACAAATATTCTACATACCTAGTTTTAACTGTTTTTCCTTGTTGTAAACAAACAAAAAAATTATCCATGTAAATGGTTATATCAAGTCATAAAAGGCTCATTAGGCACTTATGGATTTTAATGTTTTTTATTTACCTGTTGCCAATGGTCGTCTAAAGAAGGTTGAGTGGAAAAATATCCAGTATCGTGAATTTCCTGTAGTTCTCTGAAGATATCGACGCTGGGAAGTATATCCATGTTTAGATTCACACAGGTCACTTATTAATATTATACACAAAAACACACAATTAACACATGAAGGATAACGAATCAATTCCAATAATTCATTGTGGTACACTTGATCACGTAGCCGGCATGTTTAACCTAACACTACATAAAATCATTAAATTGTGCTGTCAATTATTGACAATAACAACTAGGTAGGTATCTTAACGATGTATTTTAAATTGCTATACAGCTTACACTTGATTAAATTCCGACAAATACGGAATGAAGTATTTAGGTAAATCGAATTTCAAAAATATCAACATTCCCAGTTTTGATTAACAAGATGATTTCGTTTTTAGCATTTCAAATAGGTATTTAAATAAGACTGGGGTAATTTTAATGTTTATTGCTCGGAGCAACATATTACATAGTCTACGAAGAGCCTCACGGCACGACTGACTGATCCGTCAACGCTCGTTTCATTCCGCTGTAAATCTCTTACGATGCACTGCAACGTTCAAAAAGCTTCCACAATGGCGCCACTGATATGATAACTTCGATCGTATGCGCACAGATGTTGCGTTATGACCTACAATCATCCAAGTAAATAGTAACGTATTTTTAATACCTTAGGGCACTTTTGCGTTGCATTGAGTTAGTTTTGATGATGATGTGTCCGTTCCCAAAGTACGAGTTTGGGTCTTGGCAGGAATTTCTCTTGAAGAGAGGAATATGACTTTTATACATCAATATAAAAAAGTTATTTAGTAATTTCAATTTATACCTACCTAGTTAAACTCAATTACTGATATAAAATGTGGACATATACCTACCTACAACACGTAGTATAGGTACCTACCTACATAGTTTCAAAATAATTAAAAACTTTTTTGTTATCGATTTCTCAGGACAGTCGGTGCATGCTTAGAAATTCTTCAGGAAAAATTGCTGTAGAACCAGATTTTTTTACAGGTTTCTTAGAGAAAGAAAGTGGAAATCAAAAATTTACCCAATTGAACTGAATAAAAAAAAATAGACAAAAACTCCACAAAGGGTGCTTTTTCGGATTTCTTAAATTATCCATGTAATTCTGTAGCTCGAATTTGAAAAATCAACATAGGAAAGTTGTTCCTCATAAAATTTCCTTCAAGATATGCTATTCTAAGTACCTATTTAACATTTAAATTACAAGATGTGAAGTAGGTCGATGGAACCCATTCAATTCAAATCAAGGCCAAAAAAATAATCTCAAGAGCTTTGGCACCGTAAGAGCGAAACAGATTGCGATTAGGTTCGGTCTGTATACAGTGTACAGGATAGTTCCGTATATTTTCACACCTACCTTAGAACCTTATAGAGTCTTTTGTTTTGAGATAGAAAAAAAATGTAGAGAGTAGAGACCAAAGTTGTAGATTTTGGGTGTCAAATATCTTTTGCCGAAACAATATTAACCAAAAACATCGAAAATTAGAGAAGAAGACGCAACTTATGCTTTTTTAAATGGGACACCATGTATATTGCATATTTTGAAAGATCATTTTTATAGCTGATTCCAAAAATATACAATATATTGGCATTTGCTCGGGTTGCTTTTAAAACAGTATGCCCCGCTTTTTTGTGTAAAACAGTTCTCGTTCTCGTAGAATATCTATGTATGTAGGAATGCCATGAAAAAAACTGACAAAATATTTTGGATAATCTCTAATAGCTTGCCAAATAATTTTTTTTTTTTTTTCATGGCAACCTATGTTGCATGCTTACTTAATATTTCCAGAACGGATAGAGCAAATGACAACATATTACCTATATATTTTTGGAATCAGAGAAAAAATATCTTTCAAAATATGCAAAAATGTAAAGGGTGTTTCATTTAAAAACATAAGTTGTGTCTTTTTCTCTATTTTCTGATGCCATTTTGTTTACTTTTCTTCATTCTTCACCAATAGATAGTTCACAGTAAAATCTACAATTTTCATTTTTACACTTTTTTTCATATGTCTAAAAATAAAGGCTGTAGGTGTCACAATTTATGGAACTACCCTGTGTACGGGGTGTTCAACGTAACTTGCTACCCCCATAATTTCCTTATTTATAAGGTAATAAAAAAATTAAAAATTTCATCTTATTGCATTTTTCAAAATTGTGGCAATTCATTAATAATTTAAAAAACAATCATGACATGCCAAATAAGTTGGCATATAAAGGCTCGTATAAAGGTAACTTCATTGATGATCCTAAAAATGACGCAAATGCTTTCGCAGATTTTTTCCCAAACTCCTGTGGGTGACGCGCACGTGACGCCACAACTAACCTAAAAAATATGCATTTATCTAAAATTTTTGAATATTACGTCAATTTTATCAACATTTCTGCTTGGATCCTGTACTATCAACCAAAATTTTGTTCGGTGCATTATTAATAAAGTTTCAATTGCCTTGATCTAATAAAATAAGATGCTATTTGTTGATTAAATTTCCAACTTAGCAGTAATTTTAATAATCTACAATATTGAAACTTTATAAATCTACTGTCTGAGAGAGTTTTTAAGCTAAAACTACAGAAATTAAAATTAAAATTGAAAGTAAATTTGCAAAAACTAAAAATTTAAGGTTATGTTAGTTATATGATGCACATGATCGATATAGAAAAAAATGATACTGAAGTAACATACAATAATATCTCAACCGATAGCTTACACCTAATGCAGTTTACCGAACTTGAGGCCCTTAACAGTCATAAAAAATTTAAATCTAAAGCCACGGTTGGCCTGGACAAAATACCGGCTTTTTTTCTTCGCGACGTCTCTTTTCGAAACCCTTGACAATAACTTTTAATATCTCCATTAACTCATTCACTTACCGATCCTCCTGGAAACTCTCGAAAATAATATAGGTATACAAAGAAGGTAAAAAAAATCAAATTGAAAACCACAGACCAATCACAATAGTTAATAATTTTTCTAAGTGTACTTCATGATTTTCTTTTTTACCATCTAAAAAAGTTACACCAAAACAACATGACTTTATGAAAGGTACCTAGGTCCACAACCACTAATTCATTCTGCATAATTCAATACATACCTAGCTGATGCATTTGATTTCTGTCTGCAGGTAGACGTCATTCGTCATTTATACAGATTTTTCAAACACTTTTGATAAACTCAATCACACTATCCTGCTTGAAAAACTGCATAGCGTTGGTGTATCAAACAATTTGATAAGCTTTTTCAAATCGTATCTTGAAGAGAGAAAACAATTTGTACAGTGTTTCGGTCAACAATCCATTGATATATCTGTCACTTTTGGGGTTCCTCAATGATCCATACTTGACCATAATTTTTTAATATACAGAGTGTCCCGAACTGTACGAACCAAACTTTACGGCATGATAGAACTTCACAAAATATGAATATGAAAGTTTCTATAAACATGAGGCGGGAAACGCTTAGTTTCAGAAATACAGAGGGTCCTGAAGTTACAATTCTGAAAATATTTTTTTTGCACAACTTTGAAACGACCAAAGATAATTTGATATTTTCCACAATATTTTATATTTTTATGCTACAAAAACTAAAGAAACTCCTTCTACACAATATTACCCCAACTTTTTTGCACGTCACTTTTTATCAATTTATGACAAAAATTTAAAAAAACCGAGCCTTTTTACACAAAAAATATCTCCACAAAAACCTCGACAAAAACTATTCATTTGTAAGTTAACCCTAATTAATAGTTATTTATGTATCAAGGCATTTAAGTTGAACTTTTTATCATGAATGCGGAGTTTAGTGGCCGACGCCCGTAGGGCTGAGGCAAATAAACCATATGAGTGATAAAAAGGAACTTTAATGCCGAGGTGCATATTACATTTTTTTTTTAATCCAATAACTTTGAAATTAAGATTAATTAACGCTATTTTTTATATAATTTTCAGTGATATTAAGAAATGACATAATTATTTAAAATTTTACGTGACAGAAAATTTTTTGTGAGAAAACCATTATTTTTAGCAATTATAATAATGATAATACAATTCTGAATTTAAAAAACTCTATTTTTTTTACAAGCAATAAAAAAATAATATTTACGTTTATCTCTCACCTCTGCCTACTACAAAATTCGTACAATAATGGATTACTTTAATGACGATTTTGAGGTACTTTAATGCCAATTTTAAGAAAACTTTATTAATCATTAATAATTTTTTCACTATTTCCAGCGATTTGTTATGCAGCAATAATAAGTGTGCCGTGATTTCAGTGTTTCAAGCAACAAAAATCTATTATGTAGTATGCAGTCCATGCTAATATGAAATTGGTATTTTCTGTTTTGAAACTTATTTTGTGCATATTTCTTTAATACTCTAAATTTCGGAAACTAAGCGTTTCCCGACCCATTTTTATAGGAACTTTTTTTCATATTTTGTGAAGTTCTATCACACCGTAAAGTTTGGTCTGTAGGTACAATTCGGGACACCCTACGAAATACTCGCGGATTTGATTAACCACCATCAAGCTCTTGTACTTTGTTCTTGTTAGACCGCGAGTTGAATATGCCTCTATTATATGGTGTCCCCATTACAACATTCATATACAAGACATTGAGGGAATCCAGAGACGTTTTCTAAAGTATCTTACTTACAAGGAAGAAGGAAGATAAGTTTTATCCAATTGTTGGTTTTCCGCATGAGGAACTGCTCTCTAGACACTCGGTTGACACATTTGAAAATCGTCACACCATTAATCAATTAGTTTTCTTACGAAAAATCATATTAAAAGATATTGACTGTGATGGTATTCTCTCTCAGCCAACTAAATTTCTTAACCGGGGACAGACTAGCGTTCAGGTCGCCGCGACCAGGACGCCGCGGTCTGTTCGCACTAGTGTATACGGGTGTCCCGTAATAAAGTGCAAAAAATTTAACTGGAGATTTCCTCGTCGAAAATTAAGGTGGTACTTCATATAAAATTTTCCAAAATAAGCTTTTCCTGTTCGGCTACACCCCCTTAAAGGGGTGGGCTAAAAAATGGTTTTTAATTTCTATCTCAAAATAGCGTAATCGGAAAAAGATTAAATTTGGCAGATCTTGGTTACTAATCAAAAGGCATCTAACGAAATCACCTTCAATTATTAATTTTTTTGAAATATGTTAAAACTCTTGTAATGAAAATGTACACGTTTACAATAGAAGTACAGAGTATAGACACAGTCGACACAGAGTACAGACAGCTACATAACATAAAAGACAGCAAGGAGGTACTAGTAAATATGGACGCCCAGCCAGCGAGAAGGTTTGACATTTGACAATAATGACAATTAAATTTGCCTATGGCGAGAAGTAAACAAATAGTATGACGTCACGCGAGTGGTCGGAGGTACCTACTCGACAATTGGTCGGAAACCTTCAAATAATTTTAATTTTATTTATTATTACATGCCTCTAATAGAAAAATATTATTTTCATTATTTAGGTATAACGCTGAGTTGGAAATTATTTTTGTGATTGATTTTGTTGTTTTCGCCGTTTATAATATTCCACTCCTCGACTGGACAAATTTTTCACATAGGTACTGGTTTCTTTTTCTAGGAATAAATTAGAGCAAAAAAATTTATTTTCAATATACAGGGTGTTTAAGTTAACATTCCCACAGCCGATATCTCGGATACTAAAAAATGTATTTTTATTCTGTAATAGACAGCAAATACGTGCAAGTGTGTACATGGTCTCCGTTTTAGTGGGGTGGGTTAAAAAGTGGTTAAATCAATCAATATTTTTTGCGATTTAACACTAGTGTAGTTAAAAGAATGCAACAATTACTTAATTCTAGAAAAAAATTGGAAATAATTATTGTTGGTGCCATATTTTTTTATTTCTATAAAAATGCCACTTACACCAGATCAAATAGGCGAAATTCGAGGCATAGTTGATGTGGCGACAAAGCAAATGTTTTAAGACGATAGTCTTATAAAAACGCTCGCTGATAAGCTGGTAAAAACGGTGACTAACAATCTTCTCAAAGGTGCTTTTATAGCTACCGAACGAAGACGAACGAACGACAGTGAACAAACATTCGCCACTGTTTGGCGATAATTCGCTTGGACGTTTACATCTGCAGAACATTCGCATTTGTTGAAGTTCGCTATTGGTCGTGAGTGAACACAGTGGTCTAATTTTTCTGGTTCTTACTTTATAATTATTGTCCTTCGGGTCCCATAAACAAATACTTTGTTGATATAGGTTAATTAAGGTTAATATGTCTTCATTGGACCACTCCATTTTATGTATTATTAACGCTTCTATAAATTTATTCACCGAATGTTCGCTTTTAACTGTGAATTTTCCGTTCACAGCGAGCACGAACTCTCTTTGATGTACCGCTCCGCTCCCGAACCCTAGCGAACGCGAGCATTCGCCTTTGCTCGCCTTCGGTGCTTTGTTTACAGCATGCGAATTCGGCCATTCGTCAATGTTCATTCGTCTTCGTTCGGTAGCTATAAACGCACCTTTTAACTTACACTTTTTGAAAGTGAGATGAATAAATTAAAAAGTGAGGTCACTGAACTCAAAACCATGATCATTGAAAAGGATCGTAAACATAAAGAAGAATTGGAAACACTGCAAAATAAAAACAATGAAAATATGAACGTAACACAAATCATTAAAAAAATAAAGGAAATTAAAAGGCGTGAAGATAACTGTCTGATATTTGGAATCCCTGAAGATATACCAGATGTATCGAAATTTTCGAATGATATTATAGAAAGTGTTATCCTCAATATTAACGTAAATGATATTAAACTATTTCGAATTGGCAAATTGATTGCAGAAGACAACAAGTGTCGTCCAGTTAAAATAACACTACCGACCAAAAATTATGTTATATAACGTTAATAAAGGAAATAAAAATATTAAGTCACATTATAAGGATGTCTATATCAGACCGGATCAAACTATGTATTAGGCAGCGGGAATATTTTACAAATCTACGTAATCTATTAAATGAGCCCACTGCAGAGGGGGAAACAAACTTGTATGCATAACTATTTCCAAGAAAAAAAACTATAAGTACATTCAGTTGGCTCGCCGAAGACAGAATTATTACAAGCACTATTTACTACCTACATTATAGAGGCCTAAATACCAAAACCCATGAATTTTATAAAAATGTCCTTTCCCTGGAATACCTTATTATTGCAATCACCGAAACTTGGATCCATGAGGTTTTTAATTTAATAGTGAATTGTTCCCTGAAAACTTTGTAATATACAGGAAAGATAGGAAATTTGGAGTTCATGGCGAAGGTGTCATGTTATGTTAGCTGTTCATACCTGTTATCAATCAGAATATGTTGACATAACCTGTCTTGTTGCAGAAATTGACCTAATTTGTGTAAAAATTACTTATGCCTCTCGTAGGTCGCTGTTTATATAGTTGGAGGGATGAATGTTTTCCATTGCGTCATAATTTATATAAGATTATGTACGCTTCTACACGACAATCTGGGGTCGACGAATTTTCCATCATGTACTATTGGATAGCTAGATCTTTTTCCTATCTAGCCCAAAAAGAAGGTACTAGTATCTTATTGGTAGCGGAAGGTATGTCGTAAATTTTAAATTGATGACGTAATGGAAAACATTAATCGCTCCAACTATAATAGTAGTATACATTCCTCCAAACACAACACTAGATGAATATAATCAATTTTTTGTAAGTATTAAACACGTTATTGTTGATTCAAATAATTTCTTAATATTAGGAGACTTCAATATTACTGAATACAGTGTAACAAGAATCAAAATACTAATCCCTCAATGCGGCTCCACATAAATTTTAGTGGTATTTCTCAAATAAACAATGTAGTGAATATGAATAACAGAATGCTTGATTAGTGATTTCCCATTAGTGCCCATATATCCTCACCACCCTGTGCTACTGATTAGTATTTCAATAAAGTTTGCTGACAAGTGTAATTTTGTATCAGAAGAACATCGCTTTGATTTTCGAAAAGCTAACTTTGTTAAAATGTATATTGTATTGCTAAGTGAAGTAGACTGGTTTTAACTTACTTTAATTAATGATGTTGATCTGGTATGTGAATCTTTTAATAATATTTTGCAAGATTTTCTTATTGAATGTGTCCCTCAAAAAACACGTAGATCTTATAAGTATCCGGTGTGGTACAATAAAAACATAATTCATAAAATTAAGGTAAAATATCATAATTTAAAAATGTAAAAAAGGCATAAATTAAACTTCTATCTCCAACGGACAATTAATTTAAGTAGGAAATAAAATCTGCCATTAATACTGCATATAAAAACTAGGCAATCGGAATCTGATTTGAAAGAAAATCCAAAAAAATGTTGGTCATTCATAAATGCAAAAAAGAACAAGTCGCGCATTCCATGAATAATGTGTTATAATGACGAAACTCTTGATGAACCAAATCAAATTGTCAGCGCTTTTGCTGATCATTTTAAGAGCATAAATAATCACAAAATACGGCATCACTAAATAATTTAAATGCAGAAAAAAGCCCAAGCAGCCTTTTAAACATTCGTCATATTTCTAATGAGCAAATACTAAATGCTAGTAAAAAATAAAAAATAAATTGTCTACCGGACCAGATAATATTCTCCCAATAATCATTAAGGACTGTAAGTATACAATGCTTTTTGATTCCATTGAATTATATATTTAACCTTATTCTAAAGACGGGCAAATTTCCCAATATTTGGAAGATTTCACGAGTCTGTCGAATTTTCAAATCAAGTTTGACTTCTGATGTTACGAATTATAGACACAGTGTTAATATCAGCTTTTTCTAAGTCATTAGAAATTATAATATATGATAATGTTTATACACATGTGCAATCTAGTATTTCCGATTTTCAACATGGGTTTGTTAAAGAACGTAGTACATACACGAACCTTTGTATTTTTACCCAATATACGTCAAAAACATTAGATGAATACCAAGTAGATGTCGTCTACACAGATTTTTGGAAAGATGTTCGACCGTGTTGATCACCAAATATTACAGAAAAAATTGACCGCCTTTGAAATATCTTGCCATACCGTCAAGCTACTGGAATCTTACCTTACTCAAAGAAAGCTGTACGTAGAATTTTAGGGTGTAAAGTCCGATATATTTTTTCCAGTTCTGGCGTATCACAAGGCTCAAATCTTGGGCCACTGTTGTTTCTTATATTCATATCGGACATGTAATGATATTTCCTCACAAAAGTTGCTTTTTGCAGATGATATGAAAATTTATAGAGAAATAAAAAATATATCGGATTGTCAACTATTACAAGATGATTTAAATGTGTTACATAATTGGGGTATAGTAAATAAGCTAGATTTAAACATTAACACATGCAAAATAATAATGTATCATAGAAAAATTAATTTTATCACATACAATTACACAATTAGAAATCAAATTTTGATCCGTGTAACAGAAATCAAAGATCTAGGTGTCACTTTTGATCAAAGGTTATTCTTTACTTCTCATTTTGAAAATATTAAACAACAAGTTATAAAGATGTTAAGTTTCCTCATACGAAGTACTAAAGACTTAAGCCAGATACTCACTAAGCGTTAATGGGATTCGTGATGCACTTCATCGGTGCGTTTCGTTAAAAAAACGTGCGAACAAACCGATGCATTGCATCCTACTCATAATGCGTTGATGCATTTCGATAGTGCGTTTAGAACTTCGTCCACTGTGCGACAAAGAAACTAGTATCAGTGTTGAAATGGATTCAGAAGAAGACTTGCTTTTACTGCTCGCTACAGCACATGCATGTTATGTGGTCATTTCGCTTTCAGGTAAAAAAATTAAGAGAAAAAAAAAAGATGGTGGACGCAGTCCACGGATGTAATCATATTTTTTTCACAAATGTGAAAACAATATAGTCTTTCCATTCCATTTTCAAACAATGACCACACACAACATTTCCTCTCTGTGGCATCTGCTTTTCAACTGATTATATTTCGCATTGTCGCCTGCAGGGTTGGAACACGCACAGACGCGTCAAGTCAACAAATCAATTACGAATGAAATCCGTGACCGATTCGTCGGTTCGTCATTTTTCCTTTGATGATTCGCCCAAAAGCCGACTTCCCGCGGAATCGCCGCGTCGGCGCACTGCATTATCCCCACTAGGCAAAGATATGTGCATCATTGCATCAATTCGACGCATCAACGAATAGTATAGTGAGTAGCGTGCTTTACACTAAATAAGCTCAATTTCGAAACTTTAGTGTGCATTGGAATACTGTTGCACGGTTTGGAATCCATACAATGCAAAATATATTAATAGGCTTGAAATATGTAGGTACAAAGGAAGTTTTTGAAGTACCTATATTTTAAGAAGCACAATGTCCAGTGGTGACTGGTGAATTTTCGATGTTCGATATTGCATTTTAGAATAGGACCCATACCAAATTATAAGATTTGAGATCAACATGAGATTGTTTGCGAAAAAAAAATTGAAAAACAACAAAAAATATCCGAAAATCCCATCGCCCTCCCCTGGAAAGTTATAATATTAAACGTATTTGATTTATTTTTTAAATATCAGAATAATCTTCGATACAATCTAAGACAAGGTTTTTTGGCTTTTGAATATTAATTAATTACCAGCATTTGAAATTTTTAATGGCTCGAATCCTAATTTCAAAACATTTCAAATGCTGGCAACTTTTCCAAAAATTAATATTTTTTTAAAAGCAAAAAATCTTGTCTGTAACTTCTAAACGGTTTGTTGTATCAATTCGCGGTTTGAATTAATATCAGGTATTTTTCCTTTAATTGTTAAGACCAATTAACTTGTTTTTTAACTTAACACCCCCTTTAACAATTTTTTTTATTCGTTTTTAAATAATAGAGTTCTGTATTTGTTATTTTATTGTGTTTTTTTTATACAGTGTGACCCATTGGAAAGTGAACCACCTCTGTAAAATGGCTACTTTTAGTCCGATTTTGATCAACTTTTTTTTAGATTGTTGCTCATGGAAAACTGCATTTTGAGGCAAATCGATATTTGTAATTTTCTTGGAGCGAAAATTCAAGAAATCGTATTAGATATTTTTTTACATGAAAACTAAGTACGCCACTGTATTCAGCGTCCCCTAAAATGGGTCTGTGCCAAATTTCTTCCAAAAGTACCTCATGTTAAAAGTTGATATTATTACCTTCAAAAATTAATTTATAACTGGAAATGTTCAAATAATCTCAATAAAATAATTTGTTTATGAATTGTTTTTATTTACTTATTTTATGAGTTACTCAATGTTCACAATGCATTTAAGGGTATAAATTAATTTTTAAAAGTAATAATATAAATTTTTAACATGCGATACTTTTGGATGAAATTTGGTACAGACCCATTTTAGGCGACGCTGAATACAGTGGCGTACTTAGTTTTCATGTAAAAAAAAATCACGAATACGATTTCTGTAATTTTCGCTTCAAAAAAATTGCAAAGTAGGCCTTGATTTTTGTGATTTGCTACAAAATGCAGTTTTCCATAAACAACAATCAAATAGTCATTTTACAGAGGTGGTCTGCTTTCAAATGGGTCACACTGTATATAGAGTATCTGCAATTTCTAGTTGTTATTTATAAAAATCCATTTCATCTTATAACCTAATACATTGTTATAATTATTTATTTATGTAATTGGGTTTAACTTTAACCTAAAATTACAATAAGTCGATGTAAAATTTAGATGTATATAAAGGACATTTTTCTGTATATTGATAGAAAAATAGTATTGATTGAAAAGAACTTGTTTTTAGCATTTATTTTAGTTTTAGTTATAATGGAGCGAGAATGGAGTAAGCTTTAAGAGTATTTTCAGAGAAGCGGACCGTGGGCGTTCATTGCATGTGTTGTATTTGGTTTGTCACTAGAGCCTAGGGCTCCAAATAAAATTTCAAATTAGTTATTACAACTTAGTTCTAATATAATATTCTGCAGGAACGTTAATCTGATAAATATTGACGAATTTTTTGTAACTGCTTGTCTCTTTCCTGAAAATTTTATTTTTATTGGGGCTCAGAAGTATAATAACAAAAAATTGATTTAGGTCCCATGTCGCAAAATCAAGAAACAGCACCTCTCTCTCATATAATATACGTCATTTGTATGTCCTTGGCATAGTGATTCTAATGCCGTCAATTTGACGTCGCAAATATGACGTCAGTGGTTTGTGACTTGCGACCGTCATTTTGACGTTTTATGTACGTCATGATAAAGGTCATCTTGCTGTTATCGGTGACCTAAATTTGACGCCATAACGACGACACCTTTCTACCTGGAAAGGTACCAAGAACCTACATTAACCTATATTAAAAAAGTTGCAGCAATTAAAAAAAATACAATACTAAAAAATTAGACAATAAAAACAAAATATCTCAAAAATTACTGCAAATCTGACTTTTTCGAATAAGAATGTTGCATAAAATTTAGTTCTTAATCGAATGGCATATACATATTTCAAAGCTTCCTCAATCGAAAAATATTGTTAAATTGAAGCGCCATCTTTGGTGATAATGTTATAATAGTAAATTGTACATCCTGAAGAAGGCATTAACAATAGAAATCTATTACCGTTTACAGAATAAAAATACATTTTCTAGTTTCCAAGGTATCGACTGTGGAAATGTTAACTGAAACACCCTGTACGTATATCGGTTTCACAAATTTATTATATTTTTTGTTATCCATTCTGCTTTTTCTGTTTAAATTTTCACTTTCTTCGCAGGAAGTGAGGTGTCATAATGGTCTAAATTATTGTAATGTATTTTGTCATCAACTGAAATTGTATTATAACAGGTCGCCAAAATTCATTAATTAGACAATAATTATACAAATTTGTGTAATTTGTGTCACTGCATATGCGTTAATAGGTATTCATAAGATGGTTTTGCATCCCCACTATAATTCTATAAATATTACGTGTTTGTTCATAGTGATCGCCAATATTGAAGTTAATAATGTTTGTCGTCACGAAATTTTAGAATTCTTAAATATATGGTATTGATATTCACTATTCATAAAGTAAATAAGAATGTATTTCTAATGAATCAGAATTCAACGGAACAATATTTGTAGGTATAAACAAGGTGTGTTTTCTTTTTGTATAGATAGCGACATGAATAAAAGTAATAATAATAAAATGTTCTTCTCAATGTATAAGTTAAATAGAAGCTTAGGAAATTGTAAATAGTTATTATTTTTATCAGGAACATCACTAATAAAGTTTTGGTCTGGAACATTAATTTTTTTTTCTACAAAGGTGGTTTAAATGGAAGAAAGTACAAACTATTTCTTAAAAATTAAATTGAGATCTTCATCGACAATCTTCCCTGAAATATTGCTCCTGACTTGACCATTGAACTATTTGACAGTCAGATGGAGCACTAGAGTGCACTGAATTATAAAATTAGAGAAATTGTTGAAAATGCACAAATTTACGTACCTCTTCATGCTACGAAAAGCATTTTGCAGTATTAATGGTGTTGTGGATACACATTCCAACAAGTCTCTGTTCCAGTTCTTGCAAGTTAGGTGCAGGAGTTCTAGAAATCCTGTTTCTCATGTATAAAGGAATCACGTATGTAAACTTATCAACCCGTTATCAAAATCTTGCGAGGAAAAGCTATATTTTTCTCTTGCCGCGTATGCTGTTCCTCCGTCCTGCTTCATCATCGTGTAGTTGTTGACAAAATGTTTCTGTACCGGATCAGCATTGACGGTAAAATTGAAAAACCCGGCCCCATTTTCGCAAATTTGGAGAATTGCAGTACCACGAACTATGAAACCACATTGCATCAGAAAAAAAATGTAGACTAGCGTCATTTATTAAATTAATGACAAACTACTGGCAGTACGCAAGAAGTCTGGGATGATCTGTCCGCAAAAGAGACTATGTGATTGTATCTTATACAGGGTGACAATTGGGAACCGGACGTTTTTGGAACGCATAGTACGGAGCCTAGCGCGATTAGAGAAGGGCAAATGCGATGTTACACAAGAGTCTAGTCGTCAGACCGCGAGGAGCTCACGATTGCACACGGGTATAATGATGCATTAAAAAAAATATATTCCTTTAATCTAATAAAAAAAAATTCCTTTATCAGGGGAATAACACACATATCTAACCTGCCTCCGGCTTCTAACTCGCAATAAACTTATTAATAAAAAAAAATTCCTTTAATCTAATAAAAAAAAAATCCTTTATCAGGGGAATAACACACATATCTAACCTGCCTCCGGCTTCTAACTCGCAATAGACCTATTAATAAAAAAAAAATTCCTTTAATCTAATAAAAGAAAATTCCTTTATCATGCCTGATGCATTTAATAAAAAAAAAAAAAAACAAGAGCGTGGGGGATTTGAACTCGGAACCATCTGCTTGCCAAGCCGGTTCGTTTCCGCTGGGCTATCGCACCACTGACAAATTGCGAGTAAAGAAATAATAAGTTCAGTTATATAAGATATAGGCGATTCCTATTTTATCGTCTTTTAGCGCATGCGTGGACAATGGATCGAGCTCCTCCCGGTCTGACGGCTAGACTCTTCTCGATGTTACTACCTTTGTAATGTTGTTCCATTTCAGTAACAATGGTGCAGTGGACAGTAGACCATCGAATATTTGCATACGACACGTTTATCCGAACCACTCGTATAACTCGTAGCGATATATCTGTCTTTGTTTAGCTTGCTGAAAAATGCGCTTAGCATCTCTTTTATCGTATCGTAGCGAGCGTACAGAGTCCCGGCCCAGATGATCCAATTTTTTTTTATACCAGAACTACGCAGAAAACGGATAAATCCAAGGAATGTGTGATTCAGCAAGGTGGTGCCACGTGACATACTACCAACACATCAATGAATGTTCTCCGCAACATGTTCCCAGGAAAACTTATTTCACGTTTTGGAGATGTGCCGTGGCCCCCAAGATCTCCAGACCTGTCAATTTGTGATTTTTTTTCTGGGGGGGGGGGGTATTTGAAGATTCGTGTATTAGCTCACAAGCCCCGTAATTTGGGCGACTTGAGGAATGCTATTCATCAGGAAATCATGACTATTGATCAAGCGATGTTGGAACGATTTCATGAAGAGGGTCGAAAGCTGCATCCAACGCGATGGACACCATCTCAATGACATTATCTTCCATACTTGATACACATCGTAAATGGCACTGTGTAAGCTTCATTCTGGTGCAAATAAAATCCTATTATCTTGCAAACTCTTTGTGTGACACTTATTTCAAAATCGTCCGGTTCCCAGTTGTCACCCTGTATAAATGCATGCCCAATATTGCCCAAGTCTCAATTCGTTTGGTATCTTCCCATAAGAAAGTTCAATTTCCTGAGAGACGTTTCAAAGATTTTACAGGCTCTTATTCCATACATTGACGAATGTGATTAACAATTTCTTATGAGTCACAGAACCAGTTTTGTGAAACACACCAACGTAATTAGTAACACTTGCTTAAAAAACCTTTAGCTTCGTACAGACCTGAACATTACGGCAAACAACAAACAGAACAACGAACCGAACGACAATCGGAACACTAATTTGGACGGGGCTTGCAAACAGGTTCGCAAATCCAGGCCGTTCGGCAAACGGTTTGCGGCGTTCCCATCACCTGTCGGTTTTGTTTCCGACATCAAACAAAATGCGCGCGAATACGTTTGCAGGTGAGGACGGGTAATGTCCACTCATAGCTTGAAATTTTAATTCACTTACTAAATTGAAATTTTCTGCACTTCATTGTGCATAAAAATGTGTTTGCCACCATCTTCTTGTTTTTCGCGATTTTTTTTGCACAGTTAATAACAAATAATGAATATATACCTATATATATACGCTGCTGCTGCTACACTTTTATCCATCTTGAACTACTGAAAACAATTATGGAAACAGCACAAACGTTCCGTTTATTGTTCGGATCGTCGAAATCAAAAAAGGACGTTCGCTGTTATATTTGCCGTTCGATTCATTGTTCTGTTTGTTGTTCGACGTAATGTTCAGGTCTGTACGAAGCTTTTGGTATTATTGCTAACCTAACTTTGGGACTTAAGTGTTCCTGAAAATCGTCGTTTGCAGGCAACAGTGGCAACACGTTTTCATACGCTGAATTTTCGGTAATGTTTAATGCACTTAAATTTACAGTCGCACAGAACGAAATAAAAATTCTTAAAGTTAAAAATTAATGAACATTATAAAACGGTAATTTTTTGAACTCTATGTAATTAGACGACTGTGGTATCTGAACGATCTGGTAGACTGTTTTAAAATAAACACTACATAAAACAACTGAAAAAAAGGTCTAAATTCTCTATACTTACTAATCGTACATAATGTCACTTTCATGAGAAATCTATTGTAGGTTTTATTGTGAGTGGATAACGGTCAGCTTGTGTGCGAATTGTTAGTATTAAGGTATTTTTTTCAATAAAAATGGTACTCTCAATTGTATGCTTATCACGTCCAAAAGGTTCAATCATTGCTGTCGAGAAGCCAAGAATAAAATTTTGCGAATGGTTGTTGCAAAAAAATGCTCGAAATGCCAGATTTACAGTGGATGTTTTGGAAGCTATTTTAACGCGTAATGGGATAACCAGTCTACATAATACGCACGTTTGGGCCCTTGAGAATCCTCATGCAATAGTTCGGGATCACTTTCAGCATTGGTTCTTTTTAAACGTTTGGGCAAGGATTATCGATGAACGCCTAATTAGTCGGTTCATATTCCCTAATCGGATGGATGATCCCCAATATCTACGATTTCTTTGTAATGATCCGGCTGTTCTACTTGAAGAAGTGCCCTTGGACGTTCGATGGCGTATGGAGTTTTTACACGATAGTGCGCCCCCTCATTATCGTTTCGTAGTCCGAGATTATTTTGATCAAATACAAGGGATACGTTGAATTGGACAGAGTGGACCAGTAGCTTGACATCCGCGGTTCCTGGATCTAAATCCTCTTGACTTCTATTTGTGGGGTTATTTAAAAAGTGTACCAAACCGAAAAACAATTTTTTTTTTCCATCTCCATTTTCATCGTGCCTACCGGAAGCTTTTGTCTGTCAGCGTAATTGGGTTAGGTGAAGGACATATTCTTGCTACCTATGCGGAAAAATATCGGTAAAAATTCGATTTAAAAAAAAATGCCCCCTCCCCTCAATCCGTCCACCATACCAAAAAGTTCCATAGAGAAAAAATTCTTGTAATTCAATTAAATTTGTATTAACTAATTTTAAGTTGAAGCTAATAAAATGGGATATTTCCTCATTTAACCGTTTCTCTATCTCTATAATAATAACTGAGATAGCAATGCATGCACCCCCAATTTGAGACAAACTGCATGTACACGGTGTTTATAATTATCTGTTTACAATTGATAACTTTGTTATTATTGTATAAAGGCAGTTAAATTAGTAAGCTAGTTGCATTTCTTATGCTGGCTGATTACAATGGGTAACAATGGTGACAATTAACTGACAATACAAAAACAATCGAAAGTCGAGTTCGTGAAATATTTATGAAAATTATATTTTTCTTAAATAGAACAACATGCAAATTTTTAAAGAGGTATTTTGGAAGAACATTTAATTCTGAGCATCACTACTCTATACCATAGAAATAAGTATGAGATATACCATTCTATTGTTAGAATACAAACGGATATTGCCTAAATAATAAATACCAAATAAGAACAGAAAGAAAAAACAAATGGATATTATAATTTATAAGGATATTTGCATTCAAAAAGTAAATGGCGCATAAAGTGTATAGTTACTAACTAGCTAAAGATAGAAATGTTTTAGACCTTTGGGCGATTTTGCCATTATGTTTTAAACATGGTTCTTCAACGAATGATAATAATAGTCAGAAAAGATTAAATTTTTGGGAGTCTCGGGTGCGCCATTTACTTTTCGAATGCATAAGGTCCGTATAATATTCATTTGAATTCTCACAATAGGATGGTATACCTTATACCGTTGATTGAAATACCAATAATATTTTAATCAACGCTTATACTTATTTAATCTATGCCTATCTATACCTAATAATAAAAAAGTTAGAAGCACATGAGCTTTCTCGCCTTTATTGTACTAAAGTTAAAGCGGTAAATGGAATGACGAAAACAAATTTTAGTAATAATATTATGACTAAATAGTAGAAACAGTGAAAAACAAAATAATATAAACATTAAGGATTATTATTCCAAAATAGTTAACGTATAGTTAGATAAATTATTAGTACAAAAATTAATAGTAAAAATACATTTTTAAAAACAAGCTTTTATTTAAATGCTCTAAAAAGAAGAAAATAAACTTTAAATTAAATCAAACCCAACATTATACAATTTATATGATATAAAAGCTTTGTCGCGAGAGTTTAATATTGTATTCTTGTTTATTTACACAGGCAAATCTCGCGACAAGCTTTTACATCATATAAATTGTATAATGTAATAGATTGATGGGTTTGATTTAATTTAAAATTTATTTTCTTCTTTTTAGAGGCTAGAGCATTTAAATAAAAGCTTGTTTTTAAAAATGTCTTTTTACTAAGTATTAATTTATTTTTTATTTTTTAGTTTTTTTCGTATTCTTCTCAGCAAACCCTTTCAGTTGATACCCATATTATGATGGTAGATAAGAAAATTTTATCCGCCATCTTGGGGCGTCCACCATATTGAATTTAGTGTGACGTCATTTTATTTTTCGTATTTTTCTCAGCAAACCATTTTAATTGATACCCATATTATGGGGGTGCATAAAAAATAACTAGTCCGCCATCTTGGGGCGTCCGCCATATTGAATTTATTGTGACGTCATTTTATTTTTCGTATTCTTCTCAGCAACCCCTTTTTTTAATTGATACCCATATTATGGGGGTGGATAAATAATAACTAGTCCGCCATCTTGCGGCATCCGCCATATTGGATTTAGAATGACGCTAAACATGCATTGTCATCCAAACTAAACGTGTATGCAAAATTTCAGGCCAATCAGTAGGGGATAACTATTTTAAAATTCAGTTGCAAGATTTGATCTAAACAAACAACCATACATACATCATACATTTATTTATTTATTTATTTATTTAGCATACATACAAACATTGCAAGTGAAATAAAAGCTTGTAAAAAAAATACGTGTTTCGTTTCGTTTCAAACTGATGGGACCGCACACTGCATTGTATGTTATGCTTTTAGCAATGTTTTGAGATTGGGTATTGTAATAAAACAAAGTTAAACGAAATTTTTATGTACAATGTGTTCATTTTAAGTGTGAAATGGTTATTAAGAGGTTATTATTAAAGATAGAATGATGGGACAAACGTGGTGTGTGGATATTAAAAAAAAAGTTTTTTATGCATTAAAGAAAAAAAAACAAATGATGTACGTTTTGGAAAATATTAATGTTAGGCGTGTTTTTTATATAAAACTCCCCATATATTTTTGCACCATTTAATAGACGTATTTTTCTGTATTTTCCTTAATATAGCTAAACAACTAAGTATTGAAATTGTAGAAATTACTTACAACAGTGATATTACTGAAAGATAGCCATGACTTCAAAATAATATATATTTTCCAAAACTGTTTTTGCCTCTTTAATGCATAAAAAACTTTTTTTTCTAATTCTTTTACATGACGTTTGTCCCATCATTCTACCTCAAATTAATAACCTCGTAATAACCGTTTAAAACCGTTCACACTTAAAATGAACGTACTGTACAAAAGCATTGTATTGTTTAAAGTAAACTATCACATGAAATTTTATAGACTTTATGCTCGAAATAGCGCATGTTCTCACGTACCTATTGCTCTCATTCAAACATTGTGTCAATTCAAGCACTAATTTATGTGACCTCAATTTCATTTCACTACATGCTTTAAATTTGAACATTTAAATAAATTCTATAAATTGCTACAAAGCAGTCGAGGATTTCATCTACGCTCGCAGATCTTCATTGCGAAAAGGGAATAGTACATTACATACCGAGCTGGGAAGTACTTCATTACAGCCAAGGGTTGATATCTCGAATATAAACGCGAGGCTGTAATGGTGACGACCAGCGAGGTATGTATACTATTTTATTCACAATTAGTTGAATTAGTGTATAATAACATACCTAATCTTAGCATACAATTTTTTTTATTTAATTGAATAGATAGTGAATGAGAATTAGGAAATTATTCAAAATAAGTAGGTACATAGGTAGGTTGCAGTGAAAAAAGTTGAGCATTGCTAGGTAACGAGACATTAAGGTTCTTCTGTCAAATAAATTAGGTTATTTCCACAAGTATTCATTATCAATAATTTCTGTTAAATTCGCTCAAAATTCTAGAAAATAATGTTTGCTGCCGCAAAGTGACGTTTAACCACTCCAACATAATGAAAATATTACTAACAGTTGGTTTATTTAGTTATAATAATATATATTTACTTACCGATGAAAAGTAACGCCACTTATCCCGAGACTTTTTCTTGCAATGTGTGATAAACCACACCATATGCAACTAACCATAATAAAGCCGTTTTGTTTTATATGTCTAAATTCTCTAATACCTCACAAAACACACACACACGTGATTTTTCCAATCAAGGAAGGTTCATTTTTGCTTTAAATATTACCGTCACTTGGGTACACCCTGCCGCTGTTTTTAGTAAGTAAGTCCTGTTCTAGTTAAGTTATTAATGAGTTGTTAAAAAGTCCGCTGGTAAACAAGCAGTCAAGTAATTAATTGATTCATTTTCGACAATCCCCCGTATAAGTAAAATCCGAGGATTATTATAAATAATGGCCGAGTCGAAAATAAAAATCATTCGTTACTAAAAATGTTAATCCGTATCCGTTTTAATCCGTTTCTTTTTGCAATATAGTATAGAAATTGCAAGTAACTCATTTCCGGTTATTGACGTTCTGAATTGATGCGCCTAATTGCATAATCCGCTGGACCTCTGCGAGTCACGCCGGGTTGTGCATCCGAATCCTTTGTTTCAAGTCGGTGACCGCTCCTCTATCACGCGACCTAGATACGTGATAAAGGTTACAAAAGGAAGAGGAGCGCTCACTTCGTCCTCATTCCGAGAAAGTCGGCCGCCGTTCAGGTTCATTCCGAGATATTCCGCATGATCAGATCCGATCTACCGCCAGCAGTTGCAGATCAATCCGAAGCCGTCAACATTTCCATACCGCCGAGTTTTAATAGTAAATTTATTTGAATATCATATTGGTAAGAACACACCGTAGTCCGCTACAATTTGCAGGTACTGCCTTCAGTTAAGTATAGATATTCAGAGGTCTTTTTGTCCGTAAGTATCGTTGTATTATACTACTCAATCAAACCAGAGCTAATTAGTAATACCTCCGTTGGTCTTCTGTTTGCTAATATACGCATCGGCTGCTGAGATCTGTTCGCTAGGGCCATCTTAAACGCCTCCATGCATAATAGGTTACCGGAAAACCTACGTTAAGCCAAATAGTCATTATATGCATCAACTGGTTAGATCTGTTCGCTAGGGCGATCCATAAAGTTGATCTGCATAGAGTTGACTCAGAAAACTTACGTTAATCAACCTAATCATTAACAAATAGCTCTACGTTTTTGGCAGTAGTTTGCCGTGTGTTTAAATATTCCGTATAGACTACAATATCTATAGCTAACCTATTGCCCGCCGTGCATAATACATCCTAGTGAAAAGGTCCGTTTGCTTGTCGTACGCAGTAATTTATTAATCAAACTTATTCCAAATTCCGGAATAAAATCGCGTAGAGGTTCTTGATTGCCAGCTTGACTTGTTTTTAATCGATTTAAACAGTTTTATACACACTCGATTGTACAGTCGTGGAGGTATTAGAGTTAATTAATCTGTTTCTAAATATTGCTGAATAAACACGTTATTTTAAAGAGGTAAAATTCACGAGTTATTATTTCTGTCATTTATTTCTGATTAACCCGTTTGAGCAGTATGGTCGAAGTCCATTAGATAGACGTCCAGCTTCCGACCTCTGGCTATTCCGTATCTCCGCTGTTTCGCTATTTAGGGTTGTTCTCCCAATTAGGAGAGCCAAAAAATGTAGTTCTTTGCACTTAAAAATTAAAGGACTGGCGCCCGAGTTTTCCGTATAAAGAATTTTCGTAAGCATATAGAAAGAAAGCACCGTTATAAGTAGGCGCCATCACAAGAGTTATTTCTAATGATAGTGACAAAAAATTAGGGACTTAAGCGAAGTGGAAATAAAATTGTTAAAGTTGTAACTTTAATTGAAGACTGAAAAAATTTGTGAAATCGCGATAAGATTTAATGTTAGTCCGTTTGTTGTCTCCAGAGCTTACATTAGGTACGTAGTGACAGGGAGTTTTGGGAGAAAACCCGGACAAGGCCGAAAACGCAAAACTACTGCTGCACAGGATAGACCTTTAATCACGTGTGCTCTCTTCTGAGGCGAGTATCTACGACCAAAGATTTCCACAGGGATCTTAGAGGGGCTCATGGAATTCAAGTTTCCACGGAGACTGTGAGAAAATGGTTGTGAGAAGGTAATTAATATATAATTTTGTGTAACTTAAAGTTACACAAAATTATATATTAAAAATTATATATAGGAAAAATAAGTTGTATTCCACTATTAGTTTGTATAAGGAAAATAAAATAATGAATATTAATTCAATTTATGCAAATTCTGTAATAAAACTTATACACATAAACGGGCAATACCAGAACAAGTACACTCATAATTTTAATACGAGAAATCAAACTCAAAATCATATTAAGACACCTAAATTTAACAAATCATTTTGTCAACGTTCCATGTCATTCATTGGTCCTGTTTTATACAACAAACTCCCAATACACATACGTAATATAAAAAATAAAAAGAAATTTAATGCAGACTCAAAAGATTTTATTATAAACAATCATAATACATTTCAATTGATATAATCCACTCAAAATATAGAATATTCACAAGATTTCTAATTGTCTAAAATATTTTTTTATTATTTTTTTTTATATGTTGCCAATTTAGTATTTAGTATATTAGAATTTAATTTATAATATGTAATAAATAGGAACAATTCCTTAACTAAATTACTGTAAATATTTATAAAATGTTTAAAATATATTATATTTAGGTAGTATGACAAATAAATAAATTAAAGTGTAAAAATAAAAATTAAGGGCCAGCACGAACTTGTTTCAGTGGTCCATTATATAAAAATGATGTTTAATGTTAGATAAAATTGAATAAATTTAATTGAATTGAATTGAATTTAAGATCAAGAAGGCTACTTCGAAAACCACGGTTAATAATTATGCAATATAAAAGATGGCGTTTGGTATGAGCTCAAGAATATGTTGATTGGGGAGTGGAGCAATGGTCACGAGTGCTATTCAGTGATGAGTCGAGGTTTCGATTAACGAGTAACGACCTGTGATGGGCCTCTTAAAATGTGGGCATATTCAGGTAAAATATATCGTCATGACCTAATCCAGGCAGGAATATGATAAATTCGGAAATAAGTCTGTCCATGATGCGGGCAGGCATCTCATTCAAAATTCGTACTGAATTTGTGCAGGTTCGACAAAGAATTAACGCAGCGCAATATGTTGGGGATATCCTTGAAAATCATGTAGTGCCTGCAGCGCACTTGTGGGTCACGAATTTGTATTTCAGCAAGACAACGCACGCCCCCACACAGCGGCCCAGGCATACAGATTTCTGCAGTACCATGAAATTTCTGTGATGGAATAGCCAGCAATCAGCACCGATCTCAATCCAGTTGAGCACTTGTAGAATCAACTGGATTGAGCAATTATAAATCGACGGAACCCTCCAGAAACGCTGGAGCAGCTTGCTATAGCTCTCGAGGAAGAGTGGGTAACCTGCTTCAAGAGAACATTCAAAGGCTAATCGAAAGTATGCCACGACGATGCCAAGCTGTTATTCAAGTCCGTGAGGGTCATATTCGATACTGAATTTACATCTGTTTAATTAATTATAAGTGTTCTTTTCTTAAAATTATCGACTGCTGACTAATTGTTTCTGTGGTTTTTTTTTAATTACTATTGTCATTTGAGTTGCGAAATATTGTTATTGTTTCGCACATAAGATGATATAGCAGCCATGTAAAAAGTTTTAGTTCATTCAACCCAACAGATTTTGAAATTTTTTTAATACAGCAGATGTTATATTCCCCCCAGAAACAGTAGAAATTGAGGATCTGATGCAGTTCCAACTGTTAATATGTCTGGTGTTGTTTCTTGACTGTCGTAAAAGGAAAATAAATTGTGATAGATCGCTTTAGGATGGAAAAAATATTAAAAATAGACTACTAATTCTAGGTTAGAATTCCAACTAACAAAAAGCATCTTATTTTATTAGATTAAGCCAATTAAAACTTTATTAATAATGCACTGAAAAAGATTTTAGAAATTAAGTAGAAATTTTAATAAACTTGACAATATTCGATAATTTTAGAAAATACATATTTTTGAGGTTAATTGTGATGTCACCTCTGCCACTTTTTAAACTGAGTGACGTCACCGTGCCTGCGCGCGGGCATACCATTCTCCTTATACCATGCAAAACTCCATCAAATTGATATTGATATTGAAATTGCGTGAAGGTACTCAAACCGAAGAGCCTCGGTATAGTAATATTCGAGGTTCTTTTAAAATAAAGTGTTGGCATTTCTTTCTATCTGTTGATGAAAATAAAACTGGCTTAATTAAATCCATTGCGGAATCCTGAAAATCTTCAAAGTTTCGCGACAGACTGACGTCTAAAGTCATTTACGTAGCATTTGATACCACATGCATAAGGATATCTTGTAACGAAGTCACCAAGGAACCTGCCCTTTTCTGCGACCACGAGGATGCTGATATGAGGCTTGCTCTTCATGCTGCTCATGTAGGCAAACACGGGATTCCCTCTGCCGTTATACACACTGAGGATACCGATATTTGTTTTATATTATTGGCACATTTGTCAGAAATTTCAACCAAACTTTTTATATAGAGACAATGTTAAACATAAATTCACTGAACTGAGTTTGCTCACACTGCCTTCTTTATATATTTATCTATGTGCTGTATATGTTAAAGAAAATTTTGCTAATTATGAATGTCATAATATAATACACCAACACAATACAAGAGATGGCCACAAAATCAGAGTAAAGTATTTGAGACTCACAAGTAGCAGAAATGGAACAAATTATTATGGGCCTCCTTTTTATAATATGTTACCTACAGAAATCACTGATCTCCCCCTAATTAAATTTAAAAATGTATTAAAAAAATATCTAATAGAAAAGGCATTCTATAATATTAAAGAATTTTTGGACTGTGATATTTTGTAACTGTTATCATAATTTTAATTGTATTTTTAAATATTTATACCCCATTGTGACTTGTGTATATATACTTTGTATGTTTTAACACCAATAAATGTATCTTATCTATCTTATGTATCTTATGAGACTTGGTCATTAGAATAAATGTTGAATAATTTCATTGAATAATATTGCAG
This sequence comes from Rhagium mordax, assembly GCA_963680705.1. NCBI lineage: Eukaryota > Metazoa > Arthropoda > Insecta > Coleoptera > Cerambycidae > Rhagium > Rhagium mordax. The sequence goes on along the minus strand of OY796656.1, from coordinate 53,127,968 downwards.
ATACCATCACGAAACACCTTCCTGACAATGGGACCGCAAATGATTTTCTTGGAGCGGCCTTCATCAGGAATGGAACGAGTGTTCCTTTCACAAAACTGAAGACAAATTTCACCCATAGGTATATCTGCATTCCTTAAACTTGGCGAGGCTTGGGAATTGGATAATGCTCTATTTGATGACATGGAAAAGTACGTCTGCGACATTTTTACGGAAAGCATTTGCCGAGCGTTGACGCATTGCGATACTATATGTATTGCTCTCGTGGAGGGACAGTTGATCCTGAGCAGCTACCCCCTTGCATATTTTGGTAAATTGCATATTTTGGTAGCAAATTATTAGGCGGTTATTTGGAGAAGATCTCTCCTTAAATTCATGAATGTTCCTTCCGCAATAGATCATGGCGGAAGTTCTGGATTTAGTTTCCTGCTTCAAATGCAAGAATTGTTCCGGCGCAGATTGTGTTTGTTTTAGCATGAAACTACAGTGCACAGACATGTGTTCATGTAAATGTAAAGACGAAGAGGAAAGTCATGTAATTTTAGTAGAGGATGAATATGGGCTTTCGGATGAAGAAAGTGATTAATTAACTTCTCGTTTATATTTTGACACTGCTAACTTTCTATTCTCATTAAGATAATATTCACAAATAACCTTCCTTCAATTGGAAGTACTTTTGCACAAGGTTCATATTTGTAAATAAATGTATACTATTATTATTATTATTATTATTATTTTATGGCATTGATAAAAACCATTAAATATACTATTATTATATGTACAAATAATATGTATCATAATAAATATAAAATTAATTTATTACTAAGCTTCCTTCAATTTCACAGATGAATATCTTGACGCATTTTTTGAATTCAGAGGAATATTTCATCCCTTAACATGGTGGATCTTATATATTTATACTTATTAACACTTTTGTGTACTCCCTATTGAATTTGTATGATTATTAGATAGGTATTACTTATTACCATCATCAAAACATGTCGGCTATTATTTTCTTAAATAGGGGGTGTTTATGGCCTGTTTAGGGGTGAAAGCTACCAATTTCGATATCCGCATTCAGATTTTCGTAATCTACGTTTTTTTCTTAATTTTTTGATATATCTGAGCACTTTATCTCTCAAATGGCACCATTTACCCTAATTATAGCCGGTAGCTGATAGTCTACCTACATGATACAAATAAATAAAGATATGATATTGCGCATGTGGGAGGAGCCAAGCGATCAGTTGGCGCACGTCACCTGGTGACGTTTCTCAGTTTCTTGCTGTGTACTTTATTATTCCTCATTATTTTGCCGTGCTTTGAGTGGTTATATCTTAAAAAAAGTGTTTAAATTATTGATAAATATGTATTGTGCGGTGGCAAATTGTAAAATTAGCAATTAAACCAAGTGGTGGCGGCGGCATTAGCTGATAATTAATCGAACAGAAAACGTTGAAAATGGGTTGAAGAGTGATCACTTAAACAAGGAGACAATTTTTCCACGTAAGACTCTATCAAATGAGTTATAGAACCAGGTGGCTGGTTAATTATCGGCGGATGGACGAAGAAACAAAAGAAATCACCCTACGGCATGGACACTCCCGACACTGATAATCGTCGTTTTACCTGCGTGGCCGACTTACACGAGCACGTTCAAAGTGGTTAAAATCAACCGTTGGCAGGTATTGAACGCCAGCGCCGGCAAGAAGGACGGTTTTCAGCCACACACCTCAGAGCGGGCAAAATTGCTAAAAAAAAGAACGCAGTCTGTTGTATGTTGGGGCCTATAGATTGTTTAAAATTTTATAAAAATAACAATATGAAGGATATCGATCCTATATGGTTCTGTATCGAAAAAGTACTTACCTATTAAACTAGTCATAATTGTTTTGCAGGAAAAATATCTTCTTTTTTGCAGTTCTGCCACAATTTAATATTTTTATTTTTTTGTTTGTTTTAATATGCCATTATGTTAAATATTGTCATGTAATTAATTGTAAATATTAAATATAAATACACAAAATGCGTTTTTTTTATTGTGGTAAATACTTAAAATAGAGACATAAAAACAAAAAAAAATACAGAAATATTCAATAAGGTTATTTATCTAAATAAGCTACAAGTGCAGGATTAGACACAAAATCAAACCAAAATTTCCGGGTATGTTTAGGAAGCATAGGATCTTCATTTTCCAGTAGGTAGGTAATAATGAACTTATGATTAAGTTCAATTTGTGGAGTTTTCGAATTATTGTTAATTGAAGTTGTAAAGAGTATGTTTTCCAGTCTTTAACTTGAATCGCTACCAAAATGAAGCTAGATACAGAAAAACTGCTTTGGACCTTTTTTGTAGTGCATTAAATTCCCAACAAAAGAAGCCTTGACGGCACAAGATTTCTAAAAGTAATAATCTTGTTGACGGCGTACCTGCATAGTCCACCGTTCAGAAGCGATTATAATTAATTAAAATCATAAATAAACTTAATACATTTTTCTCCATATCATGAACCTAATAAAATTTTAAAATAGTAAATGATTTAAGGTAAAAATGCTCGTTTTCGAAGGTAAAATCAAATTGTGATGCACCTCGAATCAGATTATTTTAAACTCGTCTATCACGCGGCCATTACAAAGGTGCGGTAACAGGTAACAGCTAATCAACGCGAGATTTTGATCGGTGAAAGGTGGACTGTACAGGTATGGCATCGGGACTTTTTTGTAGGAAATTTAATGCTCTACAAAAAAGGTCCTAAGCAATTTTCCTCTATCTAGCTTCATTTTGGTAGCGTTTCAAGTTAAAGACCGGAAAACATACTTTTTGCAATTTTATTTAACAATAATTCGAAAATGCCGCAAATTTGAAATGCACAAATTGAACCTAATCATATTTACATTATTACCTATCGGAAAGTGAAGATCCTACGCTTATAATCATGATACAATAAACATTCTATCATGAACTACAATGCCATTAATTTAAATTTGTGGCTCTAGGTGACGTCATGCGCAAAGCAGACGAATTTCGGACGGCTATCGATCATATCTTGTAATTTATTGGGTTTGCACCTGCCATTTTGAATAATTTTAGCCTGGCGTCAGAAATATGAACTACAAGACGTGTTGTATTATGTTGGTCAAGTGGTCACATTACAACACACCTCAGCGGCTGAGCGTGCGCATTGTTTACGGTGAGTAAGGTTCAATTTACATAGGTGGCGGAGAGTACGATTTCAGCTATTTACGTTAGTGATCGTAGGTAAAATGAATAGTGCATATGTGTCACAATTTCAATTTTCCCGCTCCCAAATTTAAATTTTGCGATTCTCGCAATAAATTGAATTGCAACTAGTTCTGTCAAAAATGTTTTAAACTAGTCAATTCAATTTAATCCTGAATATCGCATAAAGCCGGGTTCATGCACTCGTGAATTGCGAAAAGCGAAATGCGAAACGTGTTGCTATTGGTCAATTCGAAATTTTAAAGTAAAATGAACTAATAGCAACACGATTCGCATTTCGCAATTCGCGAGTGCATGAACCCGGCTTAACGCAAATCGAGAGTTCATGAATTTACCTTAAAGGTAAGCGCCTATTTGTTCGCATCGGACGGACTTTGGGACGGACAAATCGGTCGAAAACGATTAATTCCATTATTTTAAATGAAACAAGAAGCATTTTTTGGCGTATCAAACCACTAACTCCGGTTAGCTGCGATTTAGCTCGTGATTGGTGTATTTTTAAATAGGAATTTATTTCAACCAAATGTAAAATTACGCAAATAATCATTTTCTTCCGTTCCATCTTTCCGATGCGTCCGTCCGATACGAATAAATGCGCGCATACCTTAAGCCGACTTTTTTACTTTGAGTCTTTATTTAATTTTGGTATAAAAATATAATGATATAGGTAGTTAATTATTTTTCTAACAAGTGCGGAAAGACACTTTTCGCATGAGTTAGGAAAAACACTTTTTTTGGCAACCGTCCGGAAAGTGCTCACTTCCCGGACGCTTTTTCTTTGTAAAAGTAGCACTTTTCCGACCTAGTCGGGAAGTATGTATTTCCCGGACTAGAACAATGTGCGCGTGCAGGAATTTGTAAATTTTAACCCAACTTTCGCGTTTCGGTACATTAAAATTCCACTTTTTCGCTCGCTCCTGCTGCCCCGAAAATCGCAGTGCGACCGTGCGATACACGATGTAGTTCTAAGTTGGCAGAACGGCAGCCCGGCGGCGTTTTTTCGTTTGGAAATAGAATTTTTTGGACTCGCACACTTCCTACGGCTCGTCCTGGAATCTTGTCTACTCGTCCAAAAAAAAAAAATAATACATTACATTACATACCGAGCTGGGAAGTACCTACTTTATTACAGCCCAGGGTTGATATCTGACAGAGGCGCGTAGTGCCGAGGTCAGAAATAAACGCGAGGCTGTAATGAAGACGACCAGCGAGGTATGTATACTATTTTATTTACAATCATTGAATACAGTTTGCTCAAAATTCTAAAAAAAAAATTGATTCTGACATTTGTGATTTAAAGAGTGTACTCCACCAGATTTGAAAGCTGCTGCAGAAAAGATAACAAGAAGATTATGACGTTTAAGTTGCCGGGAGAATGACGTTTAACTAGCCGGTAAAGCTACTTTTCCGGCTACATGGAAATGAAAGTTAAGAATTGCCTACTTCCCAACTTTCTATAAGTTGGCAGTTGAAGCATTACGTATATGATTGTGAATAATAGTACATTATATAACAAGCTGGGAAGTTCTTCATTACAGCCGAGGGTTGATATCTGACAGAGGCGCGTAGAGCCGAGGTCAGATATAAACGCGGTATGTATACTATTTTATTCACATCATATACAGGGTGTCCCGTAATAAAGTGCAAAAAATTTAACTGGAGATTCCTCGTCGAAAATTAAGGTGGGTACTTCATATAAAATTTTCCAAAATAAGCTTTCCCTGTTCGGCTACACCCCCTTAAAGGGGTGTGCTAAAAAATGGTTTTTAATTCCCATCTCAAAATAGCGTAATCGGAAAGAGATGAAATTTGGCACATCTTGGTTTCTAATCAAAAGGCATCTAACGAAATCATTTCATCCACCTAGCATGTACACAAAGGGGTGAAATTAACTACCCTTCTTGAAATTTTGTAAATATCTTTCTGCCTGCTATTTTTTTTTTCAATTAAAAAAAAATAACTAAACATTATGATTCATTTAGAAACTTTTTTATCTCTTGAAAAAATTGCGTAAAATCGTCCATTTTTGAGAAAAAAATTAAATTACATCTGCTTAAGTGATCGATAAAAAGCTATGAGCACGATTATATTAGTGTAAAATACTAAAAGTAGGCTGGTGTCAAATTATAAGCGCCAAATGATCATGTCAGTACGTAATATTGTCAAATTATAATTTGACACCAGCCTACTTTTAGTATTTTACACTAATATAATCGTGCTCATCGCTTTTGATTGATCACTTAGGCAGATGTAATTTAATTTTTTCCTCAAAAATGGTCGATTTTACGAAATTTTTTCAAGAGATAAAAAAGTTTCTAAATGAATCATAATGTTCAATTATTTTTTTTTAATTAAAAAAAATAGCAGGCAGAAAGATATTTACAAAATTTCAAGAAGGGTAGTTAATTTCACCCCTTTGTGTACATGCTAGGTGGATGAAATGATTTCGTTAGATGCCTTTTGATTAGTAACCAAGATGTACCAAATTTGATCTTTTTCCGATTACGCTATTTTGAGATAGAAATTAAAAACCATTTTTTAGCTCGCCCCTTTAAGGGGGTGTAGCCGAACAGGGAAAGCTTATTTTGGAAAATTTTATATGAAGTACCCACCTTAATTTTCGACGAGGAATCTCCAGTTAAGTTATTTGCACTTTATTACGGGACACCCTGTATGTAATGCTTCAATTGCTAGCTTATAAAAAGTTGGGAGCAGGCATTTGTTAACTCTTCTTTTCCAGCTAGCTAGCTAACCGGTAAAGTAGCTTTACCGGCTAGTTAAAAGTCACTTTCCCGGCAAGTTAAACGTCACTTTGCGGCAGCAAATCTTCTGGTTGGCTTTTGTGTAGCAGCTTTAAAATTTGGTGGAGTACACTCTCTAAGTCAAAAATAATCAGAATCAAACATTTTGTTGCAGAATTTTGAGCGAATTTAACAGAAATTATTGATAAAAAATACTTGTGGAAATAACCTAATTTATTTGACAGATGAACCTTAATGCCCGTTACCCAGTGAATACTCAACTTTTATCAATGCAGCCTACCTTATTTTGCATAATTTCCTAATTCTCATTCACTATATAATTTGTATGCTGAGATTATGTTATTATACAATGATTGTGAATAAAATAGTATGCATACCTCGCTGGTCGTCTTCATTACAGCCTCGCGTTTATATCTGACCTCGGCGCTACGCGCCTGTGTTAGATATCAACCCTCGGCTGTAATGAAGTACCTCCCAGCTCGATATGTATATTTTCATTGATATATTTTTTTAAATGGAGCAACCGTTTTTTTATTCTAAAAATAGGTCTTTTAAAGGAATTCAGTAACATAACTTCTTTTTTGTAAACACATCCTAGCAAAAACTTCATTTTGTATTACAATTATTACGATTCAAAACTTCATTTTTATTACAATAAATTTTTATAATGTGCACCGTTAACAATTTGCCAATGATCAAATCATTAGTAATAAAAATGAAATTTTCAATTCTAATAACTGTAATAGAAATTATATCACTTAATTTCTTTGTAAAGTGCCTATCAATTTTTAGAATAAAAATATAAGACGTCATATTTAAAAAAATTATCAATAACGTTACAGATCTGTGAAAAGTGTCAAAATATTCTTATTCCTTTCTTAGAAATAAAGCAATTTGATATTATTAATTGACGTGTTTTTGTATTTTTGCGAACGCAAAAGAAAAGAAAAGTTATGAATTTTTGCGTTTATTTTGGGGTACAGTGTATATACATCCTACCTACTAATTAAAGTAGTTTAATAGTCCCAAGTGAATACTTAACTTGAGGCAGATATACAGTTTAATAGAGACAGTTCAACAGATTAATGATAACAGGTCAGCAATTCACTAGTAAGAGCAACCGTTCACCTATCTCTAGTGAACTCTTAATAAAGTTTAATTACCATGACTGAAAAGTTTAATAGCAATGGAAACTTAGTTTAATAACACCAGCAATAAACTACACTTACGTCTAGTGAACTATATCCAATTAAAATTGTTTATCTATGGCAAGTGACTACTTTCAGAAATCTTCATTTATCGATTTATCTACCACGATTGACTTGTTTACCTGTCCCATATAGTATGCAACTTTTTAGCTGCCGAAAGTGAATTTTCACTTACCGTTATTACATTTTTTATCAGTGTATCTGTTTCTAATTTTTATAAGTCTATTGTCACGTTTAGTATCTGTTTCTAATTTTATAACCAAAGAGCTGACGAACGAACCAACCTTATCAATTTTCAAATTGTAGGAAAAAATAGCGAATTTAAATTGAAGTATACCTCTTAAGAACCTTCATTGATATCGTAAGGTCTTCGATAATAAAATTATGATATGAAATTTTGAGTAGTAAAATTGTTTTATTTTTCGCTTGTATATATTACGTTATGTTTATTTTACCTTGAATACCATAAACACACTCATTATACCCTAGGGCATAATGAGCGGGCGGTATGGCCTATAACGTCCTGTTGTATGACTTGTATGAGAAAAAATAGTAGTTTATGTCATAAGGACGAAAAATATAGTTTTTCGGGCGACTACGAAATATTGTCACTCGAGGCTGGCAATTCGTAGGAGTCCGAAAAACAGTTTTTCGTCCGTGTGTCATACAATATTTTTTTTATTCGAATGTGTCAAAAAATGACGTTTCTCGGTTGGAAAACAAAAACGAAAGGTAAAACTTTTCTAGCTACTTCAAGTAAACGACCTGAAAAGACTTTTATTTCATCCCGTCCGGAAAGTACAACACTACAGTATTCATATGAGGCCGGAAAATGAGACATTACGGTATCAGAGCCGGTAAAGTACCGGAAACCACCGGAAACGTATTACGAACCAATCACAAACTGTTATTATATCTTTTGACAGTTGTTTGACATATAAAAATCAACCGTAAATTAAAAAATAGTGTCAAATATCAAATGACATAAGAAAATAACCTAGTGTCAAATTATACTAATATACAAGTAATAACGGGATGAAATAAAATATCATTCGACACACGTCCGTAAGGTGTTGTTCCAGCCTCGTTTAGATATTCTAGACTCGGCTCCTGACGTCGCCTCGTCCATAATATCTACTCGACTGTAACAAGTCACCTTCCGGACTTGTGACGAAAATTACTATTTCGGCCCAGGCCGGAAAAGTGACAGACAAAAAGATTAAGTGTTTTTAGCTACCCACTTTTTAAAATGGTGGTCCTTTTTTGTCTACTGTAAAATGGTAATGCACATGTAAATATATAACTTTTATTGTAGGTACTAATCGCGGCCGAAAAAAAGTAATCGATTTTTTATCAAGTAGTATGTTTTTTCGAAAAATTTTTCTTTGTAAAGGGGAGTTTTTACATCAGTTATGTCAATTAAATTATTTTGACAAGAAATCATTGGTGGGGTCGTATTTATTAAAAAAAAAACTAATAAGAAATAAGTTGTTAATATTTTTTAATTATAAGAAAACAATTAATTAGTATGGTTTTGAGAGAAGCAGAAAAAGTCTACATCATCACCAAACTTGGAGAAGGGTTTTCTTAATAACGCATAGCAAGTGAAATTAATTGCAGCAAAGGCACGATCCAAAAACTAAACAAAAAGACAGAATACCTTCCTATTATCTGTTTTGTGCAAATATTCTTCATCAAACTTATGACCCTTGGGACGGTAAATTCGCAGTTGACCAATGTAGCAGTACTGAAATATCTTCTTGTCGGAAAAGACCACTCGCTCCCAGTAACGATCGTTTTCATTAATTAAAGTATTTTCAAACTGCATTCTTGCCTCTTTATTAACATCTGTTAGTAGGGGCTTTTTAGCACTGGCACAGTTAAATAGACCTTGCTCTCGCAACCGTTTTCTTGCCGTCCTAACAGACGCTGGGAAGTTGGTTTGCTCTTTGGCTTCAATAGAATTAGAAAATGGGTTTAAATTCACATAGTTAACCAGGGTATTGTCGTTTTCTACAGTACTCTTTCCAGAACCCACTGCCCTGCTCAGATCATGAGTTTCTATCTACTTTTTGTTTAGTTTTTGATCGTGCTTTTGCTGCAATTAATTTCACTTGCTATGCATTGTTAAGACCACCCTTCTCCAAGTTTAGCTATGATATAGCCATTTTCTTCTGCACTCAAAACATGATAAGGCATGATTAAGTAAAAAAAAAATTATTTTCGCTTAATATGACAATGACGTTGACACTAATAAAAAAAATATTGAGATTGATGCGACACTGAATAGAACCATAGTTACAACGGGAAAATCAGTCGATCACTTTTTTTCGGCCGCGTAGTACATACTATCGCGGCCGAAAAAAGTAATCGATTTTTTTATCAAGTAGTATGTTTTTTCGAAAAATTTTTCTTTGTAAATGGGAATTTTTACATCAGTTATGTCAATTAAATTATTTTGACAAGAAATCATTGGTGGGGTCGTATTTATTTAAAAAAAACTAATAAGAAATAAGTTGTTAATATTTTTTATAAGAAAACAGTTAATTAGTAGGTTTTAAGAGAAGCAGAAAAAGGCTACATCATCGCCAAACTTGGAGAAGGGTGGTCTTAACAACGTATAGCAAGTGAAATTAATTGCAGGAAAGGCACAATTCAAAAACTAAACAAAAGGACAGAATACCTTCCGCTATTATCTGTTTTGTGCAAATATTCTGCATCAAAATTATGATCCCTGGGACGGTACACTCGCAGTTGACCACTGTAGCAGGACTGAAATATCTTTTCGTCGGAAATGACCACTCGCTCCCAGTAACGATCGTTTTCATTAGGTAATAAAAGTATTTGAAAACTGCATTCTTGCCTCTTTATTAACATCTCTTAGTCGGGGCTTTTTAGCATTGGCACCCACTGCCCTGCTCAGATCATCAGTTTCTATCCACTTTTTGTTTAGTTTTTGTATCGTGCTTTTACTGCAATTAATTTCGCTTGCTATGCGTTGTTGAGACCACCCTTCTCCAAGTTTGGCGATGATGTAACCTTTTTCTTCTTCACTCAAAATATGATAAGGCATGATCAAGTAATAAAAAATTTATTTTTGCTTAATATGACAATGACGTTGACACTATTAAAAAAATATTGGAATTGATGCGACACTGAATAGAACCATAGTTACAATGGGAAAATCAGTCGATTACTTTTTTTCGGCCGCGATTCGCCTCGGTCACCGCCTGGCGGATTTAGTCAGAACCCTCGCCGTGTACCGCAGTTTCCTGGTTTTCAAAGTTTGTTATTACAAAAATGCAATTTTTTATGCGCAATCGTCATTTCAACGTATAAATAACGTGAGTAGTTTTTAAAATATCTAATTCCAGTATTAAGTTCAACGTCTTTGCTACATATTTTCTTTAAGAAAACTTAAAAACCAGTAAACTGCGGTACACGGCGAGGGTTCTGACTAAATCCGCCAGGCGGTGACCGAGGCGAATAGTATTATCGCGGCCGAAAAAAAAAATAATCGATTTTTTATCAAGTAGTATGTTTTTTCGAAAAACTTTCCTTTGTAAATGGGAGTTTTTACATCAGTTATGTCAATTAAATTATTTTGACAAGAAATCATTGGTGGGGTAGTAGGTTAAAAATGAGAGTTCTGTGATCACCCCCCACTCCTCCCCCCACCCCAGACACGCCCCCTTCCCCCACCACTTTTGCACCCACACTCCTGACACGCCCCCTTCCCCACCACTTTTGCACCCCCCACTCCTACCCCCACTCCAGGCACGCCCCTGCCCCCACCACTTTGGCACCCCCCACTCCGGACACACCTCCTGCCCCCACTACTTTGGCACCCCCCACCCCAGACACGTCCCTTCACCTCTCATAACCTTGACCTCTCATAACCTTGACCTTGGATGACCTTGACCTCTTGTGAGCACCCCCACTCCAACCCTTCCCCCACCCCTCACTTTTGAACTAGTCCTTTAAAGTGAATGAAACAGTGCTTACTTGCTATTCAAAACCACACTATGCCCGTTTGTACATGGTTATGCGTCAGATGCAAAAGTGTACTAGAAGAATACAACTCAGAAAAAAATATCAAAGTGTACACCTACTGTGATAATTGTGAGCTACCCGGTAAAAGGGCGCCTGCTGCATAAACACTGTTGGTATATTGATTGGTATAGGATATCATGTCTCTTGAGGTGGGGTGTCCGAATTGTCTAATAATGGAGTTAGAAAACAAGCATATGAACGGAAAAAAATTGTGTGATTTTACTGAGTAAGAACTAAGGAAGTATCCACTGCAATATTTGATTGCAAGAGTTGATCCAGTTGAACTATTATATGCATGGCCTAAATTACCAATGGAGTACACAGACAAGTTTGAATTACAAATTCAATTACCATGCTTTGGACATTACAACCGTCCCGAATGGCACACCCACATAGATGGTCCTCCAGCTCGACAGTTCAAATGCCACGTCTGTAAATGGGGGCTATAAAAATGTGGTTTATTTTAAGTTATGAATTATAATCATTTTAATAAAACAATAAAAACAATAATTACAAATGAATATGTCTTTCTTTTAAATACGAGTATCAAATCAACACTGTAATACGAAAGAAGTAAGGTTGACAATGCAGATATCTTTATCTCTACTCGAGGTCATATGTTGACAATGCAATTATTCTTATCACAAAGCAGTGAACTTGAACTGATTATTTCAGAACACATTTTGCTTAAATTATTTATTTTAAATAGGCAAACATCATTCCTGATTCAGATATTATTATTTTTAAAAAACCTTACCTTACGTAATACGGTTAATTATATTTGTTAAGTTGAAAAAAACGCACACATTTTATATAAGGCATTTATTTTTTAAATTGACAATAGTAATATTAAAACTATATACTAATACACATACACAGAGGTAAGAATTTAAAAAGCACAAAATCACTCATTTTTCCGATGGAAAGAGTTCAAAAAGATATTTCATATTGTCCACATCTTTGTTAGCTTTTTCTTCTGCTTTATCTAACTCTGCAATCATTGCGGCGGTTTTTTCTTGTTGCTGTTTTGGGCGTAGTTTTTCCTTAGAGATGAAGGATTTTCGGCGTAACAGTCTTGCAGTACACCTCCCTGATTCAATGAGTAAGGAGCGCCTCACAGCAAGAACAAAAGAGTTTTTGGCCTGTTCCGTTTCCATGTCATCAACGGCACACTTGCTCTTAATTTTGGCAATAATACTGCCGAATAAATAGTCTTCCTCCGATTCCATAGTCGCGTCAGATTCTCGTTGTGTTTCGGGGGTTGGAACAGCGTTCAAAGTGGGTGTTGAAACAGCGTTCAAAGGGCGCAGCTCCGAAAAGCTACCCTTTGTCACCAAAATATCGGAGTCCGTAGAAAGCACGGATTCAGTAGCGATCATCGCATTCATCCGCTCGACCACTCTACTCTCGAATGAGAGATTGCGATTTAACTCTTCAGGAGTCAAGCTCCAAAGGCATTTTTGTGGAGATTGTTCACACATTTCACCACTGACTTGACTAACGAATGCAGAGAAATAAAGACGAGAACTGGTTTATTTTACGACAATAATACTTTAAATACATATTCAAATGGCTGAAACTGCAAGTGCCAGTAACGGCTAAATTGCATAAAAATTGTTGACTGTGCAAGCGATAACGTTATCTGCTGCGTTAGTCAGCTTGAAAGAAACTGCAAGTCAGCTTGAAAGAAACTGCAAGTCAGCAAGTGGAAATAAACTGAGCAATAAAATATTACCCAACGGACCCATATCTCACCTTACCCCCACCACCAGTAACCTTGACCTCGGGTGACCTTGACCTTGAATGACCTTGACCTTGAATGACCTTGACCTTGAATGACCTTGACCTTGGATGACCTTGACCTTGGATGACCTTGACCTTGGATGACCTTGACCTTGGATGACCTTGACCTTGGATGACCTTGACCTTACCCCATCGGTCAAACATTGATAGCAATGACTAAAGACGTTATTGTTCTTAATGAGATTGTAATATAGTACTGTTAATACGTAGAAAAGAATGTGATTACATGTGGAAATTTTATGCATAGTCAAGTACTAGAATAAAGATGACACAGAATTTGCTAATTCATCAGATTAAGTGTTGAACTTGCAAGTGCAATGAACTGTATGCATTAATTATTACGTGTATGCGAGTTTACAATCTGCATCAATAGTAAAACCGTAATATTTTCGTTTGAGCTGTGTAAAAGGTTTGCTAAATGGAGAATTAATTCATCGGATTAATAAGTGCTGAACTTGGGAAGTATAATAAACTACATGCATTAATTATTACGTGCACGTTAGTTTACTATCTACGTCATCAGTGAAACCGCAATCTTTTCTTCTGAGCGTATAAAAAGAAATTGATTAGGGTTAGACTTTCATTGAAGGATTTGCAAGCTGGACAATGGAGTGTCCTAAGTGTCAAACACGGTTTTCTGCAAAAAGGAGTTTATCACGTCATCTTCGTGAAAGTTGTGTATACAGACAAATTAGTGAACGTAATCCACCAAAAAAAATTAAACTAAATAAATAATAAATAATAAATACACCACATGTAATAACGACCCCCTTTATCCCAGAAGGCTGAGCCTTGTGCGGGAGGGGGCTACACATTTAAAGACAAGGGACACACATCCAATATTCGTGTATAATGGAAAAATCCCTCTCACAGTATTTTCCATTGCCACGACCGGGATTCGAACCCGGGACTTTTGGGTGAGAGGCAGGTACTCTACCATCTCGACCATCAGTCAAATAATTCACATAATAGAAATGATAAATTAATAAATCAGCCTGGTACTTCTTCGAGCATAGAGTTTCCTACAAATGAGGTTATTTGTCCAGGGTGTTCTGAAAAAATACCGAAATCTAAATTAGCGGGTCATTTGAGAAGTTCTACACACAAAAAAGTGATTGATAGCTCTGGTGATGGGATAGAAAAGTTGCAAAGTGCATTTAAGAATCGAATTGCGAGTTACCGATTTTCTTCAAAGAAACATTATACCGATAATCCTCAGTTTTTCGAAGACATAAGAAGAAAAGTTTTCACAGTGATTGAGGAATATGTTCAAAAATTCTTCAGCTTAAAAATTAATGTGGAATTATTTGGTCTATATGTCATAGAGGAAAAACAATTATCTGACATAAAATCGTTCAATACCATTAATCGAATTATAACACACTCAACTGATTTGATGAATGTATATAATGATTTTAAAGAGGAGATTCAGGAGAAAGCATTAACTTTTCAGGAGCGAGATTCAGGTATGCTAATATTCATATCTATTGTAATGTAGACTCAGCTGTTAAAAAATTGTACATTAATGCCAAATAATTTTTAGGATGGGCTATAAAGCATCTTAATTTTCTTGAAGTCAATATTAACAAGTACAACCCGCTATTTGCATCATCATACATTAAATTGCCAAAACAAATAGAAAACAAAAAAGCTGTTTTAAATATTCAAAATACGGATGAAATGTGTATGGCTTGGAGCGTAATGGCTGCAATATTTCCAGCTAATGGGAATCCAGTGCTAACGTCATCCTATCCACACTACTCTACATTGCTGAATTTTGAAGGTATTGACTTCCCAGTTAAATTGAAAGATATACATAAATTTGAAAAGTTAAATAATATTTCTATAAACGTATTCGGGGTGAATAATCAATTCAAAGATGGTAAAATGGTCAGTGAGATTGTAGGCCCTTTATATTTTACACCCAGTCGTCAAAATACACATGTAAACTTGTTACTAGTTACGGATGCTGAAGGGAATAGTCATTATACTCTTATTAAGGATTTGTCGCGACTAATATCTAGCCAAAAATCTAAACATCACGGTCAAAATTATATTTGTAATGGTTGTCTTCAATTTTTTAGATCTCCTGAGAAATTATGCGATCATGAAAGATACGACTGTAATCATGTATGTACGGTATTACCAAAACCTGATCCACAAATTAATAAATGTGGTGAAACAATTGCAGGAAATATATTAAAATTTGTTAACATTGAGAAACAGTTACCGATTCCATTCGTGATATATGCGGACTTTGAAAGTTTATTAAAACCAATTCACCACAATGAACCTTGCGATAGTGAATCTTTCACAGTTAAAACATATGAACATGAGCCGTATTCATTTTGTTTTTATATAAAATGCAATTTTGATGACAGACTTTCAAAACTTGAATATTATCGAGGCATTGATGCCGCTGGCGTTTTTACTAAACGATTAGAAGAAAATGTTTTAGAATTATATAGCAGTCACTTGAAAACTATTATCGAAATGAAACCATTAACTGAACAAGAGCAACAATTTTTCAATGATAGTCCCTTATGTCATATTTGTGATAAGCCTTTTGATGCAGATGAGGTAAAAGTTCACGATCACTGCCACCTTACAGGCAATTTTCGAGGACCTGCGCACTCTACGTGTAATTTACAATTCAAAGTACCTACATATATACCCGTGTTTTTCCATAATTTAACTAATTATGACTCGCATCTATTCATAAAAAAACTAGCCTTAAAGAAAGAGAAAATACAGGTTGTAGCACAAACCAAAGAAAAATACATTACATTTTCCAAATTCATTTTAGTAGATAAGTCTGACGATAAAATACCGAAGAATATTTATATGAAATTAAGGTTTGTGGACTCGTTTCGATTTTTACCAGCTTCTTTAGATAAACTAAGTCAAACGTTAGAACCACATCAATGCCTCGAGGTTAAAAAATTTTACAATGATGAAGCACAATTCAATTTGTTAAGACGCAAAGGTGTCTTTCCATATTCTTACGTGGATTCGGTAGAAAAACTGGATGAGACTGAATTACCATCACAGGAACAGTTTTTTAATATTTTGAGTGGTGAATCAATTTCTCAGGAAGATTATAATCGCGCTTGCGATGTGTGGCTAAATTTTAACTGTCAAACTCTCGGTGAATACTCTGATATTTACTTAGTGTCTGATGTTTTAATACTAGCCGACATTTTTGAAAATTTTAGACAGATCTGCCTACATACATATAAATTAGATCCCGCACAATATTTAACGGCACCATCATTGAGTTGGGATGCCATGTTACGAAAAACTCGTGTCGAACTCCAACTCTTAACTGATATTGATCAGTTGCATTTCTTTAGAAAAGGTATACGTGGTGGTGTAAGTCAATGTAGTAATAGGAAAGCTATAGCAAACAATCCATTCATTGAAAATTATAATCCATCAGAACCGACGTCATATATATTATACTTAGACGCAACCAATTTGTACGGTTGTTCAATGAGTCAATATCTACCTAAAGGTGATTTTAGATGGCTAGAGGAGTATGAAATTGATAACTTTGATTGCACCACAATAAGTGACGAGTCTCCAAAAGGTTATGTATTAGAAGTCGATTTAGAATACCCACAATATTTGCATGATAAACATAATGATTTACCGTTTTGTCCTGAAAACATCATACCCCCTGACTCAAAAGATCCAAAATTGATTCTTAATTTGCAAGATAAACAAAGATATATTATTCATTATCGAAATTTAAAGCAATGTTTGGAACACGGATTAATACTCACAAAAATACATAAAGTCATTGAATTTTCACAGTCTGCGTGGTTGAAACCCTATATTGATATGAATACTAGACTTAGAAATGCTTCTAGAAATGCATTTGAACGAGATCTTTACAAATTTATAATAAATTCTATTTTTGGAAAGACAATGGAAAATGTAGATAAAAGAGTTGATGTGAGGTTAATGTCACATTGGGAAAATAGAATAGGTAGCGTAGGTGCTGAACAGCTTATTGCACAACCAAATTTCAAATCTTGTTCAGTATTTACGGAAAATTTAGTTGCAGTTCAAATGACCCCTTTAAAAGTTTGTTACGATAAGCCACTTTACATAGGTTTCACCATTTTAGATATATCTAAAACTGTAATGTATAACTTTTTTTATAATTTTATAAAGAAAAAATATAACGATAAAGCTTCTCTCTGTTACACTGACACCGACTCATTAATTTTAGAAATTCATACTAATAATGTTTATGATGATATTAAAGAAAATATTGAACTTTTTGACACATCAAATTATTCTTATCCTAATGTGCATAATATTCCAAAAACTCAGTCGGTCATAGGCAAATTAAAAGACGAGTATGCAGGTATTCCAGTAGAAAGCTTTTTCGGCACTGGTGCGAAAGCATACTGCGTTAAAGCAAATGATGTAACAAAGAAAGCCAAAGGCATATCAAAAAGTGTTGTAAAAAAGCAATTACACTTGATTGACTACAAACACATTGTAGAAGACGGTGGATTAATATACCGTAAAATGTATGTATTCTCTTCACATCTTCATACGATATATACTGAACTAAAAAACAAAGTTGCACTCTCAGCACGAGATGATAAGCGATATGTTATACCTGGGAGTACAAAAACTTTAGCGTGGGGTCATTACTCCATCAATAATGCACACAATGAAGCTGATCATAATACCAATGATAATTTAACATGTCTTTTGTCACTAGCTGACAAAATAATTGAAATGGAAAATCAAGGTTTTGAATTTGATGAGAGTTTATTATAACCTTTTATAATTGTGTCAAACCATATGTTGTATAATGTTCATTTAATAAAATATTTATTATTTTAATCTGTGTTTTTTTAATAATTATTATGTACTGTCACAAATTAGCAAATATGGATTTCAAGAATCGGGGAAGGAAGTAAGGGGAGGATGCATATAAACAATGATAAATAATGAAACAACAGTTTTAGTGTTAAATAAGTTTTATTGGTGATTTTGCAATGATTCATAAGCCAATAGGCACAATGTTTTTGGTTGAGTGACAATAGGTTGAATAAGCCTTTTATTATATTTTTGTTGGCGAGAGCAACTTTCAAATGTCACAGGACCAAAGTCACAATTCATAAATAAAGCACTTTTTAAATGTACAGCCTTTCTAACTAAAACACAATCAAAACAATGCAACAAATTAAAAATTTGAAGTCTCAAAGGTTGTTCCACTGTTATATTAATAAATTCTATCACTTGTATGTTATATTTCCTGTGATTGAACACGTTGAAAACCTCATTGTTGTAGCGTGATGGTGCATTGCGTTGCCATTCAGATTGAACACATGTTTGACTAAATTCGTTATTAAAGTAAAATACATCTATGTCTTGAAATGTATTTGTTAAATTCAACAGGTAACTTATAAAACCACCAGCTATTACCCAGCGTTGTCCAGGTAAACTTTTCAAAACTTCATATACGTCAGGGAATTGTTCTTTTATTTGTTGCACCAATTTAAAGTTCGATGTGTAATAACTTAATATTGGATCTATAAGCATCTTTCTTAATTGACAATAGAGTTCTACGTATGTTTTCTTCTGCGTTACTGCTGTTTACGTATACACATCACCTTATATACTATTTCAGGTTAGGTGTAGTTTTGTTGAGCTTGCGATAAACTCACAAAGTGCTGATTATTAAAATGTTCACTTGATAAGGATTAGCTGACTGTGTAATCAGACACGTGCACTAATAAAATTGTCATCTTGCAGTATTTTTAGGTGGGGGGTGGATAGTTGGGAATTTATTTATAAAAGCGAACGTTAATTGCACACTACAGTCAGTTATCATTAGAATATTAATTTTGTTTAAATCTCAAAATGTGGATGGCGTACGTAGAAGAAATCAAAGTTGTCGATTTAGAAAGTGGTGTGAAACATTTAAGTCAACAATTTTCAAATAGACAGTTCGATGCTGAACACGAAGCGATCTATGGAGTTGGTACATTTTTCACAGAAGACTTTTGTACTGATCTAGCCAAAAAGTACAAACAAGCACGTGAAGTATGTGAAATGTTTTTGACCGATGTTACATGTGAGGAATGCCTTGTAGACGATCTGATCGAATTAGGTTTTGAAAATGAAGTCCATCAGCTAAAACGGTTTTTAAGACCAGACCTTGCCACCAGATTAAGGAGTGAAGACGATGACGATAGCGACGATAGCGACGAGGGGATTTCTGTAAATTGAAATTATATTTGTTACTTTAAAGGATTGTAATTTTGGTGATAAAATAAAAACACTTAATTAATATTTATTGTTTTATTTATTTCTAAACTCATGACCATAAAATTTTCATACAGGTAATATACATTAGAAAGTGCACACATACACTTATTATTTAAATGATAAAAACATTTTGCATTGGATTTCATTAAAGGTGGTTGCTCTTCTAGTTCCAAAACAGGTTGTGTAATAAATTGCTTGATGTAGTTTGATTTTTCTCCTCCTTTGACGTAAACACAGTCAGCAGATATAGTCAAATTCGTAATAATTTCTCCGAACAGATGTAGTGGTGTAAACCCATCACTCCATTTAATGCAATGATAATTTCTTGTTAACCACTGCGCTTGTTTTTGTAAGTCTGGTGAAAGCATCTCCAACGGATAAGGTGGTTTGAAGATATAATGACATACTTTCATTCCGTCATAGCCTGCTAACTCTTTAACGATAAACTTGTTGTTTTCTATTTTAAATCCTTGAACATCGATAACAAGTTTCATATTTTTAAGCTTTCTAGTTTTCTTAATACCCTCACTTTCAAGCAGTAGAAATCAACAACTCTTCTCAAGTCTCGTAATTTTCTTCTGTGTTCTCTTAACATGTGATTATAAACTAATATCATGATTAGACTAATAATGTGACATTACTTGCCTCGTTATATAGGTAAAAAAATCTTGTCATGCGCATTTTTAATGTTGACGAACGATTTTTGTTAACGGATTATATGTGTAATATTTCTCATGCAGTATGACACAATATGCATTAACATTTTTAGTAGGGGTGTTAGTCTCAAATTCTATTCTCATAACCACTGATCCAGTTTGCAAAGCTTCTTTTTGACGTGAACAATCAATATGAACTAGCGGTGCAATTGCATTGAATTCTATCGGGTTGAATATCGGTTGATTTATTTTATGTGGGTAATAAGATTGTTGAAAATCAGCAAACATTTTGTAGAGAGTAGCAAATTTGTTACGTTTGAAGTCTAGTTGTTGATCACTATATGGGTATCTCTCAGAATTCAAGAAAATTCTTATGTTTTTTAGATCACAATTATCAAATTTGCTCATATCAGATGTAATTTTTCCCTTCTTATTTTTTTGAAGACCAAATAATGCATGTTTAGCAGTTTCAACTTTATTAGATGTCTTACCATTCCACGTATGTTGGGTTGTATCAGGTATAGATTGATATTCAATTAATTCCCTGCTTCTAAATCTTAGAGGTAGATCAACGTTCTTACTTATAATTTTATTTAATCGTATTTGTTCTGACATGCTTACTGTCACATGTGGTACTCTCCATAATAATTTAGAAATGGTAATTTTTGGTTTTTCAGTTTCATCACCACTTGTAACACTGTCTAAATCATTACTACTACGTATCAATATTAATTCTTGTCGCATATTAATTATAATTTTTTGAAAATCCTCAAAGAATCCAAGCATAAAACTTAATGGAATGCAAACGTTGAAATCTCCATTTTCATCTGCTATAATTTTAGTTCCCTCGCCTTTCATCTTTTTCGGGAACCACCCAGCATTTTGCATAAAAATACTCTCGTTTTCATTTAATGATAGATAATGAAACATAGTTGAAACCAAACCAACATTTCTTACTGAATCTATTACAACACCACCTAATCCATACCTAATTTCCCGAAACAAAAAAGCAATACCATTATTAATAAATTCCAATTTTTTAGCTGCAGTTCCATCATCTTTTGTTAATTTTCCTTCGATGTATAAATAGCTAGTGCACGGAGCAGTATAGGCATCTAAATCTTGAATGGTAATTCTTGTTTCATCATTATAATCTAGAGTTCCAGATGTATTGGGTTGATATGTATGATACTGATATTCTGCTACAGAATTGTCACTAAAAGGTTGTTCGGTAATATTTAACAATTCCATTATACTAACACTTCGAATCCAAGTGACCATAAAAACTGTTTATTTTCCGATGTTAATCTGCTGAAAGTGTTTTTAGAACTGCGGATTTTCTTCTTACTGCTCCTTTTATAGTGATGCACAGGTGACCTCGAATTGAATATTAATACCATTTCCTTAGTGAATTGATTTTCTGAGATGCAAGCTAACTGTTCTGACTTCGTTTTGAAAATTGACGAGATTCCCCTCTTGATCAACTATTCTGATTGTAATGTTGTCAATGGTCTTGACGCTCACCGGGAAGTAATGAATAGTTGTGGGTGCTTCCACTATTTTATACCCAACTGGAACTGTTGGAAAAAACTGATGAATAATGTGGACAGGTTTTCCATTAAAGAAGGAACCAACCGCAATGTTACACTCGATACAGATTACATTCACTTTAGATATGCGTACGGTGTGATCAGAAATATGTTTCACATCAGCTTCCAACTCTCTGTTATCGAATCCTAATACTGAACCAATAGAATCGCTTCCTTTGAAATTTATTCTTCTATTCATCTTTATAGCTACTTTAGATGTATTCATATTCAAAGAAATCAAAATAACTGCACCTTCATCCAGTTCCTTTACTGCGTCCACTATGCTTTTTATAATATCAGAAAGCTCATAGCATCCCTCATCAATTTCGGCTGTATACCCATTATTCTCTCCCCACACAAAATTGTTGTTCCTATTGTCAATGTTTGGAATTGTATTATAAGTATCAAAGTGTGTCAATCCTATTTCGTAATCTATATCATCCTCTAAATATATGTGAGGATTCAAATCATAATCTAATTTAGATGAATTACCACTAAGAATTAAAGTCGGAGCCATATTAACACGTTGACAATTTATTAGTAAATGAATACATAACATTATTTACATTGATTATATAAAAAAATTAAACATAAGTGTCCACAAACATATGAGCTATTATTTTGTACAGAATCATAATTGTATTTTATTTTATTTGAGCTACCATCACTTAAAAAATATTTTATTAACTCTTCTGGGGGTCTTAAATTCCCATAACTATCAAAATAAACTATTTTTTGGTTTTGCTTGAAATATGCTATCCAGTGAGTTCCGTCTCCATCATTATCATCTAGATTTACTATCCCAGATTCATTTTTCTTTATTCCTTTTGGAAGTGTATCTTTCATGAAGACGCCTCGAAAATAAGGAATTTTAAGTTTTTTCGCAAATTTTATTAAATCTATATTAATTAGTGGTCGGTGTGGTAGCTTTATTAGTTTTTCTTATAAGTTTTAAGGTATAATCCTAAGCCTTTCTTTTCATGGGGGCCTAAATATAAACCCTTCCCTTTAGTGGTCTGTTCCATTGCTAAATTATGTCTCATTTGTTCTGCTATCACCTGGCGATTTGCTTTGGCATCGTTAACTGCTTTTGTAATACCTGCCACGCCTCCTCCCACAGCCCCTAATGCCCCCAAGAGAGGTAGCAGGAAAGGGAGAATGCCTCCTCTTTTTGGAGCGGGGATAACTCTTCGTCTAGGTTTTTTAGAGGGCGATTTTTTTTTTACTGCAAACTTCAAATTCATATTTCCACCTTTCTTCTTTCTTAGATTTCTTCTGCGCTTAAGCCCCATTCCCACTTTACTCTTTAGTTTCATAATTCCACCGACTCCCAGCGCAGCGAGTTTTTCACCAAAACCCGAATCAGGTGCTTTTACACGTTTAAATGCAACTTTAGCTAATTCCCTATCCGCTTGATTTCTTCTTTCGACGTCTTGAAATTTAGAATATGCTATATCGTGTTCTCTACACGCCTCGTCTAAAGGATTAATTCCGACGTCACCACGTTGTAGGCGTTTTGCAAGTTTGGTCCCCGGTCCACAATAATTATAACCTGGTATATGAAGTTCCACAGGAAGTTTATTTATTATAGTATTGAGTAAACCGCGTCCACTCTTTTTAGAGTTTCTATTACAAGTGATGCGGGAACGTTTGCTTCGATCCATTTTATATTAAATTACACAGGTGAATGAATGTTATTTTGTGAAATAATCCTTTATATATAAAGCAGGAAACAATGATCTATCAGTTTGTAACGGTTCTCTTTATAAGGAAGTTCTGTTTTACGATAGAATTGATGTGAACAATGCAAATTCAACAGCAAGAAACAATCTTACCAATTGTAAATCATGATGAGATTTCATTGACCAACAACTTTCAAAAGCATGGTATTTTGTTTGGTGGAATGTCGAAACGAGGACTTTTGGTTGGAAGTTCTGGGTGTGGAAAAACAAATGTCATGCTTAGTTTATTGGAACATCCTAATGGTTTACGATTTGAAAATATTTATTTATATTCTAAATCTCTACATCAACCCAAATATGAATTTTTGAGACTTTTAATTAAACCTATGAATGAAATTGAATATTTTGAATATAATGATGGTGATGAAGTAATACCTCCTGAAGAAATAAAGTTAAATTCAGTGATCATATTCGACGATTTAGCGTCTTGCAATCAAAGCATCATCAAAAACTATTTTTGTTTCGGACGTCATAGAAACACTGACTGTTTTTATTTATGTCAGACTTATTCCTCTATTCCCAAACAACTGGTTAGAGATAATGCTAATCTTCTTGTAATATTCCCGCAGGATATGACCAATCTAAAACTCATTTATGATGATCATGTAAACGTTGATATGAGTTTACAAGATTTTAGGGAACTTTGTTCATTTTGTTGGAAAGATAAATACGGATTTGTTGTAATAGATAAAGATTGTGCTATCAACTCTGGAAGATATAGAAAAGGATTTGATAAATTCATTCATATATAAAGTGCGAACATTAAATACTACCAATCAGTCGCCATGGATAATCGTGTGGTTGCGGAGCTGTTAAAGGCTTGGAAGGCGCTAAAGCAAAAATATCACAACTTGAAGAATGATATTGCCGAATCACAGTTTTTGTTGGAGAAAAATTATAAACCGATAACACAACCGCTTAATGAAATAGTTTCAACTCTCAAAGTTCCTCCAAAATTAAATTTAAAAGAAGAATTAAAAGAAGAAAGCATCAGGGATAGTTTTAGACCAAGTACCCAACCACTACATGACTATTATCGTTTGACAGCTCCTATTGATTTGGGAAAGCAGACATTTGAGTTTGATTCAACTCAAAACCAACCCGAAATTGTTGAGAGTTTTTTTGATGAAACTTTTCCTTCGACAATAGCAGATAGTGAAACAGAACATCAGCGTTATTTAAGCCAGTTTAAAATACCACTACCTCGAGCGTATATTGAAGATAGAATTAATGATACTAAGGGAGATTTTGATGATACCTTTGGCGTTCACTTTGACCCATTTAGAAAAAGCTATGCAATTGGTGATTCATCCGTTGATTTTGAGGGAGCTAATGGCGAATTTAAGTACATTGGTACACCAGGATTATATGAACTAATGTTCAAAAAACATCCAGCAGGTTATCGGCCAACAGATGTAGATCAATATATTGATATTATTAAAAGGACGAATACCCAGTTTTTAGGTTATGATCCTCAAAGAGGTCTAACTACATCAAATGCAAGTAAATTCATAGATATTATCAAACCGCGAGTTACGAATTTATATTCGATGTCACAAGAACGGAGGAGAAATCCAAGCGCATCGAGTGTGAGATCCACCTCAGAAGGAGAGCAAAGACCAAGATCGAAGTCGATTCCAGTGAGGAAAACAAGGAGTCAAAGTAAGAGAGGTGGAAAACTAACGATGATGGAATTCAATAACAAAAATATTGAATATAAACATTTTGATGATTATAATGAAATTGTAGATCGATTAAAGCTGCTCATTGCATCACAGTTAGCAGGGAATAATGGGCATAACAACGAAATAGTTTCGATAATAGAGGAGTTAAAGGAGGGTAAAATAATTAGATAAATAGTGTGCATGGAAAAGTTAAGGCTTCATTTACTGTGCTACTATATTGATCGAAACCGTACTTCTCTTCTTTCTATTATTCTACAACATGACTGACATTAAGAAGGAAATAGTAAACGAAATTCATAAACCAGTTAGAAAATCTGTCAAACGAAGAAGAGTAATTGTTAAAGGTCTAAATGATCTTCTTCAAGCAGATCTCGTAGAGATGATCCCTTACGCTAAAATAAATAAAGGTTATAAATATATTTTAGTGGTCATTAATGTATTCTCAAAATTTGTTTGGTGTGAACCTGTGAAAAATAAAAGTGGAAAAGAAGTTTCACGAGCAATGGGAAGAATCCTTTCAAATATCAAACTGCTACCTAAAAATTTGCAAACAGATATGGGAAAAGAATTTTACAATAAAGAATTCAAGAAATTAATGGATAAGTGGAAAATTAACCATTATAGCTCTTACACACATCTTAAAGCAAGCGTTGTTGAAAGAGTGAACAGAACCCTAAAAAATAAAATGTGGAAACTGTTTAGCTTACAAGGAAATTACAAGTGGTTAAATCTTTTACCAGACATTGTTGCGGAATACAATGACACCGAACACAGAACGATTGGAAGAAAACCTAAAGATATTAAAAAGAAAGATGAAAAACACTTGTTGCAAACTGTATATAGTCATTTGAAAATAGTCGATCCAAGGAAGCAAAATTTTAAAGTAAACGATTGTGTGAGGATTAGCAAATACCGAGAAGTCTTTTGCAAAGGATATACTCCAAACTGGTCTAATGAAATTTTTAAAATTATAAAGGTTCATAAAAGTAATCCTAGAACTTACCTTTTAGAAGATCAGGAAGGTAATGAAATTCAAGGAGGATTCTATGAGCAGGAACTTCAGAAAGTAAAACATCCCGATATATATCTTGTGGAGAAGGTTTTAAGAAAAAAAGGTGATAAGCTCTATGTGAAATGGCTGGGATTACCCAATAAATTCAATTCATGGATTTCTAATAATCAAATTGTATAAACATATTATATATTATAACTTTTGATGTACTCCTTTATCTGTATAATATTTT
The DNA here is from genome assembly GCA_963680705.1 of Rhagium mordax. Lineage (NCBI taxonomy): Eukaryota > Metazoa > Arthropoda > Insecta > Coleoptera > Cerambycidae > Rhagium > Rhagium mordax. The sequence goes on along the minus strand of OY796656.1, from coordinate 53,101,692 downwards.
CGCCCTTAATAAAACAATTTTTTAGCATATATTTCTTTTATTTTATCACTTTAATACAAATACATGATACATAATAGGTTTCGCTAACGTTTCATTTAAATCTATCATTAAATACGTTACATCTATGATTATTTTCTAAAATAGGACTGATAATATTTGAAATTGTTTCTACTCTTCTATTAAATCGAATTCGGTCAATGGCTAAAAACTCCCAATATCGCTTCCTTGATGATTGATATGCGAAATTCCATGTCACCATAAAATATGTTTTGTTATTTTCTGTATTAAATGTTACTTTCTTCATTATTAAACTCTACCACAGAACTCAACTTCAAATAATTCCGGGTAAATGTAAATTAATTCCATGAGCATACAAACATTTTCACTATTACAGTTTTCGAGCGGCTGAAGCAAATTCATTACATTCTCAAACACATCTCCCTTTTGTCGCTGTAGTCCGTTGTGCACAATTTTAAAGTAACTTGAAAACTGTTGCCTTTTCAGCATATCAATTCTATACTTGACAAGTGGCAATGCTTCCCACAACTTGCAGATGGATTCATACCCCAAGTAAATATATGAGTTATTTTTTACGATTTTTATCACTCTCGAATAGGATATTTTTTCAAACTGTATCGTAAAATTTTCAGCATCTATCTGCTCTGCTTTATCGTTGATATATAGATAATTAGTTATAATACCTTGGTATGTAGGAAACTCATTCCACTCACTTTCATCAAAAATTATTGTGTCCAATTTATTGCCTGTTAGTTTTATACAAGGTGCATACCAGAAATCATATGCTAATCCAGTCGACACAAATTTACTTTTTGATTTATTCAGTTGATATTTTCGTTCACCAATTACAACTAGATCATTCTTGTTTTGAGGTGCATGAGGTAGATTTTCAGATAAATCACTTTTTAGTTCAGGTAGACTGAAGATACTGCCACACTGAGTCATCTTGAATACTTGTATTTATTAACCGTTCAACACGAAAATTTTCTAGAACTGAATTCCCACCGCTTCATATACTTTACTGTTACCCCACCCATTTATGGTGAAAGAAGTGGGATTGTAGTAGTGGGGGGTGTCAAAGTGGTGGGGGAGGGCTGGAGTGGGGGGGTGCTCACAAGAGGTCAAGGTCATCCAAGGTCAAGGTTATGAGAGGTCAAGGTTATGAAAGGTCAAGGTGAAGGGGCGTGTCTGGAGTGGGGGGTGCCAAAGTAGTGGGGGGCAGGAGGTGTGTCCGGAGTGGGGGGTGCCAAAGTGGTGGGGGCAGGGGCGTGCCTGGAGTGGGGGTGCCAAAGTGGTGGGGGCAGGGGGCGTGTCAGGAGTGGGGGGTGCCAAAGTGGTGGGGGCAGGGGCGTGCCTGGAGTGGGGGTAGGAGTGGGGGTGCAAAAGTGGTGGGGGAAGGGGGCGTGTCAGGAGTGGGGGGTGAAAAAGTAGTGGGGGAAGGGGGCGTGTCTGGGGTGGGGGGAGGAGTGGGGGGTGATCACAGAACTCTCATTTTTAACCTACTTGGGGTCGTATTTATTAAAAAAAACTAATAAGAAATAAGTTGTTAATATTTTTTAATTATAAGAAAACAATTAATTAGTATGGTTTTGAGAGAAGCAGAAAAAGGCTACATCATCGCCAAACTTGGAGAATGGTGGTATTAACAACGCGTAGCATGTGAAATTAATTGCAGCAAAGGCATAATTCAAAAACTTAACAAAAAGACAGAATATGGTCGACTTCAGATTTGTACGACACAAAAAACAGGCGGTTTGTTTGATGCCCATAAAAACTTCAAACAAGCCGGCTCTTTTTATGTGTTGTATAGATATGACACAGACTTTACCTTCCGCTATTATCTGTTTTGTGCTAATATTCTTCATCAAACTTATGACCCCCGGGACGGTAACTCGCAGTTGACCATTGTAGCAGGACTGAAATATTTTTTCATCTGAAAAGATCACTCGCTCCCAGTACCGATCGTTTTCATTAATAAAAGTATTTGCAAACTGCATTCTTGCCTCTTTATTAACATCTTAAAGTTGGGGCTCTCGCAACCATTTCCTTGCTGTCCTAACAGACGCTGGGAAGTTGGTTTGGCTCTTTGGCTCAATAGAATTCGAAAATGGGTTTAAATTCACATAGTTAACCAGGGTATTATCGTTTTCTAGAGCACTCTTTCTTGGCCACCCAGAACCCACTGCCCTGCTCAGATCATGAGATTCTATCCACTTTTTGTTTAGTTTTTGAATCGTGCGTTTGCTGCAATGGACTACATTAGTGTGACGTCACATAATTATGCAACCGTACGTACTACTAAAATAAAGTTTACACTGCTGCTAACTTCATTATACTTCTGAGTTGGTACAGCTGTCGTTCATGATACAAATAAATATAAAGATATGATATTGCGCATGTGGGAGGAGCCAAGCGATCAGTTGGCGTACGTCACCTGGTGACGTTTCTTGCTGTGTATTTTATTGTTCCTCATTATTTTGGCGTGCTTTGAGTGGTTAGATCTTAAAAAAAGTGTTTAAATTATTGATAAATATGTATTGTGCGGTGGCAAATTGTAAAATAAGCAATCAAACCAAGTGGTGGCGGCGGCATTAGCTGATAATTAATCAAACAGAAAACGTTCAAAATGGGTTGAAGAGTGATCGCTTAAACAAGGAGACAATTTTCCCACGTAAGACTCTACCAAATGAGTTATAGAACCAGGTGGTTGATTTAATTATCTGCGGATGGACGAAGAAACAAAAGAAATCACCCTATGGCGTGGACAGTCCCGACACTAATAAAATTCGTCGTTTTACCTTCGTGGCAGACTTGCACGAGCACCAAGCACGTTCAAAATGGTTAAAATCAACCATTGGCAAGATATTGAACGCCGACGCCAGCAAGAAGGATGGTTTTCAGCCACACACCTCAGTTTTGTGACTGCTTTACCCGTACAGTTTTACCCGGGCGGGCGGGCAAGATTGCTAAAGCAGTCTGTTGTCTGTTGGGGCCTATAAATTGGTAATGTTTAAACTCTAAGAAGAATAACAAATATGAAGGATATCGATCCTGTATGGTTCTGTATCAAAAAAGTACTTACCTATTAAACTAGTCATAATTATTGTTTTACAGGAAAAAAATCGTTTGTCAATAGGCATTTACGATAATTGGAGCGGGTAATGAATCCTGGTACATTGCGGTAATCAGCTGTTTTATGTCAATACATCTACCGCAAAATTTCAAATGTAACCTAAAGCATCACTTGACTAATTAATAAATAATTAAAAATTGAATTACTTTTCTATTTTATGCTTATTCATAAGTTCATACTGCTCGCCATGTCAAAATGGAAAGTAAAAAAACATTTATATGTATGCATATTTAGGTATACCTACTTACTTACTTAATTCATTATACATATACATAAATGTTTCCGTCCTCATCTTAAATTACTTCATTATTTTCGACAGTGATGGGTTTATCATATCTCAAATACTCACAAAATGTAAAAAATTAAGTTTTTTAAATCATATTTTAAGGTTGTACCGTATTTACCAACCGATGTAGATCCATAAATTTTGGATCGGGTAGATGTAGCGAATACATTCGATACATTTACCGAACGCGGTTCGGTAGATATGTTCTTATTATCGAACGCTCTGATACATTGCGGTATGTAGCGCTCCAATTATCGTAAATGCCCAATAACTTCTTTTTTGCAGTTCTGCCACAATTTAATATTTTTATTTTTTTGTTTGTTTTAATATGCCATTATGTTAAATATTGTATGTAATTAATTGTAAATATTAAATATAAATCCACAAAATCCCTTTTCTTTTATTGTAGAAAATACTTAAAATAGAGACATAAAAACAATTAAAATATTATAGAAATATTCAATAACGCTATATTATCTACATAAGCTAATAGTGCAGGCGAGTTAGACGCAAATCATTCAAAATTTCCGGGTATGTTTAGGAAGCATAAGATCTTCACTTTCCGATAGGTAAAAATGTAAATACGTCAATTTGCACATATCTCAAAAATATGCTGCGTTTTCGAGTAGTTAATTGAAGTTGCAAAAAGCATGTTTTCCGGTCTTTAGCTTGAAACACTGCCAAATTTAAGCTAAATAGAGAAAAATTGCTTAGGACATTTTTTGTAGAGCACTAAATTCCCTACAGAGGCCTTGACGGCATGCCTGCACAATCCATCGTTCAGAAGTGATTATAATTAATCAAAATCATAAATAAACTTCATAAAATATTTTTTTTTATTTCATGAAATTAATTAATAAAATTGTGAATTAATGATTTAAGGAAAAAAAATACTCGTTTTCGAAGGTAAAATTGAATAAGGTTCAAATCGCGATGTGTCTCGAATCGGAGTATTTTAAACTCATCTGTGCAGGCGGCCATACGTCATGCGCGATAGGTAGGTAAAGTTCATTTCGTTTCTCTTCCGCAGATAAAAAATTACCGACAAATTAACACGTGCGGCGGCTTCAAAGAGGCCGCGTTTCTGCTTTATAAATGCGGCATTTTTATCTGCGGAAGAGAAACGAAATGAACTATACTATAACAGCTAATTAACGCGAGAGAGATTTTGATTAATTATTACACCTGAACGGTGCACTGTACGGGTATGTCGTCGCGGACTTTTTTGTAGGAAATTTCGAGCTCTACAAAATGTTCTAAGCAATTTTCCTCTTTCTAGCTTCATTTTGGCAGCGTTTCAAGTTAAAGACCGGAAAACATACTTTTTACAACTTCAGTTAACAATAATTCGAAAATGCCGCAAATTTAAGATGTATAAATTGAACCTAATCATATTTACATTATTACCTATCGGAAAGTGAAGATCCTAAGCTTCCTAAACATACACACAGATTTAAAATCCCTAACTCGCGTAGTCCATATAATCATGATACAATAAACATTGTATCATGAACTACAATGCTATAATTTAAATTTGTGGCTCCAGGTGACGTCATGCGCCAAAGCAGACGAATTTCGGACGGCGATTGATCATATCTTGTATCATGAGGCAAATTCTTTTGGGCCTGCCCAGCTTTACCTAGTGCAGTTGTTTAGGGCAGTTGGAGGTGGTAAAATACGTCATTTTGACGTCACAGAAATATAAAGTGATATTAACCTCCAAACATATTTTATTGCTGTCAAATGTTTATGTTTTGATCGTTTTGTAGGTTTTAGCTGCTTTCGTTCGTGTATGAAAAGTAAATCACTGTTCACGTGAACATAATCTATGTTTTCTTAATCATGGATTACGAAAGTGTCAACAATCGAACGCGTCCCTACATAAAAGTTTATTGTGTATTGTCATTGAGTAAAAATAATAGAGGCGCAACTGTCAAGGTTTCGAGATTTTAGTGTTGTATTTTTTCACCAATAGCTTCATGATTGTCTTCAATTTTAAGGGCTATACAGCCACATTACAAATACCTTCCCGTAGCACTAAAAATTGATGACAATCATGAAGTTATTGGCAAAGAAATACAATACTAAAATCTCGAAACCTTGACAGTTGCAACTCTTTATAATTTTTTACTCAATGGTATTGTGTAAACAGAGAATATGAGTTTGAGTAAGAAAATTAAAGTAGCAGCCGTTAACCTGATATTTGACGATTTAACTCCACGTTTATTAGGCGGAAAAATAGCTTTTTTGTTTATGAAACATAATAAATATAATATTGTACAACAGACAATGATATTAAAAGACCTGAGATTGGATCATTTTCGAATCCCATTTTTTTGTGAGCAGTGGATAGATAAATATCTGGAGATGGATTTTTTTAGGCTTTTCAGACTGACAAGAACTACAGTTATTGGGCAAATAACTTTAACTTTCAACCATAGAATAGGATCTCTCATCTGTCACTAATGGGTTTAACCAATGATTAAATATGAAATGATCTTTGGTTTAACCAAGCATACCCAACGCCAGAGCAGGTTAGGGCCGACTGCACCGTGTCGTTAAACTCGGCTTATATTTAAGTATAGTTTAGAATGTGACATTACAAATGCGTATAACTGGAGGTAATATCACATTCTAAACTATTCTTAAATATAAGCCGAGTTTAACGATACGGTGCAATCGGCCCTGAAGCTTGGGAAGATAGGGGAGGTAACCTGGGTGAAGCATTACGTCACTAGGGCAGTCAAAAGAATGCACATTTTGGTGCCCTGGGCGCCAGGGCAGCTGAAAAGAATTTGACTATGGCTTTCGTTAGTGTCTGTGTCGTTGACGCAAATTTTATAACCTCTTACCTTGGTGTCAATGATACAATAAAAATCAATTAAACCTATTTAAAAAAATATAGAATATTAAAGAAAGCACAGGTAGGTATTTAAGCATCATTTTGTCTTTACAAATTACATATAACCATATTTAAGAAACGATAATCAAACTAACACATTATTGCTTTACCTCTTTTATTTTAATTTGGAATCCTTTGGAAACTAAATATTTTACATCCAGTTTTATTGATATGATCACTCAGGTGCAAAGTACAAACCCACATTTGAAATTAAGCACAAAGACTAGTGTATTAGAAAAAATAGAATAGATTTGAAACTGGGAGAAAACTTAAGTTAAACGTCAAGTTCATTGTCAAAATGAATGAAAATGAATTAAGTGTTTGAAGTTAGCTGCAAACTCATAATTTGAATTTTTGCACTCTTTATTCCTATTGGAGGAAGTTTCCGCCGCTTTACATATTAATTTATAAAACTAAAATGAAGTTTTTATAAATCATACGTGGATACATATATATTTTAACATATTTCTTAAATGTGAAATAGGTATTGGAAGTCCTTAAATAATCTTTCAACATACAGAAATACTATAAAATTCCCGACAATGTTTTAGTACTATATATTATAGTCCTTATGGACAACGCAATACGGGTCAAATTCCAATATCACAATTTCGGCCGTAAACTTGTATGCCTCTAGAAGTGGGGGTCGTGACGTCACAACTAATGTAGTCCATTAATTTCACTTGCTATGCGTTGTCGAGACCATCCTTCTCCAAGTTTGGCGATGATGTAGCCTTTTTCTTCTTCACTCAAAACATGATAAGGCCTGATTAAGTAATAAAAATTTATTTTTGCTTAATATGACAATGACGTTGACACAAATAAAAAAAATATTGGGATTGATGCGACACTGAATAGAACCATAGTTACAACGGGAAAATCAGTCGATTACTTTCTTTTCGGCCGCGATAGTACCTATTTATTTTATGTAGTATATTTTCGATTAAATTCGATATTATAATAAGTACCTATATAAATTGAATTCGATAGGTACTAGTTTCAAGCAAACTGATATGACAGCAGTTGTGCAGTTGTTATTTTAGTTCACATCCGTCTGTTACAAAAAAACTTGAAAATTGTATCATTTGCGGGGTAGCAAGTAAATCTTAAAAACATAACATTTTAATTTTCCCTATCATTTTAATATCCATAAGCACATTCGAATAAAAAATATTGTATGACACACAGACGAAAAACTACTATTATTCGAATGTGCTTATGAATATTAAAATGATAGGGAAAATTAAAATATTATGTTCTTAAGATTTACTTGCTACCCCGCAAATAATACAATTTTCAAGTTTTTTTGTAACAGGCCAGATATAATATATAATAACTGCACAACTGCTGAACTGCTGTCACATCAGTTTGCTTGAAATTAGTACCTATCGAATTCAATTTATATATTATAATATGGAATTTAATCGAAAATATACTATATAAAATAAATAGGTACAATAAAATGAATAGTAAAGGATTTGTTGCGGGAACACCCCCAGAAATAAGAAACCTAGCAAATTTGGCTTCGATGGTCAGAAAAGTGAAAAATTACTTTGTCTGTCACTTTTCCGGCCTTGGCCTGAAATGTCTTTTCAGGTCGTTTACTTGAAGTAGCTTGAAAAGTTCTACCTTTCGTCTTTGTTATCCGACCGAGAATAGTACATTACATACCGAGCTGGGAGGTGCTTCATTACAGCCGAGGGTTGACATCTTACAGAGGCGCGTAGCGCCGAGGTCAGATGTAAACGCGAGGCTGTAATGAAAACGACCAGCGAGGTATGTATACTATTTTATTCACAATCATTGTATAATAACAATATCAGCATACAAATTTTTTATTTAATTGAATAGATAGTGAATGAGAATTAGGAAATTATGCAAAATAAGTAGGTAGGCTGCAGTGATAAAAGTTGAGCGTTGCTAGGTAACGAGCATTAAGGTTCTTCTGTGAAATAAATTAGGTTATTTCCACAAGTATTTATTATCAATAATTTCTGTTAAATTCGCTCAAAATTCTACAACAAAATGTTTGATTCTGATCATTTGTGACTTAGAGAGTGTAGGTACTTCACCAAATTTTAAAGCTGCTGCACAAAAGACAACCAGAAGATTTGCTGCCGTAAAGTGTGACGTTTAACTTGCCGAAAAAGTGACGTTTCTAGCCGGTAAAGCTACTTTACCGGCTAGCTGGCTAGCTGGAAAAGAAGAGTGAACAAATGCCTGCCTCCCAACTTTTTATAAGCTGGCAATTGAAGCATTACATATATGATTGTGAATAAACGTCATTTTATGACACATTCGAATAAAAAGAAACAAGTGTTATACTTCAATTTTCATTGAATAAATATTTCGTACTCTGTCGTACAATGGTCTGAATTTAACCGGCAATAAATTTTCGGATATTTTCTGATAAATCCAAATTTTTTTCTTTTTCTTTTGGGAAACGTATTATCCATGCCTAATCATACAACGCAAAGCAACAATAAAATAGATTACTAAATATAAAAGACACATTGACAACTATACTCAACAAGCGTCAAAATATCAACTGTCAATTAATTGTCACAGACTACTAGAAAAATAGTAAAAATACAATAATAAGAGAAAAACCAGTTCTTCATTAAAAAATAGTATATTATGTTACTAGGAGTAGAAGGTGACCATTATTGTTAAGCCCAGAAATTTGCTCAGCCGAGGCGCAAGTCGAGCTAGCAAACTGGGAGAAACACATTATTGTTGTTACTTTAACTATATATTATGTAAGTTCATAAACGTAGGGTTTATTACTTCTTAAAATATCCGTATAATGTTCGATATTACCATTGATTAGTATTTATTAAACTTATTTCTGGGAATCACGCCAAATTCTAAAAAATAAATAGAAATAAGAAAATGGTCAAAATATGTCAAGATAAAAACTACACTTTTATCTTGACATATTTTGACCATTGGTTGAGGTTTGCCTTTGATACTAATCAAAGGCAAACCTCAACAGTTTGCCCCAGAAAACCACTGCATAGTCCTGACCATAAACATGTTTAGCATAATTAATATATTGATCACAAATTTGATGGAACGTAGCAGGCTTCTGCCATAACTTTGTGAAAAAACCGTCATCAACTAGATATTATATTGAATTTTGTAGATTCGACGAAGTGGGTGTAGCTAAAGCATCAAACTCTAGTTTTTGCTCCTTTTCTCAAAACTAGTCAAAACACTATCCTTAGGGAGAGACAACGGATATGGAGCTAACTCAAATTTGAAACAGTCCCTTATTTCTTCCGGGGTTTTGTTGGAGCAAATAATTAGATCGAAATTAAGAACCATTTTTTAGCCCACCCCTTTAAGGGGGTGTACCGAACAGAGAAAGCTTATTTTGGAAAATGTTATATTAAGTACCCACCTTAATTTTCGACGAGGAATCTCCAGTTAAATTTTTTGCACTTTATTACGGGACACCCTGTATAAACATTTGGTCAATACTGTATATTAAAGGAGCTATAACCTTCCAAAGACGAAGAGAACAATTTTTTTATGCTCGAACCGAGGCTATAACACAGAATCCAAAAAAGGTAGGTAGTATATCAAAATTTAGGTGCTACTTTTTATTTAGATGCTCAATCGTGTCCAACATTCATTATTGAAAGAACTGCCCAGGGGCGGCGCGTTTGGGGCCTAGGTTAGGTATAATAATAATTATTTTTGAATCTGTTGGCGTTATTAAAAGTTTAACAGTATCCCAGGTATATTTATTTGAATTTCGCGCGAAAATTTAAATTAATCAAGTTAGCCAACCTAACTTGTGATCGTCAAAAATCAAAAGCCTACGTTGTGTACATTTCTACATTTCTTAGCGTGGATACACTAGCATATGAGGGAAAAGGATCGCGAAATTAAATCAACACATCAATTCAACAAATATATTATGGCATACTGATATTAACAAATAATATACCAAATTGGTCGGTACTGAGCATTGAGATAGAATATAAGGAGATGCGATATAAATACGTAAGGAAATAACGGTACCACTGGACGGAGCTTAATGTAGTAGCAATATGGCGGCTTTAACAGAGTAGGATTAAGCGCGTCCTCTCGATTCGATTTTAGTTGGTCAACTTTCAACTTTCGTAATCAACTATAATCGGTGAAGATTTTGGTTCACACGTCTTTTTAGACAAGATATTTAATATAGTGGAACTAGTTTTACGGGGCTTATAGGTCCCTTTGAAGGAAAACTGCACTATTAGTTCAATAGTACCAATTCCTACAGCTTAATTCTTACTTGGGTGTGTGGATGATGGTGAATATGAAAAGTAAAACAATAGGCTAATAAGTAAATTTTTCTTTAATTTACATAAATTACATACCCATGTTATACATTGTTTCAGAATAGATAAATATACAGTAGGTATACCCCAAGAAAAATTATAGCCAAATTGGAAACAAAGACGGGGATGATCGTACGTAATGCGTGTATTAAATATAGAGAAAACGATCAGTGAATGTGTAACGCCCACACTCTTTCGAAGTGGTATATTATGCTATTCACATTTTATTTGCATGAGGGGAGGCTTTGGAAAATCTGAATTCTGTTGGTATGAATGACTGTTTTAATTACTGAGGTTATGTTGAAAAGTCAAAAACATAACCACAAATTCAAATTGGTTCTACATAGTTGCCAGAGTGAGATCCTAGAGAAAGCACAGCAATGTTATCAATAAAAAATTTGGCAATTCAGCCAAAAATAAGTGACAGTGACGAGCTGCTTTCGTTCGTGTATGAAAAGTAAATCACTGTTCACGTGATTTACTTTTATGTTTTCTTAATCATGGATTACGACAGTGTCAACAATCGAACGCGTCCCTACATAAAAGTTACGTTCACGATCCGACGATCCAAATACAAAACAAAAACATAACCACAATCATCATGGTGCATGATACAAGACACAGAAAATCCGTATTTTATGGCATTCTGTTAAGAACACATTAAATTTAGTACCATTAGTAGGATGTACAAGCTCTACTTCATGTCTGGAATCATTCATTTTTACTTTACCGGCTTTGACTGACAAATGACAAATAATTTCGAGGTTATAAGTAGATGAAAACATGATTACTTAAAAATGAACACGAAAAATCCATGATTCGAAGGGGCAAGGGGATTGCTGAACATGATTCTAAAAACAAGAGACGGAGAAAACAAATCAGAACAAACGAACATGTAAATATGAATCATGATTACTTTGTTCACGTATGATTAGCATGAACGAAAGCAGCTACGATCCATTAAATCCAATGCTTCAATATTTTGTCAATAGTAGACAACCCTGAGACAACCTAAGAAAAACATATCATAAAACATAAAATGTGAATAGCATATACGTACCAATCAGAAGATTTTCTCCAGGGCTATATTGAGTAACTGACACACCAGCGCACCTTCCTGTCGCAGTCCTGTGTATATTTCGAACGGTTCCTATATTATGTCGTTCTGAAGTTTAACTGCGGACGTGGTGTCAACCATGGTCATTTTAATCAGACAAGTTAGCTTCATTGGTACTCCGAGTTCGTTCATAGCTTCGTGCAACTTCGACCTAAGAATGTTATCATACGCTGATTTAAAGTAGATGACAAGTGGTGCATGCCAGTGTTATACATACCAATGTCAAATTCTCTGGATTTTTCTAGGTCGGTAGTTGAGCGACCTGGTCTGAATCCTGACTGATATTCTCCGAGGCTTCAGAGAATGTTTTAGTGTTTCTTTTAGGTTGGTCCTCCCGCCAGCAGCTCTTGAAAATGTTCTGTCCATCCAGATAGAAAATATTTTTTATTCCTTATTAAGTTTTCTCCTTTGTCTCTACAGATATTATAGTTCTTGGTTTAAAAACCTTTCTTGTCGCGTTTCATTCCTGATAGAATTTTCTAGTGCCATTCTCGTTTTGGTGACTTTCAAGCTGATGTAAAAGTTGGTTTTACTTCTCCCGTTTCTTTCGTTTGTAGGTATACGCGTTCTCTTCCATTCTAAGATGCTTGTATTTGTCTACTGCCGCCCTTTGTTCTACGCTGTAGTATGTATAAAGGACACTACCAATAATGACATTTATGTACCATAATTTTGTAGGTACACGGTTCTGTTTAATGTTTATAGGTACTAACCTATGAAATGTTATTCCCGACATCTTTTTATCCACGCCGTCTCTGCAACAGCAGCTACGCACAGCACAAAGACATCATGATTGTTTTTAAGAAACTAACAAAAAAAATATTGTATGATACATTTGTTAAAAGTGATTTTATTTTGCTCGTATTCACAAAATAAAATGTCACTTTTAACACTTGTATCATAAATAACTATTTTTTTTATTGGTACCCTATTTTGCTTATTTAAAGTACGCCTCAGAGTGTTTAAATCCAACTATAAAAAACGCGTTTTTTTTTACCATGGCAACTTCAATAACCCGAGAAACGTGAAGTGTAATATTACTGATAAATTAACTCCTATATGAAAAAGTCTATTTGACAGTCACGTTTTGTCACTTTGACAGCGATAAAAAAGGTGCATCATTTTTTATCACCGATAAAAATGCCTGCTCCTCAAAATCAGTGTACATCTAGTAGTCGCACGTCACTTTAAAATCAGTACACCAAACCAAACCATTTATAACAACTGTATTTTTAATAACTGTTCCTTTTAATTGTATAAATAAAAATAATTATTGTTGTTGTTCGTTCACATATTCTGTCGTTAATTTATCTTGCCAAAAAACACTCGAGCTTTTTCTTTATGGATAAATTTCTTTGCAACTCAAAATTTTGCCAATCAGTAATTTTGCTCGAAAAACTGACATTTGACAAAATCGCTCGACCTCCGGTCTCGCGATTTTTTCATGTCATTTTTTCTCTTAAAATCACTATTTGGCAAAATTGTTTAGTTACGAAGAAAAATTTATCCGATAAAAAAAAAGCTCTTGTGTTTTTACTGTTGATAAAACTGTTTCAGGGATTTTATCGATATAATACTGCTGTCATTGGTCCAAATTTAAAAATTGTAGTAGTTTCATTGGTTAATAATTTCTGAGTGAAATAATCGCGATAAAACTGTTTCAGGGATTTTATCAACAGTAAAAACACAAGAGCTTTTTTTTTATCGGATAAATTTCTCTTCGTAACGAAACAATTTTGCCAAATAGTAATTTTAAGAGAAAAACTGACATGAAAAAATCGCGAGACCGGAGGTCGAGCGATTTTGTCAAATGTCAGTTTTTCGAGCAAAATTACTGATTGGCAAAATTTTGAGTTACAAAGAAATTTATCCATAAAGAAAAAGCTCGAGTGTTTTTTGGCAAGATAAATTAACAACAGAATATGTGAACGAACAACAACAATAATTATTTTTATTTATACAATTATTTAAAGGAACAGTTATTAAAAATACAGTTGTTATAAATGGTTTGGTTTGGTGTACTGATTTTAAAGTGACGTGCGACTACTAGATGTACACTGATTTTGAGGAGCAGGCATTTTTATCGGTGATAAAAAACGATGCACCTTTTTTACCGCTGTCAAAGTGACAAAATGTGACTGTCAAATAGACTTTTCCATATAGGAGTTAATTTATCGATATAATACTGCTGTCAGCTGTCATTGGTCCAAATTTAAAAATTGTAGTATGTAGTTTCATTGGTTAATAATTTCTGAATGAAATAATCGATATACCTAATACTGCTGTCATTGGTCCAAATTTAAAAATTGTAGTAGTTTCATTGGTTAATAATTTCTGAGTGAAATAATCAATATTAATGCCCGGCGTTGCCCCATACTTCCGATAAAAAGTTTCAATGTCGGAAATGAATAATGAAAACAACAGGGGACTTAAAGGTTCACCTTGTAACACCCCCGCTGAGACATCAAAGTTTTTGGTAAAATTATTTTCAACACGTAGGTCTAATGCGGCCCACACACAAGCTACTTTTGCGGCGTTTTGGCAGCTGACAGCTGACGTTGTCGCCAGCGTCGAAAACGCTTTTACAATTTCACCACACACAAGCGTCCCAGTAGTGAGCTACTTATTAACGGAATAGTATTGAAAATGTCTGAAAATGTTGCTCAAGCAGAAAAGATTAGCAAGTCCAAAAAGCGTCGTTCATGGGTGAAAGAGTGGTTGCTGAAAAAACATCAATTACCCCACATAAATGTCTTGAATGAACTAAAATTACATCCGAAGCTTTATTTTTAATAATTCTATTAGAATATTCTTTACTTTTTATCATCCATAAATATTCTTTCTGCTTAAATAATTCAATAAAAGCAGAAATGAAATTTTCGAATTGCCAAATCGCCCATTTTCCGCCATTTCTGCACACACACATGCGTTTTCTAAACGTTTCGTTGGCTTTACTGCCGCCGAAATAGGCCGTCCAGCTAATCGTCAGCGCGGCAGCAAATACTCACACACTGGCGTTTCTTTTGCGATTTTTGTGCGTATTGGTCGCTGGCAACAACGCCAGCTGCCAAAACGCCGCAAAAGTAGCTTGTGTGTGGGCCGCATAACGCATAACTGTAGCACTATTGTAAAGATTACGTAAAATCCTAATCAAACTAGCACTAATACCTATATCATACAGTTTGTACCACAAGAGATCGTGGGCAATCGAATCTAATGCTCGCTTGAAATCTACGAAAGCAGCAAATACTTTCCGACTTTTTAATCTAAGGTGTAGTTGTATTTACAGAGCTGAGAGTAAAAACGTTATCCATGCAACTTCGGCTAGAACGAAAGCCCGTCTGACATTCAGGAATGATAGGCATTTACGATAATTGGAGCGCTACATACCGCAATGTATCAGAGCGTTCGATAATAAGAACATATCTACCGAACCGCGTTCGGTAAATGTATCGAATGTATTCGCTACATCTACCCGATCCAAAATGTATGGATCGACTACATCGGTTGGTAAATGCGGTATAATCTTAAAATATGATTAAAAAAAACTTAATTTTTGACATTCTGTGAGTATTTGAGAAAAATGAAACCCATCACTGACGAAAATAATAATGAAGTAATTTTAGATGAGGACGGAAACATTGTATATGTATAATGAATTAAGTAAGTAAGTAGGTATACCTACCCACACAGCACAAGTACAACCTTAAGATGTACTCAGGATGTCTTCTTAGGATATATTGGATATCCTGAGCTAATCCTGTAATAACCGCAGGGCGTTTATAGGATATCCAAGTGGGACAGCCTAGGCTTTACTCAAGAGATCCTGAGGTCAGCCAGATGAATGTTTTTAGGATATCCTAGGACTTATTTAGGACAAGTGGCAGTGCATTTATAGGACATAAAATATACCCTTTTCGGATATATTGGATATCCTGGGTTAACCTTATAATAACCGCAGGGCATTCATAGGATATCCGAGTGGGACAGCCTAGGCTTTACTCAGGAGATCTTGAGGTCAGCCAGATGAATGTTTTTAGGATATCCTGGGACTTAATTAGGTCAAGTGGCAGTGCATTTACAGGACATAAAATATACCCTTTTCGGATATATTGGATATCCTGGGCTAATCCTATAATAACCGCAGGACGTTCATAGGACATCCAAGTGTAACAACCTAGATTTTACTGAAGAAATCCCGAGGACAACTATTCTAGCATCCTAAGGGCATCCTGAGGACTTAACTAGTTTAAGATTAATACTTGTGCAGAGCGTTTATAGGATATAGAGGATGCCTTTCTTCGACGCATGGGATATCCTGGGGTAATCGGAAAATACCCACAGGATGTTTATAGGACATCCAAGTGGAACAGCATAAGTCTAACTCAGGAAATTCTGAGGACGGCTCCATTAGCGTTCTTAGGATACCTTGAGATTACGACGAAATCATTATTTTTGACTAAAAACAATAAAAATTAAATTCATCATTATTTATATACGAAAATATTTCTTAAGTTTCATTTACAATTGACATGTCAACTATAATCGAGTTCTCTAAATGAAATGTAAGAAATAAATTCCAATATATGCAAATGGTAATTTAATTTATGTTTTTGGTAAAAAATATTATTTAATTAGATATTCCTTGGTAACCTTAAAAAAGATGCCAATGGAGCTATTCTTAGGATTTACTGAGTGAAGCCTATGCCGTTACACTTGGATGTTCTATAAGGCTATAAACACATCCTGTGGCTATTCTCCGGTTACTACAAGATATCCTGTGTCCAAAAAAGGCATCCTTGATATCGTTACTCTTTGCACAAGTAGTTTCTGAAACAAAATAAGTAGATTTTATAGTAGGAATCGATATGCTTCTATATTTTGAAATTTTGCTTTCATTTAATAAAAAATTTTGAAATAGGTAATATAATTGCCTTTCAAGATAACTTTGAGACTAATGGTGTTAATGTGAATGTATAGTACTTACCTCGACAATATCAAGTGGGGCCACGCCCAAGTATATTTTATAATCTACGTTAAGTTTATATAGCCCACTAACAAACAACGTATATCACAATGTAAAGACAAAAATTCTAAATTATAACCAAGTGTTGTTCGTCTATCAACCGATCCACCTACAGTATAAGTTGATATATATTATGCATACATAGAATCATTTTATATTTATAGAAATATATTTCTACCGCAAAGAAGAAACTTTAAGGCCATTTTTAATATTTTGCTATATTTTTCCCCATATACATCAATTAAAGTTCCATCATTGCAGTAAAAATATATTTCTATAAATAAAAAATAGTTTCATATAGGTACAATTTTAATTTAATTATTAGTCATTGAGGTAAAGGTGTTTTTTTTTATAAAAGAAACAAATCTTACTAAAACAATACATATGTATTATAAAATGTTTAAATATATTAAACAAACAGTTAAAAATTTTAATTTCTGTAAATGTCCACCAGTGACAGCCAGGGGGTTTATTCACGTTTCCCTGTTCATTTCAAGGCAGCGCAGTCTTGAAATAAACACGGAAACGGTATGCAAAATTCATTTTTAAATGGGTGTTGATTCCAAGGCGCTCGATCTCGAAATACGCACCATTTGTTTTGAATACAATGTTGATTGCATTCGTTAGGTTAGGTTCCCTGTACCAACATGGTTATGTCAAATACATAAAATAATTCGTAAATACATTTTTGTAATGTTTTATGCTAACTACTTATTTTTGTTTATCTAATTGACATTGCAAATGTACGACTTGCTACAAATGTTTACTATTAATGTAATGCAGTCAAATAAATGAGTATGAGCAATTAAAATCCATTTGAGAAATTTATATTTCTCCTTATAAACAGCCAGGAAAAATGTAATTTGTCAAATACGTTTCGATTATTTTAATATAGTTCATATAGCCATGTTGGTACAGGGAACTTAACTAACGAATCCGGGCATGCTACAAGGTTCAGCGCCTGAAATCAATACGTAGTTGAAATCAAATATTGCATACCGTTTCCGTGTTTATTTCAAGACCGTGCTGTCTTGAAATGAACACGGAAACGTAAATACACAGCCCAGGGGAGGCAAAAAACTAAAAAATTCTGACATCAACGCTCTAATCTAACAAAAATAATTTTAAATTCAAGAATCGCCATTGGTCTTTCACTTATCTGAAAAGATGTCTAAATTTTGCACCTTTGTGTATTTTCAAAATGAATAAAAATCCGCTAAAGATCTTAACTACATTCTAAAACCCCTTTAAATAAAATCATGAAAAACTGAAATCCAGGAAATAAGTATTTTTATACTTTTAATTGGCGATATTTAAAAACAAAAACACCTGAGGGAACTTTTATTATTTCACAGTATTGTCACAGAAATGTCAAGGGACGTTTTGATCCCTTAAAATTATAATCAATTTACTTTCAACTGCGATTGTAATTTTTATGTTGTTTTATAGCATTTTATTTATTGATTTATAAAAACATAATTGACAAATTTGAACATGCCTTGTCTCCTCAGATAGATGAAATACCAATAGCGATTCTCGAATATTAGAATATTAAAATTTCACATTGGAATTAAATGAATATCTAAAAAAAAATTTATTTTCAGTTTTCCTTTTGCCCATCATTCACTTTTTTTTCTTCTTTCATTTTTCTTTCTTTGGCATGCCTCAACCAAGTTTTAATGCTTTGCTCTATTTCACATTCTGCTTTATCTTTGGTATTTGGATTCTCTTGTACTCCATCTATAAATTAAGATTATAATTCATTTTCATTAATTCATTTAAGTTAGCAGGCCGAAAAGGATCATAAAAAAAATGCAAACAGGTGACATTTGCCATTTAGTGGCCTTTGCCTTCATGCCTAGCCTCTCCAATCGATTAACACGTGAAGGCGGTTCCGATACGGTGAAATAGAATGGTCCATTATTATATTGAGGGGAGGAAGGTGATTTGACATGTTTGAATAGTTTTGACGTTTTCAAATTAGGTTAAATAATAATTGTGCCAACAATGAATTCGGACTTGCAATTTAATATTTATAGTTATAATCGTAATCGATAAAGTATAGTATTCAACTTGCGATAATGGTAGTAACTTACTTGATGAATTACAGCACTCGCCTGCGGCTTGTGCTTGTAAACTTCATCTGCGTGAGTTTTACCTACATTACCGCTTGTTGAATAATATACTATTGCATTACACTATAGTTAACAAAAACTGGTTCATTTCTACACTAACTGCACGTCAGTAAATGAACAGTATAATATTGCACTCATCGAGTTTAAAGTATGGAGGTGTAACACTTACCTCCCCGCATTTACAACACGATGAAGCTCGGATGAACATGAATACCATCGAATACGTGAAATAAAAAGAGGGAAATGTACATACCTATTAATGCTTTCGCCAATTTTAATGATTTAAATGCCTTTTTGCCCTTGGCACCAATCCAGCTAAATTTATCAGCCAATGAGTTTGTTAATATGCGTGAGAGGCTTCGTTTCACACATTCGTAAGGGGTCGTTCCACCAATTTTTTTAATAAAATGTATCTAAATAAAATGATTTAGTCACATGGTATATTGGAAAAAGAGATAAAATGAATAGACTAGCTTACAATGTTATGCGAGTCAGTACATTAGTTAATTACACTAATTTTTAACAAAATTTAAAGTTCATATGTACTATATTTATTTAATTTAAAATCATTAAGCCATCATTCACACACGATGTATATTTTTCAAGATTTTATTTTTCGAATAATGTTTCCCTAACTATTAAATAATAAAAATCTTACCAACTTTTTGTAGTTTTCCACATCATCAATGAAAATTTCAAAATCTGTAAGAGCATCCTCTGTTATCAGTGGCAAATCATAAATTAACACATCAACTTTCTCTGGCAATTTATCTCGTTCTACATGAACTGCTAGACGCGCCATATCACTGGAGATATCTTGAAGTTTCGTATATATAGTGCTTGGCGTAAAGTAATCTCGTGTGTTCTTTGATGAAGGAGTATAGTGGGTGGTACCGTTGTTTTCAGAAAAATTTATAGATTACGAATCATGATGGTTACTACCTCATAGGCGCGACCGGATTTTTTTTTAGGGGGTTTTGTGTTAAAAAAATTTAAAAAAATAATTAACACTTTCATCTGTCATATTTTTGTTGTGATGCATTACTACTAACTCTAGTTAATGGCCATACACAGCCAATGATAAATAAATAAATAAATAAATAAATAAATACACCACATGTAATTACGACCCCCTTTATCCCAGAAGGCTCTAGGAGCCTTGTGCGGGAAGGGGCTACAATTTAAAGACAAGGGACACACATCCAATATCCGTGTATAATGGAAAAATCCCTCTCACAGTATTTCCCATTGCCACGACCGGGAATCGAACCCGGGACTTTTGGGTGAGAGGCAGATACGCTACCATTTCGACCATCAGTCATATAATGATATTCTGAGTTAAAATGTAATACTGATTTTCTGCAATTTTATCAGACGTTTCATGTTGGGATGTAATTCAGAATATGGTAATATGATAATTATAAAAAGATTTCATTGTGCTATAAATACAGGGTGTTTCCTGAGTGACTGGTCATACGCTAGTGGGAAGTAGAGAAGTCCAAGGCGGTTTCAGAATGACCCTTATTTCATCCCCTAATGCCCCTCGTTTCTGATATATAGCATGTTTTCTATTTTTTGGAAAAATTTCAATCGGCCATATTTTTTTAATGGCTTCACGGAATTGAACCAAATCTGGCAGATGTGTTTCACTAATGGATGTTTATATCATTCAGTGAACAAAAGAAAAAGTTAACAGTGCCGAGGGCAAATATTTTTAGTAGGGGAAGTTACCTAAAAACATCACCCTTTATATGGATTTTGGCAGTTTTCAATGGTAACTTTTAAAGTACACTAATAGTGTACATAAACCACGTATTTAGTTTTTTTGGCACATATTTAATGGTTCAAGAATTAACAGGTACGTTTCACGATAAGTCCATTTTAGAAATATTTACGTGTCCTCCTGCAACAAAAACATAAGCAATATACAGGGTGTCCCGAAATAATGTCCTCTTAAAGGTAGATTTCTCGTCAAAAAATAAGTATAGTCTTTTATGTACAGTAAGGTCGAAAACGGCCTCCTTGAGCCGCTAAACCTCCTCAAAGGGGGGCACCAAAAAGTGATTTTATTTTTTTTGCTCGAAAGTGACTAAAGTTGGCGGAATGAAATTTGGGTACGACTTTGTACTTATGGAAGGTCTTCTTTTCAATGCATTTTTATTTTTCTACTTACTTTTTAATTAAGTTAAATAAACAACCCCTATTGAATTTTTAGTCAGAACTTTTAAACAGATGAATTTTTTTTTCAAATTAAATTTTTTTCAGAAAGCCACATGTATTCTACTACTTTCAACTCTTGAAAATTTATCGTGAATCTCATCAATTTCAAATAAAAAAATATTTTCTGACCCCTTGCATAATAGCCGTTTCTGTTAAATTGAAAACGGAGTTTGATACAAAAAGAATAAGTAGGCATGTGTCACTGTTACCATAATGTCATGAATCAAATCTGCCAAAAAATCACTTTTTGCTGCCCCCCTTTGAGGAGGTCTAGCGGCTTAAGGAGGCCGTTTTCGACCTTACTGTATATAAAAGACTATACTTATTTTTTTATGAGGAATCTACCCTTAAGGGGTTTCACGTTATTTCGGGACACCCTGTATATGGGCGACTTTAATAGTGTGTGAAAATATTTTATTTTACTGCCTATTGTTAGAATTTAACTTAAAATACTATAATTCATTAAATATTAGGGTCGGATCTTTTTGTTAAATTTATGTAGTATTTTTTATATTTACAAACAAAAAAGATTAAAAACCACAAATGAATTTTGTTAGAATAAATACACAATATTAGTAATTATACAAGAGTAAAATAACGCATCTAAAATTAAATTAAACACATAACAAGTTTTAAATAAATACAATTAATACAAATTACAATAACACATCTAAAATCCAATGGACAAAAATAATACAAAACAAACTACAACAAATTTTCAAACGTTCACCACCAACCTCAATACATTTTCTTGCACATAATTTTTTTTTATAGCATCTCTGATCATACGTGAATTATTCTTCAGTTCAGTGCATCCTCTTCTATGCATTCTTAATTCTTCTCTGGTTGCAACTTCGGTTATAGGTAGCATATATACACTTTTTACCTTTAAATAGCCCTATAAAAAATAGTCTACTGAAGTCAAATCTGGGGACCTTGCAGGCCAGGAAATTGGGCCATTACGACTAATTCGCCTATTGGGGTAATGATCATTTAAATACTGCACCCTCTCTCTCTTAGGTTGTGAGGAGATGTACCATCGTGCTGGCCTGTAAGGTTCCCAGATCTAACTCCTATTTAAAACAAAAAGTGTATGCTACCGAAGTTGCAACCAGAGAAGAATTAAAAGAAACGCATAGAAGAGGAGTCCACTGAAGTAACTTATGATAGATGGTATAAATAATTTACAGTTATATGCAAAAAAATGTGTTGAGGTTGGTGGTGGAAATTTGAAAATTTGTTCTAGTTTGTTTTGTATTATTTTTCCCCATAAGATTTTAGATGTGTTATGTATTAATTGTTTTTATTCAAAATTTGTTTATTTTGTTTAATTTAATTTTAGAAGAGTTTTTTTACTTTTGTATAAATACAAATATTGTGTGCTTTTTCTAGCAAAATTCAACTACAAAAAACGCGGGTGTTTTAAAGTTACCATGGCAACTTCAATAATCCGAGAAACGTGAAGTGTAAATGTCAACTTTTTTATTATTGATCTGACAGAAGTACCTTGCAACGTCAAATAAAATATTACTGACAAATGTTTTAAAAACTTTAACTGTGATGACAACAATCAATCTTATATGACAGATTGCAAATTAATTTTTGTTTTTCTCATTTCGATGACAACTAAAGGTATTTTACATTATTAGTTCTTATTTACATTTTTTTAGTAATTATTTATGATTTCAAAGTGTACCAATAAAAAAAATAGCGTAAAGTATTCGTGGATAACTGGTCTTTAAAATACTTGCTCTATTTCGCTGCGCCGCCGTCGTGCTCGAAAAATCGCGCGTGTTTTAAATCTTAAAATCCACTTATACTTTAATATACTATTATTATGTGTACACACATAAAAAAAAAATAAAAATCAGTAAATAATCGAATCAAATCGAATATTTCTATTTATATTGTACAAGACCCCCTAAAAAAAAAATCGGTCGCGGCTATGAGATGGCAACCATCGCGATTCATAATCTACATATTTTTCTCAAACGGATGGTATCATTCCCTATACTCCTTCATCAAGGAGCACACGAACCTCAATTTTATTACTTTACGCCAAGGACTAATATTAATGAATACTGTTTTGTTAGAGTCAAAACAAGTTTTTCGGTTTGTTCTTTATTAGCTAAGCAATTACATGCTTGGTTGTTGCCCTTATTTGCCCTTTCTAAATGAATAAACATAAATATGTATATTAATTTCATTGGTTAAGCAACAATAATTTTTCTTGCTGCACTAGTATGCAGCACAAGTATTTAAATTTTCGATGTTACATAATGCATATATTACAAGTCATCTACATACCTATATAATTAAAAACCTCTACTAAAACATCAACTTAAATACATCAATCGTTCCTAGCATTAAAATATTTTTTGTAACGCCATATCCTAAAACGTAATTTTTTTACAGTTTCAATGAATCAAAACAATGTCATTATTGACAAGGGCGAAATAAAAAAAAAAGCGTGAAATACAATTTTTATTTCACGGGATGAAATAAAAACTTAGTTTGACACTATTTTGTTATTTGTTTCTATGGAAACAACAGTAGTATCATGACGTGGTAATTATTATTTGTGTTTTAAAAAATTATAATATTGGATTTCTGTAATATCGAATGGCGATACAAAAAATTTTGTATATAACATGCGACTAAAAGGTGTTTTTTTTTACTATACTCTGGTCGGCGAACAGATATAAATAGACTCCGCCCCAAAAATGCGCGCTACATTTGAATGCAATTTCTCTATTGGTCTTATTTATTGAACCCGAATTACAAAGCAACCGCTAGATTTAACTGTCCCACTTCCACCTGACTATTGGAAAGCAGCTATTAATTTCATCGTGTAAAACTGACTATTGCGTGCACCGTTCTGCGCTACCATAAAATTAATGGGGCGGAGTCTATTTATATTTATTCGCCGACCCAAGTATAGTGTGGTTTATAGCACTCGCCTTCGGCTCGTACTATAAAGTCCACACTCGTAAAAAAAACACCCTTTTTAGCCAACTAATCTCTCGTAACGTAAAAAGCATCTTAACTTTACTAGTATCGTAAATTACTATGAAACATTCAATCCATTTTTAGCTAGCTGTAAAATTTCATTTTGTAATATAATATTAATACAAATTACAATGTTAAGAAAGATTTTAAAGCTTTTACTCAAGCCTCAATGATAATATAATTATGATAATGATAATATATTTAGCAATGATAATATATTTAGCTGATAAAATACGATCTTACTGTACAAAAATAAACAATATTTACCTTTTATTCGTGTTTGCTCTAAATTAGTTTTGTTACTACCAAAAACATCTTTTGGCGGATTTGGTATAATAACATCCAACTCATCGGAGCTCTCCTCCTCTGAGGTGCTAAGTTGCACTTTTTTTGATATTCTTTTTCTAGGAGCTTCACTATCCGTACTATTGATGTCGGACGTGTAGGCCCCCTTTCTGGACTGCCTGCAAGCTTCTCCATAATCGCCTAAAAGTTTTAAAAATAAAATAATTTCCATGATAAAAAATTGAAACTACAAACTGTGTGTAAAGGATCCTTTGAGGATCTATAGAGGTACACTGTGTATGTCAAGTTTGTCAGTACTGCAATCACGAGCATCTACAAATATTCAATTGACTTTGCCTCAAAATTACAGTACTATAAACGGATTATAAAATACTTACGACGTTATCTTAAAGATGTCAAATAAAATACTAAAATAAATTTGTCAAAATGGCATTTTGAAAACAACCAGCTGGTATTTTATTTTACTACAAACTACAACCTTCTTTAATGGAAAGCCTTCGTCAATATTTTTCTTAGACGCTAGTCAAATGTATTTGTTAAAACTAAGGTAGTGGATCAGGCTGGGGTTTGAGCTCCTCAAGTTGGGATAAAAATTCGGCTACAGTTCCAGTTCTCCTAGACTTTTGGCGCAACTTTATTCAAATTCCATTATTAAATACTGCAGCATTCAATTAAAGAAGGTTGTAGTTTTATTAGAATTAGTAATTGATTATCATCTGATACTATATTTTGTCTTACTTATTTTATGTACTACCTGTAAAAATGTTTAAAACGAGACTTACTATAAATTTGTTTCCCTAAAACTCTAATTTTGCAAGTGGACCAGTTAGGATCAGGTTCTTCACATTTTTGGATTAAATTTTTTAATTTGGTCCCTCTAAATGGGGGCCACTTCGCTTGAATTATTTCTTGATCCCGTTGAATCCAATTACTTGGGATTGCTTCGACTGAATTTTCCTCAATAAAAATTACTACTGTCCACATGTTTCTAAAATATTAAAGAGCAGAATAACACTTATAAAATACTGCAAACCCTAATTATTTTATTCAAATTATCAGTATATGATTAACACCTTCCTTATAAAGAGTGAACTACCTATATAAAGCATACCGTATGTTAGCACTTAACAGTCACATCTGCTAATGCAAATTTGTCATCATTTCTATTGTTTTCAATTTACATCACCTATATTAGTATTGATTAACAAAAATGTCAACTCAATATGTGTTAATGGTAATAGCGCTTAATTACTTAAATGCAGTCAAGGCAAAATTTATATCAAAATTATTTAAGAAGAAAAATATATTTGCATTACTTTTAATTGTATTGGAAAATCTCATAAATTGTTAGAATTTCAAGATATTTAAAAAAACTGAAAACTTCTTCAAAGTATCACTTCCGAGATCACTTCTGACACTACTACATTCATCAAATTGAAATTATGAAACTCAAAATATTAAAAATCTTTAATGAAACTGGCGCAACTTTAAATAAATTTCTCAAAAGTATAATGTAAAGTTAACTTAAAAGAACAGATACACACAGACAGTCAAACAGATATATGAAGATATAATCTGGCATGACTTGAACCATGGTCAGAACAATGAATTTAGAGAGGTTTAAAATTAAAACATTTCATCAAAATCTTGCAACGAGAAACATCACTACTATACTTAGTAGTTATTATAGGCCTTAAAGAAAATAGTAAAATTTAAATTGTGAAAATTTTATTTTAAATAGTGTGTTGCATAATGACACACTTAGGTAAACACTGAAAAGGTTAAGGATACATTATATAAACAAATAGTTATAATGATAGTTGTTATGTAATGAAGTTCTCATTTTAAATATGTAACAAAGGCATCACAAAAAATGTACCAGCAAAAGATAACCTTACATACTTAATCGCTACATAGTTTATAGGCCAATATTCAAGACAACCTAAATCTGTTACTTTAAAACATTTTAAAAATGATGATTTGCATGGGCTTATATAATAATCCTCAATGGTATTAAACTTTCTACCAATAACTACCACCTCCCCATTGTCACGGCTGGTCGCAATATTTTCAATAATTATTACTGTGCCATCATTTAAACCACAACAGTTATTGGGAGATTTGCATTTAATTATAAAATTTTGAAATTTATATTCTGAATATTGTGGAGAAATACAAGATTCTATTAGTATAAATCCTAGACTGTGTTCTTTATTAGGCCCGTCCACTACCAACTTGGAGCTTAAAATATTTATATTGGCATTTTCTATTTCTGTAAATCTTCTAGCAACTTGTTGTATGGGCTTATCTGATTTCCGAACAAATTTTTTTAAAAATTGCATATAATTTTCAAATCGAAATGCACTAAATTTATCTAGATTTCCAAAAACTCTAACATCATTAGCAATGTGAAGAAGATTATGCACATTATGGGAAATGTTTTCTTTGCCATAAAGAATAGAAAATGTTTTAACAAAATAAATCATTAAAGAGTGTGCATAATCAATTTTTGCAGCGTCTAAATTTGGATTTGACAAAATCACAGTGGCAACATGTAGGGACATAAAATTTAAATAATATTTTTTCTTTAATACAGGCTTTAATATAACAGGGCCTAAATACAATAAAAAGAGACGAAACTCTGTTGCTTTCCAGCGTTTTATTTCATTTAAAGCTCTAGGTTTTCTACAAAATTCTAAAGGAATATTATTTTTCTGTAAAAGCAATGATTCTGAAATCTGATTCATTTGCAGACCTGATAATTTGTATGGAGGTCTCCCACTGCACCATAAATTTGAGAGTAATTTTTTAACTACACCTAAACAAATCAAATGCATATAATCAAGCGGAAAATTTGTGACGAGTCCAAAATTAGGAATTTCAGTTAAAATTGTCGTTTCATTATGGTGTTCTTCATCTACCTGAAGTATAAAATCATTATCGGTTCTTTCTACAAAATGTATGTCTGCAAAACAAACTGTTCGATTTATATAGGATCCTGTTTGATAACATTTTGTACATGAATTATAGCCTGTATGACCTTTAGTGCACCTAATAAAAGATTTGGCCGGAGCATCACAAACAAACGCTATAATGCTAAATGCTATTGTGTTGTCTTTAAAAACAATGCCATTATTTGTTAGAGTAATGGCCTCATCAACAAAATCTCTTAAAAAAATATTTGGATCTGTAGGTTTTTCATTGCCATGATAAATACCTACAATAGTAACGTAATTTGCTGACCCATATAAGGAAATTAATATTGGGTAAAACTGACTTCCTGAACTCTTCGATAATGGTAAACCGTCAATATTTACTAAAATTTTACAATGATCTATTTGTTCTTTTGTATTTTTAAGTAAAAATAATACTTTAGTTTCTAATCCGAAATGATAATATACTCCAGGATTTACAAGTCTAAGTAAGGTGTGTCTTGGAGTTTTAAGCAGTGTTCTAGGGTCACTAGGTAAATCTGTAGAATGTGGATTTTTCAAAATTTTTAAAAGGCTTCCCAATGCCGAATGAGTAATATTGTTTGTAAGGGCCCAATCTCTTAACTGGCCGACTACATTATTATCATTGTCATGAATAATATTATCAGGAACCACAACAGACATTGACTTATTTGCTTCATAATCTGAATCGGAGTCATGCTCGGAGTCATCATTAGAAGGTGTTGTTAAATTATTGTCATATTCCAAGTGCCCATTCAAGCTCGAATTATTTGAATTAACGATATTCAAGACATTTGCATCGTTATTTGCCGTTTGAAAGATATTTTCTGTTACATTCGAAAGACTGTCTGTGCTATCATCGTTAAAACCTATACTTTCATGACTTACAGTTGAATCAAAATTAAAATTAGATAGAACTAATTGAGAATTTTTCTCAACCCGTCTATAAAAAGAAGTTTTCTTACTACGATCTTTAGGCATTTTTTAAAGCGAAAAAATTTCATAAGTATTTAACCTAACTTATTATTAAGAATAATTATCAGGTTAGTGTATACCTCGCAGCAGTATTATACCAAAGATTTATATAAATCTTTGGTTATTTTCACCTTTAATACTTGTTTGCACTTAAACAACACACAACAAATCAATATAATAATCAATTTATGCACTTACCTTATGCAATCGTCCATCGGCTTGGCATTCTCGTCAACAAAAGACAATGTCGTTGCGGTTTGCGCGGGGTGGATAAACGGCAATATGGACGCACATAAGCACAAGGTTATTTGTATAAGGTAGTCTAGTTGCTAAAACCTCATAGTTTTCTCCGGGTTTGAAGAATATTATTATAATACTATATAAAATTATTTTTATTTCTAAAATTTTTAAGCGCCTGTTTTTACTTTGTCCAAAGTCCACAGAGATATATATGTACATATTAATGACGTCAACTGTTAAAAATGGGTTAACGAAGTTACCTACCGCATTCACCATTCTTGCGAACAGCGCAAGAGCAGTTTCACCTTGCGCCTGCGCAACTGTCGACTTAAAAGGCGGAGAAAACAAATAAATGCTTAATATCAGTAAACATAAACATATTAATATTATTAGTACATATTAATTTATACGATAAATAAATATTTATAAAATATTATTATAGGTATATTGGTAATCATCGCAGTTTTCTAAAAATACTTACCTACTTTTATTTAAAATTTACTATTTTGAACAATTATGAGGAAAAAATCTTACTAGCAAAAGGCTGTGTAATGTCCC
The DNA here is from genome assembly GCA_963680705.1 of Rhagium mordax. NCBI lineage: Eukaryota > Metazoa > Arthropoda > Insecta > Coleoptera > Cerambycidae > Rhagium > Rhagium mordax. The sequence goes on along the minus strand of OY796656.1, from coordinate 53,072,482 downwards.
CCAGCGAATATTATGATGACATCAGTGTATTATACTTTCCTGGGACATCTTCAAAAGTGACATTTTTAGTATAACGATGCCCCCAACGGATATTTTGGAAACATATATCAGTGTAGGTATACCTAATATACTTGCCAGGGACAATCTCAATCGTGACACCTTTTAGGATCAAAATGTCCTCAATGGATATTTCGGGGACATCAATACATGTCTTGCCTGGGACATCCTCAAAAAGAACATTTTTAGGATTATAATATCCTCGTCGGATATTTTGAGGACATTAGTGTTGGTCTTGTCTGGGACATCCCCCAAAAGTGACATTTTTAGTATTACGATGTCCACAATGGATATCTTGGGGACATCAGTATATGTCTTGCTGAGGACATTATCAAGTGGGACATTTTTAGGATTATAATATCCTCATCGAATATTTTGAGGATATCAGTGTAGGTCTTGTCTGGGACATCCTTAAAAGTGACATTTTTAGTATCACTATGTCCCCAACGAATATTTTAGGGACATCAGTGTAGGTATTTGCCTGGGATATTCTTAAAACTGACAATTTTAGGTTCAAGATGTCCTCAAACGGATATTTTGGGAACATCAGTATATGTCTTGCCTGGGACATCCTCAAGAAGAACATTTTTAGTATCACGATGTCCCCAACGGATATTTTAGGGACATCTGTGTAGTATTTGCCTGGGATATCCTTAAAACTGACACTTTTAGGTTCAAGGATGTCCTCAACGGATATTTTGGGGACATCAGTATATGTCTTGCCTGGGACATCCTCAAGAAGAACATTTTTAGGATTATAATATCTTCACCGGATATTTTGAGGACATTAGTATTGGTCTAGTATGGGACATCCTTAAAAGTGACATTTTTAGTATCACGATGTCCCCAACGGATATTTTAGGGACATCAGTGTAGTATTTTCCTGGGATATCCACAACAGTGACACTTTCAGGATCAAGACGTCCTCGTCGAATATTTTGGAGACATCAGTGTATGTCTTGCCTGGGACATCCTCAAGAGGGACATTTTTAAGATCATAATATCCACATCGGATATTTTAAGGACATCAGTGTAGGTCTTGCCTGGAACATCCTCAAGAGGGACATTTTTAGGATCATAATATCCACATCGGATATTTTAAGGACATCAGTGTAGGTCTTGCCTGGGACATCCTCAAGAGGGACATTTTTAGGATCATAATATCCACATCGGATATTTTAAGGACATCAGTGTAGGTCTTGCCTGGGACATCCTCAAGAGGGACATTTTTAGGATCATAATATCCACATCGGATATTTTAAGGACATCAGTGTAGGTCTTGCCTGGGACATCCTCGGTTAGAACGTTTTTAGGACCAACTCATCCTAAAGAGATGTCCTGAGGATATACTCGTCATGTTCATCCTCGATTTGGATAAACGGGATTAAATTAGGACATCCTGAGGACATCTTGTGCTGTGTGGGTAAATATGCAATACATATAAATGTTTTTTTACTTTCCATTTTGACATGGCGAGCAGTATGGACTTATGAATAAGCATAAAATAAAAAAGTAATTCAATTTTCAATTATTTATTAATTAGTCAAGTGATGCTTTGGGTTACATTTGAAATTTCGCGTTCGGTAATTCTTAGCTCGGTAGATGTATTGACAAAAAACAGCTGATTACCGCAATGTACCAGGATACATTACCCGCTCCAATTATCGTAAATGCCTTATGTTGTGCGCCTCGCACCATTCGGTAAGGCACCCCAATAAAATTAAAGTAAAAACTTTCGCTCCTCTGTAGTTTAACGGATCATCGGTAGGTCCTTTTTTATGAAACATTGTAAGTATGATTTCAGACCAACTATTTGGTATGACCTGTCTTGCAGTATATTATTGTAAAGGTTACATAGGTAGTTAAGTGAATTACTAATTAGGTTTTAATAATCTAATGAAATAAGATGTTTTTTGTTAGCTGGAAATCCAACCTATAATTATTAGCAGTATATTTTAAATAATCTACAATATTGAAACTTTATATATCTACTTGTCTGAGAATTTTTAAATGTTATAATGGATCCAAGCTTGAAACTACAAAAATTGAAAATAAATTTACAAAAACTAAAAATTTGAGTGAGGTTAAGTTAGTCCTATGATTCACATGATCCATTTTACGGCTTTCGGGCTATTATACTGAATTTAAACGTTCGCGTGATTGATTATTTTAGCTTAAAGTCTGATTAAAAGATGAAATAATTATTTGAGGTGTTTATTTGTCTATATTTGTGATTTATGACATTTTTTAGGTGAACATCCAGATCACTAAAAACTAGATTTTAAATACAATATACAGCGTGTGTAAAAAGTATTGAAACATGACCATAGCTTTTAAAATATTGATTGTATAAAAAAACCCTTGGACAGGTCGATTTTTATTTTCAATTAAGCAACTTTTGGTGCGATTTATAATTTCTAGTTCTACACACCCCCCTCCCCCAGCCACCACAACTTTGTTTTTCAAATGGCAACCTACCCTTTGTGATACCCCAAAAGAAAGGAATTTTAATAGACTATTCAAAGCTGTAAAGAAATCCCAAATCTGTCGTTGCAATTGTACAGTGCCTATAAACATCTTATTAGATAATTTGTTAATTTTTTTCAGTAATAAAGTTTTACTAATCTTTCCTTTTTCTTAAAAAAAATGTATTTCATGCGTTTGGGAAGCCAATTGCATCGACGGATTTCGGATTTCTTTACAGCGTTGAATAGTCTATTAACGTACCTTTCTTTTGGGGTCTCACACAGGGGAGGTTGCCATTTGAAAAAAAAAGTTCGGGTGGCTGGGGGAAGGGGTGTGTAGAACTAGAAATTATAAATCGCACCAAAAGTTGCGCAATTGAAAATAAAAATCGACCTGTCTAAGGGTTTTTTTACACAATCAATATTTTAAAAGTTATGGTTATGTTTCAATACTTTTTACACACGCTGTATATCATGTTCCTCCACTTACTTGCCATTCTTCAAATTTATTTTATCTTTTCTGTAGTAAGGTGTTTTGCCAAAACCAATATTAGTGTATAGCGGCCATTTTTGTATCCAGACAAACTATTTTACCTTTGGTTTGTATATCATATGATGTTTCCAATTATGAATTTTAAATGTATTAAAAGCAGTTTTGACAAAAGTTTAGCAATATAACTATTAACTGCTAGGTATCTCCTTTTATAAAATATTAAAATTTTCTTAACCTCAATTTTGTTTGGATACAGCGGCGACTTTGACGTCACACTAATCCGTATTTGGAGAATTTTTGACTTAGTCAATTTTTGAGTATACCCATGATATGACATTATTCCTCATGTTAGGTCTCTCATTTGTCCAAATCAGTATGGATTTATGGCTGGTGGATCTACCACCAGCCACTTATTTTGCATTACATATATAATATAATATAATGTTTATTAAAAATATAGTATCTGACCTCTGATGCATGTCTTGTATGCAGAAAACTTCAAAATATATAGATTCGTAAAAACAATAGATGACTGTGTCTGCTTACAAAATGATTTGCTTACACTTAGAATTATGGCGTAAAAAAATCATCCCTCATATTAAAATCGTGATATTCTAATACCTGTGGTGAATAGCCTTGGGGGTTTTAATTAATAAAAACAGCAACAAAGTCTTGATTTATCGTCTATTAGTATTTTATTTTTTAAAGTTTGAATTTTGCATTAGCACTAAATAATTTTGAATTCCTGCTCTCAGTGACGTCTTGAATCCCAGTTCCCAGCGCATGAATGATGTTTGTTTTCATTTTCTTTTCGTCTGTTTTTCTTTTTAAAATTTTGTGGAAATATGGAATGAGGTTTTGTGAAAGGTGTATCGGACAACTTACCAAAAATGAATTCATGCATGATTCATGAATTTTATATGGACAATTTAGATTTTTTACATGCGGAGTTGAGAAACGTAAAATCGCACCACGACTGTCGCCGAGTTTTATCTGCTGGTACTGTTATAATAACTTGTCAGGTATATTTACATATTGGCACAAAGCAATGTTTAATCATAGTAATTTTCAATTCTTAACAACAATCGCAAAACTCGAAATACTAGTATATAGATTATGCTAGTATTTCGAGTTTAGCGATTGTTGTTAAGAATTGAAGTACACACAACCAAACTTATATGGAATCACCCATTTTCTTCTATAGAGGTGTATGCAAACCACTTTTATTAAAAAAATAAACAACTAATAAGTACGAAACATAAAACGTATCTTTTTCTCAAACAAACACTTTAAAGTAATAGGGAATTTAAGAAACAAATAACCATTTTTTGTTAATTTAATAATCAGTGTTGCCACCTCTAGCCTCAATACATGCGCGAATTCGATGAGGCATGCTTTCGATTAGGTTATTAATATTTTCCCCTTCTTCTAAAGCTGCTTGAATCAATTGATCTGTGTTGCCAGGGTTATTGACTCGAGCTCTAATCCTTGTAATCGATTAAGGTCAGGTGAACAACTAGGCCACTGTAAAACAGTCTCCTTCTGTTTCCAAAAAATTTGTGGCGACTGCCTGTATGAGGAGGTCCATTATCGTGCATAAATAAAAATTTGGCAACTCTGCCTGTATGAGGAGGGGCATTATCGTGCATAAATAAAAAAATTATGCCAAATGGCCTCTCCAGTTTCTTACTATGGGTCCTAGAATTAAATCAACATACCTAAGACCCGTTAAGTTTTGTCTTATGGGAAGTAAAGGAGTTTTCTCATCCATCATAATTCCACCCCAAAACATTACAGTTCCTCCTTTGTATTTGGGGACAGATTTGGCAACAGCGAGTCTAGCCTGTCTCCCACGACCTCTCAAAACTTGAATTCGCCGGTCGTCTGAACAAAGGCCAATTCTGGTTCCATCTGAAAATAAGACATTTCGCCAGTCTTCTATAGTCCAGTTTTGATGCTCCAAACACCATTGTAAACGGTCAATTTTATGTTGCCTTGACAGTTCGGGAACCCTTAACTGTCTTCTGCTAAATAACCTCGAGCTCGAAGCGTTTTCCCGATCGTTTCTGTGAACATACTCCTCACATTTTTATTTTACTCTGTTAGATGTCAGTACTAGATAATCACTTATTAAGCTGTGGTGTGCCACTATTTTAGAACTGTTTGTAATGTTCAATTATTTTATGAGTTGTTGCTAAAATAATTACCAAATTGTACTGATAAAATAAACACAGTTTTGCTTTTGTATCTTAAAAGTTGTTGGTAAACTTATTGATCGGTACAGGCTATGGGCCCAGAAATCGCCTTTTAGTAATTAATAAATCAAGAACATCCGTTCTCGACCACAACCGGCATCCTAAACGGTGCAGACGATAAAAAAAAAAAAGCAAACAAGTGTTCGAGTGAGTACTCAACAGAATCTTATCATCCAGGATAGATAAGATCTATGTGGCACATGTAAATAAATTCGAAGGCACAAATTACCAGCAATGGAAATTTCAAATGAAGTGCGCGTTAAGAGCCAAAGGAATTTTTGAAGTCGTAGATGGGACAGTTACAAAGCCAGCAGCGGCAACCGCCACAGAAGACTTACGCTAATGCGATGTTTACGTTCACTACTGCCATGGACCTGCAGCAAATTACACTCATTGAAAATTGCACTACCTCTAAGGAAATTTTGACGAAACTAGATTCGATATATCAACAAAAATCAGAGACAAACATAACGATAGTGCATGAAAAGTTTCACCAATATAGAATGAGCGACAATGACAGTATTGCGCAGCATATATCCAAAGTTGAAAAACTAGCAAAACAAGTATGTGAGACTGGAGAAACACTAATACTGCCGTAATTACCAAAATCTTGAGCACATTACCAGCAAAGTACAGAAATGTACGACAAGCTTGGCTGTCTTTGGACGAAGCAAAACAAACAATACCAAACTTGACAGCTCGATTGTTGGATGAAGAAGCCAGTCTAGCTTCATACGAAGAAGCCGAAACCGCACTCGCTGCAGTATCAATCAACAATAAGAATAGTGAGGTGCCAACTAGCCACAACAGCAGTACAAGCAAGTCAAGAGGTCCAATCGATTGTTATAATTGTTGAAAGAGGGGCCATATTTCACGAAAGTGTCGATTGCCACAAAAGAAAAGGAGACACGAAAAATCCTACGATAATAATAGAGGCTCCAACTCTAATAGTGAACGAAATTATGAATCAGCCTTCAACGTGAGTGATAACTGTCAGCCAACCTTTGGTGATGATTCGTGGATCATGGACAGCGGAGCCTCCGCACACATGACGTACAGACGTGAATATTTTGCAACCTTCGATGAAAACTGTATATCAACTGTATCTATGGTCATCAACAAAACCCTATCAGTACAAGGCGAAGGCACTGTTAAAATTCAAAAACTGATTAACGAAAAATGGTATGATTCAACGATTAATGAGGTCCTCTATTTACCTGAACTACGCAAGGACCTATTTTCTGAGGGCGTAGTAGCAGACAAAGAAATGAAAATAGTGAGGGAAAACAATCAGGCAAAGATCTACTCAAAGGAAAATGTTGTAGCGTGCGCAGTTCGTGAGCATAATAATTTGTATAAATTACTGTTTCGTACTGTAATACTGAACGTTAATGCCACCACCAGTGAAAGTCTTCGAGTTTGGCATGAAAGACTAGGGCATGTGAATGTAAAATCCCTGCGAGAAATGGTAAATAAAGGACTTGTTGCCGGCTTAAAATTTGAAAATGCTGATAATTTCTTCAGTGCCGCCTGCAGTGCGCATACGGTAAACAACATCGCCTACCATTTAAGAGATGTGAACGGGACTTAACACAAGTGCAAGCCGGAGAAAGAATTTACAGCGACGCCTGTGGACCAATGGACACGACATCTGTAGGTGGTAACAAGTACTTTGTTACATTTAAAGAGGATCTCTCAGGCTATCGAGTAGTGAACTTATGAAAAATAAATCAGGTGTCCTTACGTGTCTCAAAACATTCAACAACATGGTGAAAAACAGTTCAAGTCGTAGAATAAAGTTCTTGCACGTTGATAATGGGCGTGAATACTGCAATAGTGAATTTAAAGAATATTTAAATACTCAAGGCATACAACTAGAAACAACTGCACCCTATACACCAGAGCAAAATGGCAGAGCGGAAAGGGATAATAGAACCATTGTTGAGAGTGAACGTTCAATGATATATGGCGCAAATATAACCAAGTATCTGTGGGCCGAGGCAGTTAATACCGCAGTATACATTCTTAATAATACTCCTTCAGTACAAACTCCAAATTCTACTCCGTATGAGATGTGGTATCAACAGAAGCCAACGTTAGAACATATCAAAACATTCGGAAGTGAAGCATATGTACATATACCTGATCAAAAACACACAAAACTAGACCCTAAAAGTAAGAAATTGTTTTTAGTCGGTTACGATAATAATTCTATATTATAAACCAATATGGCTTCAGATCAAATAAATCTACCACCAAAGCCATTAGTCATTTAGTGGACGTAATTGTTGAAGGATTTGAAAATGGCGATTACATAGGGTCTATTTTCTGTGATCTACAGAAGGCCTTCGACTGTGTGTCCCCTGATATTTTGTTGAATAAATTGGAAATAATATTTTGATTTGAATCTGCAAGTTTAAAACTAATGAAATCCTACTTAACTGATAGAACACAATTTGTTTATGTAAATAATGCTTCTTCAGGTAGAGCTGGCCTGCTCTGCGGCGTGCCCCAGGGCTCAGTTATCGGACCGATCCTGTTTCTCCTATATATTAATGATATTGCCGGAATTTTTCCAAACGCTGATTTGACACTGTTTGCAGATGATACCACTCTAACAAATAGAAATAAAACACTATCTAACTTGCTCAGAAGCTTAGAGGATACACAATCGAGGACCAATGATTGGTTTGCCTCTATGAATCTATGCCTAAACACTAACAAGACAAGTAAAGTGGTTTTTTCCCATAGGGAAATAACAAACTTAGATAATCCGTGTAGTGTTAAATTCTTAGGGGTGTACCTGGACCCTAAACTAAATTGGGCTTCACATGTTGATCATATCGCTAAAAAAATATCAAAAAATATCTATGCATTACGTAATCTGATAAATATTGTTCCTGATGAAGGTGTAGCAACTGCTTATCATTCACTTATAATGTCACACGTGTCTTATGGCTTGATCTGTTGGGGACATTCTCCCTCGGCCAAACGAATCTTTGGGCTGCAGCGCAAAGCTGTCCGCGTGATAACCTCCTCCTCTTATAGGGAAGATGTGCGGAATAAATTTGTAGATAAGAAGTTATTAACTTTACCCTGATTATATATTTATGTATGCTTATTATATACCAAAGAAAATCTCCATTTATTCACAACCCAAAATGATATCCATTTTCACGACACCAGACATAGCCTGGATATTAGAATTCCATGGCTAAGGTTAAACGCCAGCCGACATGGACGTAACTATTATGGACCCATATTCTTTAACTTGCTACCGGAAGATATAAAACAAATGCCAATGAGTAGATTTGGAACTACAGTAAGAGATTTCCTTCTAGTAAATGCCTTTTATAGTTTCGAAGAATTTATAAATTGTGATCTATTCAATGTGTAAAATTCTTAATTTCTAATATACTTATTACCTGTCTGTCATACTGTGTTTTCTCCATCTATGGTATAAATTTAAGGTGTTCGTACTTATCTGTTTTATACTATTTATTATCTTATGACTATTTTTATATTTTTTATATTTTTATATTATGTGTACTATCTTTTGACGTATGTAAATACTCTATGTATATCCAACATGAATAAATTACTTACTTACTCTACAAACTACCGTCTGTTCGACGTTTCAACAAGAAAAATAACAGTTTCACGGAATGTGATATTCAATGAACAAGCTAAAGGTTTTGCACAGAAGCCAAATAGTGTAAAAATCACTGTTAACTTTCAAGACGATGATTTAGTACCCGAAGCGCAACAAAATCAAGTTCTACAAGAACCGAATGTCGAGCAAGATGTAGATGAACCTGTAGAAAATGACATACGAAACTTGCATCCCCGAAGAGAAACCAGATTACCCCAAAGATACGAAGATTACGAACTCAACTATGTAGAAATCGATATACCTGGAACATATAATGAAGCCCTTGAATGCGATAAAGCAGAAAATTGGAGGATAGCTATAGATGAAGAACTAGAAGCATTAAAGAGAGACAATACATGGGATGAAGTTACTTTGCCACCAGGAAGGACTACGATAGGTTCAAGATGGGTTTTTCGCATAAAAAGAAACCCAAATGGAACAATATCTCGATACAAAGCTCGTCTTTGTGCTAAAGGTTATGCCCAGAAGAAGAATATTGATTATGGTGAAATATTCTCCCCTACGACGAGATACGATTCTATAAGAGTGCTTCTAGCTGTTACAGCTGCTCAAAATTATGAAATCCAACAATTTGATATTAAAACTGCTTTCCTTTATGGAGATTTACACGAAGATATTTATAGCCTTGTTCGTAGAGTAGTCAGAAACCATCAGAAACTGTCCGACGCATGCGCATTTGGTTGTAGAGTTGCGCGTGTTAAGTCAAGGCACACTTAAATTTCAGAGCTCTATTAAAAATCACATCTCTACAGTCATCAAACTATCACAAATCGGTTCTACGAACAAAGCTTATATGTCACTCCCAAATGACATAAACAGTAAACCTAACCTAGTTTGCAAACTACGAAAAGCACTCTATGGTCTAAAACAAGCTGTTGGAATCATAAATTTAATAATTTCCTACAAAGCTATGGTTTTAAACAGTCCGATGCTGATAATTGTGTATACAGTGGAAGCGTTAATAAAAAAAATAAAGTTCTACTAGTCATATATGTAGACGACGGACTGGTTATGTCACCAAGAAAACAAGCAATCGAAACAGTGCTTTCCGAATTATGAAAAACCTTTGAAGCAAAAACCAGTGAGGCCAACTACTACGTGGGTATTGAAATTACAAGAGATTGATGGATCAATACATTTAAGTCAAGAATCATATATCAGACAAGTAATACAACGTTTCGGTCTTGACAACGCAAACTCTGTCTGTGTATCAAGTGATCCTCAAATTAATATTACCAATGATACAAACAGTCCCTATTTAGAAGAAAATGAGGTACCTTATACACAGTGGGTCACTTATGTTTGCATCTATTGTTAACACGCCCAGACATATCATATGCAGTGGGAGTAGTGAGTCGATATCTTAACAATCACACCCAAGAACACTGGAATGCAGCAAAACGCATAGTCAGATATCTAATCGGTACAGCAAACCATGGCATCAAATACGACAGAATATATAAATCGAATCCTTTGATAGGTTATTCAGATTCTGACTATGCAAGTGATTTTCAGACTAAACGTTCCACCAGTGGGTATGTTTTTCAGTTATGTGGTGCATCAGTTACATGGACAAGTAAACGACAGTCAAGTGTCTCTCTTTCAACGACTGAGGCTGAATACATAGCTGCCTCTCACGCAACGAAAGAAGCCATATGCATACAGAGATTACTAGATGATATCGGTGAAAGTGTAGAAAAACCCACAGTTTTATATATAGACAACCAAACTGCCATCCGTTTAATCCGCAACCCGGAGTTCCATAACCGTACCAAACATGTGGACGTAAAGTATCACTTCATAAGAGACAATTTCCAGTGTGGCAATATTATACCTACCTATGTTAGTACGGATAAACAATCGGCTGATATTCTAACAAAGCCTTTACCAAAGAATACCTTCAAGCTGTTAAAAGACTTAATGGGAATGGACATTAATAACAAATCAGAAGAAGAATAATGTGATTTGGTGTTCTGTTTTGTTTATTAAAAAAAAAAAATTAAATAAATGTTCAGAGAGTGGGAGTGGGAGTGTGAACATACATTTTTATTTTACTCTGTTAGATGTCAGCACTAGATAATCACTTAGTAAGCTGTGGTGTGCCACTATTTTAGAACTGTTTGTAATGTTCAATTATTTTATGAGTTGTTGTTGCTAGTTACCAAATTGTACTGATATAAAATAAACACAGTTTTGCTTTTGTATCTTAAAAGTTGTTGGTAAACTTATTGATCGGTACAGTTTCGACGGAAACGCTAATACCCGTAACTTACAAATGTTGCCTTTGAAGCTCGGGATGAGATAGTCGGATTTCTTCTTGCTATTTGAACTGGAAACCGGTTCTGCTCTTCAGTAGTAACTTTTCCACGATTTCTTCTTGATCGATTTTTTAAGGTTCCCAATTCTAGAAACCTGGAATAGGTTTTCGAAACACCCCTTGTGTAACCCCTACCGTCCTTAAAATTTCTCTTTGTGACATTCCCTGTTCTACCAGAGTAATAATTCTTCCCCTCTGCACATCTGATAACCCCATATAAGGTATTTTTTCAAAAATTTTCACACAGAAACAATTTATAACCGAACTACGATTTTACATGTGTACAGCAAAATCACCACTATAATAGCAAATTTCATGAACTTGGAATGAACCTACTTGTTATTGTTAGTAAACACATTCATCTTTTTATACGCATATATTTTGTAGGAAAAAAATTGTTTGCCGGGGATACCGTGTGATTCCATATAAGTTTGGTTGTGTGTATATTAGGGAAACACTGTTGATAAACAAAAAGCACTTTTTGGTGTATCAAACCACTAACTCCAATTTAGCTCGTGATTGGTGTAATTTTAAATAGGAACTTATTTCAACCAATTACAAAGAAGGTCCGCAGTATCTACCTCATCGACAAACGACAACCATTGAGAACGACTCGGGGTTTACTACGTCACGAGAAGTGTGAGTTTTGATTTATGTATCGTTGAACTTTTTTTTATCGTAAACGAAGAAAATAAAAAAATACGGGTGTTGTATTTTTTTATGAAATATAATTTAAAATAAAAACAAAATATGCGGGATGACCCTACTACTTCTATACACTCAATGATCATATCGTCAAGAGATGTGGACAATTCAACATATAACATAACTGTTGATCATATTTCTCATCAGTGCGGCAAAAATGTAGGTATCCTCCTTAGAAACACAAAAGATTTTAGAGATTATACTACTTTATTTCTTCTCTTTGTACGCTCAAAATTAGAATATTCTGCTATTATATGGAATCCTGAATATGATGTTTATATTAGCAATATTGAAAATAATCAACGCAAATTTTTAAAGTATTTGGTCTATAAAAATGATGGAGTATATCTGAAATAGGAACTTCCCATGATGGTTTGCTTCAGAGATTTTATGTTAACGATTTGTGTACTAGACGTAACTACCATTCAGTACTTTTCTTATATAAAGTTCTCTGTAATTGGATTTTCCTAAAAGTCTCGGTATGATCAATTTTCACATACTACACACTTTCACATGCAACATTTCTCTATTCTATTTGCTAACACCTAGAACAAATATACTTAGTTTCTCACCTTTACATGTAATGTGTTTGAATTAGCAAACTACACATGAAGCAATAGACATTTTCAATGTAACGTTTGTGATATTAGAAGCAACATTCTTAATGTGTATTGCATTTCACTGATCGAATGTTATTTATTATTGTATTTGTATTTTTCTTTCCTGTCCTATAAATGGGGGTTCACCTTGTTGTGTATGAATGAAATAAAATAAAAAATAAAATAAACAACATATTTTTATATATTTGTGGCAATTATTATTATTTATTTTTTATAAATAAAGGTTAATTTAATTATTTCTTTTCTTTCTCAATAACTCATTAAAATAGGGCAATCGTAATTTTTTTTACTCTTAATTTTTAATTTGCAACTTTTCCTTAATTTCCTTAATTAAACCCCAAAAATACAGGCGACACTGATGAGACACCCTGTATATATACTATAATAGATATCGGAATAATGGAAAAATCAGTAAAATTTAAAAAAATTCCTGATTAGTTTACATAGTTACAACTGATTTGAAGTATCTGTTCCATGAACTGTTTCCAAGATTCATTGTCAACTGCAATTACAAGTTGCCATTAAATAACTTCGCATCAGTTTATAAAGTATTGGATACTGGTAGTAACATAAATCTTCACCTAAAAATGGAAGACTGTCTTATTGTTGTTTTAAAATTAACAGTTCATTATCCTATCAGTGATTTGATATGATAATAATTACTATTATTATTAATATTATTAAGAACAACATTTATTATGATTAGTATTTAATTAAAACCTTTATCCATAAAAAATAGAAAACAATTATTTAAAGTGTTTATGTAGAGTCCGGCCGCTATAAGAATAAGACGGGGGCGTTGTCAACGGCTATGCTAGCTTTGGCGATACCATACTTCTACAAAGTAAACATTAATCAGTTGTACATTAATCAGTTTAATTACATTGTGTACAATTTCGCGCCCTTGGTTTTGAATCGGTATTCGTTTAACGCCAATCTTTTTTGTAGACATTTTAACTATTCACTATTAACTCAAACACTAAAACTCAACTATGGAAAGAGCAATCTACGTGAAGCTAATAACAGATTTTAAAAATATTCTGATGATACACTTATGGTATAAGTCGTCAACGAATTATCGTCGTGGTTCCTAGGGGGCGGGGCTTCGACGGACGACCGCGCAGATATTTTTTGATGACGGTTGCTTATTCTTACAGCATCCGGACTTTACTCAGTTCCATGAAAGAAATAACAATAACTCTCAAATTAAAATTGTATTACTCTCAGACAACTTTCTATTAAGCAAATTATCAGTTTCCCAAAAACATTTCATGAACCAATAAAATATATTTTATTTTTGAGAGAATTTATCTGTGAACCTTTTGATTGAATAGGACCATTCTACATTTTCTTGTTGACATCACTTGTCCCATCATTGTGAAAATGGATTGTATTAATAAAAATGTTATTCTTTTTAAAAGACATGCAGGGCTTTATTAAAATTTAAAACAAAATAGGTATACTACTGACTACTAAAATAAACACTTTAAGCACGTATTGTCAACTCTGCACCCACTAGGCACAGTAAATCCAAAAATGCCAAAGATAATAGGTGCCTGTAATTTTCCCCCAAAAACAACAAACCTTGTTGCCTTCAGTATGTATGATTAGCTTCTTTCTTGAGCATAAAGCACAAGCCGCCACTTAAGACAAACAATCTCTGGCCTTCACATATGTATTTATAAATATATATATATCCAGTAAAAAACACTAACATGGGTATTATTTTCCACTGCTTTGTTCAGTATAACAAAAGTGCAATTGCCGGTCGTCAATAACTTGTCCTTTCCATTATTTACACTCAACCTTCAACTTCTTATATCTCGAATGTGTAGTAAAGTTCGCACATACGTAGTTTTTTTTGCGTGTGTGTTTATATATATATATATATATATATATACTACTACTACTGTTCGATATGTAAATATATGCATATTGGGAAAATGCGGATCTTGGTATAGACAATGACTCTCTCCAGTCTGTAGTATGCTGTAGGGTGACTAAGCTGACATGCTATAACCATTGTTTATAAAGTATTATAGTTATTCAACCTGACTTCTAAGTATGTGCTGCTAACTTGTGAGTAACTAACGTACTAGTCAGTTTCAATGTCTTTTGTTTTTATGTTATTAAATAAAATATCATTTAATAAACATTCCATGATACATTACACATTGCGCAGCCGGATATGAAGTCGAGCTGGAGAAAAATATGCATTGCCCTAATGTGTCATGTACGTGACGGCACAACTAACCTCAAAAATATGCATTTTCTAAAATTTTCGAATATTATGTCATTTTTATGAAAATTTCTGCTTGGTTCTGTACTATACTAAAACTTGTTCAGTGCATTACTAATGAAGTTTTAATTGCCCTAATCTAATAAAATAAGATGCTTTCTGTTGACTGAAAATTCAACCTATACCTAATTAGCAGTCTATTTTAAATAATCTACAATATTGAAACTTTATATATCTACTGTCTGAGAGAGTTTTTAAATGTTCTAATGAATCCAAGCTGAAACTGCAAAAAATTGAAAATAAATTTGCAAAAACTAAAAATTTAAGATTATGTTAAGCGGCAGTTTCACATAGCAGTCGACTGCTATAACATCTGAACTGTTTGGTGGGGAATATTTCTACTGCGATAGTTTTACTGCTATGTACTGATTGACTGTACAACTTTTTAAATCAAATAACATATACTTGTTTAAAATGGTGTCGAATAAATAAATATAGAAATAAAGGGTGTGTTTTGTCAATGTCTAAAAGTTATTTGTGGCATCTTTCTGTATTTTCTTTCTGTTTTTATTTGGGATTTACGGCCACACTTCTGAACATTACCCAGATAATCTGAAAAATATTTGGATTATTTAAAAAATAACCTTTACGCCTGTGACTGTACGTCAAAGGAACAGTTAAAGGTTGGTTTTTTGACATAAAATATAATTAAAATAAAATAAAAACAATGATATTTTGCAGACGTTTCGGAAACTTAATCTGTTTCCTTTCTCAATGCTAAATAGTCTTTCTCTTGTGTAATTCGTGAAATTACACAATTTTAATGTTTATATCATAACCATAGATACTTACTACCGATGCTAAAAGAAGAACTTAGCAACTTGAATATCTAATCTAATCAACTTTTCTGTGAGCATAGTAAGTATCTATGGTTATGATATAAACATTATAATTGTGTAATTTCACGAATTACACAAGCATTTAGCATTGAGAAAGGAAACAGATTAAGTTTCCGAAACGTCTGCAAAACATCATTGTTTTTATTTTATTTTAATTATATTTTATGTCAAAAAACCAACCTTTAACTGTTCCTTTGACGTAAAGTCACAGGCGTACAGCGTTATTTTTTAAATAATCCAAATATTTTTCAGATTATAAAGGGTGTGATTACGTGTTTATTTGAAAAAAAAGTTATTAAGTATTACAGAAACAGTTAATGTTTAAACGAAGATATAGTAAGAGAAGGTACTGGGTGAAAACGCCTTTATTAAACAGACTACATTTTGACATGGAAAATAATTTATTAACCGTTGATGGGGATTTCCAAAATTTTACACGTTTGCCATTTGTAAAATTCTTAGAATTGCACGAAAAGGTTGGTATACTTTTTGTATATTAGGTATGTAAAATAAATAATTAAAAAAAAAATTTAGGTCATCCGAGAACGCAATATGTTTAACAGATTTTGCCATTTTATTCCTCAAAGCAATTGACTGTGATAACAAAAGTAGAAATATTTCTAGTCGATCGCAGTAACTTCCATAACATTCAATTGCGATCGAAATAGTATGATTCACATAAATAAACACCTCACAGGGTAGACACGTCCACCTAACAGTCGCTGCTATGGCAGTCGACTGCCATGTGTAACTGCCGCTTAAGTCCTATTATGCGCATGGTAGATTTTACGGCTTTTGAGCTACTGTAATGAATTTAAACGTTCGGTGATTATTTTTTCATAAAGACTGATTAAAAGAAGAAATAATTATATGAGGTGTTTATTTGTCTATATTTGTGATTTATAACACTTTCTATACTCTGTCTGATGAGAGATTGCAATGGTGGGCGTGGCTTGGGCAGAGAGCGCTTTACTCAGCTCTCAAAATATTTTATAAAGGGTGACAATGAACTTCAAATTATTTTAACTGCCGCAGTTTAAGTCTCAACTTCTACGTGCTGCGCTATTGCTGAGGGGCTACTATTGGATTTATTACACATCTATTTGCTAAAAGTTGAAGAGAATACTACAATACCTTTTATATTATTTGTAATTGATAATTCGTAATGTTAAATTTAAGGATAATACACATTTATTACTTAATAGTCACAAGTTTGATAGCAAACGCAAACTTCAATAATAATAATAATAATAATACTTTATTAACCTATTGACATACAAAAGTACATAAGGTAAGTCAAAGAAAAGGAAGACTATATAAAAGCATTAATCGAAAGACCTTTAACAAAGTTTAGTAGTTACAATGTGCATTTAATTGTCATATAATTTAATGGCTCGCAATTTTCTCTAGGAGATCTCAAGTACATCCAAGGGGTTCCTCTTTTTTTTTTTTATTGATTTATACAATGTATAAAGTCATTTATTGAATAAAAACACTTGTTTATTAGGTATTTTTTTGTTTCTTTCTTGAACTTATCATATGGGATTATAGACTTTAAATTTGCTGGAAGGGCATTAAATAGATTAACACAATATATATGCTATTCACATTTTATTTACATGAGGGGAGGCTATGATATATTTTTCTTAGGTTGTCTCAGGGTTGTCTACTATTGACAAAATATTGAAGTATCAGATTTAATTGATCGTCACCGTCACTTATTTTTGGCTGAATTGCCAAATTTTTTATTGATAACATTGCTGTGCTTTTTTTAGGGTCTCACTCTGGCAACTATGTAGAACCAATTTGAATTTGTGGTTATGTTTTTGACTTTTCAACATAACCTCAGTAATTAAAACAGTCATTCATACCAACAGTATTCAGATTTTCCAAGGCCCTCATGTAAATAAAATGTGAATAGCATATAGCAAGGTGATTTTCTATATTTAGTTGTTTTATATTGCTTTTCCAGAAGTGCTGATGCCTGCCTTGTATTATAATCATGTATGTCTTTTTTACATTTAAATCTAGCAACGTTGTTTTTAACAAAAGTTACACATTTTAAAATAAAAATGGAAGGAAATGTTAATATTTCTTTTTCTTTAAATTTATTTCTGCACGTTTCTCTAGGATTAAGGTTATACAATAGTCTGATTATTCTTTTCTGGTTTACAAAGACTCTTTCTCAACCAGTAGATTGGCCCCAGGAAAAAACATTAAACGAAAGATGACTATATGCGAAAGCGAAAGAGTCCTTTTTCATCTGACCTGTCAACTCGCATTCGTAAACGCCATTGTAGACCTACCTGACTATGTAACCAATAAGATCAAAGCGCGCGCTTTTGTCGTCCCTTCCACCACTGCAATCTCTCATCAGACAGACTTAAGGTGAACATCCAGATTACTAAAAACTAGACTTTATATACAATGTCATAACATGTTCCTCCACTTACTTGCCATTCTTCTTTATTTTATCTTTTCTGTCACATGCTGTTTTGCCAAATCTTCGGAAAACTGGAATATTTTATACCAATTCAATATTTTAAAAATAAAAAACTGACAAACTGTCAAAAGTTATTGATAATTACAGTCTAGACTTATGACTTTAGTTCCTCGAATGTGAAGTAGCTGCACAGGATGTACAAAATTCGCGCATGCATCATAGTAATGGGCACACATCATCCAACACGCCATCTACCGATGATCCTCTGGTACTAACAAGAGGTTGAATATCTATTATACTTTATAAACAATGCTATAACCGAAATTGCTTTTTTCACTCATGAAGCTTTATGATTTTCAAATTTCCTACAAGTTCTGGATTTTCCCAATCGGTATATATACATAATATATACAGATAACGAAAGTTCGGACCTTGACATCTACCTTAATATTACCGCTTAGTTTAGTTTGATTAGTTTGCATTAGCAGGTGATGCTAGTAATTTGTGCATAGGCCGTCACTTAAAATTTGGTTGATACTCATAATAATTTTTGTTTTGACAAAAATTACCATACAGTTTATTAAACCATTTATTGTTGGTAACTTATGCATGACTTGCCCTCACTGAAAATACCGAAATATAGAGGTGTTCGTGGCTGTATGTAAACAGTTTGAGATGAGCTCACGGCGACGAACAGCGGAAATATATGAATAGCAAAACACATGTTTCTATGCAGCGGTCCTTCACATCGTCTATATATTTTGAGGTTACCAATGTCAAGATGTGCACTTTCGATATCTATACACATATATTTTATATTATATATATATTATATACACAATTATTTTTAGTTTGTTCGTATTATTTCAAAACAGATGATAAACACATATATTCTAGCACAAATATTTATCGTTAGCACCAATCAGCCATATACGTAAATTCTCTAAACAAATTT
The DNA here is from genome assembly GCA_963680705.1 of Rhagium mordax. Taxonomy (NCBI): domain Eukaryota; kingdom Metazoa; phylum Arthropoda; class Insecta; order Coleoptera; family Cerambycidae; genus Rhagium; species Rhagium mordax. The sequence continues at coordinate 53,053,361 of OY796656.1, read as the reverse complement.
TGATCTTGACCAGTCAACTGTCTAAGTTCTTTTGGTGGTGTTAATTGTGGTCTTTCTGAAGTGAACTCTTCATCAAAGTTACTCACATCTTCCATAGAATGCTAAAATAGAAATAAAAATAATCATATATAAATACATAATAAAGATATCTAATTTCAATATATGAAATACAGAATGAATGAAATGTGCTTATTAATAGAAATACACATATGGGTCAATGGGTAAAGTTTTCAACATTTTTAATGAATCAAGTGTTTTCAAATTGTATGTACGCACTAATTAATATTATATACCGGGTGTCAACGGAATCATTAGACAAGCCATAGTTTCCAGAGTTTTCAAGATAGAAGTCTTAAACTTGGAATGGGTAATATATACTAAAAACGGCACATTTTTCATTATTTGACACATTTCCATCACGTCTGGCTTCCCTGGAAATGATCCCAACTTTGAAATTTTAAATAGACCACCATATTTTTACATTTTTGGATTCCTGTGACAATTTTAAGTATGACTGCATAGTTTAAAAAAAAAATTGCGACTACTTGATTTTTTTAGGGCTATTTTTATTTATGCATCTAGAGTGCAGTGAATGCTCTCAAATCATTCAAATGGACGAAAACAATAAGAGAAAAATGTAAAATGTTTTTGGCTGATTTGACTGCATTCACTGCACTCTAGATGCAAAAATAAACATAGCCCTAAAAAAATCAAGTAGTCGCAAATTTTTTTTTAAACTATGCAGTCGTACTTAAAATCGTCTCAGGAATCCGAAAACGTAGATACCGTGTGTTCCAAATTCGGCATTCATCATTAGGACCTCGGAAATATTAAAAGCTATAAGGGCGGTAAAATGGGGAAGTTTCAGCAAATTTTCTGTTAAGAATTCATGGCTAACTGAAACCGGTTTTGATATTTTCCAAAAAAATGAAAATTTTATAAGTTTTTTTTTGGCTGTAAGTAATCCTTGGTCAAACAGGTTTTAGACATTATTAGAACACTTTTTGGAGACCAATATTTTTGAGTAAAAACGAATGTTCGATAGTTTCTTGTTTTCGATATCCGAGATAATTTTTGTTTTTCCTATAGCAGCCATATTGGATTTTTCGTTTTTTAGATTGCGCATAAAAAGGGCACGATTTACGATGTAGTTCCAAGTTAGACCCTCTACCTTGGATTTCTTGCCAGAACTGCGGTCCAGCGGTGATTTTTAGTTTGGAAATAGCGTTTCAAGTTTTCGTGTTTTAGCATCTTTTTGTAACATGAAGACCTGTTATCTGCCAAAGGTCCCCGAACTCAAGGTTCATAACACCCAAACGTTTATACCTACCGTAGTGTACACACATAAAAAATCTTAAGCTTGATACTATAACGTATGTCTGGCGATCGCTGGCTCAGTCTATCAGGTCAGTATGTCCAAAATACCTATGTTAGGTAGAAAGTTCTACAACATCGGAGATATTTTCAGGACTAGTAGGGGGGCTATCGGTAAGCCTAATGGTGAGTTGCCAGGAAGATTGGCACATGGGGTTCGCCGTCATATTGGAAAATGAGGCGCTGACGGTTTTATTCTATTATCTCGGCAGCAGGTCAAGCTAGAACTAAATTAAAAGAAGCATTTTTAAAGCTCTTCAAAAGTTTTATCCATGTGTACTTTTTTCATACGATGAATGGTTTTTAGTTAATTCCCGGCAAAGTTTTTATTTTGCTCCGAAATTTTTGCTTTGAATTTCTTAAAATACAAGATACCAAAGTTGTAGCTCCAGAAAAACCTACAAAATGGTATTTTTGCCTCTTGTCTTATGTGAATGCTACCGTCTGTAGCGCGCCGGAAATGTCAAAATTTCGGCGCAAACATGGCAAACTCGTTTCTACACCACCCGGGAGGTAGAGTTCTTGGTTCGTTTTTTTACGTGGTTTCTTCAGTTTGCTGTTACCTAACATTATTCCTGCTTTTTGTAACTGTTTGTTCTTCTTCTTTTGGTAGATTCTGCCCCCGTAGAAATTTCTCTGTTTTCGGTGGTTTCTATTTGATGTTCCAAGCTAGTGCTTATCGTCGTATCTTGGCTGTACATATCTATCGCATCTTCTGCACACCATCTAAGAAGATCTGGGGTGCTTTCGCAATTTTCGTCACTACATTTTAGACAAACGATCGAACATTTCATCTCGCTTTTCGGCATCTGCAAGCCCACAATTTCCTTTGCATTTGCATGCAATTAGTTTTACAAGTGCATCTGGTGAAGCTTTTTCTGTAATGATAACCACTTCAAGTCCATTCCGCGTTCTATTCCAGGCCCATTTTTCAGGATCCAGTTGATTCCCAAGCAGGCCCGGACTGGACCTCATTCTGCTACCGGGCAAATTTTTTGACCGGCCCCACCGCAGCCGATTTTTTTGTAACTCATGCTGAGATATAATTTTATTATTTACATATTTTCTCACATATTACATTTTAAAGTATATAAAAAATTAAAGAAAAAAAAAATGTCTTTCTTCCTTTGTTTATTATTTAAGTAAGTTTATTATTAAGTATTTAGTCTTATTATATTGAGATTTCTAGATATCTGTATACGAATTGATATTACTACTAATGAACCATGAATATTTTTTTTGCATTTTACCTATTTAATTTTTTGTTAAATAATTTTTTGTTAAATTAACTTGTTAGTTATTTCTCTCTTCTCTGTTGTATTATTTGAGTAATTGTATGGATAGGAGATTTTGGTATGTAAATTAGTATTATTATAAAAAGCCATGAAACAATAGAACTGTATATTAGGATTGTCCTACTTACCAATAAACTATTATTATTATTATTATATTTTGTATTATATGCGATAAAAATATGAGTGTACTTATATTCATTTAATATTTGTTTCAAAAAGCGGGTTCTTGGCGCACAGTGGGACAAAAGTGACTTGTTTTGTTCAAATCAGTCTGCAGCTGCAGGTCTTAATACTTAAGCAATCGGAAAGTCATTTTATTTTTGAAATCTTCGTTTTTTAATTGCCTATCGATCTGTCGAGGTAGATTTTCGATTTTTGTGTGAATATCGCTCTATATCTTAAGTAGTCACGTCAATTTTTTTTTAAATCTTCGTTTGTTGATTCTCTATCGATCTGTCGAGCTACATTTTTTATTTTTGGCACTAACTTTTCAAAAATTTTCAAATTTCTTTGGAAATTTTTGAAAAATTAGAAGCTTTCCGATTGCGTAAGTATTAAGATCTGCAGATTAATTAAAAAAAAAAAGTTATATTTTCATCAAAAAATGTCTCTTTTTTTGTGTAAATATCACTTTACAGACCGTATTTCTTAAGTAATCACGACAAATTTTTTTTGAAATCTTCGCTTTTTAACTGCTTAGGTATCGATCTGTCGAAGTAGATTTTCGATTTTTGCCCCTAACTTTTCAAAATTTCAAAATTTTTGAAAAATTAATGACAAAAATCGAAATCTAGCTCGACAGATCGATAGGCTATCAATAAACGAAGATTACGTAAGAAATACGGTCTGTGAAAATTTTTGAAAAATTAGAGCCAAAAATCGAAAATCTACCTCGATAGACAATAGGCAATTAAAAACGAAGATTTCAAAAAAGAGAACTTTTCAATTGCTTAAGTATTAAGACCTGCAGACTGATTTGAACAAAAAAAGTCACTTGTCTCCGAGCTTGTCTCACTGTGCGGTAGCTCAGCCGGCCCCGTAAGTGAGCGGCCCACCGGGCATTTGCCCGGTTGCCCTCCACTCCAGTCCGGGCCTGTTCCCAAGTCACGTACGTTCCGAAACTATGTTGTTTTGCCTTTTGCCGCGTCGGAAGTTGGTGGAAGAGGTGAAAGATTTGTTTTTGATTTTGTGAATGATTTTTATTTTACGAATCGAGTGTACCTCAGGGACTGCAGATTTTCGGAGACTGTTTTCTTTGTAAAATGCAAGAAGAACATCTCTCCTGCTTTCGAGAGAAGTTCCGTGGTTAATTTTTTCTTCCTTGAACAATTTGACTGAAATTATTACTGTGACTTACGTAACTATATCAGCAATGCAATAAAAAGGGAAAAGGAAAGTTTCTACGCTTTTGGTATACAAACATAAATGACTCAAAAGGGTTTTGGAGTAAAATGTGTCAGTAACGATTTGTAAACAAGAAAAAGGGAAATTATGTTAGTGCAGATGAGTATGACGCTAATGAAGTGAATGCCTTTGTAAATTGTGTAAAAGAAATAAATAGTGATAAAGCTGTTACGAATTATTTCTATGAGAACCTATCGGAAGAAAATGAAGTGAATACATTTACAGCAGTTAAACCGCACAAGATACAAAAAATTCTATATAAAATAAAGTAGAACGCTATAAGTCTTTATCAGCTCAAATGGTCAAACTTTGTTTCCCCTTTTGTAAAAATGAATTCTGTCACATTATTAACACTTCACTATACAGGGTGAGTTCACTTTAAATACAATAAATTTAAGGATCGATAGAACACATGAAAATAATTGGGATCCCGTTTAAAAAAATCTCTAAAATGTCCCATTAATAAGATACAGGGTGTTGAAGTTTCAATTTTGTTAAAGTTTTTCTTATTTAACTCCCGAATGAAAAATAATATCAACTTCAAATTTACTACGAAAGTTTAGTATATCAACAGCCATATTTCAAGTATGAAATCATCGGGCTACATATACTGGGTGGTTGAATTTTCGGTACCATTGTACCTTCTTTCCGCCCCATCTTTTTGTCAGTACGCCACTGATTATTATTGATAGGTGTATTAATACCGCTGCCGTCTTATGAAACTTTTTTTTCTCTTGCAAAATTTCGATGTTTTGCTTCGTTTAGAAGTTATGGAACAAAACGTCTCAAATACCCTGTCCAACTGTCTAACGTAAAATGACACACAAAATATTTTAGAATTGAAACACTGGTAAAAAAAATGATTAAAATTAAGAACGCAAAATAAAGAACTAAAAGCAACGATATAAACTCGTCAGCCTGCCTACTAATAAGGAGAAATAGCTATATGTTTTGCTTTGTTTTATACCTATATCCTTTGTAAAAGCTAATTAATTATTAATAATTAACAATTACTACTCCAACTGAAAGTTGAAATTATATTTGACGTAATAAACCTGGGCTAGCCCCACTCAACAGCTGTTAGGTGGTTTACACAAAGGGCATACCTATCAATTTATATGCATATCTATATAAAATTCAAATTTGAAAACCAAAATGAAACTATAAATAAATTATTAGATTTTTGATTATTAATTTCTAGTTATATTCAATTTTAATTTAAATAATACTACTATATCGGAGAAGGACAAAATTATCCCTCTAGTGGTCAGTTGTTGCTACTAACTGTCAAGACATACAAAGTTACTGTGACAGATAGCGACTTTTTAAAGTACCAAAGAGCAGTTGACCTCTAGCCCTGGTGGACTAAACTATTAATAAATAATAATAATAATAATAAAGTTCTTTATTGGTTAACAAAAAGAGATAACCAAATGGCCATCGACCTAAGTCCTTCAGCCTGTATACAATTATGTAATGTAGAGTATGTACATTTGATATAATAATAATAATAAATAAATACACCACATGTAATGACGACCCCCTTTATCCAAGAAGGCTGAGCCTTGTACGGGAGGGGGCTACACATTTAAAGACAAGGGACACACATCCAATATCCGTGTATAATGGAAAAATCCCTCTCACAGTATTTTCCATTGCCACGACCGGGATTCGAACCCGGGACTTTTGGGTGAGAGGCAGGTACTCTACCATCTCGACCATCAGTCATATTATATTATATATATATATTATTAGCTAGTTTACAAAAAAGAATAAATAATTAATGAATAACATGATTCGTCTGATGTATGTAAAAAAAAAAAAAAAAAATTTATTTTTAACTGTGTTGTCTATAGTATGTAATGTATAGAATGTGTTAGATCTAGCTTTCGGAAAGTCTATTTAGGATTTCTTGGAGCGTTTGTTCCGGATGTTTGTATCTGGGGCGATTCATCCTTCTGGCCAGCAGCAATGAACTATTAATAATAAATAGGATTATAAGGAAACAGCTATTCAACGGGCAAGGGCCCCGGTTTGCGCTGTATTATACCTGCAAATCCAAATGGGTAGCCAAGTTTATTATTCGTCTTTTCTACACCAGACCCAGACTGGTTTCGAACTTTTTGTTCTCACTCCTTCTGAATTCCTCAGATAACCCTGGATTATAAAAAACGCGACTTTTTCTATTCTCTACACCTTATCTTTCTATTTTAATAAAATATATTAATATTTGTAAACTAGGCAACCCAATATGTGCTACGAATGTATGTTATTCAGCCCAGCAATCTATTAATTTGTTTTTAGGGGCTCATTTGTAATTTATACAGGGTATATGTAAAAGTGAACCGTTACAAACTTCCCTTGCAATGCTCTCCGGTGAACCCTGGACCCTACCTTAAGAGCAAGTTCCTTCAGGACCAATATTTCAGGTTTTAAAATTTTATTTTAGGCAACAAAATAAAACAATTCATTTGATTTCAAAAAGGATTTAGGTAGTTTAAAGATTTGAAATGATATTCGTATGTCATAAATTTCAATTAAGTATAAATTTTATACCTTAATACTAAAATATGGACTAATGTTTATTTTTATTTGCAAATAAATAATTTAGGCCCTTATCTTTAGATGTATCGTGTCTTCAGATTTTTGTTTATTCCAACGTACGTACAGGGTGCGGCAAAACAAACAGTGCAGTTGCGATGGGCGACTTGTTACAGTTCAAAATGAAATTAATACAAAATTTACTATATTGACTTAAAATATACAAAATGATAGTAAATTGCTCAAAGTTAGGCTAGCTCAGACAAGAGACTCTCAGAGTGAGATTCGTTTATTTTTAACGATTCTAGGATTTTGCCAGTTCTTTAAAATGATAGGCGCCAGGTAATTTAAAATTTAAATTCACCAACCTCATGCGCACGTTAGGCACACCGTTTATAAAATTACCAAACGCAGTGTCTATTTCAAACTTTAAGTCAAAAAAAAAACAATTTAAGGAATTACTAAATATATTACAATCCGTAGATATAGGTATAACTTTTCACAGTGCAGGTTAAATGATATAACGTACAGTTACTAAAGAAATTATCTCTTAACTCACATTTAAAATATTAAGATTTGCTGCGAAATACAAATTATCGACAGGAAGATTTTAAGTTTCTATTATTAATAATTTACCCAAAAACAAAATATTTACTCTATAGGAGAGATCGTTAGATTTTAGTATAAGATGGAAAGTACAAATGTACATTCTAGATATATACGTATATAACTGCGCAGTTACTTACATGTCGCATATATGTTCAATAGTAAGAGAATTATAATAACTTAATAATTAAAACGCAACATATAAATCTTTTATTTGGACGTCACGAAGAGAATTTAAAGGGGTACTTATCCGGTCTCCAGCGTCACTGAGAGTGGTGAAAATAAAAGAAAACCCAATCCTTTGATTGACGTGGTGAAGGGGTGTAACGGCAGCCAAATTGTAGAGCTTCCAGTCTTAAGTCTTATTCTATTCTAGACGTTGTAGTTCCTCATAACCAAAATCCACATATCTCGACACGTGGTCCTCCAATAAAAAAAATCCAAAAAAAATCCCAACTTCCCAGTTTGGAATTAAGGTAAACCAACTAAGGTAGATTTAACATACATACTACTTATTGCCTATATAAAAAGAAATAAATCGGTTCAGAATTTGGTATATCAAAGAAAATGTACTCAAATGGTCTTACCCAACAATGGCGTGGGCACACAAAAAAACACGATCCAGCAACTTCGTATTTGCGTATTTTAGAAGGCCTCTCCTAAATTCTCATCGGCTTCAAACAGCTCACCAACATAAGGCACTTCCAAATTTTAAGATCCTCTATTATAATCCCCCAAAATTACACATTAGGGTGCTTTTTACAGCATTTAGAAGAATCTCTGCTTAATCACGAAACCACGCGTTGCCGGCGTTGTTAGAAAAGAAAGTCCACGCTTTTTTTTGTAAAACCACCTGTTCCTATGAACCAATCACAGATTGCCATTTCCCTATAAAGTTTACACATAATTCTTACCGAAGCGCGCACCTGCTTTCAAAATTCCAATGAAATAGAAAATAATTACAACCAAGGAAAAACTACAACAACCACTAGAATTAAGTAAGGTAAGTACAGAATCTATTATTAAACAACATTTACAATTAAATGATTCAGTAACCTTTCTCCTTGCAGAAACGCAGTTGGTACACCTGATTTTCCCTAAATCACCAATCAACGAATAGGAAATATGACAGTTAAATATTCTAAATTAGACAATCAAAACAAATAGAGTGGAGGTCTACCAAACTTATTTAAAAAAATATGAACAATAAGAACGTCCATGCCACCGGTAAGTCCGTTAATATTTTTGTTTGAGGTAGCAATTATTAATCTTTGTTTCTCTCATTTTAGGTTAACCTAGCAATAATGCAGAAATGTTTTCCCACGACAGCAAAGGTTTATATAGACCTACACTATAGCAACAAATGACATGTTAAAACATTTAACCCAAAATTGTATGAATATCTATGAATAAATCCCAAAATGAACAAGAATGTTGAGATTATTTCTAGTTAGATACCATTCGATACAAACGAAAATTACCTACTCTCTATCGGCCTGAACTATCCACAAAATTAGAATATTGCAAGAAATATCCTTTTTCTTTTTCCAGGTACAGTACTGCAATCATTAAAAAAAAATAACGTAGACTTAACTTTAGAATTCATTCCATATTTACAAGTACACAAAAACAGAATTTAATATAACGTTACAGACTACATCCGCTATGGTGGGGATAGGAACCTGGGAGGGGACTCATTGTGTCCGGTCACTCACCCAGTTTTCAGTCGTTGCAATGGCTTGGAGCGGAGAGCATCGCGGCTTCGCCGTTCGCACGTTTTTTAAAAGCGGTCGTTCTTTCATCATCACTTAGCGGACCATCCGACGGCATTTTAACATTCCACGTCGGGATCCCGTTCCGCATCGCAATGTTATCGCGAATTGGGTTCGTGCGTTGGAAGAAAGTGGTTCAACAAGAAGGCCTAGGGGTATGGGAAGACCCAAAACAGTGAGAACTCCCGAAAAAGTCGCTCTAGTGAGGGCAGCTGTCGAACAATCACCAACACGCTCTGCCCGGAGACATGCAACTGCATTAAACATGTCCGACCGCTCTGTAAGGCGGATTTTTCATAAAGATTTATTCTTCCATCCCTATAAGATTATGGTGGTTCAGGAATTGATGCCTCCAGACTTTCAAAACCGCGTGAGTCGCGCCCAAGAAATGTTAGACCGTATCCCACCAAGGTCAACGTTCTTCAGTAGTGATGAAGCCTACTTCCATCTGTCTGGAGCCGTAAACAAACAAAATTTCCGTTATTGGTCGGATAATAATCCACAAGAAGTTCACGAGAGACCTCTCCATTCCCCGAAAGTGACTATATGGTGTGCCGTTTCCAAATTTGGGGTTATTGGACCATACTTTTTTGAGGAGGATGGGCGCACAACAACCGTCACCGCTCGGCGTTATGTGTCGATGCTAGAAAATTTTTTTGAGCCAGAATTGGAACGGTTGGCTGAAGAACAAGACCTTGGGGATATTTGGTTCCAACAAGACGGGGCTACGGCCCACACAGCGCAGATTTCAATGAGAAAACTGCGGCAGATATTCCCTGCACGTCTCGTCTCTCTGAGGGGCGACCTGGGTTGGCCGGCGAGATCACCGGATTTAAGAATAAAATAGAATAGAATAGAAAAAATATTTATTGTGAATTATATATGTACAAAGACATAATACAAACACAAAAGGTGACATTCGTATATACGTTCTTCCATGCCACCACATAGACAAGTATGAAAATTACTTAATACTAATATTTACATCATATCGTAACAAAGGGCAAACAAAATGAGTTATAAAAGAATACACACAGATATATAATATATATATATTTACAACTAACGCGGCATGCTTTTTTGTGTCTCTAGTATATTTTCCTTGTAAATCCTTCTAAAACTTGCTGCATTTGCGATTTTTTCCTGTGGGGCTACCTCAAGGAAAAGGTTTTTAAGCATCGTCCTCACAATTTGGAAGAACTAAAGATCCGCATTAGAGAGGAAATTAACGCTATTCCGATCATATGTGCCAGAACGTAGCTGAAAACTTCAGAAATCGCTTACATCAGTGTATCGCTTCTGGAGGACATCATCTTCTTGATGTGATCTTAAGTGAAAAAATGGGGTGTAGTACTGACTCTAGCAGAATAAACCACTTTTTCCGAAGTTGTGCTTTTTCTTTCGCCGCACCCTGTACCATTTCTTTCCGACTTCTGTTCCACAACGAATAGTGAGCCGTATTCCTGTTACATACCAATTAAATACCTTCGTGTTAATCCAAATGCTTCAGAGTTTATTCTACAGCTGTTGCTTATTTAATACTTATACTGCTTCAATTGTGTATATTTGTTTTTGGGATATTTTATACAACCTTTTATTATGAAGTAAATCTTCTATACTTTGCTTTATTTTTCCAACGTATACGTGTTTTGTTTATTTACCATTTAGTTTACAATTTTATTTTGCACCATAATATTTCGTAATTTCCATATAAATTTTATTTAATTACTATTTCTTTTCATTTTAATTTCCTTAAAATTTGATTTTATATGTTTGAGACCAACTGACATTTGCTGTCCAGATTTTCTTTGATTCGCTTCCCTTTTACATAAAATCTCAGATTATTCTTACAATTTATGTCAGTACTCAGCTACCGGTACGTTACGTTTATATTTCACAAGTGAGTTTAAAGTGCGATTATTTACCTCCACTACCATATCAACTGCACTAGCTCGGGAGTATGATCACTTTACTCACTTCAGAGGTCTTAGTTAAAGATTGAGGTTAATGTTAATTAAACAATTTGTTTATAAAGTGTTAGCCAGATAGAGAAAAATTATAAAATTAAGTCATTACCTATTCTGTGGTTATTACGTAATTAGAGCCAAGTTAATTTCCCATATTACATTTTACTCATTTTCTACTCATTTTAGATCGTTTCTTTTATACAAGTGACAAGTGACGTAGTCAACTGAGATGGGTATACTCACTTCACATTTTTCTCACACTCAGTTGTGTGCAAAATGGAAGCAACTATTATTTTACTTCAAATTAGACAATCTGGATTGCTAGATTTTGATTGACATTTCATATTAGTTTTTATTTCAGGAATTTTTCAATTTTGCTTTAATAAATCATAAGGCTATTCATATTTTTGGATTTGTTGTTTTCTCTTCTTTCTTTTGATATGCCATACATATGGCTTTGATTAAATTTAAGAAATGTTGTTTTCACATTACTTACATACAAATTATTAATAAATTTACTTTTTAGTTACTTATATCACTTGAAATTAATTATTCAACACTTATTTAGTTATTCTACACTATTCTATTTATTCTAATAACAATTTTATGTATCAAATTAACAAAAACCTTTTTAGGTCAACCGTGCCCAAGTTGAGAGATACACAAATTTTTATTAACGAGCTGTTGTACCTGCTCACAACAAATAAATAGTTCTCTATGCTGTCTTCTACCCCTTTGGATATAGTTTGCATTATTATATCCTATTACAGTAGGAAAATTATGGAAAGACATATTATAACTGTCACTGGGTTAATGGATTTTTCTTAAAATACTGTGCTGTGGCCCGTTTTTTAGTGGCTTCATTTCCGCTCTTTTACTACTTAAGGTACATCTCTTATATTTATTACGTTTTAAGCTTTAGTTTAGTCCTTTTATTTTGATTTTACATAATCTACGTTATGTTCAGCTGTCAAATTATCAGTTAATTTAATTTTTAATTAATTTCCTTTGCTAGAATGCTTTATTTTGTTCTATTCATGAATGTTCATTATACTTGAATCTCGTTTTACTTTAGTCTACAAGTTTAATATCTTTATTCAGATTCACTTCGCTTTCTGCCCATATTTACGATGCACTGTAAAGAAGCACTTACACTGATGTACTTATTCATCATTTTGGAGTTTCGAACTAGTTACATGAAATACGTATGTTTTTCTTACATTTATTTACTTCATTGTTCTACATATATATAATTCCATTGTGAACAACAATAAAATTTTCCCTTTTTTTTTGATTTTATAAAAATAATAGAAAGACAATGTTATCGATATTTAATTAATTTTAAATTGTTTTATTCTAGGTTTGGAACCTTGTATTTTATTGGATGGTGGATATCGTAGCAATATATTACTTCATTACCGTATCAATTTTGATGACAAGATCGAAAAAACTACCATTCCCTGAATACTGGTCATTGGACCCTCTGATACACAATTTTTCAACAAATCATGTCTCGTGACAAATATTTATAGATATTATCAAATCTACATTTTACAGATAATGCAACAGCCGATACAACAGATCCTCTGTATGCAATTATTTCTCAAGCCCTTTCGACGATCTTTCAAAAGAAATTTGATGTCTTTCAAAAATATCTGCATTGATGAGAGTTTAGTCTTGTACAAGGGGCGACTAGGGATCAAGCAGTATAACAAAAAAGAAAAACAACACATCCTATGGGTGAAATTGACACGTCCGACATGTTGCTTAGTTCCATAGAGACTGTTAGAAAAGCACGAAAATGGTACAGAAAAATCTTTTTTCACCTTATGGATATCTCAATTTTGAACGCTTGTGCACTTCAAAGGGAAGTGTTGAAGAAGAAAAAGGTCACGTAGCTGAATTTTAGATAGAACTGGCCCGAGAAATTTCAGAAAAATACCACCATGTCACTGTAGGAGAGAGCAGTGGTGAAAGCACGGAAAAAAAAATTATAATAAAACAAAAAAATATTGTTACTTTTTCTAGGGTGAAGAGGCACAGAAAATCCTATACGACAAACAACAAGCCATTTTCCTGACTCGTTGCCACCTTCAACCTACACAGAAATTGCCGACCAAAATAATAAATAATAAATAAATACACCACATGTAATTACGACCCCCTTTATCCCAGAAGGCTGAGCCTTGTGCGGGAGGGGGCTACACATTTAAAGACAAGGGACACACATCCAATATCCGTGTATAAAGATGCTACGTTTGCACAAAAAATAAATTACTCCGAGAAAGCCGCTATTACGCTATTACTGCAGAATATGTTATACACTACTCCGTGTCAAGCCATGTTTCAAAACCTACCATACAAAGAAATGATTTTCTACCATAGTCGAGATCACCAATCTTTGCCTATGACTCATCTCTGGCCGTAGTCCAATCTAATCTGTTGAAGGTCATGCTAAATATGATTTCACTGAGCATGACTGCTATAGTTCACTCTTAACAACGTATTATCTATTTTTCTTATTTCTTGAGTGGGCAAAAATAATGAAATATCAAAATGTATGCTTAGCCTACAATTTTAATAACTGGCCAGTAGTAGTACGGGGGGAGACCTAGGCCTGGCAAGTAGGCCACGAATGGGCCCTTTTTGCCTTAACTGGCCAACAAATGTATATATTTAATTTAATTAATACCCAAAGGGTAATACAAATGTATTAAAACAGCATACCTGATAGAATAATATGCACCACTGGTGGCGTCCGAACCTAAATGACAACGTGCAACACGCACAATAGCCATGTCTTCGTCAAACGCGTTTACGTTATAGAGTGAGAGCGAACCGCACAGATGGCGTAGTTTGGACCGGACCACTGAACACAAACGTTTCAGTAAGGTTCTAAACTGCGCCAAGTGTGCAAAGGAGATAATAAATAATATATAATGATAATACTCGTCTTGAACACAGTAAACCTCCCGCCGAATACAGAAATCACGGGGTATGTCCCACAGTGCTGTTCCAACATGATGGCTGTCCTGCACATAATATTAATGATAATAGGCGGATATTATAGGAAACCCCCTGCTCGCCTGATTTAATCCCTCTTGATTTTTATTTATAGGTTGAGGTGAAAAATGAAGTGTACAATTCTGAAAGACAGAGTTAGAGACACTTTTGGCACAATAAATGACAATACTCTTAGAAGAGTAATCAGTTCAGTTAGGCGTAGATGCCAAAAATGCATTCAGTTAAATGGAGGTCATATTGAACAGTTTTATTAAATCTTCTTACTTTTTTACTATCATATAAATATCTTTATTTACCGTATAGAAAATGTATACAGATAAATAGTACCATTTCACCTAAATGGTGTTCTTCCAATGGCCCAAAGCAAATAAAAAAAAACAAAGATAAGTTACAGGAAAAAAAAACTTAAATTAAATTAAACAAAATCTAAATAAATGTTTGCTACAATGCTACGTCAATAGTGTGGGGGTGAGGGATCAATTAGAATAAATTAGAAAACATATACACAATACATTAACGTTTCAGATGTAGGTGAGGTGACTGCCTATTTTATTTTAACTGGTATCATTTTCTTTCATAAGTAGCATGCTATTTATTTTATTGTTAAACATTTTTGCAGATACATTTTTAATACTAGGATCTAGCTTGTTCCACACATGAATTGCATTGCATTATAGGTGAATGATTTTTGGAAGATGGATGATTTGTGTATAGGTACTCTAAAATCTTGCATATGCCTTGTTTTTAGAGAATGATTATGGATTGAGACTTTATTACGCAAGTAAAAAGGTTATTATGTTTATTACTAGGCTACAGCCAAAAAGAGATATCACAAAATTTTCGTTTTTTTTTGGGAAATCTCAAAAACTGTTTCAGTTAGCCATGATTTCTTAACAGATTTGGAATCAGCATTTGCAATATCAATTGATTAAGACATGGTCACTATTATCCCAAGCAGCACAAATATGATATTTAGCTGAATTAACCAAAATGCAGTCACAGAAACGTCTTAATGGCTTTCGTTTAGTTGCATTTTGGTCATATTATTTTAGTCGTGATTTAACTATTTAAACACTAAAACGTTATGATGACCTTTTTTTAGCTATACCGGGTGACCACGAAATGAGGCTCGCCCTTATATCTTCTTTGTTTTACAGGATATAAATTTCAAATTTGGACACGTCAAATAACGGTTAAATAAGCATTATTTCAACCGTTTTATCACCTTCTGTCGCTTCCGGTTTCTCCGGAAATGACACTAACTTTCGTTTTTTAAATGGCACACCCTGTATATTTTTACATTTTTGGATTCAGGAGGTCATTTTGAATACACTTAAGGCAAATTGAGATAAAAATATTATTGACAGACATTTTTATGAGCAAATTTAATTTTTGATCTAGGCGGCCGTGACCCCAAAAAAATGTTTTATTTTACTTCAATAATTAATCAAAAAATACAATTATGATATTATGTGGTATGCCATTTGTGTTATAAGATCTTCAATATTTCGGAAATCGTTTTTCCAGAATAACTAATTTTTTTTTAAATGGCACCATGGTGACTCACTATGTGATTTTAATAAAGCATTTCATTACCGATAATTTGGTACCAAACACTTCAGTATTTGTTCATATTATAATACATAAAAATTACATTCAACAAGATATAAATGAAAATAAACTCATAATATTTAGCACTGAATTTCTATCAAATAGGTGCTTTTGAAATGTAACGAAAGAAACAAGTGTATAGTTTGACAGCTCAAATGATATTTAAATCTATGAGAATCAGGTATTATTTTGTTGCGTATAAAAAAATTATGGTTTATTCACAAAGTGACAAAGTGGATATGCTGTTGATATACGGGGAAAGTCGCAGAAATAGTCTGGCAGCCCGTGATTTATATGCAGAACGCTATCCACTAAGAAAGTGTAGAACGGGAGCTGAGACAAGAGAGAGTAGCTCAAGAACACCACTTTGTCACTTTGTGAATAAACCATAATTTTTTAATACGCAGCATAATAATACCTGATTCTCATAGATTTAAATATCATTTGACATTTGAGCTATGAAACTATTTATTTGTTTCTTTCGTTACATTTCAAAGGCACCTATTTGATAGAAATTCAGTGTTAAAAAATATTTTTATCTTCATTTATATCTTGCTGAATGTAATTTTTATGTATTATAATATGAACAAATAATGAAGTGTTTGGTACCAAATTAGCAGCAATGAAATGCTTTATTAAAATAACATAGTGAGTCACCATGGTGCCATTTAAAAAAAATGAGTTATTCTGGAAAAACGATTTCCGAAATGTTGAAGATCTTATAACACAAATGTCATACCACATAATATCATAATTGTATTTTTTGATTAATTTGAAGCAAAACAAAACATTTTTTTGGGGTCACGGCCGCCTAGATCAAAAATTAAATTTGCTCATAAAAATGTCTGTCAATAATATTTTTATCTCAATTTGCCTTAAATGTATTCAAAATGACCTCCTGAATCCAAAAATGTAAAAATATACAGGGTGTTCCATTTAAAAAACGAAAGTTGGTGTCATTTCCGGTGAAACCGGAAGCGACGGAAAGTGATAAAACCGTTGAAATAATGCATATTTAACCGTTATTTGACGTGCCCAAATTTGAAATTAATATCTTGTAAAACAAAGAAGATATAAGGGCGAGCGTCATTTCGTGGTCACCCGGTATATTGGTCATTTCTAGTAGCGACAATATGGCCATGCAGGTTTGGTTATAAAGTTGGTTTTATGACGTCATGTATGAGCAACTAATTAAATGGCAACAACGTAAAGTTCTAATACTGCCATTCTAGCTATAAAAATAGCCAAAATATGACTATTTAAGTTAGGCTCTATTTTAGCGAATTTTTTAGCTGTTAATTCCGCAATATGACCGAAATAATAAAGGAAGGAAAGTTATTATGAAATGTCAGTTTTTAAAGTAATTTTGTAGACATAAAAGCCTCTCTTGTGACTAAACAGAAGGTAGATACATAACCTCTGAAAATCCATGTTGTTGACAAGAAAATGTAAGCAGCTCAACTTATTATAGAAAACGGCAGTGTCGCCTAAATGTAACTAGGTACCTACTTGTTAAATATTGTAATTAATAAAAATTAAAACAAAATTTTATTTTCGCTGTGAATGGTTCCTTGGGCTATTTCGAGTTTGTACTACACAATACATTAGGGAGTTATCGCAATTTTAAATAAGCTAGGATACGATACGTTAACTTTATTGGATGGACATTTCATTTTGACATTTTTGACGTTTGTAAGGTTATGTATAGCCATTATTTGGCGAGGAAAATTACTGAATATTTAATCCATTTTCTAGTCAGTTTTCTGGTTGTACTTTGGTCAACATTACCATCTAAATTTGCCATTCGACTAAAATAGCTTGTTAGTTGCTTTTTAGTTATATTCTGGCTTATTTCTAGCATTAATATTGAAAATATATGCCAAATTAAGACAACTTGCCGCCATGTTATCTATCAAACAAGAACAAGCCGAATGGCGGCCATTACGTTGAATTTTTAATGTTTGATTAAATGTGCGTCTAAAATAACGTTTTCATTCACTAAATTGATATTTTAATTAGTTTTGATAGCCGTACAATCGATATCGAGTGCGCTCCTATAAATTATAAAAAGTGACCCATTTGAAAGCGATATTTTTTGATGAAATTTGGTACAGACCCATTTTAGGGGACGCTGAACACAGTGGCGTACTTAGTTTTCACGTAAAAAAATCGCTAATATGATTTCTCGAATTTTCGCTCAAAAAAAATTGCAAAGTAGGCCTTGATTTTTGTGATAGACATCTATCAATTTGCCACAAAATGCAGTTTTCCATGAGCAACAATCTAAAAAAAAAGTTGATCAAAATCAGACCAAAAATAGCCAATTTACAGGGGTGGCCCGCTTTCAAATGGGTCACTCTATACATAGATCGAATTAATTCAATCAAACTTAAAATAGTGGTATTAAAGAGGTCTCTTCCGTTTTTGTGAATATTTTATGTAAGTTTACAAAAATAATGCCTGCGTTAGTAAAATTTGACCCGCTGTAAATGACCAAAGGCATAATTTTCAAGATGGAATACCGAATACATATTACAAGTATGGCGGATGTAGAGATTGTATGTACTGTGAATAAATAATATTCGAGACGATTTTATAGCTAAATAATTTCCACAAAAAGCCACACTCCTAGGGTTATACTTCAGTCATGAAAACCATTTCATAACTAGCAATAAAACAGCCACAAAAATCAAAATGAAAGCCAATATATGCTCATGACCATTTGACTCCAGTTACGTTTTGATGACTAGAATATTATTCCCCATTTTGACCACCATTACGCATTTAAAACGTAATAATGAGGTTTTCATAATAGCCAATATTACCAACTAGCCAATTCTTTTAGCAATTGTAACATCACGATGACCAAAGTATAATTATTTGTGCTGCTTGGGATTATTATTATTATTTTTCGACTGTCTCTATTTATCGCCAACATGCTTATAAGTAAAAAAAAAATGTATGTTTCGTGAATCTCTTTTACACACACTTGAATTATGAAAAAATTTGGAATTCTCCTTAGCGTGAGTCTATTTCTATTTGATGGCCAAACAGAGTATAGTATTTTATATTATAATTTATACATAGTTGCTCATTTACCTTCTTCCCTATAAACTTATTTTAGGAATAACGATAATGCCCCTGTATTACGTCTATGCCAACCCTTTACCCTTTATTATTTAGTGCTTCAATGGTAATGGCTATCACTCACTCCCCTTTTGTAACCATGCTTTGGCTAGCTAATAATGTTAATATTCTATTGATTAGATTGGTCCCTATAGTTGGAGCGATGAATGTTTTCCATTACGTCATCAATTTAAAAGTTACGAAAATCAACATATCTTCTACTACCAATAAGATACGAGTACCTTCTTTTTGGGACTAGATAGGAAAAAGATCTAGCTATCCAATGGTACATGATGGAAAATCCGTCGACCCCAGATTGTCGTGTAGAAGCGTACATAATCTTACATAAATTGATGACGCAATGGAAAACATTAATCGCTCCAACTATACCCGTTATGAAATATAAAATTATTTATAATAGTTGTTTAATTTATATGCATAATTTATGTATATGTTTTAATATCTTGATAGTACACATAGTACAAGGTCCGGCAGGATGAGGTATCCATTTTAAATCGAGTTGTTTTTATTAATGGCTAAATTTTTATTAAAAAATCAAACCAAAGGTTCTTGAGAAACATGGAAATTTCCTGTGGGTTGAGCTACCTATCAGGCGCGTCTCCAGGTGGCGGATAGGAGGATGGCCAGACTTCTAATAGAGTAGGGTTAGCGTTGGTCATAGTGCCGGATGGGTATAACAACCCATGCCTGGCTAAAACCACGCCGTGGACCAGCTCGCGACTCACACCGTAGACCGCTTAGTGGCACAACGACCCTCTGTTCTGGCTTATCAGACAGAGGTACGTGTCTCTGGGGGGCACGGGGGTTTTGGCTTAACTGCCTAGACCACGTGGATGAAGCACCACTATAAAAACTTCCCCAATCTCAAGGTATTGTGCGCGCCGAAGGGATGCATGGTTGGGGGTAGCTCAATCACTAGCGACTAACCTCGGGGCACGTGGCGCACCCCGTTGTATAAATGCCTTACCACGGTAATGCAGGGCTCTGCTGTGGCTGACCACCCTTTCCCTAGCTTCTCGTGGGAACTCTATGGAGGAAGAAAATAAAAACCCAAACGGGGGGGGGGTAAAACCCCCGATCTTCTTAATGAAGAAAAAATGGGGCTTGGGACTAATCCTACTCCACAAAAAGAATGCCCGATCTCATCGGATCAGGAAAGGGAGCTGTTAAAGTCCCCGAACCCTGAGTCTGGAGGAGAAGGCAAACTAGAGGATGAGGCATCCAAAGTCATGGAAAACCTCACCCTCAAAAGAAGACGATTAGGAGGAGCTGCAAGAAAGCACCTCGGTCGTCTTATCAAGAGCGGAATCTCTTATGAAACCGCCTTGAACACGGTGCTGGAGCAACGCAAGACTAAACAGCCACCAGAGCGAGAACAACAAACCTCCTCTGGGCAGGCAAGTTTGGGCAAGCGGATGCGTTCAGAAGGTAGTACACCAGATCGGCAGGCGAAAAAGCCCCGTGAAGGTGTAACTGAAGGCAAGAGGCCATCCTTCAGGGCGGTAACAGAAGGAGTCAGGGTGGGAATTATCCACCCTGAATACCCTGAGACTGCCCTGACGAGCGTGCAGTTGGGAGCCATACAGAGGGCAATAATGAAGTCTGTGGAGAAAATCCCAGACGAAGGCCCTCAAGTGAGGTTCCTGGGCTGCGCGCATCGACCTGGATGGCTTCTTGTCACCTGTGCGGATCAGGCGAGTGTTTCTTGGATGGAGAGCGCGACAGAGTGCCTCCAACCTTGGGAGGGAGCTCGCTTGAAACTCGTACAGGGCAGCGAATTACCAAAACCGCATATCTGTGTGGCGTACATCCCGGATGATGATGCTGACAATCGGCTGTCACCCGAGGAGGTGCTCACCAGACTGCGGAAGATGAACCATGGCCTTAGCACTCGGGAGTGGAAGATACTACACCGAGAGGCAACAGGGCTAGGTCAAACATGGACGTTCACAATAGATGAACTATCCATGGAAACATTGAAGGAGCTGGATTATCGACCCTTCTTTGGATTTGGGAAGGTGCAATTCCGCCCAAAAGTAAGGGGAGAAAAACCCCCTACAAAAGAAAAACTGCCGGGAGCGGCAATGGCGACAGAGGGAGGCAAGACAAACTTGCCGACCACAAGCGCCAAGCAGCCCCGGCAAACAAAAGGGAAAGGAAAATCCTTCCCAAACAAGCCTTCTCTTAAGAAGAGTGGAAAAAAACCACCTTCGAAAGACAAGGACAAACCAGATTCGCCCCGTCCCCCTCCCCCTCCCAAACAAACCTAACCAACCCACCACCCAACCCACCTCAGCTTCACCCGTCCTACAACTCCTCTCAATTCCAAAAACACCCTACCTGATGACAACTCACATCAGGTGTCTACAGGCGAACCTACAACATGCCAGGGCTGCTACCTACATTCTTGGCAAAAATTTCAAGGAAGGAGGAATTGACCTAGTTCTCATCCAGGAACCTTGGACAGCAAATACAGGTCGAGTAACCGGCCTAGGTAATATTCCTGGCAAAGTAATATTTAACGGATCAGGGGAAAAACCCCGAGCCTGTATTTTGATCAGGAACAATATTGACTATTTTGTACTTGCAGGTTACTGCACCCGGGATGTTGTGGCCATCCAACTCTCTATACCGGTGCGGAACAGCAAGATGGACATTATTGCCTGTTCTGCTTACTTCCCGGGAGATAGGGATGCAGATCAACCTCCTCCAGCTGCAGTAAGAGCTTTAATCGACTACAGCAAGAGGAACAACATCCACCTGGTCATAGGATGTGATGCAAACTCCCACCATACGGTGTGGGGAAGCACGAACATCAACCAGAGAGGTGAGTCATTATTTGATTACTTATTAGGGGAGGGGCTAAGTGTGAATAACATTGGCTCCGAACCAACCTTTGTCACCAAAAATAGGAGAGAGGTTTTGGATTTAACGATCAGCTCAGCCTTTCTGAGCAACAAGATAACCGGTTGGTATCTACTGAGCCATCATGCTCAGATCACAGACATATTCTGTTCAACATAGAAGTCGGCCCAAGGCCGGTGGTAAGTTACAGGGATCCAAAGAGTACAAACTGGGAGGGGTATAAACAATCCCTCCAGGAACATCTTCGATCCACTCTCACCACTATCAGGAATCATGATGAAATAGAAATTGCGGCGGCACAAATCCAAAACGCAATTATCTCAGCCTATCATGAAAACTCTCCACTAAAATCAAAAAAAGATAACAGAGGGGCATCTTGGTGGAACAAAAAATTGGATAAAATGAGAAAAGAAGTTCGACGCCTCTTTAATCGAGCTAAAGTTTCAAGCAACTGGGAACAATATAGATCTGCATTAACGGACTATAATAAGGAAGTTAGGAGGGCAAAAAGGGAATCTTGGAGGAAGTTCTGCGAGAGTATTACTAATTTACCTAGCAGTACTAGGATCCACAAGATTATTTCTAGAGAACCAGTGAGGGACCTCGGGTCGATAAAACGACCGGATGGTACTTTCACTGAGTCCGGAAAGGAAACCTTGGAACTCCTAGCACAAAATCACTTTCCAGGGAGCTTGACTCTGGATAACCAGGAGCTGCCAGCTACGATAGGACGATTTAAACGACCTTGTAAGAACGACTGGCTGGTAGCTAACAAGGTTATCACAGTATCAGCGATTGAATGGGCCATCAAAACCTTTCAACCATTCAAATCGCCAGGAGAAGATGGCATTTTTCCAGCTCTGCTACAAAACGGACTGGAGATACTGCTACCACTCCTTATTAGACTATTCAGAGCTAGCTTGGTATGGAATTACATCCCATCCAATTGGTCGGTGGTCAGGGTGGTATACATACCTAAAATGGGTCGGACAGACCCAGACCCCAAATCACTTAGACCAATCAGCCTGACATCATTTCTGTTGAAGGCCTTGGAAAAGGTGCTGGATGGACATATAAGAGGAAACATCCTGAGCACACAACCTCTTAATGTACATCAGTATGCGTACCAGCCGGGCAAATCAACAGAACTAGCGCTTAATAGTTAGTGATGAATGCTATCGTGCTTATCTCAATAACATTGAAATCAGTATTCATAATGACTCAAATACATTTTGGAAATATATTAACAATCTTAGAAAAGATCATTCGATTCCCGATTCTATGTATTTGAATAATGCTACTGCAACTAATGGTTCAGAAATTGTAAATCTTTTTGCTGAATACTTTTCAACCGTATATTCTAACAATAATGCATCCATTCAAGCACTCCCAAAGAGGAACCTTGTAGACATAGCAAATATTATAGTAACTGTAACAGATGTTTTTGATGGGATTCAAAATTTGAAAAACAAATGGTCATATGGTCCTGATGGTATCCCAGCAAATTTCTTAAAAAATTGTATCTGTACGTTGACTTATCCAATTTATTATATTTTCAATCAATCTATACACACAGAGCAATTTCCTTGCTTTTGGAAAAACAGTTTTATTACTCCTATTTTCAAGTCGGGTAATAGAGAAGACATAAAGAATTATAGGGGTATTTGTATTCAGTCAGTTCTACCAAAGCTTCTAGACAAAATTGTTAGTGTACAGCTGTCATGGTCGTGCAGAAGTACTATAATTCCACAACAGCATGGATTCACTACAGGTAAATCTACTGCCACTAATTTAATAATATATCAACAATTTTTGGTGGACGCCTTGGAGAAAGGTATGCAGGTAGACTCAATCTACACAGACTTCTCCAAGGCCTTTGACAGAGTTGACCACACTTTATTGATTGAAAAACTGAATTCAATTGGCTTTGGCAATAGTATTGTTAACTGGATGTCGTCCTTCCTTACTGATCGTACACAACAAGTCAGAATTAATAATTATATATCTAACACAATTGCCGTTAGCTCTGGGGTACCACAGGGATCGCATTGTGGCCCACTTCTTTTTAATCTATTTATTAATGATTTATGTAATGTCGTTACATCTGTGAATTACTTATTATTTGCTGATGATCTCAAATTGTTCTATACAGTTAGTAATCTATCAGATTGCAGAAAACTTCAAGATGATCTAAATAGAATATATGAATGGTCTGCAAAAAATTATTTAAATCTAAACATAGATAAATGCTGTAGTATATCCTTCTACAGGAGCCAATCACATATTGACTATACTTATACCATTGATAATGTAAACCTGGGAAAAGTTGATAGTGTAAAAGACTTAGGTATTATTTTTGATTATAAGTTAACTTTCAAAAATCACTTAGATAAAGTGTCATCGACTTGCAATAAACTGCTAGGCTTTGTCTTGAGAAATAGCAAACAATTGTCTGTCAATACTGTGAAAATACTATACTGTTCCATAGTCCGATCTTCTTTAGAATATGCCAGTGTCATATGGTCTCCATACTATCACTGTGACATTAACTTAATAGAAAATGTTCAAGTAAGGTATGCGCGGTACATACACTATAAATTAAAACTGCATTGTAATTTTTCTTATATAAATATATTAAATCATTTAAATCTGGAAACACTAGAATCTCGACGTGTTAAAAGTGACTTCATTTTTATGTATAAAATTATTAATGGTGAATTTACTTGTAATGAGATATTAACGCATATTAAACTTCATATCAGTCATTACAATACTAGAAATCCGGCCCTATTTGTGGTGGACTTTCACAATACTAATTATGCTTTTAACTCGCCCATATCTCGGATTTTACGTATGTACAATAATCATAATGTTGACCCCTTTTTGTGCCCGCTGCCCAAGTTTAAAAATAGTATTAGAAATTTAAAATTAGATTAATTTTATTAGATTAATTGATAGTTATAGTATAATAACTCACACTCTATATTAATAATTGTTATATAGTAAATTATAAATGAAATTGTCATAAATTTCTTCTATAGTTGTAAAAAAATGGTGTATCCGTTAATAATAATAAATAAATAACCTAGTCGGAAAAATCACCCAGTCCCTCCAAAGGAAGGACACTGTGGTGGCAATTTTCCTTGACATAGAAGGAGCATTTAATAATGCACTGCCCGATTCCCTATATACAGCGACAACTGCAAGGGGAATCGAACGGACCATATCAGACTGGATTCGGGCTATGCTAGAGAATAGAACCATAACAACGTCTCTTCAGGGTGAAACGGTCAGGTTTAGGGCCGCGAGAGGGTGTCCACAAGGTGGGGTTCTCTCCCCCTGCTGTGGTCACTACTCGTGGATGACCTACTGGCTATTCTCACTCTGTGGGATGTTGAGGTTCAAGCATATGCAGACGACCTAGTGATTCTGGTAGGAGGAAATTGTGAAGGGATGATCTCCAACACCCTTCAGAATATATTAGATATGGTACATAGTTGGTGTGAGAGGGAACAGATGTCTGTAAACCCTCACAAAACAACCATAGTACCATTCACCAGAAAACGGAAGATGGATAACTTAGAACCACCTTCCCTATTAGGTGAAATCATTCCATTTGCGGAGGAAGTGAAATATCTAGGAATCACACTAGACAAAACACTAAACTGGAACTCCCATCTGGAGAAGGTGATCAACAAGGCAAGGCTACCCTTGTGGACATGCCGTAGAATTTGCGGAAAATCCTGGGGCATTGGCCCACAACAAATATACTGGATTTACGTTACAGTCATAAGACCTATGATAGCTTATGGCTCTATAGTTTGGTGGACGAAGGGGCTACAACGGACGGCCAAAACCAAACTCTCTGGGTTACAGAGACAAGCGTGCCTGGCGGTAACTGGTGCAATCAGCACCACCCCGTCAGCTGCTATGGAAATCCTCCTGGATTTACTTCCTCTTCACATTTATCTGGAGAGAGAAGCCAGGTGGGCAACATACAGACTTCAACAAGCGGCTATTAATATGCCGCAGGCTAACATCATGGAACACAATGGGCTGCTGGATGACATGGAAAGTCACAGCATCTTAGGAATGGTCTCAGATGTTATGCCTACCAGGACCAACACCGAACTGCCCTTCAACGTCCTATTTCCTGGAAGAGACGAATGGGAAGAAAATAAAATCGACCTATTAAGGGCAGACAGCTGTTGGTTTACTGATGGCTCCAAAACACCTGAAGGAATTGGAGCCGGAGTGTATAGTTGCAACCCAGAAGTTAGAATATCCACAAGCCTGGGGATCTATGCAACTATATTTCAGGCTGAAGTTCACGCCATTGAGCAGTGCTTGCGGAGGCTTGAACAATCGCATCCCAAGCGCAGATCAATAAAAATATTTTCAGACAGTCAAGCAGCTCTCAAGGCTCTTGAATCATACCGGTGTAATTCTAAAACGGTATGGAACTGTCAGAAAGCCTTAACCCAACTGGGAAAAAGCAACAAAATAACTCTGGTCTGGATACCTGGACATTCTGGAATGGAGGGCAATGAAATTGCTGACTCCTTAGCCAGGAAAGGTGCAGGATCACAATTCATTGGACCAGAACCTGTACTCGGCATATCGTCAAGTACTGCTAAGACAGCAATCTCAGCCTGGGCTGAGAGTAAAACACTCCAGCACTGGCAAGACTTACCAGGATTGATCCATTCAAAGGCGTTCATACCGTACCCTTCGAAATCAAGAAGTAAGAAACTATTAGAGCTTAACAGGTTAAACCTAAAGACTCTAATTGGCCTGTACACAGGGCACTGCAGACTAAATCACCACCTACACAGAATTGGACTGGCGGAAAACGCCAAATGCCGTCTGTGTTTGGAGGATGATGAAAAGGCAGAGCACATTTTATGTGCATGCCCCGCTGCAGCTAGAATCCGGTTCTCAATGTTCGGCAAAGGGGAACTTCTGCCGGAGGACCTGGACAAAATATCACCCAACAAGGTTATCAGCTTTATTAAAAGACTGAACCTGTTGGGTGAAATATAATTTGGAGTGAGCCACAATAGACCGAGCGGTCGCAGTGGAGGGTCTGATCAACAGCCCACTCACAATTTACCAATACCAATATGGAAATTTTATTTTTTAAATATTACATCAGTCAAATGACCCTCCTCCTCGCTGTTGGTATTCTTGAAGCCTAGCATGAAAATTTTACATCACCCGCTTCAACATTTCAATCGGGATTGAGTTAATCTCTGTCCGAATATTATGTTTCAGGTATGACTTGTGATTTTAAGTAGCAGATCGTTTAGGATTTAGTAGCAGAACTGCTCTTAACTTTACAGCATCTTCAAGTGAATCTACAGAATGAGTTCTTCCTTTTGGTTTTTCTCTGGCACATGAAACAGTACTGCGAAACTTGTGTACCACTTTTTAATTGTTATTCGACTAGGAACTGGATATCATGGATTTAAATGAAAGTGATGACCTGCTGGGTGGTTACAACAGAATAGTTATTTTTGTTGAATATTTGAGCTAAACTAACATTTCTCGCAATCGCTTTGACAACTGACTTAAAATTCCATTTATCGCGAAAGCATGGTGACTTGTTTTAAATTAATATCTTATTATATTATGAAATGAATTAACTTTGAAAATGGATACTTCATTCTGCCGGACTTTGTATATGATCATCTACTTTCTCATATACTTATCATAATAAATTTATTATCCTTGTAATCAGGCCTGTAGGTCTGTTTGGAAGTAAGACAATAAATAAATAAATCATAACTTACAATAGTTGGTACAAATGGAGGTGGCATCCGTCGGTGTAATAGCTCGCCCCACTGTATATGTCTAAAAAATGCTTGCTTCTTCACGTCTTCGGCATCTCTCTCACTAGAACCCAATCTTCTATCAGGACTTTTTCGAAGTAACTAAAATTAAATAAGGTAACATCAACACTGTATTATATACACGGTGGTCCAAAATTGTCTCCAGATATTTCTGTAGCTGATAGTACTTCCAAAAATAAAGGTACCCTTTTATATAAATTTATTTCCAAAAGTGGATAATAAGGGAGATATTTTTCTGCAATATCTTCCGACCGCCTCAAAATATTAAATTAATATTTTAAACTTAGATATAGGCCGTTTGGACACCAGTTTATATAGTATCAGTCAAACTCTCTCTTCTTCTTAAGGGGTAGTTTTAGGGGGTGGCTCTCAGTATTTTACCCCTAACTTTTTTAATTTTTACATATTTCCAAAAATTCATTTAAAAAACTAATTTTCAGATCATTAGAAATTAAAAAGGTATTCATTGCATTTCGAATAATCGAACTGTTCTCAAGTAATTTTTGACATTAGGGCAACAACGAGCAAAGCCACCTCGCCAAAAAATAACCTTTCTTAAAGTAAATTATTGGTGACAAGTTCATTTTGCTCTTAAAAATGAACCAATGCACCTTTAAACATGAACTAAAAAACAAATGTAGGAAAGGAATGGTTCTTTACAAAAATTGGTATTTTGAAAGAATTTGGTTACGAAATTATCCCACAGGGTGTTTTAAAATTAGGGTTAAGCAACAACCTTTTAATTAACCCTATATAATAACTAAAACGCCAGCATTTAACAAAAGACTGGATATGCAAGTTGAAATTAGTCATTTTATCTACAATTTGCTAAACAAATTATAAAAATTGAACTAAAAGTAAAAAAATTATGAGACCTCAAATTTTACGAAATATTAACTTGTTGCATTTTTTTTGCATGTGAGTGTATGTGAATTTAAAGATATTCAGTCTTCGATTAGCTTAACTGGTTAGTTCCAAACGGAAATAATAATAATAAGTTTATTAAACAAATATTATAGTTACAGATGATAACGTATTTAACAGCAATAGTTTTATTTTACTAATAATTTGAGTAAAGGCACCAAAGTGACTAAACACCTGTATGTGCCAAAAACTACAGATTTTTATATCTTAATAAAATAACATTTACAATAATTAAACGAATATAAGTACACACACATGAATGAATAAAATATACAGATAAACAAATGAGTAAAAAAATATATAATGGAAGAACAAGAAATGGTAGAAATTTAGAAGAAAATTTCAAAATTTGCATAATTATTAGAGATTTAAACTCTACATTCTCTAATACGACTTAATAATTTGTTAGATTTACAATTAGCCTTAAACAGATTTTGTAATTGTGCACGTCTTCAAATAAGTCAAGTCAGAGTGCGTGTGCGAACTGACTCGAAAAGGAACAAAAACGAGCAAAGGAAAGGCATTAGGAGAGAGCATATGGTTCGAGCTGGACATACCCCGTGGTCTTAAAATTGGCGGTAGCCGAAAGAGTGTTTTGTAGAGTGAAGTGAAACCCAACTTGGTATTTTGCAGCTTTCCGTTTGAAGTAAGACCATTCTAATTCTTTTCTATTTTGCCATACGGCTTACTACATTGGGTCCCGTTGAAGCCCTTGACCTTTCTTATAATTGTGGTGTAGCAGAAAGCAGAACAATCCTTATCTTCCATATATTTAGATAAAACAAACAAATCTGAAATAATAACTGCGGTAGGCTCATTAAAAAATGATTGTCCACCAGGTTATGATAAGATAAGTAACAAATTCTTAAAAATATGCCATATGGAAATAGTAGACATGTTGGTAGACCTAATCAATATGTCATTTGAAACAGGCAAATATCCTAATGCCTTAAAAATAGCTAAAGTAACCCCTCTCTATAAATCATCCGGAAAAAAAACTCAGCCATCTAATTTTCGCCCAATATCTGTACTGCCAGTGGTTTCAAAAATATTTGAAAGAATACTTTATAACAGGTTATTAAATTATTTAGAAAAGATTGAATTTCTTAGTGATTTTCAATATGGATTTAGAAAAAAGAAAAATACTCAAATCGTCGCATTAGATATTATCACCAATATTCAACAACAAATAGATAAAGGCAATTTAACATCCGGACTTTTCATAGATCTGCAAAAAGCTTTCGACACAGTACATATACCTACATTAATACATAAATTGGAGAAAGTGGGAGCGAGGGGAAAAACTGATTTATTTGTCTCGTATCTCTCTGGTCGCAAACAATTTGTGCAGCTTAATGAAACAAAAAGCAACATAGTCGACATAAATTATGGCATTCCACAAGGCTCAATTTTAGGACCGCTGTTGTTTAATATCTATATCAATGATATCACTAAAATAAATTTTGAAGGTGGCATACGACTATATGCTGACGACACTTGTATATTTTATTTTGCCAATGATGTTGACAGTTTAATTACTAGTATGCAGAGAGATTTAACTAAACTGATTTATGGTTGAGAAATAATAAACTTTCTTTAAATATAGAAAAAACTAAATATATCATTATGGCATCGAGACAGAAAAACATACCAACAACGAATTTATATTTAAACAATCACAAAATTGAGAAAGTCAACAATATTAAATATTTAGGATTAATTATAGATTCACATTTAAATTGGAAGGAGCGTATGTTATTAAAAAAATTAATCCCATGTTTGCAATGTTCAAACAAATGTCATAGTACTCGGAAAAGTCTATATTTTGCACATATACACTCTAGGTTAATTTATATGTTGCCTGTTTGGGGCGCTACAACAAAAACAAATCTTGATTTTCTACAAATTGTACAAAATAGAGCAATCAGGTGATTATATGACTTTTCAAGAACAGATTCAAACGAATTTATATATAATAAATGTAAATTTCTCAATTTGAAGCAATTATTGAAGTATGAATCTGTAATAACTTTATAAAATATTTAATTGTAAGTTGAAATCTAATTTATCATTAACACAAAATTTCAGCATATATTTGTATAATACACGTCAAAGAAATAATTTCGTACTGGAACCTTTCAATTCTTTATATGGTAAAAATTGTTTTTTGTATTACGCATTAAAATTACATACTCTACTGTCAAGCCAAATAATATCATGCGCCACTTTACTCTCATTCAAAAAATGCGTTAAAATTTTTTTTTATAGTTGATGTAACTGCTATAATAATTTGATATTAGTTTGAATGTATTTTCTTGTCCTTTTTCTGTATTTACTTTTTATATTTATTACTTATTGAATTCATCTTGCATCAATTATGTGTATTGCTAATTAGACCTTTTTATATAGAATAGGATATTTATTTTAGTATATTATGTATTTGTCTAGCATATTGTATGTACAATAGCTGCGTTAACAGCTATGGATGCTCTATTTCTTGATTTTGTATTCTTTTTTATCTTTGTTCCATTGTGTATTATGTATAGTGCAAAATATTCCCCTGTAGCCTTTGTAGCAATTTTGGGGTTAATAAAGCTATAAATTATTAAATTATTAATTATTAACTATACTTCTTTCTGGTTATGTTAACTTTGTGCATACGTTGAATTAAATGGCATTGCGAAATACCTGAAAGAGACGGACTGTATCGCCTTGGTGATCTATTTGTTAATTTTGATATTAACTTGTTTGTTAAATTATATTGAACGTTGCAGATCTATTAGTAAAATTTGATAGTAACTGATTATTCAACTATATCACACATGTGAACTCTATTGTTGCTTTTAATTTTAACATATTATTGTGCTCACATCTCGCTCTTAGCGATTTACCCTTCTGGTTCTATTTAAGAGATACCTGGAGATAAATTACTTTGTTTTTTTTTTGTAGTTGCTAATGTATTTGACTTCATTTATATATCGCCCTACGGCTTGTTTGTAGTTTTAAGTTATTTTTATAAATAGAAAAACCTAGACAATTGTTCTGCTTCTCACCCCTGGGAAGAGTCTTAACTGGATTTACGGCAATTAATTCAAGGTTGATGAATGAAATGCGCAAACAAATTAAGTGAGCTACTCTATTTAATTTTTTCCGTTCTTTTCAAATATCGAAACAAAACTCCAAAATTTTCCCATACAACATATTGTCAGTTTTTTATAAAGCCAGACCTGGATTTCGATTTTGGTTTATATGATGTTTTATCAAGTAAAATAAATGAACCATATATTCTAAGTATGAACCGATTATACGGGGTGGATAAAAAGTTATGACCAAAGAAAGATTTGTCCAAAATCAATGAAACATCCTTTATCTCAGTAAGGAAGGACGATGGATGTATTAATGCCGGGTAATTTGGAACCGCCAAAGTTCCCTCTATCCACAAGTATCGTATGTCCCTTCAACTTTGAAACACCCTGTACATTAAATTTTTATGTTAATATTAATAATATCAATGTTTTATTTCTTACCAAAAACAATCTAAAAGCTTTTTTTTTCAATTAGACGTTCTTTTGTTTCTTCTAAGAACATGAATGGGCAATGCCTAAAGCCAATAAATTAAAAAAACTTCTGTCCCTCACTTATTGTAACCAAGTAACTTGTTTTATTAATTTGTTAAGTAATTTTTCAGAGAAACTGCACAAAATTAAACTAATACCTCACTTTTTGTCTACTAACCTCTTTCAATAAATTGTATGGGAACTGCACTTTCAGTTAACAATTTCCAGCATTTTTACTAACATGGCTTATTGAAAAATGCACCTCACAAATTATTTATGCTTGAATTTAGTAAAGTGCATTACAGTATGTCTATGTTACCACACTCTTCTGTTCATTTAGCCTCGGAATTTTAAAGAAACTAATATTTTTATTAAGACTATTATTATCAAAGCAGTTGTGATAAACGATTGTCACAATAATATAATTAAATTCGCATGGAGAAAGACTAGTGCTCGATGTTACCTTCATAGTGCCAACGTTACAAACCATACTGACAAAATCTCACGGCCAAATTGCTAGAGTCAGGCCAGGCCACACTTGAGGTCAACTTTGCAAATAAAAAAAAATAATAGGGACCTTGCATATAATTTATTTTACTTCCAAAAGCTAATAAACCACATCTTTTAGTAAATTTAATAGCAACTTCGCATATATTTTTGAAGAAAAAATAAAAATTCCAGCCTAATTTTCGATTTAAAATTCAAACACAGATCTTTAAATTGACACGAAAACGCCTTGTCATTGGTGGTGATGTCACGAAGTAGGTCGCCATATACGATTTTCGATGCTTCTCGTCTAATGGCACTTTAATAAATGTTTTTGCTGGTGTGGAAATCGTTGTACTTTTACAATCGGGTACCATGCAATATCGATAAAGCATTGTCTTTCAATATATAATGGCCTATGAGGATTACACAGCTCAATTGCATTCAAGAAAATTAAGAAAATAAAACAACGTGCAAACCGTCTAGTGTAAACAATCCACACCTCCTAAAAACGCAAGGCCTCAGCGCTCGTTATTATGCATCATTACATCTTGACTGAATATTCGTTTACTTTAAAGGATAACCTGAATTGAAATCTACATGTATAGGGTGGTATTTTCGATTTAAATATTTAATAATGATGTTTTCAGTGCATAACGTTTGAAATTTAACAATTAATCACTTTTTGCTTTCAAAAAAGATTAATAAAAGCACAGAATTAACAGACCAGAAGCGACGTTTAAAATGCCGACTTTGAAATTGACATGCCAAATGTACGTGACCTTGCGCCATTATTTTGTAGGTAATGTCAGGCGCGAAATTTAAATTTAATTCAAATGGTAGCATAATTTTATAATGAAAATTGTTACACAGTCGATTTTAACTACATATTAATAATTAATTTAAATTAGAATTGTATTACATATTATTATTAACTTGTGTATTATCAATTATTTGGATATTATCGATATCTTGTCGAATATTTCAAGTTTTTACAATATGATTTATCCAATTGTCCAGAATTTAAATGTATTTAGGTGATTACATAGTGGTGCACGGATATATTTTTAATATTAAAAAATATAAACATAAACAAATATACTTTTACGAAAATGCAAACATCAAATAAGCAAAGAACTGATGTGCGTTTTTACCTTTTAAGTTACGCATAAACCTCAAAATTTGTATTTTTAGAAATTGCTTAGGTAAATGGTATACTGGATTTTACCCATTCTTGCGGAAAACTTAATAAACAATGATTTCATCGTAATTAGAGTAGAGAACTAGACTTCAACTCTAATACAACTAGGGAACTCAGTTTACTAGCCTGATACCGTCAACAACTAGGCATCCATGTATGTTTGTTATTGGGTTTGTTCATAGAACCGATTTGTGTGTGTGAATCTGAAATCTAAAAACATTTTGACTTCAAATACGCAACAAATGTGCATACCTCAGATGATAATTAAATCATAAATGACTTTATTTAGGCTTTATACAAGCATAATAATAACAAACATATCCAATTTGATATACTTATATTGATGTTTCATCTCTAAACATACAATTATTAAATTTATTGGACCTTCTTTAAAGTCATTTATAAACAATGCATCAAGCAAAGAAAGAGAATTGTAAAAAATTAATTAAATCAATCGCACACAAATAAACATATTTACGACAATATTTTCCAAATAAAGGACTCAAATTTCAAATAAAATTAGAAATTTGGTTACACTGGTTTTAGGTGAAAGCGGTTGAAGGTACCTACATAATAATGGCGGCTCCGTGCATGCGCAGTCAAATTTCATTTTGATGCGAGTGGGGAACGTCGCTTTTGGTCTGTTACTTCTGTGATAAAAGTATTAATAACCTCAAAACATTGAATTATCAATTTCGACTGTCTCAACAAGCGTTGGACAGTCGAAATTGATAGTTCAAGCTGCTGGCTACCCAAAGTCCGTCCAGTCTAGATTATATGACGTCAGCGGAACGACCCTCGTGACGTCACACTACATTGAGATGGTCACGCTCGTTTTGGCCCGCCCGATTTAATATCAAACCTCGATTTCTTATAAAATTATTATAAGTGAACGCTTTAAAAAAATACTTTGCGGAGGTGATATTTAGATATAATCATTTTTACCATATAAAAAAAAAATTGTGCAAGGACTCTATTTTGGTAGTTTACGAAGTTCTTTTATCTCTGGATTGCTAATAGTGTGACGCCCCAGCCCTGGGCTGTCTCATTACGCGCAATTTTCCTAAATTTATATTATTTTCAGTGAATGTTATGAGATTTCGGTGAATTACAATACGTTATATTTTAAATAACTCGGTTCATCCTAATTTTAAAAAGTCTAAAGTTCGACGATTATCGAGCGTACAAACGCAAGGGAATGCAGAACCTTATCTTGCAAAATAAACAGAACCTACCTATCTTTACGGGAAATTAGCCACTATGCAACCCTTAGTCTCGGTTAGTAATCCAATGCCCGGCCACACCTGGCATCTTAGAATGACGTCCCAAAGCTTGTGGCGTAGGAATACAAAAGCTAGTCGTCTATTATGTAAACAAAACCTATCTCCACGGGAAACTAACCACTATACAGCCGGAGACTCAGGTCACAATCTAATGCAGGGACCCATATACCTTCTTTGTTGGCTACACGCGAAATGGGTAATACGTCACAGGGAAAATTAGTATAAATACGCAAAACCAAACGGCATTCAAGGAGACTTCTGAAGACTCCAAAGTGACTAGTTGAGTCGTAAACCGACACCTGTCACGCTTCTTCATAAAATTCTTATCGAGGGACGGACTTAAAACGCCGTTGTGACTAGCTGGTTTCGTGAACCGACACCGCGCCCACTTTTCCCTCGATAAGACGCATCGTATTTAAGTCAAACCGAATTTAACGTACGCGACGACGTTTCCATACATGTATAACCTGTATGCATCTGAGAAGTAGAGTACGCGAGGCGTCACCCGACGTCGCGACGTCTTTATCCAATATGAGTTCCAGCGAAGAACGGGTTGGTAAATCCGGGGGAGAGGTTATCTCTCACTTCACCGTAGTTCCGAGACTAGGTGAGACATACCATTTTACGCATTCAATATTAACTTCACGAAATAAAAAGGACAAATTACGACTCTATGAAATTACCGTCGCTGTGGTACTATTTTACTTTTTTACTATTTTACTATTTATGTCTGTTCATTTAAATCACATTTAAGGGAATTTATTACCTACTTAACCATCTGTTATCTGAGCCTTTATGCTAAATGATGCATAGTTTTAAACCCCAGTCAATTCTTGTAACTTCATTGTATGTACGAGTGCCGATGGTCGATCTGTTGGGTTTTACAAGCCTCCAACACGCTTTTGAAATATGCCATCTGGATTATTGCTGACCGACCCTATGGGGTTAACCATAAGCGTCCTTCAGGGGTAATCTCGGTGGTACTCCGCCTAATGTATTTATAGCCACAGTATCTGTACACTTTCACTATGTTCCTTCACGTCTACACTATATAAATCTACGATTGGCAATAAGTGTCTACCTTGGTTTCCTACTGATGGGGGGTATTCACAACGTCAATAAACGAGAGACAATTGTCTTTCACAAAAAAAGAATACAACGAGTTATGCGACCTAAAGAATCATAGTGAGACTGTCAGCGACAAAGGCTCGGTAATTAAAAAAGCAAGGCTTGTTTTACTTAGCAGGCGATTGTGTCACTGGTTCATCCAATGAAAACTTATGAGAGGGATTCCTCTCCGCCTATGGAGCAGTTTTGTCATTGGCATATCTGCTCAGAGCTTATATAAATCATTTGTGACAGTTGTCTCTAAATGCAAATAAATTGGTTTAACTACATCGAGAGTATTCATTCACTAATCGTTTTCTTTCAGAAGGTAAATTAAAGGGTACTTAAATATCAGATTTAAGCTTACCTGTGTTTTAACTCAAGTGAATTAATTATATAGTAATTAAATAATATCAAACTTTATAAAAAGAATCTAAGTAAAAACTACAAACACAACGTAGTTTGTGTCCTACCACTTTAAAACTAGACGATCACATTAAAAGGCCAAAGGTGTATGTTTCTTTTTCTCTGGGAAAAGATTAATAAACATACGAGGGGGGTATGGGGTGTCACACTGGTGCCGTGACCAGGATATAGAGTCGTAAATTGGTATTATTTTTATTTCGGGATTTGCGGGCACTCGACCTATTTGTTAGTCATAATTTAAAGTTAGGAGTCAATTATTTTATAATTTTATATTCTCCAAGACTATCGCTCAATCCTTAAGAAGTATAATTAAAGTAAATTCAAGAATGTATTTATAATTCTCCAGAATAGAATCCTGTGGCCGGCCAGGTACGGCAAATTAAGCAGCGAACTGGGGTAGCAGTTTTATTCTGGAGGTACCTTCGATATCGTCTAGTGAAAGTAGATTCGGGAACGATTCCTGTTATCGAAGGAACGGTTAGTTTTGTTAAGTGATAGTTTTGGAGGAATTTAATTCAGTGTTTTTGCATTCAATTAAATGAAACCAAGAAAATAGAAACGGTGCCACAAACCTTAGTTCGGTTTTGTTATGATTTATTATTTTGTATATATTTGTTTTTGATACTGCCTCTGTTATTTACTAGCTACCGATGATTCCCCCGAACCGAATAGCACACCAACCACGAAAATGGGAAGTGCCGCCCTTCCATTGCCATCACCATCCTTGGAGGAAACAGTGGATGCCCTTGCCGAAGCGATAAAGCAGATCCAAGAGGAAAAACGCCGCCTACATACCCAACTAGGCAAAAGTTTGGTTGCCATGCATCGGGAACATCTGAAATCCACCCAGGACCTGGTCCGACGTATAGACGAAATTATCAATTCCAGAGGCACAGACACAACACCCTGTGTTTCACTATCGTCCACCAAAGACAGCCGACCCATATACATTACACCCAGTCCAATCATACCAATTTTCAAAGGGAGCAACAAACACCCTGTAAAATACCTAATCGAACTTGAATCCTACTTAAGCAAGATGAACGTAACCGATGAGAAGAAACTTGACGTGGTCCACGAATCGTTGATGGGAGAAGCA
The DNA here is from genome assembly GCA_963680705.1 of Rhagium mordax. Taxonomy (NCBI): domain Eukaryota; kingdom Metazoa; phylum Arthropoda; class Insecta; order Coleoptera; family Cerambycidae; genus Rhagium; species Rhagium mordax. Next base: position 53,015,820 of record OY796656.1, on the reverse strand, counting down.
CAAGATTGGGCAGCGATATATCAAATATCCTGGCGAAATTTCGAAGATTTCAAAGATGATTTTCTCAGTAGTTATTGGTCTGAGGGAGAGCAAAATAAACTCCGACAAAACATAACGACGCACCGTTGGTCTCGAAAAAGTGGTCGCAATATGGAAACCCACTTCGCACATTATGTAGGGTTGGCACGCCTGCTAACTAACCCGTTACCAGAAGCCACATTGCTTACCGAATTGATGAAGCATTTTCCCGCAAATATCCAGTCATTATGGCAGCTGAAAGAAAACAAATCGATTGCTGGAGCTATCGAATTTCTTCGACGCCAGGAAAACGTAATATCCTCGTGCACATCATATACCCAAGCGGCGCTCGATCCACCAACAATTGACCATATTCCAGGCAAACGATTTCGTTGGGATAGGGGAGATCGGCGTATCTCGAACTAGGAGCAACAGCGAGCATCTATCAAAACACACCCAAAACAAACCAATCGCTCAGGAGACAGACATTGTTCAATTTAGCAGAGTCTGTACTTTTGACCATCTCCACCACCCAAAGCCAAGCTGTTCGACCTCTTGTCCAGAAGCACGCAAAGACGCAAGAATTGGCGAAGATGTCCAATAATGTCCACTTGGGTCTACCATGTATATAGAAGCACGCAAATGGGAACATCAAGTATTAACCTGGGGAATTTTAATTGCGGGGGAGGGACACGTAATCTTTCTCCGATTTTTATTTCACTATGTTTTGTTTGATAATTCATTTTAATTTTTTTTATAATAAGGTTAGTTAGGTTAAGGTAAAATTGATGTCTTATTGTTTTCCCATCAGGAGCTCAGTTAGGTTAGGGAAAATTTTAATGTACAGTACCACAGTTGAACGGTTCCGCGGTCCGTGGCTCATATAATCATTAGCTTCACAAAAAATTTTATAATCCACGCGGGGGAGTGTGTGACGCCCCAGCCCTGGGCTGTCTCATTACGCGCAATTTTCCTAAATTTATATTATTTTCAGTGAATGTTATGAGATTTCGGTGAATTACAATACGTTATATTTTAAATAACTCGGTTCATCCTAATTTTAAAAAGTCTAAAGTTCGACGATTATCGAGCGTACAAACGCAAGGGAATGCAGAACCTTATCTTGCAAAATAAACAGAACCTACCTATCTTTACGGGAAATTAGCCACTATGCAACCCTTAGTCTCGGTTAGTAATCCAATGCCCGGCCACACCTGGCATCTTAGAATGACGTCCCAAAGCTTGTGGCGTAGGAATACAAAAGCTAGTCGTCTATTATGTAAACAAAACCTATCTCCACGGGAAACTAACCACTATACAGCCGGAGACTCAGGTCACAATCTAATGCAGGGACCCATATACCTTCTTTGTTGGCTACACGCGAAATGGGTAATACGTCACAGGGAAAATTAGTATAAATACGCAAAACCAAACGGCATTCAAGGAGACTTCTGAAGACTCCAAAGTGACTAGTTGAGTCGTAAACCGACACCTGTCACGCTTCTTCATAAAATTCTTATCGAGGGACGGACTTAAAACGCCGTTGTGACTAGCTGGTTTCGTGAACCGACACCGCGCCCACTTTTCCCTCGATAAGACGCATCGTATTTAAGTCAAACCGAATTTAACGTACGCGACGACGTTTCCATACACGTATAACCTGTATGCATCTGAGAAGTAGAGTACGCGAGGCGTCACCCGACGTCGCGACGTCTTTATCCAATATGAGTTCCAGCGAAGAACGGGTTGGTAAATCCGGGGGAGAGGTTATCTCTCACTTCACCGTAGTTCCGAGACTAGGTGAGACATACCATTTTACGCATTCAATATTAACTTCACGAAATAAAAAGGACAAATTACGACTCTATGAAATTACCGTCGCTGTGGTACTATTTTACTTTTTTACTATTTTACTATTTATGTCTGTTCATTTAAATCACATTTAAGGGAATTTATTACCTACTTAACCATCTGTTATCTGAGCCTTTATGCTAAATGATGCATAGTTTTAAACCCCAGTCAATTCTTGTAACTTCATTGTATGTACGAGTGCCGATGGTCGATCTGTTGGGTTTTACAAGCCTCCAACACGCTTTTGAAATATGCCATCTGGATTATTGCTGACCGACCCTATGGGGTTAACCATAAGCGTCCTTCAGGGGTAATCTCGGTGGTACTCCGCCTAATGTATTTATAGCCACAGTATCTGTACACTTTCACTATGTTCCTTCACGTCTACACTATATAAATCTACGATTGGCAATAAGTGTCTACCTTGGTTTCCTACTGATGGGGGGTATTCACAACGTCAATAAACGAGAGACAATTGTCTTTCACAAAAAAAGAATACAACGAGTTATGCGACCTAAAGAATCATAGTGAGACTGTCAGCGACAAAGGCTCGGTAATTAAAAAAGCAAGGCTTGTTTTACTTAGCAGGCGATTGTGTCACTGGTTCATCCAATGAAAACTTATGAGAGGGATTCCTCTCCGCCTATGGAGCAGTTTTGTCATTGGCATATCTGCTCAGAGCTTATATAAATCATTTGTGACAGTTGTCTCTAAATGCAAATAAATTGGTTTAACTACATCGAGAGTATTCATTCACTAATCGTTTTCTTTCAGAAGGTAAATTAAAGGGTACTTAAATATCAGATTTAAGCTTACCTGTGTTTTAACTCAAGTGAATTAATTATATAGTAATTAAATAATATCAAACTTTATAAAAAGAATCTAAGTAAAAACTACAAACACAACGTAGTTTGTGTCCTACCACTTTAAAACTAGACGATCACATTAAAAGGCCAAAGGTGTATGTTTCTTTTTCTCTGGGAAAAGATTAATAAACATACGAGGGGGGTATGGGGTGTCACAATAGTATTGTCAGTATTTTAAAACAATTAGTTTCATGACTAAATAAAAAATCTTGTGTACGTACCCTTCGCATAACTGCTATAGACTCCAAAGACAAAAACCTAGGATAACGAACTTCATCATTTACAATTGAATCAAATACTTCCTCCTCGTCATCTCCAGGAAATGGTGACTAAAATCAATTAAGAAAAAACATTACTGTTAAAGAATATTTAATAAACATTCACTTACTTCTCCTACAAGCATTTCAAATATAAGGACACCAAGACCCCACCAATCAACAGCTCTTGTATAAGAGGTTTCAGTTAAAACTTCAGGTGCTAGAAATTCAGGTGTTCCACAAAAAGTTCCTGTGCGATCTCCAAAACCCATTCCTTCTTTGCACAGACCAAAATCTGCAATCTTTACATACCCCTCAGTATCCAAGAGAAGATTGTCCAATTTCAAATCTCGATAAATAATTTTGTTCTCATGTAAATATTGCAGACCTAAGACAACACATGCTGCATAAAATACAGCTCTTGGTTCACTAAAAACATCAGCGTGGATATGCATCATTAAGTCACCCCCAGCTGCATATTCCATAACAAAGCAAACATGGGCATCTGTTTGAAAACACGCAAACAAATTGACTAAAAATGGATGTCGAATGGAATTTGCAACTTCAAATATTCTTTTCTCAGATAGCAAAGATTCTACCTCATCTCGCGCTATAATATCTCCTTTCTTTAAAGCTTTAATAGCAAAGTATTCACCAGTATTCCTGTACTGAGAGAGAATGACTTTTCCAAAATGTCCACGTCCCAGTACACTAATTAGTTTAAAGTGATCAATATTCATTTCAGTATATTGTGGATGTTTTTTCGAATCATATGTGATTTCATATGTTCTTTCTCTATATTCTAATTCTTGTACAACAGAACCTCGTAGCATATTAACAGGATCATACTGAGGCTAAAATAAAAATGTATATATTATTGTTATTATTATACAGTTGGCTATTTCACCATTTTAAAAGTATTTATAATGCAAATGCATAATGCGAAAATTAAAGTTTATTTAATATCTCAAAATTTAAGAGTTAGCGAAATATTATAGTTTTTTCAAAAGCTGTAGCGACAAGTGCTCGAAGAATGAAAATATATAAAATATTTTCATAAATAAAGAAGTTCTAATGGGTAAACGAAAATGACAAAAATCTGCTTTTTATCTATGAAACAAAAACGAGTTGATTTTACTAAAATATTTTTGCACATAATAGTAAGCCTTGATAATCTCTACATTTGGTGTCATTTTTAACCTACCTAACGCATATAAATATTAAAATTTTAATTTTTGTCTTAATATTGTAGCATAATGTGAATGTCATGTTGTAATGGGAAATCAGTTTAGACTGTGCCAAAAGGTACCTCATTGTAGTTAGTTACTACTTGGCTCAATACTTCTCTAGTTTTTCATTTTAACATACTAGCGACATCTGCAGCGATAATTATAAACTATTTCAGAGAAACATTAGGTCGTATCAAATTTTATTTAAATTTGTAATTTATATGACTTGCATTTTACCTTTTCACACTAAATATGAAAATAAACAAAGCAACAATGGATTAACTACTGCATGCATTTACTAGGAATAAAATCAAATTATTTAATAAACAGCAAAAGTTCGCTAAGTACCTCATCATCTGGGAACTCAATAACAGGCTGAGGACTAGGAGGTACCAATTGTTCAGGAGAAACTATAGGTGTAGAAGGAATTAGCAGAGGTCCTAGACGTAACATCTCCTGTTCTTCTAAAAAGTCAAATTCCTTCAGTGCTGCTACACTCTGCAATGTAAATAAATAAAGAAAAATCGAGAGAACTATTATTGCATATTTAGGAAGTGATATTATGGTGTAATTCTTTCATGTCAATTAAGACATAGTCCATTAAAAAAAATACATAAGTTAAGTAATTATTAAACATCATAAACTAATGTTACCTTATATAATTATTAAATTCTATGGTTAGGTATTGTTTTTATGAATAGAGATGTCGTTGCACTAGTGCACAAAGTAGATTGTTCATATATTTTATTTTATGCATATTTTTAGTATGTGGTATGGCAATAGGGTCTTTATTATCTCCAATATTAAGTAATATATTTATGGAAGATTTTGGAAGTAAATATGTTCAAAATTATAATATACAGGGTGTTCCAAAATTATTCCAAACTCTTAGAGCGTGTAGAGGGGCTAAAAACAAAACGAAAATTATCTATAAACATTTAGTCAATAGTGCATATTAAAGAAGTTATAACCTTCCAAAGATGAAGAGAATCCATTTTTTTATGCTGTAACCGAGGCTGTAACTCAGAATCCAAAATTTAGATGTTACTTTTTATTTAGGTTCTCAACCGTGTCCAACATTTAATTTTGAAAGAACTGCTCAGGGGCGGTGCGTTTGGGACTTAAGTTAGGTATATTAATAAATATTTTTGAATCTGTTGACACTATTAAAAGTTTAACGTTAAAATTTGATTTTTAAATCATTATTACACAAAATGATAAAAATTTGATTGATTGAAACCTACTATAATTATTATTATAATATTATTCTGATACACTACTTGAGGTTTGAAGTGCAATTAAAATTTAAAAATGGATTTTCTCGAAAACGGCGCATCCTATCAACATGTGAAAGGTATACCATTTTTCTGAAATAATGATTGTAAAATCAAATTTTAAAGTAAAACTTTTAATAATGCGAACGGATTCAAAAATATTTATTAATATAGGAAAATATTAGGAACTTTTACTAATTAGCGGCACACACAGGTATGTCTACCTAGGTGCACAATACATATTAGCTTTGTTCGTAGAACCGATTTGTGATAGTTTGATGACTGTAGAGATGTGATATTTAATAGAGCTCTGAAATTTAAGAGTGCTTTGACTTAACACGCGCAACTCTACAACCAAATGCGCATGCGTCGGACAGTTTCTGATGGTTTCTGACTACTCTACGAACAAGGCTATTAATTAGTTATTTAACACACATAACCTTGTAAATACTATTTTGTAAAATGTAAATGTTTTTGTAAAATAAATGAATAAATAAAAAAATTAAAATATACCTAACCTAAACTCCTGTATAGTTTTTTCAAAAATGAATTTAGGATATGGTCGAGAACCTATATAAAAGGTAACGTCTAAATTTTGATGTACCTACCTTTTTAGGATACTGAGTTATAGCATAAAAAAAATTGAGTCTCTTCATTTTTGGAAGGCCATAACTCCTTTAATATGCAGTATTGACCAAATATGTATAGAACATTTTCGTTTTGTTTTGAGCCCCTCTACATATATGCTGTAATAGTTTGGCGGCATAATTTTGGAATAACCTGTCATCTGGTGGAGATTTGTCGATGACATATTTGCAATTTGGCCCCACAGAATCGATTTACTAAACAGTTGGAAAATATTAATATCATCTAATTCACATTGGAAATAGAAAATATTAATGAATTGCCATTTTTAGATATTTTATTTAAAAAAGATAATAAAACATTTGAAACTAGCGTTTACAGATAAATAACTCATACAAATAGATAGGTTATAAATTTATAACTCAAATCAATCAAAAGTGTTAAGAGGTGTTATAAAATGTGATAGGGCAAAAACAATTTCTTATACTGAAGAAATATTAATATTAAAAATGTACTAATTAACAATCAGTACCCAGAAGTCTTTGTTGATAGAAGAACATTGATAAATATTAAAAATACAGTTAATAATCAGGGTCAACAAGTACCTGAACGTCAATACACAACATTAGCGTTGATTCCTTATGTACAAAGGTTATCTGAACAGCTACGCAGTATCGGTGATAAATTTAAGAGACACTTTAAGATCTATTACTTATGAAAACAAAACCGGTTAACAGTGATTAAAATTTAAAAAACTGTATATACAGTATTCCGTGTTCTGAATGTGACAAATAATGTTGGTGAGTCATCCAGACCCTTCAATGTAAGATTGGGCGAACACAAAAGTTGTATTAGAAAAAATAAAATTGTAAAATCAAAAATTTGTGAACACGCTTCGAAAACAGACTTCGAATAAATTGAGATAGGGCAAAAATTTTAACAAAAGAACCTGGCAGTAAAAAGAGAAAAATTGAAGAATCTGCAATAATTTTACTACATGAAGAAATGCGTATCAAACTATTCTGTAGATTATTGCACTATTGGGAGCAAAACATTTTCAATGGTTTATTTCAGCTTTGTAACTAGGAGAAAACGCAATGGCGTGGAATGCCAGTCTATTTTGTTAGTGATTGTCAGTGTCACTTTACATTTTATATTGATTGAAGTATTTTCTACTTTAAAACATGCCTAACCACAAATTTACAGACGTTCAATATGGCAAAATTAGAAGTTGGATGGTACTTGCAGCTTGTAGCAGATGAGTTACATTGTCACAAAACAACAATATTTTACCTAAAGCGCATGTGGATATAAAATGGAAATCTAGCTCGTATGCCGGGTTCTGGTCGTCCACGATCTTCTAATGTGGACGAAGATGCTGCTTTGGTGGAATATAGCACAAATCATCCCTTTTTGACAGTAATAATGGCTAAAGAAGAAACACATTTTCCAGCATCTAATTCAACTGCCGTAGAAGAATTCGGCAATATGGACTTTAAAATTTTACATATTGTTGTTTTTATGTTAGAGATAAATTTAATGTTTTCTTTATGGATTACTCTTTTGATACATCAATGTATTGTGTCAAAGCATTGATTAAGGAATGAATAAGATACGCGACTTCAATGGTAAAGTGCGAGGCCTTTTTTGGCAGCGAGATCTCGGCAAGTTGCGGGCATTCCTGTGATTTACGTAGTATGCTTTTGACAAATCCGTGTCGTGTCTGGTTTTATATCATTAATAATCTAGTGGGAATAAAAATTTAATGTCCAGATTAATTTTAGTTTAAAATTATTAACGTAGTATGTTCTCTCTGCCAGCTATTTCTCAACGTTTGTTTGACTTTTAACCGTCACATATTTTTAAACTAAAATCAATCTGAACCTTCAATTTTTGTTTTCACTTATAAATTATATAAAACTAGACACGACACAGGTTTGTCAAAAGCATACTACGTAAATCACAGGAATGCCCGCAACTTGCCGAGAACTCGCTGCCAAAAAAGGCCTCGCACTTTACCATTGAAGTCGCGTATCTTATTCATTCCTTAATCAATGGTCAAAGATAAAACGTTAAATATGACTTTAAAACCATTTTACAAAAACCAGTATCACTTGATTAAATATCGTTGATCTACAATTTTGAGGTTAAAGTTCGTTACTTTTGATAAATTCGGTAACCATAAAAATATGTACACATGGTAAATTGTTTGAAGAAGCTTTAACAAACCCTTCGGAAGCCATTTTTCACTTTTAATTTATATATAACACACTTTAAATTATAAAAACTCACAGGACAATACTGATAACACGCATATGACATAAGCAGTCCGCCATATATATGGGCTCTGACGTCACAACCAATAAGGTGGCGTTTTAGAAACCCTTCAATAATTTGAATTTCAGTTGAATTTAATTAATAAATATTTAATTAAAACTTATGATATAACTACCATGAACACATTTAGGCCTTCCTGTATATGTTTTATTATTAATATGTAATTTGAGGTGGATTTCTATAGATGGAAAACACCCTATTATCTATCAAGTTCAAAATAAGATCCTTGCATTTTTTGCAACTTTAACGAATAGGTATCAAAATTATCTACAACTTTTCAAATAGTTTCTGCATTAACTAATTCAGTTTTTAATACTGTATAAAGAAGGTGGGGTGAGTGTTCTGTCCTGCTAGAATGAATATCGGATGAAATTATCTTCCAATCCCCTTCCCTCTCTATTAATTTAAAAACAATATGTTGGAAGGAAGAGGAGAAAAATAATTTTCATAGTATACTGTACAAAACTGAAAACCAAAACCAATCTGTTTCAGTGTTTTTTTCATAAAAAACATATTAACGTTAACAATTAATTTATTTATTAGGTATGCCGCGCACTGTATATGCAATCCAAAAAATATAATTCGTATTCCCATTAAAGCAAGTCACCGCTTTTATTGATATTAATACTTAATTATGAATTCAGATTGCGGTACACTACACATCTGCTGATTTTCATTCGAATATTTTAACAGCTACTAGTTGAAACTATAATAATTACTTATTTGTTATTTGTTATTAAAAAAAAATTACCTCTGGATCTAATCTTGGTGGAACTGGTGGAGGAGTAATAGACATTCTTTTCTTTGCAACTGGTGGAGGAGCAACAGGAGCAGGTGGTAATAATTGTTCTTGTGATATATCAAGCACTAAACCTAACGGTCTTTGCCCACTAAGACCAGCAACTAGTGGATCTGGTGTTTCACCTGGTGTTTCAGGTTTATCCTCCGTAAATTGATCTTCCTAAAAATGTATAATCATTTAATGATTAAAAATAATTTTTAACCTACCACAATAACTTCTGTAGAACTGGTTATAGGATGTTGTCTGTTAGGCATACGCGAAGACTGCTTCATCCATCTTCCCCATGTAACTATGTTGATATTCATTTGCTTAGCTCTTGGCATCACTTGTTTAAATATTCTCTTTTGTCTTTGAAGTTTTGGCCTCTTTGATATCATCGGATTTAAAAATTTAATCTGAAACAGGAAATAAAACATATATACTTCTCTTATTCTTCTTTTGGGTAGCATTATTTATATTCTTTGTGAGGCTGAGGGATTAAGGAAACATTTATTTGTGAACTGAACCAGATTACAGCTAAAGGCTCGTTTAAACACTCATGCAATTTGCGCCAATTGGCTTGTGCAAGCCACTTTTGCACAAGTAAATCGTTGCATGTAAACGGAACCATGAAGCTTGCGCAAGCCAAAAAGTTTGACTTGAGCAAAATTATTCTCTCAGATAATTTGCATGAGGTTGGTGTATTTGCAAAAGCGTTGTAAACGATGTTTGCGCATTGGTGTCAAGTTTGGGTACGACGCACGTGCTTTCGAGAGAAGTATTTGTTCGTTGATTGCCGAATAGCGTAATTCTGCTATTAAATTGATGTGAGAAAACAAATCCCGTTTTAACAACTAAAGTTTACCCTATCTTCCTTTTTTCCCTTTAATATAAGTTTTTTTTTTAATAACACAAACCACAGCCGTAGAGCACAAAGTAATTCCTCATCAATATTTTCCATTTTTTACGTCAAAAATCAACACTCTTGATATGCTAACTGTGCAAGGGTTAAATAGAATACAACGACTTTCATTTGCGCAAATTTGCATGCACAAATCAATTGGGCAAATTGCATGATCGTCTAAACCGACTGACAATGACTCAGTTCATTTGAGCAAATTGCATGAGCATCTAAACGCACCTTAAGAGAAACTTGTTGTAGTACAAACACTGTTTAGCTTTGAACTTGCTTTATAAAATACAAATATTGTAACAACAGTAACTAATAATCTTGAACTCAAGTGAGACTGTTGTTTATATAGCTCGCTTGCCATATTTATATTAGTAAAAGCAAAATAAATTTTGACCTCGAAAAAATTACTACAAGCAAGTAATTTGGTGGAGATGTTCCACTTGCCATCCTGATAAATATAAGTAATATAACTAAAAGTATATAACAAGAATTGTATATTAGGTGATTCCTATTCTGAAATAAAGGTTATTATTATTGCCGAAAGTCACCTAAAATCGAAACTGTGCTACGCCCACCATATTGAAAATGGCGGTTAATTTTAAGTTTTTATCCTTTACCGTTGCAAATAGGAAAAAAGTTTCAAATAGAAAATGTAGGCAATAATAAAGCAAACATTTTATATATTAACATTTTTTTTCTTTAAATCAAACGGTTTTTGAATTATGAGTTGCAGAATGTTAGAGTATTATTTTCAAAAATCCCAATGTTGCACAAAATACTAAATACACTGTAAAATGTGTGTTGATTGCTTCCAAATAAAACAAAAAATATTTTTTTAGCTATATTACTGTTACAGAAGAAATATATATTAAAATTATGAAGCCTACAACAAGTAGAATAAAAATACAAAGATTTATAATCTTTGTACAATGGAATTCTGTTTTTAAAATTTTTTTTCATTTTGTGTTATGATAGTTATAATTATGCAGATTATGCAGCCGGCATTTTCATTTTGTTTTGCATTACAATTTTCATTATGGAAGTTAAAACTGCATAAGTATTTCAAAAAACCTGTTTATGCAATTAAATTAATTTTTTTTCTTGATTACGTATCTCTGGATTAATAATGAAAAGTGAAAATGTAAATGTAAAGTCTGTGTCATATCTATACAGCACATAAAAAGAGCCGGCTTGTTTGAAGGTTTTATGGGCATCAAACAAGCCGCCGGTTTTTTATGTGTCTTACAAATCTGAAGTCGACCATAATTGATGTGCCATTTTGTTCAGCAGTGAAAATATAAGAAATAATGTTATGAATGAGCTCAGTTTGTATATTGGAAATGATATTATACCATTTAAAAATAATATAAAAAGTTTGGGACTGTTAATTGATCATAAACTTCGTTTTAAGGAACATAATTACCACCAAATTGCAGAAGGCTTATTTATCCCTAAAACTCATATATTCACAGCGTCACTTCTTAGACCACGACATTAAAAAAAATCTATGCGAGTCTCTAGTACTGTCTCAATTTAATCACTGCGATTGTGTTTATGGCCCTTGTTTGGATAGTACAGATGTTCGTCGTATACAAAAAGTCCAGAACTCATGTTTACGTCTCATTTATGGAATTAGGAGGTGTCATCGAATATCTCATAAACTTCATGATATTGGTTGGCTAAGTATGTATAATCGGAGATAGCTTCATATGACATGTACATTTTACAAAATTTTAAAATTAAAGTCATCACCTTATCTACATAATAAATTAAGATTCAGGACGGACGTACACAACATAAATATTCGTAGGAAACATATAATTACCATTCCTCAACACCGCAAAGAAATCTTCAAACGATCATTTTCATATAATATGGCAATTTGTATAAACAAAATTAATGATATAAATTTTAATCTGACACACAATACCGTTAAAATTAGACTTTTATTAGCATTTATTACAAAACCAATGACCTCATTTATTTTATTATTTTTTTCTCTCTCTCTCTCTCTCTTTTCTTCTCTTCTTCTCCATTAAAAATTATGCTTTCACTATTTCCATCATAAAATTGTATTGTAGTTTGTTGGGCATCAGTGGAAGAACAGACTCTGTTCCTCAGACTCTGAACCCTTGCCATTTATTTAGCATAATGAATACTCAATCCAGTAGGGACATATTTATGTAAGAATTATCTAATTTATTGCTAAATAATAAACGTATTATTATTATTATTCTACATCATCTCAGCTTTAATTAAATGGCAACACTGTCGATCTGCCACACGTAAGTGCAGGAAAGGCTTGCCCAGCGGCGCCGGAATTACAGGAATTACATTTGGAACGCGAATTCTTTTCAAGAAAATCATAACTCGGCCATTTTACAACTTACAAAAAAAAAATCGGATTCATGTTCCTGACTACTAGTACTATTAACACATAAACATATGACCCCCACTCTAAGATTCACCCTGTATACTGCAGAAGTATTCAAGAAAGTATGTAGAAAATGATACGCTATTTAATAAAATAATGTACCCCTAATCACCCCCTAATATAAACCGAAATCTAACCCATTAAGGTAGAAGAATGATTTTGTACAATTGCATTAAATATCTTATGTTAAGTAGCCACTCTCGATCTCTCCTCCGTATTACAATAATCGCCCATATGTAGTGGCAATACCACCCTATTTTTCAATGATAGTAGAATGAAACTATATGCTGTTGACGCTCTAATGATTGTTAAAAGAAAGGAACATCGTACATCGAAGACTTTCTAATGATATTAAAGAGAATGGGCACCCTAATAATAGTCAGGTATCCGAATAATTTTTTTACTACTGAATTTTTTTTTTTTCTCTTGCTTGTATTATTACTCTTTAAATTGACAGACTATATTGGTAAGTGGGACACATATCTGATTTTCTAGAATCGGACACTCTAAGTTGGTTTTATGAATGGACGCTTTAATGATAGTAGGATGTATTAATAGATGTATATATTTATATATATTACCTCAGCAAATAGTAAACCCTGTGGTTCTAAATGTAATGCCATTCCATGTCTCTCATCATCTATAAATTCTTCAAGTTTTAAAAATTTTACACCACAGAGGGATCTCCAATCTCTCCAATACACTCCAATTTCTAATTCTCGTGATTTATCTAGTTCAATGGAAAACCTTTAAAAAAATATAAATTTTATTTATTATTATTATATATACCATGCTTTCAGATTTCTTAGCTACATCGAGAGCCAGCGATCATGTACATTCGGGGTAGAGGGGAGATCGTGGCCAAATATTGTTTACGTAAGAAATTGATGGGTTTACTCTTAAAAGATGATCAAGTTATTTAAAGAAAAATAACTTGATTATACAGTAAATTGTAAGATATAAATAAGGTATTGTTTTTATAATTGGTTTTGCATTCTAATAAATGTTTAAAATAAAAAACATTATCTTAAAAAAATGAAATACAAAATAAATTCTCAAAACTTAAGAAATACTCTTTAAATTACACTTAATTAATTTAAATTTAAAATTTTACTAGAAACACAGTCATTCGAATGAAGGTAATGATTAATAAAGTATGGTAATGGTATCATCGATGTATGAAGGCTAATCCACGCTATTGCGGTTGGACTCACGAGCTTTGCTGAATATTTTCTTGTGTACCATTTTAAAATGAAAGCACGGTGTATACAGAGGAGTAGTGTTTCAAGAGAGTGTCTCAGTTGAGACACAAGCATTACTATTAAGATATAGGTTTTCAGACCAAATTTATAATTTGAAACAGATTTCTTGAGAGTCAGGTCCAATATTATATTTAAACACAAATTAATTAAATTTCCGACGTTAAGGTAAATTTATTATCATCCTTAGGGATCTGTAAGAAATAACATATGATGTAGATCTATGATAAACATTAATAGGAATGACAATACATATATAAATAAATAAAAATTTAAAATAATAGTGAAACACATATACATTAATATATACTTGTTTTAGGCACTTTAAAGTAAAAATAAAAATATTACTTACATTAAAATTTAGAGTTTTTCGTAGACCTTAAAACTAAATAAGTTAGCAGGAACATATAATAGATATAATGAATTTTTTTCCAGAAGTTCGTAGTAAGATGTATGCTGTGATACAAATAAAATTCTATTTTAATTTAAGTAGGTCCAAATTAATCAATAATAAAACGTAATAAAAAATAATAAAAAGTGTGAAGTAGCAAAAAAGGTTTGGTCACAAAACATTAATAACAATATACAGTGTAGACTTTGGTTATTCATTTAAATAATAATACAGGGTGTCATAAGGATTTCAACTTATTAATTAAATTAAAATAACAAGAATTTAAATTCTTGACGTCCTTTCTTGAATTTGCTGTTTCAAATTTTTTAATATTGATCATTTCTTGAAATTTTCTTTTATCTAGATTGGATTGTTTACCTATTACTGTTGTTTCATCCAAATTAAACTCATGATCAGAAAATTTGCAATGTTCTACTAAAGATGTGATATTTGTTTTGTCTTTGTTTTTAACATCTCTAGTTCTTTCATTCTCGTTTGTAGATACCTACTTGTTTGGCCTGCATAGCTTTAGCAATTTAATTAATTTGTGTTTGAATATAATTGGAACTGGCTCCCAAGAAATCTGTTTCAAATTAATATTAAGAATTTAAAAGGATGCAATAATCTGTCTCACCAACAGATATAAATAGACTCTGCCCCATTAATTTTATAGAAGCGCAGAACGGTGTACGCAATAGTCAGTTTTACACGATGAAATATACATGTTTATTTATTAATATCTATCGTAAGATTACTTTCGGATCTTTTTACGAATAGGTAGTCGTGGAATGTTCAAGCAATAAAAACTATACCAACTATATCTTGTTTTATTTTTATTGACAAAAATCTTTAAAAACTCTATCATTTGCTAGAAGGCGAGAACTTAACTATAAGTTTTAACGTGTCCAAATAAATAAAACAAGAGATACCTACTTATTTTTTCTTTATTTTCACAAGGTTCTATTACAACTCGTATATGAAAGTTATGAGAGATATCAATATACTCGTAATATAATAATAGAATTATCTTATTAATAGCCTCAAACTACTATGTTTAAGGTTAGGTAAATATTCATCTTCATGCACTGCTGCTAAAATTTTGCTTGTAGTTGGTGGTTCATTTCTTTTAAAAAAAGATTCAATATTAATTGTTTGCATTACGTGGTACCTTACTTAACACAGTACAGATGCCATAAATTATTAAGAAATGTCACAAAAACGAATAAGACAGTTCACAGTCAAGCCAGCTCCCCATGTATTCGTGTTTTTCGCACATTTAGCGTTTATGCGTACTGACTGATCTGTTGCAAAATGTGTAAAACCGAACTGGCCTTTGTCAGTCAAATCTAGCGGTTGCTTTCTAATTCGGATTTTATAAATACGACCAATTGAGAAATTTCATTCAAATTTAGCGGACATATTTGAGGCGGAGTCTATTTACATCTGTTAGTAAGACAGATTATAGTGGAAATGTGCATATAGTAAATTATAGAAATAAATACCTTTGATCCCATGCTTGTTGTGAACAAGGTCTCCAACTGGTTTGAGCAACTGTTGCATTGTCTAATTTTAATATAGCCATAATTTCATCACTAACTTCTTCTTTGACACTGTAGCTTTTCGAAGTGCTACGCCCTGTAACACCTTTTTTAAAAAATCTTAAATCCATTGGACTTGAAGTACCATCTGATTCTCTTTTTGGTCGTCCAGGTACATCCTCGAGAAGATCTTGACAACCCATTAATCTAACTTCTAAGGTTCCAGTTACAGCTGCACATCTACTAAATGTAGACGTATGAAATTTGGCATTATCCACAGCATCTCTGAATGGCTGAAGGCTGGTATATTGAACAGATACTGGACTAAATGAATTAGCATTTGCCAACTCTTCTTTTAGTTGAATAGCTACTGGAGAATCAACTGGCAGTTCTGTTTTTCTTAATTCTAAAGATTTTTTTAACAAATCCAATTTCATACTGCTTGCCCGTAAACTCTCCTGAGCCTAGAATGTATTAAAAATATTTAGCATTATATAGAATATGAAACCAATCAAAATTTATTATTTTTCTTACATCCAGTCTCTTTTAAATTATGGTGTAATATTCTGGGGCACGATGCATACAGCTCGCGACTGTTTGTAATGCAAAAAAGGTTTATTCGAAATACGTTGGGAGTATCTCAACTCACATCATGCAGACCTTATTTTAATTCATTGGGTATAATGCCCTTCATTATATATTTACCGTCTAGTAAATTTTGTAAAATTTAATATACATCTATTCACTCATAACAATGAAATTTACAACAATATGACAACTAGAGGTGGAAGTAATTTACCAATACCTCGACATAATAATACTTTTTTTACAAAAAAATGTGAGCGACAGAGCTATAATAATCTTCCCACAGAAATCAAGGATATAACTAATGCAAATCAATTTAAAAATAAAACTAAAAAATTCTTCCTAAACCACTGCCATTACTCCTTCAGTGAATACATGAATTCATAGCTTGAGGATAAATACTATTAAATATTTTCTATTATATCATTTTGCCAAAGAGGTCTCTAGCAAGATTATAGTAATAGGGGTATAAATTAGTTATTGTTGTTGCATAGTATATTGTACTTTGTTTTTTTTTCTTTTACTATTTTATACTTTCCGTACTATATTGTACTTTTTGTATTTTATTAACATATTATTATGTAGACAGGGTATTTGTGGCCGACTCAGTGTGACTCAGTCTGAAAAGGAACAAGAAATTTTAAGAATTATTGTGGAAACACCGAAAAATAGTACCAGGCAGCAAGACTTGTATTCTGTTCTAATAATCGATATCTGTGTTTTACCAGAAACAAGTTTACTGAGGATGCTACATTTAAGAGAAACGGACTGACAAATATTCACAACACACATACATGGGCTGATAATTTTCTTTTGGGTCCTGTAATTGTACCAGGAAATTTGACCGGTCTATCATATTTATTATTTTTCAAAACACACTGCCCGATTTACTAGATGATTTGCCTCTATATGTAAGACAAAATATTTGGTTTCCTAGACGGTGCATCTCCTTTGCATTTTGAGCTAGAAATGTTAGGATTTCCATCAAAATTTTCCTAATCGCTGTATTGGTCGAAGTTGAGATGCTCCTGTTCAATGGCCACCTCGTTCCCTAGACCTTACTCCCTTGGACTATTCAATCTGGGGATTTATGAAAGATTTTGTGTATATGGTTCCGATTTTGAGCGAGAATCATTAAAGAGAAAGAATCCTTCAAGCTGAAGAGCAGTTTAGGTTGAAGTCAAATATTTTTCATAGTCCAAGATTTTCTTTAAGAGAAATGTGAAATGTGTTTACATGAACAAGGAGGTCATATCGAACAATTTCTTTAGACTGGTTATTTTTTTAATTTCCACTGTGTATTTGTAACTAATGAAAATAAGGTATATTAAATATTGTTGTCTTGCTATAACGCTTCTAATTTATAAATAATAGCAAATTATTGAATCCATTGTGCCTATTAATTTTTATTGTGGCTATCAATTTTTTTTCACATCAGTGCGTCAGTGACTTTAGAAATAGTTATTTTTGGCTAGTCCTTTATTATTGCCATTCGTTTACAAGAACGGCTGATTTGACATAGATATATTTGAAAATTACGAGATTACCGTAAGCCGCGTAGGCACCAATCAAGGACCTGTATATCGAACATGGAGTCTAAAATGAAAAATGGC
Source organism: Rhagium mordax (assembly GCA_963680705.1). Classification (NCBI taxonomy): domain Eukaryota; kingdom Metazoa; phylum Arthropoda; class Insecta; order Coleoptera; family Cerambycidae; genus Rhagium; species Rhagium mordax. The sequence goes on along the minus strand of OY796656.1, from coordinate 52,997,889 downwards.
ATTATGAAACTCTATTATTTTTGCTCAAGGAATATGTGGTTGCTGGATTGGCCTCCTTTTCCGGACACCCTGTATATTTACAATTTCTTTTTTGATTCATATTTCGAAAGTATACCTTGTAGTTAGTAAATGTGCAAAATATTAGATTTTTTTTCAACTGCTTCTCCCTCAAAATAAATAATGAAAATGGAGCTTGCGAAAACGCAGAGGCAATGTTGTGACTGCACACCATTCCTTGCGGTCCGCCGCTCGCTTGTTCCCATATAGTTTCCTACGGCAGTTACCCCCACAGGGGTGAAGCTTGTATTGGAAATCGGACAACAAAACTCGTCTTGCGCAGTAGAGATGCCAGTTCAATGAGGAGGTTTTGCGGGTCTATGAGATGATATTAATGTATTTCCCGCGAGTGTCAAAAATGAAGATGGAATTTTTTACAAAAAATGGCTGATTGTTGTTAAACCATAAAAGTTTACATTTTTATTCTGCAGGACTTTTTCAAAAAACGTGTCTTTGTATCTCTTAGAAAAACGCTTCCATTGTGTTCTGTGGAATGAAATTAACACTAACCTGAGGAAAGTGCCTGTTCTCCAATTTCTAAATACGAAAATTCATAATTTGAGGTAAGTAATATTACATATTATTTTATTATTACCTGATTGTTTGGTTCTTGGTTCATCCATACTAAACACAACTCATCATTAGCCGATTTTTTTAAAGAAATACATGTTGTGACATATTGCATATTATGTAATAAACAACGACTGCTCAAACCTCGGACAAATGTTCAGAGATTCAAACTACCTTTTTATAAGATGTTTTTTAAATTATTAAATATGACTTACACTACACAATTTGTCAGTATTCGATGACTCTAGCATAATTCGACTTTCCAATCTTACGTTTCATATTTTCAAAAATACATTCTGAATTTTTCTAAATTATTGGTCACTTGTACGTTGTACGGTACATGTACAATCCACAAATTAATTGACATAGGTACACATATTTATTATAAAACAAAGAGTGAAAATTATGTGTGAACTAACATGACCATGTGTTCATGAATATTATTATTCTTCGATATTCGTTTGTTAAACACTGTATACTAGTGTATACCTATTATATATTTTTTTAAATATGCAGACGCTTTGATCCTAACTTCTTTTAAAGTAGATTTTCTTTATTTCTACACAATTAATAAAGTTCTTTTGTTTAATCTTTAATTTTGTTAATTATAAATTTAATTTTATATCAATTTTTTACAGGTGTAAATTATGGACGATTAGTAATTATTTATGACTGCCGATGGATTTTCATACAGTAAAAATAAGACGACATGTCGAATTAATCTTCTATACAACCATGTAATAGCAGTGCCTACAACGGGTCTCAAGAGCGATAGGATGCCTTACTTTATGTCGACAAATAACATTGCTGATATTCGACAGCCGTTCTTGATGGAGATGCTCAAAGCCCGGCATATCTATTTTCTATTTTCACTATAATAATATGTATAAATTGTCACTGTTCAACGCCATCTATAAATAACTATGAATAAACTTTCGTTACCTACAAAACTACTATTAGTGTTACTTTTTGCACTGGTGCAACAAAGTATTTCTTTTTGCACTGGTGCAACAAAGTATTACTTTTTGCACCGGTACAACAAAGTATTACTATTTGCACTGTAAATAGTGCAAAAAGTTAATATTTTTTGCACGATCGTAGAAAAAATAGTTTATATAGCCCGTGAGAGAAGCTATTGCTCCTCTGTGTATTTGTAGCCTTCGGCCTTCGGTGCAGGTACATGCCTACCATGCCTATTGGCCTGGACCGCAAACCCACTTGCCCCTACTAGTTTAGTAAATTGCCCTGCTCCCACGCGAAAGTTGCCAGTTCAACACGAGGGGTCGCTGTTTCTTTGTTTCCATCAATTTCTACAGAAGTTGCATTTCTCTACCTTTATGTTCTGTGGTTACGCCACGCACGACGGACGTGGTGATTTCGTCATATCTTTTAAGCGTTCTGTATTCTGTATTTTGTTATTAACATGGATAAAAAAAGGGTTATATAAATATTATAGTAGAGTTTTTGCACTTCAACGAAAAGCGGTCAGGATAATAAATGGCCTAAACTATCAGGATGATTGCAAGGCCAGTTATATGTATATGCGCATTCTCACAGTTCCATCCATATATATTTTACAATGTCTTCTGCATGTAAAAAACAATTTATCCGACTATGTTTCTCATATTGATATACATAATTATGAAACAAGTAATAGAACAAATACGTAAACACGTAAAACTACACAAGCCAATAACTTTAAAACCAAACCAAACAATATTTAAATTCTGCGAGAAGTGTTATAAAGTGGCATTTACAGGCTTTTATTTAATGCAGAAAAGACGGCGTCGTTTGTTGCAGTGTGGGCGTCGCGTTGCTATGAAACAATTTTTCGATGGCAGGAACATTGAAATTACGATAACTGTAAGGTATCCTTAATTCTTTTTATAGAGTACATTTTTTAATTTGATTTGGTACTTTTTGAGTTATCTCACTTTATACTTATAAAGTATAATTCCACTTATTAGTTAAATTAATCTAGTTGCCAGGCCAAACACCTTGAAAACCAAGAATGCACATGTCAAAAACATTATTTATATTTTTATTTAAATGGACAAAATTTCGCTTGATATTCAAAGTTAGGCATCATGGCATATAAATTAAAAACGTCATGTTTGAAAATAAATATTATAATAAATAATTAACAATACAGCAAGGAGACTGAACGTCTTTACTTTTTAATTTTAAACAACTATAGGTACTAGATCATGCATAGACACACTAACGACCAATAAAATTTAAAACGTAAATGAATGACATATTTATAAAGTCGATTTTCGAATGCTCCCATTCTTATAAGCGATATAAACGCAAAGATTGTAAGGTCGAGTTTCGCCTATCCCTATAAGAATAGTCAGCGTGATATGCAACCTCGCACCTTACGTGCAAATGTGAAAGAAAACGAAATATGTTTTGTTGGACAACTATAATTTCCATGTGCCGGCCGCTGAGAAAATACATCGGCACTATCGGCGTATATTTTGCCGATGGCCGATGTCAATGCCGATGTTTGAATTTTTTATCCAACGGCGCCGATGCCGATGCATCGGTCGAGCCCTACAGTTGAACTATTATTGTATTAGAATTATTTATTATCAATAAATGCTATTATTATTATTATTTTATCGAAGAACTTGACTAAACTTCAAACATGGTGATCAATTACCACCCCCCACGGGAATCTTATTTCCAGCTCTTTGACGAGGAAGATTCTAAGTTCTTATATGAATGATCTCTCATAATTTCTAAGATTATCTTTGTTGAATGAATACGAGCACTCTGTAATGAAATGAGTGAGACATAAGGTGAGCCATGCGCATCTATTACACTAGACAAGGTAACTGCATGTTTCCATATGCATGTATATTACAATGAAGGTTTATATTCTTTTTTAGAATATGAATTGAAAGGATGTTTTTTGATGTTATGAGTTCTAGACTAGACATAGTAATACATTTTAGATTGGTCGGATTTAGATTTTAACGTTTTAATGACCTATCTTTCTCTATATTATGTAGTTTTCTAGACCAGGTTTCTTCCTTCGGCAAGTCCTAAGGTTTATACTGAACTGCATGCTTCAATGTACCCGTCAAGGTCTACAGAATTTGATTGTTGATCCAAATCACTTGACAGATTTCTTGATTGATATATGTCAACATTTGGTAAATATTTATTTTACTATATATCCTAGCCTCTATGAAACACAAAACATTTTCATTGGGCACATTGGGTTTAAACTGTGCAATAAGAGCACAATGTATAAGAGGCTTTTGACTATTTCAGATATCAGGCAATCATAAAATACAGTTGGCAAACACACAACAGTTAACGAAAAGTGTGAATTGAGGATAAAAGATTGGGCACTAGGAGATTAGTGTGTGCAAGACAAAGCCGTCTTTCAAAGATGACTGATATCGGCAAATAAATGCCAAACATTTTGCGTTATTAAGTTAGGAGCTTATCAGGGCAACAACTCGCATAAGAGATAAGATGCACCTGCATCACCGGCTTAGGCAGACGATTCAAATATCTTTCAAGTTAAAAGTTTTTAATTTATTATTATTTTATTATTATTTAAAAAAAATTACATCGTTATACACTCACAGGCAAAATAATCGATCCGCGCTAATTTTCGACGATTTCAATTGCAAATAACTTTTTTATTTGATGTTGGATTTAAACGAATTTTGAAGAATATTGTAGACAAATTAATGGAGAATCGCTCACATTTTAAAAATTTACAAAAAAATATACGTACGTTTATAATATACAGGGTTAAACAGAAAGATGTTTTTTACCATAAGTTTAAGACACTCTGTGGAGTGGCGAAACAGTAAATTGTTCTAAATTAAGTTTTAATTATCAAGTCTCATCTATTCTTAACATTTTTGTTTTTGGTTCACCTCGATATCTTTATTTTTGTGGAAAATGTGGATTTTTTAAAAAAACATTGCAATTTCCAATATTTTTTTTGTCACAAGAAGTAAAGTACAAAGGGCTGTAAATTGGTTTAATCAACATGGCGAGTACAATAGAAGGAGTCAATGTGGTAGGAAGAGGTGTACGAATGAACAAAACTGTCAGTCCTCTATAGCAACCTTAGTTCTTCATAAATTTGCGTGGATCGATTATTTTACCTGTGAGTGTATTATCTATTTTGAAATATGTACGTGGGTACCTTATTTTTTATTGCCTAATATCTGAATTGGCCAAAAGCTTTGTATGCAGTATAAACCGAATGTACCCAAAGGTGTGTGTGTGTGTGTGTGTGTGTTTGAGGGGAGTAATGGCCTTGGTATTACCAATTAGCAAGCCAATTTTCCTCAAACTGTATGGTAGAAATCTTAAAGCTTTGAATTCGTACAGTTTACGCAAAGAATATAAATGTGCCGTTAAAGACGCAAAAGAATGCTTGTGATTAATGCATTATTAACTCTCAAAACAGAAATAGAGATTGTCGGAAACTTATCAATTAATTTTAAGAGAACTAAATTCAATTTCCAGAAAATTTGTTCCAACTCATCACAATATAATGTTAATAAGCATTTTTCCACCATTGAGGATAATGTAGTTTCATAGTGAACTAAAAAAATGATTTGAATTTCACAAAAACATAACATTTTAAAATGTCTGTTTTTTGCTGGTGATTATAAGTTAAATACTAATAATAATAATTTATTTACCGCAATGGTATACTGAACGTATTGGATAATATTGATAATAATAAAACCCACAGATTTGAACGTCATTATGCAATTAATAAAGTGTACTGAGTAAATACACAGATTTTCCCTCATAAAATTTTACAATTTACAATGATTTATTATAAGTTCGACATACTTCTCCAGTAAAACTTGTTGTCAAGACATTTAAATCTATGGGGTTTAATGATATAGAAATAATTTTCAAATCGTTTAAGAAATTAATAAATCACTTCTGCAGAGAAATTCTTTAATATACAAAGAGATCAGAAGAAACTTAGTTATATGTTAAGAAGCATGTCTTTAATTAGTTAGATAGCGGGTAATTGATTATATTTTGAACCCTCTTCGCTTATTTTCTTTATTTTCGGAATTACAAAAACAATTGTTATATAGATTGTCGAATTGCCAGAAATTATTTACAGAAAAACAATTGCACATCACATTTCCTATGTACAGCCACACTGAGTAATAAAATAATTTAAAGAGGCACAACTGTCAAGGTTTCGAGATTTTAGTATTGTATTTTTTTACCAATAGCTTCTGAATTGTCATCAATTTTTACTGCTACGGGAAGGTATTTGTAATTTGGCTACATAGTCCTAAATATTATAGATAATTCTGTAGTTATTGGTAAAAAAATACAAACATTAATATCTCGAAACCTTGACAATTGCGTCTCTTTATTATTATTTACTCAATGGTACAGCATAACAATATCTACAATTCTAAAAATATTCATTTCTTTCTTGTAATGCCAAAAATCATGATTTAAAATATAATCAAGAACACGGTATGTGTTCATTAAAATAACACGTAAGGTTATTTTGTGTCATATTATGCTGATTACAGATGTACAGCTTTGCACCCATGGCATAATTTTTTCTATTTTCTTGTAGAAAGATCTTCGGTTTCAATTTTTTCATGAATTTATATTAATGTTCAGTGCAAAAATAGTTTTTTATATTAATAAGCTGTATGAAGTAACAGATCTGTACTTTGTGGTAGAGTAAAATTTATACAGTGATAATAGTTATGTATCCGAATGGATAATGAAGACATTTTGCACGGAGCAGACTAGAAATACCATGCAGTACCATCACATCACAATGATAATTTTGTTTGCATATCCATGGACTGTACTATATATGTACTATATAACCTTTTATCATTTCATTCTTAATAAATCTATTTGATAGCTAAATGTCACCTACCCCATTTTATGATCAGAGATTATTACTCGAGTAATAATTCTATTTGATAGCTAAATGTCACCTACCCCATTTTATGATCAGAGATTATTACTCGAGTAATAATTGTAGCTTAGAGTTGTACTTACACATCTTATCGTAAATCTTCACTTAAAGTAAATTATTACTTTATTCAAAAGAAAATAAAGAAAGAGCTGATTATGATTTAGAACATAGTTTATTAAAACTTCTATTATACAGGGTGTTTACTAAAGAATGGTCCAAACTGTAGGAGTAGGTTCCTTGAGTAAAAATAAATCATTTTAGCTGCACATACCTTAGTACCATTTTGCTTCCTTAAAAAGTTATCGTTAAAAGCAATTTTTTTATTTAAACTTTTTATTGTATCTCTATTACTATTACCACGATTTCATCCAAATTTGGTATATGGGGGTTTTTTGGGCCGCTGAGAAATGTAGTGTAAACAATTGTGGTGAATAACATAGAGGGCGCTGCGAACGCCTAATTATTTCTTTTGTTTTAGTCGTTAATTCTTTCAGCATCAACTTTTTAAAAAAGTAATATTGGTTTTTAATGCAGCATTCAATTCTACGTCAAAAAGGAATACTTATTTTATGTCGGTAAAATGCACAGTTTTCGAGTACAATGCATTTAAACTTTCTGTGGCACAACGAAGAAAATTATGTAACGGTTCATAACTTTTTAAGGAAGCAAAATGGTACTAAGGTATGTGCAGCTAAAATGATTTATTTTTGCTCAAGGAACCTACTCCTACAGTTTGGCCCATTCTTTAGTAAACACCCTGTATATCGATGAAAATATGTTAAATTTATAAACTTTTTTTATAAAAGTCATGGTCATGTAAAATATCTTAGAATTAGTATATTTCATTGACAAACTCCATATTTTCATCCCTGTTGTTGTATACATCAATAATATCACCTTAAATGTACGTAAATGTAAATCATGTTACAAAATGGTTTCAAGACAAAAGTTGTTTAGAATGGCTCATGCTACTACTAAGTTCCCTACTTTTCCAAAGCTATATCACAGTTTTCTTTCACCCAATAAACATCTTAAATGACTTCTCAGAAGGTATCTTTTCACTTTTCACACAATCTGTTGCACTTCTATGTCCCATTCAAAATGGAGATAGCTAGATCATTTATTAACTACGTCAATGATCTCCCCCTCATAACAGCAATGTCATTCATCTTGAATATCTGAATTATTCCAAATTAATGAGTCATGATGAGAACCAGATTACGTAGCATTTATGTTCAGAATTTTCAGATTAAAATGGCAAATCTGGAAAATAAAAATTAAAAATTATGATGATCTATTTTTTAAAGTTAGTTCTTACCAACTGAACATTATTTTGATGATATAATTTAAGATTTAAGTAGCTGTGTTCTTCTTCAGATGGATATATCATAGTGACATGGGTATAGTCTATCGTACTAATCATTCCAGGAAACTTAGTTTCTCTCATAATTTTTTCTTTATTTGATTTTAATCGGCATTCGGTAATGGAAATATTATAAGCCTTTCAGATAGTAGGTGTTGTAGAATTAATTAAGGTACCTCTTCGACAGATCTAACACTTTCCTGAGACATTGATCAGTTAAAGAGTTGCCTAATTACTCTTTGCATTATGCAATAATAAATCATTGAAGTAAATATTTTCGTTAGAGGATGCACTGTTTTATAATTATTTAAATTCTCCATATGAAGACCAACTTTTTTGAATAAGAAATGTAGCATTTGTTTATTTAGTCTAAATAACTGGCAAAAATATTTACCATCTAGTGAACATAGATTAGCATTTGACGTCATTCCAAATGAAATTGTCTATAAGTAGCCTTTCGATTTTCACAGTTCTAAATTCAATATTATTCTTAATTATGTCATTCACACTTTATTTAAATTGGAGTAGGCTTTGGAAAATCTGAATTATGTTGGTATGAATGACAGTTTTAATTATTGAGGTTATGTTGAATAGTCAAAAATATAACCACAAATTCAAATTAGTTCTACATAGTTGCCATGTTTCGTCAAGATACACGAATATAATATTTTCACTAGAATTTTGTTGTAAAAATTTTCACTTGTAATAGGTACTAGTGTTTAAATTGTTTCCGGAAATTTTCTCAAGGTCATGGATATTTTGAAAACTATCGCGAGTTGAAGACAAGGGATAATTTTCTGAAAATATTTTAACCAATGACAATCTCCGAATCAATTCTCTGAAGTTGTCACCTATATCTCAGAACCAGCATTATATTAGCATTCCGTCTCTTTGTAATTCTTTCGCTTAAAGCTCGCCTTTATTAAAATTGTCTATAGAGAAACTTTCCAAACCCATACATATTACAATGTATTCAAGAAGTGATTTTGAAGTTTTTATTTCGTGGGTCAGAAATAGTTTTTACTGATAAAAATCCTAAAGTTTTAGATTATTATTTTTATTGTTTTTACTAGAGGATGCAAAAATTAAACAGGCATAAAGTACCTTTATAATCGACAGAATAAAAAAATTGTAAAGAGGAAAGTTATTTAGAATAACAATGTATGTATATGAAGTTTTAGAGTTTTTTTACAGAAATTGATATTTCAGTGTTACAAGTCCTGCACAATAAAAGTTACTAAGTTGTCATCTCTCATTTTTAGCATTATTAAGCATTATATTACAATTATGCAATTCAAAAATTATAACTTTTATTAACTTGTATTTGATCAAAATATCTTGAAGATAATATAAATGTTTAGCAGTAAGTAATAAAACATGATTTACAGTACAGTAATTTTTTTTTTAAAATGTTATATTTACGATGTTATACCTAATTTCGTTGATTGAAATATTATTGGGAAGATATCAAACTAGTCGGTAAGTAGCGTATACTAATTCTGTACCGGCCACTAGGAACATTGAAGACGGCCATCTGTAGTCGAGTACGAAAAGTTTTGTAACACATATTTTATTTGTAAATTAACTGGTACGGCGGATTTCTACAGGCTGACCCAATAGTGGCGTCCTACCGAGATCGAATTTGCTTGTTCGTGCTCAATATACAGCATAGTAGAGTAAATAGCTGCTTCTATCGTGTCATCCCGTTTGCACCTTGTTGCTATAATGTGATACCCACTTTTTATCATTCCCCATCCGTTAACAATGCAAAATCGAGAGGTCGTCAAATAATCGTACTGTATGTATGATAGGGGTGGTTTTTAAAATATTATGAAAAAATTTTTTTTGCGTTTTTTACATCCATGCCACTTGGTCCATCATCTACTGAAGTTATATGCCAATATATTAATCAGAAATATATATTTTTTAATTTTAAAATCGTCATATACAATGCTTTCATATGGAGCGCCATATTATATAAAGTCTCGCCCTGTAATACCACAATTAATTGTAATATCCTTTCTAACGTCCTAACTCGAAAACCTTCTGATTAATCAAAAAAATCATTCCTTTAAATGTTGTAGATCAAAGATCGAGGATTACATTACTCTTTTCAGATTCTAAATCCGATGGATAGTTTCGTTAAAAACTTGCAAATTGTAAAGCCATGTCGTGGCGGTAGCGGCCGACATTGGAGATGCTACGAAGGTTCACGTTACCGTGGCAGGGCAGTCAAAAACCGACTCTAAGCTTCAGCACGTTTGTAAAATCGATATTCGCCTATTATCGTGCAATTCCTATGTTTTAGAAACATTTTAACTGTCTTGTGATATTATTTTATTAATAAATATAAAATTAAACAATTTCGATGTGATATTAAATATTTAAGAATTCATTTTTATTATTTTTTACGTAGTGTTTAACTTCTTTGATAAATAAGTTTACTTTAATGATATCTCTTTTAGGTAGAATATTATAATATTTAGGACCTAGGAAGGAAACAAATCTTTGATATAATATTATACGTGTATTTTTTGCTTCATTTTCCACAAATATATCACAAAACTGATTTAATAATCGTATTTCTTTATTTTTCTCATAATAAATATAAATAATATAATTACTTTAAGATACAAATAAAGTTTAAATAAATTTAATTTAAAAAATTTCCTTTTCTCCTAAAAACTTTTGCGTGCGCTCCTGCAACACACTTGCTAGCTAGTTGGATTCAAAACCTGTGTTACTTATGTTATAAATTATAAATACCTCCGCTTGTGTCGCTCAAGTGAAGAGTATAAATTGTTAGGTAAACTCGGGTAGGTCCGTACAAGGGAGTATACGGAATAATGTACACGGTTGGATATCTTCCCAATAATATTTCAATCAACGCTAATTTGTAGTTGCACAAATAGTGCTGTATAGAAATAGAGCGGTGCATGATCTCTCTCATACACCGCTTGATTATTGTATTTTCTGTTTGATAGAATAATGTTTATTTTCACCATCTCACCAGTTGCAAGCACAAATTTGGGGAAATAGCCATCAGCGGTATGTAACTATATTTAATAAATGTGAATAAGATATTTATTGATTTTGTTGCTTTTTTTCATCTGTAATAAAAATATAACTCCATAACTGTAAATAATTGATTCAGAGAAATATCAACTCTCTCACTTGCACGCTATATAGAGAAGCATCAATTATTCGAACTCGTGCATTCAGAGAAGAGGAGAAAGCATGAACGCATGTCTGCTGCTGTAACCTGGGTCGTCATACCGACGGCCGCGGTTGCCACTCTGAGCTAATATTTTAAAATGAAAGCGCGGTACATGATTATTATGATTCTATGTTTTTAAAAAGTAGATCGAACACAGTAATAGTAGTAGTAGGCAGAAGTTAGAGAGCATATCAATCCGGTTCAAACAAAAACTAGCTTAGATAATTAAAATAATAGTCATGTTTATAAAAATGTCATTTTAAATTATCTTAAATACACAAATAAACCTAACGGGATATTACGGAGATAATGGCGATTATACAACAATCAAATATTTTTTACAAATAAATTTTCCATCTGATATTATTTTTTTGACAAGAATTTTATATGCATACGTACAGGTACAAAAAGCCTCATCAATTTTATAACTAATAACTTGGCGACTTAGAGCGCAGAATGTGTTCTATTTCTATACTCTAAACTATTAAAATATCTTTGACAATGATCACATAGGCAATCGGGATTCTTCGAAGGTCCAATATGGTGACCTGGTTTTCTAAATGTATTCACAACTGGACCGAAGCGACTTGCAATGCGTCTTTGTTCAGTGTATTGTCCTGGTAAGACTGAAAATGGCGAACGCAAAGTATTATCACAGCTTAAACTTTGTGGTGAAAAAATTGTGTTAGGTGACTTTATAGTGGATTGAGTGGAATGACTACAACTACTTTGTTCAATAGACTGTTCCTCAGATTTAATTGACGTAAAACCAATTTGGGAATTTGACTGTTCTTTATTTAAATTTTTTATTTCGTTGTTTTGCTTTTCTATCTGTTCACTTGATTTTTGAAATCTTAGGCCTGGTTCCTTTTTTTCTTCAGAAAACTTAATAAAAGTCCAACCTTTTTCACAGTCATCGCTAAAATCTGAATCACTATCTTTAGATTTATTTTGCTGAGTCAGTCGTTTTTTAATATATTCCTGCATTTTTTTTTGCTGTAATAATAATTTTTTTTCGGTCTGGGGATATCTTTGTTTTGGTTGCGATTTAGATTTCCACACTTCTTCCATTTCCTTGATACGTATCCTATCCTCTAAATCAGTATATTTAAAACTCTCACTAGGGTGCAAAACCGAATTGTTTTCTTGATTAATTAAGTCTTCAATTTCTGGTGCTTCATCTATGCTTAAACTTTTTTTACATGATTTCTTTGTAAAATCTATAGTTTCACCTTGAACAATACTGGAAGAACTATGTAATAAACTGTCAATATCTGAAAAAGTATCCTTCCAAGAAGTGTTGGCAACAGAATCATAGTCATCTGGAACAATACAACTTGACAATGAATAAGTAGTCCAAGATTTTGGAACGCTTGATATACTAGATGAAAAATCATTTATTGTTGAGTAAGAACTTATCTTGGATGGGTATGCTGTGCTTGCCTCATCATCATCTGAGTTATCCTTTTCAATTGGAGCGATATTGGACTTTTTCACTACATTTATATCATCTCTTAAATGAAAAGGTAAATGAGTGTTTTCAGATCGTCCATGTGTTATGCAAATTTTGTTTGACTCAAAAACTGTTTGAGGGGTTGACACATTTTGTGAGGAATCTGAGGATCTAGTATCATCAGATTCTATATCAGTATCTGTACAATATACATCTATGTGTACAGTATGAGGTTTCTTTAATGGATCACTCGAATCACTTGCCGATTTCTTTCTATCTTGTTGATTCAAAGCAGCCAGTTTTTTTAAATTTGGCGAACGACTTAATTTTTTGGAAGGCTGTAAAAATAAATTAATTAAGTACAACCTATTTCTAAAATCAAATAAATAAGATTCAGTTTTCTATAGATCTTCTACTATTTCGTATTATGGTGAGGATTATGCTGTTGGACAAAATAAAACCATAATTTGATTAAAACTTATATTTATGGTTACTTAACGTCGATTTTCAGAATTTAAAAGAAGTAAATTTAAACAAACTTAATAGTCAGTTTTTATTCGACATTTAAATTGTTTCTTTAGAAGCAGTATTATATTTTGTTGGTTGCGTGGGTGTTACAAGAGAGGGACAATGCTCAAGTAAGTTGAGGAATAGCATAAGATACCACTGCTAGCTGAATTTCACTTTTATTCCACTAGCATCAGAAAAATTCTAAATTTCTGTGTGGCATAAATGTTTCTTTCCCAACAAAAATTTCTGGCTTGGAACCCAAGTTCCAATACTTTTACGAATCAACACTATATCGAACCAATGCAATGGTTTCCTTGATATTATTAAATACACACTCAAAACCTTTTTCTACAAGACAATATTTTTAATTTCTTCAACGTGGATTTTTTCAGAAGGAAATCACAGAAAATTGCACTTTCTGATTATTAATGAGTGTAATATTTCTTTGGGCTATTTTAAAGACTTTTCCCCTGCATCTGGTCTAGTGAATCATCAACTAAGTACTACTATAGAAATTACATAAGTATGGTGTAAGAAGTGTTGGATCCTTTAATTTCATAATAAATATTAATAGAGACTTTAACCGTATTAGTTGTGATATCGAACAATTCCAGGAACATAGCTTTTTAATGTATTTGTCAACGATTTTATTTCCCAACATACTATATGTGTATACCATGTGGATAATTTGAATATTTAATTTATAACTATTGCTACCTACCAAGTTAAATAGTAGTTTTTTTATTTCAGAATATTTTTTTGCATGTGACACAATAAAAATTTTAAAGGTCTATCTTTCAATTTTAATTGGTCTATCGAACCCATCACTACCAAAAACATAATGAATAAACTGGATTTATCTTGATCTATCATCGTATTGATTTTAATATTAAATATGATTATTTTCATCATACATTATTAATCAATGATATTTCGTAAAATTTCAACCAGCTACAACAGTTTTGCATTGAGTAAACGCACGCTAGGATTTGGTCCATCTAGATTTTAAACGCGTATAATTGATTTAATTCAACGTTTACCCATAATTTCACTGATAACAAAGAAAAAAACGTATTACAAATTTAAAAGTTGTCATTTTTCTTTATAATTATTATGAATGAACGGTGAATTTATCAGACAGTTGTATTATGTTCATAGTATATACCGTATACTAGCATTTTTTCAAAATGTAATTATAACTTGTCCGGAATTGCAAATAAAAATATAATGACTTTTACGCATTCATGCGGAAAGTACAACTTTAGAAATTAAAATGCGTGCGGAAAAGTATATTTTTCGCATGCTCTTAGAAAAAAATATTTGTTGCATGGGTTGGAACACCCTTTGACAGCTATGCCCAATGTTGCAAAGATGTGCTAACCCACTGAGCTATTGTCCCTGTAAACTAAGCAATTATTGTTTGAAAATGTCGAAATCGAAAATGTTCATATCTAAGAGATTTAGTTCTTTAAACGGTCATAATCCGTTATTACTAAGCAACGAAAGTTTATTCATAGTTATTTATGGATGGCGTTTGACAGTGACAATACGGGCTATTAGTGTGACGTCAAAGTTGCCGCTGTATCCAAACAAACTTTAAGGTTAAGAAGATTTAAATATTTTATAAAAGGAGATACCTAGTAGCAGTTGATAGTTATATTGCTCGACTTTTGTCAAAACTGCTTTTAATACATTTATAATTCACAATTGGAAACATCATATAATATACAAAACAAAGGTAAAATAGTTCATTTGGATACAAAAATGGCCGCTATACATCATCACTAATACAGCGTATTTTATTTCTCTAATAGGCTCATTTAGCATTATTTTTTTATTGCATATTCTTAAAGTTTATACTGTGTTTAGTAAGCATGCGAAATTGATTTTTTATCAAGCATAGTCTTCATATATTAAAAAATTGTTAAAGTCAGCGAGTTGAATAATGCTCCATTATCAACAGTAACGTCAGCCCATCCGTGTATCCGACCACCTGACAAGTGTATAATGTATAACTGTTCTCGTAATTTTGTTTGCTATTTTGTGTTAATAAGTAAAGATGCATGTGTTCTACTTTACTTATGCAAAATGGACAATCAAAGAAAATATTATAAATATTGTCCGGTACCCAAATGTAAAAATACTGCTGTGACATTGCCAGATAAATTTTTCATTTCTTTACCTAAGGATAAAAAAACAAGAATTTTATGGCAATGCGATGGGCAGAGTCGATCTTTTAGGCAGTAAAACAACAAAATTTGGTGTGAAGATCATTTCAATGTATTCAATTTCAATGTTTTTTAATTTTAAATAAAAAAGAAATAATTTCAAATTATTTTTAGCGTGAAGAAAACATAGAAAATTACATGTATTTTAAGTTAATAAAAAATGTAACAATTAAATTAAGATAGTGTTATTCCACATATCTTCGAATGCCAGGAAGACCGAAAACAGTCGCATAGTGCTGTTCGCCGAGCAGCATTTTTGAAAAGACAAAGGCAATCACTATTAGATAATGCATTAGGAAGTGCAAAAATATTCATGGTTTTTAGGTAACGAGTTGTTAGAAAACCCCAAATGTGGTTCCGATAATTTGGAAAATAATGAACAGTCTAAAGACGAGAACGAGAATACAAAGAATAAATGAATTCAAGTAAATATTAAATCTACATTGTGGTCAAAGAATATTATCACTATTATCAGACCCCAAAAAAAGTAAACAGATTAAACTGGATGCAAAAAAATTGCAACAAATTTATTACTCTGATAATTATCGTGTATTTCTTGCAGGCGAACTTAAATAATAAGGATATGCTGACGTCACTCCAGTGTGCTGGCCGTACAGAGCTTTTATTATTCAAATGCAAATACCACCCTCAAATTTAGTTCAATCGACTTGAAATTTTTGTAGAGCAGTCTATACACGAAACAGATTATGATAATTAAAGAAAATAAGAAAAATTAATTTTTACTAAATGAGTCTATTGTCAGTTTGATATTTGAATATTTTGTGTTAATGTAACATTCTGTTCAATAAAATTTAAAAAAATCTATTTAATTCGATCGTAGAAAAAATGTTGTGTGCAACACTTACAAAATGTGTATATGTTGCACTCAGCATGATTGCAGCTTCGCTTTGTTCGTGCTGCAAGCTTTACGCCTCATGGCAGTAAATCCCAAATAAGAACAGAAAAAAAAACTGAAAGATGCCACAAATAATTTTTAGACAATAACTATTAAAATGTAAGTTTCATAAACTGAGTCAATTAAATTTAAGTATTTTAACTAGTAAAAAAATAAGTTGTTTTTACTTTACTTCAAACTAAAGTCGTCTTTTATCACTGACATTAAAAGAAACTTACGAACTACTCTTACATTGCATAATTTAATTTTATCAAATAAAATATTTTGAAAATTTTATTTCAGGTATTTTTTTACATTACTATTTGTTATTGAAGGTAGGTTCCATAGCATTAATCTACCAACTACTTTAATTCGCACAACACACAAATCAAATAAACTCTGAGAGTTTACCTGCTTAGAAACCGACAAATTTACGAATGGTGATAGTGGTCAGAGTGACAGTTGTCCATAATATTATCCAGTGCTGACAACGAATGTTTGCTAAATTACACCCAGCACTTTTTCAAATTACACCGCATTACACCCCCATTGAAATTACCATCGGCATATATCAATAGAAATTACTTAATTTAAAAAGTTAATCCAATTTTAAAAACATTTCAGGAAGCAACATTGGTGCACTTGCCACATGCTACTATAATAAGAATAACAAACATTCGCCACCTATCATTGCTGGTGCAGAATGAATTACGGAGTTATCAAATTTTGGATAACTGATATTCCGAAATATTAATACAAAATCATTTCTTAATAATTCCTCCTATTTATCCCAATTACACCCAAATTACACCGCAATTGGCAACACTGATATCATCTGTAATTTCGTTCACATATTAATAAATTTGTAAATTTCCCCCACTTAATCATTTCTTTGTTAATCAAATAGAAAGTAAAAGAACAATTTAAATCTATAAAATCTGTTATTTATATTAATGGTAATACTTTTTGGCCGATGTTCAAAGTTGTAGAGCGACATTGAAATTTTAATCGATAATAACCATTTAAAAAGAAGAAATCATAGAAAACTGAAATCCATTGAATCGTAATATATAAAATAACAACTAAAACAAAATGTTATGAAACTTTTATATCCATGATTTTTTTTAACTGATGTTGCCCAATTTTCAAGTTTGTTTCCACCTTATCATATCTATTGAAGTTGTAAGCAGATATCGAGATTTATTAAGTAAGTACCTAATATTAAAAGTAACACTTTTGAAGTTTCAAATGGACCCCATTAGTGTGACGTCATATTATTATGCAACCGTACGTACTACTGTCATGACAAACGGGTTGCGTTCAATCTCACTGAAAATTGACCCTTAATGCATATATTCATAAGACGACATTTTTGGGAAACAGCCTGGAATTTTACTTTATTTCTGCTGTGGAAGAAATATAAGAACTTTCATTTACCATTTCTCATGCACAAGATATCGGAAAATATACAGAAGCATTACGAAAACTTTATTATTAATAAAATAAATCAATATTAAAATTAAAGTTTACATTGCAGCTAACTTCATTATACTTCTGAGCAATATTTATAGTTCTTACAGCTGTCATTAGTGTCAGTGTCGCAGTCGCAAACTTATAACCTCTTATCTTGG
Source organism: Rhagium mordax (assembly GCA_963680705.1). NCBI lineage: Eukaryota > Metazoa > Arthropoda > Insecta > Coleoptera > Cerambycidae > Rhagium > Rhagium mordax. The sequence goes on along the minus strand of OY796656.1, from coordinate 52,980,009 downwards.
TGTCAATAATAAAATAAAAAAATCAATTAAATCTATTTAATAATATATAGAATATAAAAGAAAACACAGGTAGGTATTTAAGCATTATTTTGTCTTTACAATTTACATATATGTACCCATATTTAAGAAATGATTATCAAACTAACAAACACATTCTTAGCTTTACCTCTTTTATTTCAATTTGGCATCTTTTGGGAAACTAAACATTTTACATCCAGTTTTATTGGTATTAGAAAAAATAGTAGAATTGATTTGAAACTGATAAAAAACTTATATTAAACGTCAAGTTGATTGTCAAAATGATCGAACATGAATTAAGTGTTTGAAGTTAGCTGCAAACTCATAATTTGAATTGTTGCATTCTTTATTCCAATTGAAAGAAGCTTTCGCCATTTTACATATTAATTTATAAAACTAAAATGAAGTTTTTATAAATCATACATGGACACATATATTTTTTAAATGTGAAATAGGTATTGGAAGTCCTTAAAATCCTTCAACATACAGAAATACAATAAAATTCCCGACAATGTTTTAGTGCTATATATTATAGTTATGGACAATGCAATACGGCTCACATTCCAGCATTTCAATTTCGGCCGTATGACAGTAGAAGTGAGGGTCGTGACGTCACAACTAATGGAGTTTATTAACCTCAGCTTGTATGCCAGAAGGGTGATTCAAATATAAATCCACCTTTGGCAATCACACAGTGAGAAATCCAGACTGCACAGAGGGTGTTATTGGACAGTCCAAAACTAATTTTTGTTGTGTTTGGGTGGCGGTATTCAGTCGACCATTGTGGTGAATGACTAGGTAGAACTGTTCTGTAGTAGAACTAACACGTCTCATATGGGGCCCGTCTTTTGGGCCTAATGGGCTTGTTTTTTAATTGCGCGACCAGCGACTCGAGTACGCGAACCAACAGTCCGGCGTTTTAAAATGGCTCGAGCATGCGACTGTAGTGTTCGGAAAGTATTAAAACTGTTCGAACTGGTCACTAGAACATCGTCTTCACGCCCCTTCTGCCGAGATGGTGCATCAGCGGAATGCTTACGAACCTAACCTAAAAATTTAAATCGTTTTGTCTGTTGTTTTGTAGCTGACGTCTTTTTAAACTTTGCAGCAAGAAATTAAGATGTTTAGTTACGTTTAAAATAATTTTTACACGTGTCTCCACTGTAAAACAAAAATTTTGCATTGCCCACCGAAGCAATTGGGGTAAAGCATGGTATAAGGAGAATGGTATGCCCGCTCGCAGCACGGTGACGGCACTCAGTTTAAAAAGTGGCAGGGGTGACATCACAATTAACCTCAAAAATATGTATTTTCTAAAATTTTCTAATATTGTCAGTTTTATTAAAATTTCTACTTGATTTCTGTACTATCTTCTATCAACTAAGATCTTGTTCAGTGCATTATTAATAATGTTTTAATTGGTTCTAATAAAATAAGATGCTTTTTGTTAGTTAGAATTCTAACCTAAAATTAGTAGTCTATTTTTAATATTTTTTTCCAACCTAAGCGATCTATCACAATTTATTTTCCTTTTATGACAGTCAAGAAACAGCACCAGGCATATTAACAGTTGGAACTGCATCAGATCATAAATTTCTACTGTTTCTGAGGGGAATATAACATCTGCTGTATTAAAGGAACTTCAAAATCTGTTGATTCTGTTGGGTTGAAATGTACAGAAAAAATACGTGCTGTAAACAGACATTAGCTGGGCATAGACTGAGACTCTTTCCTTCAAGTTTGGAACTGCGCATGCCAAACTCGCGAGAAAGTGTTTGCGTTAAATAGGTAATGAAAAGGATAAACCGGCGAAATCAAAAATTAGGTAACCTGCTATTTTTCAAATTAATTTTATCGTTGATCCATATACTTTCGCGAGCTTTTCAACTCTGGTCTCTGAGAAATGTAAAATACTTGATGTCAGTACAGCAATCGCAGCCAGTCGTGGCGAGCTTAGGGGAATCTGTATGTAGAGAGTGGTATACAACAAGCGTACGCATCGCTATCATGATTGCAGTGGCTCTTCTCTGATAGGTCGCCTCAAGGCTGATAATTAGCCTTGAGGTCGACTATGTTCTCCTACAATCCCCACCGCTCGCCACGACTGGCTGCGATTGCTGTACCTTTTTGTGTTCGTGAAATAATTGTTACACCCAGCCACAGCACAAGCAGGCATGTTGCTATTCGTTAACACTATTAAAAATATTAAAATAAAAATTAAATGTGCGAAATTACAACTGACTTTCGACATTTTTTAATGCGCAGTAGATACACAAATTGGACGGCAACCTGACATACCATTCTCCTACTTACTATGGGGTAAAGTATGCACAGATTTCAAAAGTCAAAGCTGACACTCGACTCAAACATCGTTTTTTAACGTACCGCTCGAGTGACAAATTCGAACGTCCGAATTACAATAGCTGATACTCGAGCGGCAAGTTGCTCGAGCAAGTAGGGTAAATAGGGTAATTAAGAAACACGCCCATAAGCTGCTCGCACACGCTTCAAAAGGTTACAGGAAATATTAACGGTCCTCCTATCCTGAAGAAAATCAACAAGCAAGACCCTCTATAGTCCCAAAAAATGGTTGCAATGTTTTCTTGATCGGTGCTTGTTCTGGGACGATGTTGATGGAACGGCATCTCATCCTCTACGAAATTCTTTGTGCCAAAATTTTACTTGCGCGTTGAGTCCATGTACTGATTATGCAATCTACGATAAATTTCATTAGGGCGAAAATTTTCATTTGCCAAAAATGTTATTATAATACGTTGTGTAATCGAAACTTCCCTCTCATTCATCATAAAAGCAACTAAAGGTGGGTCCACATTGCTCCTGATCGTGCTCACGCTCGAGCTCGTAATCACGCTGATGCTTTTGCTTTTGGTTTGGACTATTTATCAAGATCATTTCATTCGCAAGCAAAGTGTCCACATTGTAGTTCAGTGTTTGCGCTCTTGCGGTTCGGACATGGACGCGAACAGTAAAAACAATACAATTCACAAAACCAACGTCAACTGTGCTCGCGCGCACAAGATGCATCCCTTTGATGTACCGCTACCCGACCAAACAGTCGAAACAGGCGTTTTGGGTGATTGCAACCATGCGGAACGCCGCAAACAGCCTAAACACGACGAATGTGATTTTTGGATCATTCGTGCTGCTCGCTCCGTTCGTTGTGATTTTTGGATCATTCGTGCTGCTCGCTCCGTGTGTTTGTTCATGCTGCTCGCGAGAAATGTGGAAGCGGCTTAAGACTGCGCTGAGCGTAGCTCAAGGATTCCTCAAGACGGCGCCATGGTGGGAAGCGTCACACCCCGCCCTACCACCTACCACCACCACTGAAAATTTTATCTACAGACAGATGTTTGCTATTGCTACAGCTAGTCACAGGAAATAAAGGTCGGCTTATATTTGATTCCCCCTTGTACAACAGTACATCTGTTTTGTAAAATAAACCCAAACATTTTCTACAGTTTTAAATTTATTTATATTATAGGTATTACTTACGAAAATAATGTATCTTTTTTCATAAAAAAATGTTTTTATGATGTAAGGTTTAAAACAATTACAAATGATGAACTCTATCGATTATAACTTCTAAACAGTGATTCTAATGCAATTTTTATGTTCATAATAGTTTAAGACGATAAAACGTAATTGATAGTTGATAAACAAAATTCACCCTTTGTCGTTGATAAAACAATAATTGTTTTAATTAATACATGTATAATGAAAACTGCAAATAATATTTGAGCATTGAGCAAGTGTTGGCTGTATATCGTGCTTTCATTTCAAAACACTACTCACTATGACGGGTTCGGTCAAGCTCGTGAGATTCAACCACGGCCGTCATCTACCGAACCGATGCACGACGGCCGCGGCCGTCGCGCGTCGGCCTCAAGTTTTTAGCAAATATGTGGAACAAAATGTTTCCAGCGATTTGTTAGGTACAATATGCAAGGTATTTTCTCAGAATAAACAAGAGCTTTTTCAATTTTAGAAAATAATTATTAAGCAAATAAAATTTTGCAAATGGTACCCCGACTGCAATTTTAGGATTCGGTATAGGTACTTGCATTAACATAATTCATAAGTAACATTTGACGTTTTATATTTAATATCATCAAGAGGATATAAAAGTTTCAATTTGCATTGCAAATAAAAATAAAAGTTACCTGTAAGATATCGAGACTATCAGGTGTAAAGGATGAAGGTGTTTTAGAATCTTTAAATTGTGCATTACGATGTCGGAGTCCATGAGCATTTTTACGTCTGTCTTTTTCGATGTTCCTTGTATATGGCATCGGATTCTTGTTAAATTTTTCTAATTGTATTGATGGAGAAGTACTTTTGTCAACATTTTCAAACGTTTGTACTGAAGCATCTTTCTTCTGTAATATAGAGCCAGAAGGACCACCTGTAAATGTACTAGCAGGTACGATAGCAGGGTGTGGATTAACGCAAGTTTCCAAAGCAGAAGACATTTGACCCATACAAGAGGAGTCATCTCCAATATGTGAATGATGACACCAAGGATCACCACAACCATAAAAATTATAATTGTCCCCTCTACATCGCAAAGCAGGAGTTTGACAACGTAAACTTTGTGTCCTTCCACACTGTACATGACAAGGCTTCAAAAAATCTCCTGGAACAGTTCTTTCTTGCCCGTCAGTGGATAAAATTATATTACATGTACTTTTACATTTACGACTATTAGGAAAATATGGCTTTTTTGATAAATTACTACTTGCCAAAGAGCTAGGAGATAATAAATCACTTCCATAACCAGAATCTTGAACACCAAGTCTATTAAGTCCTGTAGTGGCTTCCGAAAAAGGACGTGGAGGGGTCGACGTGAAAATCAGATTGCCTCTTTGATACATAAAAGGTCTTCCTGCATCGTTATATACACAACGATTACACGCCGATCTTGACGTTGGCGTTTCATTAGTTCGGGATACAGTTGACCAATTATTAGTATTTTCTTTAGATGTCCATGAATACAGCAGTCGAGTACCATTTTCGTCTTGGATGGTATTAGTCTTAGGAGGATTTTCTATATCGTCAGCTCCAGGATGTGATATCGTAAATTCAGCATGCACGGACCACTGTTGTGGTGAGTCTTGTCGTTCATACATATTACCATGTTTTATGTCATTTCAATGGTCTTACTGAAATATACTGCCACTGTTAATACACAAGATTCAGGCCATACATAACTAGTACGTCTCTATTTTAAGAGAACAGTGAACGTTGATAAACACAGCGGGGAGGTATATTTTTAGAATTTCGAATCAGAGTAAACATGTAACACCTTTCTCGTCATATACTTAAGTCGAGATCTTAAAATCGCAATTATATCTGCATAGGTAAGTACCTATACGTACATCACATAGTAAATTCAATATATTTACACTTTCATTGTTTTGAAACAATAATTTCCAATGTATAAAATACAAAATTCACTTTCACTCAAACAATTAAATGCAATGTAAACAATGTAACCATTATCAACTTTAACAAAATTCATTAATAAACACTTTTATCATTTGAAATAACCACTGCAATATTTTACGTTCAGATCGTGGAATGTGGAATTATAAACTGACCTGATTTTGGCAACTGCTATATCTATTTATATAATCTAATTTTCAGTTTGTCATCTAACATTAAAATTGATAATTTACTGTTTAATGAAAAAACACTAACTTTTTCATATTATAGGTTTAAATTTGCGAATACCGAAAACTTGAGTTCGATATACGGGGTATTTCCTAAGTAATCTAAATATTTAAATATGTGATTCTATAGGCAATTTTCTAATTTCATAAACATAGTATGCCTTAAAGTTTTTCGTTTTCGAGATATAATAGGCGTCGAGGATTATTTACAAAATAACTTTGTTATATTAAGTTCATAAATAACGTAAATTGTTTAAAAGTCGATAATTAATTAGAAAACTCCCGATGCCATTTTCTCGGCGACTGAAAGAGATATTCTATTTCTGTAAAAGGAGTTCACTAGAATAACTTTAGTTTTAAGTGAAAACGGCCTTTCTCCTCATTGAGATATAGATGGCGCTGAGATGCAAAGAAATTAATCGATCCCAGGAAACTTGAAAATGACTTTTTAGATGAAATCTCTGGTTGCCTTCTTAAATAATTGTTCACTTGTTATGGGTTATGTAAAATAAAAATCAATTATCTACCGAATTGTTTTATTAACTCTATTACTATTAATTGTAGATGTATGGTTACAGTTGAAAAGATGCTCAAAATAATATTTTCTTTCATGTTTTATCAATATGTACGGGTTATCCCATCGAAAATAAAACAATAATGTAATTTTCCGGGAGTTTAAGTAAATAAATTTGTTTCATTACTATCTAAATCGACTATTTTACTACGAAAAATGTCTTGAGGGACCTATCGTCTAAAATTTGATTGAAGAAAGTTGTAACAATATTTGTCATTAAAAAAAAATTATATTCAAATTAAAATAACTCGAAAACTATTGAGTTTTTCAAAAATGTCCATATTACAAAAAATTCTTAGAATTAAGTGCCCTTTCACATGCACCTATTTTCAAGGTTCCTGGGATCGATTAATTTCTTTGCATCTCAACGCCATCTATATCTCAATGAGGCGAAAGGCCGTTTTCACTCAAAACTAAAGTCATTTATACATTCTAGTGAATTCCTTTTACAGAAATAGAATATCTTTCAGTAGTCGAGAAAATGGCGCCGGGAGTTTTAATTGGAACACCCTGTGTATACAGGGCGGGTTCACTTTAAATGTCTGCTATTACGTAAAGTCATTTCAAACTATTTCAAAGGGTCTTTATCATCTTTGGTCGATTTTAAAAATTGAGAGAGGAAAAATAAAGCAATTGAGAGACATTTATTAATATATTTCTTTCCATTTCTGTTAGCAGACACCGGCTCATTGGCAAATAAAATAAACATTAGCATTACAATAAACCATTTGACCTCAGTTAACCGGAAAACTATTACATTACAATAAACCATTTGAGTATTTTTGACCTCAGTTAACCGGAAAACTATTACATTACAATAAACCATTTGACCTCAGTTAACCGGAAAACTATAAAAAATTGCGAAAATTTACTAGAGATATTTTATGTTCAGGCGATATTTTCAAATCTTTCAGACCATTTGATAAACTTTAATCTAACATAAACAAAACCCAAATTTTAAAAGTCGGTCTAACCACTTTAAAGTTGTTCGTCGAAGAAAACTTAAAAAAAAGTCAACGTCCTGTATCTCGAAAACCAGTCCCATAAGAAAAATGTTAATAATTAAGGGAAGCACACCAGCTAAAATAAATTTTGTCTAAAATATTACACTGGGTATTTTTTTCTGATCGATTACCCCTTAAACCACAAGAACTTTTTGTTTGTACGCCGCTGGTCAAATTTAATAGACACATTTTATTCTATGTTCCTTTTAGAGCAAAAAAGTATTTTTGGCTTCCTTTCGAAATTCCTATGGTTTTTGATAAAATTGACATTTTCTACAACCCATAAACGACTGGACGAAGCAATAATTTTTTTCATCTGGACAAAAAAGAAGTATAGGGACCGACTAAAGTGAACCTCGCGAGTCCGAAAAAAATACTAAAAAAATTCCAAGTCAATGGCGTCGAAAAAAAGGGGTGTTGCAAAGAAAACGGGGAAAAAATTCGAAAATGTTTTTCGCTATTTATCCTCATTTTTCGACGACGTTTACACTTAGGGTGTCGAAAATTTTTTGGGCGCCCGGCCTGACCTCTGAACAAAAGGATCCAAAAAAAAATTTTTTATCCAAACCAAAAAAAGTATGGAACAAGAAAGTGAACCTCGCGAATCCGAAAACGGTACTAAAAAAATTCCAAGCCAGTGGCGTCGAAAAAAAGGGTAGTACTTTTATTCGTTATTGAGATATTGGGAAAAAAAAATTTTTCCGCCAACTTCAACACCTTGTATTTTGAAATCCATTCGTTTTTCGATATACAGTGTGACCCATTTAAAAGCGGGACACCCCTGTAAAGTGGCTATTTTTGGTCCGATTTTGATCAACTTTTTTTAGGTTGTTGCTCATGGAAAACTGCATTTTGTGGCAAATTACAAATGTCTATCACAAAAATCAAGGCCTACTTTGCAATTTTTTTGGAGCGAAAATTCGAGAAATCATATTAGCGATTTTTGTACGTGAAAACTAAGTACGCCACTGTGTTCAGCGTCCCATAAAATGGGTCTGTACCAAATTGCATCCAAAAATATCGCATGTTAAAAATTGATATTATAACTTTTAAAAATTAATTTATACCCAGAAATGTTCAAATAATCGTCTCAATAAAATAATTTGTTTATGAGTTGCTTTTATTCACTTATTCATGAGTTACTTGATGCCCACAATAAATTTCCGGGTATAAACTGATTTTTAAAAGTAATAATATCAAACAAACAATGCATAATAAAATTTTGCAGACGTTGAACATAAAATGGTTAAATGTACAGGGTTTCCCCCCCCCCCCCCCCTATAAACAGTGATTGCTAAGGAAACGATTTCATAAGCAATTAGATTCTAATGAAAAAATGTTATTGTTATGTAAGTATGTACTTATGATAAAGTTTTTCTAATTTATAATAATATTAATTGCAATTTCAGAAAAAATAGTAAGTGTAACTCATAGGAAAAGCACATTCCGGGTTCCGGGACTCCGTTTTGCCTTCTTCACGGTCGTCCGGGAATGTTAGGCTTTTCCTACAATGTACTATTCATCCTTTATCTTAATTTTTTTATTATAAATCGATTATTATGCCTGAGTAAAGGATACTTATCGATATTTTTAACAAACAGAACGAGCACCATCTTACGTATTAGTATCTACCATAAAAATAAATTGAGATATATATCTGGTTCCAATTGACCCCAACCACAGACCCCAACGAACAAAAAAAAAACGTATATTTTTACTCTTTCGAGTTTCGAGTTACTTTTCATATAATATTGCCGTTTGACGCCTACAAATGAAGTTACCAGCAAAAACCTAAAAAAGTGTTCGTTGAGATCGAAATGAACTGGTTATATTTTGACTTCTATTTGTTATGGAGAGGGATAGTGCCCATTTTGTTTGTTAAACGGTACTAAATAATGTTATACGCATTTTTTTCCGGTGGAAGCATATAAATAAGTATAAATAAAATGGACACGAAGAAAAAGCAAAAAGTACTTTTGGAACAACTTCAAGAGATTATACACTGTGGGCCAAATTAAATGGGATACTAATTCTTCTTGTAATAATTTCTTTATTACTCAACGATTTTTTTACCGTTTTTTGTGTATGTTGTACTTAAAACTATCCGAAATGAAGGCCCTGGTTCAAATGTAGCACTATTCAACTGGCGTGTAAGAAAAGCGTCATTTATTTAAAACTGTGCATTTGAAGTCGTTGCTGCAGAATAACAAACATTTTCCGTGGCAATACTGATTTTGTGCAAAATTCGAAACATTTAATTGAATTAGGCATATTGCGCAAACGGCTGGAGCAAATATATAGCATATATATATCTTTGTAATCAGTGAAAAAATTAGTGAAAAAAATGATATTGTGGAGAATATAGAACACCGGCCTCCTTTAAAAATTTTTTGTTAATAATAAATTTATATACATATTCCAAATCGATTGTATTTTTTTATTATCAATAATAGCAAGCAGATCAAATAAGTTTGGTCTGTATCTCCGAAATGCGATTCTCTTTTTTTTCTGCGACAGATTACTTAATAAATGAAGTGTCAATATGTTGCTGCAGAATAACAAAACATTTTCCATGGCAATACTGATTTTGTGCAAAATTCGAAACATTTAATTGAATTAGGCATATTGCGCAAACGGCTGGAGCAAATATGTATATATTTTTGTAATCAGGACGAAACGTTGATTTCAAAAATCTAAAAACATACAAGGTGTTCCGTAAAAAAATGATAAGCTTGGTCAGTATCTCCGAAATACGATTTTCATTTGTTTCTGCGATAGGTGCATTGAGATGATAAGATAATTTCCTGAAACTTTTGTCTTAACCATTTTTTACTAGGATCAAAAATAAGAAAGTTAAGGGGGTAAAATCTCTCGTCAATACCCCTGTACAGAGGTCAAAAGGTCTCCGACGGCAGAACAGACTCGGCCTCGTTTGTAGCCAATTTGTTTCACAACTGCTACTCGTAGGAAAAAAGTGCCTCTTACCTTTCGTGTAGACAATTTAATACTAAACATTTACAGGATGTATCACGAAGAGCCGTTTCTACTGGAATTCTGAAAATGTGTATACAGGGGTTACTCACTATGTTTTATCGATTATATTTTCGTTCAAATGAGACTTCAGGTTCTACCGGAAATTAACATCTACTTGCTTATTTCAAATGTAATATACTATTTTTATTCCATTTTTGGATTCTACATCGAAACTTAGAGTAAGTCTTATAAGCATACCCTATATTTAAAATTAATAGTTTTCGAGATAGGTACCGGGTGCCCCATTATATTTTGGCCCTTTTTAAACCTGTATAACTTTGAACTAGTTGAGGTAATGAAATGTGATTTTTGCCAGTCTTCTTCTAATTTTGATAATTTTTTTTCTCAGTATACGTCTTTTTTGCTCATTTCCGGTTTAACCGGAAAAGACAGCGTATTTTCGGGTATAGGGCAACTTTGTTATTTCAAATGAAACACCTTGTATTTTTCTGCTCAGTTGGAAAGCCCATTGTTTCCCCTTTCCGAAAATTCCATATTTGTCGTAAAAATTATGCAGAGTGATGGTTTTATAAGCTTTCAAAGTCAATAGTGATGGTTTTATAAACTTTTAAAGTGAATACTGCGTTTATCGAAATGCTACGAAAAAAATAATAATTCACATAGTAGACTATGGAAATACAAGATAACACATTTTGAACATCTTTTGTAACTAATATGTATTATTTTGTTCATTTGTTTGTTTAATAAATACCCATTGTTATATGGAATTTCATATGTACGACGTATCCATAATAATGTGAAAATAACTCAAAAACCAGTAAATTGATTATGCAATGTGTAGGGTGTTCCAAATTGTACAAACCAAACTTTACGGTGTGATAGATCTTCACAAGATATGAAAAAAGTTCCTATAAACATGGGTCGGGAAACGCTTAGTTTTTGAGATACAGGGTGTTAAAGAAACATGCAAAAAATAAATTTCAAAATAGAAAATACCAACGTCGTATTGGCATGGCATACTATATAATAGATTTAGTTGTTAATAAAATGTGGGATACCGTTTTCTCGAATACCTCAGGAACTATCTGTAGCAAGTATATCAAATATAGTATCGTTGAAATCAGAAAAAAAATTTAAATCTGATTTTTTAAAATTATACAGGGTTGATTAGAAAATACGAACTTCACTGCGATTTTGCGACCAATCAAACGCAAATTTTGAATTTAAATACATATTATCATTGATAACATCACAACATTTCATTTCCAGTAGTAATATACAAAGTGATATTTTTTCGAAACAGGTTTTTCGTGAATTTTTTCATCATTTTTTTTGTAGCAAATACCATCTTTTCAGCGTACACATTTTTTTCCTAGTACAGCCGTAAAGCCCCTATGTGAACGTTTCCGCTTAGATGGAGCACCCCGTACGTCTACTTTGTGAATCATATTTTTTTTCGTAGCATCTCGATAAATCCCAGCATTCACTTTAAAAGCTTATAAAACCATCACTCATAATCATAATTTTCATGAAAAACATGGAATTTTCGGAAAGGTGAAACAATGTACTTTCCAACTGAAAAAATATGCAGGGTGTTCCATTTGAAATAACAAAATTCCCGAAAGTTAATATGTTATGGTATTTCCGGTTAAACCGGAAGTGAGCAAAAAAAGACGGATACTCGAAAAACAATTATTAAAATTAGAAGACTGGCGAAAATCGCATTTCATTATCTCAACTAAACTGCTGGACAATTGAAGCGGACCAAACGAATTTTTAGGTTAACTTTGATCGGTCCGTTTTATTTAAAAAAAAACCGTACAATGAAAAAACTAATCTAATTAAATTATTATTAATGAGACAATTAATTAGCAGAGAATTTTTAAATAATGTTCATTTTAAATTTGGCAGGGAGGGCGGCGCCCAGAGCCCTCTCGCACTGGCCGCCACTGCCTAGATACTTTATTCTTAGGCGATTTATGAGTGGAAGATCGTCTGAGAAATTTAGTGAAGACTACTCATTACTCTTTTAGTTCACTAATTATATAAACAATTAAAATTTTTCGTAAAAAAAATTAATATCTCCTTAAATCCTTGTCTGAATGGTAACAATGTACCTATATACAGGGTGTTTCATGAGGAACTGTACATAGTCCAATGGTAGATAGGGCCCATCAAGGTTAGTAACAAACCACTATTTAAAATCATTTTAGCCAAGTATTTAGGGTTGTACAGGGTGATTTATGAATTTTTACCAAAATTTGCTTTCGTTGCCTTTTAGAAACTAATTGTCCGATTCAATTTATTTTCGGTACACATTAAGTACTATCAAATACCAACAGTTCGCCATAATTACAATACCAAAATTCCAGGTCCGTATTAGGAAAAATTTCATGTTATCTTTGCCCCCTAAAAAGTTCACCCTGTATATATTTTTTTTTAATCTTATTACTGTAGTTTGAAAGTACATAAACTACCAACAAAAGTGGAATACTTCGTTTTCTTGTCACACTTACGACAGATACAAAATAAACACATGAAATTTAAACATGATCTTGTTAAAATTCAAACTTTCAGTAATTCAATGTTATTTGTCAAAGTTCCTATCAGTTTAAGTTTCTAAGTAATTATTAGTTAAAAATAGTATGAAATACCAACAGTTAATCGCAATCAGACAAGACCCAGGACCGTATTAGGAAAAATTATCAGCTCGTCGATTCCTCCTAAAATGTTCACCTTGTATATCTTATTCTTAATTTTACTTGCTATAATTTAAAAGTACATAAAGTATCAACAAGTAGTGTAGTGTGATCCGTTTTCTTATTACACTTTCAACAGGTTTTAAACCAACCAACAAAATTTATCTCGATAAAATTGACATTTTTCAATAAATTGGTTTCAGTTAGAGCTGCTATTCTGTCTGTAAATGATACTCATTGAATTTTAAAACAATTTAATAGTAACAGAAGAGAACAAGCAAAATAAAAAACGCAACATGAATACAAAACAACATAACAAAACAAAATAATACATATTAACATAATAAAAAGTAAAAATCTATAACTTATTTTCAAAATGTAAACCCCCCTCTTCACGGCATTTTATTTGTCTAACTACTAAATGTCCCACAGATTTTCGTATAAAGTCCGGGTAGTTTCTTATTATGTTACAATACTGTTCAATTCGGTCTATTAATTGCTGCTCTCAAGTTGGACTAATGGCATTAGTAACGTAGAAACAAAAGTTATACCTCATCAACAATTATACCTGTCAAACTATTGCCAAAGCTGACTACTCCTTTTGTTAACAGTGTCAGTAGATAAAAAGTCTATTATATTCCTACTGTAGAAAGAATTGACAAACTTTCGCAGAAATCCTGCACAAATGTCTTTATCTGCACACTAAATAAAATAATTTCATTTCTTAAAACTAGAACTGAACATGAAAATATTCTACATTACAAATTAGAACAGAATATACTAGATTACCCTTTAATTAATACACAACTTAAGTGTCGGTAGTTGGACGTTCATAATTATTCTTGAAAAGTGTAGATCACACTACACTACTTGTTGATACTTTATGTACTTTTAAATTATAGCAAGTAAAGTTAAGAATAAGATATACAGGGTGAAAATTTTAGGAGGAATCGACGAGATGATGATTTTTCCTAATACGGTCCTGGAGTCTTGTTGATTGCGACTAACTATTGGTTTTTCATACTATTTTTAACTAATAATAGTTAAAATTACTTAGAAACTTAAACTGATAGGAACTTTGACAACTAACATTGAATTACTGAAAGTTTGAATTTTAACAAGATAATATTTAAATTTAATGTGTTTATTTTGTATCTGTTGTAAGTGTGACAAGAAAACGAAGTATTCCAGTTTTGTTGGTCGTTTATGTACTTTCAAACTTCAGTAATAAGATTTTAAAAAAATATATACAGGGTGAACTTTTTAGGGGGCACAGATAAAATAAAATTTTTCCTAATACGGACCTGGAATTTTGGTTTTGTAATTATGGCGAACTGTTGGTATTTGATAGTACTTAATGTGTACCGAAAATAAATTGAATCGGACAATTAGTTTCTAAAAGGCAACGAAAGCAAATTTTGGTAAAAATTCATAAATCACCCTGTACAACCCTAAATACTTGGCTAAAATGATTTTAAATAGTGGTTTGCTACTAACGTTGATGGGCCCTATCTACCATTGGACTATGTACAGTTCCTCATGAAACACCCTGTATTTTCTTAAAGGAAAAGAATCGGGTTTTAATATGGACATAACAGATAGGTGGTGTTCTATTTAAGGGAATCTCATAATTTTGGATTGAAGTAGGCCATTTTTACGCTAATTTCTGACAACATTTAAGAATTGGCAACAACGCCAAGAAAAACTTGAAGAAAATCTAAGAAGTTTAGTGAAGACCGCATCTCGATACCGGTATCGGCCGATATGTAAGTGCGATATCGGCCTATATCGGTATCGGCCTAATACAAATAAAAAACAAATAAAGGTATACAGTAAAGACAAAGGAAGTTCGAACATGGGTATTAGTTTGCGCGATTTACTTGTGCCCGTTGTAGGCAAGCAGATACAGTGGTGGGAATCGTGGATCTCCGCGCTGTAGCCGATGGCTCTCGCGTCTACTGTTCCTTGTTTGGATTCTTTTCTAATAATTTTTATTACACCTGCAACACTCGAGGTGCAGCGACAATTAATTTTATGTTGTAGAATCACATTTTTATTGCGAGAAAACAAACAATGGAAATATTTAAATGTGTTTTGAGATTTTTTTAAAATTACTATAATTAATCCTATCTAGGATGAATTATTGAAGTTAGAAAAATTTCGTTGGTCCAGAATACGTAAATCAAATTTCTTTCGGACATGAGTTCTACATCTCAACACGGTTAATGACATACTAACAACAGTCTGCTGACTGCTAGCAGTGAGGGGCCACAGCGCACTGCCGCTCCCTTCTCCTAATGTACAAATTTCGAACTGAGGCGAGTTGTCGGCCACTCGTATATTCGTCCCAATCCCTGTCGTGTTCGAAGCATCCTGGACTTATCTGTACATTTTTATTATTCTATTTAAAATTTAAGAAAGAAAACTTAAAACACATTTAAAATCTTAAAGGAAAAGATTAAGTTTGAATATTTGATATTTAAAGTTAAGTTTTGGCAAGTTATAATGTAACAAAATTAAACCAAATAGCCAAATTCGGGGATTCACCGCATGGAATTGTATTCGATTAAAGCGGTTTATAGGACATGGGAGTTTGTTCTGTATTCTTTTTACTTTTTATATAGCAGTGTTTCTATGGTTAAATCGTGTTAAATGGTAACGGTATATCTTTATTTATTTTTTACTTTTTTAATCAGACAATTTTACCTAATTTTTAGCAAATTATTAATAATAGAAATTTATGGCCGATATATCGGTATCGGCCATGCGATTTAACATAGGAAAAATTTAATATAATAATGGATGAATCACTGACACGCCCATAACACACGGCAAGTCGAAAGTCACTTAAGTCACTCGTCATTGCTTTTCGCGCTAAAACGGCCTAAAACTAGCGGCGAGAAGCAGTGGCACTGCTTTGGTAGGGACACCCTGTGAGACCCTGAGGCGGATAAACCGCTACAAATGTATTTAAATATCTGCAATATGCAGAATTTGTTAAAAGTTATACAGGGCGCCGAAAACAGACCGGCCAATAATTGTGTCCAATTCAAAGTCCAATAACTCGCTTATTTTATATAGAACACCCTGTGTTTTATAATGCTATTCGATGCATCTTTTAATTCTCTTTCGATCGGTATCAATATGACTGGATGGTCGAGATGGTAGCGTACCTGCCTCTCACCCAAAAGTCCCGGTTCGATTCCCGGTCGTGGAAATGGAAAATACTGTGAGAGGGATTTTTCCATTATACACGGATATTGGATGTGTGTCCCTTGTCTTTAAATGTGTAGCCCCCTCCCGCACAAGGCTCTTCTAGAGCCTTCTGGGATAAAGGGGTCGTAATTACATGTGGTGTATTTATTCCCTATACCTAAATCCTAAATCCCTCCGATATTGAGATATTTGAAAATTATTACAAAGACGAATACAATCCGACACATTTAGCGCTAGGGTGGCTGTCGAAAAAACATAAGTCATCTAATATCATAAATTATTTAACAAACGTTATTGTCAATACTGTTTTATAAATATCATTTTTATAATTTCTATAAGATACAACAAAAGCAGTATAGCAAAATAGAATTGACTGAATTTTACATTCGATTTTACACTATTTGAAGTGACAATAGTAATATGTACAAACAAATTATTTATTATAATTTCACTACAATATGAATATTCACAAAAAAGTAACAAGTTGTGCTCGACTTATCAGGGGCCGCAAAAAAAATTCCAAACAGGACGATTTTTTCAGGGTTGCTTGGAGACTGCCTCCTGAGTATCCAACCAAAAGATCACACTCGAACTCCTGGTACAATTTGCGCTATAGGAGTGGTTTCCTAAATATTTTTTTACAGCAAAATGACCTTAATAAAAGATGTAGGGGAACAACTTTTGTAACGAAGTGATTTTTTTTCCGTCAACTATTGCCTGTTTTATTTTAATAGTTCGTCACTTGGGTACACCCTGTAACTCTGTTAGTATTTAACACGGTGTAAGACAATAGACCTATCCAGGTGAGATGCGGTAAATACGTCACACAGTATGGTGCGTGCGCAACAGAAGGGCAACAGCGTCGACGAGAGAATAAATAGATTTTTGTGCACGTTCTTATATTTTTTCCATTTTCATGAAAACGGTTAACTTTATAAAAAAATCATAGAATGACTTTTTTATAGCAGACAAAATTTCCTTTCCAACGATGTATAACGCAACCTATATCTTTTTGTATAACGACCCGAATACGTTTCAATTAAGGGGCTAATTTAAAAATTAATTCATTTTTTTACGACGCTTTAACCTTTGAACCGCTCTCACGTATAAACTATTGAATATAGATATATGCCATCACGGACTTTTTTATAGGAAATTTGATTCTCTATAAAATTGTTTATATGCATTTTGCCATAACTGTAATGGTTTCGGCAGCGTTTCGAGTATTTCAGTATTTCAATAGAATCAAGCGCGTACGTCTCTTCAGGAGCTTAGAACGAACCACGCATCGATTTACTGCGGCATGTTTGACTCGAAACGCTGCCAGAACCGTTACAAATATGATGAAAATGTATATAAACAAATTTATAGAGAATTAAATTTTCTATAAGAAAGTCAGTGATGGCATATATCTATCTTTAATAGTTTAGACGTAAGAGTGGTTCAAAATTTAAGGAATCTTAATAAACTCATTCATTTTTTAATTTGTCCGTAATTTTTTTCGTAAGAAAATTTCTCGATTCACTAAGTGAATGCTCCTAAAATAAATACAGTATATATTAAGATCATCAATTTTAATAAGTTTAAATAAGCTTATGAATCATTAAATTCAACACCAAATTGATTTAAAAAATACCAAAAAAACAAGGCTTGTGTATTTTTCGTGAAAAAAACCGGTTTAAAACAAAAAAAACGAACCGTATTTATTTCTTTCGCATCACTAACTAGGGACGATGCGGGGCTTAGCCCGCGGTGCCCTCGCGGCCACACACCCTCTCTCTTTGTCTTTCGATGCGTTAACAGTTTGGAGACATTCTAACCATACGATACATTGAGGCGTTTCACCACATAGACCTATCCAGGTAATGCAAGCGAGAAAGATAAATACAGCGTACTATGTGTTAAATAAAGCAGTAGAGCCGTGCGTAGTTCGTTCTGCGCAATACAAGGGCAAATGTACGGCCGAGAACCCTTGCATGTATTCGTGCATGTTTTTATATCTAACCCATTTTCATGGAAACGGTTAACTTTATTAAAAAATCATAGAACGACTTTTTTATAGCAGACAAAATTTCCTTTCGAACAATGTATAGCACAAACCATATGCTTTTTGTATAACTGCCCCAGATACGACTTTTTTATAGGAAATTTAGTTCTCTATAAAATTGTTTATGTTAATTTTTTTCATAACTCGAACGGTTTTAGCAGCGTTTCGAGTTAAACGTGCCGGCGTCCAATTTCATTTTTGGTTTTTATTTTTTTTTGCACAGTAGCCGACAATTTAGACACATAATTTTTCAACAATCCTGTTCTACACATTTTTCTGCATCGAATGGTATATTTTTCGACCTGGTAAAATGAAGTGGAAATTAACTAGGGACGATACGGGCCCAGCCCGCGCGGCCCTGGTGGCCACACACTCTCTCTCTCTTTGTCTTACGATTTCGCGTCTCTAGCGTTAACAGTTTGGAGACATTCTAATTGAGGCGTTTCATCACCTAATTATCTTACACCATGGTATTTAAGTTATGTTTAATGTAACAATGAATTGTAAAAGCCGCTGGTAAACAAGCCGTCCGTAAATTAGTCGATTAATTTCCGATAGTCCTCTATAGCTAAAATCCGTGAATTGTCAAAAATAATGTTCAAGTCGGAAGTAAAAATCATTAGTTACGAAAACTTGCTAAAATAGTAATCCGTTTCTGTTTTAACCCGATTCTTTTTGCGATATAGTTTAAAAATTGTAAACAATGTATCTCCGTTTTCAGTTAGCCCGGTTGAATATGGCAAGTTACATAACACGCTCGGACTTAGTATATCGCGTTCTTAGTTCGAGCCACCTGTCCGGATTCCACCCACCGTATGAGCGCGCCGCCGCCTGCGTCAGCATGTCAGCAAGAAAAAGCTAATAAATTCACCGGGAACAATATATTCGAGTATATTTTAACTTGGCCGGTCCACAGGTCGCTTCGACGACGTCTGAACTAAGATGTATTCGATGGGTGCGGTTCTCAAACAGTTCACCTATAACACTGATGCTGTCGCGCTAAATAATTATATAAAAATATTAAAGGTGTTATCTTAAAATGCTAAGAAGTATTAACGCACTAACTTCATCCTTAATCGTTTTAGTGTCATTCTGATTATAAATAGGTTCGGGCACAAATGAAACGGATAACAAAAAATGATTTGCCCAATTCAGTCAATAACAATGTTAATTATTATTAAAAGAGTAATGATCCAAAACTAATGTTGTTACAGTCCAGCAAGAACCGCGGGGAGGTATGGGCGACGGTTACAATCTTTTCTATACCTAAATCCACAATGTTTTAGAAGTTTTAAGAAACTTACCTTACGTAACTCCCCTATTTTTCAGCGTTTCCCTCAACGTATCGAGTGTAAAACGTGTTTTTGATTCATAAAAATTATAAATTACTTCCCTTATTTCCATTTTAACACCATCACATACCTCCAATGTTTTTTGTTTCTTCCTAATTCGTTTTCTTATTTTTGCCAAGACATTATTAATTTGCTGGTGCTTAATCCTGCAGATTGTTCTTAGACTTATATTTAAAGCTTCATAAACTCTTTCAGGAACCTGTTGAAGTATTATCAACGGTCCTTCGTTTTCTCTTTCTTTTATAAAATAATCCATTAAATTTAAAACCAACTTTTTTGACTGTTTATTTAAGACGCCCACTTTAGTTGCCATAAATTATCGAATGTATTTTTACAATTTAATATTTTCCTAAATAAATATTACCGTCAATTTTTTACCACTAAAATAATAATCCCGACAGGCTTCGGTCTAGAACTCCTCGAATCCGCAAACGGTATATGTATACGTACCCCACAAAATTTTATGTTCAACTTGAAAACAAGAACAGAGAATATCAGTAATGAGTATAAAATAAAGACAAATACCAGAGCACTAGAGACACGCCTCTCTCTTCATTTTATTTCAAATTGAAACACTTAAAAACTTGGGCAAAAAACTCCGCCAAACGAATTTAATAGGGTATCACTTACCGTATGTATGCAAGTCGACCACATGAGTAATTGAGTAACCGGCATACATAAAACGATATTTACTGATGCTTTCATTGACATAGCATATGACCGAACATTGTCTATTACATTCCTTTGGCGGAGTTTTTTGCCCAAGTTTTGTGTTTTAATTTGCGGTCTTTACCGCTGTCACTCTCCGTGTGGGCGTTACACATTCATCGTTTGTTTTCTCTTTTTAATTCACGCTTTTCGTACTATAAACCCATCTTTGTTTCCAAGTTGAACATAAAATTTTGTGGGGTACTGTAGAGGGTGAAAACGTGTGTTTATTGGTTAAAATATAGACATATCACGCCCATATGATCAGGTGTTCGGCTTTGTTTGACACCGGCCAGCACTGCAAAATTCTATTTATTTAGCAATAAATTTAAAATACGAAAGATTGAAGGCGTATTTGGTAATGTGTAATAAATAAAATCTAAATAAAAAATAAAAGCCGTGGATATTCGTCTGAGAATCGGATAAGTACGTCTGAAAGTTGGTTTTATTTACCTACTTAAGAGACAAACTCGCTCAGAATAATAAAAGAAAATTTTTTAGGGAAAATATGGTTTTAACAAAATTCGAGGCACGGATTAATAAATTAAAATTTTAAGAAGGAGCATGTTTTACTTTTAATATAATTTTAAAAAAGTAGAGCCAACAGGATTTGAACTTGAATTATTTAATTGCCATTTCATCCACTATTTATTGCAAAAAATAACTTAACATTTCATATAAAGACTAATTTAATTCTAATATGAGACGACTGTTAATAAATAATAGTTCACAATACGAATTTTTTAAAGGCTGTACTGACATATTAAATTGATATTTTGTATATTGTACTTATAGTTGTGTTTTTATTATAACTGTTTCTACTTTTTTTTTATGTGACTGTATATTGTATTTATTGACGTTTTCTCAATTATTGTATTCGTTTGTGTACTTTTTAATTGACGAAATAAATAATTTATTATTATTAATTGATTATTATTAATAACGACTGACAAATTTTCACAGTTTGAGAATCGCTGAATTTATTGAAAACATAGATTATTTATCTCTCTCTTATGTATGTAATATGTATGTGTATGTTTCACATTTCCGTCTCAAAGGAGGTGAGAGAGAAGCTTGGTAGACATACGTGAACAGCGTTTTCGGGCTATTGCTTTAACTTTGTGTGCAACAGAATATGAAATCGTACGCGCAATATCAACTCAACTCATACAGATGTCAAGTTAAAATATACTCGACTTTAGTAGTCCGCCGTTATCCAGCCGTACCGCCTTCAAATAAGCACCGAGAATCGACATTGAATTCATCGTGTAAGTACCGACGTCTTGTAGAACTACTTAATTAAATCAGAGTTCGGTTTAAATTTTCCGTTTATTCGTATTTAATGTTATATCACACATTCACCGGTTGAGCCTTACAGTGTTCTGTTCAGATGATAGGGCCAAGCCACCAGTGAATGTATTTCAAAACGTGGATTTATCATACACAGGCAAAACAATTCGTTAACCTGCTCATGGTAGTTTGTGGCACCAGGGTATGATTTAAATCGTTAATTTCCGGTAAGGAAAGAAATAACTTCCTTGTAGCATAGCTCTGTATTTGAGGCAGTAGGAATCCGCGTTTGTTAAGTAATAACCGAAACCGAACCAAAAAGAATCTCTATGGCTTGTTCACAGCGCTCCGATATTTTGGTGTCTCGTTGGAGTCATACTTGCTCGCCCCAGCCGTGGATATATCTCGATCCGCTCGCACTTCGAGTCCACCACCGTTCGTTATTAAGTTATTTCCACGCGTACTCTTGTTTGCCAGCTTGCAAATTATCGTTTTAAAAATTGTACATAACCGACAGCAATGTAAATCGCTGCATTATCCTGTCTAGTTTTACCTTACCTATTCATGATTGTTTCTCATGGTATGCTTATTATTTCCGTTGGTTTCTTTCTAATTAACCCGTTTGAGAAATTGTTCAATCTAGTTGACAAGACAATCATCTTTCGATCCTCTAGACAAACAACCGTACCTCTACTGTTACCTACCCCGTAAACGTTCTCACCCCGGTGAGCCAGACAAGTGCTGTTCCTTGCACTTAAAAATAAGGAACTGGCGCCCGAGTTTCCGTCTAAAAAGTGTCACAACGCCAGCAGTCCTGTTTGTAGGTAGCAAGTTACAAACAGGACAGGTTACGCAATTAAAAGTGCATTACACTTTTCCTTATAACAATTTTTTTTTAATAACACGGTAAAATTCATTTGCACTCACTGAACAAGATTTTAGTTGATAGTACAGGAACCAAGCAGACATTTTGATAAAAATTACATAATATTCGAAAATTTTAGAAAGTGCATATTATTGACGTTCGTTGTGATGCCACGTACACGACATATTAGGGCAATGCATATTTTTCTCGAGCTCGGCGTCACATCCGGCTGCGCAATGTGTAATGTATCGTGAAATGTATATTTAAATGATATTATAACAAAAGTCATTCAAATTGACTAGTACTAAGTTACTCACAAGTTGGCAGCACATACTTAGAAGTTCGATTGAAAAACTATAATACTTTATAAACAATGATATTAGTTTTGTGTGTGTCGCGAAAATGGATACCTGCTTTATATGCAAAGATTTTTTTACTGTTGGCGAGGTTGTAGAAGTTAAGGCAAAAGGAGTCGCTACTCTTTTGTCTGCTATTTCCAGAGGTGACGACACTTTTATTAAGGTAATTTTTTGTAAAAACATGTTTACAAGAGCGCAATTTTTGTCATATAGTGCACGTAACTCGTTAAAAAATTTATAAGGAAAAGTAGTTCAGAATTTGATCCGCTACAACTTTTATTAAGGTCATTTTGCTGTAAAAAAATGTGCAGGAAACCACTCCTATGGCGCAAATCGTACCAGGTGTTCGAGTGTAATCTTTTGGTTAGATACTCAGGAGGCAGTCCCCAAGCAACCCTGAAAAAATCATCCTGTTTGGAATTAAAAAAAAACTGATATCTTTATCGGACTAGTAGCCGAGTGGGTAAATGCGTTGATACGTAAGTGGTTGCAAAGATCAATAGACACTTTAAGTTGTGTCAAAGACGTAGACGTAAACGTACGTTTTGGTAGTCGCGCTTGCGCAGTTCATAAATTTTCACGTTATCGTCTTACGTATCTACGTTATCTTACGGATCCTCACGTGTACCTAAAACGGTAATGTACGCTAACCGAAGTGTACCGAAGCGGCGGCGATAATTCGCGAAGTTTATTTTGATGCATTTTTAAATAACTTAATAACTTACGTAGTTGCTTTATAGGGTTTACTTAAATAAATAAAAAATCCAAAATTTCAACTCGACAAACACAAATGTACGTCGGATTTTTAAGGTATATTTTGTGGACATTGTTGACAACCGAAATTTTAAGGTGACCTACAAACTACTTAAACTGAATTGTGAAACAGGACGTAAACGTGAAAGTTGTACGTTAACGTCATTGTGTTTTACAAGTACCTCAAAATTTGTATTAAACTTGATATTAATTTAAATATTTTCAAAATTGCATTTTTCAGCTTTCAAGGTTCAAGGTCAAAGCGCTTAAAATGAACCTCAGAAATTTCAGTAGTGATTACAGTATTTTAGAAAAATGGGTTTCCCTAGCAATAATTAAAAAATATTTGGAGAACTCTTTTCTTACCCTTTTTTTGGTGGTGGGACTGGTGAGGCACTGGGTCTTGCATGAGGTAAAATGAAGTAATGCAAAGAAAATATTAGCACGAGTCCACGTCGTCCACGAGTATTAACACATAACTTTAATGCAGTTTTTTGTACATTAATGGTATCCGTCGGTCCTTCTTAGCAGTAAACTTGTCAATTACTTTTTCGTTAAAATTTGGCATATTGGAAATAAATTTTCTTTCTATTGACAACATTGAAAGAGCCGTTAAACGAACCTCACACATGGAGTTTCTCAAAAATGTCTTGATGCGTTTAAGCGTTGAAAAACATCGTTCAGCTTCGGCTGTGGTCATGGGTGTTGTTACAAGAATTTGTAACAATTTCTTTGTTTCTCCTAGTGTTGCATCCAAATTATTCAAAATCAAAAATTTCAAAAATGGCACAGCACCACGTAATTCTCTGCATTCGCTATTAGAATATATAACAGACAGCTCTGTTTTTAGACGTTCTTTATTTAAAGTTGGATAAGCTAAACAAGTTAAATCTAACTCATTATCGGGAAATTTATTAAAATAATCAACAAATTTTTCAGAAGAAAAAAGGGTTGCTACTACCAGGTGATTTGTGAAAGCAAAACGCTCTTTTGCATTATTTATAATTATATCACATACTTCTAAGGCGGCAACACGATGATCTACTTTATTATTATTCAAACGTCTTCTTTTTACTTCGGTAGGACCAGTTACTAAATTAGATGATGCTTCATCTACAACAGTGTCTATCTTCTCTCGAATGCCAGCAACACTATGATTGAATACATCTGTCACTCTTTGAACTTCTGTCGGATCAATTTGCCTTTTTTGAAGCTGGTTAAATAATATATCGACGTGTGGCATGACTTTATGGAAAAAAGTCAACCAAAAAATAAACATAGGGTCCTGCAGAATACGTCGAATACCTGAAGCCCGATGGCAAGTTGTTGCGTTATAATCTTCTTCTAACTCTTCCATGCACTCAATTAGTGAGTCTCTATATTCATATACAACGTTGACAGTTCGAATATTGAAATTCCAACGTGTTGGAACAGAATGAGGCACGTTTCTTCCCACAATGTTATTCAACACAGCTACTCGTTGAGGCGAATGACTAAAAAATCCAGGAATGTCATGTAAATTTCCAAAAAAAACCCTGACCTGTGAATTTACTGAACTAGCTTTTAACATAACTAAATTCAATTGATGTGCATAACAATGCACAAAATGAGCATTACTATATTTTTCCTTGATCTTAGCCTGAACTCCACCATGTTGTCCACTCATTACTGCGGCGCCGTCGTAACTTTGTGCAATGAGTTTATTATTGGCACCTTTTAATAGAGGATCTATTACACCTATTAATGTTTCAGCCAACGTTTCAGCATCGTGTTTCGGTGGTAGTAAGAAATTCCAAAAACGCTCAACAGGGTCACCGTCTTTGGTTGTATAACGCAAAATTGTTACCATCTGAAATTTTGCAGAAACGTCCGTAGTTTCGTCTGCCATTACTGCAAGAAACGGCGCCTCATCAATTTCTCGAGTTATTTCTTCATGGCACACATTAAGCATACAGTCTAAAAGGTCATTTTGTATTTCTTTAGAAGTACCTTTAAAAACGCTTGCATTTTGTAGATGGTCACGTAGAGTATTGTCAAGTTCTGCCGAAAAATTAATTAATCCGCGAAATATACCTGGATTTTCTGACGTTTCAGATTCATCATGACCACGAAGAGCCAATTCAAAAGCGCCACAAAATTTAATACAGTTTATGATTTTAGACAAAACGTATCTGTTTTTTGTTACTTCATCATTATGTTTTTGAATATTAGTCCAATAAGCCGAATCAAGTTGAGCCTGAATATTAATTTTTCCAAACAAATTCAACTGCATTATATTGGAAATATGTGTTTTTGAATTCTCGTGCTTTTTTATTTTTTCATTTAAATGCACCAAATCTCTTACCCCTGTCTCCGACCATGCTTTTTCACCATTAAACAAGACACAAGGAAAACAAAATAGAGCATTTCTCCTGTTACAACCACATATCCAATTGTTTTTCAGATATATTTCCCTATTAAATTGTCTTTTATAAGTTTTTCCACGGCTACTGCCCGCCACTTCAATGTTAATGTCCGGCAAGGGACGGCCGTTGTCTTTTACCCGCAATTTTTCTTCATACGTAAGCTTCAAAGAGTCTTTACTAAGTATATTGAATATAACATCCATTTTTACACAATAAAACAAAAAACTCAAACCTCAAACACTTAACACACGTTAATTAACACAAAACACAACGCAAATAGTCACAACACACAAGAGAATCGTTGCTGAACTGTGGGAAGATGCAGCACTTTTTATAACGTAAAATGCCTAACCTCGCGCAATGTCGTGGTACTCGTGATCATTCGTGCAACATTCATATTATTACAGTGTCGAGCACAGCTCCCCAATGTTGCTGAGCTATTTACTCAAGATGGAATACATATGATCTAGTATATTAAACTGCTGGCTCACTGCATTAGTAATTGGCTGGTGGGGACCGTACGGCGAGCGCCTGTATTAACAGACAGGGCTGGACTTCAAACATTTGTGTAGATGATAAATTATATTCATTAAAAAAATTATTAAAAATGTGGTCAACGTGGGTTCTGGGTGTTATAATTTTTGGCAGTGCTGCAGCACCTATGGAGCAGCCGCCACTGTAACGTGCACATCTGCATCTACGTATCACGAACAACTTAAAGTGTCTAATGGTTCGAATCATGAGGCAAATTCAACAGTAATTTCTGATTTGATTCAAACTTAAATGGAGAGGGAATTATCGAAGTCCTAGAAATGGTTGAACTTCCACAAAACTGGAGAACCTTGTCTTTCTTTACCTAACACAACATTCTAGGATTTTCCAAGTGCTACTTCGATGACATGAGAGACGGTTAAGAAAACATTCATAACGCTCTTGTGAAATAAGTGATGACATTAGACGACATTTTAATGTCTTTCCACAGCCAACCTACCGCTAAGTGACGGATTATATTCGTCCTTGTATAATTTTCAAGTATCTCAAAATTGGAGGGACGATAAGGATGATTATTATTATTATTATTATTATTTAGCTATAGGGAATGCTAATAACAATCGAATAGCATTATAAAACACAGGGTGTTCTATTTAAAATAAGCGAGTTTTGAACTTTGAATTGGACCCAATTGGTCGGTAATTTTTCGACGCCCTGTATAACTTTTAACAAATTTCGCATATTGCAGATATTTAGGTACATTTTAGTATTACCCATCTAACATTTGAGCCTTCTTGATTAAGAACTAAAGGAAATAGAACGGATTAAATTTGAATGGAATTTCTCAATTGGTCGTATTTATAGAACCCGAATTGCAAAGCAACCGCTAGATTTGACTGACAAAGGCCAGCAAGGTTTTACACATTAGACCAGTTAGAACGCATAAACGCTTAACAAGTTGTAATAGAACTTTGTGAAAATAAAGAAAAAATAGGTAGTCGAATTCATTTTTGTACCGCAGATAAAAAATTCCCGACAAAGGAGCACGTGCGGCGGCTTCGTTGAATGTTAAAGAGGCCGCGTTTCTGCTTTGTAAAAGCAGCATTTTTTCCCTGCTTTAGAAATATGAAATGAACTATAGGTATGTGTTGTTTTATTTATTTGGACATGCTACTTATAGTTAAGTTCTCGCCTTCTAGCAAATGATAGGGTTTTTAAAGATTTTTATCAATATAAATAAAACAAGATGTAGGTATGTAGCTGGTATAGTTTTTATTGCACGACTATTCGTAAAAAGAACCGAAAGTAATCTTACGATAGATATTAATAAATGAACATGTACATGTACATTTCATCG
This sequence comes from Rhagium mordax, assembly GCA_963680705.1. Taxonomy (NCBI): domain Eukaryota; kingdom Metazoa; phylum Arthropoda; class Insecta; order Coleoptera; family Cerambycidae; genus Rhagium; species Rhagium mordax. The sequence goes on along the minus strand of OY796656.1, from coordinate 52,952,186 downwards.
TATAAAACTGAGTATTGCGTACACCGCTCTGCGCTACTATAAAATTAATGGGGCGGAGTCTATTTGCATCTGTTGGTGAGACAGATTATAGTATAGTATGTTTATACGACTTACCCTAAATTTCGATGTAGAATCCAAAAATTGAATAAAAAATAGTACATTCCATTTGAAATATGAAATATGCGAGTTGATGCCAACTTCCGGTAGAAACGGAAGTCCCATCTCAACAAGAATATTTTTATTCGATAGACATTCTGAACATTATGAGTAACTCCTGTATAGTATACAAATTTTTAAAATTCAAGTATGCGTAGTTCTCTAGAAACGGTTGATAGAAGGTCTTCGTGATACACCTTGTATAGATATATACTATATACTACTAAACAAAATATGTTTAGCAATAAATTGTCTGCAAGAAAGGTAAGAGGCACTTTTTGCCAATTTGCTTCACAACGGCTACAAACGAGGCCGAGTCCGTTCTGCCGTCAGAGGCTTTTTGACCTCTATACAAGACGATTGTAGAGAGTTATTGGTTATAAATGTATGATTGATGGTCGAGAGTATGACTGATGGTCGAGATGGTAGAGTATCTGCCTCTCACCCAAAAGTCCCGGGTTCGAATCCCGGTCGTGGCAATGGAAAATACTGTGAGAGGGATTTTTCCATTATACACGGATATTGGATGTGTGTCCCTTGTCTTTAAATGTGTAGCCCCCTCCCGCACAAGGCTCAGCCTTCTGGGATAAAGGGGGTCGTAATTACATGTGGTGTATTTATTATTATTATTATTATTAAATAGAACGCCTCTTAACTTCGTTATTTTTTGAGATAAAACAAATTTTTTACACAAAATTTTTAGGACATTCTATGAATTTTTTTACAACCATATACAATAGTATATAGGCGCACAAAGCAACTTTATGTTTTTTTTAATGGAACACCTGTATATTTTTGCATAGTGTGAAAGTATTCATTTTCCTGATTTCAAAAATTTACCTATAATATGTTGACGGTTACTATTATACAGGGTGAATCTTAGAGTGGCGGCCATATTTATATGAGGCGACACCGTTCAACTATGGGAACACAAAACTACACATTTTTTTTTTTTAACGCACCATGAAAAATGAATATTGTTTAAACCCTTTTTATTTGAATTTGGGTACCCCGCCAGTGGAATGCGCTAGCGAGAGTAACGTCTAATAACTGAGAGGCACACGCCTGTCTTGAAGAGTGCGTTGTTGCCAAACTTCACGACTGAAATAAAATACGGGGAATTTAATAGTAAAGCAAATTTCCACACCACCCACGAGGTTCTGCTTTTTGGCGTGTTACTTTTTTGAGTGGGTGTTCGCCAGGAGCCATATTTTCCCACAGAAACAAAAAAAAAATACAAAACATCAAGTATCCACAACAAGAAACTAAATAAAATGTACTATCTAAACAATAACAAAGAAAAAACTATTGCAGCCGTCCCGCGTTCCCCCGACAAGAAGTAGGCTCTAAGCATATCAACTTTATCTTGATTGGAGTACATCGTTTTTTTTCTAATACACTACCTACCTTACCTTAAATGCCTCTAAAACACCACTAAAATAAAACTACACACACGTAGAAGGTACACCTCACTCAATTATTAAACACAAACACAAAACTTTAAATTTCACTAAAAACTTAAACTATTTAATTTTATAATCACCACACTAGCTGCTGTCACTAACACTGAAAACTAAAACTAAAACAGAAAAACATCGACCACGAACAGGCCACGCTCGCCGTGCGCGGCTTTTGCATTCCAGGAGAACCTTTTTATCGCTCTTTTTTGTTAATGCACCTGCTAACTAGGTCAGTGTTATAGTTTGTAAAGAGTTCAGCGACTCTAACAGCTGATGGGTGGTGGTTAAAGTCCTATAAACGAATTCTGTTTTTAAAATCTTTTTCATTTTGTGTCATAATAATTATGCAGACTATGCAGCCGGCTTTTTCATTTTGTTTTGTATTACAATTTTCATTATGGAAGTTAAAACTGCGTATTTCAATAAACCTGTTTATCCAATTGAATTAATTAATTTTTATTTTCACTAGGTCCCCTTATCTCTCTCTCGTGATTGGGTATCTGTGGATTATTAATGAAAAGTGAAAATGTAAAATGTAATCGATTGGTTTTATATCATCTACACTTGGCAACACTGTCGACCGGTCACACGTAATGCATCAAGTGCTTGCCCAGCGGCACCGGAATTACAGGAATTATACATGAATCGCGAATTTTTTAAAAAAATTCATAACTCGGCCATTTTACAACCTACAAAAAAAAAAAATTCAGATTCATGTTCATGACGACTAGTACTATTAACCCCAAAAATATGGCCGCCACTCTAAGATTCACCCTGTATCTATGCATAATTATTTAGATCAATATTTCAGTTTTGCAATAAATAAGAACAGTACGAAATTTGTATTAATAACATGATTCTATACCGAGTTCTATACATACTAAAGATTAAAAAATTATTGTAATACATTTTCAACATGTCACCCATTTTCATCAATACATTTTCTATAACCTTTTATTTTTAAAAATCATAACATACTGTTTTTCATTCAATTTTTATGTAAATAGCTGTATATCGATGGCCACATTAAATGTCAACATATACATTTTTGAAATAAGGAAAACGAGGACTTTCATAATAATCAAAAATTTACAGGGTGTTCTATTTAAAAAAACATAAATTTGATTTGCCCGGCTTTTATGAGCAGGTATACTGTTGAATATGGTAGCAAGAAGATTCATAGAATGCCCTAAAACTTTCGTTTAATTTTTTTTTCCCATCTCAACAAATAACGAAGTTAAGAGGGGATTCTATTTATAACCAATAACTCTGTATTTTACGGGTATAGATATGTTCACTTCAGACATGTAATTAAAATATGAAAAATGAAAATTTATTTTGATGAATCACAAAAAAAATACAACTACAGTAGATAAGGTACATTTTCTAACAAGTATAGAAATAATTTTTGCTTTGGATAATTTATGACTGTCTTGGGTATTTTCCCGGAACATTGCCGCTGGGGAATATTACCATGGCGCATTGCAAATTACATGCAGTATGTTCAAATTCAAAACTCATCCCAGCAGTATGTATGCAGGTATTTGCGATCTAAATTTATCTGTTCCATCTGGATACATATAACTGCTTAATCTGCGCAGTTGCTTCACAGTGTCACTGGAACAACACTTTTGATTTTGTGCACTCCAATTACGTATCAAGAGGGAGTGGGAAAGAGGAAAAATAACGTTTTTGTAAAAATATAGTATTATAATGCAAATTTAGTAAAAACATAGGCTCAAGTTATACTTATTTTTGTATTGTTTAGTTTGTATTGTTAAATTTTCTGCACGAATCTTTTTCTTGTTTGTTTTATTGGAATAATTAATGAGGTAAGTAGACGTCATAGACATAACTTTTTTTACAAGAAAATGTGACCTGTTTGGATTTTTTACTGCCCATTCAATAGGTTCACGTCGAGTTCACGTCTTCGTATTCATGTTTTAAATTATAAGGTAATTATTATCTCCCATAGTCGAATGAGGTAACACAAAATATTCGCATCTGCTAGCTTGAGATGATTGGAACATCTTGCTCAATATAATATACTACAGTGAAATTAGACGAAAAATAAGGAAATAAATCCAATAAGCTTGCTCTTTTGGGATTCGACGCAGAAAGTGGTGGGTTTCAATAGTCTATGGTTTCCACCAATTTTATTAGAGTCTGGCATTGAGTAAAAATAATAAAGAGGCGCAACTGTCAAGGTTTCGAGATTTTAGTGTTATATTTTTTCACCAATAGCTTCATGATTGTCTTCAATTTTAAGGGCTATACAGCCACATTACAAATACCTTCTCGTAGCACTAAAAATTGATGACAATCATGAAGTTATTGGCAAAGAAATACAATACTAAAATCTCGAAACCTTGACAGTTGCAACTCTTTATTATTTTTTACTCAATGAGTCTGGCACTCCTAAAAGCCACCCCTAACGTGCACGTTCGCGGTGTGTCACATTTTACTGCAAAACGGTCACGATTTCGAAATTTTAGCCTCTGTACAAAATTGATCCTTCTAAAATTCTGCACAAAAAAAGTCTTTACCACTTTATCTTGTATACAGTGGTCTCAAGCTACAAACGCCCCAATATAGGGGTTATGTTTTTTTTTAAATATTTTTCTTGTTTTCAGTAAAAAAATCATTTTATATTATTTATGAATGTGAGAGGGACTAGGACCGTACGTAGTATACACTCGAACACGACAATGAACATGATTAATACATTGTGCGAAGCACCTGACGTCATCTACAGGCGAGTTGAGAAACTGGTTTCTCGAGTGGTTACGACAGCACTCTCCCTTCGCAGGAATTAATTTCTCGTCTCTGTATCGTATCGAATTGCAGCCATCTGAGATTCTCCGAAACTGCTAGGAGTCGATTTCGATTTTATGTCTCCATCTCTCCATGCAATGAGCGGCTGCGGCACTACATCGTTATTTCTTGGAACAGAAAAGCTCACCTTAGTCAAGTTCGACAAGAAGACGACAAACTCGATGAAATAGTCGCAACCTTCAACAGCACACGGAAATTGTTTGTGCAGGTGAAAAACTCATACTACACTGTACGGGTTATCCAACGAAAAGGCCCACCCTTATATTTTCTTTATTTTTCGAGTTAGGAAAAATGTTTCAAATAAAAGTTGTAGTGAATCAAATGAACCCATTTAGAACCCCTGCAAAGAATATACAGGGTGTTCTATAAAAACGGGACAAACCTAACTTACATTTTTTAAATGGAACAGCGAAATTTAAATTATTTTTTGATTTTCTAATATTTTTCGAAATTTCAATATGTATCCCGTTCAGGTTGAAATATTGAAATATGAAACATTTTAAAAATATCTAGATACCTGTACCTAAATAAATGTTGAGAAAACTGTATTGATATTGTATGTTGCAATTAGTAATTAGTAGTGGTGTTACTACGTCATATTATAGCTAATAATTCGAAGTATTATTTGTTAGAAAAAGCATTTTTTTTTAAGGACTCTATGTTAACGTCCTGGCGAAGTTTAGCTTAGTATTCTACCACTTGACCGGGACACACCACATACATCCATTCTCTCTGACATTGAAATCTGTCGGAGCAGGGACTCGAACCCAGGAGAGATAGGCAGCAGCTAGTCGCCTTGTGCCATTCAGGCGCGATCTAGCCCGATGCACTAACCTCGGGAATGTAATGAGATACGGTGCCCATCCAGTGCCGACTTCAACCAGCATTGCTGCGATCGTTGATTGAATATCTCACTACTAATATATTTTATCGAATACCTAACCTACTCGCCAGAGTCCACATTATCCACAAGTTCACACTTTATACAGTACAAACTGTTATAACAGACTATGTGAAAATGTTTCGCTGACCGAACAGACAAAGTATCTGCCTGGCACAGACACACATGCTTGACGATCATTTTGCTTGTACAGTTTTAAGTTGTAATGCAAGACGGAACGCAATGAGGCCCCGTCCGTTTAATACTATCGTTTTATCGACAGTCTTGAAAAGTAAACATGGCCGACGTGCAGAAATTAGCGGTAGCTGCGGCAGCTGTCCTAATAATAAGAAAGAAGAAAAATCAAATAGTTAGAAAAAAATGGTCCAAACAATGGTTATTGAATCGGGCAGAGTTTAGTCACGTCAATTTTCTTTTTTTTTGCATTTGCATTTTTTTTTCTGCTTGTCTGGATACTCCCTGCTTTTAATGTTCCACAAACATTTATTCTGTCTATATAAATCATAAAGTCGGTGAGAAACTCGTGTGACAATAATCCAATATCGGTCATTTTGTACTACAGAAGACTTAATGCAAGACTGAAGTAGACACATACACTCATGCAAGTCGGAACACGCACATAAAAATCAAGCCGATGCTGATTGCGTTCATGCCAAGCAATTGACGGTACACGATGCGTAAGTTAGGCCTGAGTTTAGATACGAAATAAATGAGTAACCGACTTGCAGCGCACGCAAATTTACCCCAGCGCTCGAGCCCCCACCCCACTTTGTTCACTCAATCTGTTGCACCCTTGAATATGTCCATGTCTAGTTACTCATAAGCTCATATGTGTACGTACTTAGCTGCTGATTACTGTATACTTAATGTATTATAAATATAGAAAAAACAAAATGTGTACCTGGTTGATTACGCGTGGTTTACTATCATTTATGAAGGCCCACATTTGAAATCAGAAAACTTTGTTCTTTCCAAAAACGCACTATAAAAAGGAAGTATGAAGAATAGTATATTACGTAATGAGAGTTGTAAATAGCATATTACGCACGAATGGAAAAATTGCGCGCGATGCCGCGTAGCGGCGAGTGTGGCAATTCCATGAGTGCGTAATTGCTTTACAACTCGAATTATGTACTATACTTTACCTACGATCGTATTTATTGAAATTAAAACACAATTTTGTATTATTTGTTGCTTATGTCAGTTTTGACAGAGCTAGAAAATTAAGTTTTGCACCTGCCATTTTTAATAATTTTAGCCTGGTGTCAGGAATATGAACTACAAGTGTTGTGTAAAGTAGGTCACGTGGTCACATTGCAGCACATCTCAGCGGCTGAGCGTGCGATTTGTTTACGGTGTGTAAGGTTCAATTTACGTAGGTGGCGGAGAGTGCGTTTTCAGCTATTTACGTTAGTGATCGTAGGTAAAATCCTGTAACTTATATGCTGGATTAAAGTTATAATCGTTTAATGTAATCATTATCAGTTGTATTTTAACTGCACTATACCTATAACTAATACGACAAAGTTTTTTCCTACGACACTGCAAATTTTACTATATAATTTACCTACCTCTGATAAAGCTTTTTTATCACTTTTGTCTCTGCTTCCATTTTGCAGTAATTTTATCACATTCTTCGCTCCTTCTACTACTGCCGCCTCCACTCTTAATCGATGTTTTAAATCTTCAATTCTATCTTCTAAAAGTGGTTCTAACTCCCTGTGCGACAACTCTCCATTACCAATGAGATCGTATGTTGAGCCACGTGATTTAGAATCAATGTCATGTTTTAACTAAAAAAAAGAGCCAATTTAAAAAAGTATATAAGATGAGTTTTAATTTAGCAAATACAAATATTTGAATTACGTAAGTATGAAATATTAAAATAAAGCTATCATAATATTTTAATAGTTTCGAAATAAGCGACAATATTAATCTTTTAAGATTTTATCTAAGTAATGTCAAAGTTACCTCACTCCAGCGCGGTACTTTGTTATTTAGACATCAAAGGCTTACCGCGAACACGTGTTGTTATCATAAAGCGATACGGATACCGGGTGTATTAGCAACGTTTAAAAGCGCAGTCAGCGCACCACGATATATACCTAGGTCACAGAAATCATTCGTAGAGTGAACGAGTGCCACTGTGTACGACCCCTGGGGTCCATATATCGCGGAAGTGGGAGTCAATAGGTAGGGACAGGCGAGCCGAGTAGTAGGGCAGGCGGATTCGCGCATTTCGTAGAGTGAGGTAACTTATAGTATTAAGTAAACTTTGGTAATGTATTGTTTTCAACTCAAAATACAGTAAACAGTTATAGCTGTTTGTCTCTTGTTACGAGTGGGTTAAGTTGCTCCCCTTCTTTTTCAAACTCGCATCTGTGAAAAGATTTACACACCAACATAATCAATTAGAGTCCGGCCGCTTTAGAATAAAAAGCCACGAACTTCATCAAACAATATCTGCGGCAATTCTGCGCGGTTGTCCGTCGAAGCCCTGCCCCCTAGCAACCACAATAATTCCTCGACAACGGCACATACCATAAGCTAAGCGTATCATCAGAATATTTTTAAAATCTTATTAGCAGTGTTGAATCTGATATATGTGTACGCCCCTGGCTTGTTCTTATAGCGGACGGACTCTAACGCTTTATTCGCACCAAATATTAAAAAATCGAGGAGAGAGATATAAAGATTAGCAAATTAGCACATACTGCAAGAAATAAATGACATTGACACGGTAAAATTTTTGCTCACCAAAATTGCAACTTTTTAGGATATCGGACGTCAGAAAACGGATGCATGGGACTCCATCTTAATTACTACTTTTAGGAAAGTCCGACTATTTTGGATATTGTACAACATCGAACGTATGGGATTATTAGAGAGATGAACCTTATGATTTTAATTGAATGAATGCAGTCATCTTATCAAGTTACTAATCGCTGAATTTATGGAATAAGAGGTCATCCGACGGAAGGGATTGTATCAATCCTTACGTGTACAGCTTACATAAGATCAATTTAGTGACGTTTACATTTAAAATGGCCGATTTCCGGTTTTGACGGAAATAACATCAAATTCGATTTTTTAAATGGAACACCCTGAATATATTATTATTTTTTGAATCTACGGCACAAATTCTATCTGATTACTTTGCAAAATTTGCATATTTTTCAAAAACAATTTTAACATTTTTATTTTAATTTTTTAATCCAGATAAGGCTGTGACTTGGGAAAATGTATTTAGGTATCTCCATTCTGTCATTTACACAAATAATAATTCTATGTGGCCTGTGGGCCAATAAATTTTAAAGTGTTTTTTGATAAAAAAGTCAATATTTTTAAATGAAACGTGTATGGACCATCCGCAACATTAAATAGAACATTTTATTTCGAAAACGAGCATATATGATATGTCCAGTTTTATTTCCATTAAACACTAAAAAATTATATAATTAAAAAAATTTTAAAATTATTTTTGAAAAAAAATTAAAATTTTGCAACGTGATCAGATAGAATTTGGTGTGTAAATTCCAAAAATAATATACAGGGTTTTCCAAAATTATTCGGCCAAACTCTTAGAGCGTGGAGAGGGGCTAAAAACAAATCGAAAATTATCTATAAACATTTGGTCAATAGTGCATATTAAAGAAGTTATAACCTTCCAAACATAAAGAGAATCAATTTTTTTTATGCTGTATCCGAGGCTGTAACTCAGAATCCAACAAAGTAGACACATCAAAATTTAGATGTTACTTTTTATTTAGGATCTCAACGGTGTCCAACATTCAATTTTGAAAGAACTGCTCAGGGGCGGCGCGTAAATATTTTTGAATCTGTTGGCACTATTAAAAGTTTAACTTTAATATTTGATTTTTCAATCATTATTACACAAAATGATAAAAATTTGATTGAATGAAACCTACTATAATTATTATTATAATATTATTCTGGTACACTACTTGAGGTTTGAAGTGCAATTAAAATTTAAAAGTCGATTTTCTCGTAAACATTTTTCTGTAATAATGATTGAAAAATCAAATTTTAAAGTAAAACTTTTAATAATGCGAACGGATTCAAAAATATTTATTAATATACCTAACCTAAACTCCATACGCGCCGCTCCTGAACAGTTTTTTTCAAAAATGAATTTAGGATATGGTCGAGAACCTAAATACAAGGTTACGTCTAAATTTTAATGTACCTACCTTTTTCGGATACTGAGTTATAGCATAAAAAAAATTGATTCTCTTCATCTTTGGAAGGTCATAACTCCTTTAATATGCAGTATTGACTTAATATGTATAGAACATTTTCGTTTTGTTTTGGGCCTCTCTACATGCTGTAAGAGTTTGGCCGCATAATTTTGGAACACCCTGTATAAGTATACAGAGTGTTCTATTTAAAAAATCAAATTTGATGTCATTTCCGTTGAAACTGGAAGTCAGCCATTTTGACTGTATGCGTCACTAAATTGGAAAATAAGTTTTATATACATGTTCCAAATTTCAAAACAATTGGTTCATAAACAAAGGAGCTATAATATAAACCTGGGCCGGTTTTCGTGGCCACCCGGTATAGTGCCCTCTTACGGCTAAAAATGTAATAGAAGTATTGTACTATGGTTACTTTGGGATAATATCTCTAAATTTCTTTTAAACCGTTCAAGTAGGTACTTAGCGAAATATCTTCAAAAAACTATAACATGGACCTTAAAAATCGAAATTGACCAAAACAAAAAATACATGTGTTTTAATTTTAAGAGCTCTATAGGTGATTTTTATATCAAATTCTGCATCACCTTGTAAAATTCATTTATACAGATTTTCTCGTTCAACCGTGTTGATTTAATGATCATTCTGCACAATAATTAATTACATTATAATTATTGTTTTTATTTCTCTAATAAAAGCTTTCCTATTGATAATAAGCAATAATATATTCTAAATCAGATAGGTACTTACCTTAGTAATTTTCATTTTTAAATATTCAATTTTTTTTTTTGAATCCTGAAGCATTTGATGAGCTTCTATTAACAATTTCTTATCTCTACCAGTAATACTTTGAATCATATTCTCTGCACCTTGTTTCACTTTTAACTCGATATTCAGCTGTTTTTCTAAATTTTCTATTTTATTGTACTGACTCAAGTTACACCGATCAATATTATGTGCTTCCAATGAAAAGGGCCGTATTGAATCTGTAAAAAAGGTCAAAAATATAAAATGATAATATTATACAACTATATTACTATTATTCTACGTTTTAAAGGGAAACTATAATTAAATTTTTTTCAGTTAACTGATTTTTCCTCTCGTCTTTAAATCATACGGCCATTTCCTAGATTCTACATTATTAACAATAAAATTGTAGACTCTGATACATTGGTCAAGATGGACATCAATTAGGTTTATTGGTTGACAACAAGTGATTACAATAAATTGAACATTTTACTTTTCAACCATTAAGTAAATATTATTGATGATTATTGATATTGATGACAATAGGCATGTCCACAAAAAAATTAATATACATTAATATTAGTTAAAATCGTACATCGGAGCCCCTGGTACCTACATCTGAAATTTTTTTTGAAAAAAATTCATCCTAACCATAACAGCGACTGAAGAAATCTTTTACTCCGTTTGAATTAAATAAACGCCTGCTGATTGTTTTGACGTCACAAGCTCGCTAGCCTGGCTGACGCGCGTGTTTAATTTTCGCACGCGGCGCGCGCTGAGCTGTCAGAAATGTCAGAATGCAGCATAGATAAAACCCTCTAGATAGGAAACTTGATTGTTTAGTCCCCACTTATAAATATAGTTTCTGGATCAACCAAATGCGACGCCATTATCGCCAAACAATCAGCTCGATGGATAAAGTAGGCAGGCTGATACCAGCTATGTGTAAAGTAGGGGCATCTATCATTTGTCATTTGTGTCGCGTGCCATTTTGAATTTTGATTTTATGTCTGATGTGAGTATTTGTGATTTCTGAAGCTGCGTTATTGTTCTTTATACTTTATTAATTCTTAAGTGATACTAATCTAGTGATTTTAACATGCTTTGTGACGACGAAACGTGTATGAAACTAAAAAGTGTTATGTTCCTGATTGTGAGGATAGGACGAGTAAAAGGCACCGCTTTCCTCTAAAAGACAAAAACAGTTTTAACGCTGCGGCGAATGTAATAAAACATCCAAAGTTTACTACCTTAAATTCGCGCAAGACATATAAAAATTATTATGTATGAAGAATGAAATAGAAATGAGTTTAAAACGGCATCGATGTCCTAGTTATTGATATTTTAATTTTATATTTCATATTTTGATTAAACAGTACAGAGCATTCACAAAAATAATAAACACATTTCAAAATACTTCACTTCGTTTTATGGTTTAATATTGGTATGTTCAAAAGAGTTTTCCAAAAAGAATGTTGAAATTGACACAATGTTTCTCTTATTCATTAAAGATAGAAGTATTTATTATAGACCTTAGTAGATGGAATATTCTCAAATGTTATTGTGTATTTACTTTGAACTGTTTAATAAAAAAATGAAATATAAAATATCTGCAGTAAACCATAGAGGGACGCACTATCGCATATAGCCATCAATTTGCATGTCGGGATTTGTTGCTTAAATATCCCACCGATACAAACCAGTGTTACAGATGGATAGATATAAACATACATTTTATTTTCAGCTGCCTCGCAATAAATTGTGGATGAAATTAATTTATTTTCATATCTACCTATCTGTAATTAAGCAAAAAAATCCTTGTATAAAAGTGGTGCAGCGAAAGTTCAGCTGAACTTGGTTCAAAATTTAAGGATACCATTCTTGCAACAATCGGCATCCTTGAATTTTGAACCAAGTTCAGTTGAACTTTCGCTTAATCACTTTTACACAACTGGTCCTAAATGAGCATGCCATTTTAAATTTCCCGCATTTTGTCCATAGTTTGCAGATCAACCACTTCAGGCGCCACATTTTCATGACTGCTTAATACAGTAAGTTTCCTATCTAGAGGGTTTTATCTATGGAATGCAGTCTACATTTGCAGTAGGTAGCTCTATTAATTTACGACGTTGTGGTGTTGGTTTATTGCATCGTCTTATTAGTAAATATGGAAGAAGGTTTCCAGAAAGGAGATTCACATAATTTGCCAAATGTAAGCGTAATTAATTATGGTATCCAATTTTCTGATAACAAACAGTGATTTTACCCAGCCCCAAAGGAAATCACGAAAAAAGCTGTGTTTTAATGTAGGTCATTTAAATTCGGGTTTAAACTGAGGAGAACTAATCGTATAGCATTTATTATTATAGTAAATTAACTTAAAATGATCCTCGCAGCAGTACAAAGTAGATGTCGATGAAATGTTTTTAATATCACGTCTTACTGCCTCAAACCATTTTTTCTTGTTTATTGTTGGCTTTGGGACGCTTACAAATATTTTCGTTGGCGTCTTAGTAGTTGTATTATTGCAGCGAGGAACAAAACATAATTTTCGTGCCACCATATTTCTTTTATAATACACAAAGAACGTCACTGCATGACGAACCCGTACAAGCCAGCCGGCGCGCGGCAACGTCAGAGAAGAACGATCACAGAGAAGCGACATAAAGGCTTTCAGCGTGAACAGTTTTCGTACGCGCATGCGCCAACTATGGTGTGTTGTTGTCACTTGTCACTTGGGTATATTTCAATATGTTTTTAGGTTATACCTAAGTATATTGAAAATATTTGTTCAAGCAGTAAAATAACGACTATTAAATCTATTTCATTTAACGATTAAAGACAAAGTAAACGAAATACCTAATCAACTTGCCAATTTTGATGTACTTATTTAGGTTATAAAAACGCTATGAAGTAAATTGAAATAGGTAGGTATATGCGAACACATTACATCAGGAAAAAGTATTAAAATATTTTATTCTGTTAAATATACTAATAGGGATTTCAAAATAAATTAAGTAGATAGAAAATTGAAAATTTTAACCCATATATAAATAAAAATATTTGTTGTGAAACATCTTGTTTTATTTTCTACTATTCATCATACTATTAACACATATTATTAATAATAAATATAAGTGTGTGAATGTGGTACAAAATCCTTCTAAAATGTATTTTAAGAAATGCATTAAACATCTATAATATTAGTTTATTTGTGAATCAAACTAATTTATATTTTATTATAAATAATGCCAAAGTTTTGCAATAGAGATTATAAATATTTTAATTGGTCTACATTTTATAACATTTACCCATGCGCTCTAATTGCGATGAACAATATTATATAATACACTGTCATGCAGTTCGCTCAGTGTACATCTCGGTGTACATGTACCAAAAGGATAACTTCTCTCAGTGTAAATGTGTGTGTTTACTTCAAATCGGCTGGGCCATAGCAAGGCTGGTAAACTCTAAAGGTTACCCAATCTGAACCTGATCTATCTCAATATATCATACGTCACTAGGCGACCGTCGGTATATCCATCTCTGTTCTACAACAGCAGAGCAGTGTTTAGTGTCTCTTTTTAGTATGTAAAATAAATGACAGACCGCGGTCGCCAGCCCTACCGCAACCCGCATTTTCCTCGCCCTAATGCTGCTCATTGAGGCAACCTGTACAAAGTCTATAAGCCTTGGGGCCATAGAACTTCAAACGTTCCGCCGGCACTGTCGCTTCTCTGTGATCGTTCTTCTCTGGCAACGTGCCTGCGAGGATGTGACGTCATGTTACTAGCCTCTATCTTGGGAACGTTTCTTAGCCTCTCTGCTTTTAGGTCATTTCTATTGCGAATAACTGGCAAAATGAAAATATGCGGTAAATGTTGAGATAACGGAATCTTCGATTTTCGGAATTTTTTTGCTTTTATCATACGTAGTTTTGTCTCCTGAACAATAAATTCTAAAAAAAAAATCGCCGCTCGTCAACAGTTTTCGAAATATTTGGCCCAAAAGTCTCTGAAAGTCGTATTTCTCCACTGCCATAATCACTTATTTTCACCAAATTTTTCATTTTATGCTTATGAACACCTCTAATACAGACTTATTTAAACACTTTTAAATAGTTTCAACACATTTATTCCAATCAATAACTATTTTTTGAACCTTCTTATAAAAGCCATGAAAACATAACCTAAAATTTCAAACATTACGATAGTGGCGCGGGATCTATTATATGCATAAACTAATGTTCCTTCTTTAACATAAAAATATATTGCATGCGCCCGCCCGCCCCGGGCGGGCGGGTGCAATATATTTTTATCGTTTTATCTCAAAGAAGGAACATATTAGTTTTATGCGTATTCTAGATTTCAAACATTACAAGTTCCGCGAATAAAACGAATATGTTCCTTCTTTGATATAAAAATATCCGGGGGCGGGCGGGTGCAGTATATTTTTATATCAAAGAAGGAACATATTCGTTTTATTTTATACCGTACCCTAGATCTTACGGCACTATCATAACCTCGAATGATCTTAATGTTGTTTGAAATTTTAGGGTTATGTTTTCATGGATTTTATAAGGTTCAAAAAATAGTTATTGATTGGAATAAATGTGTTGAAACTATTTAAAAGTATTTAAATAAGTCTGTATTAGAGGTGTTCATAATCATAAAATGAAAAATTTGGTGAAAATAAGTGATTATGGCAGTGGAGAAATACGGCTTTCAGAGACTTTGGGGCCAAATATCTCGAGAACTGTTGAAGAGCGGAGATTTTTTTTAGAATTTATTGTTCAGGAGACAAAACTACGTATGTTAAAAGCAAAAAAATTCCGAAAATCGGAGATTCCGTTATCTCAACATTTACCTTGCGCAATTTATTTTATTGTTACATTAGTTCATAATACCAATAAATCTATCATTTCCAATTGAAATTAAAATTTTGTGGACATGCCTATTCTGAAGATATTGGCAAAAAAATACAATACCAAAATTTCGAAATCTTAACAGTTGTGCCTCTTTATATTATTTCTTTACTGAATGGTTTTAACGAAATACCTCCTAATTTGTTAATAAACACAACAATGAAACTAAGGAATAAAATCAAAACCGTTAATTTAACAGGGTTTACAAGTTTAAACACAATAAAATTATACCATTCATGAGTTTCAATATATGTTTGCAGGCATTAGTTTATGGAATTATATATACAGGGTGTCCCACTTATCGTGCTCACCATGGTTATCTTGGAAACGGTAAGAGATACAATGGTAGGTTAAATGACACCAAATGTAGAGCTTATCAAGGCTTACTATTATGTGCAAAGATATTTTAGTAAAATTAACTCGTTATTTCATAGGCAAAAAACTGATTTGCGTCATTTTCCATTTCCAACTTTTTTATTTATGAAAATATCTTAATACGGCTTTTTCACACTTGGAGCACTTTTGGATGCAAATTTTGAAAAAACTACAATATTTTTGCGAACTCTTTTCGATTTTGAGATATACAATTCCGTAAAATCGTTTCAAAGCAAGTGACAAAAATTCGTTCAGACACGTCGATTTTTAAATTCATTTCTCAATTTGATCATTAAAAAAAAATGTTTACAAACTTTTTTAAAAGTTATGACGTATCGGCAATTTTTTTAAATGGCAACCCCCATTTTTAAAAATGTCATTTGAAACAGCACATTTTTCTGCATACAGTACGTTAAATTCTATAGCATATTACATGACGAAATTATCGAGAAAAAAACCATTATAAAAATAACTTAAACATTTAAAAAACAAATACAACTTTTTTTTTAATTATTGACTTATAAAATCACCCCTATAACTTTTTTGTTTTTTCAGATATCATTTTGAAATTTTGGTAGTTGCAATAACAAGTAAATTTGAATTAATGCATGTTAATAAAATAATTCTAGCACTTCCGGTTTCACCGGAAATTACCGTAACATCTGTTTTTTAAATGGAACACCCAGTATATTTTTACATTTTTGGATTCAGGGATTCATTCTGCATACGATGGTATCAACTTCGAGGAAGAAACATAACCTCAAATATTTTTTAGGATAATTTAAGTTGGCATCTAGGGAGCCATGACTGCTGAAAAACTTTTCTTTCTGAGTCATTGAGCTAACTTTGCTTTTATAGCCATTTAAACATCTCGGAAATGGTTTTTTCGATATAAGTATTTATTTTAAATGGCATCATTTATACCTCCTTATGCTATTTTAATAGAGATTTTCTTTACCTACATTTCGATACCAAACACTTCACCAATTAGTTCATAAATAACTTACAAAAGATACTTTATGACCTTAGTTCAAATTTATTTTGGTAAGCTCTGACGAAGTTAAACATATGATATGAAATTAATCGGAAATGCCTTGAAAAAAAAAACAAATTTATTAAATTAAAATAAATTTGAACCAAGGTAATAGCTATTTATGTAACCAGTTATGAAAGACTTTATTTTGTGTAACGAGTGGATGTTTGAGGGACGAGCAAAGCGAGTTCCCGCAAAATGACACGAGTTACACAAAATGGTTTTTCGTAACGTGTTACATACAAGATTTTTTCTAATTTTAAACATCTAAAACTAAAATTCTTTAAGTAAAATGTTTAAAAATCATAAAAAAATTAAATATTCTTGTAACCATAGTTACCTTTGTTTCTGTTATTACGCATTTAATGTTAATGTCAAAAGTGACAAATGACAAACGGTATTAATTTAGTACATAATGCAGCACATAATATCATGGCAAATTCAACAAATAAAACTTTTGCAAATTATAGTTAATATTTTATAATTAAAAAATAATTCCTATAAACTTGTATCACATTTCGAATATATTGTTTCTATTTCTTCTTGGGGGTTCTTTATTTTTCTTAACTGGTGACGTAACGAACTTTTCCTAACCAGTTAGGAATAGTATATTACATACTGAGCTGGGAGGTACTTCATTACTGTACTGTAATGAAGACGACCAACGAGGTGTGTATACTATATTATTCACAATCATTGTATAATAACATAATCTCAGCATACCATTTTTTTATTTAATTGAATAGATAGTTAATGAGAATTAGGAAATTACGCAAAATAAGTAGGTAGGTTGAAAAGTTGAGTTGCTAGGTAACAGGCATTAAGGTTCTTCTGTCAAATAAATTGGGTTATTTCCACAAGTATTTATTATCAATAATTTCTGTTAAATTCGCTCAAAATTCCACAACAAAATGTTTGATTCTGATCATTTGTGACTTAGAGAGTGTATTCCACCAAATTTGAAAGCTGCTGCACAAAAGACAACCAGATGATTTGCTGCCGCAAAGTGACGTTTAACTTGCCGGGAAAGTGACTTTTAACTAGCCGGTAAAGCTACTTTACCGGCTAGCTGGCTAGCTGGAAAAGAAGAGTTAACAAATGCCTTTCCTACCAACTTTTTATAAGCTGGCAATTGAAGCATTACATATATGATTGTGAATAAAAGTTTAACTTTTCCTAACTGGTGATGAAAAGTAGAACGTTTTGACACTTATGTCAGTTTTGAAAAGTGTCATTTTATATGTCAAAATTAGAAAAAGTATCTTTTGTAAGTTATTTATGAACTAATGGTGAAGTGTTTGTTATCGAAATGTAGACAAAGAAAATCTCTATTAAAATAGCATAATGAGGTATAATGGTTCCATAAAAAAAAAATATCCTTAAATCGAAAAAACCATTTCCGAGATGCTTAAATGGCTATCAAAGCAAAGTTAGCTCACTTAATATCACGATTTTATTTTTCCAATACTCAACGGCTCAGAAAGAAAAGTTTTTCAGCAGTCATGGCTCCCTAGATGCCAATTTAAATTATCCTAAAAAAATGTTTGAGGTTATGTTTCTTCCTCGAAGTTGATACCATCGTATGCAGACTAAATCCCTGAATTCAAAAATTTAAAAATATACAGGGTGTTCCATTTAAAAAACAGATGTTACGGTCATTTCCGGTGAAACCGGAAGTGCTAGAATTATTTTATTAACATGCATTAATTCAAATTTACTTGTTATTGCAACTACCATAATTTCAAAATGACATCTGAAAAAACAAAAAAGTTATAGGGGTGAGCCTAATTTCATTGCCACCGGCTTATTTACCAATACTATACTGATTCAGCGCTTGCATCTTACGAAAATAAGCGAAGTGCGAAGATACAGATGCTATAGCATTTCAGCGGCTCGTGCTGAGTTGGTGTACTATTTGTAAGAAGTTAGAAAGCGAAAAAACGACTTGGCGTGCTATGATAACCTACAACATTTGACAAATGACATTGTTTTAACTTTAAGCTGTGCTTGTCATTTAACTGCAGTTATAAATGAAATCAATAGTATTTTTACTTTTGATAGTAATTGCAAAGTAACAGAAGTTACCTTCGAGAATGAAGAACACTTTACGGCAAATATACGCACATGTTTCGCAGTGACCGACGGTAACAGCAACTAAGCCGATAAAACCAAAGAAAGGATGAATAAGTTTTCAGAAGCCACCTGCACGAACTGGATCGTTTTTAAAACCTTTGCAAACCCGCAGAGGTTTCTGTTCAGTATCTCCGATTTTTCACTTTTTTTTATCCATACATACGTATTTTCGTCTGGAAATCACGAATCTGAAGTCAATTTTATCCGCTCTCCTATATTTTCCGAGATATGGGGGCCGATGTACCCCAAAAATGGCATCTCGCCATTGCCGTAAATGACATTTTATTCAGCGATTTTTATCATTTTCATTATCACTAGTGCTTATTTGAAAACTGCAGAACGTTTCTGTAAACTCGCTTTGGTCACTTTATTTGTTTTTAATAGACATAAATTGTTAATTAATTGATAACGCACATCGCCATTTTCCTCAGCAAGAACTAGGGATTTTTACGTTGTTATGTTGGCTATTCTTTCGCGCGGTCTCGATATTCATATTTCTTCGAATCTTTAAAGAAGGAATATGAATTATTGCTAGTTGTGCACACCTGACCTCGGAGCAACATATGTTCCTTCTCTCAAGTAACAGGTAACAGGAGTGTAAGCCCGCTTGTTACTTAAAAGAAGGAACATGTAGCTACTAGGTCAGGGGTCAGGTGTGCACAACTTTACTAGCAATTCATGTTCCTTCTTTAAAGTGATATCTTTAACATTTTGTTTGTTATATTAATCAAATGCAATCATCAACCTTGTAGGTTGAAAGCCAAAAAAAAAAGATGATGTTCCTACCTATCTTAAACCATCTCAGCGGTTTGTGCTGAATTCTGTTAGTATTTGTAAAAATACGTTCGGCTTACATCGTTTCGGTATAGGCGCTGAATCAGTATAGTATCGGTAAATAAGCCACCCGGTATATCACATGTTGGTATTTCTCAGCCGTTTTGTATTCAAGTCCAAACAATTTTAAATTAAAAAGATCATGACAAAACATATTTGTTAGATTTGATGAAATCAAATTTGCTAAGAATGTCTTACTTTAATATACAGGGTGTCCCGAAATAACGTGAAAACCTCTTAAGGGTAGATTCCTCATAAAAAAATAAGTATAGTCTTTTATATGCAGTAAGGTCGAAAACGGCCTCCTTGAGCCGCTAGACCTCCTCAAAGGGGGCACCAAAAAGTGATTTTTTTTTTCTTGAAAATATATTTTTTAAATCAGGAAAAAAGATCTTTTCATAAGTCGATTTAAAAAAATGTAAGTTGTATTTGAATTTCAAATGTTTAACGTTATTAAAATATTAAAATTTTTTAATTCTCAAGATAAAAAACGAAGTCCTACAATTTTTATATATAAGGTTTTTTTCTATCTTTAATGATTAAAGCTGTAGGTGGGTGTCAAAATATAAACGAAAACCCTGTACGGGAACGATATTACTGGATAAACAGCCGTTAGGATGTGGAGGCTTGGTATCGTAAATGCAAGATTTGCGGGGCCACCAATACAAGGGACCAGAGATGAGGAGTAGGGGTCAAATGAGACAATATAATGTTGGAGCTCCTTTTGAGAGGATTGTAATCGATATAGCAGGCCTATTCCCAGTGACAGATAAATGGCAATAAATACATCCTGGTTGCCATGGATTACTTCAGTAAATGACCGGACGCTTCGAATCAGGAAGCAGTTACTGTGGCCAGAGATTATAAAGACTCTAGATAGTTACCGTCAATGTATTTACTGGACGCGGCAAAAATGGATGCAGAACTCAAGTCATTTGGAAGCAGGCAACCGAAACTTATATTGGCGCAGATGATGTTCGTTCATAATGTGCGTAACACATTATGAATGAATATCATCGGCACCAGTTTAAGTTTCGGTGGCCTGCTTTCAAATTACTTGAGTTCTGCTGCATCCATTTTTGCCGCGTCCAGTAAATCTCTGCTGTGGCCCACGCCTTGGTCGACAACCTGATATGTCGATTTGGGGTACCCTTGGAGCTACCTTCGAATCATGGAAGGAATTTCAAGTCGGGGGTATTTCAGCAAATTTGTGAATTATTAGGAATGCACAAGATGTGAACAACTGCCCTACATCGTCAGTCAGATGGAATGGCGGAGCGACATAACAAGACCATGAAAGAACATCTTTCCAAGGTGATTCATAAGAATCAGCGAGATTGGGATCGTCACTTGCCATTTTTCCTCATGGCGTACAGGGCTGAATTGAGATCAGGTTGCCATGTGACTTGATCTTTAGAACATCGGATAGGGAGCCGCTTTCCGTGAATAATTATGCGGATGAAATTAGCGAAAGGAAAAGGAATGTCCATGAGTTGGTTCGAGACCAAATTATCATAGCTAGTGACCGAATGAAGGCTCGTTGTGACCGTAAGGCCGTTTGACTGTACAATCCGCAGCAGAAGAAAGGAAGGTCCCCGAGGCTTCACCCGTCTTCGGCCGTATTATGTTGTTACCCGGATCAATTATATTGTCGAGGATGTTGTCTATCGAATTCAAAGAAATAAAAAGTCAAAGATGAAAGGTGTAAACACGTAACAGTATTCACTCGTGGCGCGACAGAAGTAAAGCCAATTTTTGATTTTGCACGAAGAAAAAGGGTCTACAATAAAGGTAAGTTAAAAAAAGAAATTTTGAAGATTTAATAAACTTTCAATAATAAATAAACTTTGAATTAAGCTTATTCGCTATTATTTTTACAGAAATAAATATGTCAAACAAAAGGTAAACCAATAATAATAATAATTTATTCACCAAAAAGAATTACAAATTTAAGTACCTACCATTGCGTATAAATAGAAAATAATATTTAACAAATAAAAACATCCCACGGAAGTAACCAAATGTGTGGGGTTTTTACATATATAAAGCATATAATTTAACAGAGCAGTTAAGAATAAAAACAAGTTTTAATAATAAATAAAATTAATGAGAATGAGATATAAAATGCAATATTATTTTCTTTTCTAATTAGGAACCTTTTCATATAAATATTCAAAAAACAGTATACATAGGTATATACTCTAAGAATTGTTTACATCAATTAACTGATGGAGGTAGCTTCTTGGTTTATCTTAAATCCACTTTTTTATCCTGTTTTTAAATAAACCAATCGAATTTAACTCTTTTAAACATACAGGCATACAATAGGGATCACGCACATATTTTAATATCAATAAAATTAGATTCTCTATTTGTTTTAATAACACCTTTGATTATTAATTTTTTTGAAATATGTTGTTGGTGGCATAAAATCGGATTTGAATGCTATTCCGGAAAAACGGGTTTGACGTCACGACCGCCATGTTATGACGTCACTCTATTTGTTTACTTTTTTGACATTGACAACAGCGGTGTCAAAGCGACAAGAGCGTGATTGTCTACTGGCCGTTTACTGTTTATTACTCGTAAATTCGTTTTAACTTTTGATTTACTATGGAAAAACCTGATTTAAAGTGCTCTAAATACTGCTTAGTGCCACAATGTGAATCAAATCTATTAGAAGACCGGAAAAAGTATTTATTTCATTGCCAGTGGGATCAAGTGCTAAACTGAAAGAAAAAAGAAAATTGTGGTTGCGAGCTATGAGAGGAAATGAAAATGAGATATCCGAAAACGCTAGAGGATTTGTTAATTTGTTTGTGAAGACCATTTCAATGTAATTATTTACCTAATAAATAATATGATAGAAATATTTTTGTTAATAAATAAAAGGTTAGGTACCTATGTTAATGGTCTATCTACTCTGTATTGAAAGTAAAACATATTTTTTTGTTCTTTTGAGCTGGAACAAGATATGAAAAAGAGAGATATAAATTAATGGGTGGTAAGAAGATATTTTTGAGAGATCAAATCGTTCCACATATATCATTATTTAAATGCCAAATAGATAGAAAACGTTCTTTAAAAACAACTGAAATTGTCACTTTGTGCCTTTAGAAAATCACTTTCAGCCATTGTAATAATAATAAAACACTTCTAAACTATTAATATACGTTAAACCAGTTAATAAAGAACACAGAACGCTTGAAACTCTTGAAATAAACTTTTCTTGCACGTTTTCAATAGAAGTACAGATTACAGACACAGTCGACACAGACAGTAAATAGATACTATTAAATATGGACGCGCAGCCAGCGAAAAGCATTGATAATTATTGGGAGTGACGACTGCACGGTCCGACCGTCCCTGTTAAAATAATAGCTAATAGCTGTACGGTCGGGATATTTCGTCTTCCTCAACTGCTCTCCTTTATCAGGGTAAAAACACACATATCTAACCTGCCTCCGGCTTCTAACTAGCAATAGATCTCATGCCTGATGCATTTAATAGAAAAGAAAAAAAAACAAGAACATGTGGAATTTGAACCCGGAACCTTCTTGCTTACCAAGCCCGACTCGTTGCCTCTGAGGGCTGTAGGCCATCGCACCGCTGACAAAACGTGAGTAAAGCAAGAATAAATTCACTACATGTCAAATGTCAAATTGACGGTCCGTGCAGCAGTCACTTCCTTGATAATTTGTTTATGGCGAGAAGTAAACAAATAGTATGACGTCACTCGGGTCGTCTGACAGTTCGTCGGAAACCTTCAAATAATACATTTCATGTATTTATTAATTATTAATTATTACATACTAGGCATTTTTTATCGGAAAATTTTACTAATGAAAGTTGTTCAGAATTATCTAAAAACCATAAATCCAAAATCTCATCAAAATAAAAAAATATTGATATTTTGATTTAAAAAATTTTAACTCCGAAAATATAATTTTACAATATCAATTATCATTCGTATTTAGTTGCAGAGTATTTCTTTAGATTTTTTTTTATAAAAAATAAAATATTACAATATAATAAAATCCATTAAAATTATATTTTCACTTAAAATTTTTTTTGAACAAAATATTAATATTTTTTTATTTTGATTAAATTTTGGACTTAAGGTTTTTGAACAATTATGAACAACTTTCATTAATAAAATTTTTTATAAAAAATGCCTAATATGTCTTTTTGATTTTCCTCGTTTATTTTGATATCGTAGGTGGTTATGCATTAGTAAGGGGCAAATGGCTTATGGGCCATAAGTTGATCCTAATGTGCTCTATCTTTGATTTAAATCGGATAAAAAGGAAAAAAGTTACAAGGGTATTTCACTCTTAAGAGCGACACACTGTATATAATAAATGATAATTCAAACTCAAAAATCAAGATTTTATTTTTTTAGACTAATCCCGGAATCCCGGGATTAGTTGACCTTTGTCTAGAAAATCCCGGGGTTGCCATTATTGCCCCAGACTGGTCTCCCTAATCCACATACACGTTCAAACTTGTTGCTCAACGGTGGCGTGCACTGTACAAATAATTTCAAGCAAGTTTGAATTTACTTAAATTGTTGCGCAACGCAACAGCTCAAACAAAAGCATACCTACACGATTAAACTATTTGCACAACATCCGGTATTGCGTAAATTATTTGATCGTGTTTGGGGCCTATTGATATTAATTTACTCGGTATGTATGCATATGTAAGTAACTCTAAACAAACAACAAACATTATAGTTTCTTTTTGAATTCGGTAAAAAATCAACTTTATTATCTTACCTCCATTTGTTGGTGTATTAGATGTACTCTGTCCTTGAGACAAAATGATCTGGGATTCAAGTTCACTGAGTTCATTCTTAAGTTCAGTTAATTTCCAGTTAGAGTTCTTTACTATAGTAGCAACATGACTGAGGGACTTTCGATCAGTTGAAACTCCTCTTAACTTTTCAGCACCTTCTTTGATTTTTAATTCTTTTCTAATTTCTCTTTTAATTATATCTTTTAATTCTTCCAGCTTACTTGGTAATTGAGAATCATTAAGATTATCTGTTTGCAAACCATATTTATGAGACAATTCATATAGAACAGGATGCTTGATGTAATCCCCCTAAAAATAAACAAAATTATGTTCTAATTGTATTCCTTAGTTATTGTATGTTGTAGTAAACTAGTAAACAGTGTTCTCGAAAACGCCAACTGGGAACTGTATTACCCCCCCTCCCCCACAAAAAAGCTATGTACGCCCTTGATCTGAAATACATTCTTCCACTTCTATTATGGGTATAGAAGAAACAAGTCTCCGACTTTTCTGCTATTTATATCAGAATATGACACAAACCGAAATAAAAGCGAATTTGTGATGTCTAATAATGCTACCCTTCGTGACCTAAAGGTATGATATTCCAAAAAGTCCTCGAAAAAGTCTATGACGATAAGATATTGCCTAGAAATTCGGAAAATATCCATGGAGACTAGAAATGTGTGGAAAAGATCTACAGGTAACGGAAGCCAAATATAGGGGTAACTCTGGATACCAAATTGACTTTCGGTCCACACAAAAAAATTGAGATCAAGATCAAAATAATACGGGCTTTATGGGCCTGTAGGAGCATGATCGGCAAAACGTGGGGGCTGAAACCTAAGAAGCTTTACGAAACCGAGAGGGATCCAAAACGGCTGAAAGTACTGGTGAGGGTGTTTACGAAGAAAGCACAGGGGATGGAGTAAGCATTAACCTGAACCGCTTCACAACCGTATTCCAAGCAGAAGTGATAGTAATCAGAACTTATTCGCAGTGGAGGGAATATGAAAATAAACGAATCTATATCATGAGTGGCAGCCAGGCAGCATTAAAAGCCTTGGGAAATTTAGAAATACACTCTAAAGAAGTAGAAGAGTGCCTTAAAACCCTGGTGGCCTTGGCAGCGAAGAACAGAGTTACTCTGGAAGGGGTATCAAGACACCAGGGATTTGAAGGTAATGAGGCAGCTAACACTCTAGCAAGGAAAAGAGCGGAGAATATCCTAGTTGGCTCAGAACCCACGTGCGGGATATCGTATCAGACTGCAAAGGAGTCAGTAAAGGGCGAACTAAGTAAGCAACATGGCACTCGCTGAGTGGGGCTTCCGAGAATGCGGCAATCACAGATGTTTCTAGAGGCATCAATGGAACAAGAGTCAAGGAATACCTGCAATTGAGCAGGAAACAATTAAGAATGGCGATAGGACTCCTAACCGGTCACTGTCCCATGAGGAAAGAAACACCTCAATACCATGAGGGTATTAGACTCGGTATTAGACGACCCTAGTTGCAGGGTATGTGGAGAGGAGGACGAACTCCTCACCATATTCTATGCCAGTGTTCGGCCTTATGTGCAAAAAGGCACTTTGGGGAGCCATTTCCGGAACCTGCAGAAATTGTAAATGCACCCATTGGTAGTGTCTTGAATTTCGTCAGACACTGGCCTGAATTTCGTCAGACACTGGCCTGATGGAGTAGTAACACAGGGGGGCACAATAAGCCAGCTAAGCTTCAGTGCAGTGGACCTGAGACCATAACCCTGGTGAGAGACAGATAGATACTATAGATATAGTTCGATATAGCATAGCCAACTTAACAAAAAAGTACCTAATAATGATAATGTGAAATATATAATTCAGTATTACCTATATCATTTCACATAAAATAGACGATTACAAGATAAGGTTACCTAGTCGCATATTGTAAATATAACGTCTCGTAAAAAATAATCATGTTAAGTATCACGTTTTGTTCCAAACCGTGACACTTCTGCCAACTAATGCAGTGTGTCTCGAGTGTGTCTGTATGCATGTGTAAGTATGGAATAAACTAATTATCTCAGAATTTAAAAATATTCAGAAACAATTCTGTTATTTGTGCGCCCTTTCGGCTTCATTTGTCTTGTAACGTCTTACTTGTTCCAGATTTAACGTCAACAATATTCATTTAACAGGACGCATTATACCAGGTGACCAACCGAATCGGCCCAGGCTTATATAACTCTTTTATTTATTATGAACCAACTGTTCTGAAATTTGGAACATGTATATAAGACTTCTTTTCCAAATTAGTAACTTGTACATTCAAAATAGCAGACTTCCGGTTTCGACGGAAATAACATCATTTTCGATGGAAGTCGGCCATTTTGAATGTACACGTCACCAAATTGGAAAATAAGTCATATATTATGACTGTTTTACATTAACAATTTATTCATCAATAAATTCATGAAGTCGCTTCATGAAGAACTTTTACTAATTGTAAAACACCAACTTGGACGTTCAATAAATTCACCAATTTATTCATGAATTTCTTCACGAATTAGAACTTGTTCTATTTTCTCGTGAAGTTACCTTGAATAACAGGACTACCAACATCAAATTTTTAGCAGATAAGCATAAACACTTGCAAAAAAGAAAGGTTTGATTCATTTATTTTGTTGTTGACGTTTTATTTCACTGAGCTAGGAGAACTGAAATTAAAACGAGTGTGTAAAGGTCGGCGAAAAGTGTTTTGAAAACCTCAAATATTTTGGGATCCGTCAAATTTCAAATTGGTAATTGGTACAATTGCTTCAGTGACAGTATTGTAAAATAAATTAATGAATTTCTTCACAGGTGTAAAACAAAAACAGTTCTACAAGAAATTGGAGAATTAATTCATCAATTTCTTCATGAATTTATTGATAAAGAAATTGTTAATGTAAAACCCACATTATACATGTTCCAAATTTTAAGACCCGCTTCTCCTGGTACTCGGTATACGGGATGATTCAAATTGTACTCCCACCATCGCTTAATTTATTGGCTTTATAATAGAAAGGCAATGCTTTAACAACAGAGGGTAGTAGTGGCGGCTCGTCAGGGGAGGCAGTGCCTTCCCTGAAAATTACAAAAAAGATTATAAATAGACATGTTATTACAAAAATTAATCTAACAAATAATAATCGGAAAAAAAATTCAAATATTTTTTACTGAACTCTAATAATTCGGAAAAACAAAAAATACGGTTTTCGTTTTTCGGTCATAACTATTTTATCTATAACATTTCTTTAATTTTGTAAAGACTCTTTGCAACTGAATATTTAGTCTCAATAAAATAACGTTTTTCATTTTTATCGATGTCGATCGGTTAAATAGTTTTATTCATAGCAACTTCGTCTTTTTTTCGGCCGCCATATTGAGTTTTTACACCATTCGATAGCATTTTTTCTCCTGAATTCAAAAATATGACTTCATAATTTACGATTACTATAAGTTTTTTTTTTAAATCGGCATTAAAGTACCTCGAAATCGTCATTAAAATGCTAGAAATAGTCGTTAAAGTAATCTATTATTGTACGATTTTTGTAGTTGGCAGAGGTGACAGATAAACGTAATAGTATATTACGTAATGAGAGTTGTAAATAGCATATTACGCACGAATGGAAAAATTGCGCACGATGCCGCGTAGCGGCGAGTGTGGCAATTCCATGAGTGCGTAATTGCTTTACAACTCGAATTATGTACTATACTTTACCTACGATCGTATTTATTGAAATTAAAACACAATTTTGTATTATTTGTTGCTTATGTCAGTTTTGACAGAGCTAGAAAATTAAGTTTTGCACCTGCCATTTTTAATAATTTTAGCCTGGTGTCAGAAATATGAACTACAAGTGTTGTTTGTGTAAAGTAGGTCACGTGGTCACATTGCATTGCACCTCAGCGGCTGAGCGTGCGATTTGTTTACGGTGTGTAAGGTTCAATTTACGTAGGTGGCGGAGAGTGCGTGCGTTTTCAGCTATTTACGTTAGCGATCGTAGGTAAACATACATTTTTCATTGCTTGTTACAATAATAATTGTGCTGTAATAAAAGGTAAATAAATACAGTTTTTTAAATTTAGAATTGTATTAACATTATTATAATTGCTAAAAATAAGTAATGACTTTCTTAAAAAAATCTTATTCCGATTTGACCTCGGATTTGACATTTAAAAATATTTATGACATTTCTTAACGTCACTTAAAATTTTTTTTTACAATTCTTTCTTTGCTTGATATGCATTGTTTATAAATGACTTTATTTAGGTTTTATACAATTTTTATCATGCATTAAAGAAGATCCAAAATAAACTTAATAATTGTAAGTATACAGGGTGTCCCTAAACTACGTTCGGAAAATTCGGGAGGTGATTGCATGCGCGAAAATATGAAGAAATGTTCCTATGGACATGGGTCCGTAAATGGCTCCTAAGTGAGCTACGGCCCCCTGAAGTTGGCGCCTCAATGTATGCCTCCATTTTTGAGTTTTAATTCAAATTCAACAGAAGAAGCACCATCAACAACTAACTACTGTTTTGAATTATTAATAATAAAATTGACAGAAGTCTATCAGATTTTGACAGGTGCCCACTAGATTTTAATTAATTACCTATCTTCAAAATCTACCTGCACGTAAGTTAAACACCGTTTTACATAATCCCATTTTTCTCGAAAATGGTGCGTCCTACGGCTCTCCAACAAAGGGATCTTTCTTACGTAAAATTGTTCAGGAAATTCATTTCGCAAGAAAATGACAAACAAAAAAATTGGTGGGAAAAATCCAGTTTAGTACGCCTCTGGTTAATATTTTCTATTGTTGATAATGCAGATTCATAACCCTTACTAACGGTAGATAGCATTTTATGTCAGTAGCTCAAAG
This sequence comes from Rhagium mordax, assembly GCA_963680705.1. Classification (NCBI taxonomy): domain Eukaryota; kingdom Metazoa; phylum Arthropoda; class Insecta; order Coleoptera; family Cerambycidae; genus Rhagium; species Rhagium mordax. Next base: position 52,922,869 of record OY796656.1, on the reverse strand, counting down.
AGTTCCTGAGATATTTAAAAAAAACATATTTGGGGCGCCAACTTCAGGGGGCCGTAGCTCCCTTAGGAGCCATTTGCGGACCCATGTCCATAGGAACATTTCTTCATATTTTCGCGCATGCAATCACCTCCCGAATTTTCCGAACGTAGTTTAGGGACACCCTGTATTTAGAGATGAAACATCAATGCGAGTATATCAAATAGAATATGTTTTTTATTATGTTTGTATAAAGCCTAAAACGGAGAACACATACGCGCGAGGTACAGGGTTATTCATTATAAATTACCCACCCCTTATCAGCGTTATTATTGCCTATAGAAAAAAAAGTTTTAAATAAAAGTTTTGTGGTTATGACTGAATTTTGTTAAAATGCCATCAAAAGTACAGTGGCGTGCAGATTTCAGGGGATACCAAAAAATAATACATTTTTTTAAATGGGATACCCTGTATATTATTACATTTTTGGAATGATCCTTTTTTCCTGATTTCAAAAATATACCATATGTTACCCCTACCATATACCGTTTTTGAGTTATTAAACGTCGAATATCTTAGTTACTCATATGGTTTATTTGCCTGGGTCCTACGGGCCTCGACAATTAAACTCCACATTCATGATAAAAAGTTGAACATTAATGCCTCAACACATAAATAACTATTTTTGAAAAAATGCACAAATTCGTATTATCGCACTCGTCACCTGACTTTTCTTCTGTTGACATGGAAACATCAACAAACCTGTTTGTTTTTAAAAACTTTTGTTCGTTTGTTGGAAAACATACTATTTGGCCTGCAGAAGAGAAAAGCTGTCCGAATTGTGGGAGGTTTTGGCTATCGTGAGGAAACTAAATCTTTGTTTGTAAACCTTAAAATATTAACATTATCTAGTATGCACTTCAGTGTTTAGTATATGTTCATAACCATTTAAACAATTTCCATACACACGCAGTTAACCACGAATATGATACAGTAAATTTTAGAGGATGAAATACTTGCGGAAAATGCTAAAATAAATTAAAAAGCAAATATCACTAAATGAGCCCATTGTTTTCACACTGACTGAATTAAAAGCCCGTGTATCTGATACAGTCGCCGGCAAAACTTTCACCGCGATTCTGTATCCCGCATACTGTATCTCGCATTCAGTATCCTCGTGTGAAAGAGCTCTTAATATCTACTTCTGTGATTACCATTTGTTTATTTACAAAATATATTATGTATATTTTTATTCATTCTGTTTTATGTAACATGGCTTAGGCCATGAACTTGTATTTTTAAACTGTCTGTATTGGCGATTTAAGCCCTGTGATCGCCCCCTAGTGGCTAAATACCAAACTTTGACAGACGAGTAATATTGGTGTATTTATCGAATTTTATACCGGTTTTTTTAGTTTTATGTTGTTAAGGTTGTCGCTCATTTGCCCGTCACAGCACGACCCGTCCCGTCCCGTCAAAATACGGATGGGATTAAAACAATGCAAATGAATGGACAACCGCTCATTAGTCCGGCACGGCACGACTCAGAGAGAACGTCGACGGAAGGAATTGCCGGTCTCCGATTCTCCCCGGCAAACAACGGTACGTGCCGTGATGGACTGGCCAAGTGAGCGCGTCGTCGGACGGCGGTGACCAGCATAAAATCTTGTCGAAACCTGTCGGGCGCATATCTGTCAATATTTCGGCAACAGTTGTACAGAAGTAAGCTCAGAGAAAGTTTATATTAACAATGGACGAGGAAAAATTAATTTGCTTGGTCCAAAAATATAAGGAAATTTACGACTTTAGTGACAATGCATACTTTCTTTTCTTTTTATTTTCTTCTTCTGCTAATAATGCAGCCACTACTATTACTTCTTCAATCTTCATCAGAACTGCTGCTTTCAGACATGGTGAACTGCTACATGTAAACTAAACTAAAAGATATTTCACAGCACACGACGGCTTGCTGTTTCGTTTCCGCCGGAAAAGTGACCGACGAACCTATCCGTTGCCCTCAAGCGAGGGACAACATCGGGTCGTGCTGTGACGGGCAAATGAGCGACAATTAAAGAGGTAAAATTCACGAGTTATTTCTGTCATTTATTTCTGATTAAAAAAATCAACGTATTTATTCAGCAGTATTAATGAACAAATTAATTTACTCTAAAACCTCCACGACTGTTCGAGTATGTATAAAACTGTTTAAAACGATTAAAAACAAGCAAGCTGGCATTCAAGAATCTTTGCGTGTATACGGTGTTATTACGGAATTTCGAGTAATAGAAATTTACCTTAGCGGCTTGAAATTGTTACCTACGGCATGCAAACGTAACGCTCCAACAGGATGTATTATAAACGGCGGGCAATCGGTTAGCTATAGATATTTAAGTCTTACTGGATATTTGAACGGCGGACTACTGCCACAAACATAGAGCTATTTATGAATGGCTATTTTATTTACAGCAGGTTTTCTGATCACCCTTGTGCATTGAAACATCACAGATTACCCGAGCGAGAAAATCTAATCAGTTGATGCACATTTAGGAATGATTATTCTGATTACAGTCGGTTTTCCGGGAACCCTTGTACATTGAAACGTCTCAGATTAGCCGAACGAGAAAATCTGATCAGTTGATGCACAATTTATGAAATAATAAAAAGAATAAACCAACGGAGGTATTATTAATTAGTTCTAGTTTACTTTGGTAGCAAAATACGGCGATACTCACGGAAAATGAGATCTCTCAATATCTATACTTAACTGAAGGCAGTACCTACAGAATGTAGCAGGTCACGGTGTATTCTTAACAATATAATATTCAACTAAAAGAATTAATTTATTAATCTAACTCGGAGCGCTGTATATTTTGGGATTGATCTAAAACGGCTGGCGGTAGATCGGATCTGAACATGCAGAATGGCTCAGAATGAACCTGAACTGCTGCCGACTTTCTCGGAATGAGACCGGAATCAACGCTCCACTCCCTTTTGTTACTTTTATGACGTACTTGATGGCGTGGTAAGGGGCGGTCACCGACTTGAAACGAAGGATTCGGATGCACAACCCGGCGATACTTGCAGAGGTCAAGCGGTTTATGCAATTAGGAGCATCAGTTCGGAACGTCAATAACCGGAAATGAGTTACCTGCAATTTCTATACTATCTTGCAAAAAGAAATAATAATTAAAACGGGCAAGGATTAACATATTAATTTATTTTAGTAACGAATGATTTTTGTTTCCGACTCGGCCATTATTTGTAATAATTCTCGAATTTTATTTATACGGGGGATTATCGAAAATTAATCAATTAATTACTTGACTGCTTGTTTACCAGCGGGCTTTTTAACAACTCATTACTAACTTAACTAAAATAGGACTTACTAAAAACAGCGGCAGGGTGTACCCAAGTGACGGTAATACACTGACGATCAATTGAAGTGACCCAAGAAAAATTTGCATCAACTTCCAACTCATATATCTTTTGATGCAAGAATCGCAAAGCCATAAATCTTTTTAGGTATTATAGATATACGCCTCAAGAATATGTGACACATTTTGCTTGTCCTTGTCTCGTTTATTTTTGGAGATACGGTGGTGAAAGTTGAGCCATGTTTTTCTACCAAAGTTTGAGGTCGTGCATGGAGTGCCCCAAACCGTTTTCGGATATGACAATATAGTCATTTTGTACCCTCATTCATTGCGTTCATTTTCAATTTTGATTGATTGTGCTAACTTAATTGTTGTTGATTTTATGAGGATTTCTATACAACAGGACATTTTTTGACTTTAAATGCTTACTTTTTTAAATGTTTACAATTAAATCTTACACGTACGATAATACACAAATAAAAAATTTTAGCATTAAATGTCAATAACGAGTTGGTCCACCTCTTGCTCCTATAACAGCTTGATACCGTCTGGGCATACTGACAATGCAATTTTCTATAATTTGCTGATCCACAAGAGGCCATTCCTCTGAAACCGCAACAGCAAGTTCTTCCAAATTGATAGCTGGTACCATTCGTTTGCGAAGGCGTCTTCCAAGTGCGCCCCAGACATGCTCGATAGGGTTAAAATTCGGCGAGCAGGAAGGCCATACCATTCTTGTGATATGTTCTTCGAAAAAATTGTTTACTACTCGAGCACGATGTGGTCTTGCATATATAGAAATTCAGGGTCTCTTTGATTCACAAAAGGCAATACAATAGGCCGCAAAATTTGATTGAGGTACCTCCTATCCCGCGCATTCATAATTTCATTTGCGAAATATATCAATTCAGTTCTCCCCCTGTCAAAAAGTCAAAAAATGTACTGTTGTATAGAAATCCTCATAAAATCAACAACAATTAAGTTAGCACAATCAATCAAAAATGAAAATGAACGCAATGAATGAGGGTACAAAATGACTATATTGTCATATCCGAAAACGGTTTGAGACACTCCATGCACGACCTCAAACTTTGGCAGAAAAACATAGCTCAACTTTCATCACCGTATCTCCAAAAATTAACGAGACAAGGACAAGCAAAATGTGTCACATATTCTTGAGGCGTATATCTATAATACCTAAAAGGATTTATGGCTCTGCGATTCTTGTATCAAAAGATATATGAGTTGGAAGTTGATGCAAATTTTTCTTGGGTCACTTCAATTGATCGTCAGTGTATTTAAAGCAAAAATGAACATTCCTTGATTGGAAAAATCACTTCGTTACACTAAATAAAAGCAGCTCTATATATTTTTTATGTTGTTGGTTATTTCTTCTTCAACTGAGAAATATGCCGACCTTAGAAGAAACTCTTTAATTTTTTTTAAAAAATTTGGTTGGGGAAAGGTTTCTTACATTTTCAGGAATTTCATTGTAAAGCTTAAATAGGTGCCTGTTTGACCCTAAACGGGTATATTCCGTGCACACATTATTTTTAGGCCCAGTTTTACAATTTTATTGACAATCAAATTTTCAATTAAGTAATTGAAAGCTTTTAATTAACTGTTAATTAGAATTGTTTGGATTTTTCAATTGTAAATTTATATTGAATTAGTTAATTTCGGATATAATGTATTTTGTTTATGTTGGCTCACCTACATTTTCTCATTATATCGAATTTTCGATAAAAAAATGTGAACTACAAGTAAGTACATACATAACCCTAATGTTCCTAATACAAATGTCAATTGCAAAGTGACAAAAAAAAAGGAGGAAAAAAGATGGTTGCAAATATTTCGAAATATTTGTGAATTCCGAAATGTGAAAATGTGCGAATCATGGCTTGATCCAGGCCATCTAGCTACAATATTCTGGATTTTCAGGTCAAAATTCACAATGGTCTGGACATTCATAGAAAAAAAATTGAAAAAAGATGGTTGCAAATATTTCGAAATATTTGTGAATTCCGAAATGTGAAAATGTGCGAATCATGGCTTGATCCAGGCCATCTAGCTACAATATTCTGGATTTTCAGGTCAAAATTCACAATGGTCTGGACATTCATAGAAAAAAAATTGTTTTCTATTACATTACGGAAGATTTCGGCATTTTCTCCTCCTGGAGACTGTATTTTTATATGCGTGCAATCATAGTATACCATGCGTGCAATCGATCGCTCCTATGCAACTAGGGAAACGAGCTATTTCATAAAATTTTTGTTTTAGCATGGTATAAGAAAACATGGTATGCTCATTAGACAGACCTAAAAATGAAATCGCCGCGCATGACGTCAGCTGGCAGACACTGACACTGACACAGTCGCTGTGCTTTGCTTTGGTTTGAATTTGTTGATCTATAGAATATTATATTTTCCAAGTTTTCTTATAATTTCAATGCCATTTTCTTAATAAAACGTGTTTTGTAATAGTATAGTGATATAAACATGTTATAATATGTAAACGTGTAAATCGTCTAACTTTGTGATTTACGGCTAAAATGTTGAATTGTGCTGTGGCAAAATGTAAAAACTATACCCGAGTGATCAAAGGGAGTAATATAAAGTATTTTCGGTTTCCAAAGGATGCTAATTTAATAAAACAGTGGGTTATACGCTTGTGTAGTCGCGTGTCGGGGAGACCGCCGTGTCATCTCGCGGATTTGCCGTGTCAATAAGTGGCTGGTGAATGTCAAATTTGCCTAATTTAACCGTGATATGCCTGTGTAGTATCAGTGATTTTGTGTAAAATTAAGTGTTATTTCTCCAAATAAAATGATAATTGAAATTACTTGTGGGTTTTTGCCTGTAAATACAAGTATTTTCCGCAAATAGAGCTTGAGCAAAGGGAAAAAATTGCTTGAAAGTACGCGAAAGAAGTGGTTGACGGACAGAGTAGAAAATTAATTGGAACAGTTTTAAGGGAAACCCCAGGAGCTCATAGCACTCGAAGACACGAAAATACGTATACTCCGGTTGTACAGGTATTTTCTTAATTACAAATAGGATTTTTTCGCGACTTCCCGTTTGATCAACGGTAACAGTAAAATTGTAACCGTTCTGTATTCGCGAGCTAGCGGGAATAGGGGAGTATAGTGTTGACGTCACTTAATGATGTCATTAATTGTAAAACGGGAACTGATTTACTTCCCGGTACCTTGACTGAAGTTACAAGCGGTTATGACTTGAAAAGTAAAAGGTTATGTTCTTCGGTTAATGTAAGTTGCCGACGTGGTTGTTTCCATGCGATTTTACCTTGTTATATGTTCATAATAAACCTTTTTCCGGCTGTGTAGGATAATTTCCACCACGAAATTTTTTTTTATAAAAAATGCTGTGTCTCCTAAAAGTGTCTGTAATAGTTTTTCAAAAGTTTCCCGTTTCATTCGAAATAATTGGAAAAAGGTGTGATCATAGTATCTCTCCAGCCAAATATTATGGTTAATTATTTGTCGAAAATGTTGTTCCCTCAGTTTTCCAGCCCATATTTTCGTGAATTTAAGTAATTGAACACTTCCACTAAGCCCCTATCAAAAAATATATCTTCTAATAGAATATTTAAAAACATTTTTTAACATTTTGTGGTAGTACTCCAAAACAGAAATAACCTACATCCAGCTGATCTCTGAAATTACCGAAATCCAAATTCTAGAACCCAGAATCAAAACAAATAACAAACCGCTCATGTAGCCAATTCATTTTCGTGAGTTCACGTCGAGAACAGCCAATTTTAAATTTTAGAAAACGAGTGGGGATAACCGCTGATCTGACAACGGTCCTGAACGGGAACTCGCGAAAAAATCCTTAATAACAAAAAATATAAAAGAGGTTAAAATTAACGAATATAAAATGTATTGGAAATCCTAGCAACAGGTGTAATGCTGCTAAGTTTTTGCAAAAATTGCTTGTTGTAGAATATTGTAGGAGAATTTGTATATTTGTGTTAACATTTATAATATTTTTTTGCAGCTCGAATTTGACCGTACAATTCTGAACATTGCAACTGCAAAGCAGGAAAGAGCTTCTGTAAACACGCCGCAGCATTTTGCATTTTTGTGAATGTAAAAAATCCTACATGTTGAAAAACGTTATCAACCTATGATATGGAATCGACCTCCACAAATACAGCTTGATAAATACCATAAAGGATGTAGAACTGAAACATTATTTCCTTGCAAAGGAAATAGGCAGGACCAAGTATTCAGATTTGAGGATTTAAAAAACATTAACGACCAGCATTTGTCTGAAGACTCTCCACAAACTGAAATAATCAAGAGCGAGATCGAATCGCACAATCAAATAATGCACGAAAGAATGCTTGAGCAGGAAAAAAGAAATATCGCAAAGAAAAGTTTTCTTGAAAAATTGTACCATCTGCAGAGCAACTCGAGATTTCAAATTTACAATGCTTATAATTGTTTCTCAACGCAAAATATGAAGACAAAATTTGTGAAAATAAGTTGCCCACAAGAATATTTATGTAAATATGAGAAAATCAAAGTCGACAAAGAGAAATGGATGGAAATGGCTTTCAATTCTATAGGTCATTCAAATACTTATATGGGGTTGCAACAACGATGCACAAGGATTACCTGCAGTGAAAAGGCACATAGTATCAAAACAAGAGTAGCAAATTTTCACACACTGACAGAGCAGAAAAATAAAGCATTAAAACCGATCGCTATCCAATACGGACTTGAAATGGAATTAACAGCAAGATTACTGTTTGAAGAAACATACGGATACCGTGTTCACGAAGTCGGTCTGATTGTGTCTTTAAAACAACCATATATGATGCAGCCCTGATGGTATAATAGTCGCTGGTGAAAATATGGAGCTTTTGGAAATCAAGTGCCCGTACAGTTGCGAGAACACCAAGATTGTGGATTTCCAGACTAAAATGTCATTTGTTCCATATCTCATGTTCGATGAAAATGGAGGATTGTTTTTAAAAGAAAATGACAAGTATTACACGGAGATTCAAGTTTTCATGTATATTTTGGGAATTCAAATGTGCCATTTCTTCGTATATTCGTAGCAAGATCACGTGTGCCTGAAAATACCAAAAAGCGAGTCAATTTTATCAATATTAATTCCAAAAATCGAAATGTTTTATTTTGAATATTTTATTCAGTCTTCTTAATACCATTGCTTATAAAGTATTATTATAAACAATGTTAATACATAGGCAAACGTCATTATGATTCGTATTGTGATTAAAAAACATATTTCAATGTTAATTACAACGCAGATTTTAATATATTTTATAATAAAGAATTATAAAATCCTTTTTTTATTTTTTGCGGATAAGGGGTTCCTTGTTATTAGCCAATACACAGGCTACGTACATGATTTTATCCATGTGTGGAATAAGTTTTATATTTATGTGTTCTAGGATTTTAAAAACTTTTATACGTTAAATGCTTCTTTCTCCATCATGGATTCTCACTGAAGCTATTGAGTATCCATGTAATACTTCCTCGCACGAAAATTGCGGATTAAAAGCAAAAGGAGGCATAGTAAGTGTACATTTTTTTGTGACAATTCTTGCTCTATTCCAGGAAATCCCTTGTCAGCTAAAATTTAATCTCCCGGCTCAACCAGAGTCAGAAAACCAGTCATTAACTATAATGCAATCAGACGTAAGTACGACCTCCATATCCTTTCGATACAAAACTTATATACCCACTTGGAGTAATAGCCATCAAATATTTTAATGTAAAATGAGACTTGTACGCGGAATATATAGATGCTCGCATTTTCACAGTGGGAGGAGTTTCGACAGTTCGGGTAATTTTTGAAGGTTTCTGGTAAAGTAGCTTTTACTGCTTATTTTGACGGCCAAAAAATCCATATTTTTGTGTGATAAAATACAGTTTCCAAAACACTATAAAAAATATCACTTGCTGCCTTTGTTGATATTTGAAACAAGCATGCAAGAGCAACAAAATTCAACCCCAACTTCATTTTCATTAAAAACATTAGCAGTCTGTCTTCAGCTTTCATGACTTTAAAATAACCTGGCTGGCCATACACATTTGGCTTGATAAAATTTAATAAAATATGGAAAAAGGATTTTGTTATTCCACACAATTGCTTGAAAGAACTATCGTCTTGCATATCATCGTACCACTGAAATCCATTTCGCATTTCACAATCTGGACCCACACGAACAGATTGCGTGCAAACCGTCCGTGGTTTTTCAATAACAAAAACTTTTTCACTTTCCTTCTGTAAATTATTAACTGTAATACTCGTTTGAGTTGCAGCTTCATTTGTTGAAGAGTCTTGCCAGCAATATAAAGTAAATATAAAACTGTAATTCCGGATTTGCATTTCGGCGATTAGCGCAACCCGGGACGCAAAAAGCATGCCCAACGTTTTTTACACCCCTTTTGTTCATTTGACGCGTTAAAATGTTTATTTCACACAAAAAAATTGTTTTTGAAACTCTTTTTATCGTGGTTTTTATCGGCGTGATGAACAGAATACAATTTGTTTACCAGCCATGTTTTGACACGATGTAACCACTACGCGGCGCCACTATAGCTACTACACAAGCGTATTGCTTGTAGTCGCCAGGACAAAATTAATGCAAAGAATATTAAGTTAAGTAAATTTTAATGTGTTTCTTAAGTTATTTTTCTGTATGAAATCTGTAGAAAAAATTAAACGTTTAAATTTTGCATACCTTATTCAAATTTAAATAAAGCTACATATTTTTATTATAATTTGTTGTTTCTCTTACTTCATATAAAATTTTCTTACATGCCAAGATATTAGTTCAAAAATAATAAAAACTTGTTGTGCTATTTGTAACCCATTTTACAGCGCTTGCTGTAAGGGATGTAAGCCTTTGACCTTGACTTTTTACATCCAATATAAAATAGTGTCTATACCATAAAATTCAACTATAAATTTACAAAGGAGATGTAAAGTGTTATAGAAAATCCTAACCCTAGACTTAGTGGATTAAATTTTTATTTGTAGTTTGCATTTAAATAAACTGCTGAATATTATAGAAAGTAAGATAGGCTGTCTTAATAAGAAATAATAAAAAGTAAAGCTGCCATTTACATCCTGCTATAATTTTATAGAGGTGTATGTTCATAGCGCTATAAGAGAAAGTTATAGAATAGCATAATTTTTTTTGATAAATATATATTATATGTTTGTTAAATTTAAATCATATAGCAACAACTTGATAGAAATGATAACAAAACTAAGAAAAATGCCCTAAAAGCAGCGACAATAATATTTATCACAATTCTCCATGCCTATACATCACGAATTTCGAATTTTGCAATCCAGCTGAAATCATATTGTGCGAGAGAGATAGCTTTAGGATGCGCAAGAACATACCGCGTAAGCTTATGTGTATCGTGTGTTTTAGTATGTGAAATTTCATCTTCTGCTGAAGGCATTTTGATGTAATTTCTTAGCAGAGATGCAATTGCGCGAGAAACTCGTCTTACAGTCAGGCATGCAGTAGATTTATTAACACCAAAAAAATCACCAGCCACTTTTAAAAATGATCCATTGGCATAAAAATTTAGGGTACCTAAACAACAACTGATCTGAGGCAGAGAGGCAGTTATTTCTGAAAAAATATATTACGCATTTGACTAAATTTTTATAGTATAAAAGAAATTACACACCTATTAGTAGGATGTCTAATAATATCCTCAATTTCAGCGAGGAGATTTTCAACAGTTCGTGGGGATAAACGGAAATGATCAAAAAAGTATTTTATTTCGAACTCCTCGAAGTAATTTGGACGAATTCTAACAATTTTGGGCGTATTACTTTATCGCTAGAATAAGCGTTTTATATCAAAATCCATTCTAAAAAAAAAAAAGTCTGACACAAATAATTTTAGATTTGACACTCCTTTTGTTAAGTTGTAGGTTAGAGTTTATAAATGTAAAACGCCTATTTCACACTAATGCATAATTACTCCTTAATTTCCAATTAATTAAGTATTGAAAAACCGGGCCTTAGTATACAGGGTGTCCCGGATTTAAACGGACAGTGAAATGGGAGATAGAGCACACTTTGCTGAGTTCAAAACACCCCCACACTTACCCTTGAAAGTGAATGGTTTTCGGGATACGGGGTGTTTTATGGTTCTTGACCAATTATTCATACCACCATATTTTCGGAATGGCCGCACATATCGGGATAAAATTTGGTACAAATATTGTAGTCTTTTAGTTCAATTAAAAGCATAAATTATTTTTGAAAAATTCCAGGACCAGACTCGTTTTTTTTTAATGTTGCTATCAGTGTTTCAAACAACACCCTGTATAGCATTTATTGGAAAATGTTAGTAAACATTGAAAAAGACAATGGATCAGTGTGTAAAATAATATCATAATATTTGATGGCACACTACTGTTATGTTTTAATAAATTTTTGAAATTGTCGTTTGACCAAATATAAATTCTACAAATAAAGTAGTCAGCAAACTATAGTCACTATATTGCTAATTTCACTGAAATAGCCTACAATAGACCTTATTATTTGTTTTTCTGTACATGAACCGTATTTAAGCTTTTTTGAGCTTAAATTTCCATTCAAAAATAACACAATCCATTTCACTCATAGAAAAAATTAAAATTAGCTATAAGAAGGCTTGTACTAATATGTACTATTAAAATCCGTAACTGAAGACCTTTAGAAAATAATATTGAAACAATGAAATTTAACATAACGGCAGAAATACACACAAACAAATAATGTATGTATTAAGTAACAATTCACAATGCGTAATATTAGAAAAAGAAAAGAAGCAGAAAAATAGGTAGGTAACAAAATTAATTAAAATTACAATAGATTCTCAAAATGAACGCCTCCAGCGATAATGCATGCTTGGGAACGTTTTAATATGTTTCTTACTGATCTATTCACCATTTGCGGGTTATTTTTAATACCATCACATACATTAAAAAAATTTTCTATTAACTGTTCCCGTGTGTCGAATTCTTCATTGTACACCTCTGACTTTAGGAGATCCCATAGAAAGTAGTCTAGAGGTGTAAGATCAGGAGACCTCGGTCGCCAGTTTACTGTACCTTCTCGACTAATCCATCTGGTGGGGTAATGCAGATTGAGATGATCTCTGACCGCTAAAGCAAAATGAGGACCAGCACCATCATGCTGAAACCACATATTCTTGGTATCAATCTCTCTCAATAAATCGGGCAAAATATCTCTTAGAAAGATTAAATAAACTTTACCATTTAACCTTCCTTTAAATATGTGAGGCCCTATTAAATGGTTATTTATAAATTCCACACCACACATTAATACTAAATCTGCGTTGGGAAAACACCAGTTTTTCATTTAGTGACAGATTAGACAAACGCCTACTTGGGATTTTTAATACTTAATAAAACATCTAACTCAAAATTTAAGATACGCGTACCTAATGTAAAGTTTGTTGTTTTATTAAAACAAATTTTTGTTCCTTAAACGTCAAAAATGTATTAACGTAACCAATTTCACTCGTATGTACTTACATATTAACAGTACAAGCCTACTTATGGCTAATTTTAATTTTTTCTATGAGTGAAATAGATTGTGTTATTTTGACTGGAAATTTAAGCTCAAAAAAGCTTAAATACTGTAGATGTACAGAAAAACAAATAATAAGGTCTATTGTAGGCTATTTCAGTGAAATTAGCAATATAATGACTATAGTTTGCTGACTACTTTTATTTGTAGAATTTAATATTTGGTCAAACGACAATTTCAAAAATTTATTTTATATATATTTATATATTTATTATATTATTATTATTATTATTATAAATATTATGACATTATTTTACACATTGATCCATTGTCTTTTTCAATGTTTACTAACATGTTCCAATAAATGATGCACAGGGTGTTGTACGAAGCACTGATAGCAACATTAAAAAAAAACGAGTCCGGTCCTATAATTTTTCAAAAATAAATTATGATTTTAATTGAACTAAAAGAGTGTAATATTTGTACCAAATTTTATCCCGATATGTGCGGCCATTCCGAAAATATGGCGGTATGAATTATTGGCTCTTGGCCATAAAACACCCCGTATCTCGAAAAGCATTCACTTTCAAGGGTAAGTGTGGGGGTGTTTTGAACTCAGCAAAGTGTGCTCTATCTCACATTTCACTATGTCCGTTTAAATCTGGGACACCCTGTATAGTGAAAAAATTAGATCGCTAGCGTTAATATTAACCCCTAATATTTGATTTCAAATTCGCAACATATTTGAAACGGCTATGACGTCACACCACCCGACTCCACTGGTTCTATGAGTTATGCGGATATATGGTATTTAGATTTCGCTGTAAAGTGGAATTCATATTTGTACCGCAGATAAAAAATTCCCGACAAAGGAGCACGTGCGGCGGCTTCTTTGAACGTTAAAGAGGCCGCGTTTCTGCTTTGTAAACGCGGCATTTTTTCCCTGCTTTAGAAATATGAAATGAACTATACCAAGAACGAAGCACTTAAAAGATGAACGAAATTACCACTTCCCCCGTGTGTGTAGTAACTGCCGTCGGTATGACACTATACCGGGTGGCCACGAGTCAATGTACGCCCCCAATTTTTTGGTTATTTTTTAATTTAAAAATTTCGTTTTTGGTATACGTGAATAAGACAAAAGTAGGCTATTTTTAGAATAACAGGAACAAAAATATCACTTCCGGTTGAACCGACATCAACTTTTTTTTCCTAAATGGAATGACCCTCGGAATGACCCATGTTTTTTTTGTGGTGTTTTATAAAACATGAAATTCTAACTGCAGCAGTTTTTTCCAATTTCAAAAATTACAAAAAATAAGTGAGATACGAACGATTTTTTATTTTGTACAAATTGGCCGCGTCAGATGAATGAAAATTAAGTAAGAAAATTACTAAGTAGGCTATGGAAATTATTAGCAGGGTAGTAAGCTTGGCTGTAAAGAATAAAATAGTTATTTAAATTACTGATAGATACCTTTTTAATATTTGATCCATTTTGAATCAAACTATCCAAAAATATTTTAATTTAAAACAGCTATAGAATTAGTTAGAAGTGCGTGAGATCACCAAGTAACTGTACTATAAACTATTTAAAGCAAAATAAATTCATATAAAAATTTTTTAAATAAAATACACACCTAATACAGTTTAGTTCGTATTTTTCATACAGTTAGTCAAATGCACGTCTTTACTGCGAAAACAGGCGATAATGGACCTTAATAAGACCTCTCCCGGTACGAAAACAAACGAATGTCGACCTTAAAAGATCTTGTGCGGGCGCTCCTAAAAAACCCATTCAAAAATTGGGGAGCGGTCATATTAAAAAAGTAAAAAGTGCCTTAGCATCCTGAAATTCCAATCTACAACGTTATTAAAGGGTGTTTTTTTATCATAATGAGAATAAAGTAGCCTGTGCAATAAGACACTTTTCACCAGCGTACGATAAACATAGACGTCGCCCATTTAACTCCGTGCTTTCCGAATTGTTTAATTTTTTTTTTCTAATATTTGCCTTACCCTAAAGCATATTTTGCTTTAACAAAAGTAATCCTCGTGTTTTGTAGATTAAAATGGTGGGAAAAAATTTTTAGGGTGTTTTTCACATTTCATCCCCTAGAGCCACCCCGTACAGGACGACATTTTGACGACCATCGGATTTTGATGTTCCAGAAGGTAACGAATCATTTGAAATAGGTTTTAGCTTTTAACCTCGAAGTGCAAACAGAAATCACAATTAGATATCATGTGAACTCCATTAATATAGGAAACAAGCGAGCGGCCGACCGTTACGAGTGGTGTGACGTCACAGCGCTCTATTTTCATTATTTATTTTGAGGGAGAAGCAGTTGAAAAAAAAATTTAATATTTTGCACATTTACTAATTACAAGGTGTACTTTCGATATATGAATTAAAAAAATGTTCCTAAATGAGCCCATTCCAGTGCAATGCAGTTATGGATGTTATAGAGTGCGTTATGCTATCGAATATTTTAAATAAAAAGGAAAAAGTAAACCCACCATGTGGGTTCATGCTATAGTGGAATTACGGGAAGCCAGGGGAACGTATAATTATTTATTTTATCGAGATTTATTGGATGACTCAACAAAGTTTTTTTAATTATTTTCGGATATTTATTAAATCATTCGATGAACTGTATAATATTTTGAAAAGTAAATTAACTAAAACTCATTCTGCTGAACTGCCATCATTTGGCGCCGGCGGCTGGATGGACGAGATGCAGGAATTTGGTATCGGGATACTGTATGCGTCGTGCAGCGCCGTGTGAAAGGCTCCATTTGAACGCATGGTTTGTCGGTATCTCGGATAAACGTATCGCGCATACAGTATCCTCGTGTGAAAGAGCTCTTAAGATCTACTTGTACGTGATGGGGGACTGACAGGGAAAAAGCGGAATATTCCATAATTTTTTAAACGCCCTGTAAGATGGCATAATTATTTTTATTTATCATTAAGTAGTACCTAATAAAATGTAAATATGTTTTATCGGTTTCAGGATATTAATCCTTTGTTTACATATGAAAAAGTAGGCTGGTAAATAAGTCATAACTAAAGTTGTACAGTAATATTTATTGCTTGTACGGTAATATTACAATACAGATCTGTCAATAACTGTCAACAGATGAAATAATAATGAAACTATAGGGCTATTTATTAATACAAACAGACAGAAAACTCCAAACAATAATAATTAAATACTGAAATCCAATTGAAATGTATTTTCATGCAATCCAAGGTCCATTTTTATGTAGCCGTTGTGACATTAAAAATGTAAACATTTATATATGAAAAAAGATAACAAATAAAAACAAACAAAATATAATTGTAACCATGGCGACAAATCAACCCATACCATTGATTAAGGAATGAACAAGATACGCGACTTCAATGGTAAAGTGCGAGGCCTTTTTTGGCAGCGAGATCTCGGCAAGTTGCGGGCATTCCTGTGATTTACGTAGTATGCTTTTGACAAACCTGTGTCGTGTCTGGTTTTATATCATTAATAATCTAGTGGTAATAAAAATTTAATGTCCAGATTAATTTTAGTTTAAAATTATTAACGTAGTATGTTCTCTCTGCGAGCTATTTCTCAACGATTGTTTGACTTTTAACAGTCACATAATTTTAAACTAAAATCAATCTGAATATTCAATTTTTGTTTTCACTAGATTATAAATTATATAAAACCAGACATGACACAGGTTTATTAAAAGCATACTACGTGAATCACAGGAATGCTCGCAACTTACCGGATTCTCGCTGCCAAAAAAGGCCTCGCACTTTACCATTGATGTCGCGTATCTTATTCATTCCTTAATCAATGCCCATACAGACTTGACCAACTAATGAAATGAAAACGTTATTAATAAGAGAATATCAAAAGGTAATGCCTATTAATAATGTCTTTATTTTCTGAAACCGATAAACTATTGAACAAATCACGGGTGTTATGAATCATAACAGCCTTAGATGACCGACATCTGCGGCAGTTATGATAGTCATAACATTCCTAGATATGTTAATAGCTATTACTCGAGGTTTTACTTTACCAAATCTGTAAAATTTTCAAGGTTGGGCTAAAGCAGCCTATGGCTGAGCCCAGCCTCAAATAAAGTCATTATTATTATTATTTACTTATTAAACTGCCTCTTTACTTATTTTCAAAAATTACCTATCACTAATCAAGGGAAAAAATGTTCATTTATTTTTTTACTATTATTTATTAGTGAAAAATACTCGAAATAATAGGTAGGTAATAATAATAATAATAATAAATCGACTTTATTTGGCGCTCTTTAGGTTCTACACCGAGTTCTACACCTTCTGTCAAAATTACGAGAAAATTTAAAATATTTCAAAAACCGTTCAAAAGAAATACATATTACGGTAGTTCATTGGAAAGCTCTTGACATTCTCTAATCAAATTTGGAATGAATAACTTAAAGGTGTTCTATTTAACTTAACAAAGTTGGTTAGTGCCCAACCTAAATGGAACACCCTATACAACTAGAAATATTTTTGTATATGCAGCGTTTATTGCTGAACAACTTTTGTTTTAAAAAATTTTGTCTCTCTACAATAGCTAAGGAGTTATGAAAGAAATACGCACTATGTGGACACCCTGTATACTCGTCTGGCCACTCACTTGTTTCGGATACAGTTCAGTAAGTTGCACATATCTCCCCGGTCGACGCTCCGTCTCGGACAGCTCGGACTAACGTGATTATGGGGCGA
The DNA here is from genome assembly GCA_963680705.1 of Rhagium mordax. Lineage (NCBI taxonomy): Eukaryota > Metazoa > Arthropoda > Insecta > Coleoptera > Cerambycidae > Rhagium > Rhagium mordax. Next base: position 52,905,194 of record OY796656.1, on the reverse strand, counting down.
AGTCGAAATTGTTAGGGGAGTTGGTGCAACTTACTGAACTGTATCCGAAACAAATGAGTGGCCAGACGTGTATGTACACTCATCAACATTTATATTGCATAACTCGAGTATAACCCCATAAAAAATAGGCAGCTTACCTTTAATTAATATTTGTAAATAAAGCACAAAAAATATTGTGTAAATGTTTTTATTCCCGAATTAAACAGTGAAATAAACTAGTCTGCGAAAATTACAAAATTTTAACTTAGGTAATGTAGAATACATATTGAATGTTTTATAAATAAACCTACACAGTAACTCTTCACAGCAGCTTTATTCAGCTATCTATATCGAACTGCCTGCTTGATCACCGATAGAGCATAATCTCTCCAAGATGAACAATAAAATAGTCACTATTTAATCTGTTGTATACACTACAGGTAAAATTAAGTTTTTATTAGAAAAATGCTTTAAAAAACAAAATTAATAGTCAGTTGGTCCTCCTCTTGCCTTTATGCAAGTCTGTATTTTTCGGGAAACACTTATACAGGGTGATTCATTGGTAAGTGTACACACTTTACCTGCATATGTATGTTACTTGTACGATTCCATATCACCTATGGTTAGTGAGTCAATAATCCTTAATTTCCAAGATACAGGGTGTTTTATTGATTTTGCGTGTTTTTGTCTTGGATCATAACTTTAGAACCACTAGGTATAATAAAGTAAAATTTGGTAGGTATGTATGTTTTACTCAATCACCCATATCGATTTCTCAATTTAGAAGAATCAAAATACAGGACCGAACAGAAAAAAATAGCCGAATTGTTAAATCTCAAAAACAACACCCTGTATCGAAAGTTTTAAAAATATGTTTTAAAATTCAGAAAGAGCATAGAAAAATAAGGCAAATAAAGTACATTATTCAAATTGCGCGTCTCTTTTTTCTATTTATTTTCTTTGATAAAAGAAAATTTTACAAAACAAAAAAACCGACTATCTCATACAAAATAGCGTTTTTTCTCTATAATAGACTACGAATTAATAAAAACTTTCATATTCAATAAGAAACCATTCATACAAAGTAAGTTCTGAAAATTATTCAACCATTCAATTAAAACCAACAGATTTATACATTATTTTAAAAATTTTAAATTCTGATAAGTAGGCTTTGAATACAACAATTAAAATTTCAAACAATCAAGTGCGTTTCTGACAGATAGTTTCTAAAAGGTTTGTTTAAATGTTTCACACCTAAATAATAATTAACTTTACTTATTATTAAGTACGCACTTGATTGTTTGAAATTTTAATTGTTGTATTCAAAGCCTACCTATCAGAATTTAAAATTTTTAAAATAATGTATAAATCTGTTGGTTTTAATTGAATGGTTGATTACTTTTCAGAACTTACTTTGTATGAATGGTTTCTTATTGAATATGAAAGTTTTTATTAATTCGTAGTCAATTATAGAGAAATAAATGCTATTGTATGAGATAGTCGGTTCTTAGTTTTGTAAAATTTCCTTTTATCAAAGAAAATAAATAAAAAAAAAGACGCGCAATTTGAAAATTTGCCTTATTTTTCTATGCTCTTTCCGAATCTTAAAACATATTTTTTAAACTTTCGATACAGGGTGTTTTTAAGATTTAACAATTCGGCTATTTTTGTCTGTCCAGTCCTGTATTTTGATTCTGCTAAATTGAGAAATCGATATGACTGATTGAGTGAAACATACATACCAAATTCTACTTTATTATACTCAGTGGTTCTAAAGTTATGGTCCAAGACAAAAATACGCAAAATCAATAAAACACCCTGTATCTTGATAATTAAGGATTATTGACCCACTAACCATAGGTGATATGGAATCGCCCAAGTACCTACATATGCAGGTAAAGTATGTACACTTACCAATGAATCACCCTGTATAAGACTGTTTATAAGCTGCTGAGGAATATTCTCCCAAATCAATGTGGCAGCATGAATAAGATCTGGAAGGACTCGATACCCCTGACTTTGTTCACGAACTGTTCTTTACGGGTTCCTTTTAACGTGTCCCATGCACATTTGATCGGATTTAGATCAGGAAACTTCGGTGGTCACTATAAATAAAAAAATTTCTCCTACAGAGCCTCTCCATACACGAACAACAAGCTTTAACACGGAATCAATGTATACCTGATCATTCCACATTATGCCTCCACAAAACATTGCACTGCCCCCTTCATATGGGACAACTTCTTGGTAATTAGTGGCTTTAGATTGACGTTCTGGAACTTGCCAAATATGTACTCGAGCGTCAGATACTAAACCGACTCTAGTTTCATTCGAAAACATGACATTCTACCATTGATCCAAACCCCAGTTTTATTGGTCAGAACACCAATTCAAACGAATAACCTTGTGATTATTTGTACGTTTCAAAATTCTTAAAGGTATACGGCTCCTTAAATTAATTCATGAAGCCGTTTTCTAATAGTTGAGCAGGTCATTTGAATTTGGTACACCCCCTGAAATTGCTGCATGATGACTTTGGCTGTAATGGTCGGGTTTCTACAGGAGAATTGAAAATATGTATATCAATTCTAATTGGGGGTTCTAATGCGATGGCGAGGTTCTCTTGGACGATTTTCCAGTTTTTCGAGTTCAAAATTCCGCTGGTAGGTTCTCGATACCATCATTTTGGTTGGCCCCAACAATTGCAGCAAATTGTCTTTGAGAATGTTCTATTTCATTAAATGTGACTATGCGACCCCTGTCTAACGTTGAAATTCCTTGGAAAGGCATTTTAAAATCAAAAACACAATTTTTAATAAAGGTTACGGTATAAGCAAACTACACTACTTACTAAACAAAAATTTTATAAGAACAGAGAGCGATCTGAAGCTTATTACTTGCCAATATTATTCTTTTTGAACAATGGTTTTGACAAAAAATATTAAGATAAAATTATTGCTTTGAATTAAGAAATTTGGAGTGATCCAGTATAAAAGTTGCTAAGTGTATATTAGGTTGTCCCTCGGGTTGTCCTATATTAAATAAAGTTCTATTCTATTCATAAACAATATAAGAAGTTACCACCAAAAAATAAACCAAACACTCCTCTAATGTATCAGCCATGAACAAACAAAATTATTGTCTCGATTATTATTTAATTATTCCTTTTAAGTATACTTTTATATAAATCTTGTTCTACATTATTGTTAAACTGCAATCATTTCTTATATTATTATATTGTATGTGGTAGTTATAGACATACCTATCTATATTTTGCTTTACTATAAATTGTAAATGTATTATGCAGTTAAGAACAAACCATAATATGTATGACCAAATAAAATGTAGGTAAGTATTCTAATTTTATTCTAGGTATTTAAATTACACAACTAAATATTTTATCACTGTAGGTATCTGTCTAGAATCTGTTATACACAAACAGTTAAAAGCAAAGGGCCTAAAATGTTATCTTGCAGAACCACTTTATTTAAAATATCTAACAGTATTTTACAAGAATTTTTTTTAGTTTTCGTTCATGTCAAAATAAGGAGAGGTGTTTAATAATTTTGTTGGACAACAGGTGTACCTAACTGAGGGTATAACATACAATACTCGACATGATACCAGAGATAGATTACTTATTTCAGGAACTAGGTAGTACGAGTATAATAACTGATGATTTTTTAAAATAAAAATAATTTTTTGTTTTCAGATATTTACTGGCAAAGCTGGATATTCTCTTAAATATTTACTTAGGGGCAGTTAAGTAGTATTTTAAAGTCAGTTGTATCCAATCCCTTGGATGAACTAATATTAAGAATGAAATATATAAAGGTGTAAATAATTTTCACGACTGTCTTATTTTCATAATTATAAATACAAAGATATTGGCATATTTCGAAGCAGACAGTTGTTGTTTTTTTAAATAATTAAATTAAACGAGGAGGTGTCACACTCAGTTTTACATTTTACACTCGGTTTTACATGAAACATAGATGTTATCCCGAGTGTTATCCAGTATTCACATTTCAGATCAATTCCAATATAACCAAACAGGTGGTCATCTGTTAATTTTGCGTTTATTAATATTTAAGTATAGGATTGGTTTATAAAAAATAAAACTGTACGTTAGAATTTTGCTTCACAAAATTAACAAAAATCATTTGCAAAATCGCATAAAAGCATTGAGTAAAGTAGGTATATTTTTCCTTTACTCAATGATAAAAGCCATAAAAAGATCTCATTTTACCTCCGATCAAATGCCAGAATGTGACAATCACGAACCTATGAGAATAACAAAATACCTATAACCTAAAATATTATTAAAACAAATACTTATGTAAAATTAAAATTTAATAATTATGAGATACATTAACAAAAATGCCTAATTATTTTCCTTCATCTAAACAGGTATTCGCCTTGAAGTATAAAAGTAAGAAGAGTAAATTTAATTTTTTTTCACCTGGTAATACGAGTCGGCCATTTTGATTCCTAATTTAGATCACATTAGTGTTTTTATTTAATTCCAAATGTCCCACTGTTGACGAAGTTAACGTTTAATCACTTTTTATCATCTTTATAGATTTTCACATAAACTGCACATTCAAAAACAACACATAATATTAAAAAACGTTGACGATATTTGTATATTTGGTAAATATAAATACAGTATATTCCAAACTGCGCACACGCACCGCAACGTCCGCAACCGTCGCAAAGTAAAAAAGAGCATTAAGGAGAGTGCGTTCCGTTCTGAACATATTAGAGCCTAGAGGACACGGTAATTTTCTATATTACGGAACGTCCGATTTTTGCTTTTAACATACGTAGTTTTTCCTCCTGAACATAAAATTCTTATGAAAAAATCGGCGCTCGGCAGCAGTTTTCGAGATATTTCGCCCCAAACTCTCCGAAAGTCGTAATTTTCCACTGCCATAATCACTTATATTTTACATTTACCAATAAATTTTTCACTTTATGCTGATGAGTGATGAACTACGAAAGCGTAGAGGGGCCAACCTAGTTATTTTTCTATAATTCACAACTCTAAGGCGGAATTCACAACTCTATCTCGGAATTCACAACTCGTCGGAATTCACAACTCTTCATAACAAAATTTCCAGGTTGGGGGTTGCTCGTCTCCTGGCGTCGGTGATTGGCCCTGGTAGCGAAAATAGGCCCACATTAAATAAGTGATTAAAAAAAAAACTATAAATCGGACATTATACGAATGGCGTAAATTATTAGTGTAGATAGATAGATTAGATTAAATTGTTTATTGGCCAACAAAAAAAATAATAGGTACATAGATATGAACATACATATGGCATGTTAAAAACGTTATACAGGGTGTCCCTTAAATACAGGTCAATGTCTTAAGGGTAGTGTATTGTTTCTTCTCGGTGGTACTCAACAAGTTTTTCTACTTGCGCAGTACAGTACGGAAATCGAGCCGAGATAAAAATAACCATATTTTATCTCAACCATGCATATCGCTATGAAGTGAGTCAAGTCAGTCCTCCGCTCGCTGCCCTAGATCTATATATAAATCGTAGATTTTCAATTTGTGGTACTTGATTTCAAGATTAGATGTTATTTAGAAACAGCAAAATCTATCCAATTAATCTACTTTATATTTAAAATTCGCGCCAAGATTTCTACTTGATGACGTATCCTAGCGGTAGTCAAAATATGCGTCGTGACAAACCATCCTATATCTCAACCATGATAAACAGAGTAATTTTAATTTCTAAAGTACCTTAAATTCTACTTGTTTTAGTCCTTTATCTGCAACTGTAAGAGTATGTTGAAAAACTTCTAACTCTGAAATAACTTTTCATCGGCATGAAATATATTTGTAAGCAAACGGAAATGTGTATATAAGGATTTACCAAAGTCATCCATATACTATTATTGAAAAATTAGATTTTGTAACGTAGTTAGGAAGTACTTATATATACAACCTTTCTATTTCGGGCATTCATATTAGAAAAGAACTGAGTAAGTTTATTTATTTCAACATCATAATAAAGTATTTATTTTACTGCCGTGCGTAAAGTACTAACTTTACATACGCTGTGTAGTGCCTAAAGTAAAAATTGCATATAATCACCTATAATAATCATATCGTATTTCAAAAACGTTAAATATGGTTATACATATTTAATTTTATGTAGTCCATTATATTATTATAAAGTTCCATTTCCGAAAAAATTTCACTTTACACACTTGTTGCATAGGTATATAACTATTTTCACAATAATGTTTATTACCTATTACCTAATATTATTTTTAAGGCACATTTAATACTAATTACAGTAAAATATTAGTTATACTTTCGGTAAATGTTGAGATAACGGAATCTCCGATTTTCGGAATTTATTTGCTTTTAACATACGTAGTTTTGTCTCCTGAACAATAAATTCTAAAAAAAAATCGCCGCTCTTCAACAGTTCTCGAGATATTTGGCCCCAAAGTCTCTGAAAGTCGTATTTCGACTCCACTGCCATAATCACTTATTTTCACAAAATTTTTCATTTTATGCTTATGAACACCTCTAATACAGACTTATTTAAATACTTTTAAATAGTTTCAACACATTTATTCCAATCAATAACTATTTTTTGAACCTTATAAAAGCCATGCATGAAAACATAACCCTAAAATTTCAAACAACATTAAGATCATTCGAGGTTATGATAGTGCCGTAAGATCTAGGGTACGGTATAAAATAAAACGAATATGTTCCTTCTTTGATATAAAAATATACTGCACCCGCCCGCCCCCGGATATTTTTATATCAAAGAAGGAACATATTCGTTTTATTCGCGGAACTTGTAATGTTTGAAATCTAGAATACGCATAAAACTAATATTATGTTCCTTCTTTGAGATAAAACGATAAAAATATATTGCACCCGCCCGCCCGGGGCGGGCGGGCGCATGCAATATATTTTTATGTTAAAGAAGGAACATTAGTTTATGCATATAATAGATCCCGCGCCACTATCGTAATGTTTGAAATTTTAGGTTATGTTTTCATGGCTTTTATAAGAAGGTTCAAAAAATAGTTATTGATTGGAATAAATGTGTTGAAACTATTTAAAAGTGTTTAAATAAGTCTGTATTAGAGGTGTTCATAAGCATAAAATGAAAAATTTGGTGAAAAAAAGTGATTATGGCAGTGGAGAAATACGACTTTCAGAGACTTTGGGGCCAAATATTTCGAAAACTGTTGACGAGCGGCGATTTTTTTTTTAGAATTTATTGTTCAGGAGACAAAACTACGTATGATAAAAGCAAAAAAATTCCGAAAATCGGAGATTCCGTTATCTCAACATTTACCATACTTTCAATAACATTCTTGACTCAAAACTACTTTCCGTTACGACTTCAATGTTATTTTCAAAAATTTCCGCTTCCAAGTATGTAATAATGGCGGTCTTCAATATTTGCACGTAAGTAAGTTCTGTGGTTGAAACCAAAGAATTAATAACAATCAGAACCCAAACTCAAAGTTTTCACCATTTATCATTTGTAGCCAGATTCGGTGACCTTCAATATACATCGGCCATATTCTTAGTCAAAACGTTCAGGGCCGTACTCGAATAATTTGTAGCTCTTTCATAAACCAGTCTTATATAATTGTATCATTTCCTCCGTTTAGCATTATTTTTTTTATAGGCACTTCAATTCAACTCATACACAATAGATATCAGTTCAGGGTTTTGCTATTTAGGAAACACTATTACCGATGAAAAATATTTTCCTAAAATTAATTTAGTCGAATTGGTTCATTCTACCATCACTTTTATTACACCAAACACTTAAATAACTGATTATAGACTTGCAAACACTAGTTGTATAAAAATTATACTAGCGGCGTACTGTCGCTAATACTGGCCTGGCACATTCCCTTCTTAAGAACATGGCGGACAAACGTGCGCGAAGACGGTGCGCGAACTTTTCCCGCCAATAGGAGTTAGTATTCTGATTGTTATTAATTCTGTGGTTGAAACTGTGTCTGTGTTTATAGCGTTTTCCACTGACAAGCACTGAGTGCACATCGTGTGCGTGCAAATGACGTCATGCACTCCACGGTGTCACTTATACGTAAATAGTGGGTCTACCCAGTGGAACATACTTGTGTCAACCAGAGACATTTATTTTATTATTTATTAGATAGGTTATGTACAACAGAACCCACAAAATTGTAAATTTTTGAGATATGGCTTTTTTCTCTAATAGCATTTATTATTGTCTCTTCCTCGCTACTATCTGATGAGGAACTATCGAGAAGTTCATTGATTATTAAACATTTTTTAACGTAGGTAAATTGATCCTATGTGAGTAATTGCTCATATTGACTAGAAAATGAATAATTCTCACAAAATTTTCTTTATTATTGTAAATAATAAAGAAATTTTGTGAGAATTATTCTTTTTTTTGTCAATATAAACATTTTTTGTTAATTATTGAATGCGCCATATTGCATTCCACGATCGCACGAGCTACAGAAGGTCGTGGGAAAATACTGCACTAAGTGTGCACTACACGAATGTAATTTTACCAGTGGACCATAAGAAACTGCCAAAGTTTGTTTTATTTTCTCAGTGGAACATACAACTTGCACTCAGTTCCGCACGAGTGCAGTCAGTGGAAAACGCTATTTTTTTAGTGTTTATGTGCGTTGTTCACAGCTGCTGAATGCTGAATCAGCTGACTGCTAACGGGTGCGTTCAGCCATGCCTAGCGGCTGAGCTGCTTAGTGCATCATGCGGTCGTGTCCACACCAGAGAAATAGAGAGGGGAGAACGCTCTTAGACCTTTGCGCATCCAATTTTGCTAAGACACCACGGGGGCAGACATTTTGAACATGATCACGTGGTTTGTTCAAGTTTGTTGTCGTGCAACTGTTAAAAAGTGTCGAGTAAAGTGAGGTTACAGTTATTTAAATTTTTTGGTGTGCGTTTAATTATATTTATTTATAAACCCTACCGACTGCATATATGTTTCTATTTATTCTATAAACTAATTTAATATTTAACGCTGTGGTGTGGACTTTTTTATTGTTATTTTTTAGACTTTGTTATCGCGGTGGACGTTTTCGTTTATCATTATTGTATTGCTTTTACGACTGAAAATGCGTGTTTTTAATTATGTCCTGTGTTGTAAGGGGATGTTCTAACGCAAGGCGATTTAAGCCTGAAGGAATTACATTTCACCAGTAAGGTTTTTCATGAATTTTCTTTGCAGCCATTTATAACAGTATAACATTCTAGTTTCTCAAGAGGTGACATGTTTAAGAGGTGGTTGGAGAGTTGAGTGATGAATACTCTTGGTCAGAGAATAAATTTGTTTGCTTTAATAATTTTAAAACAACAGATTTTATAAAAAGTGATAATCAAATTCGCCTAAAACTTAATGCTGTACCAAGATTGGAGATGTATCAGGCCGAGGCCGAGGTAGTAGACACCCCATCTACAAGCTTACTTAGATCTGTAACTTCAGTTCAGAATATGGCCTCATTTACGTCTTCGATATGTCCTCTTCAGATGATACAATAGAGTTGCCAAGAGATGCTAACCTGAAACGACACCGTGGGTAATATTACTTGTTAATAATATTTTTTTAAATAAATCTTGAGGTAATAATTGTTTTGTTTGAAGTTTGATAAATAAATATAATTTCAACGAATCGTCTAGGCAAGATACTTCGGCAAGTACTAACAGCAGCACAAAGAGGAAACGTGTAAAGTATATTCAAACTGTACACAATTGCAGGTATGTGAATACAAGAAAATATTTAAAGTGATATGCATTTGGCGCTTATGCTCAAAGCAATATTAATAAGATTAAATTATATTTTACGTATCAAATTTATTCCTAAAATAAATGGTTTTTTATATTTTTTATTATAAGCGATATATCCAGTTGTCTTTTTTATCGATCTTAGCATCCACTTTAATATGTATATACCTATATTATTTTACTATAATAAAGAAATATTTAAGAATGTTTCCGTCATTTTAAATCATCTGCCCTGTATTGCATTAAAAATCCCCAAATGTCATATCAAAAATCCCCAAATATCATTTAGCCATGGTGTTCAAAATGGCGACCATTGTGATTTGCCATTCGCGCAGGTTCTAAGATCATTCTCCCCTCTCTATATATGTCTCTGGTCCACACCGCTTAATTTCATCACATAAGCAAACGCTTAGTAAGCAATTCATCACGTTTGATTTACGCTGACGTGCTGGTGATAAGTTCCAACTTATAATATAACTCTAACCTAAAAATTCAAATAATAAAATGTCAGAAACATATATTATGAAATAGAGTACGTAGAAAATGGTCAGTATATATATCTAGATCATAAAATAAAGGGAGTGACAAGAGTTCCGAACGGTCGGAACTCGTACAATACTGCAAGAGTTCCGAACGTTAAAATAACAGCTGCACGGTCTGGATATTTCTTGTCAACTGCTCTCCTTTATCAGGGGAATAACGCACATATCTAACCTGCTAACCTGCCTCCGGCTTCTCACTCGCAATAGATATGCCTGATGCATTTAATAAAAAAAAATCCTTTAATCTAATAAAAAAAAATTCCTTTATCAGGGGAATAACACACATATCTAACCTGCCTCCGGCTATCGCCTCCGGCTTCTAACTCGCAATAGACCTCATGTCATGCCTGATGCATTTAATAAAAAAAATTCCTATAATCTAATAAAAATAAATTCCTTTATCAGGGGAATATCACACATTTCTAACCTGCCTCCGGCTATCGCCTCCGGCTTCTAACTCGCAATAGACCTCATGTCATGTCATGCCTGATGCATTTAATAAAAAAAAATTCCTTTAATCTAATAAAAATAAATTCCTTTATCAGGGGAATAATGGCCGTTTCCACCGCAATATTTAAGTAGGACTTATGTTTAAGTGACCACTTAAACTGATTCTTCGGTTGCATCGCACTATAAGCCCAACTTAGCGCGGGCTTAAATTAAGCCTGCGAATATCTAGGCTTTAGGGTTCCTTAAATTTAAGTAATGCATGAAACATGCGCAATATGCATTTTCGTAAATAAAACTAAACATTCTAATCTTTAACCTAAAACATTTCGTTTTCATCGTCTTTTTCTTTTGTAAATAAATAATAATAATAGGTAGGTACCTATTATTGTGTGGAGTCTCTGTGTTGACTGTGTTTAATTTAGTAAATAGTGGTGATTGGTGAAGTTCAAATATGAATTTTGAGGATGAAGACATATTTGAGGATGATTTCGAAATATTAGATCATATTAATTATTGACTTTGGTTTTCCAAGAAATATTAATATTAGATCAAATCACTTTGAAGATTTGGATAATTTAACCTTTTTTAGAAGGTTTAGGCTGTATAAAGAAACAGTTCTGCACCTTTTAATACTAATTGAGGATGATCTAGAATTTCCTAATGATATGTAAGTGTATAAATTATGTGTTGGTATGCAAATAGAACCAGATAATTTTTTTTCAGAAACAACAGTGTTTCACCAGTTAATCAATTATTAACTTGTTTACGGTTCTATGCAAGCGCAGGCCATTTAAGTACCATTGCAGACTTTGCCGGAGTGGGTATTAAATCGGTGCACAGGAATTAAATTCCGTCGAAATCTTCTGCCAAGTTTGTGTTTTTTCTTCGTTAGTTATGTTGTCAGTCTTTTTATTTTCTATGATATGTTTGTACTTATATATTAAATTGAGCAACAGTTTTTTTTCATTTGATGTGAAGTTTGTACATTTTTTTTAAATTATCCATTTCTCTAACGACTTTAATCTCATAAACTCATAAACTTAAACGCACAGACAGAGGATGACACGAGGATGATAGGTTTATTTATAGGTTATATACAACAGAGAATGTTAAGAAACGTCATAAATTTACGGTGATAAACCTAAATTCCCTAGATCGCCACTTATAATCTAAATTTAACCCAGCCCGACTTATAATTCAACGGTGGAAATGAATTGTAGTAAGCCGAGCTTAAATATTAAAGTGTTACTTAGTTAAGTATCACTTATATGTAAAACGGTGGAAACAGCCATAACACACATATCTAACCTGCCCCCGGCTATCGCCTCTGGCTTCTAACTCGCAATAGACCTCATGTCATGCCTGATGCATTTAATAAAAAAAAATTCCTTTAATCTAATAAAAAAAAATTCCTTTATCAGGGGAATAACACACATATCTAACCTGCCTCCGGCTTCTAATCCGCAATAGACCTCATGTCATGTCTGGTGCATTTAATAACAAAAAAAAAACAAGAACGTGTGGGGGATTTGAACCGGGAACCTCCTGCTTGCCAAGCCCGGCTCGTTCCCGCTTGGCCATCGCACCGCTGACAAAACGCGAGTCAAGCAAGAATAAGTTCAGCGTCGGACCATCTTTCAAAGCGCATGCGCGTTCGGAAACCGTGTTATTAAATACGCGGTTCCGACCGTTCGGAACTCTTGCGTATTGTACGAGTTCCGACCGTTCGGAACTCTTGTCACTCCCTAAAATAAATCAAGGTACCTATACAGACAATTTTTAATTTTTGTAGATCCTGTTTTTGCTGAAAATTATTTTGAACAATTTCAGAGCATTAATGTTAAAATCTTCTTCTATCAGTTCGAATACAACATCGTAAAATTCAATATTTTCATTTTCAAATTAATTAATTTCAAAATACCGCCTGGACCGTTCAACACAGAACCTGCCTGCTAGATGTAAGCAAACTAATCACGCTAGAAGTTAGCACTTAGAAGTTATGCGCGGCTGAACGCACCCGCTAACCCATGTTCTGTGGCTAACCCAAAACCCAACGACTCTGACTGTTCGTTGACAACAATCCCACAATCCAACGACAAGTTACAAAGTAAATAATATGTATTTGAAAAACTAAAATCCTCGCTAAAACCTAAAATCTCAAACTTTATGCGTGTACTTATCTTGTAAAATGAACATAGAGTTACAGTTTTTATAAATTTAATTTAAACAAAATAAACTCAACATAATGATTATTGAAGAAAAAGAACATTTTCTTTCTAAACGTCTTAATAAAATATTGGAAACTAGACTTGAAAATGATCAGGTAAGGACTAGTATTTATTTGTATGGGTAAACTAACATATTTTGTAGTATAATAAATATAAGAATGATGTACATATACAAGTTTATCATAAATAGCGATGTAAATATACCTTTATTATTACATGGAGGTCTAGATTAGACCAACAATAAATTACCAAGCAGTGTATAGACATCAACATCAGTATCTGAATTTAAAAAGAAATTGTGAAGTATATTAAATCATTAGGTTGATATACTAATAATATAATACACTCAACCCTCCTATAAGTCCTATAGCATGGTACTCGTAAAACGCGGTGCAAAAAATGCAAAAATTGCAGTCCTCCTATAACACGATATTCAATTTTCATATAAAACGACCTGACCTAATAAACTTGGATAGCGTTCATGTAGCACAAATCACACTGGGTACATGCGAAAAGTGTACTCTCCGTGTAAACTATATCTCATAATACAACATGGTTATTTCTCTAAACTTATTCGGTAAATGATTTCTTATTTATAAATTCAAACATATCGAAACATGTTTTCAGAGTAAGAATTAATAAAAAAAAAGAATCTTGAATTTCTATTCTTTATTTAAAGTTATAACAATAGTATAGTATATACAAAGGGACTAAAGTATGCCTTTTAATCCTGAGTGTGAAGCAAATGGAGATTGAAAATCAAAATTTTTTTTTCAGTCTGTTTCCTAATTCGATTTTTTAAAAAAATGCCCCCCCCAATCCGCCCACCATACCAAAAAGTTCCAGAGAGAAAAAACTCCTGTATTTACATTGTTATCGTTAGTTTGTTGATATATTTTGTTGGTTTTGTTATATTTATTATCCATTTAAATTATTATTGTTTTTGTGACTGAAAAATAAGATTGTCCTGTCGGTTAACTCTCTGTAAGTACTATTATGGATTATCATTTTTGTCAATGCTATTACATATAAATTAGAAAATATTTTTAATATAAAATACTCTCGAAAATACTTCGGTAAAATGCAAAAAATATTTATGGTTCATTAGTAGTAGTAGTATCAGTTCGCATACAGAAATCTAGAAATCTCATAACAATAAGACTAAATACTTAAATAATAAACAAAGGAAAAAAGAAAAAAAAATTTTATGTACTTTAAAATATTTCTTTTAAATTCTTGTAGATTATTTGATTTTTTTATATTGATAGTTGGAAGCGGGATTGGAAGTTTGTTGTATTCATTAAGACCTTTATAAAACAATCCATTGCTAGTTTGTGAAAGATTCTGCCTGTGTATATAAAAATTATTGTTAGTACTCGTTTCATAGTTGTGTATTTCATTATTATAAATTATAAATTTATCAAAGTAGGGTAACAATTTATTAATATCAATTTTAAATATAAAAATCATGTATTAATACTCGGATTAATAGTATTGACTATGTGCAACGGGGCGGAGTTATTACTAAATCCGACGCGAGCGTTTGCGGTGGCCATAATTGTAAATTTTGAACCCCTAATTTTCCCATCTGTCAAGGTATATGGTTATGTTTTGTGCTCGTGCTGTCAAGAATGTCAAGATTGTCATCAAGTAATAAAAATTGTTGTTTGAACGAGAAGAGTCGTAATTTAATAGTGCTTTTCAGTTATAAATGAAAAATGGGAAAAATTAAGCTACTTGCAAACAAATGTTGTGTTCTAGGCCGTCGTGTTAGTGACACTTTCCATAAAATAAAGTTTTACAGATTTCCTGCGCGGAAACACAACCTTGAATAACGCGCGAAGTGGATCAAAGCTGTGAAAAGAGTCAAGTAGGAATGTATTTACCTCTAAATTAAGTTTAAGGCGTATCTGTTACAGCCGTTTGTCGAATGCACTTTGCTGTAGTTTTATTATTGCAGCTGATATCAACATATGCTTCTACATGTTTCACGTGACAAAATGCCAATTTCCTTCCTTTTTCTAATACACCTCTCACCTCTGGTAAATTTATTGGAATGCGTAATTTGTTTAAATTTGGTACGAAAAATTATACTGGTCATTATTTTATGTTATTCTGTCATGTCGTGACACTGACAATCATGTAGTGACATTGACAAATTAGGGGTACAAATATTAAAAAATTGACCACGAGTGGCGCTACTAGAACCCTTGCACATAGCGAATAATCTAACAGTAACTGATAACCACTGAAGAGAAGACAACATAAATCCTATTGAGACATATCTGTTACACTTCAAAATTATTCTCATCCCTCTATTTTGTTTGTGCAAAATTGATATTTTCTTTGACCCTAGCGAGTATAGTAAACTGGCACAATAGTCAAAATGAGGCTGAATTATTGTGTTGTATACAGTTATGTTTGTTTCAACTGACAAAGTGGAAGCTACTCTTGAAAAAATATATACTGTTTTTGAAATTTTTTTATATACGTAATCAAAGTGTGTAATTGTTGTCCAGGAAACATCCTAGGTACTTAACACGTTCCCTGCCATACAGGTCTATAGGACCGAGAAGTAGGTATTCTAACTTTAAAAACTCGGTCAAATAGACCGAGATACAATTTGTCCCACGCGCCAACTAGGTCCATAAGACCGAAATAATTTTTAAGGTTCCAAGCGCCGTAGGTCTGTTATTTCGTAAGAATAAACACGGCAACAGACCGAGCTGGCATGTGGGACAAGTTCGCACCATACAGTTTTGACTTTGGAATTCGTATATTAGGGTGCGCAAACTAAATTGAAATCGCTCAACGCCGACTCGGTCTATTGGACCGAGAGAGAAAAAAATTAATGCCGAGTCCTATTTGAGTAATTCTTCAAAATTTTCACTAGTATTCATTTAGTTTTGTTGTACTTTATGCAATGTCAACATTGGCCTCTGGGGAAAAAATAAAAAAATTACATGACCTGATAGTCAAAACAAGCAAATGTGCCTCGGCAGGGAACGTGTTAAATTCCGTAAGTACCTCAATTTCTGTATTATTCATATACAGTTTAACTGTGTTATATTAACTGTTATATTTATACCTAGTAGTTATGACCATTGATTTTGTCTTTTGAATATATATTTTCAATTTATTTTTATTTAGATTATATACCATTAGTTTTTTAAGTGAAGTATTTATTTTGTTAATTACTACGTCTAGATTGTTCTTACTGATAGAGAGAAGCGTGTCATCTGCAAATAATTTTATAAAATCGCTATCATGGCATTCATTAATATCATTAATATGTATCACCGAGTATATCACAAATAGCAACGGCCCAATGACACTCTTCTATGATACCCCAAAATTATTGATTTTTTGTGTTGAAGTTACATTACAAATTTTAGTTATTTGGTATCTCAGTCAAATATTCCTTTATCCAATTTAATACACTATCTCCAATCCCATAACTTTTAAGTTTGTCAATTAATATACCTAATTCTATCTATGGTTTCAAAGGCACGTTTTAAATCTAAAAATACTGCAACAGTAAAATTTCCCCTATCAATACTTTGCTTCCACTTAGTTAAAGTTAACTGCAAGGCAAATTCGCAAGAGTGATTAGTACGAAAACCGGACTGATTTATAGAAAACAAATTATTTTTGGTAAAATGATCTATTAACTGATGATATACTGCTAATTCTAATATTTTCCCTGCGCTAGGTAGTGTGTTAATTGGTCTGAATTTCCAGGATTTATTGGTTTTCTGAATATGAGCTTGTTTTGAGACTTTTTGGAAAGTCTCCATTTCCAAAGATGTATTTATGAAGTGTAACCAGACATGATTAATAACTTCAAATGTTTCTTTTATTAACCCTTTAGCTGCTCTAAACGTATATATACGCAAATCCAGTAACTGCTTCAGACGTATATATAAACGCGGTACATTTTAACTTGTATAAAGTAATACTAAGGCGAGTACTAAGGTCTTGTATTTTGTCAATATTATATTTTTAGCATTAAATATGTCGATCTGCAGCCATATTTTGTAAAAAAAATATTTTATATGTTGACTGCTCGATACGTATAAATACGCCGAGAGTTCCCCACCCACGTATCTGAACCGTATCAGGTTTTTTGGCGCTAAGATGGGCAGCGGAGTTGACGAATCGACGTAGCAATTATTCTGCTAAAGGTGTGTATTTTCGTAATGGAGCGTTATAGTAAAACTGTGTATTACACTGACCAAGAAATGGAGGACATTTTAGCAAACAGTGACAATGAATCGATTGCATTAATGTAGTTATGTTTCGAAAGTTCCTTTTTTAGTTACCTACATTTATTGCAGTTTTTTTATTTAGCTGCACATTCTTTTGTTTATTTTTAGTGAAAGTTATGCCAGAAAGAATAATTAATGGTATTTTTTATTTAGTTATAACGATTATATTTTGTTATTTTGTGTGCTCATTTTGAAGATTCCCATGCGGTAATGTTGTTTTTCTGAAGTCTTTTTTTACATCCCTACATTTTTTGTAGATATAAAAATTCTGTTAAATAAGAGTAATATTTGATTTTATTATACTAAATATAATTTGTAAATGAATAACCACTCATTGTTTTATTCTGCCTTTGCCAAAAGTAAACAATCCGGCCCTGAACATTTTCGTAAAGTCGGCTTGTTTTACGGTTAACTGCTCGGGACGTATATATACGCTATGGACCTACGCTGCTCCAGACGTATAAAAACGCAGCGCTTAAATTTCGCCGCACACGGGAGAGAACCAAAAACTCAGGCTTAGCAGTGAAAGGGTTAATTTACTACTTAACACTTCATAGCATTTGTTGTCTAATAAATTTACAATTTTTCGAAGTTCTCCAAAGTTAATCAAATTAAAATATTCAAATTTATCGATATTAAAAACCCTATTATTTATATTTGTATAAGTTATATAATCAATACTATTAGTAATTTTTTCAATATCTATAATTTGGATTAATAAGTTTTTGTAGAGTTTTCCACATTTATGGATCATTTCTGTGTGAGTCTATTTTATCATAAAAATATTGTTGATTTTTGATTATCATTAAATTTACTACCTCGTTACGTAATTTTTTGAGAGCTTCCCAATTTGTCTCTTTATCTACTACATCATTTTAAAATTTTTTGTAGGCTTTGTCCCTTTGTTTTACTTTCAGTCTAATTTCTTGATCATACCAAGGTTGATCGTAAATTTTAAATTTCACCGTTTTTAATGGAGGAATATTTTTTAAAATGGATTAAACGTTACTAAATAGGTTTTCATGTATTAAATTTACTATACTATTAAGTAAAAAATTGCTATCAATTCTCTCCGAAACGTAAAAATTAATTGTATTATTTTTTTTTGTGTGAAAAAACCAATATAACTCAACAAACCCTAATTTTATAAAAAAAAATTACTTATGGTTAAGAAGAAAAATATATAATTAAACTAAGATTTATAGAGTGTAGTGTAGAGTGTGTAAGACTTCTTATTTTTTTAGAAAATTGATCATTAATTCTCCTATTAACTACCTTACTGGTACCTAATTTATTAGTAATGTTTATTGAAATAGTTGAATGATCAGATATTTTTGGCTCAACATTAGGGTTTTCAATCCCGGGACGGGATTAGACTTTCGGTATTTTCGGGATTAAAAAATCAAATCCCGGGATTTCCCAGGATCCCGGGATCTAAATATGTACATTTGTCGATTATCAACATAAAATTAAATAAGAAACGATTTATTGAGCAAGAATAATAATAATACATAAAAAAATAAATAATAAAACACTAAAAAAATTTAAAAATTAACAATCTATTGCTACTTCCATTGATTATCTATTCTATAAAAATGAATAGCCTAAAATTTACTTTGAAAAAATGACCTGAGAATGGCCAGTGTGTCTAGGGTGTCGTCCCCTAATCTGGACCGGATCTTTGTACACAGAATACATGTGAGATAAAAAGTAATATGTATTTTATGTAATTTGGTCATATTATAAATACTCGGGATTGATTTTTTAAATCCCGGGATTTCCGGGAGTGAAAACCTGCCCGGGATCCCGGGATTGGAAACCCTACTCATCATGTACAAATGTATTAATATTTCCAAAATGGCTTAAGACGAAATCTATCAAAGTGTTACTGGTGTTAGTACACCTTGTAAATGTTTTTTTACATTTTGAGTAATACCGTACATATTGAATAAATTTTTAACTTTTTTAGTATAGAATTCATTATTTAAATAATTTAAATTAAAGTTGCCTACTAATATGCTACGAATATTATCACTTGCAAAATACGACCTCATAGATGTTTTCTAATTTGTCCAGAAATATAGCAGCACTAAAATTTGAAGAGCGATATAAACATTCAATTTGCCAATCAGATCCAAGTCATTTCACTTTTATAATTTTACACCATAACTAGCCTTCCAATACGTATTCTCTAAGTACCGAGAATATAATATCATCTCTAAGTAGTGAGGGATAAGTGCATCCCTCTGGTGGTCAGTTGCTACTACCAGTCGAGACATCGACGATGTCTCTGTGACCGATAACGGCTTGCCAAGCAAGCACAGAGAGCGGCGATCTCTAGCCCTAATGGACTAAAACGTGCATAATAAATAGGATTATAGGAAACAACTACTGGACGGGCAAAGGCCCCTACTCCCATTGAATTATACCTATAAATTCAAATTGGTAGCCAAATTTGTTATTTGTCTTTTCTCCACCAGACACAGACCGGTTTCGAACTCTTTATGTTCTCATCAGTGTGCCACAGGTAGCTGAAAAGACAAATAACAAAGGCAAACCAAACTAGTCTATGGCAGACCCAGCACAAGTAAGTAGTGAGGGATAAGTGCATCCCTCTGGTGGTCAGTTGGTACTACCAGTCGAGACATCGACGATGTCTCTGTGACCGATAGCGGCTTGCCAAGCAAGCACCGAGAGAACTGACCACCAGAGGGATGCACTTATCCCTCACTACTTACTTGTGCTGGGTCTGCCATAGACTAGTTTGGTTTGCCTTTGTTATTTGTCTTTTCAGCTACCTGTGGCACACTGATGAGAACATAAAGAGTTCGAAACCGGTCTGTGTCTGGTGGAGAAAAGACAAATAACAAATTTGGCTACCAATTTGGATTTATAGGTATAATTCAATGGGAGTAGGGGCCTTTGCCCGTCCAGTAGTTGTTTCCTATAATCCTATTTATTATGCACGTTTTAGTCCATTAGGGCTAGAGGTCGCCGCTCTCGGTGCTTGCTTGGCAAGCCGTTATCGGTCACAGAGACATCGTCAATGTCTCGACTGGTAGTAGCAACTGACCACCAGAGGGATGCACTTATCCCTCACTACTTAGAGATGATATTATATTCTCGGTACTTAGAGAATACGTATTGGAAGGCTAGTTATGGTGTAAAATTATAAAAGTGAAATGACTTGGATCTGATTGGCAAATTGAATGTTTATATCGCTCTTCAAATTTTAGTGCTGCTATATTTCTGGACAAATTAGAAAACATCTATGAGGACGTATTTTGCAAGTGATAATATTCGTAGGATATTAGTAGGCAACTTTAATTTAAATTATTTAAATAATGAATTCTATACTAAAAAAGTTAAAAATTTATTCAATATGTACGGTATTACTCAAAATGTAAAAACATTTACAAGGTGTACTAACACCAGTAACACTTTGATAGATTTCGTCTTAAGCAATTTTGGAAATATTAATACATTTGTACATGATGAGTAGGGTTCCCAATCCCGGGATCCCGGGCAGGTTTTCACTCCCGGAAATCCCGGGATTTAAAAAATCAATCCCGAGTATTTATAATATGACCAAATTACATAAAATACATATTACTTTTTATCTCACATGTATTCTGTGTACAAAGATCCGGTCCAGATTAGGGGACGACACCCTAGACACACTGGCCATTCTCAGGTCATTTTTTCAAAGTAAATTTTAGGCTATTCATTTTTATAGAATAGATAATCAATGGAAGTAGCAATAGATTGTTAATTTTTAAATTTTTTTAGTGTTTTATTATTTATTTCTTTATGTATTATTATTATTCTTGCTCAATAAATCGTTTCTTATTTAATTTTATGTTGATAATCGACAAATGTATTTAGATCCCGGGATCCTGGGAAATCCCGGGATTTGATTTTTTAATCCTGAAAATACCGAAAGTCTAATCCCGTCCCGGGATTGAAAACCCTAATGTTGAGCCAAAAATATCTGATCATTCAACTATTTCAATAAACATTACTAATAAATTAGGTACCAGTAAGGTAGTTAATAGGAGAACTAATGATCAATTTTCTAAAAAAATAAGATCTCTTACACACTCTACACTACACTCTATAAATCTTAGTTTAATTATATATTTTTCTTCTTAACCATAAGTAATTTTTTTTTATAAAATTAGGGTTTGTTGAGTTATATTGGTTTTTATACACAAAAAAAATAATACAATTAATTTTTACGTTTCGGAGAGAATTGATAGCAATTTTTTAATTAATAGTATAGTAAATTTAATACATGAAAACCTATTTAGTAACGTTTAATCGATTTTAAAAAATATTCCTCCATTAAAAACGGTGAAATTTAAAATTTACGATCAACCTTGAATTTGAAACGACTGGTGGGCGTTTTGAAATGGTTCCGGGGCACTTTCGTATATATACCAAGTGACCGCCTCGTGAAATCACATTCAAAGAGAATTCCTTTTCTGAAAGATCCACGGACGTCTAACGGTGTATATTATTTTGGAGAGTATTACAATAAATTTCTAGTATCGATTTCAAGCATTAAATAAAACCCACTCACTAAATTGCCAATTCATGTCCATGTAATACAATTCTCTTTCGGCAATCGATCACTCTTCTTTAAGCGCGGCCGTCGCGGTCGCTGACCCTTGTGGGGGTATCGTGGCTATGGTGGTGGACCTTGTTTGGTGAAGCTCTTGTGTAGATTGATTATTATACAATATATCTTTATATATTTATTTTGTCTTTTATTGCATTCTAGTTGTAATTAAGCATTTGTGTTGACCCCCTAGCTTACGACCCTCGCATTGTGCGACGGAGACCCTTCGGCTGAAGCCAAAGAGGAGTGAACGAATCCTGTCTGGGCAGGAGTCCTAAGTGAATTGTGTATTGTGCATAGTGTCTATCTAGTGTTGTATCTTTAGTTCAGGAAGTTGCGAAACCTGTATACGAGGAAGCATTCATTGTCGACGGCTACCGTTAATCTATCGATATCGAGATATGGATATATTAAAAGCTTGCCACGACCTGCGTTGAATTCAACGGCCACGAGCTGGATCAGATGTTGTGATTGCGGCTGGTTGACTTAATCGAATATCGGTCGTTCCCTCCAACTATTACTGAGTCACAGTGACTGGTTAACTGAATCGTTGACACAGCCTTAATAATTTAGTTATTAAACGTTGATATGGCGCCCAACGTGGGGCTGTGCTTTGATTGACCTCATCTCTTGCAAGAATCGTAGTCATGAATGACAATCCTTTGATATCTTTGACCCCTAGTGGCTTTTACGAGCAAGAGACCGGGTTAATGGAAGATTCCTCCTTAGTGCCGGAGAGGCGGCTGGAGCTGATCAGTAATGTTTCTCCCTCGTCGAGGTCCCCTGATTATCCTCCTTCAATGGAAGATCTCTTTGCCAAGATGGCACAAACTTTTGTGAATGCTATGCAGGACGCAGCACAGTGCACAACTTCTACTTATGACAGACCACGTAGTCCTAACGTGGAATATCATGGACCATGAGAGTCCCGAAACTTTCATCAGAAATTTCGAAGACTACTGCCATAGAGCAAGAATTACATCAAACAATACCGATAAATTTCATCTAATAACTGAACAACTAAAAGGAAAAGCCCGAAAATGGTTCGATCAATACAGGACTCTAATTACTTCATACGAAGTATTCATTGAACGTTTCCGCAATAGATTCGATTCAGGCGATATCTATACTCAGGTTATAACAAAACTTTATGGGGAGATGCAGCATGCAGGTGATACTTCAGCGGTATTTATTACCAAGAAAATATGTCTTTTCAATAGGGTCGACCCCTTCAAACCGGAAGCTCTGAAGGCCAGTATCATACTGGACCAACTCAGACCGGAGATATGTTCTCGCTTACGCTGAACACATATTTTTAACACTAAATCACTTGTATCTATAGCATCTAGGGTAGAGAGAGATATAGCTGATGAAGGATCTGCGGCGCGTTCAATCGAATCCAAATCTAAGGCAAAATCTAATCATAATTATAATCAACCATCTTCTGGCAACTCCTATAATGGCCGTGTTTGGCAAAATTCCCGCAGTGAGAATACAAATAGAGAATCTCAAGACGTCAGGAACCGACAAGTCCATTTCCAAGAGCAGGCCACCTCTAGCAATCAATTCCGTCCAAATTCCAACAATCAGAAAATGCCTCCTACACCATGTCGATTCTGTCCTGATGTTCAATGGCACTACCATTCAGAATGTCCTAACAATCCTTATAAAAGACGACAACAGGGAAACTTCTCAGGGGGTCGAGAACATGGCAACCAGGGCAATTCCCGCAATCCCCCTCCAGTCGGCCCTACGAGCACGCCTCGTCGTCAGTAAACTTTATAAACCCATTTGACCACTTACCTGACCTGACGTCAGAATACCCAGAATATGCCAGAACCACTGCCAGCTTTCAATCTATTGAAAGATCTAATACAAATTATGGTCAGAACCATTTGTTCAGTAAAGGTTTAAGATTATATAATGATTTACCGCAAGAAATTAAAAATTCGTCCACTATTATTATGTTCAAAACCAGATGTACTGGGTATGTAAAAGAAAAATGGCCAATATAAAAGAATTAATTGTGGATACATTTAGTGTTATTTTGTATTAGGTGATACATGGCGATTTTAATTCCTATGCATGTTTACGTCTTATACCTGTATGAATTTATGCTCTTGTATTATTTTTTTAAATTGTTTTTGTTGTATTATTTAGCATTGCTAATAAAGCATTATTATTATTATTATTATTATAATCCTACCAGAAGCAATCAATCATTTATCAAATTTTTATCCTTTGCCTCGAATCAAAATTATCGTTAATAATAAACTTGTGTACGCATTTCTTGATACCGGTGCTACAAGAAATATCATTCATCCGCAATTTCTCTCATCAGTGAATAATCTATCAAATCCTCAGACTTTTGCTCTCGCTTGTGGCGATCAAGTTATTGATTCGCAGGGCACCACTTCTCTAGACATCTTTATATTGGATGTTCGTTTCCATGTACCATTTCAAGTTATCGAAGAACTGAATGAAGGAATAATATTAGGAGCTCCATTCCTTTATTCTCAACATGTCGTATTTGACTATCATAGGAAATGTGTGTATGTGGGAATAGACAGACTTATAACCGTGTTCTGGAATCAGGCAACCGATGGAGCATCTAATGAAGAATTGCCGGAATCTCTCAAAATTTCTAACTCAATTTTCAAACCACTTTTCGAAGAATTTTCTGATCTATTTACGGTGGAATTGACTCAAGCAACCACCGTAAGTGTTAAACACAAAATTATTGTTAAGGACCATCGTCCATTCAATGTAAAGCCATATCCCATGTCGCCTAGTAAAAAGAAGATCATGTATGATCAGATAGAGGAAATGTTAAAGGCCGGTGTTATTGAATCAAGTACATCACCATATAGTTCACCCCCAGTTATCATTGAAAGACAAGATAAGAAACCACGTTTCTGTATTGACTATCATAGATTAAACGAAGTCACGCTTGATGAAGCATCTGTTTTACCAAAAATCTATGAAAGTATCAAGGACCTGGGGAAAGCTACAGTATTTACTGTACTTGATTTGAAGAGCGGATATTGGCAAATTCCTTTAGATGATTCCTCCAAAATTTAGTTTACAGCGTTTACTACTCATGATGGAGCTGCCTATCAATTCAATGTTATGCCGTTCGGCTTGAGGACTGCCCCGTGCACATTCCAAAAATTCATGGCCAAAGATGTTCTAACAGGATATTTGCACCATTTCTGTAAGGTCTATTTAGACGACATCATTATTTATAGTGAAGATTTGGATAAACATGTGCAGCACCTCAGGTTGATATTTGAACGATTACGGCTACATAACTTGAAGGTTTCTCCGGATAAGTGTGTAATCGCTACTAATGAGATTACCTATCTTGGACATCAAATTACTTTAGATACCACTAGACCACTTGATAGACATAAATTGCAGCTTCAGAACTATCCTGTTCCTAACAATAAACGACAACTTCAGAGTTTCCTCGGTCTATGCAACTGGGTAAGGGAATACATTCCTAATGCCGCCATTATTACCACGCCGCTAACCAGATTACTCTCGAAGGACGTCCGATATAAATGGACAAAGGAGGCCCAGAACGCATTTATGAATATTAAGCAGATCTTAGCAGAACCCTTGGAACTTCATAGACCAGATTTGGACAAGACTTTTATTCTTCAGACGGATGCTAGTCTACTAGGCATGGCAGCAGTTTTATATCAGTTCGGCGATGGAGGTGAAAGACATATTATATCATATGCGAGTCATACCTTGTCTCCTACAGAGAGAAAATATCACATTAACGAGTTAGAATGTCCAAGTGTGGTTACTTACGTTAAGCGATATAAGATTTATTTAGCAGACAAACCTTTCATCGTCCGGACTGATAATAGGGCTCTCCTGTGGTTGGATAAGCACCGAGATGAGAAAACGAAGTTCACAAGATGGTCGTTGTTGTTGCAGGAATATTCTTTCAAAATTGAACACTGTCCAGGCAAAGAAAATCTTTTGGCCGATTATCTCAGCAGGAATCCTCAAAATTCAAGTTTGGAGCATCTCGATGAAGAGCGAATGTTTCCGCCTAAATTCAAATCAAAAGAAAATATTTTGGCTATCACCCATTTGGAACTTTATCAATCAATTATAGAAAGTCAACAGGATTCTACGAACACCAGGGAGAAAGTTAGTCGTTGGATTGAACTCAGTCAACGAACAATAAATGAGAGATCGGTTAAAGACCAGAAATTTTACTCAACTCATCAAGTAAGAAATGGGATATTTATGAGATTGATTTCAAACAAAATTTATTTAGTGGTACCTAAACGTAAGATTGAAGATATTATTTCACACTTTCACGACAAGACTGGTGTCGGCAATCCAGGAAGAGATGAAATATTTCGGACCATATCTAGAACTTATTATTTTAACAACATGTCCAGGCTAGTAGGCCAATATATTCAAAATTGTTTAGTGTGCAAATCCGTTAAAGGACGACAAGTGCAGCCGGAAGCCCCATTACGGTGTCACGAACCTCAATACCCTTTTGAGGTGATCAGTATGGATATATTGGGACCATACAAACGCGCTAAGGATACTGGTAATCGATTTATAGTCATGACGGTCGATTTATTTACCAAGTGGACCGAAGCGCAAGGTTTCCTAAAGGTGAATGGTGAAACTTTAGTTCGATTTCTGGAGGAGCACTGGATATCTCGGTTTGGCTTGCCGAAGACTATCATCTCAGATCAAGGAGGACATTTTCAAAGTGGGTGGTATACTCAGTTTAGTAAACGCAATCATATTCAAAATTTTTATACACCCATTTATCATCAAAGAGCAAATTCAGTAGAAAGGCAGATCCAAGAAGCCAAGAAAATTTTAAAATCTCTTATGTTCAATCAGGCAACAGACACATGGAATATGTACATTGTACAAATGCTTTACAATTTAAGAACTAGAAAGAACGCTTCCACAGGATATACTCCGAGCTTTGCAGTTTTAGGATATGAACTCGCCGAAGCCGGTGATTGGCAGATAGAAAGTTATTTTCAAGAAAGACAACCCACATTAACCCGACCAGCTATCGTTCAAAATATAAGTCAAAATTCACAGCAGTATAGACAAAAATACGCCCCTAAGGAAGTCACTCCTATAATTTTAAAAGTTGGAGACAGAGTTATGGCTAAAAATATGCGTAAAGATAAACAGGCATTTATACCATCGTGGACTGGGCCACATAGGGTGACAGAGAAAGTGTCAAATGAGGTTTATATTATCCAAAAAGACCAACATCTATCTCGATTACATGTGAACGATCTGAGACTTGTGAAACCAACGGAGGAAGTAGGATTCGCATCCAGTGAAGACGAAGATTCCGATGACTCTTCAGTGGGCGATCCTCCTGATGGACCAGAGCATTCCAATGATCCAATTCCCGTACAAGTCCAAATTCATACTCCTAATACAGCCAGCGTAGCTGTCTCGAATGTAATAAGGCATCCTGCGTCGAAGCAGACAAAGGATAGCGTTTCCGAAGGGCCGGAAACCAGTTCGCAGCAAGCAGCTTCGCATGCTGATATTTCCATTCGTGATCCAGATCCTTCCCCACTAGTAACTGACCAAAATTCTATTCGAACCAATGATTCCAAGCAAACACCTGACCAGACTATTCCGCTTACAGAGTGTTCCTCTGAAGCAAATAACCTTTCTGAAAATATTCCACAAAATTCCTGTAATCCTTTCAATCTCGAGAGAGAACGAAGACTCATAATTCCTTTGACAAATGTTAAACTACCAAATTTAAGTTGTA
Source organism: Rhagium mordax (assembly GCA_963680705.1). Classification (NCBI taxonomy): domain Eukaryota; kingdom Metazoa; phylum Arthropoda; class Insecta; order Coleoptera; family Cerambycidae; genus Rhagium; species Rhagium mordax. The sequence goes on along the minus strand of OY796656.1, from coordinate 52,877,504 downwards.
TTTCAAAAGACGTTCCGTAGAGAAGTCTCTCCTCTCGCTGTCCACACGCGAGGAGAAAATAAGAATGATGAGAAATAGTCAGAAATTTTAAAGTCAAAATTCATAGTCGGATACTGAGGTATCCTTTGTTTCACTTTTAACTAATACGCACTGATTTATGTTCACAGCCTGAACATAAATAGATTCCTGCTGATCCTATCCTGAGATTTAACCCAGAAAGTCCCAATGGTATGTTGGCAGATTCCAGACGAATGAGCCAAGCAGTGGAGCGCAGCATCCCCAAGAGGATGGACTCCCAAGACAGAAGACGAAGACGAAGACAGAAGACGAAGATCGAAGAACAAGACAGAAGACTCAGAAAACAGTGCATAAAGACACTATCATGTTTTCAATATATATGTTCATTCGATTAATATGTTAAGCCTATTTTTGACCAATAATTCTATAAATTACCAATGTTATGATCCATTTTACTTTTAAAAACCTATGAGGCCAATAATTATAAAAATTTCCAATGTCCAGTCCCATACTACCATTCGGCCAAGAATTGTAAAAATTTATAATGTGTACTATCTATGTTAATAATTATACCACCACCACCATATTCCCACAAGAGTTGTTAATAAATCCTATGATCCATATATCCTTTCTTTTATTTATTTCCTGATGGAAATAATTACTTTTTAAAATAATATTAAGTAATCTTAAGCAGTGATTAGTGATCGATTCCAAAAGACGAATTTTCCAAAGGAGGGGAGTGTTAACGAACGCAGCAGGAGGCGTATAAGTAGATTTAAGTAAAAAGATCCATTTAGACATAAGCATACAAGCATAAGGCTTGAATGGTGGTGCGTATGGAACATCTGTTCCATGTGCACCATTTTTTTATCAAAAATATCACAATTTTCTCTTCAGTTCCTAAACAACAAAATTCCATTTTTTACCCGATTTGCATGATTTCGTGCATATCAGGATTTTTTTATAAATCACAAGTCGATTTTCAGTACAGTTTCCAAAATTCCCTTTATTTTTTTCGGCCATTATCTCATACTTGAACGAACGCATCCAGGCACGATGCAGCATGTAGAGACGACCAAGGATATGCACTATCCTCTGCCAGTGCCGAATCCTCAATGGACGGACTGGGGTTTTAAACACAACAATAATCATAGCGCAGATGATTATTGCCACAAGCCGGTCTAACAGATCACGAGGGAAGAATCCACATAGGCGCGAGAGTGAATCTACCGTAGATCAATTAGCTCTTGATCAGATCTATCATAGACTGATCCACCTTCGTGGTTGCGTTGGTCTACGGAAGAATAGGTTCACTCTACCCTCGCGTTCTGGAATTCCTCGTGAGTCCGTGACTAAAGGCTTCATTGGAAGGTTGAGCAGGTCTCGCCTTACCATTGGTCATCGTCTCTACCGGGATCGTGTCTGCTAGCACCATTTTAAATTTTAGGAACTGACTTGAAAAGTGAAATACTCGAATTTGAAACGACTGGTGGGCGTTTTGAAATGGTTCCGGGGCACTTTCGTATATATACCAAGTGACCGCCTCGTGAAATCACATTCGAAGAGAATTCCTTTTCTGAAAGATCCACGGACGTCTAACGGTGTATATTATTTTGGAGAGTATTACAATAAATTTCTAGTATCGATTTCAAGCATTAAATAAAACCCACTCACTAAATTGCCAATTCATGTCCATGTAATACAATTCTCTTTCGGCAATCGATCACTCTTCTTTAAGCGCGGCCGTCGCGGTCGCTGACCCTTGTGGGGGTATCGTGGCTATGGTGGTAGACCTTGTTTGGTGAAGCTCTTGTGTAGATTGATTATTATACAATATATCTTTATATATTTATTTTGTCTTTTATTGCATTCTAGTTGTAATTAAGCATTTGTGTTGACCCCCTAGCTTACAACCCTCTCATTGTGCGACGGAGACCCTTCGGCTGAAGCCAAAGAGGAGTGAACGAATCCTGTCTGGGCAGGAGTCCTAAGTGAATTGTGTATTATGCATAGTGTCTATCTAGTGTTGTATCTTTAGTTCAGGAAGTTGCGAAACCTGTATACGAGGAAGCATTCATTGTCGACGGCTACCGTTAATCTATCGATATCGAGATATGGATATATTAAAAGCTTGCCATGACCTGCGTTGAATTCAACGGCCACGAGCTGGATCAGATGTTGTGATAGCGGCTGGTTGACTTAATCGAATATCGGTCGTTCCCTCCAACTATTACTGAGTCACAGTGACTGGTTAACTGAATCGTTCACACAGCCTTAATAATTTAGTTATTAAACGTTGATATTATCATCACTAACTTTAAGGATGTTCAAGGGTTTCATCGACGGGGCAGAGGGGAGTAGCGGGACGGGGGAGATCCCGGGGGTGGGAGAAGGCGTTAGAGGTGGCAACACCGCACATTTCTCCTGTGCTCTCGTTTTCTTTCTGCTGGTGTGTTGTGACAAAGTGGCTAACCTATAAAAAAATCACCTACGGTGCTTTGGTCGGAACATACAAAACCCAGGGAGAAGAGCAAGCAATCAAACTGTTGCGTGGTGAATTGTTAAATTATTACTTTTTATCGTAAATTTCATAAAATAGCAAATGGCACACACTAATTAATTATTTATAGTTAATGGTATGTGACAAGGCGATTTTGAAATTAATTTTAAGATTTCAGCAATTGATTATGAGTGCACTGCATCTGTTACAAGTATGCCAGTCAAAATAATACCATATTAGCTCCTAATTTATTATTAGTAAAAATGGCATACACGAATTTATCATTCACCAATATAACAATTTTTTTTACAAAATTGCCACTGTTGTATACAATCTTCTACACGCTGGATTCGTATGCCAATTGTCAAATCATTATAATGTTTTATCCTTTGATAACCATTTTGAATATACCTATTTATAAAAAATTTCACAATTCACGTAATAATAATAATAATGAAACAATAAAACAGTAACAGCCAAATGGGAATGTAAATAAACAAATAAGAGATTGAAAACTAAGTAAAAACCCCGAATGAAAACACACACACAATTACTTTGTAAAATAACAATAAGTTATAATATACGGTATCAGTTCAACTGCTTTAAAGCGAAACCATACTCATAGCGTATGGTCACAGAGGTTCTATTCATTTAGTTCAACTCATATCCATCTTCCTGGTCCATCTCCTTCGAACTTACCCTAGGTACATAAACGAATATTTATCTCCTGGGCACAGTTCAAGGGGATAATGGGACTCACATTCTCAAGTTCTCGCTGAAAATACTCTGTTAAATTGGCCACTAATTGACTTTGGTCGTCGTCTAACCGTTAGCCAGGCATTTCTTAAACTTTCCAGCTCAGTTTATTGACACTCCAAATAAACGTCCATCAATACCTCCAAATCACTGACGAGCGGCTATGGCGACGCCAAACAAACAGAAGTGAAATATATCTAATTTAAACAGCACTGTCTTCGTCTAACGCACACCGCAATAGAGTGAGAGCGGAATATACATAAGGCATAGCGCCAAAAAAACGTTTCAAGACATACGTGGAAAAATTATTATATTATGAAACGAGCAACAAACTAATAAAATATGTCTGTGACACGTTTAGTGTATGCTGATGTAATGGAAAACATTCATCACTCCAAGTATATCATATACCTACCATGGTTTTGATATACAGTATATTCACTTTTAAACCAAAGCAGTTTGTGAGTGAATAGGAGATAGTAGTAAAGCGAGAGCACTACACATGCGTGACTGCATGTCGATCTCAGAACGTTAGCGCTCTCGCTTTATTGTCTCCTATTCACTCACAAAGTGCTTTGGTTGAAAAGTGAATTTACTGTATAGCACGGAACTTTAGGCACACGGTTTAATTATAATAATCTTCATTCAAAGTTAATTAGTTACTCAAGTCATTATTTATATTTAATATTTGTATTTATTTATTTGTATTTTTGTAAGTATGTTTATTATTTATATTTTAGTATATTAGGATTCTTTGTTTATAACAAAGATCTACATATTGGAGAGTATGATGTTTTTACTTTTTTATTAACTAATCTGCTAAAAAACCTATCTAATTAATCCATTCTACAATGGTTTGTAATGAATTCGGGTGAAATATAATTGTTATATTATTAACTTATTATATTAACTTTAATTTACTTCAATAATGTTTATCATTTGTAGTTATAATTAATAATAAATAAATCATTTTTGTAGGAAACTTTAGAAGCACTTAAACAACTCTCTACGTTTTATACAGAAAATTCCTTGCAAGCTCGTAGGAATCTGAGAAGTCAAATAGAAAAACGAAGCTTGGATATTAACAAACATTTCTTAGTTTCTTTTCTAGAAATAAAAAAGTCATTTGATAATGTATATAATGATGTGACAGAAATGAGTAGAACTATTAAGGAAATGACTTACAGATTACAAAATTCTAAAATGCAAACTAAAGAGTTATTGCAACAAACAAGTATTTTGCAATGTGAGAGGTAAGTGTATACAATAATAATTTTACTTTGTTCAATCATTATTCTATAATAATACTAACAAAAATTTAAAATATGTAGATGTTCTAAATACTGTAGCTTTATTTCCTAATTAGCTAGGCAGTAATTTTATCTTGGAAATAAAATAAAAATGATTTAGGGCCGGTTTATTCATCTTCTGATAAAGTTACGGATAGCAAATATGTAAAAGATAAGCATAAAAAGTGTTTATTCACTCTCTGATAGATAAAATAGTACAGATAAATGACCTATCAGGCAGATTAATTTATATGCCGGTACATCGGCCAGATTCCGAGTTACCAGTCGATATATAACCTCTTTTATTTCAAGTTGTCAACAAATCGCTTATTTTAAAAATGGAATTTATCGAAAATTTTGAGGATATTTTTACCACAGAAGAAGTTGAAATGTTTGAACATTTTAAACAATCGAAAATCCTATAATTCGGTGAATCGCATACAACATGTGGATTATTTTAACGCATTAGATGATCGTGATTTTAAAAAAGATTTCGTTTAAGTATAAAGAAAGTGTGCTCGAACTTTTTAATTCTATTGATCATATTAAAGCTCCGACTACTAGGTAAAATCATTGATTCAATGGTAAAATATTATTTACATACTTATAAGTTTTATTAATTGAAACCATTTTTATTTCTTAGGAATAATCCATTTACACCACACGAACAATTATTAGTTGCACTACGATTTTAGGCCACATATTCATTTTATATTGTTATTGGAGACTTTGGCAAAATGCACAAGTCAACTTGCTGCAAAATAATTAAAAAGGTAACGAGAGCAATTTGCAGTCATTGTTTTAATATAATGCAGAACGTTATTCACAATACCTATTACAGTTTAAAATTCGACAAGCTGAATCGCGCTCTTCAAGTATGTTACTATCTTTCTTTTACTCATTAGTATTTATATAAGTGTATCCTTTACATTTATCCACGAGTATACTACTCTCGCAAAAACGTCGTTTTCAGCCAGATACGTATCAGTGGGATAAATAAACGTGAATAAACCCAAATGATTATCTGCTACCTGATAAATTTATCTGATAGATAGTTACCAGCAAGATTATCTGAATGTGAATAAACCGGCTCTTAGTAAATATTCATGAAATATTCTGTTTTTACCTAAATATATTGACGTAAATTATCTAAGAAAAATAAAATGACTAAAGTATAGATCACCAATGTTTGCCTCCACGTCATCAATTTTTGTAAGTTTATGTACGCTTCTACACGATAATCTGAGGTCAATGGATCTTCTACTATGCACCATTGGATAGCTACTTCTTTTTTTATCTATCCCCTAAAAGAAGGTACTCGCATTTCGTTGCTAGTGAGAGATATGTTGATTTTCGCATATTGTAAATTGATGATGTAGAGGCAAACATTCGTGATCTATACTTTATTAACAATCATGTAATCATTCATATAATTACTTAAAGATCCTTGAAAATTATCATTCAAAATATTTTAAATTGGACATATATATTATATTACGGGTCCTAGAGGGGTGCATAAATATTCAAACATTGTTTTTAAGAAAAAATATGAATTAATTTTTACAATAATGCCCCATAAGAAAATAATCAATGTTTCATTTTCATAACGATACCATACATATAGTAACAATAATTAATCAAATACATACAGCAACAATAATTAATATAATAATTTATTTATTTTATTAATTGTTTCTGGAACTTTCATTCACTGAATGAACATATAGGGGAATGTTTCAGATAATCCATGTTAGGGAGGGTTGAGGTTATTTCTTTGCAACTATCTTAAAAAAAATAATGACCAAAACAGTTTCATTATACAGGGTGTTTCCGGTTTTTCATTCATAACTTAAACGATAGAACACATAAAAATAATAGAACTCTTACCTATAACATTTTTCTCTAACACACTTCGTTTTTAAGATACAGGGGGTTAAACTTTTTCAAAATTATTACCATTTATTCATTATCTTGTAAACAAATAAAGATTTTGTGTTCAAACTTTGTACACTTTAGTCATGAAAAAAGACCAATTTTTTTAGTTGCAAAAAGTTTTCCACATAAAAGCAGTGGCGTAGTTATGGGGTTCTGTCCATATTTGAACCGCCTAATCTTCTATACCAATGATCAGAAATTATATTTTTATACAAATTTTAATGCAAATTATTAAGTCTCGAACATTTTCTAAGCAATATTTTGTAAAAAAAAGCTACCCGTAGTTTATCCGATAAAATTCTGAGATCTCAGGATATGATAAAGGACCACAACCCTCAGGTAAGATTACATAGTTTCTACGTATATACAGAAATATACAAGCATGGATGAGATCGCCAACTTTCACATCATTCACCTATCCAGGTTATTAATGCTACTCTTGCTTAACACGTTCAGTGCTGTACGGGACCTATATGTCCCGTATCGAATCTTCGTAAAGGACGGAATTGACTTATGTAATAAAATTCTACGGGACATATATGACCCGTATCGCACCCTAATTTCGAAATACTGCTTACGGGCCATTTATGTGAAAATTGTTACGGTAATCCTATTTACTTTCTTAGTTGTTGCAACAACGATCATGAAACACAAAGGATCATTCACACATTTTTATTTTATTTTTTTCTACAAACGTGTGTAAACATATAATAATGTTATATGTATACAGAAGTTACACTGTTTCCATTTTAATAAATATGATTACCACTAAGAATTTCTGATTTTCTAGAAAATTTTTTATTTATTTTTTTTTATTTATTTATTTATTTATGAAACAGTACATTGAAATCTTACAAATAATAATAGTGCCTGTCCAGTCATATTTACTCTAAGTTCACTAGGAACTTGTTTTGTATTTAGGACTGGAGGGAAACAAACAATATTAATTAAAAAATCTTATTACAGAAGTTTTATTAGTTCTTATAATTCGGACATTATTGTTTTCAGCAGCTCTTGTTGTATAACCATGTTTTTTTAAAAATATTAAAGTTGATAAAATGTAGAGTGTATCAATATCAAGGATATCTTTATTATCAAAAATAATATGCGACGGATACGATTTAAGTTTATTTAGCACAACCTTAATTATATATTTTTGTGCAATTTTTAGTGGGTGCAAATGTGTTATATATGCGCCACCCCATATTATTATACCATATTGTATTATTGAAACTACAAGTGACTGATAGACTTGAATTAATATTTTTTTAGACAAAAACTGTCTGATTTGATAAAATTTGAATATCAGTTTTCTTATATTTTTAGTGACTTGATTTATGTGATAATCCCACTTTAAAAATTTATCAATATAAACGCCAAGGTATTTAATTTGCTGGATTGTATTTATTTGTTCAGTACAATTACATAATGTAGGGGTAAGTTGACATTTTGGGTCATGACAGATAATAAAGTTTGTATTTGGCTGTCCTAGTCTATTTAAAGAAAATGTCATAAATTTAGTTTTTTTTTATTTACGGCCATTCTCACCGATTACTGTTTAAGCAACCCTTAGTTAAGGTTGCTTAAATATGTAAATATGGTTTAACTTTGTTTGCATTGCACCGCAAAATATTTAAGTCCGCTTTATTAAGTATAGATTTTATTGTAATACACCTACTTTTAGGTCATTTGTAATTTGTTGGCAACTTCGTTACGTTCTTTGTTATGTCATATGTCATCCATTATTTTATTCTGTCTACCTACATCACGTTTTGTATTTAGAAAATAAGAATAAAATGGAAAACCCGAGGAAGAGAGTGAGGTCCGCAAATTTTACAAACGATGAAAAGATCCTCCTCTTGAATATTATTAGTAACTATAAAGATATAATTGAAAACAAAAAAACTAACTCTGTATCCTGCGAACAAAAATCTTACTTACGTACTGTACACTTAAATTATGGAAGGGAATATATTTTAACACATACATATCACTGAGGAACTCCAAATTGGCTTCAATTAAAGTCAAAATATATAAAACAGTATCTTTACGCAATCTAAACCGCCTAAAGAAAGTTATAACTCATCTAATTCAGCAAAATAATTTCTTCTCACATAAATTCTTCTGGGAAACCCGAAATCGATAATTTCCAATATATCAATATCGTCCTCAAAGATATCTTCATCATCAGATTCCATTTTATAATAAAATAGGTAATTTAAAGATTGAAAATTGAAATCAAAATCAAATAAATGTCAGTAATGACACATAATTTGTAAAAATGCGCATGCTCAGAACTACTCTTAAATTTAAACCAGCTTTAAGCCACCATTTTTCAGGGCTTAAATTTAAGGAACCTTTAAGGCGATTTAAGAACGCTTAAGTAATGGTGCAACGAAAAATTCAGATTTAAGCACGCCTTATCGCTAAACCTTCCTTTAAAACTACGGTGAGAATGGCCGTTAATGTAAGTAAATTTTTTTCAAGCCATTTACTTACCATATGGAAACCTATTTCAGCATTTTTAATAACTTGTTCCCAATTGTGTCCAGTAAATAACAGAACAGTATCGTCAGCGTATGAAATAATTTTAGATGTTACAGTTAAGTTAAGATTAACTAAATCATTAATATAAAACAAAAACAATAATGGGCCTAACACTGTTCCTTGCGGTACTCCATAAATTATTTCTGTGCTATAACTACTTTCAAAGTCAATTGATACAATCTGCTGCCTATTTGCAAGGTAGTCGCTTATTAAATCATTTGGCAACCCTCGTATTCCGTTTTGATTAAGCTTCTCAACAAGTTTTTTGTGGCAGACTGTATCAAAAGCCTTCGCAAGATCCAGGAAAATGGCTACAGCTTTTTCATTTTTGTTTATTGCCTCATAGATACTGCTCGTTAAATCGTGGATTGCATCAGTTGCAGATTTTTTAGGCTGAAAACCAAACTGAAAAGGTGATATTATTTTATGTTTCTCAATATGAGACATTATTCTTAATTTTATACATTTTTCTGCAACCTTTGCAAAGTTAGTTATTAGGGAAATTGGACGATAATTAGATAAATTAAGAGGATCTCCTGCTTTATGCACTGGTTTAATAATCGACTTCTTAAAGGCTGTTGGAAACTTACCACTTGAAAACATTAAATTAATTATATGGGACAGAGGTTTCAGTAAGCTTTTTGAGGTAATTTTAAAAGTTTTTACCATAATGTTGTCATAACAAGGACATGCGTTATTTTTTAATGAATTTATACAGTTTAACAATTCGTTCTCAGATATAGGATCAAAGAAGATCGATTCCACAATAAAATTATTTTTTATATCGATTTCTTCAGAGATACCATTTTTCTGAATTATATTTTCTGCTAACTTAGATCCAACATCTGAAAAGTAATCATTAAACATATTACAAATTTGTTTTTCTGTTATTATATTATCATGTTCTTTTATTTCAGTTATATTAATGTTTTTTGTTTTTTCATTCGTTGACTCTTTAATTATCTGCCATATTTTTTTACCGTCATTTTTTGCTTCCGATATTTTGTATTTATAGTAATCATTTTTTTCTTTCTTAATTAATTTGTTTATCATGTTTCTACAGTTTTTATATTGTTCCTTAATCATGTCATCATTTGGGTTTCTTAACATTTTTTGTTTTAACTTGTCTCTATTTTGCATAGATATTATAAGACCTCTGGTTATCCATGGTTTAAGTTTCCTATACTTTGTTTGATTAATTATTTTGGTACATATTTTTACTTAATTATTATACTTTAAGTAAAATATATCTGTAGCAATATTTACATCCAATTGATTAAGAACATCATCCCAGGTTTCAGTTTCTAACAAATTTACAAGCTTATTGTAATCAATCTTTTCAAAAAACTTATCTGTATTTACCAACTCTTTTTTGTCACTTGTTTTATACGATAAAGAGAGAAATGTACCATAGTGGTCTGTTATATTTGTTTTAATTATCATTGGCTTGCAGAGGATATTATTTAGGGTGTTAATTTTCAATAAAATGTGATCAATACATGTTTTAGTAGAATCTGTTTCCCGCGAAGGTTTACTAATTTGATTTATGAACCCAAACATACTTATTATATTTAAATATTCTTGCACAAAAATATAGTTTTCCTCTAACGTATTTAGATTGATATCTCCAATAACCATTTTAATATTATTATTAGGAGTTGTAGTGCAATCATTTAATATTTGGGTAAAATCATTCAAAAATGTATTTATATCGGTTGATGGTGGTCTGTATAAAGCAACTATTAAATAATTGATATTGTTCTTCTTGTATTGAATTTTGGAAAAGGTAACGTCATTAATTTTTATATCCTCAATAAATGTAAAATATTTATTATTAGTATATACAGGGTGTTTCATTTTTAAATGTCGTCCTTTAAGGAGGTGATAGAGCATCGAAGAATAAGTCGACCTGCCCAAAAAACCTATATCAAAAATGCATAATAACGAAGTTACAGGCCTTCAAAGTTGGAATAAAAAAATCGTTTTTTTGTCATAACTTCTAGACCATACGACCGATTTTAACCAAATTATGCACACGCAGTACTGAACTACATACCTACAATCCTATAAGAATAACTCATGTCAAAAATCACCAGTGGCGTAGATACTGGGGTGACGCCCTCTATTTCTCACCCTATTTTCCACGCCACTGGATATTTTTTTTTTGGGCAGGTCGACTTATTTTTCGATGCTCTATCACCTCCTTAAAGGACGACATTTAAAAATGAAACACCCTGTATAAAACAACCGTCATTTTGATTGAATTTTGCCTCATTGTAATGCGACCTATATCCTGGTATATCAAAATTATCTTTTGAGTCAGGCTGCCATGTTTCGCTTAAAACAATAATGTCTAAGTTGATATCTCCGCTCTCTAGCATGACTAAAAATTCATCAAAATTTTTCTGTATACTACGTATATTTAGATGTCCAGTTCACAATCAAAAAAATAATAATAACAACAATAATAAATTTCTTCAGTTTTTCAAAGAAAATAAAGTTTTAACACTTACAGTTTTTAATTATTGAAGAATCTCAGTATCGTACTCCAGTTGTAGAGTTTGAAGATCCAGATCACTAGTTATTTTAAGTACTTTCCCGTTTTCTTTTTTTATCAATACTTTGTCTCTTGCGAACCATACATTTACATTTTTGTTACTTGCCCATTGTCGTGCCTTCCAAAACATATTTTTAAAATAAGGACTCATGTTATCATTTATATATACAGTATATTCACTTTTCAACCAAAGCACTTTGTGAGTGAATAGGAGAGAATAAAGCGAGAGCGCTAACATTCTGTGATCGACATGCAGTCACGCATGTGTAGTGCTCTCGCTTTACTGCTATCTCCTATTCACTCACAAACTGCTTTGGTTCAAAAGTGAATATACTGTATTGTGTTTCCAACATTACTTCCTCCTAGAATACCTTCTTCTGTTATTTTATACTTTCTCTTGCTCAGAAATTTTTCTTTTATTTCTTTATTATTAAATTTGACAATAATTGGCGGTATCTTGCTATGTGTTTCACTTATTTTTGGTCTAAATGCAGTCTGAATATCATTTGCGTTGACGGTAATTCCTAAAATATGGCCAACTTCCAGAACTATATCTTTACAATTTTCATTTCTGAGAACTGGTAATTGAGCAATTTCAATGTTATTTTCTCTTGCATATTGTTCTTGTTGTGCAAGTCTACCTGACAGTTCATTTAGTTTTTTGCTTTTTTCCAAATTTTCTTTTTCCAGCTCATAAACTTTTACTCTTAGTGCCGTTATTTCAGAGTGTTGTTCTTCATACTTCTTCTGAAAGTTTCCAAATTGTTCAGTGATATTTTCTGTGAAAATTTTTAGAGTGTCAAAACCTTCTTGCAAACTGTCTATTTTATCAACTTTTTTGTTAATCGCGTGCAGCAGACTTTTTATATCATCTTGTTCATCTATTTCCAATTGGTTGGTTTTAATTTTTTTAGATTTTAGGTCTTCATTATTTGACCTTAGGGCTCTGGTTGTATTATTACACGTAGAACAGCACCACCTTTTTTGATTTTTATAAGCAGATTTTTCCACTGAACATTCAAAGTGAAAAACTGATTTGCAAGTTGTGCATGTCGCACAGTCATTAACTTCTCGAATATCCTTTTCACATTTGTTGCATTTGAACCCCATCCCAACACACGCCTCTGAATATAAGATTTAATTCAACTACACTTCTTAAAAAGCATAACTATTTAATTTTTTTATGATATCCCTAAGATATTCATGTCCTGCTTTAGCATATTCTAGAATACCATTTTAAAAATACATAATGTCAATTTTCGTTAACATTAAATAATATTTCACATTAAAATTTTCTAAAAATTATAGAGGGAATTACCGGACATATGTGTCCCGTACAGCACCAGCGAGAAGTCACAAACGGGACATATATGCCCTGTACCACACCCTAGCTCGGGTCTAGTAAAAATATAGCCGCACTCAACGTGTTCACTTCCGTATCCGTACCACACCCTAGCTCGGGTCTGGTAAAAATATAGCCGCACTCAACATGTTCACTTCCGTATAAAATTACAAGTATGTTGTCATATTCAGGCTCTCCACTCTTAATATAATATAATAATGTAAAATATAATGTATTTTAAATGTTAATTGGTTTATTTTAGGAAGAAAAATATAATAGAACAACATATTACTTCGGCATTTTTAGAAAAATTTTATTTATCACCCGTAAACTTGCTAACTTTGTATGGAAACAAGCGGGAGCTTACTGTGACCCATGATATTTTCTCTGAGCTGGATAAAGTGCAGTGTATACATAATGACTGTAAAATACTAATGCAATCTGGACTTCAAACTTTAGCTTTAGATACAATGGAACAAATGACTTTACATCAGGTGAATATTAAGAAGAGGTTTATGATAACCACGTTAATGTCTCATTTTTATCCAAATAATTTATTTAAAAAAAGGCGTGATTTTACAAATATTTATTTTATCATCTTATAGTAATACTGCAATTATATATTGTCTAAAAGTTATTTGTGGCATCTTTCTGTATTTTCTTTGTGTTCTTATTTGGGATTTACGGCCACACTTCTGAACATTACCCAGATAATCTGAAAAATATCTGGATTATTTAAAAAATAACCTTTACGCCTGTGACTTTACGTCAAAGGAATAGTTAAAGGTTGCTTTTTTGACATAAAATATAATTAAAATAAAATAAAAATAATGATGTTTTACGTTTCGGAAACTTAATCTGTTTCCTTTCTCAATGCTAAATAGTCTTTCTCTTGTGTGCATGAAATTACACAATTTTAATATTTATATCATAACCATAGATACTTACTACTTACTTGAATATCTAATCTAATCAACTTTTCTGTGAGCATCAAGAAAATACATTTTACCAGGGTTGAGAGGTGCCTTTTTTGTAATTTATAAAAGACTAAAATGTGTTCAGGTCACAGTGTATAGGCTGTGTGCAAATAACTTATCTTAACAGAACGTTTCGAACCAAAGTCTACCAAAAAGAAGTACGTGACGGAAATATTATCACGATGGAGGGTTTTTCTTAATACCTCCACCATATGTCATGATCCTCATGACCTTGTAATGGTTTGGTTTACTTATGTCATGGTAGGGTTTAAATAAGTTAAATGACTCGCTTGGCACACGAGAGGGTTTTACTTAATAAGGGTGGTATTTAATAAATTAAAACATAGCGGCAAGGTTCCAACAAAACACAACAAAACAATATTTAATAAATAAAGAAACAAACGAAATATAGACACAATTAATACAAAATATAGAATTACTTACAATAGGGGTCAGAGTAGCCTGAGAAGATATGCACTTAAAACTAAGGGGCCCTGAAGGGGTAACCCTTGAGGCGTGTGGCCTCATAAGCCCCAAAAAGGCAACTGGCTGCAACGTCCCAGTCGCTTCGCCACGGTCATGAATTTCGGCATCAGCAATATTTCCTATTATTCAGCAGTTCATTTGTTTACCATCTTTTCCTAACTTTAATATGGTTCTACTTTCATGACCTGGTTTTGATTAAATAAAAATAAAATAAAATTATGTAATATACTGGGCGTTGCAGCAAATACATTTTAAATAAATAATTAAATTGGCCATTTGTGACAATATCAAAATAAATTAGAATTCTTTCTCTAGTGATCTATGCATTAAGGCCACCTCAAACCAGCGCGGTATGCGGTAGCAGTAGCGGTATAATGGTATATAATACACAGCGATAAATGGAAGTCTCCAAACCAACGGCGGTATACCGCGTAGGCGCTGGCGGTATTGCAACGATACATTTTTGTATCGCTGCAAGCCAATCTAATCTAGAGTCAATTTCTATTCCTAGAAATTTTACACTGTTGAATGTTGATAATGTTGAGGTTCCATCTGTTAACGTAGAATTTTTATTTAATTATTGGGAGAACCTGATTATTTGTGTTTTGTCTATGTTGAGTAAAAAATCATTTCTTGTAAACCATTTTTCTAATGCGTTTAGAGCTTTGAAAACATTTGTTTCCAAATTAATTTCTCCTTACTAAAGATTATGGAGGTGTCATTGGCAAATTGAATGATGTCATGATTTATAATTGTAGGCAATTCGTTGGTGTACAATATACAGGGTGTCCCACTTAAGATGTATCCACCCTCCTGAAATCTTTATTTGTGAACCGATTTTTGAAATCCTTTTTTTGCTGGATAGGGCTTGGAAAACTGCATTTAAGCTATATCTTATATTTCTTAAAAATGTACATCATGACCTATATAGAGCTATATATTTAACGAAATTGGGTATACAGGCGTTTTAGGTCAATTTATAAAAGACTAAAATGTGTTCAGGTCACAGTGTATAGGCTGTGTGCAAATAACTTATCTTAACAGAACGTTTCGAACCAAAGTCTACCAAAAAGAAGTACGTGACGGAAATATTATCACGATGGAGGGTTTTTCTTAATACCTCCACCATATGTCATGATCCTCATGACCTTGTAATGGTTTGGTTTACTTATGTCATGGTAGGGTTTAAATAAGTTAAATGACTCGCTTGGCACACGAGAGGGTTTTACTTAATAAGGGTGGTATTTAATAAATTAAAACATAGCGGCAAGGTTCCAACAAAACACAACAAAACAATATTTAATAAATAAAGAAACAAACGAAATATAGACACAATTAATACAAAATATAGAATTACTTACAATAGGGGTCAGAGTAGCCTGAGAAGATATGCACTTAAAACTAAGGGGCCCTGAAGGGGTAACCCTTGAGGCGTGTGGCCTCATAAGCCCCAAAAAGGCAACTGGCTGCAACGTCCCAGTCGCTTCGCCACGGTCATGAATTTCGGCATCAGCAATATTTCCTATTATTCAGCAGTTCATTTGTTTACCATCTTTTCCTAACTTTAATATGGTTCTACTTTCATGACCTGGTTTTGATTAAATAAAAATAAAATAAAATTATGTAATATACTGGGCGTTGCAGCAAATACATTTTAAATAAATAATTAAATTGGCCATTTGTGACAATATCAAAATAAATTAGAATTCTTTCTCTAGTGATCTATGCATTAAGGCCACCTCAAACCAGCGCGGTATGCGGTAGCAGTAGCGGTATAATGGTATATAATACACAGCGATAAATGGAAGTCTCCAAACCAACGGGGTATACCGCGTAGGCGCTGGCGGTATTGCAACGATACATTTTTGTATCGCTGCAAGCCAATCTAATCTAGAGTCAATTTCTATTCCTAGAAATTTTACACTGTTGAATGTTGATAATGTTGAGGTTCCATCTGTTAACGTAGAATTTTTATTTAATTATTGGGAGAACCTGATTATTTGTGTTTTGTCTATGTTGAGTAAAAAATCATTTCTTGTAAACCATTTTTCTAATGCGTTTAGAGCTTTGAAAACATTTGTTTCCAAATTAATTTCTCCTTACTAAAGATTATGGAGGTGTCATTGGCAAATTGAATGATGTCATGATTTATAATTGTAGGCAATTCGTTGGTGTACAATATACAGGGTGTCCCACTTAAGATGTATCCACCCTCCTGAAATCTTTATTTGTGAACCGATTTTTGAAATCCTTTTTTTGCTGGATAGGGCTTGGAAAACTGCATTTAAGCTATATCTTATATTTCTTAAAAATGTACATCATGACCTATATAGAGCTATATATTTAACGAAATTGGGTATACAGGCGTTTTAGGTCATGCTGAACAAGAATCTGTAAAAACTAAAACTCTATCTCAATCGCTAATATAAATTCCTAATTTTTGCCAATTTCTTTTGATCATAGTAGGTGTATTTAAGTTTGAAAAAATTTTTTATTAATAACTTTTTAAACACAATCTGAAAGAAAAGAAGTATACCAAATTTGATCTACGTCGATAAAAAAATGGCCTAGATATTGGGGTGTAGTGGTGAAAAGTGAGACACGCTGTATAATCTGTGAAGGGGGGATACTACCATTAGGTTTATATTAGCTTGTGGCGTATCTAGTCTACTTTTCCAAATTGGCCTCTATCTCAGTAACGGCTCCTGAATTGTAATGTAGAGGAGGCTCAGAGGTAAAAAGCTGTGTACACTGGGCAAGAGCTGCGGGAGGTGTGGGGACGGCAGCACCCCTCCTAGCGCCCAGGGGAAAATTTTTCAGGAATTTCAAGGTCATTGTGTTTTACAAGTACCCCAAAATTTGTATTAAACTCTCCACTGAGATTAATAAACGTGTGGTGCTTTTTAAATTTTGAATAGGAGAAATTATTTTTTATTACATTGAATATAAAACACTCTACTTAGTCAATTTTCATATGATCGATTTTGAAGAAAATATTTTGAGGGGTATGATGAGCAGCAACATTAACCGTACCATACTATCAACTAATATTTATTTATTTATTTATTTACTTATTTACTCAACAGGTTCAAGGCCCAATTACAGAGTAAAGACCCTTCCCTTCCATAGGGCGAGGGAAGTAGTAGAGGCATAATAATTAAAAATTAAGATGAATTATTAAAATAACTAAATTAATTAATTAAAAATAACGGTAATAATAGCAATAGCAACTTCCACCAACCGCAGTTCCATGTACCCAGCACATCTCTTACCATGTATGAACCACTTTATATATATAAGAATAAAAACAGAGATATACCAGTGTATAAACGGGCACTCAGTGGAAAACGCTATAAATAAGATAAAATAAGATAAATTTACAGAAATAGCTTATTACTTTAAAACCATTACTTTAGTTTACAGTATAAGCAGACCTTATTTTTAAACATATTTAATTTTATATTGAGATCACATAGCTCATGAATCATATTGCAGCATTTATACAGTGTGTCTCACTTTTCACCACTACACCCCAATATCTAGGCCATTTGTTGATCGATTTAGATCAAATTTGGTATACCTCTTTTCTTTCAGATTGTGTTTAAAAAGTTATTAATAATAAAATTTTTCAAACTTAAATACGCCCACTATGATCAAAAGAAATTGGCAAAAATTAGGAATTTATATTAGCGATTGAGATAGGGTTTTTGTTTTTACAGATTCTTGTTCATCATGGCCTAAAACGCCTGTATACCAAATTTCGTTAAAAAATATTTATAAAAAAAGAATAAAAATCTAAGATTTTAATAATAAAAAATAATAAAAGTTGCGTTATTTGATATTTTCTAAAAAAAGTGTCCTAATGCTTAATTAGCGTCATTATATCACCCGACTACCGAGTTACGTAAATATCCGACAATAAATAACTGGAATAGTAGGGTGATTATTATTGAAATCTTGGGTTTTTATTACTTTTTTTTTTTAAGGAATGAATATTTTTTAACGAAATTGGGTATACAGGCGTTTTAGGTCATGCTGAACAAGAATCTGTAAAAACTAAAACTCCAATCACTAATATAAATTCCTAATTTTTGCCAATTTCTTTTGATCATAGTAGGTGTATTTAAGTTTGAAAAAATTTTTTATTAATAACTTTTTAAACACAATCTGAAAGAAAAGAAGTATACCAAATTTGAACTAAATCGATCAAAAAATGGCCTAGATATTGGGGTGTAGTGGTGAAAAGTGAGACACGCTGTATAATCTGTGAAGGGGGGATACTACCATTAGGTTTATATTAGCTTGTGGCGTATCTAGTCTACTTTTCCAAATTGGCCTCTATCTCAGTAACGGCTCCTGATTTGTAATGTAGAGGAGGCTCAGAGGTAAAAAGCTGTGTACACTGGGCAAGAGCTGCGGGAGGTGTGGGGACGGCAGCACCCCTCCTAGCGCCCAGGGGAAAATTTTTCAGGAATTTCAAGGTCATTGTGTTTTACAAGTACCCCAAAATTTGTATTAAACTCTCCACTGACATTAATAAACGTGTGGTGCTTTTTAAATTTTGAATAGGAGAAATTATTTTTTATTACCATGAATATAAAACACTCTACTTAGTCAATATAATGTATTAAAAAATTTAAGTATGTCTACCCCGACAAAATAACCCAACACAAAATAGCCCAGACAAAATAGCCTCGATGAAATAGCCCATACACAAATAAGCCCCGAGAAAATAGCCCCAATCTGTCATAATGACATTGACAATAGTGAAGTGAGCCGATTTCGTTTTTAATTCCAAACAATTTCTGGTGGTGTTAACATCAAATTAAGTATGGAGAAAATAGAATCACAAAAGGGTAAACAGTTACTCCTCAGGAATGACACTACATGTCGAGGACGTATAAAGACTTTGGAGAATGTGATTGTCGTCACTGATCACAGTCACGCACCGGATCCAGCCAAAAATAAAGCAGTACGAGCAGTTTCCAATATAAGAAAACGAGCAGCATCCACCATTGAAAAGCCGCGACAAATAATTCAGCAGTGCATAAATGGTTTATCACTGGAAGCAGTCGTTCATATACCTTCCTACGTAGCAGCCCAAAGGACTATCGAACGAGTTAGAAGACGAGAAAATCAACCTTATGTTAATCCTAGAACTGTGGCTGATATTGATATTTCGATTGCCCTACCCTACAAGTCACTTCAAGGAACACAAACTTCTTGTTGTGGGCTTCTGGTCCAGATGATTCTCGGCAAATACTAATGTTTGGTACGGAAAAGAATTTAAAAGTTTTACAAGAAAAGGATAACTGGCATGTAGATGGGACGTTCAAAGTTGCACCAGAATTATTTTTGCAAGTATTTACGATCCACGCGGTCGTGGATAAAAGTTCTCTACCATTAATTTTTGTTCTCTTGCAAGATAAGAGTGAGGAATCATACGTACGAGTATTTCAAAAGCTGCTAGAGTTAAAACCCAATTTGAATCCACGTAGTTGCTTATCAGATTTCGAGAAAGCAATCCAAAATGCTGTTTCTCGTGTTTTTAATGGTGTGGAAGTTGTGGGGTGTTTATTTCACTTGGGATAATGTCTGTGGAGAAAGGTTCAAGAACTTCATCTTGCTGAAGATTACCGTAACAACGAAAATTTACGACAACACATTAAAATGTTGGCATTGAGTTTTGTCCCGAAGGAAGTGTTTGACAGATTAATTGCCATCTGTCCTCAAAAAATGAATTTGATCATCGACTACTGGGAGGATACATACATTGGACGACAAAGGCGAAATCGTCGAGCAGTACCTAAATTTCCAATATTTATTTATTTAATATCTTTCACCCAACAGGTCTTACACCTAGACCCAATTATAGGGTGTGTATAGTTTACACTAAACCTTAAAACTATAATCTAAATTTATTTAAATTTAATAATTAACATTGCATAAACACATTTGCTTTAATAATAACGAGAAGTGTAAATAATTTATATATATGTACAGTATTTATATGACCAGTAGCATGAAGCAGGTACTATTTTGCTATGTACATATCTCAACACATTAATTAAGTAATTAAGTGAGTAAGTAAGGGCAGGGAGATTGGTAATATTAATTGTATAATTTTATTGACTTAGTGATTGGATAAGCCAGATTTGAATTTGATATATTTGTCTCAAAATATATCAGACACATTTTGTATAGAATTGTATAGAATATAAATATGGAACTTCCACGATAGAGTCCTTAATGACCTACCATGAACAAACAATTCAGTTGAAGGATGGCACCGTGCATTTCAACAAACTATACATTGCCTTCATCCTTCTGTTTACAAACTCGTCGAACTAAATCGATGCTTAAAAGCCTTAGTAGAAAATTATCATAATGAACATATTTATGATTTTCTTCGTGGAATTACCCACAATCTCACATTGTAAATAATTTACCTGCATATTTGTAAATTATATATTTCACAATAAAATAAATTTAAATTTTGAATGTTGTCTATGCTATATTTTCAAGTTTACATAAGTAAGTTTACATAAGCCGGTGACGCGTCTGATTTAAATTAGCCACAAACAGACACAGTATGTTGGTAGTAGATTGGGATGGTAAAATTAATTTCTATTTCAACAGGTACTTCAAGTTAAATTTTATTTATTTATTTTATTTATTTATGAACTTATAAATTAGAAGCATACAAATATACATATCATTTCATATACTTATCCTATTTTCCATATTTATTGTATAGCAACCTAGATGTTAAAACATGTGTATGTGCCTGCAGCCTACATAACAATTTGTTTTAAGTCTATAATTATGTTTTTACATTTATGAACAAAAGTTACAAATACAATAATTATTCCATAAAATAAACATAAATTACAGCAAGATAATCTAAGGTAAAAAAACTAGAGGACTAAAAACCTCGCTAAAAACTTACAGTTATCTAACCTTTCCAGTAGATAGTTTATTCAAGTTTAATAATTACAAATAGAATTATAATTATCAATACTTATGTCAATTAATTACAAACAGACAAACAAATACTAAAATAAAATAGAGACAATATATACCTATTATCCGGACATACAAAGGAAGAAGATTCTAATATGATACAAGCCGAAAAATAAAACAGGCCAAATAAAAGGAGATTATTATTAGTACATACTAGGTATTATTGGTAATATTGAGTGCAGCCTGTGCAGACTACGAGAGGTGAAATTTAGGTTTAATATGGACTTAACATTCGATGTGCTACAGATATTCCTACTTTCCCTTACTGAATGTGTTAAAAGTCTAACTATCAATATTGCTATCACGAATAGTTTTTATTAATTTCTAAGTTGAGAGATTCTTATTAAATAAATGATTCCATGTATCCTTTAGAATGGATTCAGAATTTGAGTTTTTTCTAATCTAATGAAGAAATTTTTATCAACCTTGTATTTCGAACAGGAATTTTCTTCAATTAGTTGTTTATTAAGTTTCAGTTTTCAATTTCAACTGTACTATTATATTTCTCATGGCAATAATAGCGTGGTCCTATTTCTTTTCGCAATTCCTGATATTGTAAAAAAATTTAACTTAAATTTCGTTACCGTATCATCTAATTGTTATTAATCCGATTGGATTAATTTTAAAACCGACAATAACAAATAGATGACACTGTAATGAAATTTAAGTTAAATTTCGATACAATATTTAACTTTACAACCCTTTATCACATTTACCACAAAAGTAAATTTGTTTTATCGGTTTCAGGATATTAATCCTTTGTTTACATATGCAAACGTAGGCTGGTAAACAAGTCATAACTAAAGTTGTACAGTTATATTTAAAACTTGTACGGTAATATTACAAATACAGATCTGTCAATAACTGTCAACAGATGAAATAATAAATAATGAAACTATAGGGCTATTTATTAATACAAACAGACAGAAAACTCCAAACAATAATAATTAAGTACTGAAATCCAACTGAAATGTATTTTCAGGCAATCCAAGCTCCATTTTTATGTAGCCGTTGTGACATTAAAAATGTAAACATTTATGTAATATGAAAAAAGGTAACAAATAAAAACAAACAAAATATAACTGTAACCATGGCGACAAATCAACCCATACAGACTTGACCAACTAATGAAATGAAAACGTTATTAATAAGAGAATATCAAAAGGTAATATCTATTAATAATGCCTTTATTTTCTGAAACCGATAAACTATTGAACATATCACGGATGTTATGAATCATAACAGCCTTAGATGTCTTAAAATCCTCGCTCTACGAGCTCGGATTTCAAACCGACATCTGCGGCAGTTATGATAGTCATAACATTCCTAGATATGTTAATAGTTATAACATCCTAGTTTGTATTATTGTTTAAAATGTACACAAATTATTATTGATATGGTTCACCCTGTACAAATTGTTATATTTCTGCAGCTTTAGATTTGCCATATAAAATTTAAAAAAAATGGAAATGAAAGGTAGTATAATGTTTAAATATGCAAGTTTTTTCAATATTATTGAGTGAAACTAGTTAATAAAAGAAATCAAAATTAAGAAACCACCACCATAAAAATATTACTTTTAAGGAAACCCAGTTTAACACTACACATATTCTTATTCTATCTAATGAATAAGAAATAACGTGCTTTATTAAATAAGAATTTTAGTTTATTTTTTTTTAGGAAGGAGCTTTAGAAAGGTTATACAGATGGACACAAAATTATTGTAGAAATGTGGATAATTCAGATCTTACTGATCTAATTTCAAAAGCAATGGCAAGACTAGAAGAAAGACCTGTTCTCTTCAAGTAGGTTAAATTAAATATTAAGGTTAATATAATATAGATGGTCTAGAGATAGGCAACCTGGAAAGTTTTCAATTGGAAATATTCCCAAAATGGAAACATTCCAGAAAGAAAACTATCTGCTGGGAAAGTTTCCATCAACTGGAATGCAATTCAGGAGGGATCGTTCGTCGTGCTTATGGGCACCCCATTTCTGAGGTTTCTGCCACATTTGCATCTCACCGACTTCATGTCGATCGAGATTATCAAGAACTGGACCTTTTGTTGTCATACAGCGTGTGTTATCTGTACCATGCTGAAGAAGGCTAATAAGCCAGAAACCGGTCCATGGCATGGTGACGTGCGCTGCCTGATAACAGAAGGAGTCCTTTTTTTAATTAATCCGTCTGGTGGGGCTTATTGCAATATTAAGTTATTTGCTTTCTACATTCGTAGTACTGGATTTTCATCAGTTAAATGTAGATTTTTGCAAATAAGCTCTGAAAAGAGTTTTTATGTCACTTTAAGACATTAGAGGATTAGGACTAACAAACTTTGACGTAAATAGTAAAATTTACTTTTACTATTTTATCTTATTAAATATTATTTACTTAACTACAAGAGGTTATTACAAATCTTGCGAACGAAAAATAAGTAGCAAATTCTTCCAAAATGTTTTCTGAGTGCTGCTCTGAAAACATCAAAGTTTTACATCGTTTACAGTGTACTACTTAAAGTTAGATATCGTTTATAAATATTTGTTTTGATGATTTTCTTGTGTAAAAGTAAAAAACCACTAATCTGCAAAATATAGAAATTATTTAAATAAACTACAAAAGTTTGGTTTTTGGCTATTAGTTTCTTTTGAATTTTTAAGGATTCAGGAGGCAATTTTATTGCAAAGTTAGAATTTTTTTAAAATGAGATTGTAATTTATGTATTTTGATGTTGGTTTGTTATTGTACATATACAGAAAACATTCAGAACATAGTCACAAATGTTAAACAGGTCTCCAAACATCAATATATTTCAAATAGTTTTTTTTTTCGAGGTGATTACATCATGTCTTTTATTTTTATTTTTGTATGTATATTTCTACTTAATTATAGAGTATTATCAATGTTATAAGAATAATACTGAAACAGGGTAATCAATTTTCGGTAGGTAACTTCAATGAAAGAGTACCAAATTGCAGAGAACCAAATGTCACATAATATGCGCTTTTAATAGTCTTTATGCGTATTATAGTTGCAAGGGGGAGCCATATAGTAATAGTAATAGTAATAGTAAATTTATTAAGCAATTTAAAATTAGTACCGTAAAACGGGGTGACTTGAAACATTGGGGTGACGTGAAACAATTTGCAGTGTCATCTTTGATCCGGTAGCAAAAATCTATTAAACTGTCAGAAAAACGGGAAGTATGGAAAATCGTGTTCTATAAGGTTGTATAATTAATGTATGGTATGCAGTGAATCCACAGGTGTTTGTTTTTAGTGTGTGAAACTGTTGGGGAAAAAGGTAAGAAAAACCACATTTTCAAACCCTTGATTACTTCTTATTGAGCAGAAGAACTAGGAGAATTGACGGCATGGCATGGTGGTATTTTTTTTTAGTTGAGATATTTATTTATGATTATGTTACTAACATCACTTTAAACAAAAAACTGTTTTTAAAGCAGTGGCGTGGTGTTTTATTTTGTAGTGTTTTTTCAGGGGCGGCTTGAAACATGCCACGGAAATACACGAGGGTGCCCGGGAGCCGTAAATATATCAATTATAGCCAGGAAAGTTTACAGAAAGCAATTGAAAGTTATAATAAAAAAAAAGAAAACCTAAGAGATATGGGTAAGCAATACAGAATACCATACGTAACTTTATGTAGAAAATGCAAGCACCTGTGCCCAAAAAATCATGGCGGGCAGACTCTCTTGTCAAAAAATCAAGAAATGGTTATTTTTCGCGCGATTACATGTGCTTCCGATTGGGGATTCCCATATGAGGAACCTGACATTCTAGATTTGGTGCAGCAAATTTTTTTAAATCGATCTGGACTGCGTATATCAAAATTCAAAAACAGACCAGGCCACGATTGGTTTTTTTTAAATTTTGGTTACCTATAATGTTGTTTTTAAATAAGAAAATATTTATTTAAGTTTTGATATAATGTTTAATTTCTGTTATTTTGTTTTATTTTGTTTAAATTACTGTTTCTAAATAAGAAAAATGTATTTTTTATTTATTTATTTAATAAAGAGCTTTAACGAGCCATAACTTTTTTCTAAATAGGCCTTTTTTGATGATTTTTTTTTTAAAATGTGTAAAATTATTATTATAATGTTTCAAGACACCCCAAGTCCGGCAGAAATGAAATTATCATTTAAAAACTAGCAATTTTCAAGTCACCCCGATTTAGGGGTGACTTGAAACATGAGCTATTTATTATTTTTTTAAATTATGGTGGGGATAAGATCTGTGGTTATATCCGAAATTAGTTCCTTTAGGTCCAAAGTTTAGTTGACAGTTTATAGTTGTACGTAATTATGAAAAATCTTCGAATACCAACATAAAACATCTTAAAATCGTTTCAAGTCACCCCGTTTTACGGTACATGTATATATAGTTATTTAAAATACATTTTTATTTTGTTAATAACATGTTTGTGATGCACCTAGATGACTAAACATCTGTATGTGCAAATTAGTGAGTTATCTATAATATGTACTATTGCGAGCAATAAATTTTCAACGATATTTAATCAAGTGATATTGGTTTTTGTAAAATTAGTCTTTGTAAAAATGGTTTTAAAGTCATATTTGACATTTTATAAAATCTTTGACAGAATACATTGACGTATCAAAAGAGAAATCAATAAAGGAAACATTAAATTTATTTATTAAATCTCTATATAACCATTAAGTAAATAATAATAAAGAGGCGCAACTGTCAAGGTTTCGAGATTTTAGTGTTGTATCTTTTTGCCAATAACTACAGTATTATCTACAGTATTTAGGGCTATGCAGCCGAATTACGAATACCTTCCAGTAACACTAAACATAGATGACAATCCTGAAGCTGAAGCGAAAAAATACAACACTAATCTAACATAAAATTAGCAATATGTAAAACTTAAAAACCAATGTTGCTGAATTCTTCTACAGCTTTTCTATGGGGCAGTTGAATTAGATGCTGGAAAATGTGTTTCTTCCTTAGCTTTAATGCTGTCGAAAAGAGATAATTTGTGTTATATTCCACCAAAGCAGCATCTTCCACATTATATGACGCGGACGACCAGACCCCGGCATACGAGCTAGATTTCCATTTTGTGTCCACTTGCGCTTTAGGTAAAATATTGTTGTTCTGTGACAACGTGACTCATCTGCCATACGTTGTATAAGGACTATTCAGCTTTTAATTTAGCCATTACAATCCCTAAATTCCACGTCTGTAAGCTTGTGGTTCGACATGTTTTAAAATTTAAAAAATACTTAATGAGACAATCAATATAAAGTGACACTGACAGTCACTAACAAAATAGAGTGACATCCGTCGCCACTGCGTTTTCTCCTATTTACAAAGCTAAAATGAACCGTTGAAAATTTATTGCTCGCAATAGTACATACATTATTTATATTAATAATTTTAAATTGACATTAATCCTAAATTGTATATTCCTAACACTAATAATATAACTAGTATGATAATATAATTGAAATATAATAATAGAATATATTTACATAAATACTATTAATGATTGGATGTTAACAGTTACAATTAAAAAAGTGTTATGAACTTATGAAAATTCTGCGAAATAAAGGACCTACTCATATGATTAAATTTTTTTAAGTTCGTTATTGTTTTTATTTCCAACGGAAGAATATTGTAAATTTTTGGTGCTAGATAATTTAAGAATCGCATATTAATGTTAGTATTACTATTCGGTATTTCTATGTGTTTATTATGTTTATTTCTAGTATTAAAGCAATGATTAATATATTTTCTCAGTTTCATGTTTTTTTGTACAAAAGAACATGTAGATAGTAGATACATGGAGCGAACATTAAGTATTGCATCTGAGTACAGTAGTCGAGTGGGGTATAATTTGTTCTTTCTGTATATTACTTTTAAAATGTAATTTTGTACTGTGTTCAATAATTGTACCAAAGAATTTTTATAAAGACCACCCCAAACAATTATACCATATCGTATTAAGGACTCAACTAAAGTCTTGTATATAGTAATTAAAAGTTTTCTTCCCAATATCTCCCTTAGGGTGTAAAATTTAGGTATTAATTTACGTATACTGTTGCAAAGACTTTGAACATGTTGGTCCCATTTGAGATGTTTATCTATTATAACACCTAAATATTTAGTGGATTGCACCTCATATATGTCATTATCAAAACCTTCTATCTATATGTTGTCAAAATTGGGTCGGTTTGCTGATGTCAGTGAAAAAGCAATGTAATTTGTCTTTTTTACGTTAAGAGTTAATTTATTTGTGTCTAGCCAATTTTGTATCTTGGTAATTCCTCTTCTAACATCATCTCTTACTTCTTCCCACGATTTACCTTTAAAAACAACAGTTGTGTCGTCAGCATATGAATATACCTGGCCATTTTCTATTTTTATGTTTGTTAACGAATTAATGTATGTAATAAATAGAAAAGGACCTAGCACTGTACCTTGGGGTATACCTATTTTTATTCACTGTATAGGTTTCCAATTTTTACCTTTTGCATCCTGTTATCAAGATAACTCTTAAAGACCTCCAACACCGTCCCCCTGATCCCATAATAGTTGAGAATATCTAAAAGGGATTCATGAGGTACAGTGTCAAAAGCCTTAGCGAGGTCCAAGAAAACAGCTATGCATTTGTGGTTATTGTCGAGGTTATCTGTAATATTTTTTGTGAGTTCATACAAGGCGTCTGATGTACTTAATCCATTAATAAATCCGAACTGTTTTTTTGACAAAATATCATTGCTGTCGAAAAAGTTGGTAAGCCTATCCTTTAATCATTTTTCAAATACCTTACCAAAGTTATTTATAACGCTTATTGGACGATAATTGTTTATTTTCGTTTTGTCTCCGGCTTTGTATATGGGTGTTATAGTTGAAGTTTTAAAGTATGACGGAACTATGCCCTTTTTGTATATTAAATTAATTATATAACGGAAATCATTTATAAAAAAATGTAGTTGTTCATAATATTTCGGACCACCTTGTATACATATTATACACGACCATATGTAATTACGACCCCCTTTATCCCAGAAGGCTCTAGAAGAGCCTTGTGTGGGAGGGGGCTACACATTTAAAGACAAGGGACACACATCCAATATCCGCGTATAATGGAAAAATTCCTCTCACAGTATTTTCCATTGCCACGACCGGGAATTGAACCCGGGACTTTTGGGTGAGAGGCAGGTATGCTACCATCTCGACCATCAGTCATATTAAACTATAAGTTTCCAATAAGAGTATCTGGTACCTGGAATTTTAACAAGTACCTGCTGCTTCTAACATAATTACTTCCTCACCAAAACTGAGGAAGGTATGTATTCGTGAAAAATTTTTGAAAATTTTTATTGCATTTCTGGACGAATCTCTACAAATTATAACGATACACAAAATTTCAGAGAAAAGAAAATTCTGTCGGTGTGTGTGTGTGTCAGCATGTATACCGGGTGGCCACGAGTCAATGTACGCCCCCAATTTTTTGGTTGTTTTTGAATTTAAAAATTTCGTTTTTGGTATACATGAATAAGACAAAAGTGGACTATTTTTAAACTAACAAGAACGAAAATATCACTTCCGGTTGAACCGGAAGTGACAGCAACTTTTTTTTCTTAAATGGAATGACCATGTTTTTTTGTGGTGTTTTATAACACATGAAATTCTAACTGCAGCGGTTTTTTCGAATTTCAAAAATTCCAAAAAATAAGTGAGATACGAACGATTTTTTATTTTGTACAAAATGGCCACGTCAGATGAATGCGATGTAAGAAAATTACTAAGTAGGCTATGGAAATTATTAGCAAGGTAGCAAGCTTGTCTGTAAACAATAAAATAGTTATTTAAATTACTGATAGATACGACTATTTGTAGGTTTTTCTCAAAAAACTGAATTTAATTTTCATTTTCACTTCCGTAGGGGTCCTATGGAAAATTTTTAAATGGGACCGTACTATTTTTTTTTATTATTCGGACATAATGATTCATAAGCTTTAATTTTTTCGCCAATAATAATTTCTTAACGAGATCCTTTGTAATAATAAAAGTGTATTCAAAAGGTAAGCACAAATTTAACAAGAAATAATTTGAATATGGTATATGTTGCGATAGCAGCTACTCTTTGAGATAAAGCTTTCAAATTTGGTACACACGTTCTAGAGGCCAAGGAAAAGAGTGAGTTCATTGATGAGAAAAATCGGTCCACTGGAACGGGGTCTACGAACAGGGTCTACTGGACCCCAACATTTCTATTTCTAACTTTACAACAAAATTTATTCCTGATGAAAGATTATAAATAAGATCTGATATATAAACCTATTATAATATTGTGTCCAAATGTTGAAATAAACAAAATACGTAAAAAAATTACTTTTATTATAAACTCCACCACACTTTGAGGAAGTTCTGATCCTGTAATTGGCAGCGATTTTTTTCTTTTAGATATATTATTGATGAATATTGCATATGCAGAAGGAGTATTTTAGTGGGTGAATTTATAAATGCATTGACAAGAGGTGGCCCATCAGGTAACCCTGCACCTATTGAAATGAGAGCTCATGATATACAAATATATGTTACTGATATGTTAGTTTGGTTAAATAAGGCTATACCAGTTGAGAAACAAAACTTGTGCCTCTTACTTAAATGGTGTACGATTGCTGGTAAGTACATTTATTTATTTACTTGTTATTATGACTAGTTCACATAAAGAAGTCTGTCAGTAGGAATAACTGTTTTGAACCAAAGTTTTCCAATAAAAGTACCAAATATCTCTTTATTACCATATGCTGTGAATTATCGTGTAAAAAGGCAGTAGAAAAATTAAATAGTGACTAACTTATATCATTAATTTACCTGAAAATTTAATATTATAATATTTTTCTGAGTAATCAGTAGGATAAAGAAAATTTAACAGGGTTATAAAAAATAAAATGAATATATAACTTTTCTTTATTAGAAGTAATAGCCCGATACATAATGGCGCTTATTTCATTTTAAAACTTTAAGTATTTACGAAGATACAAATTTTTTAATTTTAATACCACCCTGGCGATCCGATGATACTATGTGACGTCACTAACGCCGATCTCGTGCTGCAGTGTATCGTGCCGTGTTATTATAGCAGGGGTTTTCCTGACATATTTATAATTATAGGTTAGATTTCCCACCAACAAAAAACATCTTATTTTATTAGATCAAGGCAATTAAAACTTCATTAATAACTCACTGAACAAAATTTTTGTTGATAGTACTGAAACCAAGCAGAACTTTTGACACAAGCGACATAATAATCGAAAATCTTAAGCATTTTTTCGAACAGATCGACGTTAGTGACATTAGAGGCCCGATGCATTATTAAGGTTAGACAGATAATTCCAAAAAGTTTAAAAACGAAAAATCGTTTATAGGCTCATTAGAGAATCAGGAAAATGATTGACGACAATGAAAATTAAAGTGAGCTGGAAATGAGTAAAAAGAGGGAGTTGTTGACACTTCTGAAATCAAATAAACATTCAGACAAAGTTCACTCTAAATCGAGATAGATTTAAAAAATTTGTATATTTTTTAATTACTTAAATAATTTGAGCCTATACTCTGTCTGATGAGAGATTGCAGTGGTGGGCGTGGCTTGGGCGGAGAGCGATTTACTCAGCTCTCAAAATATTTTATAAAGCGTGACAATGAAATTCAAATTATTTTAACTGAACTTCTACGTGCTGCGCCACTGTTGAGGTACTACTATTGGATATATTACTCATCTATTTGCTAAAAGGTGGAATACTACAATACTTCTTAAATTATTTATAATTGATAACTCGTAATGTTAAATTTAGGATAATACACACTTATTACTTAATAGTCACAAGTTTGACAATCGATACACGTAAAATTCAATGACCTGTCAACTCGTATTCGTAAACGCCTTTGTAAACCTATCTGACTCTGTAACCAATAAGACCAAAGCGCGCGCTTTTGTCGTTCCTTCCACCACTGCAATCTCTTATCAGACAGACTTTAAACTTATTACATGAAGACTTTAGCTTTAATTGCATTATTTCTATGACGACAATTATTGTTCTCACTTAGTCACATTTAATACATATTTGTTAGTGATTAGTTATTTATGTATCTTGTGCAAAAAGTTGGTGTTTATGGCACGCAGCATGAAAATTATCCAACGAAGCACAGCCGAGTTGGATAACATGCTAAGTGCCATAAAAACACTTTGCACAATGCACAGGTTACATACATTGATTTTATTATAAAGTGATAAATAGTATTAAGTATTATTTTAGACCTTTTTTTAGATTTAAATTGTACCTACTATGATATTATCATTACTATTATTTAATGGTATGGCTGAGCCCTAAGTATCTGCAAGAACATACATGCTTTAATCTTATAAGACACACAACCACAAGCTATCAATTCTTAATGACTGTCTGGAAATATTTTATTCCTTTTGGCAAATAAATATGCAACAGTCTACAGACTGTCAGTTGCAAACCATAGTCACATGGTGATTTGTTGGTATCATTTAACCATTCTTGAACTTATACCGCAGGATAATCAAATCTGTACTTTTTTGTATTTTGCTCTCTTTGAAAATATGAAAATATATTTTTATTTTTTATGAAAGCATTTGTTTATTTTCTAATAGAGGTTTTTTATTGAACTTTAACACATTTAAATATAGTAAAAGGCATCTTTTCCCAATATTATTTTTAAAATCCATCAAATATTTGTAAAGTTATCAAAAAAGAAATTTTTTTAAGTTAATATAATAAACTTATAAGGTTCTAATTGCATGATTGTTAGTGTAGTCAAATGGTAGCTTGGCGGGGGAAAAATATAAAAAAAATTTTCTCTATCATTCTTTATGTTTTTTGGGGTGCGGAACTGAAGTTGAAATCCGAATTTCAACTTCTGAATCCGAATTCAGTACCCCAAAAAACAAACAGAAAGAGATAGAAAAAAAAGTCTATATTTTTTCCCTGGATTTGCGTCTTTTTTTTCCTATAGTGATTGAATTATGTAGGGGAATAGGAAGTAGACTGATTATTTATTGTTTTGCAGTAGGACCAACAGAATTAAAACAAACTTTAAAATATATCAAGTCTAAAAAAGTTACACCTTTCCAGTTCAGTATTTCTAAAAATATTTATATTTTACATTGGAATCTTTATAATTTGAAATATAATATGAAATTATTTACAATAATTTATAACTCTAGTGATAAAAACTTATATGAAGCAGAATAATAAAATTATTCATCTAGGATCTAGGTAAATGTTGCTTGCACACTCATCTTTAATAAGTGTAAAATAGCATATTATATACCGAGGGACTAAAGCATGCCTTTTAATTCTGATTGTGAAATTCAGCGAGGGATTAAAGGGCACTTTAGTCCCGTGTTATGTACACTATTTTTTGCACGGGAACTAAAACCTCGTTTTATCGCAAATTTTATTACAATAATTATTTAAAAAAATAAATCGGTGTGAGTGTGCATATTAAGTTTAAAAACTAACGGGAATTTTAGTAGACTAGAACTTTGACATACCGGGTGACACAGGAGACATGTAACAGTCTGTAACTTTGCTATTTAAGAAGTCAATATTTTGAATTTTAGAAAACATGTAATTGGCATAATTATCCTTTTTCTGAGCCAATGAAATGTTTTTTTTTAACTTCCGGTTTAAGCGGAAGGGACCCAAACTTTGTTATTTTAAATGGTACCCTGTATATTTTGTTTACCTATCTGATTCATCCTTAAATGCTCATGTATCGCAACGTGGCATTTGGTTTTAAAATGACAGTTAATAGCCATTTTATGGTATTAAGTCTAGGTGGCCTTGATATAAACCTTGGCAGATTAGTGGTTCCATCTTGGTTTTCATGATATTGTGGATTATTTAGAGATTTTTCAACAACAAATATATATAAAAATTTATTGACTCAACTACACGACAAAGAATTTGTTGTAATGGTAATAACACAATCTGTATTATTCTGTATACTCTAATACATTTTTACACAAGTTTTGACAATTATTGCTAATTGGATTAGTAGTGTCAATTTTCTACTTGTCAAAAAAATAAAGAAAAACGTCTCATTATTTTACACTTTTTTATTAATTAAGGGCATCGTAAATAAAATATAATAATAAATGCTCTAGTAATACATTATTAATACACTTGTGTGGATTACACAATTAGACTACTATTTCGTGCAAATTTCACCTGTGTATGTTAACGCTCTTACTGCACTTGTATCGAAATATCGATACTTTGTCATTCAATATCTAATATCATTATCTATCCGTTTTACTGTCATTTTCAGATATTGATGAATATATCATGGATTCATTGGCTAGTATATGTGAAGGTCTATGTCAACCACTTAAAATACGAATAGAGAAAATTCTTAATGTGCCAACACAAGCTACTACGTTATATTCAGTAGTTAACTTATTGAGATATTATAAAAAATGTATATGCAAGGTATGTTTTCAAAATATTAATGTAAATAACTGGTACATCATTTCAATTTTAGATAGTCAAAAAAGGCCTATTTAAAGATACTTTGGCCGAGTTACAAAACCGCTGCGAACAAGTATTTCTAGAATTATTGCAACAACAAGTTAATAACATGCTTATTCGAGTAGAAGCACCACCAAGAGATTTATCCCCGACTCCAGCAGTAAATAATTTACTAACCATTTTAAGAGATATGTTATCTACTGCCAGCATGAGTGAAGGACGTGAAGTTGACATGGGAAAGGTAACTATGTAAATGAATGTTAAATTTTTATTTTAATTACTTTAATGATAAAGATAAAGGTATTGTAATAGAGGGGTAAAGTAGAGAACTGCATTTATTGTGATCTAATTGGTTGACTGAGATATTAAGCGAAGTCTGAAATACCGTGTAGAAGAAAAGGGAATGCAACGAAAATTTTAATTCAAGTGGTGGTAAATATGTGGAACATACAATTAATGGGCTCAATCAATTAATTTTATTCAAGAGTCTACTTCGTGTGGCCATATTACCCAAAATTAGGCGATACTACAAATTTCAGCTTAGTCTCATATGCAGTTTTCGAAATATACGACTTTTAATGAGTGGATTTTAATTGTGGTGCGGCCAGTACCATGACGTCACCGGATACATAGCGAAACGATCGCGCTCATAGCACCGGCTTTGCAAACTCTTGTATTTTGCTTGAAATCGTTGTGACGTCTTTTCTAACGCCAAACTATTTGACTCTGTTTGGCGTCGGGTAATAATAATTAATAATTAAAGTTTTTTTTATTTGAAATTTAAAGGGCTGTAACTTCTTAGGGGTGCATTTTTGTATATAGGTAAATTGGGTTGAATCAACCTATTTTGGTCTCCTGTTGACGCTGTATCAATTTGGCCATACATTTTAGAATCACCCTGGTGTAATATAACTTTTCTTCCATGTGTCAGGAAATATTCCACTATCAAGTGATTTATTAATAAATAATCTAAATAGCAGAAGAGTAATAGTGTTTACACTTGTTTTATAAAATACTCAGGCCACCATCTGGACCTTTTGATAATCTAGGTTTTAATGTATTAATAACCTCAAAAATGCTAATTTGCTGTATGTTGAATTTTGAGAACCCAACATTGCAGTCATATTAAAAATTACATCTGAATCATCATTCGTTTCTAAGTAAACTGTTTCAAAATAATCTGCAAACAAATTAACAGTTTCTAATCCATCATTAGCTAATTCATCATTATAAAACATTGAGTATGGGAAAACGTGAGTGTTTTTACGATCATTAATATATTTCCAAAATGATTTTGGATCTTGTTTAAGACCATTTTCAACATTTACCAAATAACTGCTATAATAGCTTTCAGTGAGTTCCTTACATGGGAAAATGTTTGATAATCATTATTTGAGTGATACAATTTGTATTGCTCATGATTTTTTTTCTTTTCTTTGATAAGAGATTTTAATTCTGACATAAACCATTTTGGGTAATTTGAAGATTTCAAGTATTTCAACAAATAATTTAGTTGCATCTTCTATAATGCCGTAAAAACTTGTAACCGCCACTTTTACATTTTTAGATTTTTATTTTGAAAAAGTTCTTCCCAATTAACATTTTACTATTCCTTTTCTACTCTCTTGATTTTTGTTTACTTATCTGTGGAATGGTCGACCACATCCCTTATCACAATATTTTCTACAAGTAACACATTTATTCACCATTCTGAATAATAAATACACCTTAACAACTCAAATACAAACAATTTACAGAAACAAAGGGATCAAATAGCTAAATACGGCGACCAAGCATGTCATAATTTTCAGAAATGTCAGAAGCTTGTACAGGGTTGCCAATATCGTCGTTGGTTCTGTAATACCTCCTATGTGCAAAATACAAAATTTTATAGGAACTGCAAAAAACTTAAAACAGCAATTGTAATATTATAATATATTACATATAATTAGGTTATAATTAGGTTAGGAAATTTCTTTTCACATAGGAGTTGTTTTGGATTGATGTAGATTTAAACACTGATTCCAATGACACCAATATCACTAAATGGTCTAAAATTTCACATAGGAGGTATTGCAGAACCAACGACGATATGTTCTTAGAAATTAACTGAAAATACTTCATAGATTACTTTCCACGATATAAACTAAGATTTTTTTTGTCTTATTCGTGATAATTATACAGTACCCCACAAAATTTTATATTCAACTTGAAAACAAGAACAGAGAATATCAGTAATGAGTATAAAATAAAGACAGATACCAGAGCACTAGAGACACGCCTCTCTCTCCATGTTACTTCAAATTGAAACACCTAAAAACTTGGGAAAAAAACGCCGCAAAAAGAATTTAATAGGGTATCACTTACCGCATGTATGCAAGTCGACCACATTAGTTAACCGGCATACATAAAACGATATTTACTGATGCTTTGGCGGTACCTATTTTTTGCCCAAGTTTTTAGGTTTTAATTTGCGGTCTTTACCGTTGTCACTCTCCGTGCGGGCGACTGGGTGTTACATATTTACCGTTTGTTTTCTCTTTTTAATTTACGCTTTTCGTACTATAAATCCATCTTTGTTTCCAAGCTGAATATAAAATTTTGTGGGGTAGTGTATAGTGTGAACTTATAAAAGACAATAGGTACCTAATTTAATAATAATTAGAAAATTCTTATTCTAACTTTCTCTAAAATTGCCACTAAAGGATACAATTTGACACATATGCATCGCTTACTACCCTCCTTTCCCCACCGTTATTCATCCATTTATCGAAAACGTAAACAAACAGGGTCTATTCCTATATGGTCGAAGGTTTGACCCAACCTAAATTGGATTATTACAGTATATTTCATAAATATTATTGTGTTGTTTTTTTTAATTTTTTTTAACCCCTTGGGAAATTTACTACACTGACGATCAATTAAAGTGACCCAAGAACAATTTGCATCAACTTCCAATTCATATATCGTTTGATGCAAGAATCGCAGAGCCATAAATCTTTTTAGGTATTATAGATATACGCCTCAAGAGTCAAGAATATGTGACACATTTTGCTTGTCCTTGTCTCGTTTATTTTTGGAGATACGGTGATGAAAGCTGAGCTATGTTTTTCTACCAAAGTTTGAGATTGTGCATGGAGTGTCCCAAACCGTTTTCGGATATGACAATATAGTCATTTTGTACCCTCATTCATTGCGTTCATTTTCGATGTTGATTGATTGCGCTAACTTAATTGTTGTTGATTTTTTGAGAATTTTTATACAACAGGACATTTTTTGACTTTAAATGTTTACTTTATTTAATGTTTACAATTAAATCTTACACGTACATAATACACAAATAAAATTTTTTAACATTAAATGTCAATAACGAGTTGGTCCACCTCTTGCTCCTATAACAGCTTGATACCGTCTGGGCATACTGACAGTGCAATTATCTATAATTTTCTGATCCACAAGAGGCCATTCCTCTGAAACCGCAACAGCAAGTTCTTCCAAATTGATAGCTGGTGCTGGTAATACTCGTTTGCGAAGGCGTCTTCCAAGTGCGCCTCAGACATGCTCGATAGGGTTAAGATTCGGCGAGCAGGAAGGTCATACCATTCTTGTAATATGTTCTTCGAAAAAATTGTTTACTACTCGAGCACGATGTGGTCTTGCATATATAGAAATTCAGGGTCTCTTTGATTCGCAAAAGGCAATACAATAGGCCGCAAAATTTGATTGAGGTACCTATCCCGCGCAATCACAGTTTCATTTGCGAAAACTATCAATTCAGTTCTCCCCCCTGTCAAAAAGTAAAAAAATGTACTGTTGTATAGAAATCCTCAAAAAATCAACAACAATTAAGTTAGCACAATCAATCAAAAATGAAAATGAATGCAATGAATGAGGGTACAAAATGACTATATTGTCATATGCGAAAACGGTTTAGGACACTCCATGCACGACCTCAAACTTCGGCAGAAAAACATAGCTCAACCTTCATCACCCTATCTCTAAAAATAAACGAGACAAGGACAAGTACTTATACCACTCTTATGTTATATAGTTTACATATAGTTTTCTTGTAAATTATGGCAGAAGGACTTCGGTCAATAGCCAATTGGTTTTTCCAATAAAAACATTATTATTATTATTATTATTACAAGGACAAGCAAAATGTGTCACATATTCTTGAGATGTATATCAATAATACCTAAAAAGATTTATGGCTCTGCGATTCTTGTATCAAAAGATATGAGTTGGAAGTTGATGCAAATTTTTCTTGGGTCACTTCAATTGATCGTCAGTGTAGTTTGATCATAGTGTGCAATTATGTGAAGAAACTCAGTATCTACTAATTAGTTAACATAAATAACAGTAAAAAAAAGCAAACATTTACTTAAAACAATTATACTCACGCAAACCATCTATCTATCAAATTATTCTCTAATATTTCTTTAATTTAATTAATTTAAATTTAAGCATTTGGTAGCACATAAAGATGATTTTACACTAAAGGATTTAGCTTCGTAAAGAAAAATTATTAATTGTTGCTTTTATTAAGTCAATATTTTAGCTATTAATTAATATTATTTAATTATTTCAAATTATAGATTGCCTACTGCATAATGGAACCACTACTAAGGGCCGTGAATGAGCAAGCATCACGATTACCACCTACAGATATGGCAGTATATATGTTGAATTGTATGTATGATATATATACGTGTTTATCTTTATATGAATTTATGGAGGAGAGGTTAGAGCGACTTCAAGCACAGTCAGAAGCATTAATTGATACTTTAACATCAGAGCAAGCCAGTTCTTTAGTTGCTAATTTAAATCTTGGATCAATATATACAATCTTGCAAGATCAACGTCAAGAGCCATTATCAGGGATTCCTGGAATGGAACCACGGAACTTAAAAAATTTTTTGGTGAGCAAATATTACAAAACTTAACTAACCTAATTAAGGTGACGGTATACTTTAGGTACATTTTTAATAAAAGTTTTTTTGCTATAATTTTACTAGAAGTGCATTTTCCACTTACGAATTGTTTTATTATTATTACTATTTATTTATTTATTTATTTACACATATTATTTTATTTTTTTAAAGTTGGTATTATTTTTCTTTATTACTTCAAGTACCAACCGTCATTAAAGCAACCAAATGTGCGAAATTAAAATAAGTTCTACAGTTTTTAAAATTACTTTTTGTTTTGAGAAGAAATCAACATTTGACTGTGCTGTTTGATAATAATAATAATAATAAAAGTATTTTATTGGTATTACCAGAGATAATGAAGACTCTATATAGTTACCGTCAATGTATTTACTGGACGCGGCAAAAATGGATGCAGAACTCAAGTAATTTAAAAGCAGGCCACCGAAACTTAGACTGGTGCCTATGATATTCATTCATAATGTGTTACGCACATTATGAACGAACATCATCTGCGCCAATCTAAGTTTTGGTGGCCTGCTTCCAAATTACTTGAGTACTGCATCCATTTTTGCCGCGTCCAGTAAATACATTGACAGTAACTATCTAGAGTCTTTATAATCTCTGGTATTACCAATTGGCCATCGATCGAAGTCCTTCAGCCTGTTACAATTATTTACATTTTTTGTTCAACATTTGTGTCATTATAGGGTATTGTATTAAATATGTATATAAAAAAAAAAAAAAAGAAAAATAAAAAACAATGAATAGGCAATGTGAATCTCATTGATTATTAAGTGCGGTGATGTGTTCCCACAGAGTTAACTCTGGATATTTCCTTCTGTTGGGTATTCCTTGTTCCCTAATTTTGCAGAGGGGTTGGATGATTTGTATGTTTTTTTCTTCCTTAGCAAATTTTGTTGATAGGGATTGTAGTCTTTGGTTAATTGGTGTAATATTTGTGATTTGGTATAGCTGGTTGTTAGGGGGATTATAAAGAGGATTTCTGGGGTGTCTGGTTTTGGTAATAGATCGTAATGTTGTTGTTTCTGCTATTTCTAAGTTCTTAATGACTGGTTTTCTTGTGTTAAGGTATAACGGATGGCTGTATTCTAATATCAGTCGACATATTGTACTGTAAATATGGGCAGCAGTTTGTTTGTTGATTCCTCTGTTTTTATATGTTAGGCTTCGGAAATGTCTGCCTCTTGCAATGCATTTCTTCTTAATAAATTTTGTATTCTTATTAAAATTAAGCTTATTGTCTATTGTGACTCCAAGATACTTTATTTCAGGTTGACAATGTATTTTTAATAGTTATTGTTGGAGTGTTTGGGGAAATATTATGGTTAAACACAATGTATTGTGATTTTAGAGGATTTGGTTTCATTCGCCATTTGTTGAACCATGATAATGTTCTATCCATCAACTGCTGAAGTGCCTCGACTGTCTTATAGATATTCTTGCTATGGCTTACAAGTGCGGTATCATCGGCATATTGGAGAATATACAAATTTAGGTTTAGATATTCTGGTTCCAGGGTAAAGTTATATATATCATAACAATATAATATATTGTAGAGCAAGGGCGAGAGTGGAGAGCCTTGTGGAACACCTTGTTGAATTGCAATGTTTTGTGAGAGATTGTCGTTAATTCTCACTTGAACGGTTCTTCCACACAAGTAGTTTTTGACTAGAAAAAGTAAATGTTTGGGGCAATTGATTACCATTAGTTTATATAAGCTGCTTTCGTGTATGAAAAGTAAATCACTGTTCACGTGAACATAATCTATGTTTTCTTAATCATGGATTACGACAGTGTCAACAATCGAACGCGTCCCTACATAAAAGTTACGTTCACGATCCAAATACGAAACAAAAACATAACCACAATCATCATGGTGCATGATACAAGACACAGAAAATCTGTATTTTATGGCATTCTGTTAATAACTCATTAAAGTTAGTACCATTAGTAGGATGTACAAGCTCTACTTCTTGTCTGGAATCATTCATTTTTACTTTACCGGCTTTGACTGACAAATGACATGATTTTTTTCCAAATTTTTTCCTAGAACAGATAGTAGTGTAATGGGACGATAGTTGTTAACATTTGTGTGGTCTGTATTGGGTTTGGGAATTGTGATTAAGATTAAGACAGTATTCGTATGTTTTTTTAATGTGTAAGTGTATTTCGTAGTTGAGTTTTCTTATTATGTTTTTTGTTATGTTGTCATATCCTGGTGCTGTATTTTTACCTTTATTGAGCGTTTCAAAATAGGTTTCTTCCTCTATCTCTTTTGTGTCTGGCACTGGGTTTTCCGCGAAATATGCCTCATACCAATTGTTGACTTCTTCATACTGTATATTGTCAAATTGAGCATTGTTATTTTCCATGTAGGTTTCTCTAAAATGTTCTGCAAATAGTTCGACTTTATCAGGGTCAGAAATATACACTCTATTATTTTTCTCAAGGTAAGGTAAACAACATCGAGAAAATAGAAACACGCCCAGACATTGGCTCTGATCACTCAGCAATAGATATATCTATTAACCTCAGCAGGAATATTGAGAACAAAGAGGAAAAAAGAATTAACTACAACAAATGTAATATAGAAGAACTGAACAGTATTATGACAAAATACATTGAAGACACGCAACATGTACCAATGGACAAGGACACAATCAAACAATTTAACGAAAAACTGATGACAACAATCTTAGAAAATACACCCAAACAACGGTGAGATATTCACATATAAACTGCCACCATATATCATTAGAATGATAAAGAACAAAAGGAAAATGTATAGAGATTATTTAATCCACCCAAATAATGATCATAAGAGGCATATCAATAACTACAACAAGGACATTCAAAAACTTATCAGGCAATATAAAGAAAACAACTGGATGGAAACGTGTAATGAAATAAATAAGCATCAAGGGAAAAACTACTGGCAACAAATTAAGAAGCTGTTTGATATTTTTCATAATTTTAGTATTTTATTATCGGTGGCGTTTCGCAGGAAACAACGAAATTGTGAAACGTTAGATAGATAATTTTAGTAAATACGCTAATATGCAAAAATTTCATTAGATGAACGAGCAATATCCTACTCAGCAGTTTTAACGGTAAACTGAAATGAAATGAAAAATTAAATCTGTTTCTACTAGTCTGCTCATCTGTTATCCATTTCAATTTCCAAGTGCTCTGTGGCGTGGATGCGCCCGGATTCTAATGCGCATTCGTTAACTTTCGTTCGGACTTTGTATTCAGTCACACGGCCACTCGTAGCTTACCCTAAATTTCCTCATGTTCCTAGTCGTGTGACGCTTACAGTATAATGATGAAGTTGCATATTTTTAAATTTTATTCTCGTTAAATTCACATTGAATAATGTTTATAGGAATAAAAATTTTCAAATTTTCATTAGTTTTCTGAATAAATAAAGAATATCGAGACCAGTTTCCTTT
This sequence comes from Rhagium mordax, assembly GCA_963680705.1. NCBI lineage: Eukaryota > Metazoa > Arthropoda > Insecta > Coleoptera > Cerambycidae > Rhagium > Rhagium mordax. The sequence goes on along the minus strand of OY796656.1, from coordinate 52,835,107 downwards.
TTAAGTGCATAGCAAACCTCCGAAACAGAAAATAAAGTTACATCTTCTATCGATGCCTTAAATATTAAAAATAAAACATTAATTAAATAAATAATAATAAATAAATAAATACACCACATGTAATTACGACCCCCTTTATCCCAGAAGGCAGAGCCTTGTGCGGGAGGGGGCTACACATTTATAGACAAGGGACACACATCCAATATCCGTGTATAATGGAAAAATCCCTCTCACAGTATTTTCCATTGCCACGACCGGGATTCGAACCCGGGACTTTTGGGTGAGAGGCAGGTACTCTACCATCTCGACCATCAGTCATATAAATTGGTCTCCTAAATATAAGATCTATTACATCTTCATATCAGTGATTGATCAGTGACCATTGTTCATCAAGTTAAAAATAATGTCATTACCTAACCTGTACATCTACAATAGCCTACAAGAAATTCACAACAAACAAAGACACTTACAGACACACTCTGATATTCATTTACATAATACTAGGTACAAAGATTACCTTTACAATCCCAAGTACAGATTATCTAAATCCAAAAACAATTCCTTAAATTTTAATGTATATAATAAACTACCTAGTCACTGGAAAGGTTTAGCTAGTGGCGCTAGTGCACAATTCAAACTGAAAATCAAATCATTTCTGCAAAGCAATTGTTTTTATTCTGTAGATGAATACTTAAACACTGACGTGGTGTGATATTTCTGTCTTGCAGGTTTTTTCTTTTTATTTATTTATACGTACGTGTGACAATTAAATATTTTTTCTAATTGTCTAGTTGGATGTCTTTATGAATTTTTATACTATGGTGTTTTATTTTTATTTTTTGTGTAATCCTTGTTTCATTTTTTATACACATGTAACCATAGTGTTTGTACCTTTTTTACTTTTGTGTTATGCACTTTTATTTGTAGATGTCTCATATACCGTAAATATTTTTTTGTATATTACTGATGTTTTGTATTTACTTTGTTGACTTGCCACAAATGTATTTTTTATATGTAAAGTGGTTAAATAAAGATCTATCTATCTATCTATCATATGGTTTATCACAAATTGTTTTGGTTCCTACACACAAAGATTCAATTATAGATCATGTTTATGCTACAAATAGAGAGTTCATAACAGAAACGATCGTAGAAGAAGCGAATAAGTTTATCACAGAAAATGGTAACTCACTCACTGATTATAATCTAATAATCTGTTTCATTGAAATTCAAAAAGTCTCAAAAGATGCAAGATCTAAGGTAATACGAGATATAAGTTACCTAGACAACAACTCTGACTTTCATCAATTTGCAAGCGAAGTACCTTGGGATGATGTGCTGAGAGAATCAAATCTAGACAGAAAAGTTGATATATTGAATAGTCAAATAATGGATATTTACAGTATTTTTGCTCCAGAAAAAAAAGTTAAAAATAGGAATAGTCCAGCTTGGCTAACTAAGACTATAAAATATATGATTCGTTTACGGAATAATGCACTATCAGATTATCATATACATAAATCTCCAGCAAAGTGGGCCTATTATAAGGACTTGAGAAATTTAGTTACAATATCTATAAGAAATGAAAAAATTGCTTACTCAAGATATCTGGAACGCCAAAAAATGAATGGAAATCTAAAAACAGCATGGATGGGATTAAAATCCTTTGGTTTGAAGAACAGAAACTTTGAAATTCCACATGGCATATTTCTAGCAGATGACGTTAATGATTACTTTCTTTCATCAAGTAACATAAATGTGAATGCTGATGAGATGCATTCAACAATTGATTATTATACACACAGATCATTCAAAGAATTAGATGAACTTTTCTCCTTAAAGGAAATAAGTATGAATGACATGATACGATATATATGTGAAATAAAAACAAATGCTACCGGCTATGATCAAATTTCTGTGAATATGCTGATTCTAATCCTTCCTTATTTTGGATCAGCTTTACTAGATATCATCAACACATCAATTAAAATAGGTTATTTCCCAAATATTACCATTGCCAAAAATAAAAGACCCTAAAACTGTGAAAGATTTAAGACCTATTTGTGTACTGCCAGCACTATCTAAAGTTGCAGAAAAAGCTGTTTGCTACCAACTGAAGAAACAAAAAATTTAAAAATTCAACAGTTATCTTAGAAACAGATCCTGAAACTCACAACGATTTATTAAAAAACGAAAAGTTAACCATTGGTTGGTCAAGGGGGCGATTATTTAATCATCTACATGTCACTCAATGTTTTAAATGTTTGGGTTTCAACCATGTGGCTAAAGACTGTACAAATAGTGTAACCTGCTCGATCTGCTCTGCTACGAATCATAGCTATAAAGTCTGTACGTCTGATTCTGATATAAAAAAGTGCATAAACTGTGTTAAGGCTAAAACCAAATTAAATTTAGATCTTGATGTTAATCATGAAGCAGTTGATAAAAACTGTCCATGCTACCTTAGGAGTATTAAGAAACTAAACAATACAATTGATTACCACAATATATAGCAAACAGAGGGCAGTAATATGCATAACTTCAGATTCTGTCATGCTAACATCAGGTCCCTTCTCAGCTGTTTTGATGATTTTCTAAATTTCATAAGTAATAAAGATTTTGATCTAATAGCAATATCTGAAACCTGGTTGACTCCGGATCTTCCTTCTACCCTAAATAGCGGTTCCACATTACACTATTATACGATCTGATTGACCAACAAGAGGTGGAGGACTATGTTTTTTTGTGAGGAATAATATTAGCTTTAAGTTAGTTGATACAGATTTTATAGTAAACAAAACAGAGCAATTATGGATAAATTGAAAGGTAAATAAAATCAATGTATTTGTTGGAGTTTTATACAAACCATCACTGACAAGTGCTACATCCTTTAGTGAATTAGAAACTGTCCTATCTAATGTATACCCAAGAGCTGATCAGATTATAGTTATGGGGGATACCAATGTTGATTTTATCAAACCTAACTGTCAACTGAACTACTAAAATCTGTGTTAGATACGTTCAATCTTACACAGGTAATCGACCAGCCTACAAGAATAACAGATACCTCTTCAATTTTAATTGATATTATTTGTATAAGTAATGGAGTAGAAGTTATTCATTCTGACACCTTGGACTTGCTGAAAATGTCTGACCATCGCATGGTATGGTGTGAAACGGCCCTGCAAACCCTAAAAAGCAAACCGCAACTATACACATATAGAGATTTCCGGAATTTTAATATCGATGTATTTAGCTATGTCGCCACTTATATAGATTGGAAAAAAATTGAACATTTGACGGATGTTAATGAGAAGGCAAAATTCTTTAGTGATGCTGTGACTACATTATTTGATATTCATGCACCCTGTAAAACGGTAGTATCCCGACAGAAAACTCCAGAGTACATTACCGACACTATAAAATTTATGATTAACCTTAAAAACAAAGCTTATAAAAAATACCGAAATACTAAATCTGATCTTGATTACCAGTACTATAAAGATCTTCGTAATTATGTAACTCTAGCATTAAAGAATGAAAAATTGGCATATTTTAATCATAAGTTTAATCAACATAAAAAAGACCCAAAAAAACTATGGAAATTATTTTCTATGACCAACATCCATAATAAACCCATGAACGAAATATCACCTGAGCTGCTAGATGCTGACACCATTAATAATTTTTTTACTCACTCCATAAACTATCCAGACATAGAAGAAGATGTTGTAAATAAATTCCTCAGCTCCAGAAAAGATGAAACTGATTCTGAATTGGTTTTCCACTCTGTCTCACAAGAAAAAGTACAAACGTTGATTAACACAATAAAAACTGACGCAACTGGCAATGATGGAATAAATCTCAAAATGTTGAAAATTATTCTTCCATTCTGTTTAGAACCACTTACACATATCCTGAACTATTCTATAGAAAATGGAACTGTACCAGATCTATGGAAAAAGTCAATCATTATTCCTGTTCCTAAAAAAGCTAAAGCCACTGAATTGTCTGATCTGAGACCTATAAACATACTCCAGTATCTAAATTGGTTGAAATGATTATTTACGAGCAAGTATTTGAACACGTACAAAGATACAACATCCTTCCCCAAGTACAATCGGGATTCCGGCCTGGTCACAGTACACAGCTTTAATTAAAATAAGCAATGACATTTCAAGGAACATTGACAACTCCAAAGTTACAGGGTTAATACTCCTAGACTATAGCAAGGCCTAATACTGAGCTACTAATTGCAAAACTGGCTTACTATGATTTTAACTGTGATGCGCTTAGTTGGATGACTAGTTACCTAAGCAATAGATATCAGAGAGTTAAAATAAATGGAAATTTGTCCAAAGAAATTTTGGTAACGCATGGGGTTCCTCAAGGAAGCATACTGGGACCTCTCTTATTCTCCATCTTTACATCTGATCTGCCTAATTCCCTGCCACCTGAGTGTAAAATACACATGTATGCTGACGACACCCAAGTGTATGCATCGTGTGATATTAGTACCGTAAACTCTACAATAATGGATATTAATGAATATTTGGTTATTATTTCACAGTGGTCCCTGAACAATGGGCTAATTTTAAACTCGAAAAAAACTACAGCAATGTGTATCGGATCTAAACATTATTGTAATAAAGTAAAAGATAATCTAGTGGTTAATGTATCCTTAAGTGACTGTACCATCAGCATTAGTGATACGGCAAAAAATTTAGGAGTAACATTTGACCAACATCTCTGTTTTGAAAATCATGTGAACTTAAAGTTAGGCTTGTGTTATGCAAAACTAAAATGTCTATATAGATATAAGTTCCTTTTAACTTCTGACGTTAAATGGAACTTAGTTAATTCACTTATTTTAAGTCAAGTTGATTACTGTAGTTCAGTCTATTATAATTATCTCAACGCAAATGTGCAAAATAAATTACAAATGATGCAGAACTCATGCCTCAGGTTTGCATTCACTAATATTAAGTATAGAGATCATGTCACTCCCATATATAATTCACTTGATATTTTAAAGATTGAAAGTAGGTTTGAACTGCAATTTGCCACGCAATTGTATAACATTATAAAGTCAAATACCCCACAGTATTTGTCCACTCTTTTAGTAAAACGTTCTGATGTGCACAGTTTACACCTACGTTTCACAAATCAAATGGCAATCCCTAAACATTCTACAACAAAATTCAAAGGATCCTTTGAATATGCAAGTAGTGCAGTGTTCAATAAATATAGCGAATACTACTTTTCATGTGCCTCTAAATTTAGATTTGCAAATTCTGTCAAAAAGTTTTATTAAAAAATCAAATGTTAAACCTAATTAAGGTATAATAACAGGTATAATTGAAAATCAGCTATGCTGAATTATACCTTTTGAGCTTTGTAACTAGAGCAAATAAGACAATTGTAGTGACACCATACACATACTTTTTGTATTGGCCATCAATGTTATATATGTGCTGTAATATTGTGTAATTTTACCACAGTTATTTGAGCTCAATAAATATTATTATTATTATTATTATTTCAACATTAGCTATTGTTGAAATGCAAATTCAACATGCAATTTAGCACCCACTCAAACAAAAGATTAATTGTAGGTAACTTGCAGAGACTTGTTTGCAAATTCGTCGCACGCCGTTCGTTCGACATTGAGTCAACAAACCACTCGCTAGTTCGTTATAACCGAGTTTAGAGGTCCGCCGGGCCAAAAATGCGGTATGTTATAACCGAGTGTTCGATATATCCGAGTTCGTTATAGCCGAACAAAAATACATGCGCTTAATAGGGACTTTTCGATTCGTTCGTTATAACCGAGTGTTCGTTATATCCCGTGTTCGTTATATCCAAGTTCGACTGTATTCATATTTTATGTCTCTCAGAGCATTGGATGTCTGAACTTGAATTGCAATCAATATCAATCAATAATTTCACTTTAGTTTCAATGTTCTGTAGAACTAACCATATCCATGGTGGAGTGGCAATTTATATTAATAACGAACACCTAAATATCCTAAAAATTAAACGTATTGACTAATATAATAGGGTACTTGCGAGTGTCAGTTCTACACCCAAATGTATTTTTATCGGAGCTTTATGTTTGAAAAAGACTAACTACACCTTAATTTAAATTATTTAGACACACAATAATTAATAATTAATAAATAAAATTCAAATTATTTGAAGGTTTCCGACCATTCCGACCAACTGTCGAGTACCTTCGACGACCCGCGTGACGTCATACTATTTGTTTACTTCTCGCCATAAACAAATTATCAAGGAAGTGACTGCTGCAAGGTCCGAATATTTGACCTTTGACATGTAGTGAATTTGTTCTTGCTTTACTCACATTTTGTCAGCGGTGCGATGGCCTAGAGGCAAAGAGCCGGGCTTGGCAAGCAGAAGGTTCCGGGTTCAAATCCCGCACGTATTTGTTTTTTTTTATATTAAATATATCAGGCATGACATCTATTGCGAGTTAGAAGCCGAAGGCAGGTTAGATATGTGTGTTTTTGTTTGTACCCTGATAAAGGAGAGCAGTTGAGGAAGAAGAAATATCCAGACCATACAGCTATTATTTTAACGGGGACGGTCGGACCGTGCAGTAATCACTTCCAATTATCAATGCTTCGACTGTGTCTGTAATTTGTACTGTGCAAGAAAAGTTTATTTCAAGAGTTTCAAGCGTTCTGTGTTTTTTATTGACTGGTTTAACGTATATTAAAGTTTAGAAGTGTTTTCTTATTATTACACTGGCTGAAAGTGATTTTGTAAATGCACAAAGTGATGTGTATCGTGAAAATATGGGGAACGATTTGATCTCTCAAAAATATCTTCTCACCCATTAATTTATATCGCATATATACTTTTTCAAATCTTGTTCCAGCTTAAAAAAACAAAAAAATATGTTTTACTTTCACTGCAGAGTAGATAGACCATTAACATAGGTACCTAACCTTTTATTTATTAACAAAAATATTTCCCACTATCATATTATTTATTATTAGGTAAATAATTACATTGAAATGGTCTTCACAAACAAATTAACAAATCCTCTAGTGTTTTCAGATATCTCATTTTCATTTCGTCTCATAGCTCACAACCACAATTTTCTTTTTTGTTTCAGTTTAGCACTTGATCCCACTGGCAATGAAATAAATACATTTTCCGGGGTTCTAAATAGATTTGATTCACATTGTGGCACTAAGCAGTATTTAGAACACTTTAAATCAGGTTTTTCCATAGTAAATCAAAAGTTAAAACGAATTTACGAGTAATAAACAGTAAACGGGCAGTAAACAATCACGCTCTTGTCGCTTTGACACCGCTGTTGTCAATGTCAAGAAAGTAAACAAATAGAGTGACGTCATAACATGGCGGTCGTGACGTCAAGCCCGTTTTGCCGGAATAGCATAATCAAATCCGATTTTATGCCACCAACAATATATTTCAAAAAAATTAATACTCAAAGGTGTTATTAAAACAAATAGAGAATCTAATTTTACTGATATTAAAATATGTGCGTGATCTCTATTCTTTGTGGAGATGTAAACATAGATTTTGTTTAAATGTTCTTTGTGGCATTTCATAAAGAAATAAACATAGATTATTTAATAAAGACAAAAAATGAAAATACTAACTGATATTTTTGAAATATTTAAATTAACGTTTACTACAATAGAGGCAACTAGAATAACCCCAACGTCTAGGACAGCTTTAGGCTGTATAGTTACAAATTTACCGGACAAAAACGCATCAGGTTTTGTAGTTACCTCAAAAATTTTAATTTCAATTGGAAATGATAGATTTATTGGTATTATGAACAGTAACAATAAAAAAAATTGCATATTTTCATTTTGCCAGTTATTCGCAATAGAAATCACCTAAAAGCAGAGAGGCTAAGAAACGTTCCCAAGATAGAGGCTAGTAACATGACGTCACATCCTCGCAGGCACGTTGCCGCGCGCCGGCCGGCTTGTACGGGTTCGTCATGCAGTGAGCGTTCTTTGTGTTAATGAGCAGTATTATGAAAGAAATATGGTGGCACGAAAATGATGTTTTGTTCCTTGCTGCAATAATACAACTACTAAGCCAACAATAAACAAGAAAAAATGGTTTGAGGCAGTAAGACGTGATATTAAAAACGTTTCATCGACATCTACTTTGTACTGCTGCGAGGATCATTTTAAGTTAATTTACTATAATAATAAATGCTATACGATTAGTTCTCCTCAGTTTAAACCCGAATTTAAATGACCTACATTAAAACACAGCTTTTTTTCGTGATTTCCTTTGGGGCTGGTTAAAATCACTGTTTGTTATCAGAAAATCGGATACCATAATTAATTACGCTTACATTTGGCAAATTATGTGAATCTCCTTTCTGGAAACCTTCTTCCATATTTACTAATACAGGGTACCCAGCGACCGGGAAAACCGGGAAATGTCAGGGAATTTTTATGAGGCAAGGAAAAGTCAGGGAAATCGTAAAAAATCGGAAATTGTCAGGGAATTTTGACCTTTTGTCTGGAAAATATGCAACAGAATTCAAACCTCTTATTTATTATTTTTTTAAATTATTATTATTTAATATGAAGAAATGTTTTATCACAATTTCTTTTTGTAAAACTAAAAAACCGCCCTTGGATCTTGGTAAGATCCTATGGTTGGTTAGTTTAGTAGTAAATATGAATAAAATACGATTGTGTCATTTCACTATAAGGTGAGATGGTAGTCCTGTTTATCTAGTGTCTTTTACTTTTTTGTGGTGGCAATGGTAAATCTATCAGTCACTCAACTGTCAATTATTTATACGAGTATATCCACATGTTTTTAAATTCTACATTTAGATGTGGTGGATCTAAACAATGGCTTCTGATTAGTTGATTTGAAAAATTCTTCATTTTAATTGGTCCTGCAGAATCCACCACACCATAATGTTGAATTTAAGAACACGCGCTATTTGTTACTTTTACATTCAGCAATAGCGAAGTGCAAATTAATTTATTTTTGTTATTTTTTTTATATATGAAGTTTATGTATTGTATATTTTGATATTAAAGTTTCCTGGAAAACCTGGAAAAGTCAGGGAATTTGATTGGGTACCCTGTAATAAGACGATGCAATAAACCAACACCACAACGTCGTAAATAATAGAGCTACTGCAAATGTTGACTGCATTCTGACACTTCTGACAGCACAGCGCGCGCCGCGTGCGAAAATTAAACACGCGCGTCAGCCAGGCTAGCGAGCTTGTGACGTCAAAACAATCAGCAGGCGTTTATTTAATTCAAACGGAGCAAAAGATTTCTTCGGTCGCTGTTATGGTTAGGATGAATTTAAAAAAAAAAAAAATTTCAGATATAGGTACCAGGTGCTCCGATGTACGATTTTAACTAATATTAATGTATATTAATTTTTTTGTGGACATGCCTATTATAGCAGATCATTGTGCAAATATACTAAAATTATCTCTGAATGTGGAAAGTATTGAAAATACTGATAATGTTAATAACTTCATATCTTTCACAAGACCTTCTGAACACATTCTAACCAATTTCAAATTTCTCCTACAATCAACCTGTTGGCATAGTGTCTACCAGGGAAATATAAACACAGCTTTTAATATTTCATAAATAAAATACTTTTATTCACAATCATATATGTAATGCTACAATTGCCAGCTTATAAAAAGTTGGGAGGCAGGCATTTGTTCACTCTTCTTTTCCAGCTAGCCAGCTAGCCGGTAAAGTGGCTTTACCGGCTAGTTAAACGTCACTTTTCCGGTAAGTTAAACGTCACACTTTGCGGCAGCAAATCTTCTGGTTGTCTTTTAGTAAGTAAGTAAGTAAGTAGGTAACTTATTTTGCATAATTTCCTAATTCTCATTCACTATCTATTCAATTAAATAAAATAATTGTATGCTGATATTATGTTATTATACAATGATTGTGAATAAAATAGTATACATACCTCCCTGGTCGTTTTCATTACAGCCTCGCGTTTACATCCTCGGCTGTAATAAAGCACCTCCCAGCTCGGTATGTAATGTACAGGGTGTCTCAAAGTTGACGTCTCGGGACTATATCTAGAGAATGAAAAAAGTTAAGACAAAATCGTTTACGTGGTTTAATTTGGGGTGCACTAAGGTACATTTTACGCTAGAATTTTTTTTTTTTTGAAATCTGGAAAATGGCGAAACTGACGTCATCAGAAGTTTTTTCCCACGAACATACACTTTTTTTGTGCTACCTGGAAAGTGCTATTTTTTCTGAACATTTTCTATTAAAAAAGTTTTTTCGTATCTTTTATATTTAAAAATATACAAGGTAAAATAGTTTGGTAATACCCTTAATTGCGTAAGAGTTAGCCATGATGTAATCGAGTGGCCTATGGAAAACAATGAATTAGGGCTGTTGACATAAGTTTGTTTAGTGAATATATTGTTTGTGTCAAATAGTTTACGGGTGTGAATTAATTTAAATAGCGCCGAAATGTTTACAAACACTGATAAAGTAGACATGATTTTCATCTAAGTTGAAGCTCAAAAAAAAAAAACGATTTAGAATTTTGTTACTGTTTTAAAATATTTTTTTTTTTATTAAAATATACTGTTACAATTCTTTGAAAAAACGTATAAATAGCTTTTTTAATTGTTTTCCAAAAATTTCTAGCGTAAAATGTACCTTAGTACACCCCAAATTAAACCACGTAAACGATTTTGTGTTAACTTTTTTCATTCTCTAGATACAGTCCCGAGACATCAACTTTGGGACACCCTGTACTATTATTGACATAATTACACGCCAACTTGACATAACATGGCCTGTAGTTGTATGCAAAAATAACAATAAACTTTATATAGTCTGTATAATGAATGTTTGCGCGTGTATGAAATAAGGCATGACCTACGTGCGGTTGCTAAACGCATTAGATGAGCAAGTTGTGTAGTTACGAATGTCTTCTTAATTGCACTACTAACTAAGACATCCGACCGATATAAATTCAATCGGAATTAAAAGAGACGCCGATAAGAATAATTGACGTAGCGGTAGTCAACGGTTAATTGTCATTTTAATTCAGTGACGTAGATGTGTTTTTGCTTTTTTCGTTTTCTTTGCCTTTATTTGTGGTTATTATAGACAAATTCTACGTGTAATCGATTCCTTTTAAAATTGTTCTGCTTTTTTAAAGACTTACAAATAAGAGAAAAAAATAAAATCAGTTCTTTTAAGAACTAACCTCGAAATGCCTGGCAAACGTTTAAATTCGCAAGCAAGAGGGCTTGTTGCGAAAACTAGCGTCTATTTCTTGTGCTCTACAAATGAACTTGCTTCTGTGGCGCTATCTGGTAAGTAACATATGGTTCGCGAATGAAACGAATATGTTCCTTCTTTGATATAAAAATATACTGCACTCATGCCTGATGCATTTAATAAAAAAAAATTCCTTTAATCTAATTAAAAAAAATTCCTTTATCAGGGGAATAACACACATATCTAACCTGCCTCCGGCTATCGCCTCCGGCTTCTAACTCGCAATAATAGCCCTCTTAAAAAAAAATTCCTTTAATCTAATAAAAAAAAATTCCTTTAGGGGAATAACACACATATCTAACCTACCTCCGGCTATCGCCTCCGGCTTCTAACTCGCAATAATAGCCCTCTTAAAAAAAAATTCCTTTAATCTAATAAAAAAAAATTCCTTTATCAAGGGAATAACACATATCTAACCTGCCTCCGGATTCTAACTCGCAATTAATAGATCTCATGTCATGCCTGATGCATTTAATAAAAAAAAAAAACAAGAACATGTGGGATTTGAACCCACAACCCTCTGCTTGCCAGCCAAGCTCTTTTCCGCTAGGCTATTACACCACTGGCAAAGTGTGTGTAAAGAAAGAATAAGTTCAGTTAGGTTTCGGGTAACACGTTCTGTACACTTGGCAACGTTGGTACGGACTGAATGTTCATTTGTAGAGCACAAGAAATAGACGCTACTGCTGCGAAATTACTTGGTTATTTCATGAGAAAAAGATAACTTGGACCCTTTAATTTCTGTTAATGCAGTCCAGCAGGTAAATTAGAATATACTTATCAATACTTCTCAGTTTATTGAAAACTATTTTTGCAGCGCGTTGCAGATACTTTGGACATATTTTGCGTACGGTTTGCAGCATCAAAACATCTCAGAGTCCAAGCTTCAAACAAAATAAAATACAAGCCTCAATGTAAAGCGAAGATAGACAATTTACCGGATAGTAGGCAAAACTTTGTAAATTAGTTTTAAAATTTCTTATTTACCTTCTCATTTTGTCAGTACTGTCAGTAGATAGATAATCGTAAACGTATATTTTCAACGTAACCTCACTCGAGTGTCAAATCACAGCTGATTGGTAAGTAACGCGGTGCCAACATCGTAGATACAAAAATGTAGCTAGTTACAGTTAATCATTTTATGAAAATGGACTTCTGATCTTATTTTTTTTTATAATTAATCAGTGGTAAATAATTATATAAATAAATAAATATAAGTTTATTGCATGAAGCAAAGACCTACATACAAAGGGGGAGAGGTACCACAAAGTGTATTTTAACTTCCACCTATCCTAGTTTTAAAACTTGATAATACCTAGTACATAAGTAATAATAATGATCAAGAACTAAATAAAATTACAAAGTTAGCAGCTTGGCGTTTGAACTATTGTCGGCGTTTTTTGGGATAAAAAACGTTCTTTAAACTCAAATTCTCTTAAGCAGACATTCTCAGGCCAGAAGTCGCGATTGTAAACTGTTTCCACAAGGTGTTCTGGTATTCCAAGTTTAAATGAAGAGTTTCTACCCTGCACTTTTAGTTTGTTTATAATTATGGATTTTGCAGTATTCACATCAGCAATATATTCACTCATGTCTTCTTCAGTGACATCCTTGCCATGAATTCCACCCACGTAGACTCATTTTAGCCGGGGAGCACCAGCAATCTTATTTGTCTTTTTGGGAATATTTTTTCCAGTACCATAGCGAGTTTCTACGTTTCTTTGTGCCGAACTGCGACGAATTCGTCTGTACTGCCTCCTTTCAGTCCATGCTTCTAGGCCTCCATTAGTAGTGCCATTATTACTGTTGTTTACAAGGGTCATAGTCTGGCTGTTTTCAGCTTCACTATTTACAGTATTCTGATTTGCAATATTCTGTTGATTGGTGAGTTTTGTTTTTTCTCTTGGACTAATTCCACTCTTTAAGACTTCATTGTAACTTTTCTCCGCAACAACATTATTATGCTTTACATGACTTGTACCTACTTATCAAGGTAGGTACTCGAATTTAAATTTATAATCTCTGGGTTACTAAGTTCTATAATATTCTGCATTGTTTTTCTTTGTTCTAATTCATACATTTTCGTGTTGTTTATTTGGACTTTAGTTTTAGAACCACTGGAAAATTCCTTATTTATCTCTTTTGAATCCACAGTGTTTTTGTTACTATCATTTCTGTTTTTGTCTTCAAGAATTTCTATAATTTTTTGTTTATCACTTATCATTGTTTCTTTAGCATCTATTAACGTTTTGTATAATACAATTTGCTTGACTAAACTCACTTTTTCATCCATTATAGGCTTGCAGTGAATGCATAAAAATAGCAATATTCGGTTTTTCAAAGAAAAAACTCTTACTTCAGTTGCTGAGATATTAGCACAGGCTCCACAGAATACATTTTCACAGATTTCACACACTGCAGCGGTATCTGGTATTTTTATTGTACAAAATAAATTGTCATTTCAAGTATCTACGGAAAAAAAATGTTTCTCATTTTTCCATTGGTTGTTGGGTGTTGAGCAGAAGTAAAAAGACATTTTTCTTTTTCTCATGCACGCCACTGCTGAAGAAAAGAGTGACCTTGAATTGATTTGATTCATATGGTTGTTGATTATGACGTACATGCAAACATTCATTATACAGACTATAATAAAAAAGGATGGCTAACAGATATGATAATTAGAGAGAGTGAAGAACTGATAAATCTTCACTAAACAGTGTAGACTTGTTTAGTTCCTATAAAATTAAAAAGAAAGAACTTAAAAATAATATTAAATCAGCTAAAAAAAAATTATTTAAAGATAAAATAAATACTGCCATGAATAAACCAAAAGAAATTTGGAAAATTGTTAACTCACAAATACCTAAAAATAAACTAAATAAAAATGAGATACAACTTCTTGAAAATGATACAATGTTACAGGATGCTAAATAAATATCTCAAACTTTTACATCGTATTTTGCTACAATCGCATCAATTAAGCTGGCAGAACATTTTCCTGATGGAATATCTCAAGAGTGTGCCCATAGCGAGATACTGCCAAATATATTTTATTGCGATCCTATATTACCTACTGATATCTGTATTATAAATAGTCTTACGCAAACCAATTCATCTGGAATAGATGAGGTAACATTAAAAATGATAAAATCAGTAAGCGAAATTATAGCACAACCTTTAACATACCTTGCCAATTTATCTCTGCAGACAGGTACTTTTCCATCATATTTAAAAATAGCGTCAGTAGTACCGATTTCCAAAAATGGTAATGTACTTGAAAAGGACAATATCTTTATTAAGCATATTTTCCAAGATAATTGAAAAGCCTGTACTTAACAAAATGAACCTGTTTTTAGAAAGATATTGTATTATAACTAATTCACAAGATGGTTTTCGTGAAAGTAGATCCACAGAAACTGCTACTAATCAATTCTTACAATACATCTATGATGAACTGAATAAAGGCCAGTGTGTTATAGGCTTATTTTTAGACCTCAGTCGTGCCATTGATACAGTCAACATTAAATTTCTGATTGAAAAATTGTATAGATTAGGTTTTACAGGCGTATTTTTAAATTGGATCAAATCATATCTTACCGATCGACAAATAAGAGTAAAAATAAGATATGCTTCTTCAATTGATTATATGTTGATATGGGAGTTCCGCAAGTTTCGGTGTTGGGACCTCTATTATTTTTACTATACAGGGTGTTATTTTACAATTCTCTTTCTTTGCTTGATATGCATTATTTATAAATGACCTTGTTTAGGATTTATACAGGGTGCTTCACATAGTGGCCTATTAGACGTTTCTGGGAAACCGCAAATAATTTGGACCTGAAAATTTATACATAGGGGTTTTCAGAGGTGCTCTATTCAATGAAAATAATGGCACGTATGTAGCACTTCCGCTTATACCAGAACTCGACGTCAACTCCTTATTTTAAATAATAATAAATACACCACATGTAATTACGACCTCCTTTATCCGAGAAGGCTCTAGAAGAGCCTTGTGCGGGAGGGGGCTACACATTTAAAGACCAGGGACACACATCCAATATCCGTGTATAATGGAAAAATCCCTCTCACAGTATTTTCCATTGCCACGACCGGGATTCGAACCCGGGACTTTTGGGTGAGAGGCAGGTACGCTACCATCTCGACCATCAGTCATCTAATGGAATGCTATATTTTTTATGCCAAATTCGAAATCTGCTCATTATTTTGAGATAATTTTCTTTAGCATTCCCTATCTCTAAAATTAATGGTTTTAGAGATATTTCAATTTTTTCAGTATACAGTATCCCGTGCGAGTGTAACAAACATTATGTGGGTGAATCATCTAGACCACTTAATGTATGATTGGGCGAGCACAAAAGTTATATTATAAAAGGTGATATAGAAAAATTTAAAATTTGTGAACATGCTTGGGAAAACGATCACAGGATAAAATGGGATTCCGCAAAAATTTTGACCAAAGAAGCAGACAACAAAAAAAGAAAAATCAAAGAATCTGCAATAATTTTATTTAATGAAGATAAATGTATCAAATTGTTCGGTAGAATTTTGTTCAACTTGGTTTCCAATGTTGAGAGAAGAACTCAATAAAATTAATATTATTTAGTAATAGAATCAGTTAATCAATTTAACATAAAAAACTATACATCATATTATAATAGTGCAGATATCAACCAAAATGATGGTGTACTCATATTAATAAAGTCGGAATTAAATGCAGATATAACTAACTATAAATTACCTCAATCAGGGATAACAGTAAGTAGAGTAAACTTTCTAATTAAAAATATATCTTATGGAATATCAGCATTATATAGGCCTCCTCCTACATCTTTGGAAACATTTATAAATGACTTCGACATATATTTAGAACAAAAAATCACAAATGATGTTGAAATAATAGCGGGAGATTTCAATATAGACATCCTAGATAATAAAAATATTCATGTAACTAACTACCAATCAAGTCTATGTTTACATGGATTTAAATCCTACATTAACCAACCAACTAGAGTCACCAACGAAAGTAGTACATGCATTGACCATATATTCATTAAGAACAGATTAAATAATATTTCAAAGTATGAAGCTTTCAGAATAAATTATGATATTACTGATCACTACCCCATTATGTTGCATATTTCCCAACAAAATAAAATGTCGAAAGAAAATAACAAGCTGAATACAATCACTAAAATTGATTATCAAAAATTAACACAATTATTGGAAAAACAAAATTGGTCAAATATCCTAAACACAAACAACCCTGAAATTGCCACTCAAAACTTTACAACAGGACTTACGAATATTATTGAAAAATCCCAAATAACGAAATTAATAAAATTTAAAAATCATAACAAAATAAAGCAATGGATAACAAATGGTATAATAACTTCAATAAAAACAAGAGATAAAATGAAAAAGAACCTGTTAAAAAACCATACTGTAGCAAAAGAAACTGAATATAAAAATTACAGAAATAATTTGAATCGAACTATAAAAAATGCTAAAAATACCTACTATAGAGAAAAAATAAATCAAAATTCGAAAGATATAAAAAAAATATATGAACTAGTAGCTGAAGCAACTAATGAAAACAAGAAAAATTGTAACAAAAATATACAGATCTTAGACAATAACCACAAAAACTTTATGAATGACAAAGAAATGTCGAATTTTTGTAATAATTACTTTAGTGAAATAGGTATAAATATGTCTCAGACTATCCCAATTCCTAATAAACCATTAAATACAACCTGGATAAATCAATCTTCAATGTTTTTAAAGCAAGTGACGGACAATGAACTAATTAAACACATACATAGTTTAAAAAGCAACAGCTGTCCTGGTATTGATGGGATAACCATCAGAACTATTAAAATTATACATACATATATTTTAACACCATTGAGACATATTATCAACTTAATTTTTAAAACTGGCATTGTACCAAGACAATATAAAACCTCGATAATAGTACCTATTTACAAATCAGGAAATCATAATGCAATTAATAACTACAGACCCATCAGTTTAATAAACAATTTTACAAAAATTTTTGAAAAATGTCTTAAAGAACGCTTAGTCAATTTTTTAAATATAAACAAAATACTCTCAGAACATCAATATGGTTTTACTGAAGGGCTGAGCATCAATGATGCTGTATATGAACTTATAAAAGAAATCACCAACCGACTAGATAATAGTCAAAAATGTATTGCAGTCTTTCTAGACTTGGCAAAGGCCTTCGATACGGTTCCTCACAACAGGCTACTAGATGTGCTAGAGCAATATGGCGTTAGGGGTGGTGTATTGGAGGTTTTTGACAGCTATTTATCGGACAGAATACAACAGGTGAGAATTAGAGATACTCTAAGCGATCAAAAAAGCGTACAAATCGGCATACCGCAAGGTACTGTCCTAGGACCAATACTTTTCAACATATACATAACCTCATTGACTAATATGAATATTAATGGCAAAACCATATCCTATGCTGACGACACAGTGATTATTTTTAATGGATCAACATGGGATGAAGTAAAAAATCACGTAAAATATGAAATAAAAATGGTTAAAGATTGGCTTGACACAAATAAATTATCTCTAAATGTTACAAAAACTAATTATATTGCATTTTCACTCACATCATCGAATCGCCCGGCGTATAGAACAATAAAAATAGATAATTTAGATCAGGAAATAAGAGAAACAACAAATACCAAATATCTTGGAATTATTATTGATCAAAATGTAAAATGGGATATGCATATAGCATACTTAACAAAAAAAATAAGGTGTTTAATACATAAGTTTTATATTCTAAGGAATATAATAGATCAAAAATTAATCATCACCTTATATCAGACACTTGTGGAATCATTACTACGATATGGTATTATAGTATGGGGAGGTTTGTATAATAACGCATTACGACAGTTAAATGTGATTCAAAATACAATATTAAAAATAATCTATAAAAAAGATCGTTTATTCCATACAAATCAGTTATACACTGAGGAAATATGTAATGTTCGTACGTTGTATCTTACATCTATTTGCTCTTATATCCATAAACATGACAGGTTAAAAGAATATGTAAACCATAATCATAATACTAGGAAGAAAGTAAATCAACATCTGAAAATACCATCAAGTAATAAAAATGTACAACAAAGATTTATTAATTATCTAGCACCTAAATGTTATAATAAATTACCTTTGTCTATTAAAGAAATAAGAAACATAAAGAAATTTTCTATTGCCTGTAAAAAATATATCTTTCAAAATAATTCTGACTTTATTAATTATTTATTTTAGTATTAAGTAAAATGTTAATCCGCTTATACCACTTCTTATATATATGTATTTATTTAATTTTCTTTTATAATATTGTAATAAATAGGATTTAAATCTTAGGTTGTAAGTTGTAATATGCACATACAGATGCTAACGCATCTAGGTGCAAAACACAAATTTCATGTATTGTAAGTATTACTGTCTGTGCAATAATCTAAAATATTTTGTTTTAAAAAAATATTTGAATAAATTTGAATTTGAATTTGAATTTAGTATTTAATGTAAGTAATATTTTTATTTTTACTTTAAAGTTGTAATGATGGCTGCTTCTCCAGATACTTACGTAATCTTTTATACGGGAATCTCGGGCACCAGTACTTTAACTTTTGAGTGCAAAGGACAGCACTTTTTGGCTTTCCTATTTGGGAAAGCAATCCGGGGTAGCTAACAGATGGAGATACGGAGGAATGCCAGCGGGTCGTAAGTTGGGGGTCTGTCTAACGGACTTCAACCCCTACTCAAACGGGTTAATCAGAAATTTTTGGACAGAAATAATGACTCGTGAATTTTACCTCTTTAAAATAACGGATTTATTCAGTGATAATAATGAACAAATTAATTTACTCTAAACCTCCACGACTGTACAGTCGAGTGTGTATAAAACTATTTCAAAAATGATAACAACAAGTCGAGCTGGCAATCAAGAATCTTTACGTGTTTTTGCGTCGGAATTTTCGGATACGTGTGATTAATGAATTCTTATGTACGACAAGCAAACGGACCTTTCCACTAGGATGTATTATGCACGGCGGGCAATCGACTAGCTATAGATATTGTAGGTTATACGGAATTTTTAAATACACGGCAAACTACTGCCACAAACGTAGAGCTATTTGTTAATGCTTATGTTAATAAACGTAAGTTTCACGAGCCAACTCTATGCAGATCACCCGTTTGGATGGCCCTAGCGAACAAATCCTCCCAGTTGATGCATATAATGGCTATTTGGTTTATTGTAGGTTTTTCGGTAACCTATTATGCAGGGGGGCTTTTGAGGTGGCCCTAGCGAACAAACCTCAGCAGCTGCTGCATATATTAGCCAACAAAAGACCAACGGAGGTATTACTAATTAGCTCTGGTTTGATTGGGTAGTATAATATAACAATACGTACGGACACAAAGACCTTTGAATATCTATACTTAACTGAAAGCAGTACCTGCAAAATGCAGTGGACTACGGTGTATTCTTACCAAAATGATTTTCAAATAACGTTCTGACGGAATTTACTATGCAACTCGGAGCGGCGGCGCGAAACTGTGGACGGCTTTGGTTTGATCTGGCACTTCTGAAGGTGGATCGGATCTGATCCTGACTCGAGGGCGATTTTGCATTTTTATTACCTTTCTGACGTATCCATATGTCGTGTTAAGAGGGGCGTACTGATTTGACACGATGAGATCGTATGCTCAACACGACGTTTGTTGCAGAGTGCAAGCGGATTATGCAATTAGGAGCATTCATTCAGAGCGTCAATAACCGGAAATGCGTTACTTGCAATTTCTATACTATGTTGCAAAAAGAAACGGATTAAAACGGGCAAGGATTAACATTTTTAGTAACGAATGATTTTTATTTCCGACTCGGCCATTATTTATAATATTTCTCGGATTTTACTTATACGAGGTATTGTCGAAAATTAATCAATTAATTACTTGATTGCTTGTTTACCAGCGGACTTTTTAACAACTCATTAATAACTTAATTAAAACAGGACTTACTTACTAAAACAGCGGCAGGGTGTACCCAAGTGACGGTAATATTTAAAGCAAAAATGAACATTCCTTGATTGGAAAAAATCACTTCGTTACAAAGTGCCTAAAACAAGTATACATATATTAATGTATGTTTCACTATTATTTTAAATTTTTATTTATTTATATATGTATTGTCATTCCTATTAGTGTTTATTATACAGGGTGGGGCATAGGAACCAAGTGTTTTTGAAATAATCATAAAATCGTTAGTTTTTGCTTTAAAAAAAATGTATTGGTGGAACAATATATGAAGGAACATAATAGCATTTCATAATAATCATGAACGGAAAATTTACCTCCACTCTTTCCAACAGGTCTCTGTTGATTTGAGTGATTTGTTGACGGATCGCTTCCTTCAATTCATCTAACGTACGAGGCTTGCCCTCGTACACACGTGACTTGAGGTACCCCCATAGAATAGTCATTTCGATTAATGTTGAATCTGCGGCGAAACTTACGTTGAACAGCAGTCACCGACTCGCCACTCCTCACAAAACAATCATACACAAATATATGTTGGTCTAGCGTCCACGGCTCCATGATCGCAACTGAAAGTGAAATGCTATGAGCCAAGGAATGGAATGTAACCTGCCGCATGCCCCTCCTTTCCTTATGGCTAACTACTAGCCATTCTAAAAACACTTGATTCCTATGCCCCACCCTGTATATCTACATTATATGTTATATCTTACAGAGCCCTGAGGATGGTAATAAATTTACCGAAACGTCGGCAATTTAAGTAATTTGTGTTTGAATAAAATTGGACCTGATACCCAAAAAATCTGTTTCAAATTATTTAGTATATTTTTCAATATTTCTATCGTAAGTATTTATGGAAATGATATAAACAATTTTTATTTTATGCCGTGTTATTCTACACAAATTCTGCCAAATTTAATTAAGTTCGCATGAATGGTATAGAAGATATTATTTTTTTTTTGAAATCAGGATTTTCAATTTTTTCAGAATAAACCGCGAACGAATCGAGATATCCAGCATTTCTTGCCAAGAAATTGTAAAGTATAAAATAGCGCAACTTTTGTCTAATTTAACCGATCCTGTATATCTTATAATTTCCGAGATGGTGGGCATCGAAAAATTCATCACCGTGTATATGTATTAAGAAACCATTATTAATCAGAAAAAAGCTTACCCAAAATTGTTGTGAAGTCATTAGGTCTGTATATACATAAATCGTTGCCATATAGTTTTTACTGAAATTGTAAGTAAAAAAATACATATAAAAAATGAAAAAAAAAAAAATTTAATGTTTGAAAATTATTAGTGAAATAATAACTCGCCTACTAGTATAGATAAAACAGAACAAATAGTTAATTAAAATTTTGCTAGTTGAAATTTTAATTATTATTAATGCTATAGTTGAGTAAATTAACTTGGCGTGTGGATGAGTTGATATTGTGCGTATTATTGTATTTTCTCTTGCACTCAAAATTGAAGCAACGGCCCAAAACCATTGTTTACGTATAAACATACGTGAACAATGTTTTTGGGTTATTGCTTTAACTTTGTGTGCAAGAGAAAATGAAATAGTACACAATATCAACTCATCCACACGCCAAGTTAAAGTTTACTCAACTATAAGTGTATAAAAGACAAAAATAAGATAACTGCACATAAAAATAATTATAGTGAACATTGCCAGCCACTGTTTATAAAATTTGGTATAATGCCTTTATCAAATCAAATCAAATCAATCTTTGTTAGTCCTTGTGCTACCAAAAACAGTAGATAGGATAAGTCAAGTACAAAGTTATCTAATTTTTATAAAAAACTACAATTTAGAAGTATAATAAAATTTAGTACCTACACTTACACAACCTAGTATAAAACAAACATATTACATTTAGACTAATTAATTTTAAAATTAAAAACATTTAGTAGGTTAACCAGAGAGGACGTTTCAGGTATAACCTGTGTCTAAAATTCGAAATATACGAATTTTAATGAGTGAATTTAAATTGCGGCAGCACCATGACATCACCGGATATGTAACAAAACAATCGCACTCATAGGACCTGTCGTGCATTTCGTTTGAATTCGTCGAGTATTTTTCCAGGGTTTGTGTTGTTGTCTTTTTGCGGTACAACATCATCTCATTTTTATTGGAACATTGCCCATTCATTTTAAATACACGTAGTTTTCCATGTCGGTTTCGAGCTAAAATAAGATAGTATTTTAGAGTTTTCTCATTCTCATGCTAATAAAAAATGAAATAAAAAAAGACATCCAAAGATTATAAAATAAGTTTTAACACAGCATATAAAAAAACCTGGTAAAGTACCAGTCCCCCAAAAATAAACAAAAATTACGTTTGTGCTTCTGACTTTTGGACTAGGTGCGGGCAAGCGGACATTAAACAAGTTTTATAACTATGCTAAATTTCGAGTCGATAGCATATGTAGTTTCTGAGAAAATCAACTCTGATGTACAGACAGACAAACAACGAATTCTCACCAGAAGGATTCCTTTTGTACTTTTTAAAGTACGGAACCCTAAAAACTAAAAAGAATGCACCTTTTCTCTACAATCAAAATTTAAATAATCATTTATAATATTTACTTTACACCCTGTATAATAGCAACATAATGTTTACAAAATGACGTTTCGTCCCTGTTTTTCTGAAAATTTTTTAAAAAACAATTTAACTATCTTGTTTAAAAATACAGTCGGAAAATAATAAATAATTTAACATGTACATATTTACATTGAAACCGTCCGCACAAACATAATATGTTGATAGTAGGTGTTATTTTCACCATAATGATTTGACACTCAGCAACAGTACAATATTTATAATTTCTTTTTGCGCTCACTGTTAGCCATTGTTGATAAATACTCGTGAAAAATTCGTCACAAACACACTTGAAGTTATGCTACTTACTGATTTGTAATAGGTAATAGTAATAAATAGGACGCTATAGCAGGCGGGCTGGCTAGCCGGTACATATCCGATGACGTCACACCGGAGAATCGACAAAGCGAGTGCTACCCATGTTTATGATTTTTTTTAGACGATTTATAGGTCTCACAGAATTCTGCTTTTTTGTAGAGGATCTTAGAATTTTAAGATATTTCCGATGATCTAATAAAAAAAAAGTGCCGAATGAGCCCATTATAATCGGTATCTTTTAAAAAGACCTCGACAGCAATGAAACATGTTTTAAGAATAATATCTTTGGTTGGTTGGGGTTGGGAATTTCATGTACCTGACAAAGACATTCCATAAAGGGTGGGTATTTGCACATTTTTTGCCTGTGATTTGTTTACAACAGAGAAAGAGCTGCAGGTTTCTTTGTTGCACGTTTTATTGCGGTCGAGGTCTTTTTAAATGATCCTGATTATAGTACAAGATAAAAGACATTTTATATTAATATGGAACAGAACTACACGTTTTATATGTAATTTTGTATTTTTTTTTTGTTGTCTTATATATGTCGCAGCCTTTTAGTGTAATTAGCCATTTTATGAAAAGTTTGGACATTTCATGAAACGCTGCCAGACTGTGAAACGAATTAATGGTGTACAAGGCGCATAACGCGCACATGATCCTTCTTTGACATAAGAGAACACATCCGCTGCTGTGCGCTTTACACGCATCCCAAATAAGAACAGAAAGAAAAAACTGAAAGATGCCATAAATAACTTTTAGACAATATATCCAGATTTTTTAAGAAACGGCTAATTACATTAAAAGGCTACGACATATACATTATTTACTTATACTCTTATACATGTTCTTTTTTTTTCTAAAATTTATACTTATATTTGCTTTTTATGTAGGTATATTTATACATATACACCAACCATATCTACTAAACTTAAGATAATATTTTGCTGCAAAACAAATCTCTATATATTTTTTTTACAATTCTCTATGTGTAGTTACATAAACGTTACCTATATATCTATACCTTTTTCTTTTTAGGCTAAATTGAGTTATTTTATGGCATCACCGGATTCGATATTGCTGACTCAGATTAATTTATTGGCCTCTTCTAAACACAAGAGAGCAGTGCAAAAAAGATCTTTTGATGTTCTATTGGCTATATACAAGCAACTATATGAGGCTGTGATGAATCCCACAAATCAATACGAAGACCCACATTTAATATTTAACAAGACACCAGAAGAATTAGGAAAAATATTATATCAAAATTAAGTTTATTATTGTGATATAACTTGAATTAATGCACACATAGTTCATTAAACATCTCTATTATCGATATAATAAAAAAAGAGTGAAATATGCTCAGTGTGTACTAGTGCAATAGATTTATAGTGATATAGATTAAATGAGTAGAAGATAAATCAGTGAAAATTAGTATACAAATAGATTTTATATGGATTTTATACATTCTAAAAGAAAATGAGTTCCAAGACTCCCAAGTGTAGTTCATAATGTGCCGTCAACTTTTTGAATGTATAAAGTCCATTTGTATTCTAAGAATAGTATGGTTTATCTACTTATTTAATCTACAATACTGGAGTAAAGAAAACTTTTTTTAATTACTTTAATGTCACTATTATATTGTATGTTTCCATAATTAATTTAATTGTATTTTTAATAATAATAATTATATTAAATTAAGGAAGTACAATTACATGAATTCCTTATTTTTATTTATCTACATCTGTTGGATATCTATATGGTGTACTCGACATAAAAAAGAATGTTATTTGAAAAATAAAATACATGAAAACACAACTTTGGTGTGATGAATCTAAATACTTATGCTATATGAGATTTAAAAAACATGGTAAATGGAAAACCTACTGTATGTACACATCAAAGACAGAAACATGCATTTATTCATACACATTAATAATAAAAACAGAGCATGATAGCAAGGGTTAAAATTGTAAGTAGTAGGAAAGCATAAGAGCGAAATTACATTAGTGGCAGAACAATAGTGATGTGATAACATCATAGACATAATAATACTATGGACTGAGCCTAGAGAGAGAGGTGAGGACGAGACCTCGAGAGAGACGCCGATAGATGATCAGCTGATTGTTGGTAAAACGAGCGCGTGTGTGGTCTGTTGACGTGAGCTGTGTTTTGCACATTATTGCGTTTTTTACACATTTTAAATGAATTTTCTGTAAAAGAGGATATGGTTGTGTTTTGCTGTACTTATGGGTGCAACAATAAGTATAAAAATGGCAATGAAGTTTCATTTCACACGTAAGTTTCTTGATCCTATCATTGTATACGTAATTAATCGAATATTAGGCTATTTCTAGCTTAATATTATATTAATAATGCTTCATTTCATTTTCATAGGTTTCCTAAGAATGATGAAGTAAGGAAAAAATGGGTATTAGCTCTCAAAAGAAAAAACTTTTCTCCAACTGCGAGTTCAAGGTTATGTATTTTGTTCCTTAATCTTCATTAGGTACCGTACCTTCCTATTAATGCATAAATATCTGAGATACATCTATTTTTATGCTTCACTGACTAATTGTACGTATTATAATTAAAACCTCTATTCACAAATCACTACAACGTGCTAAAATATATTTATAAAGAATCTCGGCAAAATGTTCCCATCCGCCGTGTAAAAAAGTAACTTGGCCACTGCAACTGTTCCTGTTGGATGTAAACCAACAGTCACGTGGTTTCAAATCTTACTATCCTTGTTCGACGCACTCAATTTATTCTCTTCAATGTTGTCCTCACACTGACGAACGGAAAGTGGCACAAGTTTCTGTCCATACGTTAGTATTATTAAGTCTATGGATAACGTATACATTAAACTTTCAAAGCGTCAATTGTATTAATGGATAAATAGGTTAAAAAACAGAATGAATTGTAAGTTATTTAATTTCTAATGCTCTATTATAAATACACCACATGTAATTACGACCCCCTTTATCCCAGAAGGCTGAGCCTTGTGCGGGAGGGGGCTACACATTTAAAGACAAAGGACACATCCAATATCCGTGTATAATGGAAAAATCCCGCTCACAGTATTCTCCATTGCCACGACCGGGATTCGAACCCGGGACTTTTGGGTGAGAGGCAGGTACTCTACCATCTCGACCATCAGTCATATATTAACGAAGTCTTTTCATCACTCAGCGATTTAACAAATAGAAAGTAGCATACGTACATCGCGATTATTGTATTTTTTAACAACATTCTTGATCATCATTTTAGCTTTGTTGCAATACAGAGATTCAGTAGATTAAATAGCTATAGAATATTCCACGTGACCTGCTGAAATACTTTGTCCCTAGATCGTAAACTGTGGTGTAGAAATACAAAACAAAATGGATGATTAGTGTCATATGTTTCCTCTGGTTTTGGGGTTATTGTTAAAAGTTGTCTTATAGATAACTCTATGTATGACAATGACATGATGTAATTTTAATTAAACAGAAATAGATATATTTAATACAATAACTAACACAGTGACACTAAAAAAGGGGTTTAAAGCAAGACTTTACAATATTAAATATTGTAAATATACACAGAAATGAGAAAAATAAATATACAAAGTGAAGAAATCAGAAGATGAAATAATAGCCTTGTTTGTAGAGTAGTCAGAAACCATCAGAAACTGTCCGACGCATGCGCATTTGGTTGTAGAGTTGCACGTGATAAGTCCTGGCACTTTTAAATTTCAGAGCTCTATTAAAAATCACATCTCTACAGTCATCAAACTATCACAAATCGGTTCTACGAACAAAGCTTGTATAGTAACAGCCAACAAATAATGATGAGCGGCTAAGTAAATTAAATTATAGCACTAATTTATTAATTGCCGAGATATTTTACAGGACATAACGCCAATGGTACAATTTGTATTTATATAATTATTAATATATTGATTATAATTACACATATATTATGTAGAAAAACATTTTTGCATTAGGCAAATAAAAAACATTTGTGTGTCTCATTATGGCCAGTGGCGGATCCAGGAATATACTAAGGGGGGGGGGGGGGGCACAGTACCAATCTAGAGACAAACTGAAGAATCATTGAAATATTTTACGATTATTTACGTACTAATGAGCTTTGCTAAAGTCTCGGCTAAAGTATTACATTTTGCGTGATCAGAAAAATATAACAAAAAATAAAATACTCTGGAAACAAAAATGATTAAATTATCTATTTCTAACAGAAACAAAAATGTTTAGCTAATAGAGTAGACAGATCAGTACAGTGTCAATAGTGTCATCACAACAGACAGCCAATTAGGGAGCAAGTAGCGACCTTCCTGATTTTTTAAACAATAAACAAGTAAAATTTTAATATTTAATCATTTATATATTATAGTTACTCATTACCATGGTGTAAGATAATTAGGTGATGAAACGCCTCAATTAGAATGTCTCCAAACTGTTAACGCTAGAGACGCGAAATCGTAAGACAGAGAGAGTGTGTGGCCACCAGGGCCGCGTGGGCTGCGGCCCGTATCGTCCCTAGTTAATTTCCACTTCGTTTTACCAGGTCGAAAAATATACCATTCGATGCAGAAAAATATGTAGAACATGATTGTTGTTAGGCGTGAGCATGGTGTAAGACAATTCTTACACCGTGGGCCTGAAAGTTGTGCGCTGGAAAACGATAAGTTTAATTTAACAAAAGATCAGCGCGCGAATTTGAGGCGCCCTCACACCAAAACTATTAAAGATAGACTAATGCCACCACTGACTTTTTTATAGGAAATTTAGTTCTCTATAAAATTGTTTATGTTAATTTTTTTCATAACTCGAACGGTTTTAGCAGCGTTTCGAGTTAAACGTGCCGGCGTCCAATTTCATTTATAATAATAATAATAATAACTTTATTCAATAAATTGTGATGTTACATTCATGATTTAGTGTCCTAGCATTTGTATGTACATAAATATTTGTATGGCGCCTAGGCAGATGCCCGTATGCGCCTGATGTAAAAAATATAATATATATATATGCACTTAACTGTTTATGAATGAAAATTAAATAAGAATAGGAGAACTGATACTAATACATACAGATTTATACTCTGGCTAATGAATGTTAGTCGTTGCGTCATCACTGGTAATGGTACGGACCAAGGCGGCCGATTATACCAGTGCCGGCGATGAAAAGTTAAATGATAAAATTATTAAACACTAAATATTATTATTAATTAACGTATTGCTATTTTGGGAGAGCAAATACGTGTAAAATGTTGAGAAATATTATGGGCAGGCACCTCCTGACCTAAACTTTCAGTGTATACTTGCCTTCACGTTTGTTCTAATTGTTCTAATGTTTTAGACTGTTTAAAAATCACATTTTTCGCATTTTGACAAATAATACGCTATTTTACTAAATTCAAATTTGTTTAATAAAGTGGCACTTACTTTCTGTTCTTATTTGGGATTTACGGCCACACTTCTGAACATTACTCAGAAGTGTGGCCGTAAATCCCAAATAAGAACAGAAAGAAAATACAGAAAGATGCCACAAATAACTTTTAGAAAAGTGGCACTTTATCACATAGAAATGTCACTTTACTATTATAGTAATGTCAGTGTTAATAAAAAACAGTTTGACAGAAAGTTATTCATTTAAATATTGGAACCATTGTTATATACATTAAAAGTACAATTATTATTGTATGAAAAAAACTAAAATATGTATAAAAATAGCCTTAGCCTTAAAAATACGCTAGCATTACACTTTCATCAGTTTCGTTTTTTTTGTCATCCTTCACTTACAAAATATTTCATTATACCTTTACAATCTCATATTAGTAAAAAAAATATCATTGTTCAAAACTGCAAAATTAATCTTATAGATGTTGAAAATAACAATTTATTTTATATGGACCTCAAATTTGTTTGTATACTGTAAAAGTATTATAGCCTGCTTATTCTTGACACAAAGGAACGTCTATGAGTGAAACCAGTACCGCGTCGTAAACGCTCAGACAAACTTGCATCCACCTTTGTCTAACGCATAGCGTGCGAGAGACGCATTTCTGTTCAGTAGGTGGCGTTATGCCGACGACGTTCGGGCCTATTTCAGTTTGATAAACACTGCGCGTGCAATAAAGACAGCATTTAGATTGCAATGTCTGTGATACATTCAATCAGTTGTGACGCAACGACTAACATTCGTTAGCCAGAGTATATCTAACATTGAAAAAGAAAAAGAAAATGTGAAACTTAAAGTTATATTTAGATTACATACGTTATAGCAGTTGTGAAAACAAAAGTTCATTTTCGAATATATATCCTTTGGAATCTTTAATAAATCTTTTGAGGTTATTTGTTTCTCTTATATTTTTTGGAAGAGAGTTAAAGATCATTGGGCCTAGATAGTTAAAACAGTTTTTATAAAATTCACTTTTTGGTTTTGGTACTTTTATGAGCATATTTATAATTGTTCTTGTAGACTGATCGTGATATATATACCTTTTTAAATATTTATTTCTGTAAACATAGCATAGCATAGCATAGCATAGCATTATGGTTTTTATTTTTTTTTGCACAGTAGCCGACAATTATACAAACACTACAAACAAAACATTATAAAAGCAAATACACGTATATACAATATACCTACATCAAATCAAATTGGAATATATGATGTACAGATAAGGGTAAGAAGCAATTTTGGTACCTAGGTAATTATGAAACCATAACTGCCCGTATGCACCATATATTTAGCAAATGATTAACTTAAAGAATCAAAAAGGAAAAAAACTTCATTTTGTTTATAATTATTCATTCATAGTAAAAAGGTAGGCATTCTATACAGAAGAGAAACTCATGATTGAGCATATTTCACATAATTAAAAAAAAGGAGTTATAATTATGTATTACATACAATTTACGTAAGTTCCTAAACTTTTTGATATTATCTATCAGTTTAATATTTAAAGGCAGAATATTATAGAACTTAGGACCTAGATAATTCATGAACTTTTTGTTTATGTTTGTTCTATTATTTGGTATGGTTAAATGCTGGTTTATTCTGATTCGAGTGTTATAACAGTGATCAATGTAGTGTTTAACTTTAGTATGCTTGTGTATAAAGCAGCAAGTAGAAATGAAAAATAAGCTGCGAACGTTACATATCTTACAATATAACAGGTTTGTAGGGTATAAGCGATTTTTTTTATAAATTATTTTCAACATTGTATTTTGTGCAACCATTAATTGTTTTAAAACGTAATTCAAACACATAATTTTTCAACAATCGTGTTCTACATATTTTTTTATATACGAGTGTTCTCAAGTGAATCAAATCCAAATGTCTGAAGTTCAGATTGAGGAAAACTCCATCTTCTTTAAACTTCGTATATTTTAATAATCAAATTATCAATGTGAGTAACTTAATTATAACACCAAACAGTCAGTGGCGGATTAGACGTTCTTAGCCCCCTAGGCTATATTTAATGAAAGCGCCTTTTTTAATCGATCTAAAGAAAAAACTTAGTCGTTAATAATCAAATTATAAATCAATTATTCTTGATTTAAAACAAATGGCGGCTATCGACGGCGTCTCCTTCTGACTTGGCGCCCCTAGGCTGCAGCCTATATAGCCTTGTGGTTAATCCGCCACTGCAAACAGTTGAGGCATATTCTGTGCTAGAACGGACAGGAGAGGTGTAAAGCAGTGTAAAGTATTTTCAATGTGCCAATATACGGAAAGTCACAACTGTTTCTAACAATAATCTCCAAGTCACAGAAAGTGTCTTGAAAGATCCTTAAAGTAGGTACGTTATTACGGTAAGCGAAAGTTTAAATTCATGGACAACAGATTTTCTTACATCGACTTACGTTTAACTATCAACAATTTTACATACACATTGGATATAGCAAAGTAACTTGTTAAAATTTGAAACACTCATTGATACCCGCAACTATGCAGAAAATGTTCTAATCATTGGTACAGGGTAAGTCACGTAAAAGGTCCACCCCATTTATTTGGGTAATTTTGAATATATTTTTGGTTTTCGGGACTCTATTCTACATGATTTTTAACGTAGATTACGATTCTGATCAAACATTTTTTATTCAACCAAACATATACAAGGTGTTTAAAAATACGTGTTTATCTTAAATGGCACGCCCTATATATTTCTACACATTATTTATTTATGATACAAACATACAGGTATTATATATTTTTGAAATCCCCTCGAATAACTGCATAGAAATGTGTAGAAATATATAGGGTGTCATTTAAAAAAAACACGTATTTTTAAAATCCCTGTATATGTTTGGTTGAATTCAAAATCTTTTATCAGAATCGTAATCTACGTTAAAATTCATATAGGATAGAGTCCCGAAAACCAAAAATATATTCAAAATTACCCAAATAAATGGGGTGGACCTTTTACGTGACTTACCCTGTACCTATCTAAAATGCACCGTTAAATTAATATATCATTTATAAACAAAACAAAGAAATGAGATTCACAAATGAATCCTTGAGAAATACCTAGCTTGGCAGATACTTGGACGGAATTGCAACCACAGTATACTACATTATATAGATCTTTATTTGACGACTTTACATAGGTATAAAACATACATTCTGGACTATCTGATATTTTGAAAATGTTATTAAATTTTTGAGAAACCATACATAATCAATGTATTAGTATATAATACTATGTCAATTCTGTCCAAGGCTTTCGAGAAAGTATAAATTACATCTGCTTTTGAACCATCATCAATAGCATCAGTTAAAAACTTATAGTCGTAGAGCCCGTTGCAAATTTCGACGGGCACGAATCTATGGTCGCAAATCGCTCTATTCTAATCGGTGCTCATGCGTAGTGTGGTGGAAATCACATAATTGTATCATCAGCTGACTCACTTGTAATGTTAGGCTATGTTGACACGACTCATTTTAAAACGTAGTAATTTATTTAACGTTCTCTCCGAAGTTCTCTCACTCTGTGGGTTGATAGTGTCGCTTTCACATTTTGTGTTGTATTGTTATATTATTTTATAATATTTAAACTTTTCATTAATATTGTGGATTTTGGACTGAATAACTAAATAATGAAGTGTTTAGTATGGTATCTGTGTAATCCCACCATTAGCATTTTAAATAATCCGCTGTGATTTTGTCCACTGTGCATGCATGCCAGTTAGATGCGCAATTTCAATTACGGACACTTTCATATAACGGTAGTGCTTATCCAGTTATATAGATCAGTGGCACGAACCAATTAACACCTCTTGTAAGTTAAAGATATAACTTGTTGCTATACCTATACCTTGCATCGCCAATACCGCCATGCAAAAGAATTCCATTTTTGGAGCATTAAAAAAGGGAAAAAAATGTGATAGGGGCACATTCGAAAGATATATCAGCTCAAACACGCTCAAAGTTCACGAAAAGAAGAAGAAGCCACAAATAAGCTTAAAAATAAGCATATATGGGTGGTCCGAAGTTTACCTGACAAACTTCGGGAGGTGATAGAGGCACTTATAATAAGTAGAAAAGTTCCTATCAACTTATGTCCTTAGGTGATTGCTAACAAAGATACAGGATGTTAAAGTTTTGTGAAAAACAAACCATTTCTTTAATATGAAAGCTATTGATTTAAAATTTTAGGGGCGGCGCGGAATCTTGCCTTTGTACTGCTTCCAGCGGCGCCGTTACGGGGTGGGGAGTTAAATTTTTCGCCGAAAATATGTAACACCACTGCTTTGTACAGTTGATTTTGAGATTTTCCGAATCTCTGCTCAATTTGGAAGAAAGAAGGTATCTTTTAATTTATTCGTACAACGCTTACTTTTCGAGTAAAATAGCAAAAAGAATTTCCATGACTAAACTTTATTGCAAATTTATCATTTATTTAATTTAGATTGCTGAACAATCTTGGCATCTTGATACCCAACATTAACACTATAAAAACTGACAGGGTGACAGGTCAAACATTGACTGACAATAATGCTGCATTGTTTACCATGGGCAACTAGGATTATTAATTTTATTATTATTGTAGTAAAGGTTTTAGTGTTTTAGTAGAGATATATTTACACTTCACGGATCATGGTGAATACCCCATCAATATCCTCTACTTACACATGTGTAGAGATTATAAATACCTCACTCTAGAAGCAAGAATACTATTGTTACTTCATAAATTACTACATAATAAAATTGATGATAGTTCACTGCTTGCGCAAATTAACTTTAAAGTACCTGATATCAGAACACGTTCCTCCAGTCTTTTTACTTATGACTGCCCACATACTAATAGATATATTAAGTCGCCCATTATAAGAATGTGTATCTTATATAACAATCTACGAAATGATCTATTCAATAACTGTGATATAATTAATGATAGCCAAAATATGTTCAGGAAACAAGTTGTAAAGTACTTTTTTACTAATATGTAAGTTATTGTCTATTGTCTGTTAGTCTTAGGTTGTAAACTTGTAGTATTGTACATTGTATGTAGTGTAATATTTTGTTATGTTTCTTTAAGCTTTCTCTGTTACTGGGTTCTAACCTGTTGAGAATAAATAAATAAATAAATAAAAAACAGCAGTTTTACTCGAAAAGTAAGCGTTGTACGAATAAATTAAAAGATACCTTCTTTCTTCCAAATTGAGCGCCCTGGTCGCGGCGACCTGAACGCTCCATTTTTCTAGCGTTCCGACCAGTCGATTCATTAACCTTCCGGTCCTCGCGTCCAATTTGTAACAAACACAACGTACTGAGTATTAGTTACATGTTGGGACTAGCTGTATGGCTCAGGGCCTTAATGCCAAAACACACCACGAGACACCACGAGTCCGTAGGACGCGGACGAGTGGTGTTTCCAGTAGTAACACCACAAGAAGGCAAGATATTTATGTACGCGGACGATACCACTATTGTCGTATCTGGCGCTAATCCTAACTGTGTCTTTGAGAAAGGCGATCTTATTAGGCGAATTTAATAACTGGTGTCATAAAAACTGTCCCATCATCAATTACGTCAAAACCAAGTCCATTGAATTCAAAAATAAGTTTAGAATAAGCTCTGATCATATATTTCTGTTCAACAACAATGAAATAAGTACTGCCAGCTCAGCTTCCTTTTTGGGAATAACACTAGACGACAACCTTCATTGGGGCCAGCAGATAGAAAAAGTTTCGGTTAAATTGAATAAAAGTTTTTATGTTATTAGCTCCCTAAAAAACAACTTAAATACTGACGCTCTGTTATCTGTTTATTATGCTTTTGTCTATGCTGCCATATCATACAACATTATTGTATGGGGGCAATCGAGTGAGATTTCGCGAATATTTATTCAACAGAAAATAATCATTAGACTTATTTTTAATCTTAATTACGGAGAATCCTGTCGGGACACATTTAAAAAATACAATATTCTGACCGTGACGTCTATTTATCTGTTGAAACTTTTGACATACATTCATAGTAATAAAAATAATTTTATTAGAAATGGATACTTTCATGATTACTACACCAGAAGAAGAGACGACATATCTCTCTGTCAACACAAACATGAATATTATAAGAAATCACCCGTCTATGCTGGTAGCCGCATTTATAATATGTTATCCAGACGAAGTAAAAAACAGCAGGTCTAGAAATATTTTAAAAAATAAAGTAAAGAAACTCCTATTGTGTAGGACATTTTATACACTGCATGAATTTATTGAGTTTATACAAAATTAATTATCTAGGTATGTGTAGATCTTTTTTATTTCTTTTTTTAGTCTTGTATGTAGTGTGTATGTAGTAATTTAGGACGATTTCATATTCTAGATGTATCTGAGTCAATTTGGAAATTTATTTATATGTACTTTCTACTTATTTATATTGATTTATATTTAAATCTATTTGCAATTTTTACATAATTATTATGAGCCAACGTGGCATTTTGACTTATCTATATTTTTTGTGTAGTTTTAAAGATCAATAAAGTTATTTATTTATTTATTTATTTATTAAGAGATTGAATTTTCGCGATAAGTCTATCGATTTATTTCTAACGAAACTGAGTTGCTTGGAAACACCACGAGTCCGTAGGACGAGCGGTGTTTTTAAGCAACTCAGTTGAGTTTGGAAATAAAAGACAGACTTATAAGATAAATTCAATCACGAGTAGTATTTTATTAGACTATTTCACGAACAAATATTTTGGTTGATAACTTCACTTGAAGTAGCACCGAAGCGACTCATTTTGACGTTTGTCTCTAAAATTAATTTTAATTAAACTGTCAAACTTTGCTTTGCCATCCGTATCCATGGTTACGGCCATCCGTATCCATGGTTACGGCCATCCGTATCCATGGTTACGGCCATCCGTATCCATGGTTACGGCCATCCGTATCCATGGTTACGTCGTTGAAAACACCACGCTGATAGACCAATTAGAATTGAAAGACAGTCGGTGTTTTCGCTGTAATACAAGCTGTCTTTGGTTTGTGATTGGTCAGATTATGTGATAATTTTAAGGTGAGTGAAATAGTCTACAATATTTAGGCTATGGAGCCATATTACAAATACCTTCCCCTAGCACTAAAAATTGATGACAGTCCTGAAGCTATTGGTAAAAAATACAATACCAAAATCTCTTAACCTTGACATCAGTTGCACCTCTTTATGTTATTTCTTTACTCAATGGTTCCAACCCCTCTTCAGGAATATTTTTTGTAAAATCAGTTAAAACTAGTACAATACGTTATTCTGGACAAACAATGAAGAATACATTTTTTTTTGAGAATTCGTTTTACAGATAAAAATTATTTTTAGTTGAAAACATTGGTTTTTTGACAACCCCTATGTCAAACACCTTGTAGGGACTACACGGTGTAATCTTATACAAAAGGGTTTTTAAAGGTGCTGATTAAGAATAGCTTACGGTACTGGTTTTTTTCTAAAAAAATCGCTAAAACTTTTCTTGAAAATCCACCCTTTTTTTCCACCCTAAAATCGGACGCCTCTGACTAAAATCAAATGTGGTTACGTCTAAAGACCATTTTATAGGTATATATTCACCACCAAAATTTCAAAATTATCGGATATCAGATAAGCAATATCATTGTGTAAAAAATAATAATAAAGAGGCGCAACTGTCAAGGTTTCGAGATTTTAGTGTTGTATTTTTTTACCAATAGCTTCATGATTGCCTTCAATTTTAAGGGCTATACAGCCACATTACAAATACCTCCCCGTAGCACTAAAAATTGATGACAATCATAAAGTTATTGGCAAAGAAATACAATACTAAAATCTCGAAACCTTGACAGTTGCACCTCTTTCAATGGCGAGATATGAGGGTGGCTCCATGAAAAGTGGGATACACTATATACTAAGTCGTTGGTTGTCGCGTCGCTCTTTTTCTTCTGGATCCTGCTTGCAGTGCTCACCTCGCGCATCTGTCAGTCTCCAGATACCGATTGCATGCATCCTGAACGGTAGTACGAGGTACGAGGTATTTCCTAATGCATGAGACACATACATAGGTACAGTGAGCACGTAAAGGTTGGAATAAATGCCGTAAAATCGTGTTTACAAACATTTTTAAAAAGTTATGACATCATCGGCAATTTTTTTAAACGGCAACCCCCATTTTTAAAAATGTCATTTGAAAGAGCACATTTTTCTGCATACGCAGTACGTTAAATTCTATGGCAAAGTTCCGTAATGTGTAATCGTTACCGGCAGGAATTACAATTTTTCTTAAGAAATTTACTTTTGGTACCGTTTAACCCCTACTAAATAGAACTCTCTGAATATCCTGGTGACCCATATCATGATATTAAAAAGAGAGTTATTTTAAAAAATGTGAATTTAATGAGTTTAGAGCACCCTGTATGATGTATTATTGGCCATATTGACGTTTTCGTATTTTTTATATGAATTACAAAAATAATTTTAACATATTCGCAGCCATCTAGATTGACAACTAAAATTCGAATTATTTTTCGTGCAACCCCGTATAAATTGTTCAAAATAGTATAAATGTATCCAAAATGTGATCTTTATTTAAAAACATAAAAACATACAGGGTGGTCCAATTGGAAAAGATTATTGGGGTCATTTCCGGTGAAAGAGCATTGAATATAATTTTTTTACAAGTACAATTTTTTTTACGCACGACGTTTTGCATGAGCAAGTTATTAAAAAATTATCAGGAGTAGCGCGCAAAATGTTTGTAGGCTTTAAAAATTCCTCCTCATCATCTAATTTATACCAAAAAATGAGTATAATAATATGCCCATTTAATATGTTCCAAACAAGAAAACGATGTTGGTGGCAAATTTTTAGGGATAATATTTTTCGTATTAAAATAAATCCAGGACAGATTTACATGAAGATCCAGGTTTTAGAGTTTGCACTAAAAACTCCTCTGCGCGATTTATACAAGATTCTAAGCTGTCCACACCAAAAATTTTTAGAAATATTATAGGATATATTTTTAGTATTTACTTTTTAGAACCAATTTTACTAGTGTAATCACATCCAGTTAGAATGTGAGCAGCTGGAAGAACATCGCACAGTTCCTGGCCATGATATTCAAAAATTTTATGAATAGGTCTTAGATTGTCCCTTTTCCAAGTCCGAAACCATGTTTCCTTTTTTAGTGGAAATGAGGAAAAATAATACAAAAGGAGAATAAAAACGTCAGTGTCGGAGGATAAAGTTATCGCACGATTTTCAGAAAATGATATCAAAGTCGTAACTAAAATAACATATAAATATTCTGTGAACATTGTTGTTGAAGTCACATCTACAGTACGAACGCATATTATGAATACTGGCTTATTATTTATTGATTGGCGTAGATGTGCTGTTGCAGATCATCTTAACATCATTAGGTGTTTCCAGTGTTCGCGCTTTAATCATGTTAAAAGTTAAAAGTGACTGTAAGGCTGTCTTAACATGTCCTAGATGTTCTGATAATCATATGCTTAAAGATTGTACATCAGAAATTGAAAAATGTATAAACTGTATTTCTCATAATTTACGAAATAAGGCTAATTTGTCAACCAATCATTCTGCTAAAAGTACATTATTATGTCACATATATAAGCAAAAAGTAGAGGCTTTAATAAATACTATTGACTACAATGGTTAATACAACTTCAAAATATTTTACAATAGCGCATTTAAATACCAGATCATTATTTACAGGGTTTGATGAATTAAAAAGTTGGATAAACATATATGATTATGATATTCTTGCTGTTACCGAAACATGGTTGTCGGATGTAATCCCATCTAATGTTGTACATATACCTAATTACAAATTAATAAGGAAGGATAGAGATGGTAGAGGAGGTGGTGTTGCATTTTATGCAAAATCATACCTGTAAAATAATTTCCTTAGATGTTGAATATGTTGTAATTGAGCATCTGTGGATTGAAATAAAAATAGGAAGGTTTACTTTAGCTCTAGGTGTATTATACCGCCCACCTAATTATAATGCAGGCCAATGTATTGAAAAAATAGATCATGTTTTATCGTATGTAATATCATAAGTGCTTAAAATTTTATCGATAAATTTTTTTCGATAGCGATATTGCCTAGTAATATTAAGAGTGTAAATTGGCCACTTTATTATCTAATTAAATCATGAGCGCTTTAGCGCGAGGGATTTAATTTTTGATAATAAAGTGACCAATTTACATGAGTAATATTACTGTTGGCAATATCGCTCGAGAAAAAATTTATAGGTAAAATTTTCAAGCACGAATGGTATTTGCGGAGAATATTTCACGAATAAATTATTTAAATACAAAAACATATCTTTAACGACGAAATGTCAAAACTGGAATAGCTATAAACAAATTCGAAACTTCACCTTAAGTTCTATTAGACGAGAAAAAGCGGCATATATTAATCATTTGTACAATAACAGAAATAAAAAACTCTTTTGGAAAAAACTCAAAGATATGAATATTCAGACAAATATAAGTCCAGAGATACCAGAGAATATTAAGGATCCTTCGAAAATAAATGACTATTTTTTAACTGTGCATAGCAAGACTCCCGACTGTGATAATATTATCAATTTATACAATAACGGTAATTTTAATAATGCTTTGAGATTCCATTTTTGTTTAATTGGTAATGATGATACATTAAAGGCGATAACATCCATCAAATCAAATGCTCGTGGCTGTGATAATATTTCCCTGCTGATGATAAAGCTTTGTATGCCCGTTATAGTTCCGTATATAACACATGTCATTAATAGCTGCTTGGAAGCTGGTTACTTTCCTCAAGCATGGAAAGAAGCTCATATTTATCCTGTAGCGAAGGTGGTATCACCAACTTCTATAAAGGACTTACGTCCAATTAGCTTATTACCGCTGCTTTCCAAAATTTTGGAAAAAATTATCTATAGCCAAATATACCTATATTTCAGTAAAAGTTCCCTATTGCCTACTAATCAATCAGGATTTCGTTCGGCGCATAGTACCACTACGTCTCTACTTAACGTCTGTGATAATATTTTTAGGGCACTTGATAAACATAATGCCACAGTATTGATTGCCTTAGATTTTTCTAAGGCTTTCGATACAATCGATCACGAACTTATGTGTGCAAAATTACATTTTTATGGATTTGATGAAATTTCCGTGTCTTTGTTCAAATGTTACTTGTCTCAACGCTCGCAAAGAGTTAAAATACAAAATTATTTCTCTGATAAAAAAGATGTACTGTCTGGTGTCCCACAAGGATCTATCTTGGGGCCTCTCTTGTTTATTATTTACAATGCAGATATATTCAAAAGTATTCAGTATTCCAACATTCAAGCTTATGCAGATGACACGCAAATTTTACATCACTTTGTACCTGTTAACGTAATTGAGGCCACAGATAAAATCAATAAGGATCTAGAATCAATATCTCACTTTTCTAAAGAACATAACCTGAAATTGAATCCGGATAAATGTAGTGTCATTCTTTTTTGTCCTGAACGTCAAAGATATAATATTAAAATGCAACTAAACATTAAAATTGACGGTAAAGATGTTAAGTTCACGGATAATCTGAAATGTTTGGGATTAAATTTTGATGAAAAATTAAGATTTCACTTTCACTGCAAAAAATTAATTCAAAATACTTATATTAGATTAAAACTGTTGTACATGCACAAGCATATTCTCAACTTGTCTATAAAGAAAACACTATGTGAAACTCTTGTATTACCAATCCTTAGTTATTGTGACATAGTTTATTATCCATGCTTAGATAAAACAACAAAAATTAGAATTCAAAAAGTACAGAATGCTTGCTGTAGATTTATTTTTGGTCTAAGGAAATTTGACAGAATCTCTGAAAATATTAAAAATTTGTGTTGGCTCAAAATAGACAAACTTGTAGATATGAGATTTATGATTCTCGTACATCATCTCCTCATCACTTCAACTCCTATCTCAAAGAAAAACTTGTTGCTCGAGACAATGTTCATACTCATCATATTAGACACAAGACAACGCTAACCATGCCGCAACATTCCACTGCCATGTTTCGGAGATCATTTACATTTAATGCAATAACTCTGTATAATTCTCTACATAAGGATTATAAAACTTTAAGTACCGAAAAATTTAAAACTGCTGTAAAAGCTCTACTTTTAATCTCTTGAAGTTTCAAACGTTTTTTGTTTTCCTTGTTGTTCTTTCTTATTATACTATTTCTATTTTCTATTTTTTATAGTTATTTGTTAACATTTTTACTACTATTGTTAGTATCATCAGAGATTATAAAGACTCTAGATAGTTACCGTCAATGTATTTACTGGACGCGGCAAAAATGGATGCAGAACTCAAGTAATTTGGAAGCAGGCCACCGAAACTTAGATTAGAGCAGATGATGTTCGTTCATAATGTGCGTAACACAAGTTTTGGTGGCCTGCTTTCAAATTACTTGAGTTCTGCATCCATTTTTGCCGCGGCCAGTAAATACATTGACGGTAACTATCTAGAGTCTTCATAATCTCTGGTATCATTTTATATGAACTTAAAATTTAAAATTTGTTTAATTTTTAATTTTCTCTTTTGTTAAGTATGTAGGTTAAGTGTAAGAGTAGCCTTAGGCTAAACTTCGCCAACCATATATTGTTATATTCTTAGGTTAAGAAACAAATGTATTGTTTTTTGCCTAGTTTCATAATAAAGACGATTATTATTATTATTATTATTATTAATATTTTCATTAGAATTCACAATATTATGTGGAATAATTTTGTGATCAGTTTTTTTCCAGTGTTATTAGGTTAAAATTTTCCTCCAAATTATTCTTAACCATTTCCGATTCACTCTTACTTATATACAGTGTGTCCAGGGATGGACGCATGATTAGGTGTAAAGGACAAAAAATTTTCGAATTGGACATTACTCTTCTGGATTTAGCCCCTGCTTCGTCTAAAACTAAGAAGTGAAATCGCTCGTATACGGGGTGTTCTAGCGACATATTTTAAAAAATGCACTAGAATAAACTACCTTTACTTTTGAAGAACAAAATTGTATTAAGAAAATTTGTTGTATACGAGCGATTTCACTCATATTTGGCACTTCTTAGTTTTAGACGAAGCAGGGGCTAAATCCAGAAAAGTAGAAGATGACCAAAAATGGGTATTGAAGTTTCATCTCTAACATATCCCAGCTCTATAGGATTTTGTGGCATATATATTCTGTTGCGTTCTTTACTTTTAATTGAATTTGATAAATAACTATCAAAAATAATATCAATACGTGAAGCATTTTTGCAAATATTTGTAATGTAAGAGATAAAATTTTGAAAAAAAGAACCAAAGATTTTAATTTCTTTCATTTTCATATTGCGAATAGTCGCCATAATATCAATAACAAAAATACTTGGCATTAAAGTCCAAGAAGAAGGAGAAATATAATTATTTTTATATAGCACATGAAGTAAATCTGATTTGGTGGCTTTTTCCATTTTACCATATTCTCGCAGGCGCTGAGTATATCAACTAGGTACATTGTTCAAATTGTAACCGCTTGGAGTGCCACCGCGGAACTAAACTAGCTATAACTTTCTTATTCTTTAAGATAATTTAATTTTTCAAAGGCCAATTTGTAGCTAAAGCAATAGAATAGGCTACAAATTGTAACGAAGTGATTTTTTCCAGTCAAGGAATGTTCATTTTGCTTTAAATATTACCGTCACTTGGGTACACCCTGCCGCTGTTTTAGTAAGTAAGTTCTGTTCTAGTTAAGTTATGAATGAGTTGTTAAAAAGTCCGCTGGTAAACAAGCAGTCAAGTAATTAATTGATTAATTTTCGACAATCCCTCGTATAAGTAAAATCCGAGAATTATTATAAATAATGACCGAGTCGGAAATAAAAATCATTCGTTCCTAAAATTATTAATCCTTGCTCGTTTTGATCCGTTTCTTTTTGCAACAGAGTATAGAAATTACAAGCAACTCATTTCCGGTTAGATACGCTTTGAGTCGATGCACTAAGATGCATAATCCGCTGTACCTCTGCAAGTTACGCTGGGATATGCATACGAGTACGTCGTTTAAAGTCGGTGACCACCTCTCTTTTAACACGACAGATACGTCTCAAAAGTTTACAAAAAGGGGAAGAACCTTCATTCCGTGCTCATTCAGTGCTGATTCCGTCCTCATTCGCATTCCGAGAAAACCGGCAGCAGTTCAGGTTCATTCCGAAATAGTCCGCATCAGATCCGTTCGACCGCCAGCAATTGACGATCAAACCGAACCCGTAAATCTTTTGTATCACCGCTCCGAGTTAATAGTAATTTCCTTTGAGTATAATATTGGTAAGAATTTAACGCAACCTGCTACATTCTGCAGGTACTGCCGTCAGTCAAGTATAGATATTTCGAGATTTTATTGTCAGTCAATATCACCGTATTTTGCTACCAAAGTAAACTAGAGCTTATTAGTAATACCTCCGTTGGTTTGTTTATTTTGTTAATGTAGGTAAAGACTGCTGAGGTCTGTTCACTAGTGCCACCTCAAATGTTCCCTTGCCTACTAGGTTACCGGAAAACCTACGTGAAA
The DNA here is from genome assembly GCA_963680705.1 of Rhagium mordax. Classification (NCBI taxonomy): domain Eukaryota; kingdom Metazoa; phylum Arthropoda; class Insecta; order Coleoptera; family Cerambycidae; genus Rhagium; species Rhagium mordax. Next base: position 52,791,638 of record OY796656.1, on the reverse strand, counting down.
AATAGTCACTATATGCATTAACAGTTTGTATTTGTTCACTAGGGCCATACGGACTGGGTTTTGCATAGAACTGACTCGCAAAGCTGTCATTATTTAAAATAATCCTGTAACAAATAGCTCGACGTTTGCGGCAGTAGCTTACCGTTTGTTTAAATCTTGTATCTAGCCTCAAATATCTATAGCTGACGGACTGCCCGCCGTCTAGAATCCTCGTGGAAACATTTGCTTGTCGTACGTAGCGAAATATCGATACAACGTCTCTATAAATTCCGCCGTCAAAACCCCACGTAAAGACTGTTGCTTGCCAGCTTGACTAAGTTAAAATTATTTAAGAGAATATTTTGTATTATTATTTTACACATACACGATTGCAGCTTCGTGAAAGAATAAGTATAAATTACGTTGTTCATTATTTAGTCCTGAATAAATACGTTATATTAAAAAGGCAAACTTTCCGAGTTATTATTTCTGTAGTGTTATTTTCTGATTAATCCGTTTGAGCAGTATGACCGAAATCCATTAGATAGGTCTCCAGCTCAGAATTCTGGCTATTCCGTATCATCCACTGTTTTGCTACTCAGGGTTGTTCTCCCAATTAGGAGAACCAAAAAGATAGTGTCGTTCTTCGCACTCAAAAATTGAAGGGCTGGCGCCCGAGAATTCCGTAAGAATAAAAGAGATTACGTAAGTATCTGACCGAAAGCAAAGTGCATCGGAAAAAGAACGTTACAAAAGTGACGCCTACGAGCAGGGACCATTTTTTTTACGTTAATCAGAAATCCGAAATTGTAAAGTTAGTCAGAAAACCGATCCGCCAAAAACTGCAAGTCGCGTGTAAAATAAGCGTAAAATTAAATAAATACCGAAACACCAGAAATTAGCAATACGACGCCGATTTAAAATAAAATACGTGAAGCCTGTTTTTTCAGTTGTCAACGCTAGCATTTTTTATAAAATACAGTTTTTTTATTGATAAGAAATAAAAACTTGTTGTTCACCGTGCACAGAGTTTTATCAATTTAAAATTAATAAAACCGAATCGTTTTATTTCCGGTAAAGAAATAACATTTTGTTATCAGTTGATTTAAATTAAATATCGTCTGTCCGTCTGCTAAGGAATAAAAACATTACTTACTGAACTGAAGAATAAAAACGTGTCCTATTTAACTCGGAGGATTTAAACATCGAAATAAAATTGAAATAAATTACTTCTAGGTTTTACATCCGTCCGTCTGTCTGTATGTAACCTAGCCAAGTGATTGCAACTTAACCTGTTGGTACATCCGTATTGCAATTACAACCGAAAGTGGTTTATTTTAATTTTACAAACAGCTGCTTGCATAAGCACCTACTTCCACAAGATACTCAAGCTGCTACCGCCGCCGTATACCGAATCGATAGAGGATTTTCGAAATTATTTTGACGTTGCCGCTGTGGTTGACACCCGCTACTCTCTGCCATGTTGAGTGGGAAGGCAACTTCAACATAATTGGTCCGATACTATACAGGGTGTGCCAAATGTACTGATACTGCATACCTTATTGTTACCGTTCACCAGGATTTAAATAATTTTAGCAGTATTTTTAGTAATTTTGACGCAACAATAGGGGACAGATACCGCTGTTGCCCTATGCCGAGTGGTTAAGCAACTCAAAACCTGAAAACGACTGACCGATACTGTGTTGCTAGGCACTCAAGCTTACAACAAATTTATTTTGACGTGACCAGGGTGTGTTTACACCACTGTTGCTTTATAGCAAGTAAGTAGGCAATTTCCAAAAATCTGCAACGCAGATTTACCGTCTTCTGTTAGCATCTAACTGCCCATTCGCTGGGTAGTGCCCCGATCTGTTAGGTTTTCTTTGAATTCGGCACGCACCGAACGCAACCAGATTTTTGCCAGCCGCGGTAAATACGCTTGCGACGTGTCGACTCTGATTAAATCGAACCTGAAGAACCGATTGCGACTACTTACATACCGATCTGAACCCTATTGAAGAAGTTACCCGTAACTTCTTGATTGTATCCGACTTTGAAACAAAACCGAGTTCTACGTGACTAGATTACGTGAAGAGAAGCTACGATTGCACTTTCTGAATCGAATTACCGTCCGTGGTGTCCAAGGTCATCCAGCAGATACCCAGGTACAAGCTAGCCTTGTGGGGTATCCTTTTTAGGGTAATAGCACCCTAGAAACTGATTGGTGATACTTACAACCGGACTCGACGCACCGTTTCTGACAGACGCCTACCGTCGCGACGCCTGAGGTTGAATAGCATCTCCACCTGCAATCTCCCGTAATCGCAGTAGCCATCCTACACCCGTGCCTTACTTTACTATTTTTCCGGAGTTTTCACCGGAGTATTTCGTGACTCCGGGGTAAAAATTTTCCGAGGGTGTGACCCCTCATTTAATAGTAAACCGAGGACGCGAAAACGATTGCCGATAGTGTCAACTCAATACGACCAGCCGTTCCATACTTGGTAGTTTTCGACTCGTATCGTCCGTCCGATTCGTCTTGAACCCGTTCTACCGAGATCAGTTGGGAGTAACATCATGCCTACCGACGGTGATAAGACCGACACACCCGTATTACCCAGCGATGAAGCCGCGAACGTTGATATGGGCGATATCCGGTTAAGCTGGATATATAAATTAAAAAGGGAACAAATAGATGATCAATTAGGGAAGTTTGGTCTACCTGTAACCGGTACCGTGGAAGAGAAGAAGCGCCGTTTGGTCAAGTTTATCAAAGAAGGGTGCTCTTCGCCTAGACCAAATACCGCCCCACCTATTTTTCCACCGCCATTACCGCCGTTAATGATACCCCCAGCAACGAACAACCCCATTGAAACCACCGCCAGCCTGCCACACGTAACAACGCTTACTGAACCCGTCCGCCGGATGACAGTCAGCGCCGTGTGCGAAACCGTCAGAAGCTGGAAACTCCAATTTAATGGAAAAACCGACGCCGTGGAGTTCCTAGAAAAACTACAAGAATTCCAGGAACACGGTGATGTACCGACAACCGACTTGTTACCGGCCTTGTATGAAATTTTTCAAGGCAACGCGTTGGCCTGGTACCGTAATAACCGCGACCTGTGGTCAAGTTGGGAGGAGTTTATTACCGATTTCAAACAGTTTTATCTGCCTGCTAATTACCAGTCCGTCCTGGAGGACCACATTCACAACCGCCGTCAGCTACCAAAGGAAGCGGGACGTGATTATGTGGTCGCTCTGCAAACGTTGCTACGTCGACACGGAGGATATACTCCGGACCAAGTTATGTACCGTTTATACCGAAATATGCGACCTGAATACCGACAGTATATCCGCATGAGCGATGTGAAAAGTCCCAGGGATCTCGTCTGCAAAATTGACGAGCATGAGTCCCTCTGTCAAGAATTAGCTGCGCAACAGCCTGCTACCGTCCCGTCAGCTATGCAACAGAGACATGACAAGCCTGTTACGTCTTCGCAACCGTCTGTCAACGAACCAGCTCGTACTACTCCGTTACCAGACCGAACGAACGACAGGCAAGATAGTTCACAAACCGATCAGCACAACCGACGTGATGACCGCTCATCCACACCAGTTGCAATGATTTCGTATGACCGTAACACCACATGCTGGAGATGTGGCAACACCGGACATTTCCGAAACGAATGTCACGCCACTTCGCGCCTGTTCTGCTCCCGCTGTGGAAAACCGAACACGATGACTCGAGACTGTTTATGTCACTCCACGAGTAATTCATCGTTTACTCGCCGTACTACTGACCGTCATAACCGTCACACCAGAACCCCCGTGATGACCGTTATCTTCGACCGAAATACCTTATGCTGGCGATGTGGTAAATCTGGACATTTCCGGAGCCAATGTCGTGCACCGCCACGCCTGTTCTGCTCCCGCTGTGGGCAACAGGGCATCATGTCCCGAGACTGCCGATGTCCTTCAGCGAAGAAACTAGATCAACGCCACACCGCTACGAGGAAAGTATGGTTCCGAGATTTTGACGCCTCAAAATCTGACTCTTCACCCGATCATGACAACCGCCCACATGTATTAGTACATATCCGTAACCAGACTTTTTCTGCCCTTGTTGACACAGGAGCCGTCCGTTCCTACATCGGCAACAAAGTGAAGAATTTATGTACTACATGGGGTATTCCACACCAGACCGTTACCGCACCATCCGCTAAATTAGCTAATGGTAACTTAGCTACCGTCACCCGAGCTTTTCAGCTGCAATTTGCCATCGGCAAAACACAATTCTCCGAAGATCTACTGCATCTGGAAAATCTCTCGTCCGACATAATCCTGGGGATGGACGTATTGCGTAAGCATAACTTTCTCATCACCCCAGGCACCGCAACTGTTTCTCTGAATGACCTAGTTGTGTCACAGACCCCAACCATCAATGAGCAACCGCCATCAGATTCCGTACCCAGACAACCGCTACCAGATACTGGATCCAGACAACCGCTACCAGGACCGTCGTCTGCTTCAGATTCCGAGGGTTTAGGCACCCTGACCGAAGTACCTGATAGTACTTGGAATACTCGTAAGCAGGCACATGTTGAACCTGATCTCTCCGATACATGGAAGCTACGAGTACCAACCGCACTTCGCCGAACCGTTTTGGCAGAAAACCATGACGCTCCGTCCGCTGGACACATGGGAATCGCCAAGACCATATCTCGGATGGCACCACGTTATTACTGGCCTGACATGTTTCGAGACATCGCTCAGTATGTTAGGAAATGCCCAGAGTGCCAGCAGCGCAAGCCGTCCGTTGACCAGAAATATGCCGCCAAAATACCGACGTCTTTCCGGACCGTCACCGATACCGGAAAGCAGCTGCGACATATTCCAAGGAAACGCCTCAAACCAGCTCCAGGAGAGGTAGTGACCGTCAATACCGTCAGTCACCGTCCACAACATCCGTACCATCCAGTTCCCCTGTCCTACAACAAGGAAAGTTCAGGAGGATATGCCACCACCCGAAGAAGTACCAGCCGACCGAACCTGTTTCCGTTTAGGAACCGAAGACCAGGTCCTACGAGTGGTTGCCAGCGTCACGATGGCAAGGGCTAAACCACGCCCTACGAACCATATACCGCCGTTCCGCCTACCGCCGTAAATTAGCTTCACCATCGCTAACTGTTTTTCGTATTTTCAGAAGGACCAGCCAGGGAGTTTTGACCGTCCAGGACCACCTTTGGCCCAGCTGGTAAGAAACATCAAATGAAGATACCCGATAGGTAATGACACCGGTCCCGGGAGGCTGTGTAAAGTTATTTGTGTTCTTTTTCTAATTTAGAATTTTGTCTTGTAAATATTAGAGTAGGGAGCTTTCTGTTTCAAATAATTTTTCATTTGTTTACCTGGAGCCTCCCAGGCAGAAGAAAAAAAAATGTATAATGAATTATTATTTTTTTTTTACCGAAGTAAGAGGGGGGTGTAACGAAGTGATTTTTTCCAGTCAAGGAATGTTCATTTTGCTTTAAATATTACCGTCACTTGGGTACACCCTGCCGCTGTTTTAGTAAGTAAGTTCTGTTCTAGTTAAGTTATGAATGAGTTGTTAAAAAGTCCGCTGGTAAACAAGCAGTCAAGTAATTAATTGATTAATTTTCGACAATCCCTCGTATAAGTAAAATCCGAGAATTATTAGAAATAATGACCGAGTCGGAAATAAAAATCATTCGTTCCTAAAATTATTAATCCTTGCTCGTTTTGATCCGTTTCTTTTTGCAACAGAGTATTGAAATTACAAGCAACTCATTTCCGGTTAGATACGCTTTGAGTCGATGCACTAAGATGCATAATCCGCTGTACCTCTGCAAGTTACGCTGGGATATGCATACGAGTACGTCGTTTAAAGTCGGTGACCACCTCTCTTTTAACACGACAGATACGTCACAAAAGTTTACAAAAAGGGGAAGAACCTTCATTCCGTGCTCATTCAGTGCTGATTCCGTCATTCGCATTCCGAGAAAACCGGCAGCAGTTCAGGTTCATTCCGAAATAGTCCGCATCAGATCCGTTCGACCGCCAGCAATTGACGATCAAACCGAACCCGTAAATCTTTTGTATCACCGCTCCGAGTTAATAGTAATTTCCTTTGAGTATAATATTGGTAAGAATTTAACGCAACCTGCTACATTCTGCAGGTACTGCCGTCAGTCAAGTATAGATATTTCGAGATTTTATTGTCAGTCAATATCACCGTATTTTGCTACCAAAGTAAACTAGAGCTTATTAGTAATACCTCCGTTGGTTTGTTTATTTTGTTAATGTAGGTAAAGACTGCTGAGGTCTGTTCACTAGTGCCACCTCAAATGTTCCCTTGCCTACTAGGTTACCGGAAAACCTACGTGAAAAATAGTCACTATATGCATTAACAGTTTGTATTTGTTCACTAGGGCCATACGGACTGGGTTTTGCATAGAACTGACTCGCAAAGCTGTCATTATTTAAAATAATCCTGTAACAAATAGCTCGACGTTTGCGGCAGTAGCTTACCGTTTGTTTAAATCTTGTATCTAGCCTCAAATATCTATAGCTGACGGACTGCCCGCCGTCTAGAATCCTCGTGGAAACATTTGCTTGTCGTACGTAGCGAAATATCGATACAACGTCTCTATAAATTCCGCCGTCAAAACCCCACGTAAAGACTGTTGCTTGCCAGCTTGACTAAGTTAAAATTATTTAAGAGAATATTTTGTATTATTATTTTACACATACACGATTGCAGCGTCGTGAAAGAATAAGCATAAATTACGTTGTTCATTATTTAGTCCTGAATAAATACGTTATATTAAAAAGGCAAACTTTCCGAGTTATTATTTCTGTAGTGTTATTTTCTGATTAATCCGTTTGAGCAGTATGACCGAAATCCATTAGATAGGTCTCCAGCTCAGAATTCTGGCTATTCCGTATCATCCACTGTTTTGCTACTCAGGGTTGTTCTCCCAATTAGGAGAACCAAAAAGATAGTGTCGTTCTTCGCACTCAAAAATTGAAGGGCTGGCGCCCGAGAATTCCGTAAGAATAAAAGAGATTACGTAAGTATCTGACCGAAAGCAAAGTGCATCGGAAAAAGAACGTTACAAAATATTATTCTAATTGTTTTTTTGTTACGGTGCAAGAAAATGGGTGGAAATGACAATGAACGGGAAAGAATAATTTTAATTCCCTTTTTTGCATTTTTTGGGGGTATTACTTAGAGTTACGTAAAAAATGAATGTAACCTATTTTATTCTAAACAAAATTTGCAATCGAACTAAAAAAAATCATTCAAATCAGACTAGGCGTTACGGAGATACATCGACCCGTCAATTTGAAATAAAATCCAATATGGCAGACTTCCTCCCACGAACCGGGATGTCCACCACATGTTTTCCTGATCCCCATATGACCCCAAACTAGGTTCTGAAGTCAAACTCTCTGCACATATTAGGGCAGAGTTTTCCACCCTAGGGGAAGTACATGTGGTTCATCAAACAGAGAGGAATTTATTAGGGCGAAAATTGAATCTCGAAAAATAATACCGACTTCGTTTAATACCAAAAACGAATATCACACAGATAATTAAGATTTTTGATTTTGTGCTTATTTCGATACGAACAATGCTTGCTGGCATTTTTTTTGTAAAATTATATGTAAATATATATTTATATAATAGATACCCAGACAGCACAAGATATTCTTAGAATAAGCTAAGAATATAAATTTAAGGATAACTGATTATTCCTAGAATGATCTGTAAATATATAAACTCCATATGGAATATTCCCAGAACGTGAAAATGGGAATAATGTAGATAAACTCAGAATATTCGATTTGGAATATTCCAAAAAGGTTAAGATTATTCTAAGAATATTCCTAGAATACCTATAGAATGAAAGAAATATACATCTTGCATCTTATAGGTAATCTAAGAATATTCCTAGATATTCACAGGTACCCGTAAAAACACACAAGTTACCCACTAATATGGTAGACACAGCACTGTATGATGAACAATAAGCTGGTGCTCCTAGTTTACCGTACAGTCCTGTGACGGCCATATTAGTGGCTAACGTGCGAATTATTGTTTATATTTTAAATTTCTCCGTAGGTATTTTATTATTTTCATTCTTTAAATAAAATTTGTTGCTATATCTTATATTTATTTATACATTTTTTATCAATATAAATTAAATAAAAAACACAAACAAAAATTCAGTTAACGTCCTCTTCATTTTCTTTATCTTCATTACTTCTTATTGATTTCAATCGTTCACTTGCCTTGGCCAACCACTGTCCAGTTTTTAGTTCAATCTCTTTTTTCGTTACATTTTTGTCACATAACTGTACGGCATCTAAAAATTAAATAAAATTATAATCGCGAAAGTTACAGTTATAGGAAAATATTCCCAAATATACTCGTCAAAATTTGCTTCGGGGCACCTTAAAATTGACCAAGATTTATAACGCTGTAAAACTGTCAAAAATGTATGGATTTGTGCCGGGTTTTTAGCATTTCAAGGGAAATTTAATTGGCTTTCATCTTACCTATTTAACTCTAAGATAAAGTTACAGAAACAGTTACATCTTTTTTGTAGAAAAAGATACAGAGGTTTTAATAAAATGTTACATTTTCACAATAAAATAAAAAATCTCAATCTTTTACTTTTATAATCATAAGGACTCGCATTAACATTAATATCTTTTTTTTTAAATCGGCATTAGAGTGTCCCAAAATCGGCATTAAAGAGATAGAAATAATCATTAAAGTCATTATTGTACGATTTTTGTAGATGGCCGAGGTGACAGATAAACGTAAACATAAATTTTGCATTGCTTGTGACAATAATTGTGTTGTCATAAAAGGTAAATAAATACAGTTTTTTAAATTCAGAATTGTATTATCACTATTATAATTGCTGAAAATAATGATTTTCTTTTCTTTTTGTTTTGGTATATTTAGGCATTTTAACAAGTATTTTTAATTAAAACTATTAATAAGTAATACAAATACTTACGTATCCCACTACTATCATTTATTGCACAGAACACTACTTACAGCTTACAGAAATGCACATGAGAGTAAAAATTGTCGATAAAATGCAGCAAAAAACAGGAGACAGAAACTCAGGCACGAGCCACTCAGGCATCCAGACAGAACGACGCCATTGATTGTGATCATCGTCATCATCGATCGACAATCGGATGAACACGGCACAATTCGTCTCGGCGGCAGAGTTCAGCGAGCCCCTCGACCAATAAACAACATGCACGAATTCGATTCGCGCATTTAGTATAACGCGCGAAATTTAGAACTTTTAAATTAGGTTTACTTCTAGATTGTGATATTGTAAATAAAGCTAAACGTTAATATTTGTTTTGGATCGAGAGTTTTTGAAATGTATATTTACATACTTATGTAAATCATTTTCGTTATATTTTTGTTTAAATTAGACTATATGTATATGTAAGTATATGGCTATTATACTATATTTTCGTAAATTTCAGGTAAAAAATAAATTTGTACGCATAGAAGAAAAATAATCTTCAGGTACGATTTCTATATAGAAAATTTTTAAGTTTAATAGTTTTTTTTATTCCGAAAATTATGATATTCTCAGAATATTCCTAGGATAAGTGTTATAGTTTATACAAAAGAGAATATTCCCAGTATAATTATAAACTATATTCTAGGATTATTCTTAAATTTATATACTAAGAATAATCTCTTATCATATATATATTCCAGGAATAAACTACGATTATTTAAATATATATAGTCCTTTTGGAATCATTACAGAATATTACAGGAATATCTGGTGCTGTCTGGGTAATAATAATAATAATAAATAAATCTTTTGTTCTATATTTAAATTTATTTTTTTTTCTTTTATCACATTTGGGGCAGTACAAGGTAATGATCTAAAAACCTGAAATTTTGGCAATATCGTATATTGATCATACAGCACCTACCCCCCACCAACCCAAGTGCAAATTCTAACTTTAATTTTTTCGATCCACCCTCCTATGCAGGCCAATCAAAATCACCAAAAGGTCGATATCTTTCACCACCACTGTGGCATATTCATTTGACGGGGCCAACATAAGAGCTATGATAATTAGGATGAAAAGACGTACAAGACGGAATTATATTTGCACAGAATTTAAATACAATGTGATTTTGAAAATGGCTTTTTTTAGTACTGGAGATGGCATAACAGTTGAAACCAGTCTACATTGTATTGTATTCAACTTAAAATTAGGAGGAATTCACTAAATGACGGCCTTTAATAATAAATCAGAATTTTGGAGTGGAAAAAGTGGGTTTTTGAGGAGAAATACGCCTATCTAGCGCTTGAACCCGAACGGTTCATCGTAGAAAAAAACCTTAATAATGAAATTAGTAGGAAATTTTATGTACTTTCATTTTGAATAGGGATGTTATTTACGAAAAGTTGATAGTTTCCGAGTTATAAGAAAAAGGCCGCCAAATAATTAGGTTTATTACCGTTTTTTCCATTTTTTTCAATGTTGCGTCACGAAATTTTGATAGCAAACCTTAGATTCGGATTCAGCACCTCAAAAAACATATAGAATTGAAGAAATCAAAACTACCCCACAACTTTCCCGCTAGGGGCCCTTTTGAGCACAAATTGACTGTATTTATATTTTAATGAATTTTGAAAATAACACCCTGAATTTTTAGGTATAAAGAGTACTACGAGTATTACATTTTTTTAAATCTTTTGATGAACAAATCAAAGTTGCTAATCAAACATTGTTACAGAGAATAAAGGAATTAAATATGAAAGAAAAACTTGGAGGAATTTGATAGATTACACGAAAATCGACCAACCTTTAAGACAATGAGAAATTTTATGCACATGATCTTTTGATCTATTTGAACTAACTGGTGATTGGTTGTTACATTTATTGTCTCAAAAGATTTGTTAAATATTTTTTTGTTTTAGACCTTGTTAACTACTCCACACATAATAACATATTAATTGGTAGAACTGGAATAATAAAGTGAACTCGATATTTGTTATTTGGGAGGCGACGATGCTTTAGAGCAGGAAAATAAAACATTAAAAGTTACAGGTGCAGGTGGAATCGTGGGCTTAACTTAAAACACGGAGGCTCACCTGAATTAGAACGATTTCCAAAGAAGCAAAACTACGAGCTAAACAAGAGCGAAAACATCACAGTTACACAGAAATTTTGTGCCACACATTATTTCAGTAAGCGAAAAAACTACTACTAAAACTACTAGTACTACTCAGTAAGCTGGAGAAAAAGCAGCCAAAAATATGTCGGAAATAAAAACCATCGGACAGACAAATGGAAAGACTTAAAAAAAGGATGGAAACTAAAGATACGTCACTATGGGCTCCTATTAAAAGAAGGACCATTTAAAGCTATGTAAAAACGAAAAAAAAAAAATTAAAACTACTAAAAAGGGAAAAATTACAAAAATGGAACCTCAGAAAAATTGTATTCCTATAGTTTTAGTTTTATCAAGAACGAGAAGGGATTTGAACCTAAAAGAGATTGTCAATGAATATGAACTTTATGAATACTTTCTTACGATGGAAATATGCATATCCATCCATACTGATAAATATAAACTGATGCATCTATTGGAAAATTTAGTCAAAGACATCTCTGGTAATCAATTACAAACTAGCATTGTTATTATAGATGCTTGAATGGCCTAAAAAGATATGGTTGGGAAGGAACAAAAAATGGAATATTACTGGTATTATGTGACAAGAATAATTGTCCACTTCCTGAAATATTACAATTAAGTGCAAAAAGACGAAATGTACAGGAAGACGATGCAAGTGTTTTCTAGAAAACATTAATTGCACAGAAATGTGTTCCAGCGAGGAAGAAGATGAAGGCTACGAAAATAATCAGCTAGTAGGGTCGGATTCGAATGATAAATAAGACGATAAAAAAATGTCTTTAAACAATTATTTGAGCAACCTCTACTAACTAAAATATATTTTCAGGTTGAACAAATTAAGTACCAACACATGTGTTTTACTTATATTATATAAGGAATATATTTCATTATTATTAATATATTATTCAGTTATGTTTATAAATAATTTTTATTATTTTCTACATATTTTTGTTATATATATTATAATATATTTGAGGATCTATATATGGAATACGGCATCTTTAAACAAAAATTGTCAAAATATCTATAAGTAATAAGGAAGATAGGGCAAGTTAAAGATTTCACCCTTTGTAGGGGGTTGCAGGGTGACAGACACAGATTCAAACGTGGCACCATGACTTTTCTTGTTACTTTTGATACAATCTTTCGTTTTAACGTAGGTGACAACTTCCCTAAAAAATTTCCCACTCAATGACCTACGCGCCCCTACTATATCTTCTTATTAAGAAATAACAGAAGAATATAACTTAATGCGAAATCTGCCGTGCAGGTGCGTTTAAAAAAGTTAATCGGCCTTCTTAATATATTAAACGTAGCGTACGTAGCACCCTCTAGGAGCTATACCAAAGTTGAAGGTGTATTATGATTTTCCACCTCAAATAACTCCCACTCATCAATTTTCACAAGAATATTAAAACTCATTAAATTACAAAGAATAAAAAAATTAATTTCAACTTTGACACCCTGTAAGTATCTTGGTTACTCTTAGTTTGGCTAAATCGCAATATTTTTACGTAGGTATGAAATCTGCTATTCTTGTGTAAATGTGTAAATTACTTATGAATCACCCTGTATTAGTCATTTTGTTCAGCTGTGATTGTGTGTTTTGGTTTATTTAATATAAATAGTATAAACAATGGTTTACTGTGCAGTGATGGGTTGTACCAGTAACAATAATAGAAGTTAAAACTATTCGTCTAGTTACCGATACTTTAGTTTTCCAATTGCTAAAGAGATTTGCTGGAATATGTTCGAAGCATTTTTCGGATGATGATTTTTGTGTTATAGAAAAACTATTACAATTGCCTAAAAATAAGTGGAAATTGAGAGACCTTCACCTAATCTGGCAAAATCTCCAAAGGCTCAAACATTTAAGCAGAAAGACCGTGAGGCAAGAAGAATTAAAAAAAATGAATTTGGTTAAAAATAAATATCCCGGACATATTTTTTTATGTTGTTTTCAGTGCTCCGAAAAACATCCTGTATATGATTTATTGAAAAATTATTTAAAACGACAATGGATCAGTGCGTAAAATAATGTCAATGGCACATTTACCGTTCTTTTTTAATAAATTTTCGAAATTGTTGATTGATCAAATTTTAAATTCTACAAATAAACTAGTCAGCTATCTAACGTCATTATACTCGTTTTCCTTCCTTGATGTTTGGTTTTTTGAATTGTTATATATGTGTGCATGTAAGTGTCTGGCTGTGTGGTTAATAGCCTAATGCCAAAAAAAAAACGTCATTATAATCATTATATTGATAATTTCACATTGTTACTCAAATAAAGAGTTTTTTTTGTAGGTACCTTTGATACATGGATAATTGAAAAATGCAATAAAATTTATTTGTGAATATTAATTTAGCCAATTTTAACACTCTCATCTCAAAAGCAAGGGGGGATTGGCGACGCCCATGTCTTCTGAAAAAGGACCGTATTTAAGCTTTTTTGAGTTTAAATTTCCATTTGAAATAACACATTCCATTTCGCTCATAGAAAAAAAAACTAATGTTAACTGTAAGTGGGCATGCAACTATCATATACAATTAAAATCAGTTACTGAACATCTTTAGAAAACAATTTTATTTTGATAAAATAAAGTCAGAAATACACACAAACAAAAAATAATGTATTAACCACTTCACAAAGCGTAATATTAGAAAAAGAAAAATAGGCAGCAAAATTTATTAAAATTATAATAGATTTTCAAAATGAATGTTTGGAAACATTTTCATATGATTTTTACTGATTTGTTAATTATTTACGGGTTATTTATAATATCATCATATACGTTAAAAATTGTTGCTAATAACTGTTCCCGTGTGTCGAATACTTCATTGTACACCTCGACTTTAGGTGGCTTCATAAAAAATAGTCTAGAGGTGTTAGATCAGGAGACCTCAATGGCCAGTTTTAACCTTCTCGACCAATTCATCTGCTGGGGTAATGCTGATTTAGATAATCTCTGCCCGGTAAAACAAAACGATGACCAGCACACCATGCTGAAACCTATTCCTGAAAACAACAAAAAAAAAATAAGTCCAGTCCTGGAATTTTTCCTAAATAACTTATGCTTTTGGTTGGTCTAAACGAGTGTAATATTTATATGAAATTTAACTCAATATTGTGACCGTTCCGAAAATGGCGGTATGAATAATTGGTCAAGAACCATAAAACCCCCGTATCTCGAAAACCATTCACTTTCAAGGGTAAGTGTGGGGGTGTTTTGAACTCAGCAAAGTGTGTTCTATCTCCCATTTCACTGTGTCCGTCTAGATTTGGAACACCCTGTATATAACATTAAGTATTTAATTAATTTTATGCAGTGTGTTTTCTGTTTTTGTAGTTTCAATTATGTATGCTAGTAATAAAATGTGGAATTGCAATTGTATTGTGTTTTGGGGGTTAGCTTTAAAAAAATCTATTTGATCTATTTGTAGCCAAGAAAATCATGATCCAACATTAACAAATAATAATGGTAATCGGTAATGGGTACAATGAATACAATAGAGCTAGAAACTACAAGCATGCATCGGCCATAATAAAGACATTGTGACACAAACTACAAGGTACCTATAAATAATAAATATACAGGGTGTTTAAAAAACATGGGCATGGGGGCAGATTCCTCACCAAAAACAAGATTATTTTTTCATATCGACATGAGTCCGATTTCGCTTCGTTCTTTAGCTACATGATGTCAAAGTTTTATAAAATATATGTTTTTCCTAAATATCTAATTTCCACTTGAGGGAATTAAATGAAATTTACAACCGAATACAAATTTACAACCGAATATAATTTCTTAGATGTTACAGGACCGGATTTACTTGCAAGCCCTTGGATTTATCAATGAAAAAATTGGTTCTCCGTTGAGATTTCTAATTTATAATTACATGGGTAAAAATTTAGCTCAATTTTGTTAAAAAATTGCCTCTTACAATTTTTTCGTTTTTCCTTGAGTTTTCGGAATAAGGGCATTTTAAATGTACTCCTCGGGAATTAAAATTTTAGTAAATTAGTACTGATTTATTTAAATTCACGATTTACATGTTCATGTAAAAATACTAATACACTAACGTCAGGTATTCCTTCACTGAAGTTGCTGATATGATGCTTTGTTATGGGGAAGCTGGACAAAATTGGAATGCTGCGAGAAGATGGTATTTCGATAAGTTTCTCTTAAGAAGAGTTTCTGAAAAAAAATTTTTTGAAAATATTGTTAGGCAATTACGTGATCAGGGGAGTTTGAAATTAAGAAACATCTATTCCGGCAGACAGAGGAATCGACGATGTCCGGAAGGCGAAAATCGAGGAAATAATTATTTGTAACAGTATAAACCCATATTATACCTCCATCCGCTTTTGTATCCTCGCGGCAACTTAGGCAGCCTATGTGGACGCAGGGTGTATACTTGGCTACCTACACTTTTTTTTTTTTTTTCCACCGAGGGCACTGCAGCCTCCTGGGCTTATTGTGCTCTCCCTTCGTTAATCTACTCCACCCACTTCAGTAACTCTGTACCAGTAATCAAGTGATACAGATCCGTAACTGAACGAGTTTGGATGGTTTCCGGTTCTGTTTGAGTCTGCCCGTAAATATTATATCTCCTGCGAGCTAGTGCCTCGCACTTGCAAATGATATGGTCCACTGTTTCAGGCTCCTTTCTGCATAGTCTACAGTTTAGGTCGCCATCATATTTCCCCATTGTATGTAGGTGCTTCTTAACAGAGAAATGTCCTGTTAGAAGTCCTGTAATTATTCTTAACTGAATCCTGTTCTTTGTGAGCAGTTCTTGGGTTGTTTTGGGACATGGGCTTTTAATTAGTGTTTTCCCATGTCGATTTCCTGGGATATTCCTCCAGTGATTGTTATGTTTGTCCTTGACCCAACTACTAATAGCTCCCCTTGCTGTGCTTTTGGCGATACCCAGCACAGGTTCTGGGCCAAGAAAGGTGTTAGTTGATCCTTGTCTAGCAAGTTCGTCAGCTTTTTCATTGCCTGATATCCCAGAGTGTCCTGGTACCCAGAGTAATTTTACTCTGTTCTTTTCTCCCAGGATTCTGAGTTCCTCACGGCATTCCCATACCAGTTTGGACGACACCTTATTAGAGGCTATTGCCTTTAATGCCGCCTGACTGTCCGACGCGATGGTAATCTGTAGTCCAGCATACCCTCTTCTTATATTTTCGCGTATACACTCAAGTATAGCAAAAATTTCTGTTTGGAATACAGTGGAGTAGCGTCCCAGAGAGTGACTTATACCCTCCTTTGGTCTTTCTCTATGTATCCCTGCTCCAGTTCCTGTTTCTGTCCTAGAACCGTCTGTATAATATAATAATAATAATAATAATCTTTCTTTATTTATACTCAGCATATTACATTAAGTTAACAAACTCAATATTTTTGTTTTAAACGAATATAAATAATAGAAAATAACCCATCGGCGGAAAGCCCCTTTATGGAAGCTTGAGTGCCGGGGAGATAGTGCTATTACTCACATACATTTATCAAAAATAGCAACGAGAAATATAATATAAATAAACAAGCAAAAAAACAATCAATATTATAAATTTAAGTTTAGAATAGATTAAATGCTTAAAAAGAGTAAGATTACATAATAAGTTATATACAGGTACATATGTACGAAATATCTATATATAAATATAAACATAGATCTACTTAACCTAGCCAAAACAAATCAAAATACTATATTATACATTATATTATAATTTTTGGTACAAACTTCTTCCTTCTTGAACCAACCAATTTCTTATAATTTTTTTATATTTCGAAAAATGTACATATTTATATTCCAAGGGTAACATATTAAATAATTTAGGACTTTGATATTCAAAGTATTTTTGACCAATAGTTTTTTGCACTTTGAGTGTTTTAATATTTTTTTGGGCTTTTTTTCTGGTGCTATAATTATGCTCAGTCAACTCATGTGTATTTTTATTCTGATACTGATGTACTAACATATTATAGCAGTAGATTTGTCTAATGTCTAATAGTCCAGATTCCATAAATAGCTGACATGTTGGATATCTAATATTTTTCCCTAGTATTATTTTTATAATTTTTTTCTGGGCGTTTTCCAGAGGTTTAATATAACTGTTTCCAGCTCCCCCCCAACATATTATCCCGTAATTTATTATGGATTCAACAAGTGCCTTGTATACAATTACCAGATGCTCAGTTTTTAGAATAGGTTTTAGTTTTTTAAATTTATAAATCAGTCCTCTTAATTTTTGCACTGTGTGATTAATATGATGTTGCCATTTCAGATTTGAATCGATAGAAACTCCAAGGTATTTAATTTTATATGCTGAAGATATTTCAACTGTATTGTTAAGTTCCGTTATGGTCAGTTTATTGTAACTTGGTAGATTTTTATTATAGGACGTAAAAGGTAGGTAAAAAGTTTTTGTGTAATTTATAGTTAATAATTTATTGTCAAATAGTTTTTTAATATGTTTCAGATCCTCCTCAACTGCAATTTTCAAATCACCCCAATTGTTGTTAGTATAGAACATAGCGGTATCATCGGCATAGGAAATAATCTGACCTACCGAATTTGCTGTAAGTATTTCATTTATATAAATAATAAAAAGTATGGGTCCCAAGACAGTGCCTTGGGGCACCCCATACTCTATAATTTTAGATTCACTGAGTGTCGGACCTATTTTAACATATTGTTTTCTGTTTTCTAGGTAGCTTTTAAACAACTTCAGGACTACACCTCTGAAACCAATCTCTTCCAGGTTTTTTAGAAGTTGACGATGTGATACTGTGTCAAAAGCCTTCGCTAGGTCTAAGAAGACACATAGCGAGGGCTTTGATTTATCCACAGATTTATATAATAGAGAGGTAAGTTTTTTTATTGCGTCAATTGTTGATTTTTTTTCTTGAAATCCATACTGAGATTCTGATATTAGTTTATATTTTTTAAGGTAAGATGTCATTCTGATTTTTATTATTTTTTCTAAGATTTTATTTAGATTCGAAATTAAAGAAATTGGTCTGTAGTTTTCTACAAAGGCCTTATTTCCGCTTTTAAAAATTGGTACAACAATTGCTTCCTTGAAATGGTCTGGATATATTCCAGTTTGAAATATAGTATTATAAATGTAGGAAAGAGGTTTCGTTATATATGGCTCCAGATCTTTTAATAATTCTGCTGTTATTTGATCTTTTCCTGGTGCCTTTTTATTTTTTAAGCTCATTATAATTTTCTTTATTTCAGATTCGTCGGTAGGCATCAAGAAAAAGTTATGCGATAGGTTAGAATTTTTAGGAGTAATTTCAGGATGTGTTTGAATTTTACTAGCTAAGGATTTTCCTACGTCTATGTAATAATTGTTATATTCATTTGCCATCTCTTTTTTATTTGTAATACTTTGTTTATTTTTTAATAAAATTTCTTTAATATCACAACTCTGTTTTTTACTATTTGTAAGCGAGTTTATTCCATTCCAAAGAGTTTTACTATTTACTTTGTCATTATAAATTAACGTTTTTATATAATTATTTTTTGCCCTATGTATAAGTTTGACTATTTTATTTCTATATAAAATATAATTATTTTTAGAGATAATATTGTTTGGATCTTTTAGATGTGATTGATATAATTCATCGCGTTTTAGAATTGACGTTATAATTCCTTGAGTTATCCAAGGTTTCCTTTTTTTAGTCTTATTATTTGTTTTTTTAATAATTGTGCTCTCATTTAGTAAAAAAGTAACTTTATCTAGAAATATTTTTACACAATCATTTGGATCTTGTAGTTCTAGTAAATTTTCCCAATTTTCATTTTTTATTAAGTCAACTAATTTTTTTTTGTTAAGAAGTGAGTAATGACTGTCAGTATTTGTGTTGTCCTGAATGTTATATGGGAAAATCATATTAAATAAGAGAGAGTAATGATCAGTTACGTTCGACTTTAAGACACTTGGTATAAGTTCTATATTTGTATTACTTTGCTTTTCTTTTAAAAATATATGATCTATACACGATGATTTGGAGTAGCTTCTCTCTCTTGTGAAAGTATTTATTTGTGAGACAAATCCATATTCATATAAAATTTCTAGATAATCTTGGACATCCTGATCGTTTTCAGATAAAATATCTATATTTAAATCTCCAATTAAAAAGGTATAGTCATTTACTTTTAAAGTATTTAAATAAGTTTTTAAATTTAATATAAAATCGTTGGTAATAATAGATGGGGATCTGTACATAGCTAATAGAGTTATATTTTTATTTTCGTATTTTAAATTAATTTCTAGTATTGCGGTGGGTCCCAAATATGCTACTTTGTAGTCATAAACAATGTTGTTTTTAATGTAGACAATTACTCCATCGTTTTGGTTCAAATCACCCTTATTATATAATATATCATAACCTGGTATTTCAAAAAAAGACAAATCTTCTACTCTCCAAGTTTCACTGAAAATTATGCATTCAAAATTTGTTTTAAATTGAGATGAAAATACATTAAATTGGTCAAAATTCTTTGATATACTTCTAATGTTTTTGTGAATAATTGAGAATTTTTTGTTTTGGTTAAGTTTTTCTCTATTAAAAACATTTCATACTGATCTACATTTTCGAAAAGTGGAGTTTCTATGTTGGGGTTATTGTAGTCTCTAATATAAGAATCCATTTTGTATCAGTTAAATCTACTCTATTTTATGACATTTCATTGGTTACATAAGTACATATTAACACACGAATTGGATAACAAATATAAATACAAATCTTCACATTAAGAGAGAAGAAAGAAAAAAGAAGAAAAAATATATATATTAGGCTTTTTTGTTAGGTACTTCATATATTTAAATATCAGGGTTGTCTTGATTTAGTGTTTTGCCTTGTAGACCGCTCTCTATTTAAAGTTTTTGGCTTAGTTCCAGTTTCCGTGTTAGGTGTAATATCTAGTTTTCTGTTCCCTCCTTCAGTTTCTGGCTTCGTTTCCTGTGTGTCTACTGTTAAGGTGTTATAGGCAGTTCCAACTGCGACCTCAGTTTTTTCGCTTAGAGGTGACTTATTAAAAAAATGTGTTTTTTCCAAATATATAGGGGTTGATGGTTCACTATTGCTTAATGGTCTAGCGTTTAATTCTTGACTTCCTTGTTTCTCAGTTTCTTTGGCTTTTAAATCATCGTAACTATACTTTTCTCCATTTACAATCAAAGTATAATTTCTTATTTTGGCGTCGTAGTTTTTTTGTTTGGCAGCTTTCAAATGACCATTTAAATATTTTATTTTTTGATAATCTTCAGAAGTATAATCTTGGCAAATAAATATACCGGAGCCTTTCAGTTTTTTAATATTTTTTAAGACCTCAATTTTTAAATAATTTGTGACAAATTCAACGATTACTGGCTGGGGCTTGTTTTCTTTTTTTCCAATTTTATAGGTATCACGTATTTCTTGTTTACTGCATTGTATGTTAAGTTTTTCCTGGAATAGCTTAATTACGTTCTCAAGTGTTTGTTTTCCACGATCTTCTAACCCATATATAACTAAATTATATTTCTTGCTTTTTCGTTCTAAGGCTAGGAGTTTGTTTTTAATTTCAGAATTTTCTATTTCCAGTTTATTATTTTGTTCTTTTAGACTGTCTATTTCCCGCCTTACTTCGTTTCTAAGTTCTCTTATTTCTTCTTTAATTTTCGTTTTCGTTTCTTTGATAAGTTTATATATATCTTCATTTGATACCATAGTTTGCGTATTTATTGTGCGTTGGCTTGAAACTTTTAACCGTTCGTCCTCCGCAGCGTATTATTTACTAATTGTTTAGTAGTTCGACAGATTTAAGGATTCACGCCTATCCCCACTTACTTATATCACTTTATGCACTATGTCTTTATACGTTTGATGAGATCACTTTTGATTAAAATAATGCAGTTTTTCCCACAGTTATTTTATATTTTACACAAGAAATCAACACACTATGTTCTCGTGCTACACACAATATGTTCTCGTGCTACACACAAATTATTACTATACCAACAGAGTCCTTTCCGCAATATGTCAGGAGTTCTTACTAACCATTCCTCTCTTTGTCCAATAATAATGTTGAAAGGCTTGTGGAATGTGATTGTTGGTGTCATGTAGTCTGACCTCATGTTTAATACAGGATCTTCTATAGTGTTCACTATCTTCATGTGTCCCGATCCTGTTCCGCGTAAACTCGGGTCAATTGAGTTCTGCAGCCTATATGCCCCCATCCTGGCTTCCCCCTGAATCATTATACTAAGTGGAGGAAGGTTTAATAGGGTCTCCATAGCTGCTGTAGGAGTGCTTTTCATGGCACCCGTAATCCCCAGGCAAGCCAGTCTCTGTACCCGGCTTAGCTTGCTATTCGCCGTTGATTGTGTTGTTTTTGTCCACCAAACTAACGCAGCATATGTGATGGTAGGTCTGACTACCCTGGTGTAGAGCCAATGCATCATATCAGGTCTTAGCCCCCATGTCTTGCCATATAATCGTCTGCATATTGCTAATATTGCTACCGATTTTTGTATAGTCCTGTCCAGATGTTGGTTCCAGGTTAGCTTGGAGTCTAGGAGAACTCCAAGATACTTAACCTCTCCCGACATCTGCAGCTCCGTATTTTGTATTCTTAGAGGCCTCAGACCCTCCAAGTTCCTTCTTCTAGTGAACGGATAGTGGTTTTATGTGGGCTCACCTTTAACCCTTCTTCGCCAGTCCATTTTTCTACCACATTCAGGGCTCTTTGTAAACGATCCCTGACTGTGTTGTTGAATTTTCCCCTTACAATGATGACAATGTCATCAGCATATCCCTGAACTTCAAAGCCTTCATTTGTGAGTTTCCTTAAGAGCCGTCAACTACAAGGTTCCACAACAGAGGGGACAGGACCCCTCCCTGTGGGCATCCGCCTGCAACTGACGCTCCTTAAGCTTTCTCCCATCATGGTGGTGAATACCACCCTGCCTTTAAGCATGCTTTCGATCCACCTGCAGCAGGTACTCTCGATACCAGACTTTCTAGCAGTTCTAATGATGGACCTAAATGAGGTATTATCAAATGCCCCCTCTATATCAAGGAAAGCACCCAAGGCTACTTCTTTGTTTTCCAGTGCTTTTTCCACCTTCTGAGTTAGATGGTGAAGCGCTGTTTCTGTAGACATTCCTGCTCTGTATGCAAATTGGGCCTGATGTAGAGGACTTCTCACCATAACATCATCCCTAATATGTCTATCAAGCAGTTTTTCAATTGTCTTAAGTTGAAACGACATAAGACTTATGGGTCTTAGGGACTTTGTATATGAGTGACGCCCTGGCTTTGGTATGAATACCACCCTAACTGTTTTCCAAATCTTTGGTATATAACCTAGCGCTAGGCTGGCTCTGTAGAGTATACATAGCTGTGATGCTAGTAGGTCTATACCCTGCTGAAGCATTATTGGCATGATTCCGTCTGGTCCCGGAGATTTGTATGACTCAAATGAGTTTACTGCCCATTTGATTTTGGATTGATTTATCACTTTTTTGGTAACTGACCAGTCTGTCCTGGTTGCTCTATTACCAGATGCTACCAGTTCTGCTCCTTGCCATTCCTCCAGTGATTGATCAATTATAGTGGAACCAGGAAACTGCACATGAAGGAGTTCCTCCATTGTCTCTTTACCTGATTTGGTATGTTCCCCTGTCTCGGTTACGAGAGAGTTTATTACGCATTGGTTATCTTTCGAGAGAATTTTCTGCAGTCTGGCACATTCCGGAGTACCTTCAATGTTCTCGCAGTGCCTCCTCCAGGATTCTCTCTTAGATTTTCTCAGTGCTCGGTTGTACTCAGTCAAGGACGCCTTGTATTCGTCCCAGTTGGCTGATCTTTTAGCAATATTAAATTTTTTCCTGACTTCTCTTCTCATGATAGTGAGGTCTTTGTTCCACCAGGGCACTTTCCTGGTGGATTCCCTGACTACCAGAGGACAGTTTTCCTCATATGCAGAAATGATTGCGTTCTGAATTTGCTCCGCAATTATATCCACATCTTCCACATTATTTATAGTGGTCTTAATCCCGTCCGGTTCCCGAGCCAGGTCTGTTTTGTATGCTTCCCAGTTCGTCCTTCGTGGGTTGCGGTAAGTTTCTATTACACGGTCAATACCCGTTATATCAAAACGTATGTGTCTGTGATCCGAGCAACTCTCTTCATCAGAAACATGCCAGTTGCTAACAAAGTTACACGCATATGTTGTTCCTATTGTTATGTCTAGCACTTCTTGCCTTTGTGCAGTGACAAAGGTAGGAGTGTTACATTTATTATGTCGAGATCATATTCCATAATAAATTCAAAAAGTGACTCACCTCGTGGGTTGATGTTAGAGCTTCCCCATACAGTGTGATGCGCATTCGCATCGCACCCGATGATGAGCTAAGATCCAGTACCTCTGCAACTCCTCACCAGTCTCTCTACTGTCCCGGTTGGTGGTGGCTCAGGGTCGTCATATGGAAGATATGCTGAGCCCAGTGTAACCTCTCTCGGCACACCTTCACACATGGCCCTGATTTACCTACACTTAGGTTGTAATGTAAATGTAATTTTGAAGCTTCCGTCCGCTTTGATTTCATTTCCTCGTGGACAATAAACAAGATGGCTTGTGAGTTCTAACGAAACTGTGTTTGTGGTAAATTTTTAATCTATTTGCTCGATTTGCATGTTCACTTTTGATGTGGGTATATGCTATCCACATTTTATTTAAATTAGAGTAGGCTTTGGAAAATCTGAATTCTGTTGGTATGAATGACTGTTTTAATTACTGAGGTTATGTTGAAAAGTCAAAAACATAACCACAAATTCAAATGGGTTCTACATAGTTGCCAGAGTGAGACCCTAAAGAAAGCACACCAATGTTATCAATAAAAAATTTGGCAATTCAGCCAAAAATAAATGACAGTGACGATCAATTAAATCTGACACTTCAATATTTTGTCAATAGTAGGCAACTCTGAGACAACCTAAGAAAAATATATCACAGCCTCCCCTTATGTAAATAAAATGTGAATGGCATATATATAGGAATTTGCCGGATCGTCTGTTCGATTGTTTGTCGGCGTTTTTGTGGTGAAGAGAATACGATCCTCGAGTTTTCGGATTATCAAACCGTCTTGTTTAAAGGCGCAACTTGCCCAATAATACGTCCATTTTTGGTGAGATAGTTTGAACTCCGCTGATTAGCCACCGTCCAGCTACAGCTTTCTTTATGTGGGGTATTCAAGTAGGTACTACACTCGTCTTGTGCTGATTTACGTACTCTTATTAAGTTATACCCTTTGCTACGTTGGTCCACACTGGTACGGTTGATGTAACCTCGACCTGATGATTCCTGTAGGTTTAACTATGGATATCTTGTGCTGTTACTGCTGTTGAATGGGATTTTCACCTGTTACCATGTGTTGTTAAAAGCTGTGTAGAAGCAGAAGCCGCTCGATTTTCCCCTGGAATTTCTTTATCAAAAAGACCACCGTTGGATAAGATAAGCTTTATCCATTATTTTAGTCAATTATTTTAAGAATTGTTTAATGTTTCTCGCTTCACGAGGTTTTTCTGGCTGTCAAACCGTATTTGCTATAGTATTAATTTAAGTGAATATTTGAACTAACGTTAAGTTGTATCCGCTCTCTTTGCAGAGACCATTATTTATATATGTTTTAAATCTAGCCTTGTAAGGTTCTAGTCATAGGAAAGGGTTAATTTTTCCTATTACAGATTAATAGTTAATGTGCGCCAATCGTGATATCACGCTCGGTAACTGCGCTTTGTTCTTAAATTGTTTTATATTTTAAATGTTTACTGTTTGAAGAACACAATAAGCACTTGTGCCTTTTCGCTATTACGTTACATGGTGTTTTCTTTTAACTTTAGGGTGGAAGACAACCCACAGTTTGCGATACAACTAATCGACTGAGTATTTGTTTATCAAGTAGGTAGTTAATTTGTTTGAACTTACCCCACTCCCCCGACTTCCCGACTAGAACTGAGCTAGCCCTCGGTAAACCTTTTGTGACGTGTCTTAAGCTGTCCGACCGTTATACTAACTTTTCCTTTTTTTTTTTATTTTGTTTAACTGAAGATAAACTACTCCGACACCGTCACAAATTTGGAGCCCAACGCAGGGGCCTGGGGAAAATCACATGGTTCGTGCCCGCCTTTATTTGCAGCGGGCTTTGGACTATTAAAACAAGTTTGTCACAGTCGATCTGTCTTTAACAAAATCATGTTGACACTCGATAATCATATGTTTACAATAAAAATATATGATCAAATAAGAGCATTTCAAAACATTTTGCAAAGTTGACCAAATGAAAGTTTCATGTTGAAATTTCAACCCGCCAGAGCCTCTCGATGATATATTAATCTTTTTATTCAACGAACAAGACAACATAAACCCGATTTGTGACCTTATTTCATACATTTGGATTATCTAAATTATTTTCAACTCATTCATTCATGATTGTAACATATTAGATGACGAAGTGGGTAAATGAGAAGATGATCGAACTATTTCTTGATATTCGCATATCCCAAGATCTTCTCTAGATTTTCTTTGCTTTTTGGCGATGCCTATGAATGTGATTAGCACATATTCTCGCCACCTAACAATTTTCTCTTCACTGGTTTGACTGATTCTACTGCAGTGGGGCAAAGAATATCTGTTGACGCAATGGGGATGCGCCTTTAAAATTAAATATACGATGCATGAGAACAGAAAACAAGAAACAATAATATAAAATTTATAAAGCATATTAATTGTTCCATTTATATAACACGAAAATTTGCATATAGCCCAGGTATTAATTATTACTTACTATAGTAAATGTCTAATGAAATATAAAATCAACCGTCGTCGTTTGGAAGCTGCCTAGAACTATGATTATATCAAAGAGTACCCTTTGATTATATTAACACAGGCTTTGTTCTATTTTTGCTACTCCCCTCTTTCATTGAACTGAAACAACTATACCTACCGTTAAAATTAAAATATGCAAATTAATTTTTTTTAACCTGCATGAAAGAACCTTTTGTTGTCACAAAACAATCATATTCCAGCTGTAGCAAATAAATAATTACTGTAATACGTTAGATTTCGTTTAATGTTAAACAGTTCTTTTGAATTAGTTTTATTTATGAGAATATTCCCAACTTTGAACTTTACTTCATCTTTTTTTGTAATAATTATGTTTGGCCCTATTATTGGACTTTGTCTGTTGGGCTTTTTTCTAAATAAATATATAAATAAATAAATTATATTTCATTAGTTAAAAAATACTTAATCGGTTTAGTTTAATGCCCATGAGTGAATTTGTCAATTATTATGAACATCCTAAAGAAAGTGTAATCTAGCCCTATACAATAAAATTGTTTGTCTTCCTATCAAATTAATATATATAGATGAGAAAATTTAACCAGTAGCGATTTCTTAATAAGAGTAGAGCTGCAGCAACCTGCAGCACTGCCTATTACTTTAAAATAATAATGTTTGGCATGATTTGCCTCATATTTTAAACGATATAAAAACAGTTCTGCAATTTTTGTGTTTACACATTTTGAATATTTATTTAAATATACAAAACCTGGCTCCAAGAGCATGGACTCCAATAAATAATGGGAGTAGCCCAACTTTTTTTCAAAAATCAAATTATACATAACTTTTATTATTTACAACTTTTCATAATGTAAATTTTTCTCACTTTTCAAAATAAAGGCAGTTTATCTTACAAATTAAATGTTTGTACATATTTATGGTTATTTGGGTATAAGGTGTAAATGTTTAGTGATCTACCCTGTCCTATATTTTAGTATTGATCACAGCCAAAACATAGTATTAATCTTGTGAAAATATATCAGGTTATATATAAATGCTCGTACAAGTCGTCGGCCAGTATGTGGCTCCACGCCGCTAAGAACGACGAACTTTTCGGGACTGTCCACGTGCGTAGGGTTTTTTTGTTTCTTCGTCCATTCGCAGCTAATTAAACCAATCACCTGGTTCTAATCGTAACTCATTTAATAGATTTATGTGGGAAAATTGCCTTCGTTTAAGCAGCCACTCTTTAGCCCGTTTTGAACGTCTTTTTAATATTTTCGTACTTTTACAACTAATACCGTCTCCACTGCTAACGTGATCGTAGGATTTGATGTTGAAAACGTGATTTCAGGAAAACTGGACGAGAAGTCCGAAAAGAACGTGAAGTGTGTGGATGTATGTACGTTGTTCGTTTTTACCCGTACAGTTTTACCCGGACGGCAAAATTGCCAAAAAAGAACGAAGTCTGTGGACGTCTTAGTAAATTATTACAAATAAATAGAAATTTTTAATATTTCATCAAATTAATTGTGATATTGTTTATTACGGGAAAGAAGAATTCGTTAACTTGTAATATGATACTTTGGGAGAGGTTATTATGTGTGTTATCGGATATTCTAAGTATAGTAACATTTTTTATAACAACGTCCCCCCTTGTAAAAAAAATTGTTACTTATACAACAACTTTTGTAAATATAAAGAAATATGAAGTTTAAAAAAAATATAAAAATGCGAAAGCTATAAAATACAGACATAAAATGTTACTAAGTTGAAATTAGAAAATATGCAACTAAAGTTTATCAAATGGAAAAGAATCACTAATGATTTGTACACTAAAAATCAATAAAATACACAAAATACTGTTTAAGTGAGTTTTATTTCATCAGATTATTCAGATTCAAGTTCATCTCTTCGGATTCGAGGTCGCATTCGTGTTGGGAAAGATAAGGAAAAAAATAAATATCCAACTGAGGAACAGAACGAAGAAGAACAAAGTGAAGAAGTAGAAAGAGCGAAAAAAAGAAAATATGGTAATTATAGCAATTAAATAGATGAAAGCAATGCTAGCTCGAATGATGAATCCCAGATAGAACCATATTATATAAAAAACACCTTATAAATGTACTGTACTTACAAGACAAGAAAACCTTTATAATACACTGTAATTAATAACAGATATTGAAAATTGAATTTAGTTTCCTAGTATGGGCCCGGAATTCATGTTATATTTGCAGCATGACGTAGATGCGTGAGATTCGATCGGTATCGACAAATGCCGAGCGCCCCATCGACTACTATCGACTAAAGTTGAACGTTGGGCTTGGTCACAGCCAACGCCACGTGGTGTTGTCACAGCACGAAGTAATGGACTAATGGAGATGGTATTGTGAGGTGAAAGGTGACAGAGCATACATCGAGTGTTGTAAAATAAAGATTGTTTTGTAAATGTGATTTATTACCAGACCATTGTGCAGGTGAGTAAAACTGCTTTGATAAAGAAATTTCTGACACCTAATTATTGATTCAATTCATAAGATGTTCGACTTGCCTTCCAATGTTCAATTATAAATGTTGGGGGTGACTTTTTTAACGCCGCAACTAACCGTGTGACATATCGATGTATCAGGTATCGAGCGCGAAATAGAAAACACATATTTTGCTTCAGTTTAAATCACTCCTCTTCTTGTAAATTGCAAAAACGACAAAGATGAAATAAGTTGTTCGATTTGCCTCTCGATATTAAGTTTGTTGGCGGTTGTTGGGGTGACTATTTTTAGCGCAGCGACAAAATCGTGTGAGATATCGTTGGATTGTAGATCGACAGAGGAATCGAAGATACATAGTTTGCTTCGTTTTAAACCACCCCTGTATTTGTAAACTGCAAAAATTTAGCAAGTTACATCATTTGTCGGACACATTTCGATATAACAAAATAAAATAGTTTGTTCGGTTACCCGCTCAATGTTCAATTGTGTTAGGGGTTGCTGGGGAAACTTTTTTAACACCGCGACAGACTAACCGTGTGACATATCATTGCAACAGACGTCAAGAGAAAGGAATCGAGTAGATACATTTTGCTTCTTTTAAAATTACTCATGTTCTTGTAAATTGTGAAAAATCACAAAATTTGAAATTAAATATGCTGTTTGGCTATATTTCGACGGGACAAGATGAAATAAGTTAGTCGACTTGCTTCCCAGTGTTAGGAGTTGTTGGGGGTGACTTTTTTAACGCTGCGACAAATACCTACACTGTTGTGAGATATCGTTGGATCAGGAATCGAGAGAGGAATCGAACATACATGTTGTAAACTGCGAAAAACGAAAAATTTCGGAAGTTACATAATTTTTCGGACATATTTTGATGAAACTAAATGAAATAGGTTGTTCGATTTGCTTTTCAATATTCAATTATGTTGGGGGTTGCTGGGGGTGACATTTTTAACGTCGCGATAGACTCGAGATAAATTTGTTACATAAGTTTTGATGCTCTTTGCGCATAATGACCTTGTAAAAATGATATAAGTTCCGTATGTGCATATGTATGTATTATATATGTAAGTATATGTATGCTTGCAGATGATGTATGTATATTGTATATGTGTACATATTAATTTTTGTTAAATACTTCATCAAATATAAATATATTGCTTGCTGCGTATATTCACGTATTAAAGAATGGATCCTCTTATTCCAATTTTGACTATTTGAAACATGATACTGAAAATGATTGTCAAAATTTTGATGGAGAAAATTTCATCTTTATTGTTGTTTCATGGCAATAATATTCAGGGTGTCTCAGATTTTACTCGGGAAATTTTAATAGGCGATAGATTTCGCAAAAATAAAACGAAAAATTCATATGAAGTTGTATATTAAAGCTTGGTTTTTGAGATACAGGGTGATAAAGTTAATAAAATCCTTATTTTTTCAAATATTTGGCCGATTTTGATAACATTTTTCACGTTTTTAGTAATAAATAAGGAACTTTTTGATGTACAGTAATTCAAAATACAATTTATTTGTCTCTTAAATGTTTTATTTATTTTTCCAGGTGCGGGCGGGTGGATAAACAAATTTAATTTTTTTCTTGAAAAGTAAACAAGATAGAGAAAAAATTTAAGAGACAAAAAAATTGTATATTTAATAACTCAATCTAAATATAATAGATATCAAATTTATAAAAAAGCAGTGACGTGCTCATATTTTGCTTGAAAGAATCTAGTTAGGACACCCCAACATCGCTCCCGGAAAAGCTAAATTAAATCTAATTATATCAAATTAAGCTCCTTATTTATTACTATAATCGTGCCAAGTTTTATCAAAATCGATAAAGCAGTTTTTAAGATATTTGAAGAAATAAGCTTTTTTTAAAATAACTTTAACATCTTGTATCTCCAAACCAAAGCTTTAAAACATACAAGTTTATATGAATTTTTCATTTTATTGTTAATTTGAAAAGTATAACATTTCTCTTTAGGTTCTACATTTATGAAAATTTTGACAAAATTTAGAATATTTCAAAAACCGCTCAAAAGAAGTAGGTACATGTTATGATAGTTCATTGGAAAGCTCTTTACAAGCTGCCTATATTGATGATTTTTTTTCATCCTGTATTATCTCATCTGTTAACAGAGATAATGAAGTAAATCAAAAAAGGGAATATTCAAGAAAAGATCAGGCAAGAGTTAGCACTGAATTGTAACGTGCTGTTGTTGCTGGTGCACTCCACAGAGTGTTACGAATTTTCGGAACAAGTCCAAAATCATACACCCGGTATTCAAGCAAAAGCAAATTTTTGCTAAAAATTCAGTAGCGAAGTAACATTCCTGAAGAGTCAACCTACAATGCAAAAAAAGATCATCCAAATCGGACAAACGACACAGAAGAAAATTAACATCAAACTTATGGTAAGTTTTTAGTGAAGCGATAATTCTTGTGGGGTGTGTCT
The DNA here is from genome assembly GCA_963680705.1 of Rhagium mordax. Taxonomy (NCBI): domain Eukaryota; kingdom Metazoa; phylum Arthropoda; class Insecta; order Coleoptera; family Cerambycidae; genus Rhagium; species Rhagium mordax. Next base: position 52,760,632 of record OY796656.1, on the reverse strand, counting down.
GTGTATATCAAATTGGATATGTTTGTTATTATTATATTTTTGTATAAAACCTAAATAAAGTGGAAATGAAATCCAAAGAAGTGAGAAATCCATTTTTAATAAGATAAAATAGTAAAAGTAAATTTTACTATTTACGTCAAAGTTTGTTAGTCCTAATCCTCTAATGTCTTAAAAAGACATAAAAACTATTTTCAGAGCTTATTTGCAAAAATCTACATTTAACTGATGAAAAACCAGTACTAGGAATGTAGAAAGCAAATAATTTAATATTCTGGTGGGGCTTATTGCAATATTAAATTATTGGCTTTCTACATTCGTAGTACTGGTTTTTCATCTGTTAAATGTAGATTTTTGCAAATAAGCTCTGAAAAGAGTTTTTATGTCTTTTTAAGACATTAGAGGATTAGGACTAACAAACTTTGACGTAAATAGTAAAATTTACTTTTACTATTTTATCTTATCTAAATAAAGTGGTTTATAAACAATACGTATCAAGCAAAGAAAAAAAATTATTGTAAAAAACAACGCCTTTTTCCTAGCTGTACCTTTTTCCTAGCTGTACCTGTTATGGCTTGCGTGAAAGCAGGTACAATTACTTTGTAATTGTCAGCAATAAAATTATAAAATATTTTTTTTTGGGTACCTGTTCACTTTCTCTTAAATTAAAAGTACAAAAATTTTAAAATCTATTTAAAAGCAAAAAAATAATTAATTTCATATTTTACAAGGTGGACCAGAGGTTAGGCTTCTACATTTTTGGGTGGGTTATGGCTCACACTGTCTGCATTGTAGTTCAGTAGGAAGAGATTTTTACTGGGAGTTGGTGTTTTTTTGGCCTCGTCCTGGTCTTCTCTAGTTTGAGCCAGTTTCTCAATATCTTTTTAGAAATCGGTATCATCCCTTTGACTTTTACTAACAGGTCAGAATATATCCGATTGAGATTGGTTCTGTTCAAACAGTCCTCTAGTCTAGTTTAAGGTTATTCTTCAGGTGTTATGATTCTATTAGTAATATTGGCATTCATGTCGAATAAAATTAGACATAACTGTCTGACTTTCACACTTTGTTAAATAAATACCCTCGTAAATACCTGACGTTGATATGCACAGTTCGAAATTTTTAAAGCCTCTATTGAGGCTATTTTTATTAAACTTGTATTATTTAATTTTTATTGTTTCTATGTACAATAATTATTGTACTATTAATTATGTTGATTTTATGTTTAATGAGAGAAGGAAAATAAGACAAAATCTACTACTCGTAATCTTTGTTTTTAAGTCATTGACAATTTTTGTCTGGCACTGAAGAAGGGGCTGTATTCGAAGAACAAAAAATAAATTTTCATAGTCTCCTTACGTAGAGTTAGTTAAAATTTAATAAAATTTGCATGTTCTCATGCTTCTTGCGTTTTCCTGTGTAATGAAACTCGTAGTTCAATTAAATAATATATGGTATTAAACAGAAGAAGAAATCACCTATCCACAAAAATTGCTTCAATATTAATTAAAATATGAGTATTCTGTAATTTTTGTGTGAAGTGTGCTTTTAGCAATTTTATTTTTAAATCATTGAATTAAACAATTAAATCATCTGTATCATTCAAAGTATGTACATATTAATCTTACTTGCAGCCATTTTTCAAGTATTTCGATACGGTATATTATTTGAGCGCGTGTGCAAGCACACCCTCACTGTTGCCCTGACAACAGTAAGTGGTAAGGGAGGTAAAATTATGGTTTCCAATATCACCCTACATATATGACCTTTTTCCGTGATTACATATGGTGAAAAATATTTAAAATGGTGGAAAAACATGACCATGTAAAACAAATAAATACCTAAGTACTCATATACAGTAATAATATACTTGTGCAAGATATAGTTATCTCTTGTAATATACACTTTTCTTATTAAATATTTTTTATTAGTTAGAATTTTTTTTAATTAATATAGGTATTATTATGAGTCTTATGTTTAAAAATAAAGAAACACTGAGTTCATAGAATATACAAACAGTTTTTATATTTTGTATTGTAGTTATATTGCATAGGTAATTCTACAATCTATTTGAGAAACTTGAGTTTGAGCATGACACAAAATTTCAATTACAGGGATACACATTTATTTATAATGCAGTAAATTATAATCAAAACGATGAGGTAGTCATCTATATAAATAACCAATCAATTCTTCTAAATAATTAATGAGGAAAGAAAAGTGGTTACATTTATTAAAATTACTTGTTACCTACCAAAAAAATAAAAAACAATATTGTAAACTCGCAACATATTGATACCTTTTCTACTATTAATTTAAATTTTATTAGTGATCTAACTAATGCTTTAAAAAACAAATTAAGAAAATTGCTGGTAGGAGATATAAATTTTGATATAACAAATAAAAACGACTTTACTCGTGACCTTTGGTAATAAGGGGTCGCTCTTTAAAAATTCAGTTTCATATATGTATATCTGAAATAAGTTCATTAAATATTTGCACCGCTTGCCAAATTTTTAAGATATTTTCTAATTAAATTTTACTAAAACGTGAAAACTTGACAACGTTGCATATGATACCCAAAAATAAAATATCTTGGTAAAGCCCATATAACATAGATTTTAAAAATGAAAAAGTATACAGGGTGTTCCATTTAAAAAAGTCCAAATTCCTTGCTCGGAACTTATGGTACACTCTGTATACTCATAAGTAATTTTAAAAGGTAGTACATTTACGGCCCAATAATTTACAATTAGATTTTTTTCTTAATTTTCATTAGTCTAGTAGCTATGGTCCGAGCGAGGATAGATGGGCCACACTGTATAATAAATAACTCACCTAATAATATACATTGTTTTACATAATGAGTATGGAAAATGAAAAACACGCGGGTGTGGAAGATGCTTTCCAGCGAGTTCTGTGCCGTATTATTCACGCCATTAAAAACAACCACAAAGACCGAAATGAAAATATTGGCGGGAAAAATATATTGGAAAACAATTTGCGAAAAAAATCTCCGAGAACCTCTGAGCCCTCCTGGAAAGTCTTGAAATTTTATATACAGTGTGTCTCACTTTTCACCACTACGCCCCAATATCTAGGCCATTTGTTGATCGATTTAGATCAAATTTGGTATACTTCTTTCCTTTCAGATTGTGTTTAAAATGTTATTAATAATACATTTTTTCCAACTTAAATACGCCTACTATGATCAAAAGAAATTGGCAAAAATTAGGAATTTATATTAGCGATTGAGATAGGGTTTTTGTTTTTACAGATTCTTGTTCAGCATAACCTAAAACGCCTGTACCTATACCAAATTTCGTTAAAAAATATTCATTCCTTCAAAAAAAAAAAAAGTAATAAAAATGTAAGATTTCAATAATAATCACCCTACTATTTCAGTTATTTATTGTCAGATATTTACATAACTTGGTAGTCGGGTGATATAATGACGCTAATTAAGCATTAGGACACTTTTTTTTAGAAAATATCAAATAACTCAACTTTTATTATTTTTTATTATTGAAATCTTAGATTTTTATTACTTTTTTTGAATGAATATTTTTTAACGAAATTTGGTATACAGGCGTTTTACGTCATGCTGAACAAGAATCTGTAAAAACAAAAACCCTATCTCAATCGCTAATATAAATTCCTAATTTTTGCCTATTTATCTTGATCATAGTAGGCGTATTTAAGTTTGAAAAAATTTTTTAATAATAACTTTTTAAACACAATCTGAAAGAAAATAAGAATACCAAATTTGATCTAAATCGATCAACAAATGGCCTAGATATTGGGGTGTAGTGGTGAAAAGTGAGACACACTGTATTTAAATTTAAAAAAAAATTTTTGGAATAATCTTAGATACATTCTAATACAAGATTTTTGCTTTTGAAAAAATATAAATTTTTGGAAAAGTTACCAGCATTTGAAATTTTTAATGGCTTGAATCTTAATTTCATAAAATTTCAAATGGTGGTAACTTTCCAAAAATTAATATTCTTTCAAAAGCAAACAAACTTTGTCTTAGAATGTGTCGAGGATTTTTCCGATATTTAAAAAAAAATTCAAATAAATATATAAAATTTCCACGAGGGTCTCAGGGATTTTCGGAAGTTCGCAAATTATTTTGCAATTTTTTTCCCGTCAATAATCTTATTTCGATCCCAAATGAAACACCTTATAATTTGGCATCGGTATAGGGTATAGTACCATAGTGGCGTGTGTGAGTCGGAAAAAACGCAAAAATGGTAAATATTTTGAGCCGGAATGAAAATATCTTCCCCCCCCGTTTTCGAGGATGCTGAACACGATGGCGGCGTCAGAATTTCTCTTTGGGGTTGCGCAACCCCTCAAACCGGCCAAAAACCACCCCCGATAGGGGTTAAACGCGATTTATTAGGTTTCCCTGCAGAAAAAAGTACTTTACCCCTGTTTTTGAGGTTGCTGAGCACGGTGGTGGTGTTGGATATCGCGTCCGACCCCTACCAACCCCTCCACCGGCTAATACTCACCCCCGAAAGGGGTGATTTTTTTTTTCACAATATCAGCGGCAAATATATGTCCCCCCCCCGTTTTCAAGGATGCTGTGCACGATGGCGGCGTCAGAATTTCTCTTTGGGGTTGCGCAACCCCTCAAACCGGCCAAAAACCACTCCCGAGAGGGGTTAAACGCGATTTATTAGTTTTCCCTGCAGAAAAAAGTACTTTACCCCTGTTATCAAGGTTGCTGAGCACGGTGGTGGTGTTGGATATCGCGTCCGACCCCTACCAACCCCTCCACCGGCTAATACTCACCCCCGAAAGGGGTGAATTTTTTTCGCAAGAAAAACAGTTTTTGAACTAGAGCAGTTGAGTTTGTGTGAATTTAATTCATTATATTCTTCCCACAACTGTTCCATTCTAAAACAGTAATATATAGTGACCATCAATAGCACGATATTCTATACTCTCTCCGATAAAAGAAAGTACACCTCTCAATGTATACACGTGTGGTCACTCAGTTGTTTCGGATACAGTTCAGTAAGTTGCACCAACTCCCCTAACAATTTCGACTCCGCCCCATTAATCACGTTAGTCCGAGACTGAGCGCCGACCGTCGACCTGTTCTATTCAGGGGAGATGGGTGCAACTTACTGAACTGTATCCGAAACAACTGAGTGGCCAGACGTGTATATAATATTATTAATTGTAAGATTTTTTTCGATATTTCTTAAAGTTGTCGGAATATTTCTTCCGGTAGTATTCGTTAATTCAATGAAAATGTAAGTGTTATTGAATATTGTTGAAGTTACACTTCTTGAATGATTTTTAATACACGTTTTTGGTAAACTGTTAATATATTCATTTAATGATATTTGAATGTTAAAATTGGAATCTTGAACAGTTATTGGAATTGCATGACATTTACGACTCGCATATATGTCACAAATGTGGCAGGTACGTTTCTCAATAAGTGAGTGTTGGAAAATATCAGCATTTGAAAATTTTCCAACTAAACTGACCACATTGGTAGAATATTTTCTGATATAATTGGACGGCAGTATGTTGGTTTTTTGACTCAAATCAACGGTCATCCACTCTGAATTTGGTGTCAGATATGAGGACCTTGGTCTTTTTAAAACATTTTGACCTCTCCAGTTTTCCTCCAAATCTTCCTCTTTATTTTCAAGCCTTTCTTTATTTTCAGCAATGGTGAGTTCTTCCATGAAATTTGGAAGAACTCACCATTGCTTCCAATCCGGCTCATACAGAATGAATTTTGCTATAAACTGAGAAAAAAAATGTTCAAATCGGTCCACCGGTTTAAAAACTAAAGAATTTTAAAATTACCCAAAAAATCGAGTGCGTCACTTTTTATGGAACTGAGTGTAGTTATTTTCTAATCCGACTAATCCGAGGCCCGTAGGGCAGAGTTGCAAGTATTCGAGACCAAAAACCGCACTGTACGACTCACTGTCGACGGTGCATATTATATTTTTCGACTTTCGTCATACCCATGAATCAATCATTAAACTAGAAAAAAATTTGAGAAAAACTAACAGAACACCATAATTGTTTAAGTAAGATTTCATATTTGCTAAGCAAATAGTAGATGTAGCGATGCTTGGAATATCCATGGCAACCGTCAATAAAATAATAAAATAAATTTAGGACATGATTTTTATTCAAATGACAACTACTGTCAAGATAAATTAAATCATATTATTATAATAGCTCTAAACATTTTTGAAGATAATGTTGGATATAGAAGATATAGCAATTAAGGCTTCTCCGGGATTAACGTCCCAAAAGAACATATCAGAGTATCTCAAATTAAATTGTCCCAAATTTACTTTATTTCTATAGGTACGTTATGAAAAATAACGACCCGTTGCCAATGGAATTATAATAGAGGACTTACGAGGGAGGTGCGACGAAAATGGTCATTCAATCAGTCAATGAATAGATTAATCTAAACTGCTGTGCAAAATTCAAGGAAGACCTAAAAATTTGGTCACAGTTTCTCGCTGTATATCTTCTGTTAGAGTTGACTGATTAAGATGCGGTTTGGAACACCTCGACGGAAAATTCATTGGAAATTTATATAGGGGTTAGCGATTGTTATGCCATTTGTATCCTAAGATGTACAGGGCGATTTTCAGAAAATTTAGCAACCTACCAATTCCTTCTAAATTTTTTAAAAAATTTTAACCACTTAGCTTCAATCCTTGGACTAATACCCCGAAACGGTTTGGCCATTTTTGGCCTAACTCCGAAATTGAGAGAAATGGTATCCTTAGACTACAAACACTGAACATGGTAACTGCTAAATCCCATTCAATTTATGTGGTCATTCAAGCGTCACGTTAGGTTTTTCACCGTTTTTCGAAAAAAAATCATATCTCCATAAATAACGGAGTTAGGTGAAAAATAGCAAAACCGTTTCGGAGTATTAGTCCAAGGATTAAAACTAAGTGGTTTAAAAAATTTCTAAAAAATTTGGAAGGAATTGGTACGTTGCTAAATTTTTAGAAAAATGCAAGGGGTCTGAAAATCACCCTGTATATCTTAGGATACAAATGGCATAACAATCCCTAATCCCAGTATAAATTTCCAATGAATTTTTCGTCGAGATGTTGCAAACCGCATCTTAATCGGTCAATTCTAACCGCAGATATACAGCGAGAAATTGTGACCAAATTTTCAGGTGTTCCTTGAATTTTGCACAGCTGTTTAGACTATCACTATTTTTAAATGAATAAATTATGTCCCTAATTTCTATATGGGTAAAGTCTCAATAGACAAAGTTATTAATATTATTATATATATTTAAGTTTTGTAAAACTCCAGGTTGTTAATATCGATTTTAAATTAATTTGCTTTTATAGAATTTGGTGTATTTACAAAAAAACATATTAAACTCATCAGGTAATTAAGTGATTGGCTACAATGTTTTTATTACTAGGTTTTAGGCTATTAATATTTTTCAAGTTGCTAGCTGGGTACTATAATAATAATAATAATGATAATTTATTCTCCAAAAGGAAATACAAATTTAAGTATAAATAGAAAATAATATTTAGCAAATAAAAAAATTCCACAGAAGTAACCTTGTGTGTGGGTGGGATTTTACATAAAGCATATAAATAAACAGAGCAGTTTGTATAACTGATGATCGAGATGGTAGCGTACCTGCCTCTCACCCAAAAGTCCCGGGTTCGAATCCCGGTCGTGGCAGTGGAAAATACTGTGAGAGGGATTTTTCCATTATACACGGATATTGGATGTGTGTCCCTTGTCTTCAAATGTGTAGACCCCTCCCGCACAAGGCTCTTCTAGAGCCTTCTGGGATAAAGGGGGTCGTAATTACATGTGGTGTATTTATTAAAAAAAAAAAAAAAGTTAAGTACAAAAACAAGTTTTAATAATAAATAAAATGAAGGAGAATGAGAAATAAAATACAACATTTTATTTTTCCTAATTAAGAACCTTTTTATATAAATATTCAAAAAAGCAGTATATATAAATAAATAATAATAAATAAATTTAAATTTATTGTGCATAAAAATACATAAAGAAATTTTACACACAAAAGGAAGAGGTTACACTAGCTTTCTTCTACATCTCCTAAATTAATATAAAATGCTGTGTAAATAATATCTACGCAAACACCCGATTATACCTATTGAAATATGATAACTATGCAAGTGCATCTCCAAGCCGGGCTAAAGGATCGCAAACAACGAAACAAAACTCCTTCCCGACTTGCCGAAGTTACTGAAGAAGTCAATTTTAACAAAACGTCGACAAGTCACAAAAGGAATCTCGCCGACGATCCCCCAACCTAACTCGAAAATACACCCGCATAAAATCACTGAAATCACACAAAAAATAAGAAATATAAAATAACTATATAAACGTGAAAAATGTTCATCATTTAAGTAGTACAAGAATAATGTTTATATTAAAACAAGTGATAATCTTACCCTATTTTTAAATTCACTTAAAGATAAATCCAAATAATTAATAACTTTATTTAAATGTATTGGTGCCAAGCAAGAAAAGCATCCTTCGAATCTACTTGTGTTATGCTGAGGAATAGTAAATGTGTTAAATCTTACATTTGTATTATGAACATCCGATCTCCTCCGTATTAAGTCATATAAATAATTTGGTGTTCTATTTTTTAAAAGTTTGTACAAAAAAATCAAAATTAAATATTGTATTCGATTTTGGAAATTTAATTCATGCAGTTCTACAAGGTAAGGTGTTACATGCATGGTCCATGTATGGAATAAAACATACAAAACTCATGCATGCATTTTGTATGCGTTGTACTTTATGTTTGCAATATTGCGGTAAAAAATTATAATAAACGTAACAACAGTAATCCACATGAGGGTAAATTAGAGTTTTAACTAATTTTAATTTAACCTCCCGGCTTAATTGATATTTAAATTTATATAATAACTTAAGTTTAAAAAATGATAATTTAAATATATAATCTACATGTTCAATAAAGGACAAATTATTATCTACTATGACACCTAAATTTTTTGGTGATGTTACCCAATTTATATCACTATTATTTATTGTTAGTTTAAAGTTATTCTCAATGGCAAGTTTTTGTTTGTCAGGCCCTATTTACATGGCAACTGTTTTAGTAGGATTTATATGCAACCCATGATTTTCGGAGTAGGTAATCTACTGTATTTTGCAGGTCTCTATTTACGTTTTGTATTGCCATTTCGATATTCGAAAATGAAAAGGATAAATACATTTCGATGTCATCTGCATACAAATGAACCTTACATTGCGACAGTGTTCTCGGAAAGTCAAAAATATAAATATAGAATAGTATAGGTCCTAAAATACTGCCCTGTGGCACACCAGAAGAAGTTTCTTTAGTGGAGGAATTTAAATTACCTTCAATTATTACCCTTTGTGTTCTACCTTTTATAAACTATATAACCAAGTAAGGGCAATATTCCCGAAGCCAATATATTTTAGTTTAGCTATGAGTAAGTCAAAATTTACCAAATCAAATGCTTTACTCTGGTCTAAAACTAATACACTACACCAAGATTTATCCATAGCTGTGGCTACATCATTGACAACTTTCAATAAGGCAGTATGTGTTCCATGTTTTTCACGAAAACCTGATTGTAATTCCGGTAAGATACTATTTGTGTCTAAATAATCTTTTATTTGGAATGATATTATTTTTTCGAATAATTTTGAAAGCGCAGGTAATATACATATTGGTCGCAGATCATTGTAATCGGATGGAGATGATATTTTGGGAACTGGAAACATTTACTGATTTCCATATATCTGGAAAGACACCTTGACTAATCGATTCATTAAAAATATGTTGAATGACTTCAACACAATAAGGCATAACTATTGATAACATCTTAACATTAATATTATCGGTTCCTAAGGCTTGCGATTTTATAGTTTTTAAAGCATTAAATATATCATCATTGTTAATTTCTCTAAAATTAAACTGTAAATCTTGGTTCAGTACATCAGCATTGTAGAAACCTAATAGGTTATTACTTATTATTGAAGGTCCTGCGACGTTTAAAAAATATTCATTAATTTCTTCCGGTTTACGCAAATCATTTGGTAAAACATTTTTTGTGAAAGATGATTGTGTACCGACTCCCCAATCAGAGAGATTTTTCCCGATCATTTTCGAATTACCTTTATTTTGATTTAAAATAAATTGCATATATGCCACTTTACTCTACTCTAAGAATTTTTTACATTAATTAACTGGTGGATGTAGTTTCTTGGTTTATCCTTACATTATGATTTTATGTTTCCAAGAAATGCAATATACAATACATAGCATCACAAAATCCCGTCATAGAGCTGACGACAATATTGTCCAAACAAGAATTTACATATCGAGTAAGTAAATATTTTATTATGGATATAATATGATTTCATGTAATTTTTGCTATTTGTGTTTAATTTAATATTGAATTACCATTTATGATAACTTTGAATGTATGCAGATATTTAATTTAATATAGGTAAGTATTTGTTTTGAAAAATATTTAAGATAATTAATTATTAATAATCTGAGAAGATAATTACTAAAACATTTTTAATCGGTATGTATTGCACATCAGCAACTTCACCAACGAATTTCAATTGTGAAATTGACTAGGTGCTCTCAAAGCATGCAGTCTTGCACCAGACTTGATTTAGGAAATAATAATACTAATACTAATAAAACAGAATTTGCACGCAAAAAGAGACTCCTATGCCTTTTTGATTAGAATCCTCAAACAATTTCAAAATCTGACCACAAGTAAATAAGTTGTTCCATACCAAAAACCGTCAGTGCATTATGTACTTCCCTGTATTTACTAATATTTCTCATTTTCAATTTTTATCTGATTATATGTAGTGTATTGCACAATTGCTATTATATTGAAATAATGTTAGAATTATGTATGTAGCACGACAGTGTGTAACATAAGAGCACTATTAAGGACTAAAGAATGTACCTATTTTGTTTTTTATTAGTAAATTAACATGTCTAAAGATTTTTTAAATAGACATAAAGACTATTGTTTGTAGTTGAAATATGAATCATTGATAAAAATGAAGAAAACAGGAAAAAATAAAAAAATTACCAAAACAGGCTGATAAAAAAAAAATGAAATTAGTCGCAACTTTTTATTATAAATAACTTATTTAATATATATTTTTTCATATATTTAAAAATAAGGATAATTTATTCTTGTAACTTTTTTATATTTGCCGATAAAACACGAATGATTTTTTAATTTTGCATCACATCCTCGTTTGAGGCCATGCAGGAACTATAAATTTTGAAGATGAACGCTTAACTCAAAAACATTGGGTCATTTACACCTGCAAGTGGGTCCATCTGTGACCACACTGTCTATAATATATTCTAAATAAAAATCAACAATAACAATATCGTGAGGTAAATTGTCATTTCTTTTTCAATTCAAGTTACAAGTACGTTTGTTAACACAAGCAATTATTGAAAGGTGTATGACTTTAGTCTGATTAACTAAGGTCGGAGGCAGTCCCGCCTGAATAGGTACCGGAAAGGGGGTTTATACGTTGAAATTTCTTTTAGGATAGGGAGAATTATCGATCAGCCCCCGATATAAGAAGTCTACGGTGATAGATGGAAGAAATGTAAGTGGGTGGTCACCCCATTTAGGGTGCCAACTGAAATATAGATTAAGGGAATAAAACAGGATCAAAATATAAAAAATGTCCGCCATTTCGTGCATTTTGATGTACCACACATTATAATAACACAATTACACGCGCGTGCGTATAATATACAGAGTTTTCACTCGAATGGATACACCCCCGTAAAAAGTTTATATATGGTCTAGTTTTAGCCTTTCTATATCTATTGTAGATTTTAAATGATCTCTATCTATTGTGACAACATGGTTTGTGGAGAAATAAATGCCTGTCAAAAATGAGGAAATAATATTAACGATTTTTTAACTGAATACACGATGATGTTTAGAACCATCTAGAATACACAGGATGTTTCAGGAGGAAAGGGAACTATTTTAAGAACGTATTCTAGGGAACAAAATAAGACAAATGTTTGTATAAAGAGGAGTCCGAAAATGCTTCCTCTTCGAGATAGAAGGTGTTAAAAAAAAGAATTAATAATACACTTTTCTTCAAACAAGTAACTAAACTGGTGCACATGCACAATTGAAGTGGATATTAGAGAACTATGTTTAACATAAATGTAAGGGCCTGGATAAAAGAAACAGACAATCAAAAATCAATTATTTTACAAACGGTTTGAATTCGGAAACAAAATATCAGTGACGCAGAAAAAGAGTTTCTAATTATTACTCGAAAACAATTTGTCCTACCAGAAAAAAAATGCTTCCTCTTCGAGATACAAGGTGTTAAAAAAAAGAATTAATAATACACTTTTCTTCAAACAAGTAACTAAACTGGTGCACATGCACAATTGAAGTGGATATTAGAGAACTATGTTTAACATAAATGTAAGGGCCTGGATAAAAGAAACAGACAATCAAAAATCAATTATTTTACAAACGGTTTGAATTCGGAAACAAAATATCAGTGACGCAGAAAAAGAGTTTCTAATTATTACTCGAAAACAATTTGTCCTACCAGAAAAACTCAAGAAGCCCTTTTTTAGAATTGGCTGTCGATTAGGAAACCAATACTTGTTTTGAAAGAAGGCAGTGGCGTACTATTTTTTTCGTCAGAGTATCTTAAATCGTTTTCAAGATATTTAAAAAAAAGGATTTTAAGTTTTTTTGGCACCAAGTATCTCGAAAAGGAGGCATTTTCGGATACTTATTTGTAGGAACTTTTTTCTTATTTCTCTAGAATATATCCTTAAAATAGTTCCCTGTCCTCGAATAAAATTTCACGAAAAATTTTTTTATTTTTTTATGAAGGGAGTAAAATGATTCCTTTTAACGGATAACGCTATGGATTGTGAAAACAAATAAATCATCCGACAAAAGACTGGCTTAAAAATATGACCGATAAGAAATCTACAATATCCGATGAGTATTAGGTATGTAGGTATTAAAGTTTTATAAAATCATAGATATACACTGACGACCAAAATTAACGCACCACCCAAAATTTACCATGATTTTCAATTACATTTTTTTCTAAATCCTTTGTCTGATTTTAATATGTTTTTTTTTTCGTTTTGTAGGTTAACTCTTCTGGAATATATAGCCGTGCCAATTTTAAGTAAAAATTATTTTTTCTTTGAATATAAGACGTAACAATAAAGATATGTTTTTTTTTTTTAAATTCAAAACGGTCTGTTGTCATCGCCAGCAGCAAAATTGAACTCCAGTTCAGGCCCAATTGTGGCTTCATCTTTTCTTAACATTTACTTTTTTGGTACCTACACTTTTTTATCTTTGCTATTAAAGAGATATATCGAGTGGGGAAAAAAATAAAAACATTTTGTGTCTTGGATGCCATTTTATTTTTACTTAACCGATTCTAATAATCTTGGCGTCATACACAAGAAATTTAGTAGGCTACACAATACCTATAGTTTCAAATGGTAGACATGAAAAAATCAAAATGGCAGACCTTTAAAAATTTATGTTTTTCTAGCTTCGCTCTTTATTAAAATCTGATTGAGATAAATCGATTCATTATTGATTACGAAGATATGACAAATCAAGAAATGCTACTAAATGTTATTCAAAAGCATACATTCAAAATCATTGAAAACCTAAATAGGTTCAATAATAATATTATGACATTACCACCAGCTGAAAAGTTATCTATTCACCTAATTTCTTACCACATTAAGGGGGCTGGCCCTAAAAGCGTCAGAACATTTCTTTATTAGTCATATTTTCGTAACCAATTTATTTAGATTTAGCTCAATAAGATCTTAATAAAGAACGAGGATAGAAAAAGACAAATTTTTAAAGGCGTCTAACATTTTGATTTTTTCATGCCTACCATTTTGATCTATAAAATTTGTATCCTGCTAAATTGCCTATCTAATGATGCCAAGTTTATTCGAATCGGTTAAATAAACAAAAAAATGGCATCCAAGAAACAAAAATTTTTGATTTTTTTCCCCACTCGGTATATCCCCTTTACTAGTAAAGATAAAAAGTGTACCAAAAAAGCAAATGTTGAGAAAAGATGAAGCTATACAATTGGGTCTGAACTGCAGTTTAATTTTGGTGCTGCCGATTCCCACAGGGTGTTTTCAATTTTTGAAAAATAACATAGTGCTATTGTTACGCCCTATATTTAAAGAAAAAATCATTTTTTCTTAAAATCGGCGCGGCTATACATTTGAGAAGAGTTAACCTACAAAACAAAAAAAAAATTATAATCAGACAAACGGTTTAGAAAAACATTAAATTCAAAATCATGGTAAATTTTGGGTGGTGCAATAATTTTGGTCGTCAGTGTATATGTACAGGGTCATCACGCGAAAATGTCCTTTTTTGAAATAATTCAGCCATTTTTCATGTTATGACATAGATGTAAAGACATTCTTAACTAGTTTTTTCCGCAGAATCTAAATTTTTAATGAAAAAAAACAATAACGCATCGCATTTCAGAAATACGACATAATACTTTCTCTTTTAAATAGAAGAACACTGTATATTTTGAAACAGTTCGCTACTGCTTCTCTTTCTGAATTCAAAAATGTTAACATATCTTATGTTACCTCAAATGGTTTTTGAGATATTTATATTTGATGATATTTAAAATCTGATATATAAATTTGACGATTTTAAAATAACGTGACCGATTTTGTTAAATAAATTTTGAAAACAAAGAAAAACATTAACCATAATGAGAAAATCTCTTTCTGAGAAGAGAAAATGATTTCTGAGAAACATAGAATGTTGATTTCATACATTTATTTAAGAAAATATTAACAAACAATAAAAGAATAAAAAATATTAACAAACAATTACAGAAATCATTTTCTCAATATGGTTAATGTTTTTCTTTGTTTTAAAAATTTATTTAACAAAATCGGTCACTTTCTTTTAATATCGTCAAATTTATATATCAGATTTTAATATCATCAAAATATCATCGAATCTAAATATCCCAAAAACCATTTGAGATAACGTAAGATATGTTGACATTTTTGAATTCAGAAAGAGAAGCAGAATCAAAATATTTCAAAATATACAGAGTGTTCTATTTAAAAAGTACCTATTAAGTCGTATTTCTGAAATGCGATGCGTTATTGTTTTTTTGATTGAAAATTTAGATTCTGTGGAAAAAACTAGTTAAGAATGTCTTTACATCTATATCATAACATGAAAAATGGCTGAGTTATTTCAAAAAAGGACATTTTCGCGTGATGACCCTGTACTTATTCAACTTTAACAGAAGAGCAGTAGTTTTTGTAGCCGACGCTCTTCTTAAATGTATTTTCTTAGTAAATGCATAAGACAAAAATTGATATAAATGTTTCCCGAAAATGCTTCCTAACCGAGCTACAGGGTTTTGAAAATAATTTTTTTTGTAGTTTTTTCAAGTTTTTTTAAAAAATTAGATAATATATTATGTTGAGATTTGGTACACTCGAATGTCTTACTGAACATAATTAATCAGGTGAGTTTGAGTTGACTCACTTAATCCAGTGACGTAAAATCTTTTAAGTTACTCGCTTAATCACAAAAAAACGTACCTACGTCCCTGCATTTTTTGGAATTTTTTTTAGGGTCACTTTTCTATTCTCCAAATGAAATCATACCTTGTGTTTTTTCGATTAGGCACAATTTCTATTAACATACGACCCCACAACTTAATGAAAAATAAAATTAGTTTTTTTTAAAATAAAATTTATCAAAATACCGCAGTTAACTATTACGTAATAAAAATATTTTAAAGAAATTGAAAAAGAAATTATTAGGTTAGATATAGGTACTGTTCAAAATGCCCTGTCTTGTTCAGTATGTTTTCTTAAATTTAAGTGAGTAAGTCGACTTAAATTCATCTGATTAATTGTATTCAGTAAGACATTCGAGTGTACCAAAGCTCAACATAATATCTACATAAAACTACAAAAAATTTTTTCTAAAACCCTGTAGCTCGTTTAGAAAGCATTTTCGGAAAAACATTTACTTCAATTTTCGTCTTATTTTGGATCACAGAATCTCCAGTTTCCGTCGGTGATTTTAAAACACACCCTCTAGTATAATAAAATATATATTTAAGTATATTTTTTATACCTTCGATTCTTCTACTTTCAATTATTATATCTTGTATCTTATATGACGTCTTATCAAAAAATGTATTAACATATATTCAGAAGGACTAGATCCTATTATATTAATTATCGAAGCTACTTCAAAATGTAAGATTATAACTTTATTTATATATTAGGTATAAGAAGTTGCACTATGCAAGTTTACAAGAGAATGAAATTGAAAATGTGAGTATGAATTCTGGATCGTACTTTTTTTTGACCCCACTTTATTTATAATCTATTTCCTATAGGATAAGTAAAATACGAGTATATGACAGTTACAGCGATAACACATATTTAGTTTGATCACTAATTTGTCTCATGACGTTACCAAGACCAAGTGACAAAATTTATTCGACAAAATTATAGCCCTTATTGTTACATACAGTGTGACCGGCGATGTGGTGGACAAGAGGACAAACAGACCAAAAATGTAATTTTTCGACGAAAAGTCATTTTTTATAAAAAAATTGCTTGCTGAAAAAATACGATTGTCGATGAAAAAACATAAAACATTTTGTTAAGTGTTTTATTTTATATTTCGAAGTAATTTGAAATAAATAATTATGTATTCTTTGCTCTGTTGTTAACGTTGTAAACTAACAAAATCTTTAAGTAAAAAAAAAATTATTTTAAAATTATTTAAAAAAATTATTTAAAGCAACAAAATTATTGCAATCCAAACTTAATGAAAACCAATATCTTAGAAGATGTGATGATTTGAAACAATTTTCTTAAATATCATTTTGCTAAAAACTTTAGAATTAGGGTACTTTACTCCTGTAAACAATTTGAATTTTTAACTTTTTGGATACCCTGCATACAATTTATATTTTTTTTCATTGACAATCGTATTTTTTCAGCAAGCATATTTTTTTATAAAGAATGAATTTTCCTCGAAAAATGAAATTTTTGGTCCATTTGTTCTCTTGTCTACCGCATCGCTGGACATACTATTATACAGTGTGTTCCAGTTTCTTGTAGCAGGACTTTAACAGTCGATAGACATTTGAAAATTATTAAAAAAAGTTCATATAAACATAAGTTGAGAAATGCTTAGTTTTCGAGATACAGGGTGTTAAAGTTTGAAAATAAATATGGATTTATATTTTCCAGAATGCTAAGAAGTATCGAATCTGACCAATTCTTTACATACAATTTAGAGGCCTATTTTAGAATAACAAACTACTACTATACTTAACCATGGGCGTAGATATATGGATTTACTAAAGCTCTTTTTTACAAAAAAAGTAGTATGCAACTGATATTTTCCCATGTTCCCAGTTTAATTCAATAAATCAAGAAAAAACAAAAATTTAATGTCTCTTGGCATTTTTTGAAATGACAATCCGTTGTTCAGAAAATTTACATTTAATCTTTTGATGCACGCCTCTGGACGAATATAGGGTGGTCCGAAGTTTACCTGACAAACTTGGTGATAGAGGGACTTAAAATAAGTGGAAAAGTTCCTATCAACTTATGTCCTTAGGTGATTGCTAACAAAGATACAGGGTGTTAAAGTTTTGTGAAAAACAAACCATTTCTTTAATAACTCTAAAATTATGAAAGCTATTGACTTGAAATTTTAGGGGCGGCGATGTTTTTTAGGCCTCTATTGTTTTACGGAATCTTGCCTTTGTACTGCTTCCAGTAGCGCCGTTATTGGGTGGGGGAATCGAATTTTTCGCCGAAACTATGTAAGACCACTGCTTTGTACCTACAGTTGATTTTGAGATTTCCCGAATCTCTGCTCAATTTGGAAGAAAAAAGGTATCTTTTAATTTATTCGTACAACGCTTACTTTTCGAGTAAAATAGCAAAAAGAATTTCCACGACTAAACTTTATTGCAAATTTATCATTTATTTTACATTGCTGAACAATCTTGGCATAGACGTAACTAGACTTTTATTTTTGGGGGGGCTAGGTGGGACTGAAGGCTTATCTGAAGGCTATTATGAAGGATGATGACATGTGGATAAAGGACCACAGGCAAAACCTTTGTTTTTTTTTTACTGATTTTGTACTTGTACTACTTATGGTGAATAAATTATCTTATCTTACCTACTATAATCTGTTTCACCAACAGATGCAAACAGACTCCGTCCCATTAATCTTATAGTAGCGCAGAACGGTGTACGCATAGTCAGTTTTACACGATGAAATGTACATGTTTAGTTATTAGTATCTATCGTAAGATTACTTTTGGTTCTTTTTACGAATAGTCGTGCAATAAAAACTATACCAACTATAATATACATATAATATATCTTGTTTTATTTATATTGGTAAAAATCTTTAAAAACCCTATCATTTGCTAGAAGGCGAGAACTTATCTATAAGTTTTAATCAAATAAATAAAACAACACACACAACACAGAACAACACTACCTATTTTTTCTTTATTTTCACAAAGTTCTATTACAACTCGTAAAGAAAGTTTAGCGTTTATGCGTTCTAACTGGTGTAATGTGTAAAACCGAGCTGGCCTTTGTCAGTCAAATCCAGCGGTTGATTTGTAATTCGTTTTCTATAAATACGATCAATTGAGAAATTCCATTCAAATTTAGCGGAGATTTTTGGGGCGGAGTCTGTTTGCATCTGTTGGTGAGACAGAGTATGGTACTAAATATGAAATAATCACATAAGGAAAACTTAATCTAGTTGATATATTCTTTTTTTATGATTAAATAATCTCATCGAGATCAACCCTTATATCCTTTTCTATATAAATTAATAGGTTAGTAAACCTCTCTTGCCCCATTTTTATTCTCAATTTAGGATTCTACGCATTACTGAAAATGATCTTTCACATGTAGCTGACGACACTGGTAAGATTATCGCGGTTTGAAACAATTTAAATCAGTGACTAGGGGAACTGTCTTCTTACTCTATCCTTTTATATTGTTTTATTTTTTTCCGGGATTTTTTAAGTTAGGCCAAATCTTTTTGGGGGGGCTATTGAATCTTTAGAGGGGGCTTAGCCCCCCAAGCCCCCCCCCTAGTTACGTATATGCTTGGCATCTTGATACCCAACATTAACACTATAAAAACTGACAGGGTGACAGGTCAATTACTGACAATAATGTTTCATTGTTCACCATGGGCAGCTAGGATTATTAATTTTATTATTATTGTAGTAAAGGTTTTAGTGTTTTAGTAGAGATATAAAGCAAAAACAGCCGTTTTACTCGAAAAGTAAGCGTTGTACGAATAAATTAAAAGATACCTTCTTTCTTCCAAATTGAGCTGAGAGTCGGAAAATCTTAAAAACAACTGTACAAAGCAGTGGCGTTACATAGTTTCGGCGAAAAATTTAACTCTCCCACCCTGTGACGGCGCCACTGGAAACAGTACAAAGGCAAGATTCCGTAAAACAATTGAGGCTTAAAAAACATCGCCGCCCCTAAAATTTCAAGTCAATAGCTTTCATAATTTTAGAGTTATTAAGAAATGGTTTGTTTTTCACAAAACTTTAACACCCTGTATCTTTGTTAGCAATCACCTAAGGACATAAGTTGATAGGAACTTTCCACTTATTTTTAGTCCCTCTATCACCTGCCGAAGTTTGTCAGGTAAACTTCAGACCACCCTGTATTTTTATTTATTATGTTACAAAGTTTCACTATTACTTTTCCGATAACATATTCATCTTCTCTGTCAAACATTTTAAAACACTACAATAAATAATTTAACAAAGTTTTGCATCAATTAAACAAAAGTTAATTATTGCGACAGAACTGTTTAAATAAAAATGACAACATCAATTAATAACCGGAAATTTTTCCCGTACACTAATTTATTAAGAAAATTTGTGCACTCGAAAAATTTCCGGTAATAATTCAAGGCACTAGGAAGATTACTTCTGAATATTACTCAATTGATACTGTAGTTGCATAGTGTAGGAGGAGCTGGTATTTGAAGTATTTTATAATAAATGATTATAATGACTGGAGTGTGATCAGAGGACATATCCTGGGACAACTTGAAGAGTCAAAAACACGGTGTAAGACAATTAGGTGATGAAACGCCTCAATGTATCGTGTGGTTAGAGTGTCGCCAAACTGTTAACGCAAGAGGGCCGCGCGGGCTGCGCCTTGCATGTACCGAAACTGTGGTAGGTATGCACTCATTTACCGGGAAACCCGGAAACTGAGTAATATTTGTAAATTAGGTAAACAGTGTGTGCATCTAATATATAATTTTACCAGCTATAGCCGAATTTGTAAGTGTGAAATCTAGGGGAGGTCTAAATTATTCAAATAGAACTATATTCAGGTAGGTAAATCCCATATGAGTAATTGTTCATAATGTGGAAAAATAGAATATTACTCATAAGCATATAAGCAAAATTATTGTTCACGAAACCGGTAACGTCAAATAAAGGAATTTTATGAGTAATATTCTATTTTTCCACATTATGAGAACTATATTCAATTACATCCTTACCCTGGAAAACATTTTATTCAAGCATATCAACTTAGTTGACGTATTTGAAGAGACCATTGACGAATTCTTATGTATTAATCAGAGCAAAACACTAGAATTTCCCTGTGAATCCCACTCTCAAAGTCAAAACATAATTACAAAACTAATTTTATTTTACATAACAATGCGGGTAATAGTTATTTATGCATCAAGGCATTAAAGTTTAACTTTTTATCATGAAGGTGGAGTTTAGTAGTAGTAAATAAACCACATAAATGATAAAAAGGACCTTTAATGCCGAGGTGCATATTAATTTTTTTTTTTAAATCCAGAAACTGTGAAATTACAATTAATTAACTCTATATTTTAAATAATTTTCAGTGACATTAAGAAATGTCATATTTATTTAAAATTTTAAGTGACATTAGGAAATGTTACATTTACACTGACGATCAATTGAAGTGACCCAAGAAAAAATTGCATCTACTTCCAACTCATATATCTTTTGATGCAAGAATCGCAAAGCCATAAATCTTTTTAGGTATTATAGATATACGCCTCAAGAATATGTGACACATTTTGCTTGTCCTTGTCTCGTTTATTTTTGGAGATACGGTGGTGAAAGTTGAGCCATGTTTTTCTACCAAAGTTTGAGATTGTGCATGGAGTGTCCCAAACCGTTTTCGGATATGACGATATAGTCATTTTGTATCCTCATTCATTGCGTTCATTTTCATTTTTGATTGATTGTGCTAACTTAATTGTTGTTGATTTTATGAGGATCTCTATACAACAGGACATTTTTTGACTTTTTGACAGGGAGAGAACTGAATTGATATTTTTCGCAAATGAAATTATGAATGAATTATTTTTACTTTATTTACAGTATTAAAAAATTATCTTTAAATAAATACCTTATTGCAAGCAATAAATGATTCTATATAGTGTAAAAATATTGTATCGTTTTTAATGAGTGAAGTTAATTATTTAGATATATAATACTAGAACATTTAAAAAGAATTGCTTTAGATTTTAAACAGCTACATCCATGCAATGAGCCCGAATCACGGTAAAATATGCGGCCCTAGTTCTACCATCTCTCTCTATTTCCAGCGTTAACAGATTGACGACGCGGTCGGCCGGCCTTTGGCATCACCTAATTGTCTTACACCGTGGTCAAAAATAGTAGGATTAACGTCTCAAGGTCTATGTTCATACATCAAGGCTATGACATGTATGATGGAGGTAACCTAGTTATCGTTTGTCCCAAGATGAGTTCTATAAAATAATAAAATAACTTGTCAATTTACCACATGGTAAATTTGATTGTGACAATATAATTCCTAAAAATAGGATTATTTTGGAAAAATCATAGAAATATTGTCCAAAAGTTATTTGTGTTTTTTTTGACAGAACATAAATAAAAAGTAATAAATTAATGATATTTCGCAGACGCCTTGAAAATTCGGGCTGTTTATTTTTCAATGCTAACTTTCTGTTTTATTTGTACAGGGTGTCCCAAAGTTCCCTCCCCAGGCCTCTTTTTCCTAAACTAGGTTTAATAGAAAAATACCACCAAAGCCATTTTAAAGGTAGGTCAAACTTGATTTTTGTGTGGTTTTTGTTTATCAAGTTTTTTGAAGAACCTCTGACAGGCCAATCCTTCTTAGAGTTTTTAGATAGAGAACTTGCAGCTTTGTTGCAGTTAATTCCAGAACAAATTAAAGTAAATTTATGCTTTCAGTTAGATGGAGCACCCGATCACAATTCTCTAGTTGTACGAAACTATTTAAATAAAAAATATCCAAATCGTTGGATAGGATCGAATGGTCCATTTCTGTAGCCTCCCAGATCACCGGACCTTACTCCTTTGGACTATTTTTTGTGGGAAGATTCAAGAATCTAGTATATACACAAAGGCCAGAGAATCCTGATCAATTAAGACAAAATATAAGATGAGCCTGTGAGACAATAACTAGAGAAATGTTACAAAAATCCACAAGTCGAGAACTTATAAAAAGATTCAATTTGTGTTTAGATAATAATGACAAACATGTAGAACAATTTTTGTAATTGTTTTTTCATGATTTCTTTTGTTAAAATTTATTGTGTTTAATTTAATAGGTAATTAGGTATAAGCTACTAAATAGGACTTTTCGTTACGGTTTTTGTTATAACTTCCTACCAGTTGTAAATAGAATAAAACTGTATTTGAGTTTTTTCTTGAAATTTAATTTTCTTTTGAATACCATTTAAAAATATGTGTGTTTCTGGAATAAAAAATATATATGACATCGCGACGCGGAGCGCCGCTAGACTTGATAAACAAAAACCACACAAAAAATCAAGGTTGACTACCTACCTTTAAAATGGCTTTGGTGGTTTTTTCCATTAAACCTAGTTTAGAAGAAAAATACCTGGGGAAGAAACTTTGGGACACCCTGTACAGTGTACAATTCGTGAAAATTACACAATTTGTATGTTTATTTCACAACCATTGATACTACTACTACGTTCACAGAAATATTGATCAGATTAAATATTCACGTTCACGTTATTCTTTTAATCTTTTAACATCAGTAGGAACTACATTGTACAACAATTTACAGAATAGCTTGACACGTATTTATCTGTGCGGCTTTTTTGTTAACATTTTTGCCCCATCCCAATTTATTCTGTGTCCGTTTTCGAAGTGTTCACAAATTTTGGATTTTTCAGGTTCATTTTTTCTAATACAACTTTTGTGTTCGCCCAATCTTACATTGAAGGGAGTGGATCACTCACCAATAGTTTTATCGCACTCCATGGAATAATGTAAATACAGTTTTTTGATTTTGATCACTGTTTACCGGTTTTGTTGTCTGTGGTAGAGATCTTAAAGTGTTGGTAGTTTGAAATACCGTCCTAACATTAAATTTATCACCGATACTACATAGTTGTTCACATAACCCTTGTATATAAAGCCGGCTCCACACATTCGGATATTTGACAAATACACGAATATTTGTATATTTGTCTAAATATTTGTTTTATTGACAAATTCACCATCCTCGTATTTGCCAATTATTTAATTGGTTTGATTAGGGAACCACAAATATTCACACAAAACAGGTTAAAGATGGAAGTGGAAAGTAAAGACGATTCAGAGATTGCTGCTGCAGCATTTTTACTAATGAGCTCAGTTTATTTATTGTTAAAAAATATAAGAAAAAAGCTTTTAAGAAATCTAAGACGAGATGGTGGATGGTGGACGGAACAATCTGTTTCTAATTTTTATTCATTTCTTTTCCAACAGTCAAAAACCTCGTTCCTATTTTTGTAAAGCACTTCACATTACATGTTAATTTTCATAAATATTTAAAAATTCCATTGTCGTTTCGTTTGACCACTCCATTTTCAACGCACTAAACGTAGAACGCAATAAATACGACTAAACTATAATATATGAGTATGTGGATCAGCCAGGGTTCTGGTTGTTTTTCAAATATGTGCGCCTTTGATTTGTATTATTTATCGCCTTCGAGCGGCAAATATTAATATTTGCCGAATATACCCTTTTGCTCGAATATTTATAATAATAATAATAATAATAATAAGTATTTTTTTAAATCATTTTCAAGTAAATTATAAACAGAACAGGCATTGTAGGTGAAAGATCTAGTGAACATGGCTGAACGAAAGCTAGGAAGAGATAGTGTATTGGGATATCTTATATTAAGATCATGAATTTCATTACGGTGGATTAATTTTTCACGTAGATATGGTGGAGAGGACGTACGGATTAAATTGTGTACAAAAATGCCGATATGTTGTTTGTACATATTATTTATGTTGAGCCAGTCCAACTCTTTAATTTTTGCAGACACTCTGTCAAATTTTTTTAAGCCACATATAAACCTACAACAGGTGTTTTGAATTTTTTGAACACGATATTGCGTAATTCTGTCTAGGCAAGGATAGTAAACTATACTACAATACTTTATAATGGATAATACGAGAGTTTCAACTAATTTTTTTCTTAATTTAAAATTAATTATATTAATATTAGAATAAAGTAATTTTAACGCAACATAGCATTTTCTAATTATATGAGTGACATGTTCACAAAAGCGCAAATTAGAATCGAGAAAAAGGCCAAGATTTTTTGCAACATTTACTACACTTATGGGTACATCATTAATTCTTATACTTAAGTCCGTATTAATATTCACCCCCAATTCCGTATTAATATTTGTCTTTAAATACCGCATCCAGATATTCGCCTATTTGCCAAATACACAAATATTTATCACAAATACCCGAATATGTGGAGCCGGCTAGTATTGACGTTTGGGTACTGATTTAACTCTATTTTCAATTCATTAACAAAAACTACTGGATACTGATTGTTAATTATTATATTTCTAATAAATATTTTTTCTTTGTTTAATATTTCCCAAGTAAAAGAAATTGTTTTTGCTCTATCATATAAACATTTTATAACACCTCTTTTAACACTTTTTAATTGATGTGAGCTATAACTTAGATATTTATTTGTATAAGTTATTTTTCTGTAGACGCTAGTGTCAAATCTATTGTTATCTTTTTTAAGATTCCATTTTGGAATTTTCAAAAATATTCAGATTATACCTGCAGGGAACTAATATAGACTGTAAATAAGACTATTTAATACCTACCGTTTCTAGAATTTTTCAGAACATTTCAATGGAAACAAGAAGCATGGCTGAAAAACAAACACAAGACATGTTTCATAAGAATGATGAAAGAAGGAAAAGAAGAACAGGACAGGAGACGTCAAGAAGAAAAAGAAGAACAAGAAAAGAAACGTCAAGAAGAAAAAGCAGAGCAGGAGCGACGTCAGGAAAAAATTGAGAAAAATGATGAAAGACATGGAAATAAAACGTTACGTCATGAAAAAGAGGAAGAAAAGACTCGCCAGGAAGAATTAAGGAAAATTATAGAACTACAACAGAGCACTTATCCTTTTAGCCACTGAAAAATTAAGAATTAAAAAATGAAATCAAGGAGGTATATAAGCAGTGTAAAGGTTGAAGTTAATGAAGTCCAAGAAAAAACCGATATGGTGAACGAGGAACTAAGTGTAAATAAGGTAAAAAGAAGTAAGTGAAGTCGAAGGAAAAGTAACTGAGGCCGAAGGAGAAATCGAACGACTCAAACAGCAGTTGATGGAATAAGGAGGCCAGCTAGTAATGCCATCAGGTCCTCGGTTACAACATCCCTTATTTGACTGTCATGCAAAGCGCATGGTCAACCTATAAGAGACAGTTTGAGGCAGCTGCATGTGCAAATAACTGGGATAACAAGGAAAAGGCTACGCCATTAGTTCTAGCACTATGGGCCCGAGCAGCAGAGTTGCTCCAGCCAGACGATTCTAGTAGCGCAACAACAGGACTTTCGGGTCTTGGATTGCATTAGACTATAACGGTTCATTTTTCGGTCCTTTTAAAATCTATGTTAAATATATTATCTTTTCATTTTAAATTTGTTTTTATTTAGAATATTTAGCTCTAAGTATCGGCATCCGTGCCTTTTAAGAACCACGCACTGGTGGAGGGGCAAGCTTCATCGCGGAGGATTCGGAATGCGTTTTGGCCAAACTAGGCGTTATTATGTGTGTGTAATTAATTTGTGTGTAACAACAGCTGTCAGTTGGCTGATATATGTATTATTTAGTCAGTAAGAAATGTGTGAAATCATTCAGTTTTGGCTGAACTATTTTAAGTGAGTGCGAAGTAAACAAATGCAGTGTTTTCCTGTGTAAATTGAGACGATGAAGCGAACGGCGATCCAAGATGGCTGTTTCCCTGTGGCATTCTCTTGTTGAAAGCACTCCGGAGAGGCTCGCGTCATCACTAATGAAATTTCATTTTATGTATCACACACGTCCTCAGTATTTTTCAGTTATAAGGTTGACCGGTAGATATTTTACACTCTCTTTACGTCAATCATCATTCTACATGCTGACAGTTTTTAGAAATACTATAGCGAAAACCAAATTTCGAAATAATTAATAATTTTTGGGTTACAATTCCTTTTGGTAAATGAACTATTAAAGTATTTTAACCCAAACTCGTTTTTCCTCTTTTTTCGATTTATTTGTAAAAACAAGTAATATATAAAAAGAGGTGGGAGTCTAACAACAAAGTCAGAATAAATTGAAAGTCACTTAAACTATGCTAAACCCCCTGATACTCCTGACGAAGTAAATAGTCGGACCTTATTGATAGTGAAATTTCTGCCAGTTGAATCTAAATAAAATAAACTAACCGTCAAAGAAATTGAGATATGGCGACCAACATCTCGTTCAAGTATAACGGATTCAGCAGAATCACGTAGACAAAAGACTGAGGAGAATTTGAAGTTGCTGCGGTGCAGTGACTGGCCCACCTGACTTATCCAGATGCATCAAGTGATTTTCAGAAGCAGTTAGTAGTTTATCGATGGTGTAAGGGACAAAGAGGGCATCTCGGCCAGCACAAAGGTAGTACGTCAAAAAGAGTTTGAGCCGTAACTGTAGAAGAGGTCCAGTCAGAGGAAGCGAACCTGCAAGCTATATCAAATTTGTTCAATTAATTACTGACCAAATTGAATTCACAACCGAAGCTGGAAAAACAACAAAGTGGTGGGAAACCAAGCCGAGGTAGCCGATGTTATAAGTGCGGCAAAACAAGGCATAACAAAAGATATTGTCAACGGTGGAGCCCTGAGAGGGTGAATGCCGTAATTATTTAACAACCGTAGGAAAACTAGAGGTAGCCAGCACCTAAGGGCTGTGCTGGCTAGGGAACGCGATGCCCCCAGAGAAATAATAGTTTCCCAGCTTCGAAGAGTTCCGAGTCCTACTGTTGAAGGGCTGTGTAAATAAAAAGAAATATGTCTTCCCTATTGAGTATTGACACGGGGACACGTCATAATGCAGCCAGGATTCATAACGGGTATAGAAATTGACAAAAAACAAAATGGGACGGTCGTTCGGACAGCCACGGAAGGCAGAGCAACGGTTCGTGGAAAAGTAGACCCGGACCTGCAGATTGGATGTCTATGTTTTAGTCGTAGGGCGATCGTGGCTGACATTACCGATACCGATGACATTATTTTGGGATTGGACTTGATGGATAAATATGTTACGGAGTCATCGAGGAGTCAACCGTGGTTATCGCCAGTAGTTTTGGTTGCAAAGGAGGATGGAAGTTTAAAAATTTTGCGTTGACTACCCGAAACTGAATGACATAACAATGAAAAACAGTTAGGTATCCATTACCAAGAATTGATGACACATTAAGTACGCTGACAGACTCACGGTAGTTTTCAACTTTAGACCTGAGAAGTGGGTATTAGCAGGTAGGAGTTCACCCAGACGATAAAGAAAAGTTAGCCTTCTCAACAGGTAGTGGTCTGTGTCAGTTTACTGCCTTTTGGGCTCTAAAATGCGCCAGCTACTTTTGGAAGATTTTAATGGAATTTGTACTCTGAGGACTAACATGGAAGACATGTTTAGTTTAACTTGACGATGTGTGATGGGTATGAGAAGAAACTTTCGGGAACATTTGAAAAGTCTTCAAGAAATATTTGGGAGAATCAAGACTGCACGCCTAAAGTTGTGATCCAAACAAGTGCTTTCATTTTTTATGCTGCAGTTTATACATTTACGAACACTAGACTTGCATTCACTCGTACGATGGAATCCGGCGCATTTGCCGCAATTAGTTTCATTTTTATAATCATTAATTCTATGAGAATTTTAATTGCATTTAAAGCAATGGGTGCACCCAATACAGTCTGAGGCTGAGGAATTTTTATTGGGCACATTGGGTTTTATACTGTACGATAATAGCACAATGTATACGAGGCTTCTGACTATTTCAGATATTAGGTAATCATAAAATACAGTTGGTGAACACATAACAGTTAACGAAATGTGAATCGAGAGGATAAAATATTGGGTAATAGATTAGTGTGTGCAAGACAAAGCCGACTTTGTGACAAAGATGGCTGATATCGGCAAATACATGCCAAATATTTATCAATATTCTTCAATATATAGATTAAATAAGTATAAGATACACCATCCTATTGTTAGAATGCAAATGGATATTATACGGAACTTGTGCATTCGAATAGTAGATGGCGCTTCTTAAAGTGTATTTTTCTATATACATTTTTAGCTAAAGATTTATTGTTAGAACTTTGACGTTTTTGCCATTATGTTTTAAACATGGTTCTTTAACAAATGATATCAATAGTCAGAAAAGATTACATTTTTGGAAGTTTCGGGTGCGCCATCTACTACTCGAATGTGCAAGTTCCGTATAATATCTATTTGCATTCTAACAATAGGATGGTATATCTTCACTTATTTAATCTATGATTTTGCGTTATTAAGTTAGGGGCTTATCAGGGAAACATTCCGTGTATGAGATAAGAAGCATCTGCATCGCCGGCTCAGGCAGGCAGCAGTCGAACACTTCGAATATCTTCTAAGTTAAACTTTTCATTTTATTATTAGATATATTATTATTATTAAAAAATAATTACATTATTATTTTATCTATTTTGAAGTACCTACGTACCTTATTTTTTGATTACCTTATATATTCACAAAAGCTTTGTATGCATTGTTCTATTTATCGCGCAGTATAAACTCAACGTAGCCAAAGAAAATTCCTCAAACTGTAACTCATTTACATAGCAGTGTTTCCGTCCAATAAATAATTTAGTAAGAATACTAATACATTCACATAATAACTACATATTAATATTTCTCATAGTAAATAGTAATACATAGTTATAAACAATAACAAAGAGCTGAAATTATCCTATCAATGAATAAAGTACAATTAACATATACATATACATATTACTTAGGCAATGGGGTTTTTTAAATATTTTTTACTTAATTTTTAAAAGTAATAAATATTATTGAATCACCAATATTTTTAGGTAGAACATTATATTCACGCAGACCATTGCAAAACGCAAATTTTTGTCCTTTAATAGTTTTTCTAAATTCAATATGTAAATTACATATTCTTGTTTCTAGTGTTATAGTGTGAATATCTATTATATTAGTTTTAATAAATAATTTGCTAATAAAGTATGTTTAAACTATCCCCGGAAAATCCAAGATTTTGTTTTAGGCAAAGAGAGATGAGGCCCTACAATTTATTATGTCCGAACTATATCTAGGTCTTCGATAATTCTCTCTCCATCTAAGTTCAATGCAAATCAGAAATAAATTAATTTGCCCCAGGATGGATTCGATCCATCGATCTTTGCAACCAAGTAAGTTCATGTCATGTATAACCTTATATGCAGGGTATCTCTTTTATGCTTCTAAATATCCGAGTTGGGAATTCTTGAGTACAAATCATGATAATTGACTAAATATTTTGTTATCCAAAAATGCTTCCCTGAAGAGTTATAGAAGAGAAACAAAGATATTGGAATTAAATCAAGACGTATTATCAGAGCAACTAAATCTGATAGGAAGTTTTAGATCTAGTCTATGGTTAATTTGATGCAATATGAAAAATATATATAAATTGGAATGCCTTTTTAAGAAGGTGGGTCGCATTACCACCTCCAGAACTATTTTTCTTAGAAAAAATTTGGAAACAGTTGTACGCTTGACGAGTATCGTGAAAAAAAGCCTTTTATATCTCTTGCATTACTCTCTTAGGAGGAGCCATTTCCAAGAAAAATAGTAAAGAAAGGAGAATTACTCACTAATATCCTAAGTTAGTGGTTTTTAAATTAATTAATTATTTTGCCTTTGATATTGTAACTGCAGATGTTTTAGAAAAAAACAATCAAGAGTAATCAAAGTTATAATTTTATTTAAAATGTTAAAGCAATTAAAAACCAGGAGCAAAACATGTACGATCAAAAAAAATTATAAGAGGTGTTCAAAATGACCGCCAGTCTCTTGTATTCACAAGTTAATGCGACAAATGAGACATCGTCTCATCACTCTCACATGAAACGATACTCCCACATCTTGACAAACTACCTTATGCAAAAGCTTGAAGAATACATGCCCATAGTTGTGCTCGTGCCTATAGGAGTTTCATACACCTTAGTCTTTATACAATCCCATAAATAATGGTGAAGTGGCGTGAGGTCAGGAGAATGAGGTATTTGCCGATTGGAAATTTTCTCCGCATACCCTCTTGCAGATGCAAGACAATTACTGGGGTATTCACCATAAACCAAGTAAGTGAATGTCAGCTAATTCATGAGACTATATTAGTTATAAGACATTTGTATGCAAAATTTTACAATGAATTTTTACGTAATTACCGAATTACAATTGACAATGTCAACGTCAGAATAATTAATTGATTGAAAATCCGCCATCTTAGGATTTTAGTGTTTTCATAATTATTTCAAAAATGCATTATTTAAATGCAAATCTCCTTTCTTTTCTATTTTTCTCGGAAATGGCTCCTTCTACGAGATTAATGCAAGAGATACAAAAGGCTTATTTCACACGTTACTTGCCAAGCGTATAACTGTTACCTAATTTTCTTCCAAGAAAAAAGTTCATGAGGTGGTAATGCGATCCATACCCTCCTTAAAAAGGCATTCCAATTTATATTTATTTTTCATATTACCTACATCAAATTAACCATAAACTAGATCTAAAACTTCCTACCAAATTTAGTTGCTCTGACTTAACACGTCTTGATTCAATTCCGATTTCTTTGTTTATCTCCTGCAACTTTGACGGGCTATATATTTTGGCTCACAGACAATACTAATTAAAAATAAAACATATGGCAGTTTATCACCGATAAATACCTGATTTTTTGGTATATATCTGTATCTATTTACGGCATTCTTCTGTTCTAAGTGTATTTACGACAGAAATACATTGATAGTGAGTAAACGTTACTTATGCTGACTGTACTCCTTTCCACACCACCTGAGAGGTAGAATATTTGGCGCGTTCTTTTTTTTATTGTGGTATCCCCATTAGGCCTACTCCACAGCGATAAATCGTCCCCGTTAATAAACCTTGCGTCGCTTAATTCCGGAAGGACCTGGTTGCGCTACGTCCTCTTCGAAATCAACGTCAAGTCCGCCCAAGGCTTATAGACTTATGAGCCTTGAAGTTCGCCTAATCTGTAACGTCCGCATCGCCGATCAGTTCATTGTCGTAGTCCTCTTCCACATTAATTTCGATTTCTGGCATGTTCCTACATCGTTGCAATTTGTGCAGATACTTGAGCAGTTTAAGCCTGCTTTACGACACCTGCATGCGCGGCGACAGTCCTTGCATTTGAAAGTAATAGCAAGAAAGAAATTGACTTAAACAAAGAAATTGACTTAAACACCTATCGCTATCGTTGTTTTGTGAAATCAGGCTACAAAACAAAATTTAATATTGCGTCTCTTCCGCCTACTGAGGCTGCTGCACGGCAACACCCTCAGGGCGTACCTACAAGTCCAATTATGGTGTGGATTAAAGAAGGACCCACTACATTTCGGTTGGAAAAGATGAAAAAACGGTCTACTGCCAGTAGTTCAGTCAATAAAGGAAGTATAGAGTGCGTGAACAGGGACCTAAGCGATACCTTCAGAAACTTGTTCAGGGTGCTTAGGGAGTGAACATACTAAAAGTCCTATATTGTTTTTCTAGGAGTAAAAGTGATACTTTTGTGACAATTTTGTAGGTTTGTCACAAGAACAGAGGCGACGATACAGACTGAGGAGGTTGGCTGACATCAATTTGACATGGAACACATCGATACCTGTGAAAACAAGAATATTTTTTGTCCAATCCTACCAACAAAAGTCAGTTCATTTCCTTACAACGGATAACGCTTCAGGAGAATGGGATACAGACTACACAGGTCACCAATAATGCCGAGGTCCTTACCGTGAATACTGCTGTGGAATAATCCACTAACAGTTTTGTGGCTGTCACTGGTGAGGATGTGGGCCTCGCTGTCCTTTTGATAGCTTCCGCTCCTCCCACCCAAGATATCCTGCTGCTGAAACCCGGCCGAGGGAAAACCAAAACAATGGTACTGTCCACCCAAGAGATGCAGCAGCATGGATTTGAACACATCCTGTTCTTATATTCATTTACCGGCTGTAACACAACATCTGAAACTTTAAGGAGAAGCAAGGTGGGCTTTCCAAAATTGTACTTGAAGTCAGAAATAATCAAGGAAGCGGCAGTGATCTTTTACAACCCGTCCTTCACAAACGGCGAGGTTGAAGAGGCTGGGAAGATTTGCTTCCTCAAATGGTATGGGGTACCAGCAAGACAGACCTCCCTCAACCACTTCCGTCGTTCATGAGGTCAGTGGCAAATATTAAGCCTGATATCAGCTCCCTCCCACCAACTGAGAGCGCAGCTAAACAGAATTCCCGGCGACCTACTACCAAGTGCAGCAGTGGCTCGGGAATGAGCTGCCCCCTCAAGAGTGGAGGTGGAAACATGTAGGAAATACCCTGGTATCAATTACAACAGAAGATCCACCAGAACCGGAGGTCCTACTGAAAACGATATTTTGCCGCTGCACAAAGGATTGTGGTAGTGGCAAATGTGGATGCCGGAAAGCAATGCTGAACTGTTCTGGGGCGTGCCTTCACTGCCAAGGGAAATGCCTCAACGGCGTGCCTGTTTACGACGAGGAAGACAACGTAGAGCCCCTTCAGCAAGAACCACCCACCACTGAGGATGAAGATGCAATGGACGAGGAACTCTTGCCAGGATCCTCACGGCCAAAGAGGATGAAAACCTGATTCCAGAGAAAGTTGAGAGTTTAACATTGAGAAGTTATTGACAGTGAGAACAATAGAATTATTGAAATCGAATAAAATTACTTACCTTATATGTGACTTTATTTAATCACCTTTAAAATACAATATTCCATTATTCAGGTAAAAATCTATTTAGTTGTATCGATGTGTTTCATGTCAAATTGATGTCAGCCAACCTCCTCAGTCTGTATCGTCGCCTCTGTTCTTGTGACAAACCTACAAAATTGTCACAGAAGTATAACTTTTACTCCTAATAAAACAATATGCTATTTCTGAAAATGACGAAATTTTACGAAGAATCTTAAAATTGGTGTAACTGTTGACCGGTTGGAGATTGGGTATGTATCTATATGTATACAGTGTGTCGCACTTAAGAGTGAAACACCCTTATAACTTTTTTCGTTTTTATCCAATTTGAACCAAATTTTACTCAATGATAGATCCCATTAGGATCAACTCATGGCCAGAAAACCATTCGCGCCCTACTACTGCAAAGCCACCTACGATACCAAAATAAACGCAAAAAATCAAGAAAACATATTAGGCATTTTTTTTCGGAAAACTTTACTAATGACGTTGTTCAGAATTGTCTAAAAACCTTATATCCAAAATCTCATCAAAATTAAAAAATATTGATATTTTGATTTAAAAAATTTTAAGTCCGAAAATATAATCAATTACCATTCGTATTTGGTTGCAGAGTATTTCATTAGTTTTTTTTTATAAAAAATAAAATATTACAATACAATAACCCATTAAAATTATATTTTCGGACTTAAACATTTTTTCCAACAAAATATTAATATTTTTTGATTTGATAAAATTTTGGACTTAAGGTTTTTAAACAATTCTGAACAACTAACATTAATAAAATTTTTGATAAATAATGCCTAATATGTTTTTTTGATTTTCACTGTTTATTTTGATATCGTAGGTGGCTTTGAATTAGTAAGGGGCAAATGGCTTTTGGGCCATAAGTTGATCCTGATAGACTCTATCTTTGAGTGAAATTTGGTTTAAATCGGATAAAAATGAAAAAAGTTATAAGGGTGTTTCACTCTTAAGTGCGACACACTGTATATATTCTTAAAGGGAATTTAATTTTCTACAATTTCCTTAAAGAGAATTTCTTTCTCAGATGAATAGTTTAGACGATATGAAGGAATGTTTGATGAAAAATGTGAGGTTAAAATCTGTTTTTCGAAAATTTTCACTTTTCCGGAGCGTGTAGCTCGAAAACGGTTGCGTATTCGAAAAAAGTATATAGAATGAAAGTTGTAGAGAATTTCATGAGCTTTCATTTGGTATATGGTAAATTTTTCCGGACGACGCACCGTTTTCGAGATATAAGCGAAAAACCTAAAAGTGGGACATTCTTTGTGCCCCCCCTCCTCCGGCTCACCTCCTAGACGTCAGGACTTTTAGTATGTTCACTCCCTAAGCACCCTGAACACGTTTCTGAAGGTATCGCTTAGGTCCCTGCTCACGCACTCTACACCTCCTTTTGGGCCATTCGTTGACTGGACTACAGTGTCTACACTACAGTCACAAGCTCCTGAACAATTGCTGAGACTTGCTAATGCAAGAAGGACTGTCGCCGCGCGTGCGGGTGTTGTAAAGCAGGCTTAAACTGCTCAAGAATCTGCACAAATAGCATCGAAGTCTGTACGAACAATACGAACATGCCAAAAGTCGAAATTAATGTGGACGAGGACTACGACGATGAACTGATCGGCGATGCGGACGTTACAGAAGATGTGGGCGAACTTGACGTTGATTTTGAAATACTCTACCTCTCAAGTGGTGTGGAAAGGAGTACAGTCAGCATAAGTAACGTTTACTTACTATCAATGTATTTCTGTCGTAGCTAGCTGTAAATAGTAGCTACATATGCATATTAAAAGGCGGTAATAGAATATTTGTTTTTAATAACTCTCAGAAAAAATATTTCGGGAACACGTTTGCAATATATACATGCCTATAGAATATGTGCATAACATGAATAATGTATTTTTCTGATAAAGTGCATAGGAAGCGAGGGAATCGCGCAAAACTGTTACGCGGTATCGATTTTGGGATGAAGGGGTAGTTTAATTAACGAATCATATAGAGATATACAAAGTACTGTAACGAAGTGATTTTTTCGTTACTAGTTCCTGTTTAAAATAATATTATTCGACACACCCCGTATAGAATTTAATTATTGTTTTCCGCATTGTTATATTATTTTCACCTGTAACCAGTATTTATTTTGATTTATAATATAACCTGTCCTGTTATTAATAAGTAATTAATAAATCCGTAATTAAATAAATAAATCCGCAAATAAATAATATTCCGCGCCGATATCTGTCCCCGGCAATATCTACGAAGTGAACGGTGAATCCGCATCGAGTGAAACGCCAGTCTACCTGCCCGAGTCAACGTGAACAGTTGGGACGACGAGAGCTCGCTAGAAATTACAGCGTCACTACGTCACTCAACGCCCAGACGTCCGACGTCCGAAATCGCCACTCTGTGACGTAGCGCTACCCCACCACGCATCACGAATAAAATATTGACTCGCACCAGAGAGAACTCAGTCCTGCGTTGGCGACACGAGCGATCAGACGTACCAGCACCGTAATTAGTAGCTGTCCACCGCTGACCCAGTCAAGACGTGCCGAGGAAGCAGAAGTAAGTAAGGAGTAAAAAAAACTCAAGAGTAAGGTTTGGCTATTGCAAGGTATCTTTGTGTGAAGTGAGCTAGCCATTGGTCTATGCTGTATATACGCGACTTCTGATATACAGTGTATTCGTAAATAGCGCAACTCACAATATTAATCATAAATTTATTTCAGTTTGCTGCTGTCCGCCACCTGTTCCGGTAATCATATTTTCTTTCAGCTAAAGTGAGCTAGCTGTTGGTATATGCTGTATATATGCGATCTCTGATATACAGTGTATACGTAAATAGCGTAACTCACGTTACTAATAATAAATTTTCTTTCAGTCCGCTGATGTCCGCCACCTGTTCCTGTAATCATACTTTCTTTCAGCTGAGGTGAGCTAGCTATCGGTCTATGCTGTATATATGCGATCTCTGATATACAGTGTATACGTAAATAGCGTAACTCACGATACTAATGATAAATTTTCTTTCAGTCCGCTGATGCCCGCCACCTGTTCCTGTAATCATACTTTCTTTCAGCTGAGGTGAGCTAGCTATCGGTCTATGCTGTATATATGCGACATCTGATATACAGTGTATACGTACATAGCGGAACTCACGATACTAATAATTAATTTATTTCAGTCCGCTGCTGTCCGCTACCTGTTCCTGTAATCATTTAATTCTCTTTCAGCTGAGGTGAGCCAGCTGTTGGTCTATGCTGTATATATGCGACATCTGATATACAGTGTATACGTAAATACCGTAACTTGCCATACTAACCTTATAGTTTTCTTTCAGTACTCAAGATCCCGACCCAGAAGGAAGCCCGCTGTTGGTTTGAATAAACACATAACCTTACTTTTCAGCCAATACTACGCTTTAGCCAAACCTGTAACTTGTAAATAGATTGTTTGATATTTGTATGCTTTTTGGTGTTTGCTTCTGCTAATCCTGGTATCCGTACGTCGCTTTGCTGTAACCGTTAGTTAACCGCCTGCCCACCTTGCTAGAAACTTGCACTGTCGATCCGTAGTCTGTGCTTTGGAATTGTGCTTTAGAGTAGATATATATAGTGTAAATAGCTTTTCTTAAGTCCTGCTAAAACTTGTATAAATTAGCTTTTAAGCCCTGGAAATTATGTAATTAGAATAGAACTTGTAAAATAATCTCCGTAGTTAACATATTTCTGTGAAATATCCTGAATAAATCAAATTGTGATATCAAACTGTGCCTTTTAATCCGA
The DNA here is from genome assembly GCA_963680705.1 of Rhagium mordax. Lineage (NCBI taxonomy): Eukaryota > Metazoa > Arthropoda > Insecta > Coleoptera > Cerambycidae > Rhagium > Rhagium mordax. The sequence continues at coordinate 52,723,257 of OY796656.1, read as the reverse complement.
AACAAAGTCTAATTTTCCCAACGACCCACTGGAATATTCCGTTTCTTCACTGTAGCTGCCTGAGTAGTGGTGTTTCTGCACTATAAACGGAAACTGGCGCCCGAGTAAAGCACCGCCGACGCCTCGAGTGCCATAGCGACACTTCGGCCATTTTGCCTACAAACCGAAGTACGTCACAGTACATGGCATATAGTAAAAACATAATATGCGTATTAGAAAATGTTAAAATAATATTTCTTTTAGAATCCTCATTAAAAAAAAAATTTCGAATACAGCGGTGTTGTAAAAAAAAATTGTAAAACCTATATATAAACCATATAAGCGAGCATACAACAATAAGTGACGTTTTCTCATTGAGTGTCCTGAAGAGAGAATATCAAAGAGAAACCTAACCTAAAAACACATTCTTTAGGTTAAGAGGTAGTTTCGGTGATAAAATTTGGTCGTCTGATACGCATTTTCAAACAGCACGTTGAAGTCTATAATACCATAAATTTGAAATCCTGTATGAACAACCCCGGTGATACGATGGAGTGAACTTTAGGATGGACGCCCCTGTATCTCGAAAAAGAGCAATGGCAGAAAGAACAGATATATAGATACCAAAAAATCAGGTGATAAACTGCCATATGTTTTATTTTTAATTAGTATTGTCTGTGAGCCACAATAAAAAAATTACGAAGTGTCTATTTTAAAGAAAGGGCCAACTTTGAGGTGTCCGTTCAAAGAAACGGTTTGACGCAGAACAACCAAACAGGGTTCATAATGTACACTGTTTATTCCTCTTTAATTTTCAATATAGGTACTGCGATAGCATGCACCGGAAGCTCGATATAAAGCCAAAACCAAAAACCAAAAAAAAAACCCTTTTGGGGGTGGATGGGGATGTTCCGGGGACAGCTGTGTATCACAAACTCAGACCCAAAATGAGCATTCCAAGATCAGTATAAAAAAAATAAAAATCAAATCCTATATAGTTTTCCACCTTGAGCCTACGTTTCCTGGAGTAATAATGCTCCTTTAAATATCAACTGGGGTTTTCCAAATGCTACTGCAGACGTCAGTGATATCTGTATACACTTTTACACCACTTTGTACAACTGTCTGGATGAACATGTGCCTTTAAGGAACTCATGTAAAAATAGATATTCTCCTTGGTATACTGATGAACATATTATCTAAATGAAAAAATAAGCAATATAGGAGAACTGGTCAACAACAGTTGTATCTTCAGTGAAGAGTTATGACATATTATAGAAAATGATATTAAACAGTCATACAAGCATCACTTAGTAAAAGTTTATTTTGCTCCGAAATTATTTTTTATTTTCTTTATCTATTTTTTCTCATAACATTTATGAGAAAAATGTAAGATACCAAAGTTGTAGCTCTTGAAAAAACCTACAAAATGGTGTCTTTATTTTTTCTTCTCTTTCACATAAATGATACAGCCTGTAGTAATAATTTGCAGGATTGTATGCTTTTGCAAGATAATCTTGATTACTTGATTGAGTGGTTTCCAACTAACAAGCTCAAACTTAATGTTGCAAAATACAGAGCTATCGCTTTTTCTAGAAAAATTTAATTTAATGTGCATTCCCTTGAATCTGCTGAATTACTGCGGTGTGAGAATGATTTAGACTTAGGTGTAACAGTTGATGTATGTCTCATAAGTTTTGGCACAAATTAGATGCCATAAAATGGTTAATAAGAAGAAAATATCAAGTTGGTATGGAAACAAAAATTTCTTTGACATCTTAATTTAAAGTTGAGAGCTCGATTTTTTAAACCGTTTATGTCAAGGTGGCTTATAAATTGGAAATTTGGAAAAGCACATATAATTTGGTTGGGCGAGGCCCTAAAGCTGAAATAGGTAATATTTTCGGAAATTAAAATATATCGCGTAGAACCATTTACTTGATTTTACGATATTATGTTCTGTCTTCCTTGCCTTGCGTCCTGTCACTATGCAAGACAAACTCAAAATTGGCTAGCAGACCATAACGTACCATTTGCTTCGCGAAACAACAATCTTCCTAACCTTCCCAAGGCTCGTCCCATAGAAGATTTTTGGGCTCTTTTATTTCGAAAAGTTTATGATGAAGGATAGGAAGCTCAAAATGGGGAGGAATGCAAATTCCGTCCAAAACCTATATAGTATGCTAAATGTCTGCAGAAAGTTGCGCCTTGTGGAAGACTATGGTCCTCTTTATTTAATTTATTTAAGTTTTATAATTTTGATGCTTAGAAAACAGTTAATTACTGTGTATTACAAAACTTCAAGTAAATGCATTTTTTTGTTCGAAAATATTTTGTTGAAATTTGTGCCAAAACTTATGAGATATACGTTAATAAAGTCGAGTATATTTTAACTTGGCATCTGTATGAGTTGATATTACGCGTACGATTTCATTTTCTGTTGCACACAAAGTTAAAGCAATACGCACATTTAGTGCGCGTCATATATGTCATGTAATGTCAAAATTGGATGCAAACAATTTATGAATTTATAACATCTACTGATATAAACACGTGTAATTTTGTAAAATTGATCAAATAAACTGTATTTATTTATAAATAACCATTTGCAAGGTATGTACAAGACTATTTTATTTTTGTTTATAAATTTAAATCTTTATTATATTACGTTATATTATAACAGGTTATAAAATACTGGTAAAATAATCATATACATACCTTTTTAGTGCTTAAATATTTTTATTTAATTAAATTATTATCGCTTTTACTAACTTCAAACATTGTTTGCATCCAATTATCTGTCAGATGACGTTTTCACTAAATGAGCGTATAGCCCGAAAACGTTGTTCACGTATGTCTACCGACATAGCCATCTACAGTTCCAAGCCATGAAGTAACAATGGCAACATCGCATTTCCTGTCAATGGTAGTCCTGTTTGTAATTCAATCATCCCTTACTTTCATGCACTGATTAAGGATTTTGTTTAGGAAATAAAGTATAAAGATCCCAAAACTTGTGCTATAAATTTATTTCGCCAAAATGAATCATTTACAAATATATAATTCTAGAATATACACTTAATAGGGTAAAATCCACTCTAAATTGCTTGATGGCAATTCATGACTATTTACAAAAACACTAACATTAAAACTTTGATTTACGCTAATACTTGAAACTACTTTTACTTCGCTACTATCAGTATCAGATTCTTCACTGTCGTAGTCAATATTTAAAATGTAAAAATACAAGACATTGTTCACACACACACTTGTAATTCCACTTAATGAAGCATCATTTTTTTGGACCAGCCTGCACAAAATATTCAAAGCTTGATATGATGTCGTCGGCAAGAAACTGGTCAATATTTTGCCTTTAGCATCTTGTCTTCTTTCTTCAGGATTACGTCGAGACACTGGCTTAGTTGTAGAAAGATACTTCGGTTGATTGGAAAATATGTGAAGAACTGCATCCTCATTTAAACGAGGATATGTTATTTCTCTTCCTTTTCTTTTTTGGGATTTATTACCACATTCGCTTGAGATATGTTAGTTAGCCTCGTGCGTATTACCTATCTTTACAAAGCTCCATGGTTGTAACTTCTCTGCCTTCAAAGTGCAAACTGCAAATAGCTGAATTTTTACTAATGCAGTAGTCCTCCGTGTGTATAGCTCTAAGCCAATTTATTGCAGCACTGGATCCTTTGGGAAAGGATAAGTACCTACTATTTGAGGATTCAGTTTTTAAAGTACTTGCATAGTATACAGCAATGTCGAGGCATCTACAATATAAAAAATAAACGCATATTTAGTGCGCGTCATGAGTCATATGTATGATGTCAAAGAATAGGCATGTCCACAAAAAAATTAATATACCTACATTAATATTAGTTAAAATCGTACATTGGAGCCCTTGGTACCAATATCTGAAATTTTTTTTTTTTTTAAATTAATCCTAACCATAACAGCGACAGAAGAAATATTTTGCTCCGTTTGAATTAAATAAACGCCTGCTGATTGTTTTGACGTCACAAGCTCGCTAGCCTGGCTGACGCGCGTGTTTAATTTTCGCACGCGGCGCGCGCTGAGCTGTCAGAAGTGTCAGAATGCAGTCTACATTTGCAGTAACTCTATTATTTACGACGTTGTGGTGTTGGTTTATTGCATCTTCTTATTAGTAAATATGGAAGAAGGTTTCCAGAAAGGAGATTCACATAATTTGCCAAATGTAAGCGTAATTATGGTATCCGATTTTCTGATAACAGTGATTTTAATCAGCCCCAAAGGAAATCATGTGTTTTAATGTAGATCATTTAAATTCGGGTTTAAACTGAGGAGAACTAATCGTATAGTATTTATTATTATAGTAAATAAACCTCGAAAAAAACTTGCATTAAAATGATCCTCGCAGCAGTACAAAGTAGATGTCGATGAAATGTTTTTAATATCACGTCTTACTGCCTCAAACTATTTTTTCTTTTTTATTGTTGGCTTTGGGACGCTTACAAATATTTTCGTTGGCATCTTAGTAGTTGTATTGTTGCAGCAAGGAACAAAACACCATATTCGTGCCACCATATTTCTTTTATATTACTGTTCATAAACACAGAGAACGCTCACTGCATGACGAACCCGTACAAGCCGGCCGGCGCGCGGCAACGTGCCTGCGAGCATGTGACGTCATGTTACTAGCCTCTATCTTGGGAACGTTTCTTAGCCTCTCTGCTTTTAGGTGATTTCTATTGCGAATAACTGGCAAAATAAAAATATACAAATTTTTTTATTGTTACATTAGTTCATAATACCAATAAATCTATCATTTCCAATTGAAATTAAAATTTTGTGGACATGCCTATTGGATGCAAACAATTTATAAATTTATAACATCCACTGATAGAAACGTGTAATTTTGTAACATTTGTCAAATAAACTGTATTCATTTATAAATAACAATTTGCAAGGTGTACAATACTATTTTATTTTGTTTTATAAGTCTATATCATTATTATATTATGTTATATTTATAACAGGTTATAAAATACTGGTAAGTCAATCATATATACATACCTTTTTAGTGCTTAAATATTTTTGTTTAATTAAATTATCGCTTTTCCTAACTTTAAACATTGTTTGCATCCATTATCTGTCAGATGACGTTTTCACTAAATGACCGTATATAATGCTTTCTTACCTTTGTCCAGTTTAAAAACTTCAAATAAGCGAAGTTAATGAATTATTAATAATAATTCTTAATAACACAGTACTAAAGTACAAACAGTACAAAGTCTAAAAAGTAATTACTAAACAAACCCCGCTGGTAAACAACACGACCAAAGTGGTCTACCTGTCGCGTTGCCAGATTTCAAACTTCATGGCTTGGAACTGTAGAAGGCTATGCTACCGAGCTTCTCTCTCATCTCCATCGAGACGGAAATATGCAACATACCACTGAAGAGAGAGATAAATAATCTATGTTTTCAATAAATTCGGCGATTCTCAAACTGTGAAAATTTGTCAGTCGTTATTGTGAACTATTATTTATTTGGGTTAACAGTCGTCTCATATTAGAATTAAATTAGTCTTTATAAGAAATGTTTAAGTTATTTTTTGCGATAAATAGTGGATGAAATGGCAATGAAATAATTCAAGTCAAATCCTGTTGGCTCTACTTTTTTTTAAATTATATTAAAAGTAAAAAATGTTCCGTCTTAAAATTTTATTTTACTAATCCGTTCCTCGAATTTTGTTAAAACCATCTTTTCCCTAAATATTTTTCTTTTATTATTCTGAGCGAGTTTGTCTCTTAAGTAGGTAAATAAAACCAACTTTCAGACGTTACTTATCCGATTCTTATTTATTACACATTACCAAATACGCCTTCAATTCAATCTTTGGTATTTTAAATTTCTTGCTAAATAAATAGAATTTTGCGGTGCTGGCCGGTGTCAAACAAAGCCGAACACCTGATATGGGCGTGATATATCTATATTTTAACTAATAAACACACGTTTTCACCCTCTATATACAGTTTGCGGATTCGAGGAGTTCTAGACAGAAGCCTGTCGGGATTATTATTTTAGTGGTAAAAAATTAAATAGGTAAACGTGTATTTGTGACGGTAATATTTAATTAGGAAAATATTAAATTGTAAAAATACATTTGATAATTATGGCAACTAAAGTGGGCGTCTTATATAAACAGTCAAAAAAGTTGGTTTTAAATTTAATGGATTATTTTATAAAAGAAAGAGAAAACGAAGGACAGTTGATACCACTTCAACAGGTTCATGAAAGAGTTTTTGAAGCTTTAAATATAAGTCTAAGAACAATCTGCAGGATTAAGCACCAACAAATTAATATTGTCTTGACAAAAAAAATAAAACGAATTAGGAAGAAACCAAAAACATTGGATGTATGTGATTGTGTTAAAATGGAAATAAGGGAAGTAATTTATAATTTTTATGAATCAAAACCACATTTTACACTCGATACGTTGAAGGAAACGCTGAAAAATAGGAATCATAGACTTATGTAAGGTAAGTCTCTTAAAACTTCTAAAACATTGTGGATTTAAGTATAGAAAAGATTGTAACCGTCGCCCATACCTCCCCGCGGTTCTTGTTGGATTGTAACAATATTAGTTTTCGATCATTATTCTTTTAATAATAATTAATATTGTTATTGGCTGAATTGGGCAAATTATTTTTTGTTATCAGTTTCATTTGTGTCCGAACCTATATATAATCAGAATGACACTAAAACGATGAAGTTAGTGTGTTAATACTTCTTAGCATTTTATGATAACACTTTTAATATTTTTATATAATTATTTAGCGACAGCATAGCATCAGTGTTATAGGTGAACTGTTTGAGAACCGCTGGCATATCTGACCCATCGAATACATCTTAGTTCAGACGACGAAGCGACCTTTGGACCCAAGTTAAAATATACTCGACTATACACTGATATTTGATAAACATATACACTTCGCACATAAATTATGGAATAGGTAAAAAAATGAGTCAAGTTTATACATTCATATTTTTGTTAATATTGAAGCAATTTCAATAATTTTTTGACTGCGGATAGGTCATTTCTTCTGCAGTTTAATGCCGTATGTTCGATTTAACTACGAGTTTTGTTATACAGGGAAACGCGAAAAGTATGAGGGCATGTAAATTCCCTAAAATGTCAATTTGATCTGTGGCAATTAGGAGCCTATGAAAATTTATTTTTATAAGTGTTTCAGTTACGGCCTATTCTATTGTACTCCCTGCGCCAAGCAATTTGCCATACGGTTCTTGGTAAATAAAAAATTGGCAATTCTTTGAAAATTGTTCTGTTGCCAATAACTGTTAAAAAACAATAATTTTAGTGGATTTTGTTTCATTCTCCTCTCATTAAAGAGTTATGAAAACAATATCGAGGTTAATAATACAAGTTGGAATAAAAATAACTTAATAAATTTATTTAACAGGAAAAAGAACGGTAGCAATAACAAAAATCTAAGCAATAATGCAAACTAATAACGGTTATTACCTCCCCTGGCATTTACTACAGTTTGGCATCGATTGGATATACTTAAAATTAAATCTGAAATGAACATTTGATCGACATTCTTGAAGGAAACAAAAAAATTTTCAAAGAATTGCCAATTTTTTATTTACCAAGAACCGTATGGCAAATTGCTTGGCGCAGTGAGTACAATAGGAGAGGCCGTAACCGAAACACTTATAAAAATAAATTTTCATAGGCTCCTAATTGCCACAGATCATTTTGAAATTTTAGGGAATTTACATGCCCTCATACTTCTCGCGTTTCCCTGTATAACAAAACTCGTAGTTAAATCGAACATACGGTATCAAACTGCAGAAGAAATGACCTATCCGCAATAAAAAAAAATATTGAAATTGCTTCAATATTAACAAAAATATGAATGTATAAACTTGACTCATTTTTTTACCTATTCCATAATTTATGTGCGAAGTGTATTATGATACATACCTCGTCAGCTACTCGTTTACTAGAATTTATAATAATTAGATTGTGCAGGACTATAATAATGATTTAGATTGTTTGAGAGTTTTGTTTTATGCTTACGTTAGGTCTCAACTTGAATATGCTGACTCGATTTGGGCACCATCGTATTAAACACACATAGATAGGTTGGAGAACATTCAATTAAAGTTTCTCAAATTTTTATATTTTAAACAAAATGGTATCTATCTCTCGAGGAATATATAATTAGGTTTTTTTGTTATCTGAATATGATTTCCATTCTCTGCAACAACTGCAAACCCAAAGAATTATTGTTTTTAGTTTAGTTTTCCTCTACAACCTCTTACATGAAAAAATATGGGATCAAAACTTCCTCACATTTAGTAGATTTCCAAAACTGGAAACTGGGAAACTTTTATACGGGGGGTAAATATCTGGTGATGTATGGTGTACAGTCTGAAAGAATTACGGTGATTTCCTATGATTTACGGTGATTTATTAGGATTTACGAGGATTTAAGAGGATTTACGGAGATTTATGATGAATTATCGAGGATTTACGATGATTTAACAATGATTTACGGTGATTTACCTGAGATTTACAAAGGATTTAAATGAGCTGTTCGATCAGCTGTTTATGTGTGGCGTTTGGGCGTAACATTTATTTCGTTTATCCTATTCGACGTAACGGCAGTACAACGAATCAAATATTAATTTGGCATTGTTTTAGTGGTGCTATGTAAACAGTGAATTTCGAGGTATGTTTGTTATATTTATCTCCCCCCTCCCCCCCCAACATCCCATCCCGCCCCGCCCCCCGGCCCCGAGAAGGCTTAAGAGGAGAAGGAGGATCCGTGGGTAGTGGGGCTCAGCCGCCTCCACGAGAGGCAAGCCACCGGCGCCGCGGCTCCCCCTCTTCGTCTCCGGAGAGAGAAGCACCGCCGCCCCTCCCCCCCCCGCTACCTCCCCTTCCTCCTCTTCATCATCATCTTCCCTTTTCTTCCCGGGATCCATCGTGCCAACCCCTCCTCTAGTCTTTGAACCATCCCCCCGACGTCGTCGCGGGCCCCCATCCCCTCCAAGCCCCGAGGAACAAATAGTTTTTTCACTCACTCCCCCGATCCCCCCTAGATCCCTGAATCCTGGCGAGAATTCAAAAGATGGTGGAGGGATGATATGAATTTTGGAAATCCCCGTACACCCCCGCAGCCCCGTCTCCCCCACCACGGCAGCGACGTCGCCGCCGCCGCCCACAGAAACCATCTTCTTAAGGTTAGTACAGTATACCTTTTGTTCGTAATTTATTTTACGTTTGACCGTTAGTTAAATTATCAGGTAAATATTAATAACCGGGCCGGTATATCCACCTGCTGGTAATGTTACCAGGAACATAATTACCATTGTTAGCACAAATTGTTTCCTTAACAATTATCTTCTTGACAAATTTACCAGGGGATGGATATAACGGGGGTAAATAAAGTAAAATAGGGTTTGTTTATGATGATTTAAAGTGATTTATGAGGATTTAAAGAAATATAAGGATTTATTGGAGATTTATAGGGATTTTTGGTGATTTAATAGGATTTATGGAGATTTATGAGGATTTATTTGCTAAAAAGGATTTATGGTGTACAAATTTTGGGCCGATATTTACCCCTCGCTTTTATACGAACCATTTTTTCTGAAACATGTAGTTTTCGAGAAAATCGGTCATTACCAGACTTTTGGAGAACCCTCTATATACAGGGTGTCCCAGATTTAAACGGACATAGTGAAATGTGAGATAGAGCACACTTTGCTGAGTTCAAAACACCCCCATACTTACCCTTGAAAGTAAATGCTTTTCGAGATACGGGGTGTTTTATGGCCAAGAGCCAATTATTCATACCGCCATATTTTCGGAATGGCCGCACATATCGGGGTAAAATTTGGTACAAATATTACACTCTTTTAGTTCAATTAAAAGCATACTTTATTTTTGAAAAATTCCAGGACTGGACTCGTTTTTTTTAATGTTGCTATCAGTGCTTTGTACAACACCCTGTATATCATTTATTGGAAAATGTTAGTAAACATTGAAAAAGACAATGGATCAATGTGTAAAATAATGTCATAATGTTTAATGGCACACTTACTGTTATCTTTTAATAAATTTTTGAAATTGTCGTTTGACCAAATATAAATTCTACAAATAAAGTAGTCAGCAAACTATAGTCATTATATTGCTAATTTCACTGAAATAGCCTACAATAGACCTTATTATTTGTTTTTCTGTACATGAACCTTATTTAAGCTTTTTTGAGCTTAAATTTCCAGTCAAAATAACACAATCTGTTTCACTCATAGAAAAAATTAAAATTAGCTATAAGTAGGCTTGTACTACTAATATGTACGATTGAAATTGGTTACGTTAATACATTTTTAACGTTTAAGGAACAAAAATTTGTTTTAATAAAACAACAAACTTTACATTAGGTACGCGTATCTTAAATTTTGAGTTAGATGTTTTATTAACTAGCATTAAAAATCCCAAGGAGGCCGTTTGTCTAATCTGTCACTAAATGAAAAACTGGTGTTTTCCCAGCGCAGATTTAGTATTAATGTGTGGTGTGGAATTTATAAATAACCATTTAATAGGGCCTCACATATTTAAAGGAAGGTTAAATGGTGAAGTTTATTTAACCTTTCTAAGAGATATTTTGCCCGATTTATTGAGAGAGATTGATACCAAGAATATGTGGTTTCAGCATGATGGTGCTGGTCCTCATTTTGCTTTAGCGGTCAGAGATCATCTCAATCTGCATTACCCCAACAGATGGATTAGTCGAGAAGGTACAGTAAACTGGCCACCGAGGTCTCCTGATCTTACACCTCTAGACTACTTTCTATGGGATCACCTAAAGTCAGAGGTGTACAATGAAGAATTCGACACACGGGAACAGTTATTAGAAATTTTTTTTAATGTATGTGATGGTATTAACAATAACCCATGATGAATAGATCAGTAAGAAACATATTAAAACGTTCCCAATCATGCATTAACGCTGGAGGCGTTCATTTTGAGAATCTATTGTAATTTTAATTAATTTTGTTACCTATTTTTCTGCCTCTTTTCTTTTTCTAATATTACGCATTGTGAATTGTTACTTAATACATACATTATTTGTTTGTGTGTATTTCTGCCTTTATGTTAAAATTCATTGTTTCAATATTATTTTCTTTCAATATTATTTTTTAAAGGTCTTCAGTTACGGATTTTAATAGTACATATTAGTACAAGCCTTCTTATAGCTAATTTTAATTTTTTCTATGAGTGAAATGGATTGTTATTTTTGAATGGAAATTTAAGCTCAAAAAAGCTTAAATACGGTTCATGTACAGAAAAACAAATAATAAGGTCTATTGTAGGCTATTTCAGTGAAATTAGCAATATAATGACTATAGTTTGCTGACTACTTTATTTGTAGAATTTAATATTTGATCAAACGACAATTTAAACAATTTATTAAAACATAACAGTAAGTGTGCCATCAAATATTATGATATTATTTTACACACTGATCCATTGTCTTTTTCAATGTTTACTAACATTTTCCAATAAATGATATACAGGGTGTTGTTTGAAACACTGATAGCAACATTAAAAAAAAACGAGTCCGGTCCTGGAATTTTTCAAAAATAATTTATGCTTTTAATTGAACTAAAAGACTGTAATATTTGTACCAAATTTTATCCCAATATGTGCGGCCATTCCGAAAATATGGTGGTATGAATAATTGGCCAAGAACCATAAAACACCCCGTATCTCGAAAACCATTCACTTTCAAGGGTAAGTGTGGGGGGTTTTGAACTCAGCAAAGTGTGCTCTATCTCCCATTTCACTATGTCCGTTTAAATCCGGGACACCCTGTATACTATATATTACCAGGCAATTCATTACATTCGTAACGTCGTATGCAGAGTTATTTTTGACTATAACGGATCTAACGAAAATATTTTCAACTTTGTGTCACTTCCACAAAAGAATAATAATAATAATAATATCTTTATTGACTATAGGACCAAAAGTACAAAATGGTATTAGCCTCGTCCAAGTGACATACAAATAAAAAAAAAACACTTAAAAAATAATAATAATACGATAGCCGATATGAATATGCGATATACAACTTTGATAATAATATATATACATATATAAACACACATATATCTCGCACAGATACACACATACACATAAATACATATTATGCATATATACACACTCACATATACATACACTTACAATGACTTATATGGTAAAAATAGTTAAACATCTAATGCTGTAAATATTCATCCACAGTATAAAAATTTCCATCCAAGAGAAATTTTCTAACCTTATTTTTAAACAATATTTTACTGTGAATATCTTTTACGGAATCAGGAAGTTTATTATACAGCTTAATACCAATGTAATGTGGGCTCCTCTCAAAGAGACTAAGAGAGTGTAAAGGCGTTAAAAGATTGTCCTGACCTCTGGTATTATAACTATGGTGGTAATTATTGCTTAAAAAATCAATTAAATTTAGTTTGACAAAACACACTATTTCTAATATATATACAGAAGCCAGAGTCAGTACTTGAAATTTTTTAAATAAACCCCTGCATGAAGTATACATAGATACACCTGCAATATTACGGATAGCTTTTTTCTGTGCTTTAAACACTCTGACAGCAAAATGAGAAGAACCCCAGAAACAAATACCATATGCTATACGAGAATAAAATTGAGCATAATAATAAGACAGAACAACATTTTTGCCTGCTATCTGATTTAATCTAAATAGGGCATAGCACACAGAGGATAACTTTTTGCAAAGATCATCTATATGAATTTCCCAGTTTAACGCGCTGTCAATATGAAGACCCAAAAACTATGTCGAATGCACTTGTTCAATGGATTTATTATCAATTTTAATAAGTTGACTTTCTGTTATGTTTGAACTTCTAGGGGAAAACTGCATGAAAACTGTTTTATCAGCATTTATAAGTAATCCATTATTCGAAAACCAATGCACAAAATCGTTTAATTTTTCTTGTGTTTCAACAACTAAATCTGATACTGTCCAATTAGTGCTTAAAAACGAATTATCGTCAGCAAACATAGTAAGCTCAGTAGAATTTACAATATTTGGAAGATCATTTACGAAAATTATAAAAAGAAGCGGCCCCAACACGGATCCCTGAGGTACACCACAAGTTATCCCAAGTGAATTCGAACTTTTACCATTGATTTCAACAATTTGCTTACGATCCGATAGATACGACCTCAACCAATTGCCCAGCCTTCCTCTGAATCCATATTTTTCTAGTTTTTTCATAAGTAAATCATGGTCAACTAGATCAAATGCTTTACTCAAGTCCATGAATAACCCGAAACATTTCTTATTCTTATCTAGATTTTGATATAGACTCTTTAGGAAGCCCAGTACAGCTGTCTGCGTCGATCTACCCTCTCGAAAGCCATACTGTGCTGTACTTAAAATATCATACCTAGTTAGAAATAATTTCATACGGTTACTAACAATTTTTTCTAATATTTTAGAAATGACCGATAGCAATGATATAGGACGGCAATTTTCAACAAGATGTTTATTTCCTTTTTTGAAAAGTGGTACAACTTTGGCAATTTTCAATACATCTGGAAAGATACCAGAATTTAGAGACCAATTTGCCAAATACGTCAGAGGACCTTTTATAATGTTAGCTACAGATTTAAGAATATTTGTACTAATATTGTCACTTCCACTAGAATTAGAGTTTTTTAAGGACATCAGAATATTAAAAATTTCATTTTCAGTTACTGGTTCTACAAAAATAGTTGGATAGTTTTTATCTAATTTAAACTCATAGTTCCTACTAACATTTTTCGAGGACAGTATTTTGGGAATATCAATATAATATTTGTTGAAGTGATTCGCAACAATTACTTTATTATTTACAATGTTCCCGTCAATGGCTATTTCATATTCCACCTTGTTTTTCTGTGAAGTTTTTACATTATTGTTAATAATAGACCACGCTGCTTTCGATTTATTGACCGAATTTAAATATATATTGTCATTAAATAACCTTTTAGCTGCCTTTAAAACTTTGCGATAGATCTTCTTATATTTTTTAAAATAATTGATATCGAATGTATCACAAGATTCCGTAACTTTTCTGTAAGAAGTAATCTGTCAACTTTAATTGTCGCTATATTCTTAATGTTATAATTTTCATTAAATAATTAAGATTTAACATTTAACAATAATTAACATTTGAGTCCTATTTTTCGAAAATAAAACAATTTTGTAAGAAGAATAACAATGTGTTTAGAACAAAACGGTAATGTTTTCGAACAATTATCATAACTAATACATATTTGTATGTTAATAATTATAATTACTTCTTTTGTTATGTTTAAAAGGACTTACGGTCATTCTAGACGTTATATAAAATTTTTTCTCGTTATTCATACATTTAAACTTATGTTGAATAGCTCACTAATTTCTCAATTAAATATATGAGTGTTATACAGTTTTGAATTCAGAAAGAAACGTTCTCTTAAGATATTAAAGAATATAGAGTGTGTTCTACTATAAGAAAAATTGGTTTCTGTCACCCCATAGTATGAACGACAAATAAAGGTTTGTTAATGTTTCTGTAATATACACGAAATCTCATTTAAGACCCTTTTTTATTTTTGTTTATATCTCCAATGATATCGAAAGTTGAAATTGGATAATCCATAGGCAATCACTCTGTACATTTTACAAATATTCGTTTAAAATCAGAAAACCGCGAGAGATAGGTATATAGGGAATGAAAATATTAATTGATAAAGAACTGAATAATCTATTAGATATACAGGGGTTCCATTAAAATAAATAGCTTTTTGACGTTTGAACTAAAATAATGTTCGACTGTGAAAATAAAACATACTGTATAAAATTCTGAAAACGTAAGACCACTTTTATATGGACCGTAATGAGTTTGAAAAGAAAATTTCTTAATCTGCAACATGATAGAAGTTATCGATTTTTTTTCCAAAGGGTAGAGATCATCAAAATTTTTCAAAAATAGTAATTATCTCGGAAAATAGTAGATTTAAAGGTAGATACATTATAGTACACAAATCCAAGCTAAAATTTTATGAAGAATCCAAATATGCAATAATATACAGGATGTTCCACTTAAAATAACAAAGTTGGTGACACTGCTTCCTGTATAAGTGGAAGTGATACAAAGTTGAAAATATTTTCGTTAGATCCGCCATACCCAAAAATCGCTTTATACTAATTTTCAAATTTCTAAACTCGACAGATTCCGAAAAACGTCTAATACCTACCCGCTTTCCGTGAATAATCCATATTTACAAAGCAAGAACGCAAGAGCCAATATCGTTACGGAGGCAACTATAGCGTGGAAATTCCAACACATGAAAGTAAAATAATTAAAAAAAGAAAAGGTTATCGCGGGAACACGTGAAACACAACAAAAGAGATAACAGACCACTTTCTTGGTTAGTGGTTATGTTTTCTAATTCTTACAAGAATAATGATAGCAATGTTAATGATATAGGTAATGTTAAAATTTTAAATTTCGACAGATTATGTGTAGGTTTCTTAAATGTTATTAATAACATACCGACTAGCTATAAATAATTATTTAAAACATGTTCAGCACCCAAAACCCCTCACACTAGTTACGCCACTGTTTATTATAATTGTAGCGGTGAACAGGGGTAAATAACATATTTTCTGTCTTTTAGTGGTGCTCTTTTATTCTACTAATGTTTTTCTATTAAATTGTAAAACGAACATTAAAACTCTTTCAGAACTTTTCACTAATTTAAGTATAAATATATTTGCTCATAATAAAAATACTCAACCAAATGTCATCAAAACTACCTACCTACGATCCACATCTTTAAAAGAGAATTTCTACACACAAATTATTCCAAGTGTCTCATATTTTCATTTCATACATTTGAGCTATGCACTACTAGATGTCGTCCTGCGTTCGAAAACGCTCTGGATCAATAATCACTGTTTCATCTTTCTAAGGTAAAATTCTTTTTTTTTATGTGTACAGTGTACCTATATCTGGGATTTGACCTATCTCGTATAACATTATTAAAACGATAATTTGTTGAAACGTAATATTTAATTTTTAATTATTAGCCAAACGATTGTTTTTTTTTTCAAAATTATATATAGACATGATTAAGAGGTTTGTTTCGCATCCTGCATTTGTGTACACAATTCTACATTCTACACTTTTTTCAATAATTTGTTCTAATTTATTTAGTGCAATAGGGACTAACAGTTTGGTATGTCAGAATAGTGTACATCAGGTTGCAATAACGACAAAGAGGTATTGAGGAGGTAACGGAGTAGAGAGCGTGCAGTAGGCAGTAGGTAGCATTCTGAATTATTTAAATTTGAAATTAGTTCAACGATATGTTTAATTCTCATTAATCTCATTGTGACAAATTAAACAGATACTAAGTTCAAATATTTATTTTAGAATTTCAAGAAATATATTTACAGATTTGGAACTCATGCAGTATCGCAGAAATCAGATAAATAGAAAGAAAACATTAATAATATAGAAAGAAAATTTGAACATTTTAATTAGTGATGCAACGGTTACGGTTAGGGAACGGTTTATTTCACGGTTTTTGCTATTATACGGTTAACCGTAACCGTCTATTTTTCGCGGTTGTTATACGGTTACGGTTCTTGCAGGTCTGAACGTGCAACTCGCAACAGTAAATTTTGAATACTAATTTTTTTTCTTTTGTTCTTTTTTGTATTTTAAATTTTCAGTTTAAGTTTAAATATTTTAATTTAACTACACTTTTAAATAGGTAGATACAGATACCTACTAAATGTTTAATGTTTGTTTTCTTTTTTAATCTCTATCAGCTTTTATTGTTTACATTACAATTTACAATGTTTCCTGTTTATTTATATTTAGAATTTTAGAACGTTTAATTTTACGCTGTTTTTTTGTAATACTACTACAAAAATGTAGTTTAGTTTTTTAAGTTTTTGTTTTGTTTTAAATATGTCCTTTCAAAGTGTTGTGTTTTGTTTTGAAGAATAAAGTTTATTATTTTATCATTATGCGATTCATTTTAAAAACCGTGACCGTAACCGTAACCGTAGGAATAACCGTAACCGTAACCGTAACCGTAAAACCCGAAACCGTTGCATCACTAATTTTAATATAAGATTGGCGATTAAACATTTTAATTCCAATAATGCCCGTAGAAATAAGCACTTTGTAATTAATTTTAAGATAATTTTTTGACAAGGAAAAAAGGAAACAGTTCTAAATTTTTAACATAATCAATTGATAGGTTTTTACATTCAGCCTATCAACAGGGGTGAAGTGGGACTGATTTTAAATATATTTTATTACATTTTAGTGCACTTTGTTGGGTGAAGTGGGACGATGGTTCGTGTGTAGAAAAAAGTAGTTGGTGCAGTAGCCCAAGTAAAGGCAAAGCGAATATCGAAACAAACATTAATAGAATTAGAACCAACCATGAAACAAAATATCATATCTGGGTTTGCAGCCACAGCAATAATTCCAGTCGATAGGGAACAAATTTTAAAGCGCATTCCAAAGAAAACAGAAAATAATGAAAATGCGTGGGTGACTTCTCTAACAGATCTGTTTAACGCCAGAAATTCTACCAAACCTGCAATAAAGAAAAGGAAAAAGGTTGCAGTTGTTACAGGTAAAAGTGTCTCGTTAAATGATTTTGATTCGGAAGATGAGGATATTAACAATAATTCTGGCAAAGAAAATGACATGGGTGGTCCAAGCATCGACGAAAATGTAGTAACTGAAAATGAAGTTTCTGAAAATGAGGGAACTGAACTAGGAACAAAGCAACCTGAAGTTGACGATTTTGTAGAAGTTCGTTTCAAGTCAAATAAGAGTGATAAATATTTTATTGGCAAAATTACTGATGTGTGTAATAAAAAATTCTCTGCCATTTTTCTAAGGCCTAATACCAAAATAAAAAATTGTTTTATTTACCCCAAAGTAGAAGATTCTAATGAAATAGATTTTGATCAAATATGCAGAATAATGCCAGTGCCTACTGTGTTGCGTAGAGGTGGATATCAATTTCCTGTGCAATTAAAGTTGTCTTCTTATACTAGTATTTCTACTTATAACTCATAAGTTAAGTTTAGAGGGTAGTAAGGATATATATTTTTGTTCAAATTTATTTATACTAATTTTAAGAAAGAAATGTTAAGTTCCTAAACATATGCCATTATTACTATTCCATAATAAAAGTTATATTTCAGCACTTTCCAGTGCTATTCTTTTTTTAAAAACATTTTAGATGTCCTACTACACCTCTTAGAAGAGGTGAAGTGAAATTCAATGAAAATCAAGGCGTGTCCCACCTCGCCCCAAATCAGGGGTGAAGCGGGACAAAGAATAATAATAAAAAAAAAAATATGGAAATTTTTTTTTAACCAGTTTCTTATAAACCTGTAGAGGAATAATCAGGCGCAACTTTCCCCCTAATTTCATTCTTTGGCTTCATACCATAAGAAAGTTATAAGCAAAAATTTCTGAAAACCGTCCCACTTCACCCCAGTTGACGGACTTGACGGTACTATTTTTTTTTACTGATTAACCGCGATGGTCGACAGTTCCACCCGTGACCCTCGACCCTCACGGGTGAAGCGTCATCGAATTGTCTTTTGTTTATCGGTTTTCCCATGCTGGACGATTATGAAACGACCCGACGCGACGTCGACTAGCAACCCAAGCTTCTGTAATTTTCACGTAATTTTGACTTTTTTTTTAAACTGAGTTACTTAACTTATTAAAGCTTAGTTTTAGTTCTAAGGGCTAGTTATAGTTAAGAGTAAGTTAAGTAATTCATTTTAACCTTTTTGAAAACAAAGACACTGACTATTGTGTGTATTATTTTCTACATTTTTAAGATAAATTTGTTTAAAATCGATATTTGTCTATGCCGTTAAGTTTGATTTTCCCTTTGCTTTGAAGGTACCTAATATTCATAAATATAACTCGCATCTTTTTGAATTTCTGGACATACTAACAAATCTGGTTTTGACATTTTTAAGTCCTAGAAAATGTACACAGAAATCTTAGTTTTCGATTTGTACCTAATTTACACTGGACGTGACTTGATGAAACTACAAAAGGACCATCTACGCGCAGCACCTTATAGTAGCATTTTATAAAATTCTCTAAGTCAATTCAAAGTTATGAGTAGGTAAGCAAACCAAAACCAAAAATGAGTAGAATTAGGAACCTCCTCCTTTTTTTTAAAGTCGATTGAGAAGGGTCACTTTGGTCGCTAACAATTACCGAAAATGAAATTATTGATACCATTTCAGTCCTATCTGAGTATCTTTTTAACAACCAAAATATGATTTAACAATGTAGAAATTTACAGGGTGTTTTACTAAAGAAAGTAATAAACATTTCTGGTGAAACCTGATGTGAGAAGCATGGAAATGGTTTCTATTATACCCATATAAAATTTTATTTCCATATTTCAAAACGTGGGAAGGCTACAGGTGAAGTCACTTTTCATTCCACATACATGACGACACCAAATCTATACTAATGTCATACAACGAAGTATATTGGAGTTTATTTATTATTAGTCACTAGCGCCACAAATCTGTATCTTTGCTAACGACTGTACACGAACAACGCAACAGGAACGGTTTACATTTAGAAAAATTTTATATATGAACGCCTCAAAAAATGATTAAGAAAAGTTATTCAAAATAACAAGTTATAGGTACTCCAATTTGAAGAAAATTTTGTTTTTTTTCTGGAAAAATATTTTCGTAAATAATTCAACTTTTCAAAGGAAAAATAGTTATTTATGTATCAAGGCATTAAAGTTCAACTTTTTATCATGAATGTGGAGTTTAGATGCGTAAGCCCGTACGGCCGAGGCAAATAAACCACATGACTAATAAAAAAGGAACTCCAATGCCAAGGTGCATATTAATTTTTTTTTTAAATCCAGAAACTGTGAAATTAAAATTAATCACCTCTATTTTTTAATAAATTTCAGCGACATTAAGAAACGTCATAATTATTTAAAATTTTAAGGTACTATCGCGGCCGAAAAAAAGTAATCGATTTTTTATCAAGTAGTATGTTTTTTCGAAAAATTTTCCTTTGTAAATGGGAGTTATGTCAATTGAATTATTTTGACAAGAAATCATTGGTGGGGTCGTATTTATTAAAAAAAAAAACTAATAAGAAATAAGAATACGAAAACAATTCATTATAGTATGGTTTTGAGTGAAGCAGAAAAAGGCTACATCATCGCCAAACTTGGAGAAGGGTGGTCTTAACAACGCATAGCAAGTGAAATTAATTGCAGCAAAACCACGATTCAAAAACTAAACTAAAAGACAATACCTTCCGCTATTATCTATTTTGTGCAAATATTCTTCATCAAACTTATGACCCCTGGAACAACTCGCAGTTGACCATTGTAGAAGGACTGAGATATCTTTTCGTCGGAAAAGACCACTCGCTCCCAGTAACTATCGTTTTCATTAATAAAAGTATTTGCAAACTGCATTCTTGCCTCTTTATTAACATCTGTTAGTCGGGGCTTCTTAGACCTTGCTCTCGCAACCGTTTTTTTGCTGTCCTAACAGACGCTGGGAAGTTGGTTTGCTCTTTGGCTTCAATAGAATTAGAAAATGGGTTTAAATTCACATAATTAACCAGGGCATTGTCGTTTTCTATAGTAATCTTTCCAACCCACTGCCTTGCTCAGATCATGAGTTTCTATCCACTTTTTGTTTAGTTTTTGATCGTGCTTTTGCTGCAATTAATTTCACTTGCTATGCGTTGTTGAGACCACCCTTCTCCAAGTTTGGCGATGATGTAGCCTTTTTCTTCTTCACTCAAAACATGATAAGGCATGATTAAGTAATAAAAAATTTATTTTTACTTAATATGACAATGACGTTGACACTAATAAAAAAATATTGAGATTGATGCGACACTGAATAGAACCATAGTTACAATGGGAAAATCAGTCGATTACTTTTTTTCGGCCGCGATAGTACATTAGGAAATGTCATAATTATTTTAAAATGTAAAATCGGAATAATTTCTTGTAAGCAAACCATTATTTTTAGCAATTATAATAGTGATAATACAATTTTGAATTTAAAAAACTGTAGGTATTCATGTACCATAGCAGTCAAAAAATACTGGTACAGCAACATTTTAGCTGTTTACATTTGGCCCATAATACATTGGGTTAGCAAGCTATGTCCATGAAATGTCAAAGCGGCAGTTTTATGAAAATTGAAAATTTTTGAAATTTTAAACGTCATGCCGCGCCTTATAGAGATGAAAAAGCAATAATAACCGCCCGTTTAACGCATAATACGTGTATTATTGTGTAGCTGCGGAAAAAAGATATTACTGTGTGCTTTCAAATTTGTCAATTTGACAAATTCTTAACCTCTATTTGAAAATCGTGACATATCCGACAGATACAAGAAATGTGTCTACATCAAAAATTGAATTTTGAAAGTGTCTACAGTAACACGCTGTACCAGTATTTTTTGACTGCGATGGTACTTTTGTTACAACACAATAAAATTATTGTCACAAGCAATGAAAAATTTATCTTTACGTTTATCTGTCACCTCTGCCAACTACAAAAATCGTACAATAATGGATTAATGACTATTTCTATCACTTTAATGACGATTTTGAGGCACTTTAATGCCGATTAAAAAAAAGTTGTTATTTATGTATTAAGGCACTAAAGTTCATCTTTTTATCATGAATGTGGAGTTTAGGCAAATAAACCGCATGAGTGATAAAAAGGAACTTTAAGGTATGCGCGCGTTTATTCGTATCGGACGGACGTATCGGAAATATGGAACGGAAGAAAATGATTATTTGCGTAATTTTAAATTTGGTTGAAATAAATTCCTATTTAAAAATATACCAATCACGAGCTAAACCGCAGCTAACCGGAGTTAGTAGTTTGATACGCCAAAAAATGCTACTTGTTTGCGAACAAATGGGCGCTTACCTTAATGCTGAGGTGCATATTACATTTTGTTTTAAATCCAGAAACTGTGAAATTAAGATTAATTAAGTCTGTTTTTTAAATAATATTCAGTGACGTTAAGAAATGTCATAATTATTTTTAAATGTCAAATCGGAATAATTTTTTGTAGAAAAACTATTATTTTTAGCAATTATAATAGTGATAATACAATTCTGAATTTAAAAAACTGTATTTATTTACCTTTTATTACAAGACAATTATTATCACAAGCAATAAAAAATTTATGTTTACGTTTATCTGTCACCTACGCCAACTACAAAAATCGTACAATAATGGATTACTTTAATGACTATTTCTATCACTTTAATGACGATTTTGAGGTACTTTAATGCCGATTAAAAAAAAACTAAATTATTCTATTTTAATAAATTTTGATCAAGAGTTGTAATTTATTATTTTGAATAACTGTTGATAATCATTTTTTTATTGACTTCTTTCTCTGTAAGACTTTATAAACTTTTAATATTAATTTAAAATTTTTAAACTAAGCAAAACACTAATACGATATCTAAACTTCGCCCTTAAAAAAATATAGAATTTTGCAAATTAAATATATCACTTTAATTTGGGATAAAGTTTTTAATATTTTAAAATAAAAACAAACCATAAATAAAACAAACTAAAATTTTATGGGGTGCCCAAAATCGTAGTGAGCATATACATACGATAATATTATAATATGCAAAATATGAACATATTCATGGTGTCGCAGGTTTAAGATTTAAATACAAAGTAATGGCAAGTTCTGTTAATATTTATGATTGTACATTTGTATTGTTAACATTTCTCATTTTAGGTTTTTTTTCCAACTAAATACGCTCTTTTGATCTGTATACTTTAAAATGGGCGATATACTTAGTGTGTATGATAATACGATTTTTCCGATAAAAATTTATTTTCTTTAAACCTGTAATCATTGATTAAGGATTCATTCCTTAATCAATGATGTAATGTAGCACATTTAAAACCTCGAACATGTGTTGTGTATATACATAGATTTAGACATGTTTATTTCAGAAATTTATGTGTACATATTTGTCTTTAAATATTTAAAAAAAAAAGTTGTCAAAGTAAATAGGTAGGTACTTGTAATAATATAAAGTAGACAAAAATATTGTATGTGTATTTCTATTTCCTCCTTGGAACCGGTAACAAGAGACGTTATTTCAATGAAACTAATTTGAATACATAAGAGCAGTAACGGCTGTGTATAATTCAGGTATTTCTTTATTTAAATCACATATGCATGCCATCAAAGGGCATCTGACAGTTTTTGAATTATATTTAAATGAGGTCGCGGGCCCCATTCCTAATATAATTTATCATTTTTTACAATCCGTTCGTTACCTGTCCCAAATGTTCTCACATACCCTTTCATAAAACCCTTCCATATGCAGATGTTGTTAAGATACCTGCTGACTTCTTTGCATATGGTTTAGTTCCTTGCAAGGTACTCCGAGTGTCTGGTGGCACTTTGCCCCTTATTCATTGTGCTTTTCAGGTAACAACGTTCCCTTCCTATGATGTAAGTGAAAAAAAATCAATAGCTTTAACTTTAACTAAGAGCAAAAGATTTGCATTCGTATCACTTTATCATGAGCTTAACTGACACAAAAAAATTAATTTTCATTAAAATATCACTAATAAAATTTTTATATAAGGTAATATTATTTAAATACATATTTCTACATAGATTCTTAATTTGCTTATGTATGTGGAGTTAAAGAATATAGTTATGTTAACAACAAAAAACAAATTAATTAATAAATTTAGTGTCATAAATTTTGAAAAACAAACTTAATTTAACGAATTGTAACTGTTTTAATGTAAATGAGAGTGCACTGTTAAATATTTCTAATTTAACGAAAAAAAAAAAAAGTGATAAACTAAGTTATTATTTAAAAAAAATGTTTTGGAGAAAAATTTAAAAAGTCTCAAAAAATCTCTAAAGAGAATAAAATAAATTTTATTTAGTTTTCTAAAGATTTCCACATGTTAGTATAAAGTGACAAAAATATATTACCTTGTATAATGTATATCTACAAAGTGACTCATTTGAAAGCGGGGCACCTCTGTAAAGTGGCTATTTTTGGTCCGATTTTGATCAACTTTTTTTTAGATTGTTGCTCATGGAAAACGAAATATTGTGGCAAATTGATAGATTTCTATCACAAAAGTCAAGACCTACTTTAGGATTTTTTGGAGCGAAAATTCGAGAAAACGTATTAGCGATTTTTTTATGTGAAAACTAAGTACGCCACTGTGTTTACCAAATTTCATCCTAATGTACCGCATATTAAAAATTTATATTATTACCTACTTGATTTTGTTTACATCCGCAAGTGCTTAAAAAAAATTCTTAATAAAATATAATTTGTTTACTAGTTGCCTTCACTTATTTCACGAGTTATTTGATGTTCACAATGCATTTCAGGGCATACTCTAATTTTTGAAAGTAATGAATTATTAATATTAACGTGCGGCACTTTAGGATAAAATTTGGTACAGACCCATAATGACCCATTTTAGGGGACGCTGAATACAGTGGCGTACTTACTTTTCACGTAAAAAAATCGTTAATACGATTTCTCGAATTTTTCCTCTAATCGTAAATTTCTTAAGAAAAATTTTCATTCCTGCCGGTAACAATTACACATTACGGAAATTTTGGTACCGTTTAACCCCTACTAAATAGAGCTTTCTGAATATCCGGGTGGCCCATAGCATAATATTTAAAAAAAGAGTTATTTTGAAAAATGTGATTTTAATGAGTTTAGAGCACCCTGTGTGATGTATTATTGGACATATTGACGTTTTCGTATTTTTTATACGACTTACACTGGAACAAAAATAATTTTAACATATTCGCAGCCATCTATATTAACAACTAAAATTCGAATTATTTTTCGTGCAACTCTGTATAAATTGTTTAAAATAGCATAAATGTATCCAAAATGTGATCTTTATTTCAAAAATGTAAAAACATAGAGAGTGGTTCATTTAGAAAAGACTATTGGAGTCACTTCCGGTGAAACCGGAAGTGACAAATATGGTGGATAGGTCACAAAAAGTTGGAAATTTTACCTAATTTCACCATACACAATTTTATCCCGATATCTTTAAAAATGAGGAAGTTACAGGGGTGGCCCACTATTCGTTTACACCCGGTATACAGGGTGCACCACTTTAAATTCCTCAGACTCGTAACTTGTTTATTTTTTAAGCGACGACCATGGTGGGCACATCAAATTGTAGATATTTTCAGCACAAAAACTTTTTTTTTTTAAATTGTTACAAAAGGAAACTATATTTCCGTGTATGTATTTTTTTGACCTTTCTCTGTACATGAACTATGTTAATGTTTCTTATAAAGGTTTTAGTTAGCTTCAATTTATGTTATTACGACATATTCGTAATTTTCTTTTGATTTTACTCCCCGAAATTTTGCAATTTCCTATTTTTAGTACAAATTTTACTAAAAGCTTGTTTTTAAAAATATTTTTTCCTTGTGTCTTTTATTGCTATTTTGTTATTTTAAATATTGTTGATGATATGTCTTTTATAAATAAAGTATAAAATTATTATTTACCATCTTTTCAAATTTATTTTAAAATAATTCAGTTTGGAATCGAAGAGTTACTTTTTTTCTAAAACCAAAAAATTCTAACAAGACGTGATAACATAAATTGAGGATTGAGGAATTAAAACTATAAGAAAAAAAATTTATGTACGGGGTAATCAACGTAACCTACCCCTATAATTTCCTCATTTATAAAATAATAAAAAAATTAAAAATTTCATCTTATTGCATTTTTCACATACTTTTCAAATATGTTATCAGATCATATCTCGTCGTCTTCAAATAATGATTGTTGTAAAGATAAAATAAATATAATTTATCTGTTATTGCAAACGGATATTTATTAATAACTTCCTTAATATTACTCGAAATATACAAGTATTATATAATTTTGAATTCAGAAATAGGCAAATCCAAATATGTAAAAATATATAGGTGTTCCATTAAAGAAAAACACATTTTTTCGCATCCACTGTATATTTTCTGACATGGATATGATTTGATAACATATTTAAAAAGTACGTGAACAACGCAATAAGATCTAATCTATTTTTTTATTACCTTATAAAATAAGGAAATTATGGAGGGTAGCAAGTTACGTTGAACACCGTACAAGGAACTTAAAATTCCTCTTGTAACAAGTTTTTGAAAATATAATTTTTTTAAATCACTCTGTACGTATGTTTAAAGGCCTTGAATTAAATATCTACAATTTGATGTATCCAACATGGTCGTCACTTAAAAAATAAGAAAGTTACAAGTTTTGGGAGTTTTAAGTGGCGCACCCTGTAGCACTCGAAATCAATAACTGACCTAATAATACATGTTTTACAAAAAAGCAATACAGTTTTTACATTTGTACCCCGTTAAGTTTTTGTGATTATTAAAAAATATATTTCCTTTATTACATTTAGTTATGGCTTTTTCAACGAGAGATGCCCATGCCATTTTTTTGTCTAGAACTATGCCCTCTGTTGGTACGGATATTTATAATTTCCCTTTCGGTGTTGTGTCTTGAAAAAAATCGTGAAATCTGATTTTTCTTGTGATATTTCAAACCTGCTTGTAATAAATCATATCCTTAAGGCTATGATGAAATTTAATTGCCATATCAAGTCTAAATATAATAATATATGTACGAAAATTATCAGCATATAGGTAGAACAATATTTATATTAGACGTAAAAGAATTGTGTGGATCTACTGTCTACTGTGTATAAATTAAATATAAGTGGGTTCAATATTAATCCCTGTGATAGGCCGATGTAGTTTAACCTCGGACCAGTTTTCCCATTTTTACATTTCTTATATGGATTTTTCGGTTGGAAAGAAGATTGGCGATATATTGGGTAATTTTATTTATAATGTTTCTTCAAGAATTTGAAAACATACTGACTCATAAGCATTCTTAATGTCTAGGAACAATTTGCATATATCGGGTGTCAACGAGATTACTTTCCGGCCTACATTTATTTATTTTTTAACAGATTAAGATGAAATTTGTGTCACATCTTACATGTTACCAAAATGATATTTTTTATCTGTCAAATTTCTGCAACTTTCGGTTGTTCCAACGGAAATAACTCTAGCTTTTAATTTTTATGTATGTTTACAATTTTATTTTATTTTTTGCTGTTGCATAGTGGAATATTTTTGTTTAAATTAGAGCATCAGTTTGTCCAACTGATGGTCCAAAGGTAGCCAAAAGTTCCAGGTTTGATTCCTGGTCATGGCAGTGGAAAACACAGTGAGAGAAATTTTTCCACTACACACAGATATTGAGTGTATGTCCCTTGTCCCTTTTAGCTACATCTTTGACAACTTTTTTTTTGTTTGAGCAGTTGTTTTTTAGCAGAGTATAAAATTACAAAATATTCTTCTGTAGGATTTTTCTTCGTAATGTTGTATGGTTCCCTTCCTTTCAGTAACTATAGGATCTTTATTTAATTTTAATAGGTTTGTTAGTTGCTATAGAGAGAGCGGAATTATTAATGCATTCTAGGAAAAAATCATATTTGTCATCTCTGTCTTTCTAAAGGGAGGTAAGTATAAAAATTACTGTTCAGTTGATTGCGTGTATAGAGCTCAATTTACTTTTTTTAGATTCAGTTTAGGCTGTAACGAAGTGAATTTTAGCACCGGAGAATTATTAGTTTTTAATTAATTATAAATGTATAAAACAATTTAACGAATATTAATTTACTTCAAATTAAGCCTTCGGAACCGCGTCTTTTCCGTTTATACATTTTTAACTTATGCCGCAACGAATGCAATAATCCCGGTGTTGATCCGATCACTCCTTATGCAAGAAAATGCATGGACTGCAGTGAGCTTGCAGTGCCAGCCTACAGTACGCCAACATAGGTATTAAGGCGCTTGAAGTCAGCTTTGCGTTCAGATCGCAAGATTAAGTAGGGATACGCGTCATCAAGCGGCTATAAAACTAACAATTCCGCAGTTTAAAAAACAGTTGGCGATGCGTCCGAACCAGTCCAGACCGCCAGTTCGAGAAGAAGTCCGCACCGAACCAAGAGGAAGCTCCGCTGCTAGAGAGAGTAAGACATATTAGATTAACATCCGAGCCATACTTGTAACCGCTTGGATATAGTGTTTTTACCTTCTGCACTCTTTCCGTTTAACCGCTTAACGGCAGATTTGCTTTCTCGCTTCCACCGTATTATTTGCTTGTTTTTTTTTCCGCTTTTTAACCGTAGTTTGCCGCTTTTAGTTTTACCTAGCATGCCTGCTTTAAATTTTGCTTGTAAATATTTCTTTATTTTCCGTAATTTATTGTATTGTATTAAATCTTGAATAAAGCTTGCTCTGTTTTTAATCCGAAATTCTGAGTTTTCTTTATAGGTTAATTACACCCCTGGCTTAACCGTGTCTTCACTGCAGCTACCTGAAGCCTCTATTATCCTGCTAATAGAGTAAAGTGGTGTTTCTACACTCTAAAACAGAAACTGGCGCCCGAGACACCGTCCTAAAAAGCACCGCCGCCCCTCAGGCGTCACAGTAACCTTCTCCGAACTTCCGCCATAACGAAGGAAGGTTACAAGGCTTAGGAAAAAATTTGACATTGCATTGGCTAGATTTTGGTAGTAGAAATTCATTATAAGATACTGGTATGATCCGAGGGTATATGATGTAATATTAAATGACACTTGGTTAGCAAGATTTGTTGAGCAAAATGTCATATCAACTACCGACTTATCCTGTTGTGGACGTTCTAATCAGGTAGCAATACCATTGCTTAAAATAACATATTCAATTTTCAGTTTAGGAGGAACTCCAAAGTTCGTTGTGGGCATTGAAATCGCTACCTATTAAGCACTATCTTTATAGTATACAGTATACTATGTACAAATAGTTGCAAACACTTCATTTATTTAGTGCTACGATTACTAGGGCACGCATAATATATTATTATTTTTGAATTTAACTGTGGTTATTACATGACTGATGGTCGAGATGGTAGAGTACCTGCCTCTCATCCAAAAGTCCCGGGTTCGATTCCCGGTCGTGGCAATGGAAAATACTGTCAGAGGGATTTTTCCATTATACACGGATATTGGATGTGTGTCCCTTGTCTTTAAATGTGTAGCCCCCTCCCGCACAAGGCTCTTCTAGAGCCTTCTGGGATAATAGGGGTCGTAATTACATGTGGTGTAATTACATGTGGTGTATTTATTACATTTGTAGTTAGTGTAAATAGAATGCCATGTTTAGTCACAACTAAAATGTTACTACTTATTGTTACTCCTTTCTAAGCCATCGTGACGCTACGTCCAAGGTGTACAACCCATCACCAAGTCAAAAATTAGAATTGGTTTTAAAAATTTCATGACAAAACTAGTAAAGAAATTAATAGTCATATGCAAAATTAACTCAATATTCTAAAAATGCAAACATAAAAATTAAAAGCTGAAGCCAATACAGGCTTAGACGTAGACAACTGAATAAAACGTGTTGGTTTGGTAACATGCGAAACATGACCACTTCCATTTTGATCCATTAAAATATAAATAAATGGTGGCCGGAAAGTGTATAACTGTAGTGTAGGTCTTGTTTTCACTGAATCATTGACGTATGACTCAGATTAGAGACACGCCAATCTTTGAATGTGATTTACCGTATTGCATTGATTCTAAGACGGATGTTTCTTTGGTATTTTGGTGTCTCTGTATTCATGGTGCATTTTAACAGGGTAAAGAGTATGCTCTAGTTTAGAAAAATAAGGGTGCGTCTTATAATCGATGTAATATGGTAACATAGATGGGTCATAAAATATCTGCAAAACAGAGCATGGGTTTTACCAGGAAGACCCTGGTGTAAAGTTCCCAAATCCTTCCTACCTACGTCACTGCCAAGGTATATGACTTTGTTTATTTTGAACTCTACGTCTGATTAATAACTCTGGTTCCTCAGGGTCCATTGAGATGGAATGATCTAGACACCATTCTTCAACTAACTAAAATCTATTTGCATCAGTTCGTAAAGTTACCATTTGGCGATATAGTAATTTCAGCTGCGTAACCAATAGAAACTAGATTTGTTAAAGCGGTATAGAAAGCTGTTAACTATGTCCCAATGTAGAGGTAATAAGATTGATCTACCTAACCCATGGTTTTTGTGCTTTCTACGTTAATTCGCATTCTTCATCCGCTCACTTAATGTTCTTCGAATAGTTATACTTTCTAAAGGGGTAAAAGTTATGTTGGTTTGGATGTAACGAAAGTAATAATAAAACTGTATCCTTAATATTTGAACTATTATGATTTACAAAAATGAATAGATATAAACAACAAATTAATACAGAAGGAAGATGATAAACCAAATCTAATATAATTCACATGTGTTATGTTTGCAAACACAACTGAGGGGCCTAAGAAACATGAAAAGTAAATGTTTATTGTAAAGCTCATGCAAGGAAACAAAAAAAGAAAAAAGAGAAAAAGATTCTAATATATCATATTTAATTAAAATAAATGTAAATTTCATCTGTAGCAAAATTTTTATTTGATATAAAAAGAATAGGTACGGTAATTAAATACACGTTGTGTAAATTGAGATAAGTGAAATTAATATAAAATTATAAACTGTCAATTTTTAGCCATCCAAGATCTTTTATTTTATGGGAAATAATAATATGGTCGTACTATCTTAGGCGAAAAATAAATCTGCAGCAAATGTTTTGGATATTTTGAAGAATCAAATGAAACATGACATTGAGAGTCATTAGTAACAAATTTTACGCATTAAACCGGATATATAAATATGAGAAAGAACAGGACTCAAAATTAAACCTTGCGGAACACTTAATGTATACGTGCTATACCTATGTATTTACAGCGGTATTGTCTAATGTTATTTTTTCATTATGATTTCTTAGGTTTAGTAAAGAAAAATTGAAATATTGGCAAATCCACAATATGTAAGTTTGAAGCACAAGAAAGCATAGCCAATGATGTCGAATACTCTTGAACTAATACTTACCCCTTCTTCATCTTTTCAATCACCTATGGTATACTGACGAAAACATAATAAGTTCGAAGCCGGTCTATGTCTGGTGAGGCAAACGCAAATAATATTGACTACCAATCAACTTTTGCAGGTGTAAGCCAATGCAGGTCTTTGCCAACTGAGTAGTTGTTTCCTGTAATCCTTTTCAACAGACAAACATCTAACTTTTCATCTATGTTGTTTGTGTGTAATATACTGGGTGTTTCCTAAACATGCGGCACAAATTTAAGGGGATATTCCTTGGGTCAAAATAAGAAAAATGTTCCTATAAATATATGTCCGGAAAAT
Source organism: Rhagium mordax (assembly GCA_963680705.1). NCBI lineage: Eukaryota > Metazoa > Arthropoda > Insecta > Coleoptera > Cerambycidae > Rhagium > Rhagium mordax. The sequence goes on along the minus strand of OY796656.1, from coordinate 52,691,738 downwards.
GTAAATCACAATAAATGTTTTCATGGTCAGAGGTAAGGTCTAAATGCAGAATACAATATCAATGCTCGTATCAATGTTATTTGTAAAAATGACATCGATTTATTTCAGACTACTTCAAGCACGTGTTAGTTTTCAATTAGTTGGAGAAAATCATAATAATTAAACATTGTGAAATTTTGTTTTTATTAAACATTTATTCTACAATGAAAATATTTTCAAACTTAGATATTACAAAGGACAACTTATCCAATTTCTAGATGCAGCTATTCAAATTGTTGGTTGTGAGTTGTGACACGATATACCGGGTGTAAATGAAATTAGGCTCACCCCTATAACTTTTTTGTTTTTTCAGATATCATTTTGAAATTTTGGTAGTTGCAATAACAAGTAAATTTGAATTAATGCATGTTAATAAAATATTTCTAGCACTTCCGGTTTCACCGGAAATGACCGTAACATCCGTTTTTTAAATGGAACACCCTGTATATTTTTACATTTTTGGATTCAGGGATTCATTCCGCATACGATGGTAGCAACTTCGAGGAAGAAACATAACCTCAAACAGTTTTTTAGGATAATTTAAGTTGGCATCTAGGGAGCCATGACTGCTGAAAAACTTTTCTCTCTGAGCCGTTGAGTATTGGAAAAATAAAATCGTGATATTAAGTGAGCTAACTTTGCTTTTATAGCCATTTAAACATTTCGGAAATGGTTTTTTCGATTTAAGAATTTTTTTTAAATGGAACCATTATACCTCATGCTATTTTAATAGAGATTTTCTTTACCTACATTTCGATAACAAACACTTCACCATTAGTTCATAAATAACTTACAAAAGATATTTTACCTTGGTTCAAATTTATTTTAGTTTAATAAATTTTTTTTTTTTTCAAGGCATTCCCGATTAATTTCATATCAAATGTTTAACTTGGTCAGAGTTCACTAAAATAAATTTGAACTAAGGTCATAAAGTATCTTTTGTAAGTTATTTATGAACTAATGGTGAAGTATTTGGTACCGAAATGTAAGTAGGTAAAGAAAATCTCAATTAAAATAGCATAATGAGTTATAATGATGTCATTTAAAAAATAATACTTATATCGAAAAAACCATTTCCGAGATGTTTAAATGGCTATAAAAGCAAAGTTAGCTCACTTAATATCCTAATTTTATTTTTCCAATACTCAATGACCCAGAAAGAAAAGTTTTTCAGCAATCATGGCTCCCTAGATGCAAACTTAAATTATCCTAAAAAAATTTTTGAGGTTATGTTTCTTCCTCGAAGTTGCTACTATCGTATGCAGAATGAATCCCTGAATCCAAAAATGTAAAAATATACAGAGTGTTCCATTTAAAAAATAGATGTTACGGTCATTTCCAGTGAAACCGGAAGTGCTAGAATCATTTTATTAACATGCATTAATTCAAATTTACTTGTTATTGCAACTGTCAAAATTTCAAAATGATATCTGAAAAACAAAAAAGTTATTGGGTGAGCCTAATTTCATTTACACCCGGTATGTGCAGTGGATATCCAACGAAAATGACCACCCCTAATAACTTCTTTATTTTTGATGCTATAAAATAATTTTTTCTATAAAAGTTGTAGGGTTTATTGAAAGCATTTAGAATATGTATTCAGAAAAATAAATGAAAGTCGTTTAGAGGAGATATGGTTTTAACTTGCATTTTTTCAAATGGAGTACCCCATTTTTTTTGCATTTTTGAAATCAAGGTACTTTCTCATTTCGAATATATAGATATATATATATATCATATTATCTTTCAGGGTTTTCTAATTATTGCAATTTTTTTGGCCCGAAAACAACAAGGAAATAAAATAACAGAACAAATTTTTATTTTTAGAATGCATTAGTCTTGGCTAATTTAGATATTAATTACAACTATAAATAAAAGTAATTAAAACTATCCTACATAAACTGTTCAAATTGACGCCCTTCATGTTCGATACAAACCCGATACCTTATTCGAAATGAGAAAAGTACCTTGATTTCAAAAATGCAAAAAAAATGGGGTGCTCAATTTGAAAAAATGCAAGTTAAAACCATATATCTCCTCTAAACGACTTTCATTTATTTTTCTGAATACATATTCTAAATACTTTCAATAAACCCTACAACTTTTATAAAAAAAAAAATTTTATAGCGTCAAAAATAAAGAAGTTATTAGGGGTGGTCATTTTCGTTGGATATCCCTGTACAGTGTTCTAGTGTTCACATAAAATAAGCAATATATTCAGTTAATTGAAACAGAACAGTTTTTCGGAAAAATCTTCGGACACACCACTTTTTGTTTAACGTCACGGAACGTTTGACGAGATAATCGTATCTGTGACTTATTACTGTTCCCAATATATCGTCATTGGTAATTTTTTCAAATAGCAACCCACACTTTTGACAATGCCGTTTGAAAAACATGTTTTTCCGCATGCAGAGTGTAAGAAATATTTTTGCGTTGCATAAGAAAAATTAAAATAAAATATGGAAATACAATATTGCATTTTTATTTGAGAAAAATTGACAATTCTAATTCAATTTAAAGAATAAAATGTCCAAATTGAAATCCCTTTTGTACCACGTGATATCCTAAATGATGATTAGGTTAAAAGGAAGTTTTAGAATGGATTAGTATCACAGGGGCTTTATAAAAACTAATTTTTATCTAAAGCAACGAACATTATTTGGTGCTTCCAGATGGTTTTCGCTGAGAATGTATTTTTAATTCGTGCTGTATGCTTTATACGACACATGTAGTAAGTGACTAACCATAAATGAGGTATCAGTAGCTACTATACTGGCTATACATGGTCCAATGTCCTTACCATAGATGAAATGCTGTGTAGTTCCTTTCGTGAACTGAATATCTTTTAGTTGTATATAAATAGCTATAAAGTTGTGGTCACTATAGTCACAGCTATAGTGGCTGCAGTTCACCATGTGAAATCGCAAAGGTCACTGTAATAACTGCCACCAATGAACGTTTTAAAGACAAGACATGTTCCGTAGATGTACAGGGTTAGCTTTATTAATGTAACCCCCCATTTTTATTTTTATCTTTGATCGATTCCAAAAATTAAAAACAGGCCATACACGGTTTTTTATCTAGATTCCACTCCTGCTAACGGATTGGCAATAGTGTTTTATATACAGGGTGGTCCGGTATCCATGGCGGAAACTTCAGGGGACAATAGAGGACCAAAAAACAATATGACTTTGCTTATAAACATAACCTTCTAAACGTACCGTTTTTGAGATACAGGGTGTTAAAGTTTTGATTTTTTTAAATATATTTTTAAATATCTCTCTAACGAACAACAATATTAAAAAACTATTTGGTGATGTGAAATATCTCGCAGAGCACTAGTATTTCACCATTAGAAAAGTTTGCGAACATCACCAGTGGCGTCGATCTGGGGCATTGTGACCCTTTTTCCTATCAGAACTTCTACGCCACTGGTCCTAGACACCAATTCTATCTTGTTTTATATTTTCTGATGTTTTTTGCACAAAAAGTCACTCTTGTGATTTTTTCGTAAGATGCACCATTTTCGAGTTAATAGCATGTAAAGATATTAATGTTTAAAAAAAAATTATTATTATTAAAAATTTATTAACATTATTACATTTTATTAACAATTTTTGAGCTCTAGTTAGGAAGAAAAACATCACAAAAATAACAACAGATTTAATAGCATCTTACGAAAAACTCACAAGAGTGACTTTTTGTGCAAAAAAAATTAGGATTTTTTTTTCATAAAAAGTCACTCTTGTGAGTTTTTCGTAAGATGCTATTAAATCTGTTGTTATTTTTGTGATGTTTTTCTTCCTAACTAGAGCTCAAAAATTGTTAATAAAATGTAATAATGTTAATAAATTTTTAATAATAATAATTTTTTTTTTAACATTAATATCTTTACATGCTATTAACTCGAAAATGGTGCATCTTACGAAAAAATCACAAGAGTGACTTTTTGTGCAAAAAACATCAGAAAATATAAAACAAGATAGAATTGGTGTCTAGGACCAGTGGCGTAGAAGTTCTGATAGGAAAAAGGGTCACAATGCCCCAGATCGACGCCACTGGTGATGTTCGCAAACTTTTCTAATGGTGAAATACTAGTGCTCTGCGAGATATTTCACATCACCAAATAGTTTTTTAATATTGTTGTTCGTTAGAGAGATATTTAAAAATATATTTAAAAAAATCAAAACTTTAACACCCTGTATCTCAAAAACGGTACGTTTAGAAGGTTATGTTTATAAGCAAAGTCATATTGTTTTTTGGTACTCTATTATCCCCTGAAGTTTCCGCCATGGATACCGGACCACCCTGTATATAGGGTACGTAAAAAAGTTAGATTTTTTTAAATGGAACACCCTGTATATTTTGACAAATTTGAATTCCTTCAATCATTCTGATTACAAATATATACCCCTATTGTATAATCGGGTTACTGGTTTTTCAGTTATTTTCGCTTTCCATGCACGGTACATATTATACAATAATTGGATATCCATTATCCAACTACAACAAATTACAAAGAAGAAATATGTTTCTACGTCCGAGGAAAATACTTAGTTGCCATTACGTCATATCTTATTTTGCAGACGGTGATCATTACATTATTAATAAGAGAATTATAATTAATTATTATATGTTATTTTTCTAGATTTTTATTTTTTACCAAATTTCAGTTTATACCTGTGTTTTCTCTACCTTGGTTTGAGGATAACCATGTCTTTAATTATTTATATTTGTACTAATAAAAAGGTATTTCATATTTGCTTATCAATTTACTTTATAACTTGTATATTTTAAACACCTACTGTATTACAGTAAGACTGCAAGGTCTACAAATGCAGCCGTCAGTTTTCTCTGTGAAAAAAATATGTGTAGGTACCTGTTTACACAGGGTGTTTCAAAGTTAAAGGGATATAAGATACCTGTGGTTGACGGTTCCAAATTACCCGGCATTAATACATCAATTGTCCTTCCTTACTAAGATACAGGATGTTTAGTCGATTTTGGCCAAATCTTTCTTTGGTCATAACTTTTGACCCACCCTGTATAATCGGTTCATACTTAGAAATATATGGTTCACTTATTTTACTTGATAAAACCTCATATAAACCAAAATCGAAATCCAGGTCTAGCTTTATGAAAAACTGACAATATGTTGTATGTGAAAATCAAATGGCAAAATTTTGTAGATCTGTTTCGATATTCGAAAAGAGCGGAAAAAATTAAATAGAGTAGCCCACTTAATTTGTTTGCGCATTTCATTCATCAACCTTGATTAATTGCCGTAAATCCAATTTCATTGAAATGGTCGAGACAGAATTTGAAAATTTATTTTTTTAACATAAAAATTTAACTTGCAGCAGTGACATTTCTTAAACCTTTAGCTGTAGAAGAGAATATACTAAATATTGTTGCAAATAATTAAAAAATTAGCACAAGAAGAGTGGGTCATGTTTTAGGTCTTCCACATGTCAATGTTTGGAGAACACTAACAGAGAATAATCTGTATCCATTTCGTGTCCAACAGGTTCACAGGAATCGAAGAATTCATAACAGATGTCTGTTTGCAGATGAGGCACAATTTACAAGAGATGGTATTTACAATTTACGAAATTCACATGTTTGGGCAGAAGAGAATCCACGTGCTAGAAGACAGAATAAATCCCAACATCGATTTGCTGCTAATATTTGGTGCAGTGTTTTTAACAATCATTTAATTGGGCCACATATCCTCCCTGATAGATTATCAGGTGAACTTTATTTAGACTTTCTGCAAAATATTTTACCCGTGTTAATGGCAAATAAAAATATTGAGAGAATGTATTTCCAGCGATGACGCTCCACTCCATTTTGGGATTATTGTTGGAAATTTCCTAAATAACAATTTTCCAAATATGTGTAGATACGTCGAAATGGACCTCACCATTGGCCCGCAAGGTCACCGGATTTCAATCCTATTGATTATTATTTTTGGGGACATTTAAAAGCAAAGGTATATGATGTAGCCATTAATAGTAGAGAAGAACTTTTGGAACGCATTAATAACGCTTGCGTAGAAGTTAGAAATATATCCAGATATGATTAGACGTGCAATTAGAAATATTACTACTAGAGCAAGGAAATGTATTTAATTGTCACTGGTGCAAGTTAAATTTTTTTGTTAATTAAACACTAAAATAAATTTTCAAGTTAGCTGTCTCGACCATTTCAATGAAATTGGATTTACGGCAAGTATTCGAGGTTGATGAAATGCTCAAACAAATTAAGTGGGCTACTCTATTTAATTTTTTCCGCTTCTTTCGAATATCGAAACAGATCTACAAAATTTTGCCATACAGGGTGTTGATTTTCACATACAACATATCGTCAGTTTTTTATAAAGCCAGACCTGGATTTCGATTTTGGTTTATATGAGGTTTTATCAAGTAAAATAAGTGAACCATATATTTTAAGTATGAATCGATTATACGGGGTGGTTCAAAAGTTATGACCAAAGAAAGATTTGGTCAATAAAAAATCCTGTATCTCAGTAAGAAAGGACAATTGATGCATTAATGCTGGGTAATTTGGAACCGTCAAAGTGCCCTCTATCCACAGGTATCGTATATCCCTTTAACTTTGAAACACCCTGTATATCTAATTGTTCTAAGTAATAATTGGAATAAAAATAATAGGGCACCATGAAAGTTCATTCAAATATCAAAAATGTCTTCGAATGTGTTAAAAATAGAAATAGATACACCTGTCCGAGGATATTTTTGAAATATTTTTATGCAAAGGATTCTAAAATTAATTGAATAATGAATAATTACAATAATAGGTTTTGTTGTTATTTTCTTTTATTCATTACAATAATTTTAGAATTTGTGTTAAATTTTACTTCTAGCTGACTGATGGCGATGGGGATGCCGATAGTCCATATCCAGGACTCAACAAGAAGAGATGAGAATAGAAAACAACAGCTAATTCCATATGAAAATATTAAGTGCATAAAGTTTTCTAAACGAGATAACAAGAACTCACTAGTGACAAAATAAGACTGAAGAACATTACAATTAATTTAATTTATAACTCGACTTCAATCAGTGGCGTACGCCATAAAAGTTTCAAAGTAAATAAGGTATTAAGAAAAATAACATCCAGTTCTGCAAATTCGACAAAATTGCTATCGCATTAAAGCATTATACCAATTAATAATTTTTCCAGAATTAGAAAATTAAAATCGAAAGAAAAAGTAAAATTCAACATTGCATATCTCCTAATTTCGTGTGATCATGTTATTTTACATCAAATATGCCAAATTTACTAGTTATGGATATTTTTCGTTTTTCGTTAAATGTGAATTGTCAGTTAAGTCACTTTAACAAGGTTGCTGTGAAAAATAAAAGATTTCACTAATACTCGTACAACTGGAAACATTAAGTACTAAATAATTAAGGTTAAACTATTCATTAGGTTTATGTATACAGGGTGATTCATAAGGAATGGGAAATATTTTATCTGCAGATTCTATAGCGGAAAATATTAATTTTGTGCTTAATAACTGGGAGTCAAATATTAATACTTACTGAGATAGAGGGTGTTAAAGTTATAAAAATAATTTAGTAATGTTATATTTCAGTTATTTTTTTACACATAAACATAAAAGCTGTAATTTTTTATGTATCGCATAGAGGGCGCTAAGTAAGCTATCTTGGTTTAACAAAATCTATCATAATTTCTTTGTATTCAAATTTTTTATTCAACACATTATTTTTATTACATCAAAGGGATACTTGTTTTATCTTCATAAAATGCACCTCTATCGAAATATTTACATTTTAGAAAATCCTGCGCACCCATAATTTTAAAGAAATATCGTGATTAATTAAAGGGTCTAAGTGCTAAAGATGTTTAACAAAGTGTGCTATGGAAATAAGTGAAACATGCTGATTGCTGATATATTAGAAAATTACTGAAATATAACAACATTACTGAATTATATTTATAGCTTTAACGCCATGTATCTCAGTAAATATTATTATTTTACCCCCAGTTATTAAGCAAGAAATTAATATTTTCCGCTTACTCTATAGAAACCCAGGTAAAATGTTACCCAATCCTTATGAATCACCGTGTATAATATACATTTAATTTATTCTACCCAGGTTCGAAAAGCTAAAATTTAAAAATATCCGTGTAGCTGGAATATTTGGTACCATCCCATAATATTCTTTAGTTCTGGGCAAGTTTTTCGTATAAACTTTCGAATATTTTACAGAGATAAGCACTTTATAGCTTCATGTCATTTTAAAAGTCGAATGTACTAAAAACATGTTCTGGGATATGCATGTGCACTGTGCAGAGTCAAGAATTTCTTACGTTCTAATACAACTTTTCCGCAGGCACTTGTATCTACAGTGGATTCATAAATTATGGAACAAAAACAACAGAAAAATAGTGGTCCATATTATTTTTTGTGAAATATTGTGATCAAACTTTATGTACAGGTTTGGACGATACTTTCAATTATGTGGGAGGGTGCACCATCTTGAGGGCCTGATGTCGTTGGTATGTAGCATCACGTATATCTTTAAATTTTTGGGCAAACTATATCATTGTCAATCCAATCACATCACATTTGATTTATATATCGTTGAAGGTTACTGATAAAATTAAAGAATATGAATTTATCATTCCTAAATACAATTATATGTAAAACCAAGTGAGCATGTGTAACGATGGATTAGTATGGACACACATATTTTTATTGTTTTTCTACAGTACGAACATTGTTTTCTGCATTACATATCTATTTTAGCAAAAATATGTAAATCAGAATTTGTTATAAAATAAATTTATTTTGCTTAGTTAATTAATAGCCACCCCCAAAGAGCCGTATACAATTTGTAGACTGAAATGACTGACAATTTTTATGAGGATACTTATAAATGGGACACATCTTTTGGTAAAAATAACAAATACATTATTTATATTATTAGCTATTCATGGCTTACATAAAACCGGTAAAATATATCAACATCAGGTCTAGTATTTGTTGTTGTTATAGATAATCAATATTCCTCCTTTTAAAGATACGGCGTCGACATATAGAATTCTTATATCTAGAATAATGAAAGAATGAAGTAATGTTAATAAATATTTTCTTACTGTTTTGTGTCCACTTTAAAATTTCTAATACGGTATTTGTGGGTTATTTTTTGGACAAAATTAAAAACACTTTAATGTGATTGACCGGTTTCTCCTTTAATATAAGGCTTCATCAGAATGTTGATTGATTCTGATGAAGCCTTATATTAAAGGAGAAACCGGTCAATCACATTAAAGTGTTTTTAATTTTGTCCAAAAAATAACCCACAAATACCGTATTGTTAATAAATATGTTTGATTAGGAAGGAACCTTATTCTATTTTTCATCAGATGTTCTATTGCTACTTGTTTACATATTTAGCTATTTAGTTAATTAAATTAAGTGCAAGATGAGTTTTAAAATCCCAAGAATTGTTCTGATTGTCATTATTTTTTATATATTTTATAAAACAAATTTTTAACTGCATAGTTGTCTAAATGTGGAAACTGTTTTGTTTTGGATTGCTAAATATTGTCCAAAACTTAAATAAAAAAAATACACTCAGAGTTTTATATACATATATTATTATATATACCCTTATTTTTGATATTTATATATATTTACTGTAGTTCGAGGGCGCCATTGTAAAAGATAAATAATGAAAATAAAATCGATGGTTGAATATGTTCTAGGGGTGTGAAGGTACAGAATTATAAAATAAATCAAGTTTACCCACTAAAAGTGACACAAAACTATCTACCGGGACACATTTTAATTAATGTAAAACCAGAACTACTTATCTAAGGTTCATTAATGTCCTAATTACTAGCAAAACTTAGTATAAAGGGAAATTTTATAGTGACGTCGAAATCAGCCATTTTGAACATGCGCATACAGGGGGTGGAGAAGTAGAGCGCGGTACGCAACAGTCTAGCTCCCATACGACTTCTCTCGCAAAATTCATAGATATTCTGTTTTCTTTTTCTACTACACGAGTTTCGGGTTGGATAAAAATGAGATAGCTTCCTTTCAACTTGACTTGATTAGATTTACGCGTGTGTACGTCGGGGCGCTCAAGGAACGATGAATTCAAAGCAGCATTCGTTGTTATCCTCTCATCCACCAAGCTTCAAAATTCTACATTTTGTTTGGTAATAGTCATTATTTGTGTAAAAGTAATATTGTGTGATTTTTTCTCGTGTACTTTCCTGTTTATCTACATGTTAATCGGTAACGTATTATATCTGTAAACATTATTTATGTAATTTTGTGTGTGTTATTTGACATCTGTCATCTGGGATTGTCTGTAAAAAGGTAAGACGAAATTTTAATTTTTATACTTAGTTAAAAAAATATACTTACTTTTAATACATCATATGCTGTAAAATGGCATACAGGTATTATTTATATATGACACTAATATTATTAATTAATGACAATTATAATATATATATACATAAATGAGCATATATCATCTAAATTAGTTTTCGGAAAAGTAAAATAATTAAAACGTCAGTTCTCCAACACTTACGGATGTATTAAAGCAGAATTTATGTCAATGAATGACTTAATTGTTAAAGAGTAATGTAATGTACATTGTGTAGGTCATGTACAGTGTCGACGACAGACGCGTTTCTTACTAATCACTCGACCCTAACGACCAATCAGGGAAGAGCGGCGCGACGCCTAATAAGCACTGGAATGTCTTCTCGCTTTCATTCAATATTCTGCTTTGGCATGGAGTTCACAGAACTAACTTTTAATGTATCAATATGAAGATGAATTATTTTGTGATGATTTATGAAGGTAATCTTATATATTGGAATATATTTTAAAGTTTAAAAAAAGTCGGAGATGGTGTAGATATATTTATTTTATTACATCCGAATAACAATCCTCGACTAATTTGTTCAATATTTTCAACAGCCTCACTATATTCTCCAACAGAGTAGGACATTTTGATGATGATTAACTTAGAAACACTTAATATTTCTTGTTTTAACTATATCTTCTCAAACATCAACTCTCTCATAAAGATAGAAACCAGTTGTCTTAAGAAAGTAATCAAATCATATTTTCACATGTAAAATATGTAGTTTCTAACGTTGTCTTAAAGGACGATTCTAAGTTTTTTATTTCATTTTATTGAGGAGGAGGAGAACATCTTATAATGAAAGAAAGAAAGTTATTCTCATAAATGACATTGTTACGGACATTATTGTAAAATTTACAATAATGTCCATAACAGGTTTTCATACAGAAGACATTTAATGTCTTCTGTATGAAAACCTGAAAATATTTTCTTGATTTCATAATGTATCGTTTTATTGGTATCAATTAAATAAAATACTATGTCGTATTATTTACGAACTCGAAATTAACTTAGGTATAGTGTTTGAAGACAATTTTTTTTTTTTAAATTATATCAGTCAAGTAATTCATACATTTTTCGGATTCGTTATTTACTCTTCATTTCAATAAAAGCTAGTTTTTAAATTACTCTGCATTTCTATTATTGAAGTATAATTTAGAATATGTTCTTTAATAATATTGATTCCCTATTACGAAATATATACAGCACACTTAGAAAATAAATGTTCATTGTATATTTTTAAAGGATAAACATTTTCAAATTAAGAAAAATATATTTAAAATATTTTTAATTTCAAATATTTAAAATATATTTATTAATTAGAAAAGTATAGGTAATTATTTGGTGAGATTATTATATATAATATAATCAAAGTACTTATTATAAAACAGAAAGCAAACAAATTCTGTCCGAATTTGCATTTTGTAGTGGACAGATTTAGGTAGTTGTAATGTGAAGTATTAATTTCTGGTACAAAAATCTTCACACTAGTATGAAGCATTTAATTATCTTAATTATTTGATGATATACTATTAATTTTCTTGTTAAAATGAAGTAGAATTTGTAATTATATTTAACTCCGGTTGTTCTATTTGACGTCAAGTTGTAGATTAGTGATTGCTTATGTAACGACTGTCAATTGCAGGTATTATTTACTATACTACCTGCACTTTAATTGCAAAAGAAAATTCCCATTCAACTTTAATCGACATATCTTGCGAAGGCGCTATATTATTTTTGCCTGCCCTATTGGTTTGAGATTCCAATCATAATAACGTGAACATTACTACCAAATGGTTGTGATTTTACATAACATCAATTTTAACCTGTTTCACAACTCTATTTTTATTGTAACGTGCGTAGGTATAGTATTTGAATGGTTTAAAAAACATGTTACGAAAATTCGAATTTTTACAAGCTGCAAAATGATTTGAAGACATTTAAAATCTATGGCATCTTTCAAGAGTAATGACGGGAAAACCCAAAATTGCAGAATTTCTCTTTTAGAACTACTAGATTATTTGATTACATGTGATATAAAGTAATGAAGAATAATCCATATAACATATTAAAATATGAACACAGATATACAGGGTAGAAAAAATGTATGAAATGTCACAATCAACATTTAAACAACATTTAGATATTTATAAATTTCTTTAAAAATAAATGGTCATTACCGTTGACAACGATTAAACTATACTGAAATTTTGACATCGTGTAAACTCTACCAAATAAGGCTTTCTGAATTTTTGAGAAGCCCCATATGAAAACGTTTAACTTTTTTTTAGTAAATATGATTCTGAAACACATACACACATACACACATATATTTGTATATAAAATTTTATTTAATAACATACAGGGTGATTTTTTTAACTTAAAACCCATCATAGATCAAGAGTGACATACATTTTCATACAGCAGCCAGAGTCAGCTTTATTGCATGTAAAGTACAGTGTGGAAAATAAATCTGTATCTCGGTAAATAAAATTGTCAAACTCTAAAATATTATTTGACACGGGAGGTTGTGTTTTGTTGAAAAGGTGTTTTAATTCTTTATACGCATATTTAAAATTTTAATTTCGGATAATTCTGGTCCGAAAGCGTTTTAAAATATGTATAACAACAAATTCAGTCAGCTTGGGAAAAATCGAGTTTTAGTTAAAAATAAACACCCTGTATATCTTTCTTTCCTTTTTCGTCTCATTTTTACCAAAACTCTAAATTTGCTATTATAACGAAACACAAAGCTTAAGTAAGATTTCCGTAAAATGTATTCAGTTTTAGACCTTGAATATTTCCAATTCCAAAGAAATGGGGATTTTTTCAAAAAAATTCTCTAATTGGAAATATAGTTTATTACATCATAAGTTTCCACACTGTTATTTAACAACGTAATAATTACTTATCATTAATACTACTTTATGTACACTTTATCGACAAATTTTGTTCTGATGGAAGTGAATTTAATTAGAATGCAATACATTAGATAGAAAAATAGCGCTATAATGCATATTCTCTGTTGACGTCTGGGTGCAGTTACAATAACTAATTATAAAACATAATGTGTTTTAATTTCCACTAAATATGCGATTGTTATTCTTATTCATCGTATTAGAGAAAGTAATGTAATTACCAAATCAATCAAAATTAAAGTTTAAACATATCTGGAAATTTTATAAATTGCTAAGAATATTTTGAGTGGTGTAAAAAATGTCGGTGCATAATATAATATTTTTGCATGAACTGTTGTAAAAATATAAAATGTAAAATTTAAAAAATAATATTAAATGTATACAAAAATTCTATCCACTGGTAACTATGGTAAAATGTAGGTTAGAGATACATTAGTATTGCAACATGCAAGCTAAGTGATATATTAGGGCCTGACTACGAAGTTTTTTGAAAATAAAATTTGCCATTAATAAACGCGAGAAATTTAAAAAAATGGTTGCCCATCCAAATTTTTTATGAAAATGAAAATATTTGAAATTTTTTTAAAATCAGAATTAATCAATCTCAAATTTCATAAATATATTGTTATTTTTATGAAAACATTTTTTAAAAATTTTAAAAATTAAAAAACAATCTAAACTGAAAAAAATAATATTGAAAATATCTCCGCAGCACATATTGCGATAAGGCAAACCTAATCCTATAGGCTATAGGTTTTGTAGTTCTGAATAACTAGTGTTCATTTTAAAAAGTTTAATATATTTTATAATATTTTAATACTGAAAGGGATTAATATAAAGAAGATTGCACAACAAATATTGACTATTCTAAAGAACCCTTTTCGTCTGTGATTTATGTCAAGTGAAAAGCCAGAGGTGTTTGTTAACAGAAATGCAAATGAAAATAAAATAATAATATTAATGTTTCGGAAACTTTCTGTTTCCTTTCTTAAAATTATTATTTTATTTTCATATACATTATATTTCAGCAATTTCATGAAAGACGCCCTTTGACACAGCCGCTAAAGGTTCTTAAAAGTAATCTATATTTTTTTAGATACATCTGGTAGAAGTACCAAAGAGAAAAAAAAATTAGAAAAGGTACAAATAACATTCAGACCATATTTCGATGTAATCTTTTAAAGTGTATCGTGATAAATCATTTACAAATAATAAAATTTAGGGTTCTAGTACTAAATCCTGTGAAACGACGGAGTCCAATTAACGGTCATTTGAATTTAACTATTCATCTTCTTCACATGAAGTGATTAGTCAGTTAAATATGCGTAATCCAATTTAAAGAGATTTTTTGAAAATAGTTATCAATCAGTGAAGGTAAATATTTCAAGTTTAGCATTTTTATAACAAACATTTTTTTTTAATTAGGCATATATAAAGCAACGGATCCTTTAAGATTTAACGGCAAGACATGTATTAAAATAATGGATAATTCGATAGGTCTTTCACAATACACATTTAGGCCACACATTACTCATTCCAATCACAGTTACACTTTTTTTGCTTTTTCTATTTTCACGTTTTTATAAACTGCCATTTTCACTTTGATGAAATGTGACATATTATAGGAAATACACATTCGACATTTGCATTCTGTCATCATTCTTTACATAATCCGAAAGTTTACAAACGAATTTCCTTCTAACTTTTCACTATTCAGTATTCATGCATACTAATTTAAATAATTCTTATATTTATTTTCGGGTTAGGTACTTGCATTATCTTTATTCTACTTGACTCTTTAATAGTCTCATTTATTGATTATCTTCTAACACATTTACATTTCTGAGCTTAATGCATACACCCATACTTATCTTACACATACCTACACATAAAATTTTTTTAGCAACTTGTGTAGGAGTAATAATACCCTCACCCCGAAACAAGCAAGTGACACCACATCGCACAGCTTTGGATACACACCATTGGATACACGGATATCTAACTAATTTACAATAAACTACTTATAATCTATAATCTCGCAATTAGCAAAGAAAAATATAAAAGCTGGTCAAACTCAGTGCAAATACAACACATAACGATGAAATCACCAAAAACTCATTTAAATTGTGTTAATAATTGCATACATTATAAACCAACTACAGAAACTAAAATTTCCGCACGTCGCAATTCTCGACACATAATCAACTTTCAATATCACATACTGAAAACTGAACGATAAAAGTTGAAAGATAACCCTATCATGGGGTGTGGCTTAGACGGCTGGAGGGGATTCATTACCCCTTGCTTAACTTAATAATTTAGGTTGACCTAGGCACATCTGCATATGGTATTGTGATCTTACCTGCTTTACATATGTATGATAACATATAATAAATATATGGAAATCCTCTCGACCCTCCCAAAAAAATAATACAGACAACTAACGTAAACCCTTTATGTACAGTGAAAAAAAATTATATAAACCACGGTCTAATGAAAAAGAAAAATGTGTTTTATTATTAGACACAAAAGGAAGTTTACATGTATATCAGGTGATACTGTGAGGGGTAATAATAGCTTGCTCTTAAGGTTTTAAAGGGTTGAAAAAACCTACACAATTCATTTTACGGTAAGCATAGCCATTAAACAAAATCCTGTCGGCATCAATGCAATTTTCTAAGATTAATAATTTTAATGTTTGGTTTTTGTTTTTTATTTTTTCAAAAATATTCTTCTGTTGCAAGTAATACTGGTTATACAGGGTGTTCAGAAAATCATGCAACAAATTGGAATGGCTTCAGATTCTCGTTTAAAAATAAGATTACTTTAATAAATTTTTGATCGCAATTGCTTTCTACCGTTTTAGGAACACTCTTTGGGTACATTGGGTCTACACTATGCGATAATAGCACAATGTGTACGAAATTTTTGACTATTTCAGATATCAGGTAATCATAAAATATAGTTGGTGAACACACAACAGTTAAATGAAATACAACAGGTCTCGTGTAAGAGGTAAGATACACCAGCACCGCTTTCTCAAGCAGGAGAACTATTCGAATATAGTTTAGGTAAAAAGTCTTTATTTTAATATTACCTATATTATTATTATTTAAAAATACTCATTATTTTATCTATTTTAAAATATTATTTTGAAAATATTTTATGTTTTAATTACCTAATATCTGAAATGACCAAAAGTTTTGTACATATTATTCTATTTTATTTATCTCACAGTATAATCCAATGTAACCTTAAAAAATTCCTCATACTGCATAGAAGTTGTATTATCTAAAATAGTCAATTGGATGACCTCTCTATGTCACCTAATTGATTATTTTAAATCAGATTTTCCTTCACAACAAAAAATTATTAGGTACTCTTATTTCCTCCATATTTGGCATATTATTGTACAGATTTACGGCATTTTTATTTATAAAATAGAAGAAACTGCAACAACATGATGCACCAAAACGTAAAACTCCAGAAGTTTTTTGAAATAAACAGGTTTGTTGATATGTATCGATGTTGACAGAAAAGTGACTAGAAGTGCGATAATACGAATTTGTACATTATTACATAGAAACCTATTAAAGTAATTATATGTTTTTGAGTTCAGGAGAAAAAATGCTATCGAATGGTGTAAAAATGCATATTTATGCATTTTTACACCATTCGATAGCATTTTTCTTATTTAAGAAAACACGAAGTTGCTATGAATAAAATAATAACTGATTGGCACCGAAAAGAAAATGAAAAACGTTATTAAATCTAAAATAAAAGTTGCAATAAGAATGTTTTTATAGTATTTTAAATAACAAGTTTTGAAAACGAATCTTTTCACACGAGTGAGATAGTTTGATGGGACGAGCCGAAGGCGAGGCCCACAAGTCGAATGAGTGTGAAAAGATGTTTTCAAACGTGTTGTTTACAATATTTTTTCTACGACTGGAAAAAACAAACAATTTGATAGATATTTTTATTAAACAAAACCAATTACATTAAAAATTATAATTACAAGTCGGTTACTATGAAACTGAATAAGCCTAGCCTACCTAAAAACATACAAATAACAGAGGTCCGTTCTGGTTTTGACAGGACTGTGTGAAAAACATGACAGTACTGTGTTTTCGGATTTTTGCACACATCATGTGAAAAATTATAGTTTCGGGTCGTGGTTGCTGTGGGTTTTATGTAATTTTCGAGGTCAGTCGTAGAAAGAAGAATTTAAAAACCGCATTTTTTTGTTTCTTTCGAATTATTATGTAGTTCAGTAAAAGATATTTAAAATGTTTTCCTATTATTATTATTGAGCACAAAATTTAGCAACTTTGCCAAATTTAAACCTACCCTCAATCTCTTATCATAAGCGAGATACTCATTATGGGGGTCCAATTTGGATCATCCCGTATATAATCAAATCTGCAAATTTATTAATTTATTTGTATTTAAAATATAAAATCTAATAATATCTACTAATTACAAATGAGAACGTGATTATATAACAAATTAAATATTATTTTTAAAATACTTACTTAAATTATGTTTATGCTACGTAAAGTCTGATTTACTATTTATTATTAAAAATAAAATAAAATTTAAAAAATATATTAGTACAATAATAATATAGGTACTTATAAATTATTATTATAGAATCAAATTAGTTAAGTCACTAAGTGTATCTACTAAATGATTAGGTGTTATGTTACAAACATTAATCCATATCAAAATATGCCATTTTGCATATTGGTGAGTTCTTCCTGAATTAATTTTTGTCAATGGCATTGTAGAGTACTGGATTTTAAATTACGTGAAGATTTCTTTTTCCTATTAGTAATTTTATATAGTAACACTAGATTGGTTATTCTTCTATTGATAAGAGTTGTAATTTTGAAATATTCACGAATATGTTGGTAGATATGATCTAATACATTCCCTATGGTTTTTAACGGCCAGCAACTTTAAGAATCAGTGTTTTCGATTCGGTTAATATAAGTAATATACTGAGGATGCTAAATAGAAGTAGCAAAGTTTAACCTAATGTATGTCAAAGCATAATACAACATTTAGGTTGGGAAAAACCCTTTATAAAATATATAATAATCAGGTACCTTTTGAGGTGAAATATTGAGTTCTTTTTTTATTTTAAATATACAGGGTGTCCGGAAAAAAGAGGCCAATCTGGTAACCATGAATTCATTGAGCAAAAATAATGGGACTTTCATAATACCATGCTTAATTTTACACCCCCATGTTCGAATACAGGGTGTCAAAGTTTGAAGTTTTTAAAATTCTTGTCCTAATTCCTAAGTTTTTCAAGTTTTTTAAAAGTTTTTATGGAATGTGATATACCGTTAGAAAGGGCGTAAACTAGAGAACATTTTAAAAGCATTTGAACATCTTGATCGCTTTTACTTTTTTCTTAAATGCAATGCAATGTTGCATTAAAAAGAAATTTCTACCCATTGTCGGGACTTCGTTAGCTCACATTTTTTTTTCCATTCTTTATCAGCGTTACTTATCGATTTCATTGGAACTGGGATACATTAAAGACACAGATAAAAATTGTTTTTAGCTGTTAGAATCATAAAAAAAATTGTTATAATAGCTGATATGCTGAATTTTAGGAAATTTTCAAAATTAACAAAAAAAATTATATCTCGAAAACCGTGAGACTTTGTATAGAGGTCATTTGGGCTAAATATGTTCCAAATGGCCTCACCTATCCACCCTCTCCATTTGGCAAACCATCTGCCAAACACCCTGTATATTGTCTTTTTAATAAGAGATAGATAAGGAAATATTTTCGTCTGATAATTTCTGGCACCTAGTGAGTAATAGATGAATGTTTCTCGCAAAATCGAGTGTGGCTAAAACATCTCATCAAGAACTTAATTACAGCATCAAACAAGTTGTTGTTTGTGTAATTAGATAAAAGGAATTAATCATTAAAATACCACGTTTTTACGCACTAAAATAACGTATGTGAATAATTTAATGAATATACAAATATTGATCTTACCAAAGATAGGTAGGGTTTTTTTCTATTTTAAGTAATTTGCACTAACCAGTATTACATAGACAATTACGTTAAGTGCCAAAGACATCTTATAGAATGAAAAATCAAAGTAATTTAATAGCAGTAAGAGAGCAATGCCTCACTAACTGCTATATATCTCGCTAGAAAAATGTAACTCATTGCTCATGTGTATTTCTATATTATAATGTACGTATGAGTTCCGCATTTTTCACAGTTTATGAAATATATATCCAGTCACTTTTCTATATCTGTCTAAGAATAATTTACGCCTTTGGTGCAGTTTCCTTAATATTCCTCCTCATGTTCAAATTGCTAAAGGCTGCATGTGTGTATTCATATGTGACACTCACACGGGGAGAGGGGTTGTAAAAATGCGAGGAAGTAGGCAACGTTTCCATGACAACCAACTTCAGCGGGGGCGTCAATGCCGATCATCCGCAACAACCCCTGCATCAATACCAGGCATACCAAAGAAATGCTTAAAAATTTTTGCTTATTTTATCCGTACTATCAGCACTTATAAAAAATATTTTTGACATACAGTTTTAGTTATTAAGATGTTATTGATACCATAATTGAATTATATATCAATCATTTATAAAAAAAAAGTTATATACATACTTACCTACATATAAAACACATTATCTTATATTTATTTCTGTTTCTCTAGTTGGTTTAGAGAAAAATACATTTTTCCTTCACAGATTTACGACATTTCGCTACTTTAATAGAGCAACATCATTAAATACATTCTTATATTGTTTAGGTTACCATGCTATATTTTCGATTATACCTTAATCAATTTTAAACTGTTTGTTTAATTTTAAAGTAAGACTGACATGACAGTTCAACTGCAACATATTGGTCTGTCTAATATGTACATTGTACAGGGTAAGTATTATAAATTATAACTCCCTTTTATTTTCGTTATTTCTGGGCGAATTGGTTCGTTCAAAAACTTATTTCGAATAATTCTTAACGAAGTTTCCGAATCTGCTAACGTTTTTAAAAATTTTTTAAAAATGTACGAGGTGGAACAAAAAATATGATTTTTTTAAATGGAACACCCTGTATTTTTTTACATATTATAATTTGTAGTTGTGAAGAGTTATTAGTAATATGTAAAGGGAAGGTGTAAAATAAAAGTCTTGATTCTCACAACTCCTTTTAAACAAGCTACCGGTTTCGGAACCTTTATTAAGTTCCATCTTCAGGCTACTTAAATAAAGGTTCCGAAACCGGTAGCTTGTTTAAATGGAGTTGTGAGAATCAAGACTTCTATTCACACCTTCCCTTTACATATCATATTACTCACATATGGATTCCCTTCGCAATATATTATTAGTAATAGCTTGTTCTTTGTTTATATCAAGTGTAATTAGTCAATCTAAGGTAGGTATGTTGTGAATTTTGTCCATAAGTGACGACACTCTTAAAATCCACCACATATTTACTTACGGTCGTGGTAGCCGAGTGGATAAATGTATTTATTGATACGTACTTCCGTACTTGCTTCGTTCCAAATATTGATGATTCTGTTCTAATCCATCCTGAAATACGTTATGAATTTACTTGGGATTTGCTCCGGACTTAGATGGACAGAAAATTGATGATGCCCTAGATATCTCTTTTTACCTAACACATAATTCTAGGATTTTCCAGGGTGGTTTCAGAGAAAATATTTAAAAAAACATTCCATAAGGTCGATTTTATATTATAGGTTCATAATAAATAAATTGCAAATCTTGCAATATTCTCTCGAATATTCCCGTAATTGGCTTCGATTTAGAGTATTATTTTTCTTTGGCAACTAAGGGAAAATGGATATGTATCTGTTTTATTATTATTTTTTCGATTGCCCGATGCTTAACAGTTTCCCAGTGATCTCCGACACATCACGGGGAGAGCGTCAGCAAATAATCTCCAGCCACTCCCCACATCCCGCAGGGTTAATGGCTGTAGATTCCAGACTCGTGTGCTCTAAGTAGACGGAGGTTTCCTAGGATGACTGTATTTTGGATTTGATCTGCTAACCACTCTGCGTTCAAATTGGGGTTATTTTTAGACAGACCATTTAATGATATGTATGTACTTCTAAAGGTTACAGACACTAATAATTAGTAATACATGCTATTATGTATTTTGACCAGATAATGCCCTCAGACCGGTGCCCAAGCCCAAAATTGAATATAATTCTTCCTCTATTTGTGGTCTAATTTTTTTTTTTCTAGTTTCCTTCCTGCATATTTATCAAAAAAACCAAAAATTGTATAAATCACTAATGCAGCTTGATATAAGTAGCTGTTCTATGTTGGTATTGTTTGAGTGAGTTTCTCCAGTTTCTCCATTCCTATTTATTATTTTGAAACAAAAAGTTCATACATTGTATAGTTCAAATAACTTGGTTGAATGCAACAGGTGTCGAAATTAGTTTTAATTATATCTTAATCCACTAGGCCCCGCCCTCACAAACCCCATCAACCGCGCTGTTTAGTCACGTGTATGTCGGGTTGGCTCAGAACCCCAATGTATCATATCGGACGTAGCCACAAACAAACTGATATTTTATGACGTCGTTTAGTACAATTTCGGAAATACCAGAGACAACTTTTTCATAAAATATCTGTTTATTTCTGTCAAGAGGTTTTTCCTGAAAGACGTGTGCTTGCGATTACAGTTATCTTTGAAAAGTAATACAGTCAGAAATGTGAATATGTAATAATAAGTTATTTATTGGTTTTGCAAGCAGGAGTATTTAATATACTTGGTTACCGTTTTTCTTACTTTTTTTTTAAATTTTTATGAAAACAACCACACAGATAAGCCAGCCACAGTATAAATATTAAATCTGCTTTAAAAAATTCTCAAAACTAATATTTTTTTTTAAATTATTTTATAGGAAATTGTCATAATAGAACGAATATCAAACAGTTGTCAGTTGAATTTTATAATGTGGATTTGTTGAGCATCGTGTTGAAATACACGTACACCACAGTCACACAAATATTTTCCACTTTTCTACTAAGGGCAGATATTCTAATTATCTTTGGATTATGCTAAGGGCGTCGGCCATCCTTAAATAAATCATTTGTTCTTATTTATACAATATGTTTTTGCAGAAGAGTGTTCGAATTCTTTTCCACGTTGAATATTTTGAATTATTGATGTTTCGACCACTTTCGTTTCAAAAGAAGAATATGAGGTGATCGGAACGTTAAATAATCTTCGACACGGAAGACACGAAAACTCTTCGGCGAAGATATGTATAAACAAAAACAAATGATTTATTATTTTGTGTAACCAAACTTTAACTGTTCCTTTGACGTGAAGTCACAGGTGTAAAGGCTGTTTTTTTAAAAATCCAGATATTTTTTAGATTGTCTGGGAAATGTTCAGAAGTGTGGTATAAGTCCCAAATAAGAAACGAAAGAAAATTGAACGATGTCACAAATAACTTTCAGAAAATATTCATTTGCTAAATACTTAAGACTATGTATATTTTTTTTGCTTGTTCTGTAACCATTATAATATGTAGGTTCTTTTCATTTTCTTCTCCATTTATATACGTATCATCGAATGCCTCTAATTTTAAATACCATCCAATTTTGTCGGTATCTGATAATTACATTAATTTGTTTATGAATTAGTTAAATTGTACTAAACTGGAGTAGTACTTTTTAGCAGGTGAGTAGGATATATAAAATACGAGGTATAAATAAACTTTATCTATAAAAAAATAAACAAATTTTTTGGTACTTGAAGATGCATTCAGATTCAGAGAATGTTAAACAACACAATTGAAAGGTAGGAGGTAGGACGTTGCAAACAATTAATTATTTAGCAATCCTTTAGTTTTAGAATAATTAGGGTTCATTAAAATCATTTGGGCAATTTGGTCATCATTGAACATATGGAACTAGGTCGTAAATTAAAACTTTTACTCGGCTCTACTGATGAAACAACATCATACTCTTCTTATTAATTAAAAAGTTATTTGCAAAGCAATGCTAAGAGTATCTGATAAAATATGTATAATACATAAAAAATTCAATAAATTGACAACGAAGCCTTTAACTTTTATCATTAGTTTTCTTTTATTGAGAATTTGTTTCATACAACTAATTTTTTTCACCATTTAATTTACACAATATTAGACAATCTATGAATGTAGAAGAGAGACAACAAGGCATTATGCTAATGGTTTTTTCTGACAACCGCACAGTGGGGCCAAATACGTTATTTGTGGCAGAAACACCAAATGCAGAACTGGACGATAGACTGCAAATCAAATAATACCTACTTAGATATAAAGTTAAGTAGTAGGTACGTGTACCTGGTTGGTACCTACCACTTGTCGAGCTGATATAACAGCTGTCTTCTTCAGATCACTTCAAATTGGTTGTATTTGCGGCTACACGAGTGTACTGCCACAGAAAACTACTGCGAGTGTGCCTCTATTTTGTGTTCATAGTGCACGACAGTGTTAATACATAAAAACGTTGAATTTCACTCAACAATAAAAATCTGCCTCTAGGATGGAGTGCTTACCTCTACAGGTTAGTCTTTTATTTCATAATTATCTTACATTTACACGTTTAGAGATAAATAGTACATTCTAATTATGATCAAAATAAATATGTCGATTGAACTTGTTAATCAAATTTATAACTATGATTTTAGTTGCCATTAGGGTAAATCATATTTCTAATTCTGGCACCTAATTAGTCTTTGTAACTCGTAGTAGTAGAATCACGAAAAAAATGTTGCATTTGCGCCTTTTAAAGAAAATTTCATTCAAAAATGAGAATTGCAGTTGGCATTTTTATTAATATTTTTTGTTTTGTTTTTAGGATAAGGTTCCATGGATATTGGATATCTTTATAACTAGAAGAGTATTGTTTAATAAAATTAGAGGTTCTGGTTGCTCAAAACTAGAGGATCAAGTGAACATCATGAACAAGTTCGTCGAAATGCGTACGGTGTGCTCAAATGACCATCTACCTTTTAAATATCATTATAATATCCGTTATAAGTGTTTTATTTATCTAGAAAAACACAAAAAATCATTAATAGTTATTTATGTATCAAGGCATTAAAGTTTAACTTTTTATCATGAATGTGGAGTTTAGTTGTCGAGGTACCGTAGGGCCCAGACGAATAAACTACATGAGTGATAAAAAGGAACTTTAATGCCGAGGTGCATATTAATTTTTTTTTTTTAATCCAGAAACTGTGAAATTGTTTACGTTTATCTGTCACCTCGGCCAACTACAAAAATCGTACAATAATGGATTACTTTAATGACTATATCTATCACTTTAATGACAATTTTGGGGAACTTTAAGGCCGATTTAAAAAAAATTAATTTTTACCAACAATTTGTATATTTGGCCCCACTATGCACCGCCAAATACAAAACAGAAAGGACTCTAAAAGGAAAATTTATTTCTAGTGATATTTACTCATTTTCAAACTGCTTTTAGCACATACAATAAACAGTATGGTGTAATTTAAATGCCTGTTTAGATATTTGCGATGCCGATCCGAGGATACAATTGAAATGGTTAAAAGTGTGTAGGTGGCCAATCCAGCGGCTGCTGCTTCATCAAATACTCCATCCTTTTGTGATGTTGTAACGCGTCCCACAGGTACTCCTCCAGAAGCAGGCTGAAAACAAAAATACAATATATGGTTTTTGCACACATACTTTAAAATGAACTTGGCAATATTGCACAAGTAAGTTTATATATACAGGGTGTTTCAGTTAACATTCCCACGGCCGATATCTCGGAAACTAAAAAATATATTTTTATTCTGTAGACGCATTGAGTAAAAAATAATAAAGAGGCGCAACTGTCAAGGTTTCGAGATTTTATTGTTGTATTTTTTTGCCAATTCCTTCATGATTGCCATCAATTTTAACAGCCACATTACAAATACAGTCATGAAGGAATGGGCAAACAATACAATACTATAATCTCGAAACCTTGACTGTTGCGCCTCTTTATTATTTTTTAATCAATGGTAAACGTTAATAGATTTATATTGTTAATGCCTTCAGAACAATTTACTATTATAACATTATCACCAGTGATGGCGCTGAAGTGTAAAGATATTTTTCGATCGAGAAAGCTTTGAAACATATGCCATTCGATTAAGAACTAAATTTTAAGCAAAATTGTTCTGATTCAAAAAAGTCCAAAATAAAATATACGTATAAAATAAAAATTGAAAAAGTTGAGCCCTGCAAGATTCGATCTCTGAACCCGCGTATGGAAAACGGGATTGCAAACCATTGGACTATGCCTCGAGTGCGGTACTTAGTTAAGTTATGACTTTTTACACTCGTTAGCCATGGAGAAATTGTGATTATTTCCAAGCGCAAGATTGGCAACTCAGGACCGATTAGATGGCCCCCACGTTCTTCGGACTTGAGTCCTCTGGACTTTTTTCTTGTGGGGCTATTTAATGAGTCAAGTATATCAAGAGCCAATAGAAGGTATGTCGGATTTATATACTCGTCAAAATTTGCTTCGGGACACCTTAAAATTGACCAAGATTTACAAAGCTGTAAAACTGTCAAAAATGTATGGATTTGTGCCGGGTTTTTAGTGTTTCAAGGGAAATTTGGCTTTCATCTTACCTATTTAACTCATATGTGTTTAAAACATTTTTTGAATTTTGCTCCTATCTTTTTAATAAAAGGTTACATTTTCACAATAAAATAAAAAATCTCAATCTTTTATACTTTTATAATCATAAAAACTCACATTAATATCTTTTATTTAACAATATTAAACATAAAACTTAACCGTAATGTAATTATAGCAATGAGTTGGGCCACGTCTGGATGTTATAATTCTCTGCAACGTTGTGTTGTGCATGTTCTGAACCAAATTATTTATTATCTCGTTTCGAATTTGGTTCCACTCTTCTACAAAGGCTTCTCTAAGTTCTCGCAATGTATCAGGTTGATGGTTTCGACTAGATATTCGTCTCTGTAGAACATCCCAAATTTGCTCTGTAGGGTTTAAATCTGATGATAATGCAGACTACCACATGCGGTTTATACCCTCTTGGTAAAAAAACCCGTTTACAATACGTGCTCTTTGTGATCAATCACTATACCGGGTGCCACAGGATAGTGGCTCACCCCTATATTTCCTTTATTTTTTAACTTATCCATTTGAAATTTGGGGGGCAGAAACTACCGTTTAAAATGTATTTCTGCACATTACAAACACTATGGTACCACTTCCGGTTTATCCGGAAATTACCTCAACTTTCTATTTTCAAATAGAACACCCTGTATATTTTTACATATTTGGATGCAGGGCAACATTCTGCATACAGCATGTAAGTTTCGCGAATTTTTGAGCCGATGTCAATTTTTTCAAGCATCTTAAAAAATCCGTCTAGAGTGCTTTGGAACTCCAAAATTCGTTATACGGTAGGTAAACTTCAAAGGAAAAATATAATTTTTCTTTTCGTTTCACTAAGAACTGTTTGCGAAGCCTCCAAAGTTGAACATATCACTTTTTTATCAAAAACTTTTTTTTTTCAAATGGGAAGGTGGTGGCTCATAGTGTTTGAAAAATTATGATTTTCTTTCTGATTTCATTGATATCTATTTCATATCTGTGCTATTTATTTTCAATTTTATTTCATTCGTTTAAAAGTATAAAGTCCACTTTCACGGATTTCTTAAAATTATTGAAAAAATTGAACATCGGCCCAAAAATTCGCGAAACTTACTTGGTGTATGCAGAATGTTGCCCTGCATCCAAATATGTAAAAATATACAGGGTGTTCCATTTGAAAATCGAAAGTTGAGGTAATTTCCGGATAAACCGGAAGTGGTACCATAGTGTTTGTAATGTGCAGAAATACATTTTAAACGGTAGTTTATGCCCCCCAAATATCAAATGGATAAATTAAAAAATAAAGGAAATATAGGGGTGAGCCAGTATCCTGTGGCACCCGGTATACCTAAATTTTAGTAATCAAATCCATCCGTTATTTTATTGTGAAAGTGTAACGTTTTACTAAAACCTCTGTATCTTTTTTTACAAAAAAGATAGGAGCAAAATTCAAAAAATGTTTTAAAGCAGACACATAAGACAAACAAATTTTATAAAATTCTAATATACAGGGTGTTTGGTTAACGCTGTGATCAAGATAAAAATTGACTGAAAAAACAGGCATTCGTTTGACACCCTGTATAAACATTTTTTTTGTAACTTTATCTTAGAGTTAAATAGGTAAGATGAAAGCCAATTAAATTTCCCTTGAAACGCTAAAAACCCGGCACAAATCCATACATTTTTGAGAGTATTACAGCGTTGTAAATCTTGGTCAATTTTAAGGTGTCCCGAAGCAAATTTTGACGAGTATACAATAGAATTTACTCTTGCGCTGGTGTAATTAATTGACACACATTATTGAGGACATGTAACAAAGAATTGTTGCCTCGCTTTGATATGTGTATTCAAGCAAAAAGTATTTTCGAGCATCTATCGTAGATACATATTGTTTTTCCATTTACATCTCACTCAATTTTAAATAATTTCCGGTAAAATCGGAAGTGATATTAAAAAAATTCACCACTATTAAATAATCTCTTATAGCAGGTAAAAAGAACTTAAATCCGAAATTAAAAAAGTTACATCACTTAAAACAAAAATACAATACTAAAAAATTAGACAATAAAAATAAAATATCTCACACTGCTGCGGATCTAACTTTATCGAATACGAACAATTTTACTTAAAATTTAGTTCTTAATCGAATGGCATAATAATATGTTTCAAAGCTTCCTCGATTGAGAAATATTTTTAAACTGCAGCGTCCTGGACCCTGGTGATAATGTTATAATAATTAATTGTACTTCCTGAAGAAGGCATTAACATAGATTAATTAAGTATAAGATATACTATCTTGTTAGAATGCAAATGGTATTATACGGACCTTGTGCATTCGAAAAATAGATGGCGCATCTTAAAATGCATTTTTCTATGTATAGTTATGGCTAAATATTTATTGCCAGAGCTTTTAGCGTTTTTGCCATTATGTTTTAAACAAGGTTCCTCAACAAATGGTATCAATGATCAGAAAAGATTGAATTTTTGGGAGTTTCGAGTACGCCATCTACTTTTCTAATGCACAAGGTTCGTATAATATATCCATTTGTATTATAACAATGGGATGGTATATCTTATACTTATTTAATTTATAGCATTAACAATAGAAATCTATTACATACAATTTTGGATGTGGGCGTTCCAAAGATGCTGATTAATAATATTGCGTTAGTATTTCTTTAAAAAATGCCTAATATGACTTCTCGAAAAAGCGGTCCCTTTTTTCTTAAAAAAGATGCACGCCACTGACAAAAATAAGTTTTGATCAATTAAAAAAGATCACACCAGAGGTCATTGATACCGATTCAAATTTGGTTGAAATCGGATATCTAGGCTTAAAAGTGGGACACGCTGTATATGCACACATTTCCGTTAAGAAAATTAGTATGCATATGAACCCTTCTCCACTTACCATAATAATTGTAATGTTAATGAGACAGACCTCTCCCTACATATTATGTACATACTACTGGTTACCTTTATGCAAAACAACTTTCTGACGATACGTAAACTTGACTAGAGGTGGTTAGTACACCCTTCACATGCTGTTGGGATTTTTAAATAAATTTCATACAGGTAAGATATATTTTAATTCCCAAATAACCTCTTAGCTTCGAGGCATTTTGTACGAAGTTTTATCGGGTGTTTCGGTTTTTAATCCTGAATTTTTGAGAGATTGAATAAAAATTATTTCATGGAGTATATTTTTGTAGCAATCTCTGAACTGATTCCTGAGTTACTGAGAAGTGAGGTCATACAGTAAATATTACGTCTAGGTAGTAAATAGTGCATCCTTTATAATTTGCTATAACTTGCTGATAAAAAGTTTACCAAATTAATAGTGTTACAGTATACAATATGGTTTGAAAAGTTTGTAACGAATGGAAAACTTTTTTTACAAATTACATGTACATCTTCTTCGTTGTTTGCGTAGTAGCATATAGAATGAATTTTTTGAAGTTAATTATTTTTTAATCTGAACATTTTTTTGTCTTGATTGCTATGAATTTTGTAATTCAATTCAATGTTTTATAACACATAGTTATGAAAAATATTTTTTTAACGGATTCGACAATAATTGCATTCTAAGCGAGTTAATTTTGTATCTGTGTGTTCAGAAGAAGAATTCTGCTTGTAGAAAACCTAAATAGAATTCGAAAACTTTCAATCACTGTTTCTCGAAAAGTTATATAACAGAATTAGGTAACCTAGCATATATGTACCTTTTTAAGATTTGTAATATTTATTGAATCACTGATGAACATTTCATATTGAGTAATATTCACATTTGAAAAATATATTGTTTACATGTTCACCCAGTGTGTATTTGTTGCATAACTGTAACTATTATGGATACAGAATAAATTTAAACGTTGTCCAGAGCTTAATACTGCATACCATAAAATACTTATAATCATACAGAGTGTTCTATTTAGCTGGATAGTGAACAATTTTATCAAGTTAAATGAACCAGTTTTCAGATCGATTATCATGTCATACCCAATTAAATGATGAACTCTTAAGAAATTATTTATAGTAACTTTTTTGTGAGAGTGCCGCAACATAATAATATAAAAATGCTCCTTATTTATCAAATTTGAGCTTATACCTCTGCAATGTTACTGTTAGCGATCTTAGCTTTTTTATTTATATTACCACCACGAGCGACTTCCACTCAAGCTACTAAAAACATCGTAACAACTCATCTCTTTGCCCTGAAGATTCGTAACTGTAGATCATCATTTTATGAAGCATTTATTATTACTCGAACTACAAAGTTATAGAACTCATTGCTCAATTATGTCTTTCTTAAGTTTTTTTTTTTGGTCAGGCACTTACGGTAAGAGAAAATAAATGGTTATAAAAAAACTTCGTTGTATAACGTTGCTAACTTCTTCTTCTGCTATTCGAATACCGTGTTTCAATGGTAACTCGTCACCTTAGAACTTGCTGCGAAATGCAGGTACAAAAATGGGAGGGGGGGAACTTTCATACTCAGGATTAAATGATATACTATTTAATTAATCATTTATCAATTTGATGTTGGAGGTAAAACGAATTGTTTATATTAGTATAAATTTCAGCGTCCTTTTTTGAGGCGATTTATTGTATATTTTTTACATTTGTTTATAGTGTAAACAGAATTTAGCATGTATAATTTGAGGTTCCCCTTGGTAACTTAAAATAAACAATGATCAAGATCATATCATATATATCTTGTACAACATACAAATTGCGGTAAGCAAGCCTATATTCCGCTCGGTTAACTTCTCGAGTTTTCTGCAGTTGGTTTTTATGAGAAGGCTATTAGAAGCTATTAGCGTCGTTAAGCTTTAGATGGAAGCATGTCGATAGCATCTGCATCTGCATGTGCAGTAGACTCTGGGCTGCATTGCGGCGCTTCCATAGAAAATGAATAATGAAATACGCGTTTCCTGCCATTTTCACCAACACCACATATATCAACATGCGATGCGGTTCGTGTTTACACAAAATTGAATAAATGTACCCCTAATTATTCATCTTACAAATTTACGACTTCGATAATTTATTGAATTACACGGTACATTGTCCTTAAATTGTTTCTTTATTGTATTATAATTTGTTGAATTCGTTCATATTTTGCGCAATTATTAATTTAACCGTTTTAAATATTACATATTTTCTAAAAATAACAATATGAATAACCATCGCGTAAAAAATAAATATCTAAAAATTATAGAGATTAATTCTGTCGTCTCCTAATCGGAATACGTATCTGATAAATAAATAATGTTTTAAATATATAGCATATCGTTATTTTAACTATAAATTCTAAGTAAATTTTCAACAATAAACACATATTAACGTAGTCGGTAAAATTTCAATTTAACAAAAAATGCACTCATAATACCTACCTATTCATTTGTCATAAATTAGTGTTATTTTAAGCAACTCGATAATTTCAGAAATTAAAGTAAAAGGTACCTATAATAATAATAACAGGCCAACAACTGCATACTTGTAAAAACAATTGAAAAAACTACTCAACCTACCAGTCTCAAATTCTGACAGATTTGGTTTACTCGAATATACTTGCAAATCGCTGATTTGTTCTTTCTAATTTATTAATCAATTTTAAGAAATTTACTCATCCGGTCACTTTTAAATTATTCAAATTTTGGTTAACTGTTTATTACTAAACAGTCATCAGTGTCTAATAGGTCTTGCGAATCATATACAGTAAATTCACTTTTCAACCAAAGCACTTTGTGAGTGAATAGGAGAGAATAAAGCGAGAGCGCTAACATTCTGAGATCGACATGCAGACACGCATGTGTAGTGCTCTCGCTTTACTGCTATCTCCTATTCACTCACAAACTGCTTTGGTCCAAAAGTGAATATACTGTATATTTCGATAGCAACGGTTTTAATTAGTTAATTAATTTTGCGAACACTACTCATCCTGCAAACCTCACATTTTGATAAACAATAAACTGCCTTCACCCTCTTTATAGGTCGAATGTATTTGTAAATCGCCCATCCCTTCCATTTTAAGGAAATAACTTATTCTGCCAGTTGTAAGTTGTTAATAGGGTGTAATTTCGAGGATAACTTAACATTAGTTCATTAAAGGTAAAGAAAAACACTAATATTAAAGGTAGGAGAATATTGGGTTGAGGTCTACTGTTAAAGAAAACTATATTTTTAAATAGCCAACGTTTCGGCGTTATATTACGCCTTCTTCAGGGCAATTAAAACCTTCTAGTTTTCCGCGTTGGAATGTATGATGTAAATAATAAGCAGGTATCATAGATATGTATATATTTTCAGGAGTAAAATTAAGTGTTGTTAAACTCATACCGAAGACAAGTGCACTCTTAACAGAAGTTTGTTCGCAAATTTGTATTGAAAAAGAGAGGCCCATAATAATGAGTGGCATGCTTTCCTTTTTTTAATTTGAGATATCCAATGAATAAATTATTATTATCCGCGTATTATGAGTATGGACATTAAAGATATTTACATATTTCTGAATGTCTTTTTTTGACATACTAAACAATGAAAAATGTATAAACTTGGAAGCTTAAAAATGATTTTTTATATTTGCTCTACAATTTAGATTAAGTAAGGCTCGGACTGCTTTTCTTTGCTCTTGCACATGGGCAGAGTGACCCCATATTAGTATTCCATAACTGTTGATTGAATTGGAGGGAGTGATAAGCCTTAATGTTACTTTTGTTGAGGATACTTGAGTTAAACTTGTTAGAAGGTAAAGGTTTTTAAATAATTTACTACATGTGTATTGTGTAATCCACATGTTTATTCCATTTCAGTAAACGATCTATCATAATTCCCAGAAATTTTACTTTGTCTGAGTTATTAATTTCTTGGTGCCTTAAGGTAAATATTATCTAACTATTCGGTTTTTTCATCATTTAGCTTTAAGGAATTTGCTATAAACCAGTGTGAGGCTAGGTTTCAAAGTTTCTCTTTGCATTTATTATAGTCGTGTCATCAGCAAATAACACAAAATCACTATCCTGACCAACCGTTGGTAAGTTATTGATATAAATCTGAAACAGGATTGGTCCAAGCGGTGAACCCTGTAGAATACCATGATCGATCTCATTAAGTACCGAATATTCATTTTTTTTTTTTTTAACTATTCATTAAGCTGATACTATTGTTTGTAGTTTATTTGTGGCGGATAGTTAATATTCATTGAACTTAATTCTGGGAATCACGCCAAATTCTAAAAAATAAATAGAAATAAGAAAATTGCCAAAATATGTCAAGATAAAAGTGTACTATCAAAGGCAAACCTCAACAGTTTGCCCCAGAAAACCACTGTATATAGTTCCAAATGAATATAAATATAATATTGTTATCTAAAATTCGTATCAGTGGTTTTCTAGTATTTTACACTAGAAAATATAACAAAATGTATATTATATAATATATAGATATATATATTTATATGATATATAAAAAACAATTATAAAACAATAACTTATCTTAACAGAACGTTTCGAACCAAAGTCTAGGTCCTTTTTCAACTGTGATTACAAAAAATGACTTGTCAAAAAAGATCACTTTGACACCTGACACTGATTATTAATTAATGCATAGATCACTAGATAAAGAATTCTAATTTATTTTGATATTTCCGTCACGTACTTCTTTTTGGAGAATCGGTAGCCAGACTTCGTCTAGCAACACTGAACTAGTAGAGACACAGTCGGTACTATTTAGTTGAATACAGGCACTCTCTTTAAGTTTTCGTTTATTACAATTATAAGCTGATACTGTCATGTGAAAAACCATAATATATGAGCTTCCAAATTATTGTCTTGTAAGAGACAGTCAAAAGCCTTGGTCAAGTCACAGATGGCCGCTCCAACAAACTTTCTTGGTGCAAAGCCCTCAACTATGATATCAACTAAGTCATTTAAAGTTAAGTGGTTCATTTTCTATGTTGAAAGCCAAATTAATCGGAATTTATTAAATTATTGTCTAGATATTCTTGTTTATTTTGATATCACTGAAATGGGCCGGTGTATTGGATATGGATCTCTCTTTTTAAAACATCTTTACTAGAATTATTAATATTAATATCTAAAAACATCTGCTAAGTGCTAAAATTTAAGTAAATCTAAATAAATATTTGTGGTATTTAAAAAATCATAAGTTGGTTACTATATAATTTGTAAAATAGTAACAAATTACTTTTTGTTAATCAAATTAAGCTTTAGGAGATCCGTAATTGTTGCATACAATTCGAATTCTGTATCAAATATGTTCTAATTCAGATGAACATGTTATCAAAAGTAAATGAAGACTCTGTACCACTCAAATTTTAATAAAAGTTTTCTATTTAACTTAATAATGTATTTTTTATTTCACATTCGTTTTATGCGCGTACATCGTACATATGCCTTACTTCACTGGAAACTTAAATATCAACTCGCACCCATGATTTATTTCTCCATTTATGTGTTCATATCCGCTACTTGCATTCAGTTATTGTCCTTGGCGTATTATATTTTACTGCTTTTCCCTGTCTTCTACTCGTTTTAAAGAAGACTATGATAATTCATATAACCTCTCTTGAAATTGACTACCGAGAATTGTGGAATCGTCCATAGACAAAAGATATTTCATCTAAATATATGTGTATTATATACAAAGCGGAGCAAACTACTTTTAAAAAGTAGATAACTACAAGCTACCAACTACTTTGTAAGAAAATAATCGAGCTACTAGGTATTCACACTTCTCTTATAAAAAAATAGTTACAGTACAAACTACTTTGTAGCTGTATTGATTTTGTTGAACTACCTCTCAAGCTACTTTTCTTGTCAAACCTGGTAATATTAATAAAACTATTTTTTTTGCTAGCTAAAACTGCAAAAAATGTTTTTCTTGTTAAATAAGTAGGTGCTCGTTTTATTACGAAATTGAAAATTATCGGTGTATTATGGCTTTGTTGTACACCCAGGCTGTTCGTTTTGTTGTAATTACCTGTTAAAGTTTTGTGCATCAAACTTCTAACATTCTGTATTAAAATGAAATCGAATTCTTTAGCCCTGATATTGGACGATATAGTATAGTAACTTGGTGATCTCACTTGGGACTAATTCTCTAGCAGTTTTAAATTCAAATATTTTTTGGATAGGTGTATTCAAAATGGGTCAAAATGAATTATTAAAAAGAAATAAGGGTACTTTTTCATTGGGGGCGAGTTTCACCTCAACTAAGGGGTTTCGAGAAACAAAAAAAGTGACTATTGGGACGAGTAAATCGTCGATTTCTACCCCCCCAAAAAATCCTTATAACGTTTTAATACCTGCCGAGTTACACGGGTTGAAAACTTTCATTTTTAAGCAAAAAACACTGATTTTCAAAGGTTTTAAGCAAATTACTCAGAGAGGGTCACATTTTCGGAAAAGTTTGTCATAACAAAAACGTTAGTTTATGAAATAACAAAAATAATCCAAGAAATAAAAATTCATTTAGGCTTATCGTTCCCGAGATACAGTTAATGTTAAATGCATTTAAAAGTATCCCTGAAAAGGTCACCAGTTTAAAAAAACTTTTGACATGTACCTTGAACAAAATTAGAGCTCTTTACAAATTGAAAAAAAATTGCTAATCGTGGTTTTTGTTAGTCCTAACTATGATGAATACCCTCAAAAAAATTTTCTGACCGTGATGGATGCATTATCTAAAAGATTTTACATTTAACGTATTTTGAACATTTTTGAGAAAATGAATTTTTATGGCTTTAAGGTTAAATAACTTAGCAGGGCAGATTAGCTGGGCACACACACAGAGGTATATCTGCGGATTTTACCCGGCACAGTCAAAGTCTGTTGACAAATCTGTACGTTAGTGTGTGAGTACGCGCCAGTCTTAATTCATGTACAGACTTATCTGCAGACATACACCACATGTTAAGTATGTTGATGCCATATTTGCACAGTCTTCTCCCACAGGTTAAATCCGCATGTTTAATATTTTTATTCAAAAAGATTAGCTGAAAGATACTCGTTTTATGGGGATTTTAGCAGAGTTTATAGGCATTTATAAAAGTCATCCAACTTTATGGAAAATCAAATACACACATTACCAGTATTGTAAAAAAGTGTATCCTGATGCGGGCCAAGATTTTGTTTAAAAAAAAAATACTAAGTATAATCAATAATCTTAAAAGTTGTACTATCCATTTTTAAATAGTTTCTAAAATCGTCGACCTAGTTTTCTCTCAATTGCTTCAATAACGGCAAATAACTTCAAGTTTCCTTTTCTAATAACAATTTTTTTAATCGATTTGCTTCGCCGTTTTGTAGTTATAGAGTAAAATTTATTTGTCATAAGATGTATGTTAATTATAGCCAAACACAATGCAACTTATTGTTTATATTTTTTCTGATCATTTTCTCACTAACACAACAAAAGAGTACAAAATATCACCAGAAACGTTAAAGACTTCCACTAAAAACTTTTGTCAAGACCGAATTCCACAGTTTTGGTAAAGTCTGCAAATAAGTCTAAAGACTTCACCCATTAACAGACAGTTTTGTCAGCGAGCGATTAAGTACGCCGGAATTGTCTACAGGGCATGTCTTTTAAGTTAGTGGAGTGGCAATATTTAGTCTGTCACATACCAAGTCCGCGAAAGAGCGCAGACTTAAACTGCCGTGGATAAAGTCCGCAGATATACCTCTGTGTGTGTGCCCAGCTAATCTTAGCTGACTGTTACTAGAGACAAACAAATATGGCAATAAACTAAGGAAAATCTTGGTGAAAATAGCTTAGGAGATAGAAGTGTTTGAAGTTAACTCTTAAGAGTCTTATATACCCACTTAAATCGTAGTTTTCGAATATTTCGTTTAAAACTTATCCGATTTGAATGCAATTTTTATCAGATTAATCTAAAATATGTAAAAAACGTCGGAAAGTTATTTTATTGTAATTTTTTTCTTCAAAAACATTTTTTGCATACATTTTATATTTTTTGTGGCCAAATTTACTAATTTTCCCACATTAATCATTGCTTCTAACTTTTAAATTCATTTTCCCCAACTCTTGGTATGAGCTGTAAATTAATTTATTTGAAAAACAAAAAGTACATGTCTATGCCTTAAAAGTGCTGCCATCTCGTACGAATTTGCGAAAACACATATGCACCTGCTGCAACCTACAGTAGCAGTAGTTTCGGTTTGACTGCCCGGTTTAACCCATGTGCGGACTGCGGGGTACAGACCCTTAACGTTATTTTTTTTTTATTGACGCATATAAGATGAATATAGAAAAACTGACAATATCTGTACTTCTTTGACCTACCTGACCCTGAGGAGGATTAAAACACCTTCAAAGTGCTTTTTGAATGATTTTTAGCGTTAATTGCAAAGGAGAATGACCGAAATAAGAAACGCGCCCTCGAGCGTGCCTATTTTTAGCAAAATACAATATTGCTTGTTTGGCAGTAATTTATTCTCAGTACTTCGTTAATGATTGAATTTTAAACTTTAGGGGTGACTGTCACCCTCTTAGGGGTAAGAGAAATTATTTTTCTTATTTTATGAATTTTATGTCTCAAATTGTAGCAATCTGCTAAGAAAATCCTAATTTCTCAAAATAAACAAAAAATAATTAGTTTATCCATTTTACCCCTTTTATATCGGCCATATTGAGGGTGCAACATAAAATTTTGAATTTCTCACTTCACATTCGTGATCAGCGACTTCAAAAACTTAAATAATAATATAAGTTACAATATACATAAGTTACAATAATTTATTCTCAGTACTTCGTCAATTATTGAATAGGGGTGGTTTTCATCCTCTTAGAGGTAAGAGTAATCATTTTTCTTATTATGTCCTAAAATATAAGAACTTGCAAAGAAAAACTTCTACTTGCTCAAAACAAACAAAATTAATTTTTTCATTGTACCCCTATATTAGCCATATTAGGGGTGCAATCGCGAATTCTAAAATTCTGACTTCAGATTCGTAATCGACGACCTCAAAAACATATACATGAATTTGTTCAATAATAACTAACTCTTAATACTTGAGTCAGTATTAAATTTTGAACTTCAGTGGTTTTCGCAGCCTCTTAGGGGTAAAAGCACATCTGCACCTTAATATTTCAAGTTGATACTCTCTACCTTAAGAATCCGTAAAGAAAATCCAAGCCGCGTTAAATAGGAAAGGTATGTTTCTTTACTATACAGGATGTAACATAACTTATCCGAAAAATTTTAACCATACATTCACCTTTAAGTAAGTCGATTTCTTAAACAAAATTTTAATAAAAGTTCAACGCAGAAGGAGATAAAAATTAGAAATTAATGAATATTATAAAAACGATAATTTACTGAACTCTATTTAATTAGACGACTGGTATCTGAACCATCTGGTTTTAAAATAAACACTGCATAAAACAACTGACAAAAAAGGTCCAAATTGTCTAAATTCTCTGTACTAATCGTACATGTTGTCACTTTCATCAGTGCTCCCAATGTAGGTTTTATCGTGAGTATTCGTGAGTGGATAACGGTCAGATTGTGTGCGAATTGTTAGTATTAAAGTGATAGTATTTTTTTCAATAAAAATGGCACACTCAATTTTCACGTCCAGAAGGTCCAAGCATTAATGCCGAGATACCAAGAATAAGATTTTTTTAATGGTTGTTGCAAAAAATGCTTGAATGACAAATTTACAGTCGATGTTTTAATCACAGATGAAGCTATTTTTACTCGTAATGGGATAACCAATCTATAATACGCACGTTTGGGTCCTTGAGAATCCTCATGTAATAGTTCGGTATCACTTTCAGCATCATATCTTTTTAAATGTTTGGGCAGGGATTGCCGATGAACGCCTAATTGATCCATTCATATTGCGTAATTGGATAGATGGTCTGCAATATTTGCAACTTCTCCGTCATGATCTGCCATTGGACGTCCAATGACGGATGTGGTTTTTACACGATGCTCGCCTCATTATCGTTTAGTAGTCCGAGATTATTTGGATTGAGTACAAGGGATACGTTGGATCGGACGGGGTGGATCAGTAGCTTGACTTCCGCGGTTCCTGAATCTAAATCCTCTTGACTTCTATTTGTGAGGATATTTAAAAAATGAAGTGTACCAAACCCAAGTAGACAATATCGACGTATTACGTGAACGCATTACAACGGCTGTCGATAATCTGCGTCTTTGGGAACAGCAAGAAGAAGGAACATTTCAGCTAGTGCGAAAACATTGAATTAGAAGGGCCCTGGCGTGCTTGCAAGTCAATGAACAGCTTTAAACAGAAATAGTTATGTTATTTTAACATTTTCATTAATTATTTTTAACAATTTTTATCTCGTTCTGTGTTGGACTTCTAATTTTTTTTTAAGAAAACGACTCCTTTATTTAAAATTGTATGTATGGTTAAAATTTTCGGATAAGTTGTGTTACACCCTGTTTAGTTATAGTTAGTTTCTTTGTATATAATAAATTTTATGTCAGTTTCCTTTAAGCCAACACAGTTTTTCAATTAAAATGTACGTGTGATAAACTACCTACTTAGGAGCAATAAACTACTATTAGATAGTTAAATTATCTGAAGATTCAAGAAGATATTTGTAGCTATCCAAATTTGGCAACTAGCTCTCATTCGCCTACCTTTAAAAAATGTGGAGGGGTAGGAATATGGTCTAATGATAATTTAAACATGAACAACATTTGGAATATTGTGTCATGTATTTGAAGCGAAACATTATAAAGACAATTAATTATTATCAATTGTTACGGAGGTGTAGCTTTATTTTTTTTATAAAATTATAGATGTTTTAAATATTCTGTTTAATCCCAATGTGAATATTATAGTATTCCCAATGTGAATATTATAGTATGTGGTGGCGATTTTAACTTGGATGTTTATAATAATATTAAATATTTGTGTACAATTTCGGACCATAGAATTGTATCATTAGAACTAGACAATTATGGTGCAGTTCTACACAAAAAAGTATCAAGAGAAACTTTAATGAAAATAATATGATACAATTTAAAGCCTTTAAATACCGAAAACTGGCAATATTTGTACGGCCTCACTGACATAAATAAAGGATTCCATTATTTTGAAGATATATTTTTTATATCATTTTAACGTACAGGGGTATTCACTAAAGATTGTCCCCCCCTTAACTTTCTTATTTTTTATCCTAGTAAAAAATGGTTAAGACAAAAGTTTCAGGAAATTTTCTTATCATCTCAATGCAAGTATCGCAGAAACAAATGAAAATCGTATTTCGGAGATACTGACCAAACGTATGATTTTTTAATGGAACACCTTGTATATTTTTAGATTTTTGAAATCAACGTTTCGTCCTGATTACAAAAATATATATATGTTATATATTTGCTCCAGCCGTTTGCGCAATATGCCTAATTGAATTAAATGTTTCGAATTTTGCACAAAATCAGTATTGCCATGGAAAATGTTTCGTTATTCTGCAGCAACATATTGACAATTTAACATTTATTAAGTAGTGTATTTACTGTTTGTGCTTAAGTCAAAATGCCTTATTACACGGGCACCATTAGTGAAAAAAATGATATATTGTTGAGAATATAGAAATTCTTCTTCTTTAAAATTTTTTTGTTAATAATAAATTTATATTTTTTTCCAAATCGACTGTATTTTATTATAAATAATAGCAAACAGATCAAGTAAGTTTGGTCTGTATCTCCGAAATGCGATTCTCTTTTTTTTCTGCGACAGATTACTTAATAAATGAATTGTCAATATGATGCTGCAGAATAACAAAATATTTTCCATGGCAATACTGATTTTGTGCAAAATTCGAAACATTTAATCAATTAGGCATATTGCGCAAACGGCTGGAGCAAATATATAACATATATATATTTTTGTAATCAGGACGAAACGTTGATTTCAAAAATCTAAAAATATACAAGGTGTTCCGTTAAAAAATCTTACGTTTGGTCAGTATCTCCGAAATACGATTTCATTTGTTTCTGCGATACTTGCATTGAGATGATAAGAAAATTTCCTGAAACTTTTGTCTTAACCATTTTTTACTAGGATAAAAAATAAGAAAGTTAAGGGGGGGACAATCTTTAGTGAATACCCCTGTACATTTCCCTGTACACACATACGTAGGCATAATGTAAATAATTAAGGGAGAAAATGGACAAATGATTCAATTAAATAATCTAGTTTAGATCTCAAAGGACTTCTTCAATTGGGGAAAATTTTTCCCAATATGATTCCTGCTTATTTTTTTATTTTTTTTTATTCACTTATTTAACGTCGGCCTATTTCCGCTACCAGGGCCTATCACCGACGCCAGGAGACGTGCAACCCCCAACCTGGAAATTTTGCCGAACCTCTTATCTTACTAAGAGTAGGGATTTTTTACTTGCCTAACATTTAATAGACAAGGGACCGACTGCTTTACATCCTCTCCGAAGGATGGTTGGTATATCCTCAATACACCTCTCGCCTACAGTTGTATAGCTTCTGCGATATAGCTGATATACAAGCCGCTAGAAGTAGGGAAACGAGACCGCGTCTTTCCGTGGATGGTCACCATCCAAGTACGCAACGCGATAGCTGTTGCTCTTAACTTCATATCGCTATGAAGTGAGTCAAGTCAGTCCTCCCTACCAAAAAATAGACATGCAGCTTTAATTAGAGAAACAAAAAAGTTTATTATCAAAATAAAATATGTAGTTCTAAGAATCCAGCATGCGTAGCTTGGAAGTTATAGCGGAAATTTCTAATAAACAGAAAATCAAAAGAGTAATAGAAAATCCCAAGAAAGTTGTTTCAACTTTTAATTCGTTTTTAAGTGATATATACAATTTTAGGGCAATTTCTTTCAAGATAATCAGTAAGTTCTGGCTTGTGTTGACAAGCCATGCACTGATCCACTCGATCATCATTATTATAATATAATAGTAGATAATGAACTGAAATGGAACATTGTATTAGATATATTTTTGGACCTTTGTAATATAAGAAATTGTAATATACGATACAAAAACAAGACGGTACCAAAATTCCATTTCAGACGAGTTATAAACTAGGGAAAGAAATGTGTTCGCAGCGTTTGTCGTCTTCGTAGATAGCAACCAGATTCAAATGGTGTGCTTACTGACTGGAAAAATTATTAATATGATTTTCCAGAGACGTGTGTGAGATGAGAATGATAAGACAATGAGTCCAACAAAGATCAAGAAGTAACAATATTGCACTGATAAAATTTGAAGAATTTCCTTACGAGCATAGAACTAATAAAATAATTTTTGCTACCGCTTGTTCGAATATGAAATTGTGACAGCGGCGTTTTTGTTAACTTTCTGTAATCGTGACCCGACTGCAAAATAAGATTACCTTAAATATTCGATGAGCTATTATAAATGGCTATATTTTTTTCAACAAAAATATTAATTTTAGTTACTCAGTTTAATTTATTTTTGTGTGTAATGATTTAAAATACATGTTTTAATCACATCATGTTTATAAGAAATCCGAGCAACCTATGTATTTCCAGTTTTGAAAATATATTGAAACAAATTCTTATTCTAACTACATATTATTATATTTTAATACTTAACGATAAATACCTTAATACGTTACCTCATTAGCAAGAACCTTAAAAGATTTCTT
Source organism: Rhagium mordax (assembly GCA_963680705.1). Taxonomy (NCBI): domain Eukaryota; kingdom Metazoa; phylum Arthropoda; class Insecta; order Coleoptera; family Cerambycidae; genus Rhagium; species Rhagium mordax. The sequence continues at coordinate 52,648,979 of OY796656.1, read as the reverse complement.
AAGTAAACTAGTAGTGTTAAGTTAGTAAACATATAAAATTTAAATCTGCTAGAAAGTACACAGAAATGATAAACTTTCTGCGAGCTTAAATTACCGTTTTCTAAATGTTGTACATGTACATTTCGTGTAGTATGGAAAGAGGACCTGGAAGGCCTATATCTGGTAATCTTCATTACTTTTAAAGTTTCTCTTAAGCCGTGTGGCGTGTATAGACCAAAATTAGGCGTTCGCGAGCTATTCGCGAGTAACTAGCGAGCAGCTCGCGACCTCTTTGTCTACACCAAAAAAAAGGAATTTGTTTGCGAGCAGCTCGACGATATTTTTGCACGTTCGTCAAAAGTTCGTGTCTTTCTTGAAGTGTGTATCAAAATCGCATCAAATATGGTGGAATAAATTTACCAAATGACATTTAAATTGTTGTTGTTAAATTCACTATTTCCTTTTCTGACTAGCCCATCTTAACAAAATTTGCCTCAAAATAAACACAAACAACTCGTGGCAATTTTCGCCGCGTCCAGACCAGCTAGAAGTTCGATACATGTTCGCTAACAAACTCTTTGATGTACCGCTTCAACACCGAACCCGATACGAGTTTGCGAGCTGCTCTGGGACTACTACCGACCTCACGTCTACACTGAGTTCACGAGCTATTCGAGAACCGTTCTAGAACAGCTCGCGAACTTGATCTGTACCCGGCTTTACATAGATAAATCATTTTATTTAATCATTTCCGCAGAAATCTATTCTAAATTTTTCTGTGAAGTATTAGAATAACATCACTGAGTAACGAATTGACATTTTCCTTTATTCAATGAATAATATTGCATGCATATGTAAAATATTAACACGTTACTGAAGTCAAATAAGTGAAGTAAAAAATACAGATTTTTGGTTACGAGTTTCCACATGTGTTTCTTTAAAATAGTTAACTGTAATAAGAAAAATACTCCTTTCAAACCCATTATATTTTATATATAACTGGCGGTGTTATCCATATAGTATTACAGCATGAAAACGAAAACCATGCCATGTTTTAAGAGGGCGCCGTCTTCAAAAATGCCGCTAGATGGAGGTTATGTAGTTAAAGTTTCTGGTAGCTTTTATGAAAAATACAATTTTTTTTTTTATTTACTTGCAATCGATGAATAGACAACCGTTCTGAGATGATCGTAATATGAAAAGAATTTTTTTAACATTTAAGATTAGCTTGTAATTTAATAATTTGTTAAAAACATAAAAACCCATTTAATTCTTTTCTAGCAATTTTAGGGCATTATGCGCCACATCACGATCTTCTTTAAAGTATTTTACACACATTAATATTGTTTTGACAGCAATTTTTTTCATATTTTGGGAAATTCCTGGCAAGAAAGTATGCGGTGACCGAAATGTTGATGACAATACTATACATTTAATGTTTTACGGCAAACACACACTCCACTCCGTTAGACTCCGTACTGACGGGTTTAGCCACTCTCTAAGAGAGGGCTACGCGTTAGCGATCGAATTAATTGAATTATTGCCACTCGGAGGTTTAGGTTGTTATTGTGTTATTAATATTTATAAATTATCATTAACTTTGGAAGTTAAAAAAATAATTTCAAGTTTTTAACCACAATTACTAACATTCACTAGGTAAAAGCCGGGTAGTAATATCCTTGAGACAAAGAACGTGATGGTGCAATGGATAAGACATTTGCTTCACAGCGCAGGGGTCGGAAGTTCGAATCACGATGGTAATTTCTTTTTTTTTTTTTGCGGTGGTCACGGGAAAAAATATCGAAAATTGATATTTTCCGTTTAATAGAACAAATTTTATATCTGGAAATTTTCAGGTCATTGGTATTTTCAATTTCGAATGTAATACCAAAAATCTCGAATTATTGTATCTAATAAAGACCTTTATTATTATTATTATTCTTATTATTATTATTATTATAAACTACATACAGTTTTTAAATAATAATAATTGCTAAATAAACTGTTGACCAATTGAATCCAAGTGAACTTTTAGGATGTATATGTAGTGATAGTGAAATAATTTGAGAAGGATAATAGATATGAATGTATGCGATTTTATAATTTATTCGTGAAAACGCGGGTTTGGTCCGATTTTTTTAATTTGAATCATGTCAACAGTGTGAAAGAAAAGTATGTTTTTTAATAAAATATAGTCATAAATTAAGTACAGAGAATATATATTTTTTGATGCGTATTTTCAGTCACTGATTTATGGGGAAAAATCAATTTCAGAAATTTTTAATTTCTCTCTTATGTTATTATGTTTTTTATCTAAAAACCTCTGTCATTGTTCTCTTTTTTTTGCCGTTAAGCCTAATTTTGTTGTTCGTTGTATGTGATTATATTACCTATGAAGGGCGCTCTTATAATAAGTACATTGTTTGTACTTTAATTTCATGGTGACCACTGGCGTACCCAAAATCGGTATACGTTTGAAAATATACAATGTGTTCCATTTAAAATGAGCCAGTTGGTATCAACTTCCAGTATAGCCGATAATACCAAATGATTGTAATTATTTTTGCTGGATTGGCCACACTGACTGTAGTAATTCCTAAAATTTTCAAAATTTTTTGTTACTTACTTTTTCATATATTGTTTCAGTCCCCGGTGAGACACCGTGTATAAGGAAGGAGGATGGAATATATATATAATATATATTTATAATTTTGAGGTTTTCAAAAGATTAACGGCCTTTATCTCATAAAACTTTATTTAAGTTACACAAGCTATATACGCTTCTGGTCTTACTTTTTTTTTATATACGCTTTTATAGCATCCAAAATAAATGGTGGGTCATTTACAAAAAGTAGTAAAGGGGTCCCACAAAAAATACTAGAAAATTCAAACCTATCTGTCAAAATCTCGACACTTAGGCAGTCTTCTGATATCCATCCTGCTTCATTGTCACTTGTACAATGAGTAAAAGCTAGCTCACTAAAAATAAAAAAGTTTAAGGATGGTGCTGCGTAGTGTGGCACCCTATTTAATTTACGAAAAAAGTAATAAATACACACCTATCTTTTACTGTCTCATCAGTACCAGGAATTTCTAAATTATGGATATCAATATCTACTGCCCTAAAAAAAAAAAAAATTATAAAGAACACACGAGAATAAATAGGATATTCGTAATCAAGGCGTACTATTAGAAAATCGACCATTCGATCATCTTTGGAATAAAGAGATAATATGCAAACCGGGAAATATCGCTGGGGATTCGGCAACACGTTCATCGAATATACTGGTTTGTATCTGGATACAAGTTGCCATAACGATGTTCCGTATCTAAACTGAAAAATAGTTCGCAGATTTTAACTTATATATGTCGATAATTTTTTTCACCCCTTTAGCAACGAGATAGACGTCAGTCGCAATAGAATTTTTTTTTATATTGACAGAACTATTAAAAAAAAAATTAATTCTCGTGTCGCGATGAGGTCGAAAATCCTGGTCGAGGGCTCTCCTACTATAAAATTAGTCGCAAATTTTTTTCCCTTTTTTCACGATTTTCTCAAAAATGATTTCAAATTTTCTTTGCAGATAAATATTTTCACCTAGCCTTTAATTCTAATAAAGCTTAATGCTAATAGTAAGCTTCAAATTTAAAACACCCTGTACCTACATAATAAACATTTTAGACTATTTTAGAGTATACCATTCAGGTAATTCAGAAAAATAATACACATAAACATGAAAGCAATTATGTAATACTTACCGCCGTTTCAGCCACAATTTTTTAGTGCAATTTGATATTTTATTGCGTTTGCGAGATCTAGAGTAAGTTCGCGCCATAATTTATAAAATAAAAAATGTATCTATCTCTAAAATAAATTTCAACTAAAATCTCTCACTTGTTTAAAAACCTATTAAATAAACAAGTACCTAACTCAAAAATAAAATAAAATATTTTCCTCAAAACAGCTTTCAAAATATAGGAATTAGGTACAGTCTAGTAAGGAATCTAGCATCCAAAAAGACGCTTCTAAAATGCCGAACCCTGCACTCGCGAGGTATATGATTTTAAAAATATGGATATTATCCAGAATTTTATGCCGAATCCGATTCCAGAGGGCGCGATGTCGGCCAAGATTGCGAAATTGCAAAAAAAGTTATATTTCCAAAAAAAAATTGGAACTTAAATATTGCATTATCTGTCGTTTACATTGCATTTACGAGCTTATTTATAAAGATTTTTTAATAATTTTTATATCAATCGAAAGCCTAATGTTTGTAGTTTCATACAAGTTGAATAGAGAGACATTATTTTCATTATAAACAGCACTATAAATTGTTTAAACAATATGTGCTCGGAAAGTGTAGTGTAATTTTCGGCATTGAGGTACTTTTGTTATTATTGCAGACAGATATGTAGTTATGTGAGACGAAATACGTAGAATAGACCAACGAACATTTTTTATTAAAATAATTTTTTAATTCGCTGAATAATTTAGGAGATATGATTTTTTTAAAATGAAGCGCATTGTCTGGTCTACCGCGCGCGCGGTCTTGTTTCTGTAGGCAGGCCATTTACACATGATTTCGATTTTCGAGGCACTCGAGATGATCAAAGAATTTCGCACACGAGTTGCAAACAATATTTTTTCTACAACGACTTTAATTTGATTAAACTAAAACCGTAAAACGATATCTTCTATTATAATATTTAATGCAAATTAATTTAAAAAAAATATAATAGCAGATATGTCTCCGAACTATGGAAACTAACATGTTTGACAACAAACATTTTTCACTGACGTTTTCGATATTGTGAGTGTTGAATATTGTGGGTTTTTTAAAGTAAAATAATACCTAAGATAAAGATAAAGTCTCGAAAGTCATTCTTAGACTGTTTTTAAAATAATTGCAATGTGCAAGTAATAAAAAAGGGAAAAAATCACCACAACACGTCATTTTATACTATTTATCAGACTAGCCATGAAAGAAACAATTAAAAGACGTAACTTTGACAGGGGAATGAGTTTTTTTGGACGTACATTTAATTACTGCTGCAAAATTTCATTTGGATAGCTCAAGAATTGTGGAAATGGCGGGGGTTTACCATGATCCGTGGTCACCCGGTATAGTTCCAGATACAGTGGTTTTCTGGGGCAAACTGTTGAGGTTTGCCTTTGATACTACACTTTTATCTTGACATATTTTGACCATTTTCTTATTTCTATTTATTTTTTTAGAATTTGGCGGGATTCCCAGAAATAAGTTTAATGACTATTAATTATCATTATTATCATATCTATAGCTACTTACCTATAATACTCCAATTTTAGTTATATCATAATATGTACAAAGAATTTACAATACAACCATCATTTTATCAAGACGAAAATTATTTTAATATCATTGTAGTTTTTTTAAATTAAATACCGATAGGATAGAGCACTAATTTGTTCTGTTTGTGAGCATTATTTATGATCTGTACGAACTTTCATACAAGATGTTACAAAAATGTTGCTTACCTTACAAAAAAAAAATTGTAAAATAATGTACGTAATAATACGAGTAAATACTTTTTTCTACAACTGTCAAAAAAAGGTTATGTTAGCGCATTAACGTCAGTGTCTAAAATGAAACATTTTTTCATTGACATTATTTTTTTTGCGTTACCATGACCCCGTGCGCAAAATATTTTGCACATCACATGCCGATTAAAATTTAATTATTGCCTGTTTTTTATAATTTTTAACGTATACACAAGAATTAAGCAAACATCTAGTTCAAAAAGATTTATTGTTTTATGAAATAAATTAACTGAAAGTAGAAATTTTTAAATTATTTTAAAAACAGTCTATGACTTTCGAGACTTTCCATTATTATCTTATGTATTGTTTTACTTTAAAAAACCCACAATATTCAACACTCACAATATCGAAAACGTCAGTGAAAAATGTTTGTTGTCAAACATATTAGTTTCCATAGTTCTGAGACATATCTGCTATTATATTTTTTTTAAATTAATTTGCATTAAATATTATAATACAAAATATCGTTTTACGGTTTTAGTTGAAATCGTGTGTAAATGGCCTGCCTACAGAAACAAGACCACGCGCGCGTTAGACCAGACAATGCGCTTCATTAAAAAAAAAATCATATCTCCTAAATTATTCAGCGAATTAAAAAATTATTTTAATAAAAAACGTTCGTTGGTCTATTCTACGTATTTCGTCTCACATAACTACATATCTATCAGCAATAATAACAAAAGTACCTCAATGCCGAAAATTACACTACACTTCCCGAGCACATATTGTTTAAACAATTTATAGTGTTGTTTATAATAAAAATAATGTCTCTCTATTCAACTTATATGAAACTACAAACATTAGGCTTTCGAAATTATTAAAAAATCTTTATAAATAAGCTCGTAAATGCAATGTAAACGACAGATAATGCAATATTTAAGTTCCAATTTTTTTTTGGAAATATTACTTTTTTTGCAATTTCGCAATCTTGGCCGACATCGCGCCCTCTGGAATCGGATTCGGCATAAAATTCTGGATAATATCCATATTTTTAAAATCATATACCTCGCGAGTGCATACCCCATGATCGAATTCGGAGCTTTAGATTCTTGACTAGTTGCAATAATAAAAGACACCTGCTGCGTGCTCGATGGAAGATGACCTTCAACTATTTGCTGCTGAGAAGTTTATTCGAGTCTGAAGTTTTCACCAAATATACTCATATGTATGACCCTCTAGTGTGCAGCAGGGATACTAACGTTTTATACCACAACCCAAATTCATTCTCTATTCTACGGCGGCGCGCTCTTAAGGTTTGAATACCAAAACTAGCATTTGTAACGAAATGTTGCAATTAATATTTGGCAAAAACATTTTCAGATTTTTTTGGAAATAGATATTTGTAAAATATTTGCTTATTATCTTTATCTAAATCACGAGGAAAATTTTATTTTCTGTTGATTTTTTATTAATAGATTTTCGACATTTTAAAATATTAGCATTTGGTAATGAAATTTGAAACGTGTAGTACAATTTTTGTTCTACTTTAGAAAAAATATATTTTTTTACAATATGTTTTGTTTTGCTAGAAATAATTGAGTACTTTTTTAAAAAGTTTGAAATATCATATATTTTACCTGGTAAATTAACAACTGAAAAATTAGAACAAATACTATTGGGTGGTAGTAATTATAATGTCAGTTTTGATGAAATCATTAAGGCACAGCAATGAATAAGACTTAAACATGTATTTAGGAAGGCTTCCGGAAATACTTTTAATAAATAATAGAATAAAACACGTTATTTTCAACCGAGTTTTCTATAATCAAAAACCCATGTGCGACAAATTACCTGCTTGTAACATCTTGTAACGACAAATACCGTCAAAAAAATCTCAAAAATCAACTGGTAAAACTAGCAAAATATCAACGTCAAAGTAGACATCTCTAACGTTTGGCAACATCGCGCCGTGGGTCTATTTACGGTCCGTTAAGTTAGAGTCGGCTGTGGCTCTATGTATCTGTGACGTGAACATATTAAAGATATACAAGTCCAAGACAAAGTTGTTGACCGGAAAAATTTTCAGCGTGAGAGTGCCAATGCTTACAAAAAAATTTATTTGCGATAGATTGAAAGAAACAAAACTCAAAAATAAATACCTATATATACAGTGTGTCTCACTTTTCACCACTACACCCTAATATCTAGGCCATTTGTTGATCGATTTAGATCAAATTTGGTATACTTCTTTTCTTTTCGATTGTGTTTAAAAAGTTATTAATAAAAAATGTTTTCAAACTTAAATACGCCTACTATGATCAAAAGAAACTGGCAAAAATTAGGAATTTGGAATTTATATTAGCGATTGAGATAGGGTTTTTGTTTTTACAGATTCTTGTTCAGCATGACCTAAAACGTCTGTATACCAAATTTCATAAAAAAATATTCATTCTTTTTTTTTTTTTTTAAAGTAATAAAACACTAAGATTTCAATAATAAAAAATAATAAAAGTTGAGTTATTTGATATTTTCTAAAAAAAGGTGTCCTAATGCTTAATTTCCATCATTGTATCACCCGACTACCAAGTTATAGTTCAAATCACGAAAGAAGACTGTTACGTCATCATTATAATTCGTAAGAATCAAATCAGTACTGCGTTAGTTATCAACAACGTCAGTCGGAGATATTAACAGTCACATATAATGGACTCCCTTTCCCTGTCTCTCTCGTTTTACAATTTTGTAAACAAAGAACGCTTGAAGCGTACGTTGAAGATTAGAAATTAATTTGTGACGTAACGGTCATCTCTCGTGATTTGAAGTATATGTAAATATCCGACAATAAATAACTGGAATAGTAGGGTGATTATTATTGAAATCTTAGATTTTTATTACTTTTTTTGTGAAGGAAAGAATATTTTTTAACGAAATTTGGTATACAGGCGTTTTAGGTCATGCTGAACAAGAATCTGTAAAAACGAAAACCCTATCTCAATCGCTAATATAAATTCCTAATTTTTGCCAATTTCTTTTGACCATAGTAGGCGTAGGTATTAAGTTTGAAAATTTTTTTATTAATAACTTTTTAAACACAATCTGAAAGAAAAGAAGTATACCAAATTTGATCTAAATCGATCAACAAATGGCCTAGATATTGGGGTGTAGTGGTGAAAAGTGAGACACACTGTATAATTTTCTTAAAATGTATTAATTTCATGTGAAGTTTTTTGGAACTTTTCGGTCATATAAAAATGAATATCCGAAATGTAAGACAGTAAAATATTTTTCAATTATATGACTAAAAAATCTCAAAAAACTATAGGTATTATAGGTAAGTTAATTGATATCAAGAACAATAGTATTTTTTTAAATTTATTGTATTTGGGTGTGGTGTATTTCAATAAAAAATAGACATTCATTCATTTTCCTAAATACCTATATGTATACGTAACGTTTAGTAGCAAAATAATTCGATGATACCAACTTAAGGGTTACCTACCTAACGAACACGCAATGTCAAAGAAACAGGAGTAGGCCTTGTCATTTCAACTCACAACACATTAAACTAATATGCGCTTGAGGTAGGTCATGGAAATCCCGAGGCGACGTTTGGGTCTCGTCGCTTCCTAAGTAATGAAACTCACGTTATTAAAGAGGGAACGAGAAAATAAATACGTTGCATGGGCGTTATGTTGGCTAACCTTACAAAACATATATGCGTTTTAGAAAAAAAACATGCGCCGCCGTAGCTTAGAAAAAACATGACGTTACAAGACATTAAGAAAAAAACGTGTCGGCCTTAATAAAATATAATTAGTAGTTTAGAAGTTATTATATTTTTAATTAATACAAGGGCAAATCTACCCTTAGATACAAGAAATTATTTTTACAGCTGACTATAGATCTTAATGTACAGGGTGATTCCTATAACGTTCTCACCCCAGTTTGTGGGTTTGTCTTTGGAAATAAAATAAAAATTTTTCTTTTTTTTACATCGGCGTTAAAGTAAGAACTCGAGAGACTAGACTGGAAATAGTCATTAAAGTAATCCATTATTGTACGATTTTTGTAGTTCGCAGAGGTGACAGATAAACGTAAACATTAATTTTTCATTGCTTGTTACAATAATTGTGTTGTAATAAAATGTAAATAAATACAGTTTTTTAAATTCAGAATTGTATTATCACTATTAATTGCTAAAAGTAATGGTTTTCTTACAAAATATTATTCCGATTTGACATTTAAAAAAAATAATTATGACATTTCTTAATGTCACTTAAAATTTTAAATAATTATGACATTTCTTAATGTCACTTAAAATTATTTATAAAATTAATCTTAATTTCACAGTTTCTGGATTTAAAAAAATAGTTATTTATGCAACATAAGTGCGTAAGGTGAAATTTTTTCACGAATGGGAATTTTGTCGACAATCCCATGAGTGAAAAAAGCTTACCTTACGCACGAATTGCATACTTACAATATTTTTTCTACTACCAAAATGGTTATAAAGTACAATTTACACTTTACGCACTAGTGCGTTACGGAAAGTTAGTACTTTAAGATCGGTAGTAGAAAAAAAACTTAATGTGCACCTCGACATTAAAGTTCCTTTTTATCACTCACGTGGTTTATTTGCTTCGGCCCTATTCATGTTAAGTTGAACCTTAACGCCTTGATACATGAATAACTATTAACGTAACTACTTTTTTCAATGGTTTCAAAAATGTCAACAAAGAAACAATTGAATGTCAAATAAAAGTGTTAAAAAACGAAAGTATAATAAACTAAAATTTGAATAGGTACGTATTTGGGGGGGTCTTTAAAAGGTGCAGATTTTTTACTGATAGAGATTTCCCATTTTTATTTGAGTTTAATTGTTTTTTCTTGAAATTTTTGAAATCCTTGCAAAAATTACTATAAGTGACGTTAAATATTTTTACTTTATTTCCAAAGACAAATCTACATACGAGTGACCCATTTAAAAGCGGGCCGCCCCTGTAAAGTGGCTATTTTTGGTCCGATTTTGATCAAATTTTTTTTAGATTGTTGCTCATGGAAAACTGCATTTTCTGGCAAATTGATAGATGTCTATCACAAAAATCAAGGCCTACTTTGCAATTTTTTTGGAGGGAAAATTCGAGAAATCATATTAGCGATTTTTTACGTGAAAACTAAGTACGCCACTGTGTTCAGCGTCTCCTAAAATGGGTCTGTACCAAATTTTATCAAAAAATATTATTACTTTTAAAAATTAATTTATACTCAGAAGTGTTCAAATAATCGTCTCAATAAAATAATTTGTTTATGAGTTGCTTTTATTCACTAATTTCATGAGTTACTTGATGTTCACAATGCATTTCCGGGTATAAACTAATTTTTAAAAGTAATATCAATTTTTAACATATAAGTATTATATATATATTTATATTCAGAAAGGTAGGGTGGATCTAAATATGTAAAAAAATACAAGGCTTTCCATAAAAAAAACATACTTTTTTCCACCCCTCGTATACCGTTGAAGGGAGAAAAAAAGTAATAGCATATATGAAATCTACGAAAATTTTGAATCGTTAATAATTGACCGAAATAAGGGGGGGGGGGGTATAGTTTTGAAGGAAACGCCCTAAATTTAAATTCAATTATTTACGCCATTTTTATAGCAAATATATAAGTGTCATATATACTTGTAATCAGAAAGATGAGGCGAATCCAAATATGTAAAAATATATAGGGTGTTCCATTTAAAAAAACCATACTTCTTTCTGCCCCTCGTATATGGTTGAAGTAGGAAAAAAAGTAATAGCATATTCAAAATCTACAGAAAATTCTGTGTTAGACCGGTTTTTGAAAAATTCAAATCGGTGGTAATTGACCGAAATAAGGGGGGGTATAGTTTTATAGGAAACACCCTGTACAGGGTTATCCAACGAAAAGGCCCACCTTTATATTTTCTTTATTTTTCGAGTTAGGAAAAAATTTTTCAAATAAAAGTTGTAGTGAATCAAATGAACTCATTTAAAACCCCTGCAAAGAATATACAGGGTGTTCCATAAAAGCGGGACAAACCTAACTTACATTTTTTTAAATGGAACACCCTATATTTTTTACATTTTTCAAATCTGTGTTTTTTTGTGATTTCAAAAATATATATATGTTGTATCTTATCTTTTACTGTTTTTTATTTATTGCAAATTTCGTGAACAATATTATTTATACCACCAGCATCTGCATGCGTATCAATCAGGTTAGCCATGGATGAAAAACAATTAATTTGACACTTATACCTTACAGAATAATTGAATAAATTCAAAAAGCAAACTTTTCATCTATGGCTAACCTGATTGAAAATCACCTTAATGGACTCTATTTTTATAGTGGAACGCAAATTCGAATCTGATGCAGTTTAGAAATTTATAAATTATTAATTAACATGAAGGTGAATTCTACCCTTGTGCTTGGATCGCAGTACCATTATAGTACCATTTGGAAAAATAAAGTTTTGGTTCAAATACCATTTTAATAAACTTTGTCTGTTCGTAGGTCAAACAATATTTTTGTCGTGACTTCAATATTTCTAGCGTTGGTTTATGGGCAGTTAGAATTGATCAGTGGGATCGTGATACTCTAGAATGAAAAATAAAATATAGGTACTCTTAAAAAATTTTTCATAAATGACCACTTATGTGGCATTGCTGGATTCAGAAAATTATGCCGAATCCAAAAATGTAACAATATAACAGGGTATTCAGTATGCCGAGTTTAAAAAATCGATCTTAAAAAAAGGGGAGTGTACCATGAGCCTGTTACACACCGTATACATATACAGGGTGTCCCTAATTGTAAGGATCAAACTTTACTGTGTGATAGAACTTCACAAAAATGAAAAAAAATTCTCATAAACATGGGTCGGGAAACGCTTAATTTCCGAGATACAGGGTTGTTAAAGAAATATGCAAAAAATAAATTTCAATACAGAAAATGCCAATGTCGTATTGGCATGGCATACTACATAATAGATTTTTGTTGCTTGAAACACTGAAAACATCGCACACTATTATTGCTGTATAACAAATCGCTGGTAATAGTGAAAAAATTACTATTGATTAAAAAAGTTTAATTAGGGTTAACTTAAAAATGGATAGTTTTTGAGGAAAAACACAAGAGATCTTTTTTGTGTAAAATGGCTCGGTTTTTCCAATTTTTGACATAAATTGATAAAAATGTGACGTGCAAAAAAGTTGGGGTTTCGTCCGTACAATTCAGGACACCCTGTATGCATATTACTATGTATTCTAAATCCCTAAGTACAGAGTGCAGCATAATGATTATATGACACAAATTTATGTGGTCCTACATAACAAAATAAGTAAAAAATTATATTACTATACAAGGTGATTCTGAATTGAGTATTCAAAATGTTAGGGTACGCAATAATACGTTTAAAAATTTTAATCATGGGTGGTTGGGGGTAGTTTTAACCCTAACTTTTTTGTGTGTAATTTTTTATGAGAAATTATCAAAATTAAAACATTTTCCTTTGCGTATACTTGACATTTCTCTTAAATGTCACGAATTTGCATTCTTCTCATGGCACACTAAAATTGTTAGTACCTACTTTGCTATCTAACCACTCCCCATTCTCTTACACCTCTGATTAAAATTTTTAAACATATTTTATTGCGTACTATACTAGACATAAAAAGTTTTCTCTAACACGACTTTAGAAACTACGCATTCCACAACTAAAAGTTGTGTTGGAATATATGACATTCTAACCCGTTGTAGAATATTTATTACATAACAGTTTTCGACGAATCAAAGCTCTTAAAAATTATTACGTAACTGCTTTCGACGAATTTTAAAATAATAAAATTTTCCAAGAAAATTATTTTCTATTTTTTTTGTGTATTTTCTAAAATCTTTTTAGAGAAAGTATAGTCTACAACACGTTTAGAATGGCATATTCCACACTCGCGAACCGTAGTCGTCGCCCTTGGCTCGGACTACAAACTTTCGCTCGTGTGGAATATGGGCCATTCTTACCCAGCAAACGCAGAGTGTGACTGTTTCGTAACGTTAAGTCACAAATAAGTAACTCTAGAAGCATATTTCAAAGTGTGAAACAGATTCGTAATTATGGCAATATATCTGTACCTGAAAGATTTGTTTTGAAATTGTTTAATATAATACAAAACATCTTTGGTGGGTTTGGAAAAATTCGAAACTGTTACCTAACAAATGTTATTCTTAATTCCACAAACGTAAATATTTCGTAACTTACAAAACGCCATACTTTCAAGTGTTAAAATTTGAGAATATTACGCAATTGTTGATGCGGTATTCCTTCAGTAGCTATAAACAGAAACAATTACGGAATTATTGAAACAATTCATTTTCAGTTGTGAAGCGTTGAAAAATTTACATAATTAGTAATACGTTACATTTTCGCTATACATGTTCAAACAAATGCGTCGTTTCTATAGGCTAGAATTATTTCTGAGAGAGAGATAAAATTCAAACGACCAATAGAATCTTGGGAAGCTGCGCCGCGCCAGCGCGAAGAACTGTTTCCGGCTTCAACACAAGTTAGTCTGAATGTGTAGTAATGTGTACTTACACGTGTGGTGTAAACAAGTGTCTGGTATTTGTGCAAAAAATACTATTGTGAAAAACAATTGCACAATATATACACGTTTAGAGTATTAGGTAAGTAATAAGTACTAATAGATTTAAAATTAGATAAGTTTTAATTGTATGTATTGTAAAAAGCGTTAATTTCCTGGACAATACCTAACATGGCGTGGGCACATTAACAGCGTGGGTAGCGGATCTTTTTACTATTACCTATAAATCGAATAAAACAAACGCTTTTCTTAAAATTTCGTGCTTATTTAAATGGATAACTATAAATAATAATAAAGAATATGTACAAAACTTTGCTACTAACTATAATAATCTACACTTAGATTATTATATCTACTTTACTTGCACAGTACGTATATTTATTTGCAAAATTGAATCGTTGAGTGTTCTTTTTTTTGCTTAGGAATATATTATTTTGTATTTCTTTTTGAAGTGATTCTCCGATGAGCAAGAAACGCATGTTTTTCTTTTAAATTGTTTCAATCAAAAGGGAATGAAGTTCAGGGATTAACATAGCAATTTTAACGTTAAAGTGACTAAAAACATGATTCTTAATTTCTTTATAAACTACTGGTTTGCCGTAATGAATAAAATAGTTTTGATATACAGGATGCTTCCTAAATAACAAAATATTTAAAGAAGTAATTCTTCAGGTGATTTGAAGTGAAGAAAAGTTTATATGAACATATTATGTTCTAAAGATTTTTGTTTCTGAGATAGCGGGCGTTGAATATTTTATTTCACTTCTGATTTTATCTGATTTTCCACAATTTGTAACATATGAAACTGAATTTTATGGATCGTCTTGCTCTTCAAGTAGCTATTTATCTTACCGATTGTCTTTTTCAATATTTCACTTCGGTTTGTAATTGGACAAAATGTTTTCGTTTTTTATTAAATAATACCTATCTTTAAAAATTTAAATATTTTAACAAAATTTGGTGATTCAAATCGAGGGATTCAAATCTCAGTAATTATAGTTTTGCTGTTATTTGTAGGGGGCACCTCTGCGTATCGTTCATACGTTATGTTTTTGGGGATTTTTTATTATTTTTTTTAAATAAAAATTCCTGCTTTCCCGTTATTTTTATGTCAAAAAGATATACCTCCTAAATGTCGCTACGAGTAACCGTTTTCAGGGTAATTGATTAAAGTAAGCAATTTAACCACTTTTAAAGTATAATTAAATTTTAGGTTTATTTATTTAAAAGTCATTGTTATTTGTACTTTATTTGCTAGTGTTGCAATGTAATAAATTTTAAAAATCTGAAAAAGAGAATTTAAAGAAATTATTAAAATTAAATCGAAACAAAAATTTTACTTTGACACCCTATATCTCTGCTAATATCAACTTTTGGACTCACTAAGGTAAGTTTGTTTAAATCGTAATATTTTTACATAAGGAATCTGCCATTGCTCTGTGTACCATTACCTATGAGACACCACGTATTTATAGATTTTAAAACGTCCAATATTTTCATTTTATAAAAATATCTAAAAGGAGGTAAAAGGCAACATTGCTCCTGGGGAACTTTTTTAAGTTTCGCAACATTCAACACTTCCGATATAAACGTATAGGTCACAGCTGTGAGCGCTAATAGATCAAAGACATTCCGTCGGCCGTCCACTATATTCTTCCTTTGTGCCAAAGATATAAAAAAACACCAGATAGTTAAATTATCGACAAAGTATATTGTCTGTCTGTTTCTTATGTACTTCGAAGGATAAATTATCCAAAAAAACTTCACAAAAAGGCCGCTAATAAAGTTGACGCGTTTAAAATGTGTAAACACTGGTATAAAAAATATGACTTCACAGCATTTATAGTGGTCCGGTAAAAGCTAATGAACGAATGTAAAAAACAAAATCAACCTGACCTATCCTATTTTCCCTTGAAATGAGATAGGTCAGTTAAATTCAAAATGTTGACGTATTTTATTTCTTTTTCTCAAAAACTACCGCGTGTATTTCTTTCATTTTTTTTATATGGATTTACCATCCCTTTGCAACAAGCTTCTTTCTCTCAGGAATAATAATATATGTAATTGTTTAACTTCATTTATTTTATTGAGTGGCCTAGAGTTACATATACACAGGTTTTATAATTGAAATGTTTTTCTCATTTCAAGACAAAAATAAACCCGTGTCAAATTCTTGACAATCCCCCGCCTCCTCTTCTTATTTTTATTTTAAACTAGATATAGGGTGGGGTTAGCGTACTCACCTTAAGGAAATAAATAAATTGGGGTTCACTCTGTACATTGCTAGTTTGATTAAGAACTGATTTTTATTTGTAGATTCATGCAGGAAATGCTTTCCATTTATGACAGCTGATGCTAATTTTGAAGGTGCCTGTAAGGACTGGTTTAGAGCGGCCAGCCAGAGATTGAAGAAAAAAACAGAGAAAATGAATTAATTATTTTATTGTACAATGGACAATAAATTGTTTTGAACATCTATTTGTCAATATTTTATCTTTTTCCTATATTTTAAAGGATTCCTCCAAATACACTAACAGTGAATATTAAGGATCAAGGATTAATTTCACCTAGATATAGAAAAGAGTTTGTCTTAAATGGATTTATGGTCTGTAAAGATGAGAGATTGAGAAAGTGAATTTTGTTAAATATTGCAAAAAGTGATTTTAAAGATGGGTCCTGAAAAAGTAACGAGCCCCACTACTGGCAAAATGTGACTGCTGTCTTCGGGAAAGAAAATTACTCGTCCAATAACAAACGAAGCCAGGTTTGCTATACGTGCATATATCCACCCCCAGCCCCCGATCGCTCACCTGCGCACTCGATCATTGAGTCTTTTTTGTTTTTAAATGTATTTAGTATAGCATTTTACAGTCGCTTCAAAAATATAACTGGCTCTATACTATCAGTACATGTCCATCTTTGCCGAACAAATTATTTATTCACTGTTAATCAACTCGCGAGAACCAAAAAAACACTTTTGGTTTTCGAGTTATTCGACAGTGAATAGGAAATAAGTGGTTCGGCAAAGATGGACAGCATGTATTGATAGGGTCTGTCATATTTTTTAGCGTCTGTAAAATGCTGCTATATGCATTTAAAAAACAAAAAGACTCCAATGGTCGGGAATGGGTAGGTGAGGGATCAGGGTGGGAGGTGGATTTGTGCACATATATCAAACCTGACTTTATTTGGACTATTTGCATAATAAGTATAAAACAAAAAAGAAACTGATTTGAAAGTAAATCGTAATATTTATATTGCTTATGATAAGCAACTTTTCTGAAATTAATGAGCAACCTTAAGGTTTCTAATAACGTGCAACTGTTGTGTATCTGTACTTAAACTAAATTTGCATAACGGTTGCGAAGTATTTATATAAGTTTTGTATTTACAAATAACTTGGTGAATGAAACTGTAAAAGCCTAAATGTTTCAAGATATTTTCGGAGTTAGATTTTGGTAAAAACGAATTTATTACAAATGTAAATTGGCATTTGTTACGAATATTTTGTTTCGCAATTGTGTAAAGTAATAGTTGCAGTTTATTAACGATGCAATGTTGCGGACAAATAAGCAATTTGTCACCAAAAACACGCATTTTTGTGACTGAAACAAAAGTGTAACACGAAATATAAGTAGCGTTAATGTTCCTTAATAGTTTCGAAGCGGTGTTTGCTGGGTAAACTTGTTATAGAATATACTATTTCCACTGGCCAAAATTTCATATTTTTATATCAGATCGTTTTGAAGTTATTTAATAAAAACAGTACTCGGAACAACCCCTTCTAAGGGCTGCATCTCCCTTAGAAGATACTTTAGAGTTAAACTATACTAAGGTTTTCTTAATATTTTGACTTGCTCTATTCGGAATCGCCTTATGTAGTACTATTTTTATAGTAGTAATAAAAGTATTAAGTTTTACAGCAACAAGAATATTAAATATAACTTATTAATCTAGATACACAAAAGACTTACTACAATAATTTAACCGAAGTGTTATATATTAGATATAAAAGGTAAAATATTTCTTAATAAGGGAGTCAAAAACTTTGATTTATCCTGTAGATCATTAATATTGTAAATATTTTCAACACAACAATTAAATAATAAATAATAAATAAATACACCACATGTAATTACGACCCCCTTTATCCCAGAAGGCTGAGCCTTGTGCGGGAGGGGGCTACACATTTAAAGACAAGGGACACACATCCAATATCCGTGTATAATGGAAAAATCCCTCTCACAGTATTTTCCATTGCCACGACCGGGATTCGAACCCGGGACTTTTGGGTGAGAGGCAGATACTCTACCATCTCGACCATCAGTCATATAATTGCCGAATTATACGGCAGTGCTTCAGCTTATTGAAAGTTTAACATGTTAATTTTGTGTTGGACTAGTAATTCATTTATAAACTCAGAGAACTGATTCTTTAAGAATCCGAATCTGAACATATTCAAGTCATTTGGCATGCTTTGATGACTTACTATAAGAGTTTCGTATTCAGAATGCATATCTGAAATTCTCTTTGTCAACGCTTGTTTTGATTTCTAACTTGTAGTGAAGGAAGTGAAAAGTAATAACTTAACAAAACACGTGAAAATTAATGCTAATGAATATAGATTTAAAAAATATATAATTGAAAATAATATGGAGCGGAGAAATGAGATTTGTTAAAAATTTGAGATTTTTGTAGAAAAGAAGAAAGATAAAATATTGTTAATTATTGTTCTATGCTACTTTGATATATATAATTTTCTATATGACTAAGGTAATATTTTCTATGCCTAATTCTGAAATTTTGCTATAATTCTAAAAATTAGAAACAACATGCAGTAAATTATACTTCATCCATTTTCAATACGATTTATTAGAAACATTAACATACTATTCTTGTGTTATAAAAATACTGCATAGAATTCAATTGAAGTTTGTTATATTGTCCATCTTTCAACAGGCAAATAATCATACTAATAGTCATAATTATATTGTACTTAGGGCCGGTATTTTCACCTCCAGTTAACTTTATCCGGCAGTTATTCACCTAGGATACAGTTGTTACAACAATGAAAATCAACAACTTTAACTGGCGGATAAAATTAACGGGAAGATGAAAAGATCGGGCCTTAGTTTACATGGTTTTTACATGAAGCAATAATTTTGTTTTATCTGCTTAGAATATGTTTAACAGCGACTCTGATATTTGAGTATAGAACTATAATTTCGTTAAAACATTGGGTACCTCTCGTTCTGGATAGTATCGCAGTATATGCGGATTTACTTTGATCTAAAGTACATCTATAGCAGGATTTGATCTCTTACTATTCTGTAGTGCATATTCGTTATTTTTGTTTCTTTATCCTCCCTTCGCATTCTTGTCTTGAGGGACCTTCATCTTTCATACATTTTGAGATACGAGTCTATTCCCTAGGCAGTAGAGCTGCCAACCAAACAGGAAGCGTCGCCTATATGGAACGTGGGGATATTGAAATATTGTACGCCCAAATATTGAACCAATTTTCAAACATTTTAATAATCTGGTTGTTATGCGTATAAAGATTATTAACAATTAAATACATTTATGGCAGTATTTGTAATATTATTAAAAGCAAAGTTAAAATTATTTGTTAATTTTTTGTCTTTATTTCAGCGGCTATCATCAACAAATTTGGTAACTGTATGATTTTAAGGTCGACGATTCCAATGGTATTGTCTATGCCACTTTTTGGATTGGTTGCAACAATTGCAATACTCATCAGTTCGAAGAAAGTTAATCATAAATATCAAAATAATCTAGTTTTTTTTAAATGGTAACCAAAATTAATCAGTTTTAAATAATAACCCATATAAGCTGCTAAAGTGTATAGCCATGGTAATAAATAAACCAGCTCGTTTTAAAAATGCCTTTTCGGTCTCAGAAACTATTTATTTCCATGCAAATATTAATTGCCACTGTCCTTACCTTACCTCCTATTTATTTATTATGGGATTATGTTTCAGTAAAAGTAATTATGCAAATCTTTAATATTTCAATAAGTGCTTAAAATTACAGATTTATCTGCAGCATCAACCATCTTGTTGAAATTATATTAATTATCTGATTGGTGAATCAGGTTGGTCATAAAGTAGTTGGGGAAAGATATGTAGATATGAAGATAATTTTTGTACTCGTAGTAAAAGAAGGGGGCCAATCTTCTACACTATACGTCCACACCATGCACAATGGAATCTAATTTTGTGACAAGGATTTTCACTTGAACAGTTTATTATGAACTGTAACAGCATTCTCAAATTACTCCATAATTATTTTAATTACTTGCTAGCTCAGTAGGATAGAGCCTGTTGTAGGGATCATACTTGTTCATACTGTCTACCGTGGATTGAATTCAATCTTTGGCTTCGACACTAGCGAATTTAAAATAAGTAGTACTTACTTATATTTAAACTAGTGATTCTTGATATCTGGTAAAAAAATCAGTAGACAATTCTCACGTATAATTATAACCCCTGACGTAGTTTCCCCAAACACCAAAACAATAATTTTAAACACGACGCGCGTTTCGCCAACCAAGATGACGAAATGCGTGTGGAGTTCAAAAATATTTTGTTTTGGTGTTTGTGGAAACTACGTCGGGATTACTGTCACGTCAAAAACCTTTGGAACCCAACCCTCTCCAGGAATGTATAATTATGTTTAAGATTTTCCATTGTACCATTTTCCAGTGTACTGTGGGTGCACAGTATAAAGTGCCTTATGTGAGGTATGACTTTAAAGTAGAAGTTTGGTGTTCAATTGACAAAATACTAAACAAAGGATTCTATGATGTAAAATATTTTCCTTTAAAAATATCACCCGGTTTTATGAAGCAGTCTAAACTGAGTAAAATAGAAAATGAGCTTTTAAATTATTTTCCTGAATATGTTATAAAAAGTGCCTTGGAAAATTTAAATTCTGTTGGATCAATCTGATTTAATAGATATTTTGGAAACCATTGAATGTAAATGGATTAAAAAACAGTATCTTATAAATATAAAATAAAAGAGATGCCAAAACTGCGAAATTAAATTAAAACAAATCGGGTCAAACTCTCGTTTTCACAAATAGATTATCTCTTAAATCCTGATATCCGCATATTGATATCTATTCTCTTTCTCAAAATATTTAACCATAGATTCAACCAAAAAATTCATTTGGTCCGTTTCAATTGGTCAGCAGTTTAGTTGTTATAATAGAGAAAATTTCACACGTTGCATTTTTAGCAAATCAGAAGTTTGCTTTTGGTTTCGTTACCATGGCAACCCAAAAAATTTCCGGAAATTTTTATCCTCTAGGTACCCTGAGTGAAATTAATAAGTGGAAATTTTTCTGTAAAATTATTGAAATATGATCACATTTGACTATTTCCGAACAAAAAACTGCCGCCGGATCGCCGTTCTGGCAAGAAATTCAAGGTAGATGGTCCAACTTGGAACTACATCGTGAATCGCAAGGTCTCGCTGCGATTTTCGGAGCAAGACGTGCGCACGAAAAGTGATGATTTTGGCGTCTACCATAAAATTGGCCGTTTCGAATTTTCTAACCTCATTTATTTTTTTATTTAATTTAGGCGTGAAATTTTCTGACCAAATCCCCACGTGCTTGAATTAATAACTGGAAATTTTTATCGTATATAAATTTTTTAAGAAAATTTGTTCACTCGAAAAATTTCCGGTAATAATTCATGCACTAGGGAGATTACTAGTAAAAATATTTGAAAACAAACTTGTGAAACACTATGATGTGACCTACATAAAAAATGTTTAGATAATGTCCATCACCCATATTTTTGAAGAGTACATCATTCATGTCTACACGAACAGATGGATAATGCAAGAACATAGTGTGGCCAATAGAAATTCACTCTAAATTCCACCAACAGAATTAAAATGAACTGTTATTTCATGTTAGCATATTAGATTAGCATCAGTGCAAAATTGCAAAAATATTTCCAACATTTTGTCTTTTGATTTCTCAGGTACTTTTTTAAATATGGCAAAGTAGAATTATCTTTAGATAGTTTCAATAATGGCAATATATTTTTTGGTAATAGAATGTTCTTCCCATACATATAATTCCATTAATATTTGTGAATTTATTAAATTATTAAAATTATATAAGTTGTTGATTCAGCAATCTATCACAAACGTAGGTTTTTGAGTCATCTCCTTATGTGCAATGTTTTGAATGAGGTGTGAAAAATGTTTAGAAGTTAGACTGATCAACAAAATCGAAATTTTTCTAGGCACACTTTCTTAACAGCTGTATCTCTTGAATATTCAGCAAAAGCAAAATTTAAAAACAAATTTTCTATTTTACCCAGCATAGACTGCAAGGTGTTATGTTATATTTAAAGGAAAATAATTTACATCATAAAATCTTTTCTTTTAATATCTTGTCAATTGAACACCTATCTTCTGCTTTAAAGTCGTGCCTCACGTAAGGTACTTTATAGTTTAAAGTCGAAGTTTCAAGTTTTTGAAAATTTTTGTTGAATGTGGCCCTTCTACGCCTTCGTAAATATTAATTATTTTTGGGCATAACTTTCTTCTTATTTACAAAACAAAAAAAATAGAGGTCAACCCAAATTAAGCTAGAAGAAGTCTCCAGTTATTGATAATCTGAAATGTAAATTGTTTGCAAAATTAAGTTTCAGAATCATGAAATTTTTTATATTTCATATTTTTAAGGAAATTTCCTAAACAATTGGTATTATATCAGTATTTTTGCAATTTTAGGTATTTCTATAATTTTTCGCAACAAGAACCATTTATAGAAGCTCTTATGTTTAGGAATTCAATATCTACTTGAATTACTGGTAGGTCTCAATAATTTGAAATAATAGTAGAAGAACTGTTAGCTAAGGGTATGAAAACGGAAAATTTTAAATACATCTATTATTCTCACAAAAAAATTGATCGGTTTTGAAAATAAAAATCAGTTTCAATGATTAACATAGTCAATATTAGGAATATAACTACTGTTATAAACACAAGCTTTCGCCCTAAAGCAAGTCAAAGTCAATGGTTCCCGTGATAATCGGGCACGTCAATACATCAGAACCTTCTCTTTTGTGTGTTAAAAATCAGTTAAAAATAGTAAATATTTGTTTATCGAACGTTACTCTTTAGAGTTTCTTGGATATGGCGCAC
The DNA here is from genome assembly GCA_963680705.1 of Rhagium mordax. Lineage (NCBI taxonomy): Eukaryota > Metazoa > Arthropoda > Insecta > Coleoptera > Cerambycidae > Rhagium > Rhagium mordax. Next base: position 52,625,661 of record OY796656.1, on the reverse strand, counting down.
TGAAATTATTTTTTTCAAGGCGTGCTAATTTAAAAAATTTTGTTTGTAGTTTGTTTGTGGCGGATAGTTAATATTCATTGAACTTAATTCTGGGAATCATGCCAAATTCTAAAAAATAAATAGAAATAAGAAAATTGCCAAAATATGTCAAGATAAAATATATATATCTATATATTATATAATATACATTTTGTTATTATATTTTCTAGTGTAAAATACTAGAAAACCACTGATACGAATTTTAGATAACAATATTGTATTTATATTCATTTAGAACTATATACAGTGGTTTTCTGGGGCAAACTGTTGAGGTTTGCCTTTGATACTACACTTTTATCTTGACATATTTTGGCAATTTTCTTATTTCTATTTATTTTTTAGAATTTGGCGTGATTTCCAGAATTAAGTTCAATGAATATTAAAAATTTTTACAATATAAATAAAAAGAGTTGCAATATTTTTTTTCATTCGTATCCAATATTTGTACAAGCCATTAGTATCTCCAAAATTCATTTATTAATTTATGACCAGTGCTATTATTAAATCGACAATAATACACTCTGCAAATATTACATTCATAATTGTAATTAATTATTCACTACTAATAAGAACCCAATAGAATAAAAGACTGGGCACGTTTGACTTATTGACATCAGGTGCAACCCACTACTAATCTGCTGGTGCAATTCATTGCGTTGTCAGTTCTTTTGTATAGGTGTATAAATCGCAAATAAAAGGTAAATGATTCTCTATTAGAGACAGGGGCCACCAACCGCATACTGAATACCCCAATATAATACCATGTTTTTAAAAGTAAATGCCTTTAACTGTTTCCATTCATCGGCAAGAATTTACCTCGAATATCAGGTAGAGCCGATATGTTTCCGGTTTATTTATCTAACCTCTCCAGTTCCAGTCAATAACATACATGGGTAATTGAGGAAGATCAAATAAAATACTCAATTATACGCATTATACTTTGTTAAACCACATGCATGTTGAATGAAATAAAAATAATATACAGTGTATCCCCCGGATGAGATCTAATAAGTACAAACGTCTTTATTATTGATTTTTTTGAAAAAAGTTTTATTTAAATTATTACCCCCGCCTATAGCAATATGTATTTACGGATGACAAAAAGTTTACATCATCCACATAGATTTCTCAAGATTTGACCACATTTAAACAGTATAAATATAAGGCAGACATAGTATGCAGGTTATTATTTGTTCTGAGAAATTTTGTGTTGTGCAAATAAAGAGGAAGAGGAACTTAGTTAAATTTAGATATTATGAGATAAGAGGAAAATAATTAGTATCAACGAAAGTCACACATTTTGTTTTGTTTAGTTATACGGGGTGTTTCAATTATTCTAAGGGGCATACAAACAGGCCTAAAGAAAAAGTAATTGTTAGCTGGAAAGTTCATATTAACATATCCTTTATATCACCTACTATAGGAGAGCCATGTATCTTCATCTTAAAGTTTTAATTTTCTTCAAGTTATTCTTCAAGTATGGGCGAGTTGCTTTATTCACCGGTGGATCCATCAGATGTGTTTTATCTCATTCTATCGCTGAGGCTAGAACGAGATAAAACACAACTGGTGGATCAACCGGTGAATAAAGCAACTCGCTCTATACCTACTCATTGATTAAGGAATGAATTCCTTAATCAATGGTATACTTTCTATCTTCTATAAGTTGAATATTGTATACCATTTCATTATCAAAATATGCTATACAAGATGAACATAAAAATATAAAATCTGTTGGGATATCGTTTTCTGATTCGTAGCCGTAATGAATAAATTCTGTGCAAAGTTAATATTTTTTTCTTTCAATATTTTTTGCTTTTGATGCCATGGATTCGGTTATTTAATTTAATGTTTTGTAACATTTAGTTCTAAAACGTAATTGTTTTGGCAAAATCGGCAATAATTGCGTTTCAAAGTGGGTTCAATATTTTTGTTTTGCTTTGATGTTATTCTATGATTTCTGTTGTATAATTCAGTGTTTTATAAGATAGCTATGAAAAGTAGTTGTTTTAACGGATTCGACAATTATTGCATTTTTAAGTGGTTTTAATGATTTTTACGTTCAACAGATTTTATATTTGTATGTATGTAGAATATTAATATAAACATATCAAATTGGATACTGTTGTTATTATTATGTTTCTATAAAACCTAAATATGTAAATAATACGTATCAAGCAAAGAAAGTAGAATAATTTGTAAAAATTGAGTCATATTCAAAATAAGTTTGTATCCTGAAATCGTGCTAGGTACTATATCATGTAAAGTGGCAATTGGTAGCTTCATATAATCAATTTATTTAAAATTACGATTAAAGAGAAACAAAACATGGTTTTGAGTGGGATTCAGTAAACGACCCAGTCAGTAATGTCTGATTCACTACGTACTATTTTTTGCCATTCTCTTCCGCTTTAACACTTATATTAACAATATGAGTTTTTGGTTTTTGTTACTAACAAGTCTAAGTGTCGCTCTTTGCGATCAATTTATTTTTTATTGTATGTCTAAAACTCTGTCTAACTGGTGTACTGTATACATTTGTTTTTCTCGTTTATATTTAATAATATCTGATGATTCTGTGTCAAGGGCAACATTATTTTGCGATGTCGTTTAGTTAGCATCATCCAAAAAAAAAACACAAGGAAATACTTGGACACCAGCATGCCATTGTGCTTATCCTATGAGTAGGGGTGGCATTCTTGGTTAGAAAGCATAGGAGTAATATAGGATAGGGGCATTATCGCTATTCAGTAAAGTAACAGTTTAAAGAGAAGGGTTAAAAATATTGAAAAAAAGCTGCCTGTAATCACATTCCCCATCGTATAGCAAATTATTGTGGATATTCCCAGTACACTTTTTATGAAATTTCCAAATACGTTTAAAAGATTTGTGAGAGCCTGCTTTTGTATTTGGCATTAATATTGCTTAATTATTCCTTACTTAAGTGAACATCAAACATTTGTTATTAATCTTCAGGAAAAATAGTGGGTAGGAGGACAAACAATAATAAAAACAATTATTTTAATTGAGCGGTTTCAAGAATATATTCCTCTTCATCAGAATCAATTAAAGTTTTAAGGAAAATCATATGCTCATATTACTCATGTCCATTAACAACTTCAAATTAATAATAAAATACATTACAAGCAATAAACAACACTACAATTACAACAAATTAAAATTAAATTATACTTTCAGTCAATAATTAATAAAAGATCTAACTTACCTATTATTAATAAATATTTAACAACTGGAAATTATTCTCTAAAACAGCAACTGTTGTTTCTGTTCCTACAATTAGTAGTTCTTCACTAGTCTCACGCTTTTTTAATAAAAATTATTTCTGAATAACTCAGACTGTTTCTTGACATTAATGAAATAGTACCATCAACTCAATATGGCTTTAGGACGTATCACAGTACAACTACTGTTCTGCTGTAGGTTACATATGACATATTCACAGCCAGTAATGGTAAAAAGAACACTTTCTAAATTATAATAAGGCATTCGACACTTTAGATTATTAACTATTTATTCCAAATTAAAGTATTTCAGTTTAAATAATGGTGCAATTATTATTTTTTAAACTTCCTCTCAAATAGAAGTCAAAAAGTTGTTGTAAATAGTTAATTTTCAAATGCTACTGATTTAAATGAATGGTTCATCAAGGTAGCATCTTAGGTTCTCTGCTTTTTACTATTTAATTACCTACTGTAATATATAATATGTATCACCTATCAGTCTTTTTGAGTTAAACACAGTAGAAATTAGTTTAAAGGTGAAGCAGCAGTAAGCTCTAGGATTAATTTGATTTTACAATAAATGATTAATTATCATTTAATGCAATATTTCCATTTAAACACGAACTTTGGTAAGTATAGTAGCTAATGTAGTAGTAAGTATAGTAGCAATCTGGTACTCTCCCACACTAGTTTGAAGTTAATATTTTTTTTACCAGTATTATAGGTATCTATCGAAAATTTGTTGTTGTAATTGTTGATTGATTGGCTAGTACATTTGACTCACAACAATCTTCGAATGCTTTCTCTCTCTACTTACATAACTTTTAAAACACTATTTGAAAAAAAAAATACGAGTATAAACCACCACTTCCAATCGATCGGTTTCAATAAAAATAGACCAATCCTCCGGCTAATGTCGAAGATCTAAACTTCATGTCGAAGTTTATAGGTTTGAGAATGCTCACATGTAGAAATCAACGATGACAGAGTGATCAATAGACAAACACGAAAACTATTTGTTTTAGTATTAGTTTACCTTTAAAGGCGTAATCCTTTGAAATATGATTATTATATTATAAAAGATAATAAAATAGATAAAACATCCACATAATATTTTGCAAGTATATTTATATAAATACAATAGTTAGTTTTTATGTTTGTAGATATTCAAATCACCCGAATATTGAAATAAGTTTGTAATTGCTATTTTTATTAGAAAGTTTTATGGGTATATTATTTTAATTGGAACCATATATTATACCTTGCATGTGGTTCCAATGGTGTTTCATGCTGCAAAATAACTAAGGTGTAAATTCTTTAGCAAAAATTATGATAATTGATGTAAATGATGTTATCCAAAACCGCAGTTTACAAAATTAAATAAGGGTGTTAAGATGAAACAACTAAAATTGGTAGAAATCTAGTTTAGGGATGCTTGATGTAATAGGAAAACGAAACTGTTCAAGTTAAAGTAATGAAATTTGGCACATCCACTAAACATTCTAAGCCTAACAAAATGAGGTAAATATCATCTCAAAATTTTTACCAAGGGTGGGTCAAGCTGTAGAGATGGGGGGTAAAAATTACCTCAACTTTTTTATTTGTAAATTTTTTTGAGTTTTGACTTCAAATTATGAATTGTCAGAGTTTTTCACAAAGAAAATGCCTTCTTGTACAACTTCGATCGGAGTACACCGTTTTCGAGATAAATTCATTTTAATATTCAAATGCATGCTCTAAAATGATTAGATAAGTGGAGTAAGTGGACTAATTTTTTCCTTTTCTCGTCAAAACAAAATTTAAGAGCCAGATCAAATCAAGATTTTCTTATTTATTTTAACAAATGCTCAAAATGCTTAAATTTTGTTTCGACACGAAAAGCAAAAAGTTAGTCCACTTCCCTAATAATTTTAGAGCATGCATTTGAATATTAAAATGAATTTATCTCCAAAACGGTGCCTCCGATAGAAGTTGCACAACAGGGCATTTTCTTTGTGAAAAAGAGACAATTCATAATTTGAAGTAAAAACTCAAAAAAATGTACAAATAAAAAAGTTGCGGTAATTTTTACCCCCCACCCCTACAGCTTGACCCACCCTTGGTAAAAATTTTGAGATGATATTTACCTCATTTTGTTAGGCTTAGAAGTGGATGTGCAAAATTTCATTACTTTAACTTGAACAGTTTCGGAGATAATAAATAAAAAGCGTCTTCAGGGGCCCACATTTAGGGGCCTGTAGCTCTTTTAGGAAGCATTTTGGTATAGAGGTAAGTTTGGTCCAATCGATTTATTTTGTCCTCGGGAATATGTGATTTCTTTTTGTACCATTATTTCCGGGACACCCTGTATAAATCAGTTCGGCCATGTTGGATCGGTTGGATGCGAAACCTATAAAGGTTTTAATTCAAGTCGGTAATTTCTGTTGTACTAAATGATGCACTGGTCCCATTGCATGTACTTTTTCAGTATGGGAAGATTTAAAATTCAATTTGCTATACCTAAAAATATCGTATCCACACAAACCGAAATCAATTCAATATTTGAAAGTTATTATTTTGTAGAAAAGTTGTAGGAATGCTGTTCACGTTTGAGACATTGACGAAATAGGCCAAAAAACACATTTTCTGAACATCCAGATTAGGATATATCAAAATCCTGCGGTCAGAATCGTGTTCAGCCAGTAAAAATCCTTCGAGGGCGATGTTTCTTTCAGGTCTATAGAAATGGCAAATTTGTTCCTCTGTGTTATTTCCAGCTTAATGACAACTGTTCGCAACAAAGACACATTAGGCGAGCTTTTTGTTGACATGAAATTAAACCAGTTAAAGTAGAATTGTCCAGTGTCTTACAATGATCTAGAGAGGATTATATTCTTATAGATGAGAACATCTACATAATATATGTATACTAGACGTGAGTGTTTGTGTATTATTTTGATATTTGAGCTATTCAGTAAAAAAACGAGATCAGGCAAGGATATTGTAATATTGAAGCTGAGAGGGATTTCGAGACCTTCCTCTCTCCGTCACAGCAAGCTCGTGGTTGCCAAGCAACGAGCTTTAGATGTTGGTTATCTGACGCGTTACCGCAAGAGGCATTCGTTTCCGACATGTCACATATACATACCAGAAGGCACACATATTGTAGATAAGATTTGTGTGTTGGAACATATCAAATAATGCCACCTCGAGAAAATATTCTATATTATTCAAGCGTCGTATTAAGGTTAGATCATAAATATGCCTATCGCATAGTATGGTATGTTTGAAAACACATTTTTCTCTTGGGAAAATTATTACTAGAGGCGGTATTTGAAACTGTAGATTATTAATATTTCATTTTCAGTGTGTACCATAAACAGGTAATAAAATATTGATACATGTATACATTAGGTAATGTAAAATAAAGGGTATATAAGTATTTTCCCAACGAAATAAATATTTTTTTTGTGTTTGTAAAATTTCTAAAACTTGCAATATCTACCCCATGTTTACTCATGTCTCAATTTTGGACAGTTTGTTTCAATACAAGTTAAATATGTTAGATGCACAAGTGGCAGAGTACATACAGTATATTTGTGCAACCATTTCACAAATTCAAACGAGAAAATAAACTAATTCTTTATATTTAGTTATAATCATCCTAACTATAATGTCACCCAGCTATTCTCTTGTTCATAAAATAATAATGTGTTTCTGATTAGTTGAGTGACTTGAATAATTTAGTAATCTGGTTTAACTAATATCGTTGGCTGAAAACAGTCAACGCCAATATCTTTTTGTTCACTTTTGTGTAGTGTAATGCAATTTAAGTTTTATAATACATATACAGGGTGTCCCAAATTTAAACGGACATAGTGAAATGTGAGACATTTTCCAATAAATGATAGACAGGGTGTTGTTCGGGGCACTTAAAGCAGCATAAAAATACTAAGTCCGGTCCTGGCATTTTTCCTAAATAAATTATGCTTGTGATTGGACTAAAAGAGTGTAATATTTATACCAAATTGTATCCCAATATGTGTGGCCGTTCCGAAAATATGGAGGTATGAATAATTGGTCAAGAACCATAAAACACCCCGTATCTTGAAAACCATTCAGTTTCAAGGGTAAGTGTGGGGGTGTTTTGAACTCAGCAAAGTGTGCTCTATCTACCGTTTCACTATGTCCGTTTAAATTTGGGACACCCTGTATAAGCAAAATATCTAAAAAAACCGCTGCCAATTATGGGATCAAAACTTCCTCACGTGTGGTGGTGTTTATAATAAAAGTAATTTTTGACGTATTTTGTTTTTTGACGTCTTTTGAGTTTTTTGACGTATCTTGTTTTTTGGCGTATTTTGTTTATTTCAATATTTGGAGACAATATCATAATGGATTTACTTAGAACAAGTAAACAGATATCAGGAGATTCCCTGCTAGGTACTACCCGGGTACTAATAACGTAATTGACTTACTTCTTTAAACTGTTCCCTGGAAACTGCCCATGGTTTGGTAAATTTCAATGCTTGGCTACAACACTAGAATTGTTTCCCATCGTAAGTAATGTAACCCAAACAGTTCATATTCCAGATTTGTATTAAACAAAGCAATGATTATGTTCGATATGTTATGGTTCAGTTGCTAAATGTTTCTTCTCTCGGCCCTATACGGGTTTCGGATTGCAATCTGTATAACTAGTTCGCGTCCAGCATTAAGAATAACATGTTTTGCCCCCAAAGTATAATTTTGAGTCTTTTGTATCCCAAGCTGAACAGTGCCGCATCAAGATATACTATAATACAGGGTGTTTCTAAATCACATCTAAATCACCGATCCACATATTCCTTACTTAAAAATATGACAAAAACTTTCTATAAACATATATCCAGAATCATCTCCTAAGGGAGCTGAAATCACTCTAAGATGACACCAAAAAGTAATTTTTTTGAATTATTTCGAAAATGACGTAAGTAAAGATTTTTTTTCATATTTGGAATATACAATTAAATAATGGATTCGCCTAAAATACTAAAATTTGATCAAAATCAGTTAACTCAAAATATATTGATATAAAATACAAAGTTGATAATTTGATGAGCAGAGTTAATGCAGATTTCTTACATTTCTTCAGAAACGGTTAATTCAAGCAAAATTTTACAGAAGAAGGAAAAGTCAGATATTAAATCATTTTATTTAAAAATTGAGAAGTTTTTACTCTTTAGCAATGCAGTGGCTTTTTCTGATAAAAAATGTTATTTGTGAGGGCTAGAAAATGTATTTGGAGTTAACTGAATTTGATTAATTTTAGTATTTTAGGCGAATCGATTATTTAATTGTATATTCCAAATATCAAAAAAATTCGTTACATTATTTCCGAAATAATTCAAAAAAACTACGTTTTAGGTACCTCCAGCTCCCTTAGGAGGCGATTCCGGATACATGTTTATAGAGAGTTTTTGTCTTATTTTTAAGTAAGGAATATGCGGGTCAGAGATTTACATGTGATTTAGAAACACCCTGTATACCTATTTGAAGTGCGGTATTCTTTTATTTTATGCAAGTATTTCTGTATTTAATGATACACCGCGTTTCCATTGTAATCAATCAATCGTATTTTTTTGTTTTGTTTGAAACCACAATATAATAAAATATCTTGTAGCGTTTCTAAAAATTGATATCTAATTATAATTAGAATAATTACGCAATTTCTCTGAAGTCTTTAAAATTTTAAATTTATTTTACTCAATTATAAACCGTTTGTTGAATATCTATCGAAGCATTGTTAACTTCACTAAATTGTATACCTTTTTATTTCCTCTTTATAGAGTTACCTATAACAAACTTCTTTAATAACGTAAATAATCATAGCGATCATAAGTTTAGTTATCTTTGCGATGTTCGTATTTGATTTTTCAGTATGTTCTCTCTTTAAGCTTATATACATATTTAATAAGACGCTGAACGTGTAAATCTCTGTTCTTAAATTCCAAACTTCGTTTGATTAACACTAGTGCCACCAGTTCAATATTTTCATTTCCTCGCATCCAGAAAGGTATATGGATAATAAAATTGGGTGGTAAAATGTTAGCTGAAAAACATATTACAATTATACTTTTGTGTGGGTCAACTATTGTCAAATATATTACAAACTTCATAAATTCATGTATTTTATATAACTATTTTTCGTCTGCTTGGAAAGAAGCCTTAATAATTCCAGTACCTAAAGTTAATGAATCCTCCGAATTGAAACAGCTAAGACCCATTAGTATCTTGTCTGTCAAAGGTCTTTGAAAATATGTACTTACAGCTACGTGACTATCTTGAAAGCGACAATATATTAACAGAAAAACAATCTGGCATTAGAAGTGGCTATAGTTGCACTACAGCACTACAGTAAACGATGATATTCTTAGGACTAGTGCTAACAGTTTACTGGCCATCCTTGTCTTATTAGATTCCCCAAAGCCGTGGAAACCGGCATGATATCTAATTTACAGGCTATCTCCTAAAAAACGCCGCAAGCCATAATTCCGTTATTTATAACATATAGGTTATTTCTTGAGGATTACATTGCCCCAGCCAAACAAATTTGGCAAAAGTATATACCTATCTAAAAAGATATATTCGATATTTAGCTATCACTGTGAATTTCTTACACTTTTACCAACAACAGACAATTGTTTCGACCTGTTAGGTCTCATCAGTGTTGTACAGGTTTGGTACGGGTATATCAGAGATATCCCAAGTGAAGACATTCCAGCGTAGTAAATATCTATCGAATGTATCTCAGTTTGGATCCGATGAGAGTCGGACACTTATAACTTGCGCCATCTAACAGATGAGTAAGGAAGACATATTATTATATTCCAGCATTTTTACGGTGAGAGCACTGTTACATGCAAACTCTCCAACTGCATCGCAGAAAAAAGCTTAGGTATATGCAACCCGTTACGAATGTATCTCAGTTTGGATCCGATGAGAGTCGGACTGTTTGGCTGGGGCAATGTAATCCTCAAGAAATAACCTATATGGTTAGGCAACGACTTGTAGCTGTGCGTAACGGGTTGCATATACCTAAGCTTTTTTCTGCGATGCAGTTGGAGAGTTTGCATGTAACAGTGCTCTCACCGTAAAAATGCTGGAATATAATAATATGTCTTCCTTACTCATCTGTTAGATGGCGCAAGTTATAAGTGTCCGACTCTCATCGGATCCAAACTGAGATACATTCGATATTTACTACGCTGGAATGTCTTCACTTGGGATATCTCTGATATACCCGTACCAAACCTGTACAACACTGATGAGACCTAACAGGTCGAAACAATTGTCTGTTGTTGGTAAAAGTGTAAGAAATTCACAGTGATAGCTAAATATCGAATATATCTTTTTAGATATATGTTATTTATAACCTGATTTTAAAAAACAAAGAATTAAATGAAATGGCTTTAAATACCGCAGTAATCTTAAACTTATTTTTTTTTAAAAGTGATAGTCAACTTTTTTTTTAAATTTTGATTTAAATCGAAAACAACTGTTGCATATTTGAATTGTATATTGAATAACACTATATTCTAAGTATCCAATAACTCAATCTAGGCAAAGAAAAAACTAAGTATAAAAGTTCAATTTGACCAATGAGAAATTCAACTAGATTTTAGGTCCTTTTTACAGAGTAATAAGAGTAATATAATAGGGCTGTCCATCAAAATTTAAATAAGTATGAATTAGCCTACCACGTACTCCAATAATATCATCTTACATAAAAGGACGTACAAATGCGTCAAAGATGAAGGAACAATACCTTTTGTCAGTCTCTATCTCAGGCCGGAAATGTCGACGTTGAACCAGTTTGATTAACATACTTTCAACCATTTGCAAATTGGGACCTAAAATAAAAGCAATACTTTTAGAAATCTAAGTCCATATATGACCACTCTCAACAGTCTGAAGTCTGATGCCGCATTATTAGTGTATAAAAGGAATTTTTGATATTTTCGTTAACTACCTACTAATAATATTACTTTGGATAGGTATAGGTGGATTTTAGTCTAGACAACTTGTAGTAATTGGCCATTTAGAGGTATTTAATTGTAAACTGAGAGGAAATTAAATTTCTTGTTAAAAAATCGCTAATATTGTTTCTTCCAATTGTAATTTACAATTTAAGGATTGTTTGTTATCTTATTTTTTGTAAATCCGCGAAAATTATAAATACATTTTATTACTATTATTATTATTATTTACATGAAACTACGAACTAGAATCTGTTAACGATTGGATCTATGTCATCTGATATTATACAAATGTTTGCAATTTAGACGGGTGCGTTATTCGCGAAAATCACGTATCACGAGATGGCACTGAAAATTTAGTATACAGTAAATTCACTTTTGAACCAAAGCAGTTTGTGAGTGAATAGGAGATAGCAGTAAAGCGAGAGCACTACACATGCGTGACTGCATGTCGATCCAGAATGTTAGCGCTCTCGCTTTATTCTTTCCTATTCACTCACAAAGTGCTTTGGTTGAAAAGTGAATTTACTGTATAGTAGTGAATAACAAACCTTTGACGAGTCTGTCAGTGTTTTGACATTTACGATAAAGTTAGAGGTTAATTTAAGTAACACTTTTTGTATTAAATCGTGTACCGTTTTATTAATTGATTGCATTGCTATATTGTTTATAAACTAGTTGAATATAATAACAACGCTTTAAACGCACTTTTAATTTAAAAAATCACAAGATAAATTTAAGAAACTCGCCAACTGACAGTGACAGTAGCGGTTTGTTGTTTACTATCATATTGAGATTACGCCAAAAAATATAGATGTCGCCCACTCCGTGATTTTCGCGTATAGTCCAGTTGATGGTAGAATTTGCCAAATCAAAAATATTGGTAAGAGTTAAGTGAATCCTGTAACATCTGATTATGGAACGAAGTAGTTTAGAAAGAGAATGATCCACATAAATTTTAATCTCGGAATTGTGGAAACTATTAGAGAAATCTTTGATTTGGTACAAAGGAGATGGACCTCAGTTTCCCCTTGTTAAAAATGCATGTGCAAAACGTATTACAATAATTGGGTACTAATGTAACACCCATATGATGAAGAAGTTTAAAATCTGTAAGAGATAAGGAAAAAGCATTTTAACGATATGCAATACCAGGAGGACAAGGTTCATCCCAATATTCCCAATCTAGTTGACGAATTCAATAATATTTGATAAAAATTTTGGCTAAGAAAATGTTAGGAGCTAGAAATAATAATGTATCGCAGCAACGGGCTACAATTGACAAAATGTTGCAATTGGTACATGGTTTAGCAATAAAATCGAACGAGAATGATAATGAATCAGAAATAGAATGCCATTGAAAATCTCTAGTGTTTTTAGTACATATGCATCGAAGTTCATCACATTAGTGGATTTTTATAATTTTCGAAAAATATCATGTCGGTCATCTCTGAATAATTACTCTATTGGTTGATCTGATTTACCTACTATATTGAATATGTTATTTTTATTTTGTAATGGGGATTTAAAATCTAATATACCTCCTATAAAATAAAAATTTAAAGATAAGTTATTTTGCCGAAGTTGGTAACGTTTTTTGGGGGACAATTCTAAAAACTGGGGACAATAGAGAATTGAATGTGAAATGACTTTCACGTCACACATTTCAAATTGGTATTATTTTGAACAACAAACGAATGAGTCGCCTTTGATTTGTTGTTACTCCAATTATTCCCAAAAGTGAGGAAGCTGTGTTCAGACAAAAAAATATTTCTGTGTGTGTGTGTGTAGCAGCTACAGTTTTTGAGATAAAGCTTTCAAATTTGTTGTACACCCGTTCTAGAGGTCAAGGAAACGATTGAGTGCTAAAGAGTTAAAATATAGTTAGCTAAGTTTGGGATGCCTAAGCCTAATTGAGGTAATGCCGTTACTGAAAAATTAAATTTGTACTTTTTTTAAAATTGAGTAATCGATTTAAAAATAATTGGCTAAGATCCGCTTATCCTTAAATTTATCGGTGAGTGCTTTGTATATAATTTGGTAATTATCGCCCGTGGGGGCAATGCCTGAAAAGGTAGACAAAAGCAATACCACTCAAACAGCCTAACCCGATCTGTGACAGTTAATTCTATGTTGTCACGTATTATTTTAACATTCTATAAACAAGGGCCAATCTTTAACATCACCATTAGATTTTGAAAGTGATCCTACTATATTCTAGTAGAAGTAATTGTAATTTATTAGATCCATTTGCGATACTAGAAATTACTTGGTTTGCTATAAATTTTGTGACAGATTAATTCGTCAAAATTTCCAAAATTGATAATTTGGAACAAAATTATTATTTAATTTATTAAACATATACTTATAAACATCTTAAAAATGTGGTTGTGGTTTTAGTTGTTCCCAAAGTCTCATAATTAAGTTTAAATTGATTGACTTTCCTGTTGAAGTATCCGTACTATTGTCAAATAAACAAACGTTGAACCTGAGCAAAATACTGCTTCTCTTTGCCACTAAATATTAAATATACCTACTATGTTATGTTTTAAAACCTGCCAGAAAGTAGCACTATCCGATTTTTAGGTTAGAAAATCTAATTTTATCAAACTGAGGCTGGTAAAGTGAAGTGTGATGAGAGTCCGATGAAACTGATCACCATAGCAACCTGTTTTGTTCATTATTAATGTTATTATTAATTTTTTTAGTTATTACTTTTTTATTGTTACACTTAAAGAGAACAGTTTTTTGTTTATTATTGTTTAGATAGTACCTACATTTTGTTTAGTTTCTTGTTGTGGATACTTGATGTTTTGTGTTTTTTTTTATTTCTGCAGGAAAATATGGCTCCCGGCGATCACTAACTCAAAAAAAATAAATTGGTTTTACTATTGAATTCCCCGTAATTTACTTGAATCGTGAAGTTTGGCAACACCACACAGTTCAGGAATCGTACATGACACGCGCGGTCGCCTCAGTTATTAGTCATTACCCTCATTAGCGCATTCCACTGGCGGGGTACACAAATTAAAATAAAAAGGGTTTAAACAATATTCATTTTTCATATCACGTTTTAAAAAAATGTAGTTTCATGTTCCTATAGTTAAAGGGTGTCACCTCCTATAAATATGACCCCACTTAAAGATTTACTCTGTAAATGAATGCATATAGCCAACTAGTAATTTGATTTGATTGTTTCTAATGTGTTTTGTCAATGGAGGGGGTTTGACCTCCGTAACTCCTCTTAGTCTTATCCTACGACCCTGACCTCTTAATCTTCGAACTATTGCTACAGATGGCACGCCACCTTATCTCACAGCCATCTAGGATGTCTTTTAATAATTCTTTCACTTAACGATTTATATTAATTTAGTTATTAAATAATCCACAAATATATTTTGTTAAGTATATTTTTAATAAATAAAATTATGAACCTAGTTTAAATGTTTTTATTTTACCTTTTCTTAAAATCACTAGCCAGTGCAGTGTAAAATAATACTAAACTTTAAAATATTTATATCAATTTAAATTTAAAAAGAGCAGAAAATTTCTATAATACATTCTTTTGATCTAAAGATTAAGTTTTATATCAAGGCACCAGCGAATTATTACTGATATTAATTAGTCATAATAATTTTCATGATGGTCGGCACTGAATACGTCATTTTAACTCATAAGCCTCTATCACTGTTGCTGAAACGTACCTCTTCTCTCTTGTGTTGCATCTTCTCTTCTTTAATCTTTGGTAATACACTAAACCATGTCGTTGAATAAAGAATATCTTATCTTTCCATCAACGACTATGTAACAACAATGAAGAGTAGGTCAAGTATTACTTATTATCATCACGCAGGCTGCCGTGTCGCCATAGACTAATACGTCTGGTCGACTGGAAATCTGGAATCTGAATTTTTTTGAAAAAAATTGATAATATATAAACATCAAAATTACTAATTATTAAAAAAATGACTTAAGTTTGACCTTCATTAGTAACTACTAATACTAATATAATAGTCATTACTATTAAAGATTTAAAACATAGGTGTACCTAAGTGTTTTGTGTTTGGAATAAAAATTTAATTATTTTCTATATTTGTATCAATTTATTTATTTTTTTTTAAATTCATATGTAACTTTATCAAAGATTTACTAGATTTGCCATAAAAAATTAGGGTTGCCGTTTGAAAAAATTGAGTTGTCATAGCAACAGTTTAACAGAGAAATTTTTGAAGGACTTTTATTTATATTTAGTTTCTAAACAATAAAATAATTGGTCCAATATTTTTTAATGGAAGCCTTACAGGAGCAAGATATTTAAGTTTTTTACGGGATAGTATAGATAATCTCTTAGACGACATTCCCCTCAATGAAATAAGAGATATAATTTGGCAACAAGATGGTGCTCCTTGCCATAATGTTATTGGGTGAGACAATTCTTAAATAATAATTACAGAGAGTGGATTGGTAAATATGAAACAGTTGCATGGCCCCCAAGAAGTCCAGATCTTACCCCTTTGAACACATTTCTGTGGGGACATCTACTCTTTGCCAAATTTGACTTTGGATATAATTCAAAGTAATTTCAGAAGAAATAGAATTCTTAAATAACAATAATATTATTTTAAATAATGTGATATTTAATATAATAAGAAGATATAATTTATTTGTAGAACAAAATGGAGGCCACATTGAAAATTTGGTGTAATATCTGTTACTTATTCATTAGTTTGTGTGTCTCATTTTAATGTTAAATTCGATAAATCTTGTCTGCTTCTGATACATTTAAATAAATTATTTTGTTGGATTTATTTTTACTGCTGGATTATTGGATAAAACATACAAGTAAAATATATTTTTGTAATCAGAAAAACTTGACCAATTCAAATATGTAAAAATATATAGGGCGTTCATTAAAAAAACACGTTTTTGCATAATCCGTATATTTTGGCTTCTATTTAATTTTCAGTGGCATTTCTAAAATCTACTGAAAAAACTATATAAACTGCAACCTTAAATTTTTGAAATATCTCAATATTTACAGAGATAAAGGGGACGTCGAAGTTACGTGACTCACCCATACTTCTTTGTATAGGCGTAATAAAAACTATTCCTAGTATTTTATGAATAACTTTTTTGTTATTGGATAAAACATACAAGTATTATATATTTTTGAAATCGACTAATTCAAATATGTAAAAATATATAGGAAGTTTCATTAAAAAAAAAACACGTTTTTGCATACCCCGTATATTTTGGCTTCTGTTTAATTTTCAATGGCATTTTCGAAATCTACTGAAAAAACTATATAAAGTGCAACCTTAAATTTTTTAAATATCTCAATATTTAAAGAAATAAGGGGGGGGGGGTCGAAGTTACATGGCTCACCCTGTACATACACATGGGTCGAGAGCAATTTTTTTTGGCAGGTTCAAAGTTCATTGTGATTTAGCCCCTTTTTGTTGATAATAATAATAATAATAAAAATAATAATAATAAAAATAATAATAATAATAACTCCGCATGTAATTACGACCCCCTTTATCCCGGAAGGCTCTAGAAGAGCCTTGTGTGGGAGGGGGCTACACATTTACAGACAAGGGACATACACCCTAAATCCGTGTATAGTGGAAACATCCCTCTCACAGTATTTTCCACACAGCCTCGACCGGAATTACCTCCATTATTTTTCCTTTTATAAAGATTATGCCATATCATTGAATAATATAATAAGTATTCCTTTATTCAATGGCAATATGCAATCGTTAAAACTTGTGGACAGTGCATTAAATACTAGATAATGATTTTCTGGAATGAAGAGTTTTATGATTAAATTTCAAAAACCTCCTTCATCATTTAAACAATTGGCCAAAAAAAAACAAAATAAAGATAATTAAATTAATCGATGATCATCATCAAAAAAGTTCAGTTCAAGATACTTTATAAATGGAAAAGAGAATTGCAAATTTATCACAGAGAATAAATATTCCATCCTCATCAGATAAATACTTCCGTCTATGATTGTTCAGGTTTTCTGGTTTCTGTATTACGTGCCCGTACAACATATAACTGGGCGATGAAAACTATGAGAAAGAGAAATAGACCGTCTGAAATGTTAACAAATGTTTTTGCTGCAACTGCAACTCTTTACCGACGTAGTTTCCACTGGCACTAACACCAAACCACTAATACTGCACTCGACGCGCGTTTTGAAAACAGTTTTAATCGTCTCCGGATAATGTCAACTTGGTTGGCGAACAGCGTTGAGTGCAGTATTAGTGTTTTGGTGTTAGTGGAAGTTACGTCGGTGCTACCGTACACCAAAGGTTCCAGCGCTCTCCAAGAAATTCTTTACGCTTACAATCTACTTCCGTACTTTACTCAAGTTTAAGTTGTTTCCGATAGTCAATGGTGCAGTGTCCATACTCACTCCATCTTATCTAAACTGCTTATTGCAATTTGATACTAAGTAGTAAAGTAGGTTTTGTTTTTTAAATATCAAGTCTTTTCTATTAAATATTATTTTTTGAAGTAGCAAAGTAAGGAAACTCAAATTATTGATTAGAATAAATAAATCAATCAGTGACTTTAAAGAAAATTGTATTGTAATTTTGATTTTGATAAAAAAGTACTATTTAAACAACCAAAAATTTAAGATGATGGTCATCATGTCAGTAACCAATTAGATAATTGGTCAGTAATCGGTTGTATAGTTAACATTTCATAACCGTTATTTTACATTATACTCAAGAAAATAAATGAAATTGCATTAAGACACTCCTCTATCTTCCAGAGAAATGCTTCTTCCGAGCGTCATTGTAGCAAAGATGCATTTGTTCTAATTTAAAATTTGATAAAATAATAAATAGGAGCTAACGATAAATATAGCTCAGGAAAAATACTTTAACATCGATTGTTACGTGCTTGATGCATCGTTGAAAATGTTCTTGACAATAAGACATCTGTATTCATGTCTATACCTACAATTGGTACCCGAAAAATTTCGATTACTTACGTTTTCTTGCACAACTTTTTGTAAAAAAAGTAAAACTTGCATCTTATTCGCCGTTCGGTAAATTTAGAAGATGGAACTAAACCAGGATCAAGGCGATGATATAAATAAGACCTCCTTGGAAGAATCGTATACTAATAAGCCTGCTATTTGTCTCTATTACCAAAATATTAATAGTGCGAGAGGAAAAGTTAGAGAAGTTGATTGATTTAATTCATTAATTCCGTCTTTATAGCTGAAAAAATAGATATATTTGAAAAAAACGAGAACCGATTTGCATAAAATTAAATTTAAAATACGGAGTATGTTACATATTATTATGTTGTCTTTATATTCCATCAAATAGTTCATACTCAGTATATGAGTCAGTTTGTCGATTTCTTGCAAAACTTATCCTAGTTAATGACGTTATAATTATGGGTGATTTCAACCTTCCGGAATTTAATAATAATGACTCTTGTAACCTTAAAAAACAGTTGGTAGTACAACTAGCACTAACTCAATATAACGCAGTTTTAAACCATATATAATATGGAAATTCTCGATCTATTATTAAGTAATGTAATCTAACTATCTCCTTTAGAGAATTTTAATGCACTTTCTAGTGGAGTTGTAAATAATAACGATATAACTAGAGCAGCCAAAAAATTAAAACCCAACCTGGGACTTGATGGTATACCACTATACCTAGTAAAGGCCTGTACAAGTGTACAGAACTTTTGTTAGTACCCTTGTGTAAAATATTTAATATGGCGTTAAAAATCCTACTAAATGGAAACTGGGATGACTGTTGCCTATACACAAATCCTCTGACAAGAAATTAATAACTAAGTACTGACCTATTGTGGTTTTATGTTCCTTTTCAAAATTATTTGAGTCAGCGTTACTAACTAAAACCTCTAATCTCCATTTATCAATATGGTTTCTTACCTGCTATATCTACTAATACTAATTTATTGAATATTGTTCAAGATGCCAAAAACTCCATAGACAATAATGTACAACTGAACATGATATACACGTTTGACAGAATCGACCATCAAATTTTGTTTACTAAATTAAATAATTATGAAATAAACCCGGAGATTGTTAATTTATTATGCTCTTATATAAAAGACAAGCCTCTATCAGTGTAAATGGTTATCAGTCATCTTACTTGATAATTAGTTCTGCTGTGCCTCAAGGAAGCAACTTGGGGTCACTGCTATTTCTCCCATCCATTAATGATTTGCCTGACATGACTAGTAACTCTTCTTGCCTTCTATTGGCAGATGGGAAACTTTATCACAGAATAGAAAACATTGTTACAAGAGGACTTTAATAAGATTTCCGTTTGGTGCAATGAATTCAAAGTCGATCTTAAATAATAAGAAGTGTGACAATCGCTTGTGCATAGGTATGCAAACCTAGAAATCCATGTTCATATTTGTCCTGTGATAATTAGTATACCAGGAATATAATAAAAAAGATGAAATCAGAAAACTTGGTGATAGATGACGAATGAAAATAACCCCAAAAAAGTTGATAAATAAAATTTTAATAGAAATAATGCACAGGGGGTCCCAGTTAACGTTAATTTTATTAAAAAATTCAAAATGACGGATATTTTTATATTTCTTGAATTGATCATTAAAGGTTAGTAGAAAAATGCATGTAAATTTTAAATATCACTAAACGGAAATGAGGTTCTTTACATAAAAAATAAAACCACAAGTTCGTAAATACATACATATAAAGTAAAATTCTCTTTCTGACTTAAGTTCCATACTGTACACCTAATAGTCTAATTATTCACATCTCGGTCACCCTTGATTCAGGCTATTTTACAAATGTCAATTATGATGTAAAATCATAGTAGGTAGTTGTCAAAATAACACTTAATTATGAAATATTTTTCTTTATAGGAAAGTTGTGCGACTCTTAGATATTTATTACCTGCATCAGATTCCTTGAAAAAAACTATGTTAGGTCGGCTTTTGAACCAAAAGTTTATCTTATACACTACCGAGAAAACAGATCGTAACGCATTAACTGGGACACACGTACAGGATAATTTTTGACACCTACCTACCTACAGCCTTTATTTTTAAAGGTATGAGAAAAGGGTAAAAATAAAAATTGTAGATTTTACTGGGAACTATCTATTGGTGAAGAAAAGTAAAACAAAGTGGCGTCAGAAAGTAGAGAAAAACACCCTGTACATTTTTGCATATTTGAAAAGGTCTTTTTTCTATGATTCTAAAAATTATGTTGTTATTTGCTCTATCCGTTCTGGAAATATTATGCAAACCAGTACCGCATGGCACTTGCTATGACAGTTTAGTTTCTGATGTTCCTTTGTTCTATTTCTCATCACCAAAATATACTTTACATCAAAATCTACAACTTTTATTTTACATTTATTTATATTTCTATAAATAAACTCTATATTATAGGTAGGTGTCAAAATTGATAAATGACAAGCCTTTTGTTTTTCCACATCTAAATAACCCATTTTAAAGCATTTGGGATTTTGCATAAAAATCTGGTGGTAAACTGTCAGAAATTATCAGAAATATTTTGTTAGTTGTTTTCATGGCAACCTATATTCTACGTATACTGTTTTAAAAATAACCCGAGCAAATGCCAACATAATATTATATATTTTTGTAATCATCTAAAAATTATCTTTTGAAATATGCAAAAATATACCGGGTGTTCCATTTAAAAAAGCATAATTTATGGCTCTTCTTCTGCTTTCCAATGCTATATTTTGTTTTATATTTTTTTCGGCAAAAGATATTTGGCATAAAAATTTACAACTTTTATCTCTACATTTTTTTTCATATCTCATAACATAAAGGTAGGTGTCAAAATATATGGAACTACCCTGTACATACAACTAAATTAGCGTTATATAAGTTTAATAAATTACATCCTGCTCGATACAAAATAATATGAACTGCTAGGTACAAATTAAAATATGTAATATCTTAAAGATACAACTTCGGTTATAGAGTGTGTATGCACAGGGTGATCGTTTGAAAATTCTACTTTTTAAACTCTTTTATTTTGCTTAAAAATATAGCTAGAAAAAAAAAATAAGATCCCCTTTATAAATATATACAGTGTGTCTCACTTTTCACCACTACACCCCAATATCTAGACCATTTGTTGATCGATTTAGATCAAATTTCTTCTTCTTCTTTTCTTTAAGATTGTGTTTAAAAAGTTATTAATAAAAACATTTTTCACACTTAAATACGCCTACTATGATCAAAAGAAATTGTCAAAAATTAGGAATTTATATTAGCGATTGAGATAGGGTCTTTGTTTTTACAGATTCTTGTTCAGCATGACCTAAAACGCCTGTATACCAAATTTCGTTAAAAAATATTCACTCCTTCAAAAAAAAAGGAGTAATAAAAATCTAAGATTTCAATAATAATCACCCTACTATTCCAGTTATTTATTGTCGGATATTTACATAACTTGGTAGTCGGGTGATATAATGACGCTAATTAAGCATTAGGACACTTTTTTTTTTAAATATCAAATAACTCAACTTTTATTATTTTTTATTATTGAAATCTTAGATTTTTATTACTTTTTTTTTTTGAAAGAATGAACGAACTTTGGTATACAGGCGTTTTAGGTCATGCTGAACAAGAATCTGTAAAAACAAAAACCCTATCTCAATCGCTAATATAAATTCCTAATTTTTGCCAATTTCTTTTGATCATAGTAGGCGTATTTAAGTTTGAAAAAATTTTTTTTTAATAACTTTTTAAACACAATCTAAAAGAAAAGAAGTATACCAAATTTGATCTAAATCGATCAACAAATGGCCTAGATATTGGGGTGTAGTGGTGAAAAGCGAAACACCCCAACTAGCACCAAAGTAATTGTGACTGAGACGGGAACCTCGAAAGAGTAACTATTACGAAACTGCTACTAAATTTTCGACTTTGATGTATAAATAACTTAATTTGACAAATCTACAGTCGATGCCACGTAGTTTCTACCACTAATGGTTACTATATAGTTATGAGACTTCTACGTATTTTACCTGGTACTGGGGAAGTCGTAGTTACCAGTCGAGAGACCTTTTAGTTTTCAGAACTTGAAGGTGGCAAACTATGGTAGCAGCGACTAACTCGTGTTACTGAAATGGGACTCCAGAGTTGCTGTCACTTTCTAGTAGCTTTGATAGTTGCCGCGACGTTCTAGGGACCTTCACTATCCGTTTAAAGTCGTGGAACTTGTAAGTAATCATTATTAGCATTAATGACGTTACCGCTACCTGTAAGACTGAACTTCAACTATTCACGATTACTACAAAGCGTGTGTCACCTCTTAAATTCACCATGAAGTAAACTTCACCATCTAGTTCCCAATAATGAAAAAATTTCATGGTGTGCTTCATCAGTTGTGAGTGTAGTGAAAATAGCTACAGTTCATTCATTATGTGAAAAAAGTAAAGGGTGACTTTGATGTTTCGTGATTTTTCTCTATATAATGATTGACAGCTAAAATATTTTTATCAATAAAGCTACCTTTTCTTTTATTATGTATTTAAAGTCTGTCTGATGAGAGATTGCAGTGGTGGAAGTGACGACAAAAGCGCGCGCTTTGATCTTATTGGTTACAGAGTCAGGTAGGTTTACAATGGCGTTTACGAATACGAGTTGACAGGGCATTGAAGTTTGCGTGTATCGACTGTCAAACTTGTGACTATTAAGTAATAAATGTGTATTATCCTAAATTTAACATTACGAATTATCAATTACAAATAATCTAAAAAGGTATTGTAGTATTCCCTTCAACTTTTAGAAAAATGGATGAGTAATAAATTTAATAGTAGCCCCTCAACAATGGCGCAGCACGTAGAAGTTGAGACACAAACTAAGTTTACGAGCCTTGACTGCGGCAGTTAAAATAATTTGAATTTCATTGCCACGCTTTATAAAATATTTTGAGCTGAGTAAACCGCTATCTGCCCAACCACCACTGCAATCTCTCATCAGACAGAGTATAATATATGTATGTGAGATTCGCAGACAACTCACAACAAGTGAAACTTGCCTCGTCATCATCTGTCTGTCAATAATGTGAGGTTAGGTTAGAGACTGGTATAACATGGTAGTCACAACTTTGCTGCGACTTTAAAGTGATATCACAGTCCCATTCGGTACTTTGTAGTAAATATAACTTTAAAGCTACATATTTGCAGTTCCCGTCACTATTGCCAAGCAATGATTACTTACAAGTCGCATTTTCTAGTAAAAAGGACCTCAAAGTTATTTTATCCGAAATACGCCATTTTCTTGGACAAACCTTACGACGCCATTGCTATAAAACAAGAATCCTCACTTCACAGATTACTTGAAAAATGCATTTGTCATCAATTCTGCACCAAATATAATAAATGTATGCATAATAGTTAGTTTCAAGTTCCAAATAATAATAAAAAACGCTTTCAGCATCTAGGGTGTCATATTCTCGCATGTTGTTAGATATCTCAAAGACAATATTTTAATTAAAAAATGTAAATTTTAAAGGCGCGTGGTTGGATTTGGAGGTGTCATCATTATGTTTAACAGTAAACTTGCATTCGTTTTAATCCTGTCGCTAAGACCGATCGAGAAACAGTACAAGTTTTGCTTTCTAATATTACTCTTATAGTATTATTTTAAGTGTCTAAGTGTCTGAGTTAGGGAACTGGACGAGCATCATAAAGTAATGAGATAAAGTATAACAAAATCAGTTGCCAGACAGAGCTGGCAACACTAATTTCAAAGAGTGGAAAACTGTAAAGTTCCATAAAAGTCGCGGCTTCCACACCAATACGTCGCCGCTAAGTAACCACCACGTCAATGGAACGTAGCCGGGCAAGTTACAGGAACGTCGCCGGAACGTTGCGGTCACCGGAAAATTGTTCCCCATTTTGGTCGCGTTCACGTAATGGGAGCGTTCCTATTACGTGCCCGTAGCTAGTGGCAAAATACTTTAAAGTTCCTACAATAGTCGCCGCTACGTTCCAGCAACTAATTGTGCTAGTTGGGACACTGTATATAATTGTTATATATTTCACTTACAAATAACTGAGTTATTCAAATAAATACACCTAAATGCAAGAAAAACTAATTTACATTTAAAAGAATTTTGAATAAAAATAACTTAAAAATTATAACATGTTTTCAAACATTCCACCATTATTTTGTAAACAAATGTTTAATTTTTTTATGTAATTTTGTTTAAAAAAAATTTGTTTAAAAAATAATTTAGTTTTATCCCAAACTTTTAAGAATATTATTTATTTGAATAACTAGTTATTTGTGGGTGAAATATATAACAATTAGATATATTTATAAAGAGGATGAAAAGGGCCATCCAAATATCTAAAAATATACAGGGTGTTCCGTTTAAAAAAATGTGACTATGTGGCGCACCCTGTATATTTATTAAGATAAATGCAGACTCAACATATACAAAATCTTGGTAAAATATGCTAAAGATGTATTTTTAATTTTTTTTCTAGCTATATTTTTAAACAAAGTAAAAGGGTTTAAAAAGTATAATTTTCAAATGATCACCCTGTACATAAAACAAGGCATAAATTCAGTTATTTGCAACATAACAGTTTTTCGGAGAAGTTCTCGGACACGTCACTTTTTATTTATACAATTTTTTACGAGATAATCGTATTTGTGTTACTACTATTCCTGATATGACATCAACGATAATTCTTTTAAATAGGAATTCACACTTTTGACAATGTCATTTGAGGTTTGAAGTTTATTTATTATTACAATTTACAATAATTTACAATACAATAATTGACGATACTTATATCTATTGTTTATCTGTGATATGCCTAACCTATAAAAGATTGTCTACAGTATCACAAAGAAAAAAAATTACAAATAATCAATACTTATAAATATGAGTTAAGAAATCGAGTTGAAATCTTAAAAATGCATTAAAAATATTGAGGAATTTAATAACCGTACTAAACTATTGAAAAGTCATATCATGATATTTCTGCGATAAACACATTGTATTGAGGAGAGAGCAATAATAAAATAGGTAATTCGTGGGTAAAAAATTTTATTCTTCTAATTTAAAGTATATTTTTCTGAATTCAGTGCGTAAGAAATTTTGTTGTGTTACATAAAAACAGTTTTGAGAAAATATGGATATAAAATAATGCATTTTTATTTAAAGAAATAATGAATATATAACACATATACAAAATATGTATATTATGTTGTAGTTTCTACAAAATTTCAAATAATTAACAACTTAAAAGAATTTTCCTTGTCTCCTTTTGTGAGTTGTAGTTGATAGATGATCGTTAACGGGGTGCTTATGATTTATTATTCCCATCTAAGGCTGCGGTATTACAGATTACACTACATGTGAGCCATGTGGATGATACGCTAGGATATCAGAAGTTGACACTCAGCACATATATACAAAGCTTATTACGGTCTAAAACTCTGAAAGAAATTATACTCGTATACCTAAAAAGAGGTCTAAAGTTCAGGGTATTATTAATCCTTATAGTCAGAACAACAGAAATTAATAAAAGTATTTTTAGGAATGTACAATTCTGAAAGTAGGTTGACGTAGTGTGTTCATTAGGCATCAGAAGACCGTTTAAGGGACTTAACTTGGCAGTAATCATCATTGGGAGATAATTTAAAACCAGTTTTCAATTTTCAATCATCAAAACCATTACAAATTTTCGGGAAACATACCATTAATTAAAACAAAAGAGGTTCTAGAAAATCATCTGTCATACTGAAGTGCTATAGAAGAAGACCACGACAAAGTGGTTGAAACGTCAATATAAAATAATCAACTCGGAAGTAAACCAGAAAACTCTTCTATTCTTCATACACTTCACAAATAAAGAGGTAATTTTTTATTTTATAATAAACGAAAGAAGTATAAACGGAATTTACTTGAAATCTAAAAGAAAATATCAATACAATTGATAGTAAATAATAAAATACATCAGAATCTAGGAAGTCGATTGTCAGAAGGTACTGATAAATTCGAGGATAAATTATTATCTATTATTTTTTCATTTGTGCCATGATGCTGTTCAGTTCCTTCACAATGTAGTTAGTGACTGTATAGATTCCGAATTCGTGTTAATAATACCATTTCGACAGGTTGTAATAAATTCTTCAATCACCAACAACTAATGTCCTGGTGATTTTGAGATAATTTTGGTGATGATTTTATCGTTGACCAAATAACAGTTACCTCAACTGTCAAGTGAAAACTATCTCGATTATTTAAAGTGAAAATTAACTTAAGCAGTCATTTTTTAATTTGTTAGTTAGAATTTTAGGATAGTATTTAAAAAAGTTTTTGCTTTTTCATTTGACTCAACAAATTTCTATGGAAAAGAAACATAAGATATCACGTGATGTTTCGTAAAGTTATAACTCCGTATATGTCTCTTACGACTGCTTTACCGCTGTACGTATGTACTATAAATAATGATGCTTTAGCAATGGAATATTATTGGCATCGTCAAACGAATGTTTTGTGTTTTCTTTAGTTTGTGTCACTCGGTTCTCTTATAGGAGCTAGTTACTTTCTCCACTAATGGTGGATTTAAATTCTATCAAACATGCTTACATGTTTCATATGTTTGTTATAAAAATAAATGAATTCTTCAGAGATAATGGATATTATTTCTACCTACGTAATATTTTGCCTTTGTAATGTTACCTCTATTGTTGAGAGTTTCACAAATAAATTTTTAAATCCATAGATTGTAATAATAAGAGAATATTATACAGAAATTCGTTTCCGGATTTGAACATATATTATTTTAGACATTAAGAAACGAAAGCCATCATTATTTTTTTAAATTTAATATGGAATGGAAATATTACCTACTATTTTTATGTTATGTAAGTTAAGAAATGAAAGAAATAAACCCGTACTGTAAAATACACATTAATGAAGATAATCTATTCAAAACAACTACTCTCCTAGTTTAACTTAAACACTCTGATGTCAAATACTATCAAACTCTCTAAAATTTGTATAACTCGATCAAATTCTTTTTTTCTCATTAGGAGAATATAACAAAGTATATTAATGAATTCGCAATGTTTTAATTTCAAAATTCCATAGTTAATGTTTCAATAAAAAAAAACCCTAAACTCGTCCCACTGGGGATACACTGACCGGTGAACTTAACATTGATTTTGTTATGAACAAATACTTCTACGCAGTATTCGCAGTGTTTTGCCTCAAAAACAATGAAAATACTGTTTTACCAAGTAAAACCAAAACTGAAATCTAAAACACTAGGAGAAATTCACACTTGACATCATGGATGCACATGCTGAACTACGCCAGCAACGCGGTAGCTACGAAGAGTGGGGGTACAGGCATTTATGTCGCTACACACATCAGCTGTCGTGCTCAGGAGCGTCGTGAATATTTAAATATATATTCAAACATTTTTTCTTGACTGTATTTCTTTTATTTTCCAAATGACTATTTTTAAAAATTTTTACGGACCATAGAGCTTAACGGATTAGAATAATTCAGTGAATTTCAAATTCACCCTGTATATAGTTTGTTACATAGTTAAATATATACAATATAAATAAGGTTCTCATGGTGCCAATCCAGTATATTTATAATAGTTGGTGACAGTAATGACAATTTTTCTTATGAATATCTAAATTGAATTGAAGTTAATCGACCCTGTATATCTGTGTTAATATTTTATAATATGCAACATATCGCAATTTTGTTTGTGAATGGATTTGTTTTTAAAGATTATACTATGAAGTTATTGTCTTAAAAAATAACGATAAATTGTCGTTAATGATTAAATTAAAGTGGCGTTAATTTCAAAAAAATAAAAATAGTAAGGTGGTCCGTTTAAGAAACTAATTGTAAGTTTCTGTCGTGTTAAACATTATTTTTTTGTAGATTATTTTGGAATTAAATTGTTAATTCTTCCTTCTGTTCTTCCTTCTAAACGCATTAAATCCTTTGAAAGTGATACTTTATTGAATTTGTATGCTTTTAGTTATGTAATAGTTATTTACGTAACAAGTAATACTTTATTGAACAAGTAAAGTAGCAGGTTTTAGAATGAGCCGTAGGCGAGTTCTGAAAGCATATGAATTTAATAAAGTAAAAGTATCACTTTTCACACGTTTTGCACACACGACAGCAAAACTACAAGAAATATATAAAACGACAATTTTTTACGTTATTCATTATAATTTTTATTTTCACGTGTAATAAAATTACTTGTGCGCGTTGTACTTTTTCTATGACAACATAGATATTGTTCTTATGTTATAATCATTGATTTTAAGTAAATATTTTATTTAAAGGAAAGGTTAAAAATGAAAGTCTTAAATCTCACAACTTTTGTTTTTAACAAGCTACAGGTTTCGAAACTTTCATGTATGTTCCATCTTAAGGCTACGGCTAGATACAAACGTTTAAAGGATATCATTTATATAAGAAACAATATGAAAGACAATTTTATACTTTTTTATACTAGTTTCGAATTTTTAGTTTCATATAAAATCAATGAAAATGAGCAATAATTTACTACATTTTTTTAAAGCAACAGAAAACTGAAAACGTGCCACTAACACTAATTTTCGAGGGTAATTAATTTAACTAAAATTTTTCATTTTTAATTTAATTTATTCATTAAAAATTCAAAATTTTTACCTGGTGTATTTTCACTTTAAAAATATAATACATATTTTTGTATTGCTCTCTAGAAAATATTCTATGGAAGTCCTTAGTTAGTTAGTTGGATATATAAACCTCTAGACATGTCGATTTTTGCTTTCAAAACATCCGAGTCCATTGTTATACACTCTTTGAACTCACTCCCACTCAACCCTTTCAAAAATTTTAAATGGCACAAAAAGTTGAGTTATATATTGTTTGAAAGGTATTTTAAGTCCTATATACGCTGATTTTACATTTTTTTAATGTGTTTGATCCTTGTGGTTTATAGATATAATATCAAATATTTAAATGTTAATTTCATTTCATTTCATAAATTTTTTTCTCTTCCTTTTCTTTTTTGGGATTTATTACCACATTTCTTGAAATTCCTATCCAAAAAAGTTGATTTATCTAATAAATATTCAAATTAACCAGTTTATAACTGGGAAATTGGTAACCTTAACGCCTTTGACGTAATGTCAGAGGAACAGTTAGAGGGTGTTTTTGACAACTAATAGGAATTAAACTAATACAAAAATACTGCGCTGACGTTTCGGAAACTATATCTGTTTCCTTTTTGAAAGTTTAGGATTTAAATTTTTTTTCTACGATTGCCCTCGAAAATTACAAAAAACCCACAGCAACCACGACCCAAAACTATAATTTTTCACATGATGTGTGCAAAAATCCGAAAACACAGTACTGTCATGTTTTTCACACAGTCCTGTCAAAAACAGAACGGACATCTGTTATTTGTATTTTTTTAGGTAGGCTAGGTTTATTCAGTTTCAAAGTAACCGGCTTGTAATTTTAATTTTTAATGCAATTGGTTTTGTTAAATAAAAATATCTATCAAATTGTTTGTCTTTTTTCCAGTCGTAGAAAAAATATTGTAAACAACACGTTTGAAAACATCTTTTCACACTCATTCGTGTGAAAAGATTCGTTTTCAAAACTTGTTTATTATTAGAAAAGGTGATATAGAAAAATCTAAAATTTGTGAACATGTTTGGGAAAACGATCACAGGATAAAATGGGATTAAACAAAAATTTTGTCCAAAGAAGCAGACAGCAAAAAAGGAAAAATTAAAGAATCTGCAATAATTTTACTTAATGAAGATACATGCGTGTCAAATTGTTCGGTGAAATTTTGTTCAACTTGGTTACCAATGTTACTTGGTTACCAATGTTGAAAGAAGAACTCAATAAAATTAATATTATTTAGTATATTTTTGAACATTTCTATGGTAAGTATCTAAATTTTAAAGAAAATAAACAAAATTGGGCAATCTAACCTTAAACTTTGTTAAGATTAATGCCATATACCCCAAAAAAGAAACATGATGCAGCTACGGACACGTGTTTCGGAGTTATTGCTCCTCGTCAGCGTAGCGTAGCTAAATAAAGAATATAAGATCTAAAGCAATAACTAATAAAGGTTAGAAAGCACAGTACACAGTACTCAAATTCGTGCAATCGTGGTCCATGATGCACGAAAGCACGAATTTGAGTACTGTGTACTGTGCTTTCTAACCTTTATTAGTTATTGCTTTAGATCTTATATTCTTTATTTAGCTACGCTACGCTGACGAGGAGCAATAACTCCGAAACACGTGTCCGTAGCTGCATCATGTTTCTTTTTTGGGGTATATGGCATTAATCTTATCTCTTGTATTATTTAACCCTATTAAACGTCACTCTTAAACTTTGTACTTTTTTCTAAATTTTTAACCTTAAACTTTGTACTTTTTTGTGTGTTCTTTTTTAAATACTATAAATTTTTGTTTTTTCTTGCATGTATTGTTATTATATACAGGGTGTCCCGACTTTAAACCGACAAACTTCGGGTACAGAAAGTTCACATGAAATTATGACATACCCCTTCTAACATTTCTTCTCTATCGAGCCTCCTAACGGAGATACAGGGTGTTGAAAATTCAATTTATTTTTGGTTTTTCTTTAATAACTTCCACAATATTAAAGATAGGGAAACCAAACTTGGTACACATAGTTAGGTTGTGAGGGTCCATCTTTGCTATGATTCGGAGTTGAACTGAGGCGCTCCAGTGGCGTGCGGTGTGGTCACGTCAACATAATTTTAAGGAAAAAAGTATGTGCACTAATTTTTTTCGCAATTCTGATTAGATTTTCATAATTTCGGTTCATTTTCTAAAAAAACTTGCTCATGTAAAATTTTGACTGAGGCATTAGTTTTCGAGATATTTGCGTCTGAACAAGACGATGCACCAAAAACACAATTATCATGTCGGGAATACTTCTGATGAAATCACGACATATCCCTTCTAAAATTTCTCTATAGTCATTCCTAACGGAAATACGGGGGGGTGTTGATTTTTTTGATATTTGGATGTTGATAATTTATTTATGTAATTTCCTAACAAACAAATTTTTCTTTTGACAGAAATAATATTGACTTGCAAAAGGCCTTAAAAACGCCTCATTGCAAAAGAAGAAAAACATTAAAAACATTAAATTGACAGTTCAGTTCAGTATATCCCTTCGAAAATCAGATTGAAAATAATTTTGAAAGGGCTATCTTAATTAATTAATTGTGTTTTTGGTGCATCGTTTTGTTCAGACGCAAATATCTCGAAAACTAATGCCTCAGTCAAAATTCTATATGTGCAATTTTTTTAGAAAATGAACCGTAAATTATGAAAATCTGATCAGAATTGCGAAAAAAATTAGTGCACATACTTTTTTCCTTAAAATTATGTTGACGTGACCACACCGCACGCCACTGGCGCGCCTCAGTTCAACTCTAAACCATAGCAAAGATGGACCCTCACAACCTAACTATGTGTACCAAGTTTGGTTTCCCTATCTTTAATATTGTGGAAGTTATTAAAGAAAAACCAAAAATAAATTGAATTTTCAACACCCTGTATCTCCGTTAGGAGGCTCGATAGAGAAGAAATGTTAGAAGGGGTATGTCATAACTTCATGTGAACTTTCTGTACCCGAAGTTTGTCGGTTTAAAATCGGGACACCCTGAATAATATAGTTTGTTCCTTAGTGTAAGAATGATTGTATTTTACATTTCTGTGTGTAACTATTTAGGTATATTGTTTATAATATACCAATTACTTTGACTTATCTATCCAATGTAATTTGGCCTAAAGATCAATAAATGTCTATCTATATCTATCTATGGAAATGATATAATATATATTTTTTTTAAATCGGCATTAAAGTGCCTCAAAATCGTCATTAAAATGCTAGAAATAGTCATTAGAGTAATCCATTATTGTATGATTTTTGTAGTTGGCAGAGGTGACAGATAAACGTAAACATAAATTTTTCATTGTTTGTGACAATAATTGTGTTGTAATGAAAGGTAAATAAATATAGTTTTTTAAATTCAGAATTGTATTATCACTATTATAATTGCTAAAAATAATGGTTTTCTTACAAAAAATTATTCCGATTTGACATTTAAAAATAATTGACATTTCTTAATGTCACTTTAAATTTTTCAAATTTTAAAATTTCATTCTCTGGATTTAAAAAAACTTAATATGCAATTCGACATTAAAGTTCCTTTTTATCACTTATGTGGTTTATTCCACATTCATGATAAAAAGTTGAACTTTAATGCCTTGATACATAAATAACTATTATTTTATGCCGTGTTACACGTTACATAAAAAATCTAAAGCGTAAACTTTGAAAAAGGAAACAGATTTGGTTTCCGAAACATCAGCGCAGTATTTTTGTATTATATAAATTCCTATTAGTTTTAAAAAAATACCTTCTAACTGTTCCTATGACATTATGTATTTATCTATTCATCTATTTTTCTATTGTATTGCTTTTTTTGTATTTCATCTATTTTATTTTTGTATTTTATCTATCGTATTTTTGAGGAGTCTTATACCATTTTTGTATTGATCAAACAGACAATAAACTATTATTATTATTACGTCAATGGTGTATAGGTTATCTCCTAGTTTTAAACTGGTTAATTTGAATATTTTTTAGATAAGTCGACCTTTTTGGATAGACATTTCATGAAATGTGGTAATAAATCCCAAAAAAGAGAGGAAGAGAAAAAAAGAATCTTTTATATCCAACAATTTCTTTAAAGTTGAAAATACCAGAATTCTAAAATTAAGTTTCTAGAAATCTTATGGTCAAAATGGATTTAGTTAGTCATAATGAACACCTTCGTTTTGACAGCAAATCGATCTAAAGTAAAATTTCTTCTGACGTTTTCGATCATCTGTGGAGAAGACCTTATTTTGGCTGTTACTCTGTTTTTTACTACCTATTTATTTGTATTTTATTTATGAAAAATTTGGTTTTAGAAGTTTGATATTTGCAGTTTCAAAAATGTTGAATTTATGAAACCGTATCTGATTTCACATATTTGACACCAGTATGGAGATATAAAATACCTACCTTTCGAAAATGGTAAAACTCAATCTCTTGTTGTCGTCATTTAATATTTCCGAGAGGGTTAATGAAGATGGACTTGAAAACGGGAATTAAATATGTATGGTAAAACTAGACGTATTACAAACAAAAACTTGCAAATGATATTTTTCCAAAAAATGTCTGTTATCAAAATACAGAATTTATTTCATCAGAAGTTTCCACATTGAAAATATTTCAGTAATCAAACAAAATAACTGCAAACTACATATTAAAAAATACTAATGGGTATATGTTTTTGGCTGCAACTAAATTTTTCGCCTTTGAAAATATTTGCGTGTTCTATGTTTCTTTGTACTTATTTACGTTCTATTTTTATATCCGGCTTTCTTGTACGTCGTTAGCTAATATAAAGTTGAAGCGCCCTTATAACTTGGTCCTGCTGGATGCTCACAATAGAACCGAGACATACATTTCATATGCCATCTACCCAAGCATATATTCCTAAGATATTCACCAATCAATACACGCACGTAATATGTTACCCTATTGCTTCGCTTGTTAACTCATGTAGAAGAATACAGACAGAATTTCTTGAACATTTTGAAAGCTCTAAAAGACACTAAAATAAATAATAACTTCACACACATACAAGGATAATATATTCCAATGGGTGTTCCTAATTATGATAAGAAATATTTATGAAGAAAAAAGTTGGCTTCAAGAAAACACCTCAAAGTGAAATAAAATGCTAATCATTTCTCTAAAAAGATGAAAATATCTACCTTAGGTTTTCTGGAAGGCGGTTCAGTTTTTTCAGCAATATATTGTTTTATATTTTTTAATGGTGTGTTTACGGTATAGTTGTTTGATTTTCAGTCGAAAAAAATGGTCCATTTAATAGCAATTATTGTTACTAATACTTATTTTCTGAAATAACTTTTTGCAAATTTGCGATTTTTAATTTATTGATTATGTAAATAGAATAAAATCTCAACAATTTGTTAATAAAATTAGGTAAATTTTTTTTAAATTAGGAAATATTTAAAAAACGTTTAGCAACATAATATTATTTCCGGAAATGATTGTTAAAAAATAGAGACTAATTTACTTTTAAAAAAATGTTGAGGAACAATAAATATATTTTCCGTATGAGATTTATATATATTATATATATATATATTCTTTCACGTATATTATATAATATCTATAGAGGATACTGATTTTAATATTTCACATATCTAATCTGAAATGCACGGAAAAATTGTAATAAATTTTATTCAGTAGCAATAATTCAAAAGGGATGAATGCGTCTGGCAAGATACGATGACAGCGCAGGATATATCATTTATCGAGATCCTTTAGAAAAGTGATATTATATAAGTTCGCGTATGGAAGCGAATAAGGCCATCTCTTCAGACGAGCGTTCCACGTGTCGCCTCAACTTCGCCAGGGATTCGTATTCCATGTTTCTCTGATTAAATAAAAATATCACATAGATCATATTAAAAGAGATAAACGTTTAGCGTAATAATATTCGTATTATAAGCTACACTAGTTGATAAATAGATTTATCAATAATTAAAAAGGGAAAATAAAAAATTAGAAAATTCTGAAATATTTTTAATAATTATTACCTCTCGTTAAGAAAACTCAATTTGCTATCTTCTTATATACTTACTAGAAATACTTTTTGTAATTCATAAAGACACCTTCTACATACGATCCTATTAATTGCATCTTCGATTGCGATGTTTAATAATAGGAATATCGGGTGGTCAAAAAAAAAACAGGAATATTTAGTTTACCTTATAACTTCGTTATTTTTTCGCTGATTTCCAACTTTTTGTGTTCGTTTGACAGCTAAAGCTTCCAGCTAAATGATTATCTATCAGAAACTGATATTATGACCATATACAGGTTGTCCCGTAATAAAGTGCAAAAAATTTAACTGGAGATTCCTCGTCGAAAATTAAGGTGGGTACTTCATATAAAATTTTCCAAAATAAGCTTTCCCCGTTCGGCTACACCCCCTTAAAGGGGTGGGCTAAAAAATGGTTTTTAATTTCTCATCTCAAAATAGCGTAATCGGAAAAAGATGAAATTTGGCACATCTTGGTTACTAATCAAAAGGCATCTAACGAAATCATTTCATCCACCTAGCATGTACACAAAGGGGTGAAATTAACTACCCTTCTTGAAATTTTGTAAATATCTTTCTGCCTGCTATTTTTTTTTTCAATTAAAAAAAATAACTAAACATTATGAGTCAATTAGAAACTTTTTTATCTCTTGAAAAAATTTCGTAAAATCGACCATTTTTGAGAAAAAAATTAAATTACATCTGCCTAAGTGATCAATCAAAAGCGATGAGCACGATTATATTAGTGTAAAATACTAAAAGTAGGCTGGTGTCAAATTTTGACAATATTACGTACTGACATGATCATTTGGTGCTTATAATTAGATAGAGATAGAAATTAAAAACCATTTTTTAGTCCACCCATTTAAGGGGGTGTAGCCGAACAGGGAAAGCTTATTTTGGAAAATTTTATATGAAGTACCCACCTTAATTTTCGACGAGGAATCTCCAGTTAAATTTTTTGCACTTTGTTACGGGGCACCCTGTATGTCAAGACAGAAGTATTGAAACTTGAGAAATTTTTGATTTTGTTAAAATGCTCTACTCTGACTGGTCTTGTGGCAATATTTTGAAAGATAGTTTAGAAGGTTTCTGTATCGAAGTAATCGCTGTTCAGGAAAATGTGAAAATTTTTTAAAATTTTAAATGCAAATTTCGTTTAATAATCCTGGTGACAAAACTGCTTGAGATTTCAATTCGGCGTACAATTTGCATCACTCAAACTGGATCTTGGTGGCCTTACTGAGCTTATAGCCAAATTAGCCACCTGGTCAATGTCCTAAAATCGATAATTACACTATGATAACAAAGAATTACCAATAATAAAAAATAACACCCACTCTAGAATTATTGTTCTCCATCTACCACTTCTTGGGTGTCTTCCAATTACTCCAGTATCTTGAAATTTTCGCGCAAAATCGTAAACAGTACTTTTTCGAAAATTGTTATCTGTAAAATCTCTGAAACTTAACGTAACCACGAAGTAATAAATTCTTAATGAAAATTTTGTCTTCGTTTGATAACATTATTTCAAAACCGATTTTTATTACCACCAAAATGACAACAATTTAGCGTAAAGTTGACATTTAATTTGATTGTTCCTTTGTTGAAGTGAGCATAATGTCACAGCTTAAAAATCAATTACCATTGCCGTCGAGTCTATATGATCATAATATCAGTTTTTGATAGAGAATCATTTAACTGGAAGATTTAGTTGTCAAACGACCTCAAAAAGTTGGAAATCGATGAAAACATAACAAAATTATAAGATAAAATGAAAATTACGGTTTTTTTGGACCGCCCGATATAATAACTTTAGTAATAGAAGACACGTTGTAGGTGTTCATGGATATATTAAATCGATATTCATATGAAGTGATGCACTTTCTTGCTTGATTTTGATAATTTCCAGTTTTGACATGAAATTAGAAATGATATTTTAATTTATACTTCATGGGGAATCCGTTTCCATGATAAGTATACTTAGTGGTAAAGTCGGGCTCACCAATGTTTGCGGCTGACTTATTACTTACAGAAGATATTACAGACATGCACGTTGTAATACTAAATATCTTCTTTGCACGTTTAGTGCAGTTGATCCAACTGTACTAAATGTGCATATGAGATATTTAGTATTACAGCGTGCATGTCCGTAATATCTTCTGTAAGTAATAAGTCAGCCGCAAACATTGGTGAGCCCGACTTTAGTATACCATATTCTTTTATTAATATATCTTTTGTTATTGTTAGAATATACATTAGACCTTAGAAATAATGATTACAGTTTGATATATTACGATGCGTATACGCGAAAAATATATATCGTTTTTTGTATCAATATAATATACAGGGTGTTCGCCTAGTGGGCGGGTAATAAAAGAGTTAAATAGATTTATTTTTGATTTTCTTTGTCGCCAATCTATATTTTCTATATTTTTTTCGAAATCTACGCAGAAAATAAGGTACTGTAAAGTATAGTATATGTATAAAAATGTTGACGGTTCTCAAAGTATTCACTCAATATGTTTTTTCTTAATTTTCGTTACTCATAATATCTGAACACAATTATGCCAAACATGACAAAAAAAAAATTTGAAATATCTCCATAATTTAAATGGAACACCCTGTATATTATTCAACTATATCATGCTCCACTGAAGACTCAACTAAGTCGTGCCTGTTTCTATCCCTAAGTTGGATACTTTTCTAGAAAATGCGGTTTCTCGAAAAAATTGCTTTATGGTCTGTTTTTTTATAGGAAAATCATAGTGAGCACCTGTGAAAAGATTAATACGTCAGATTTTCTTAAAAACAGTGGTGAACAAGATAATTTCGTCAATAAAGTGAATTAAAATAGAGTGCCAAGTTGTAATAAGAATGAATTATACCAAAGAAGAATTGATAAAGTTCAATTTCTGATATACCTAACATTCCTGCTCAACAATCAGATAAAATATATTTTTACTGATGATTATCTTAGTCTAAGAATTTCAGAAAATTGAGAAAGAAAACCTATTTTGAAAATTGTCAATATTTTCAATTGAGTATTACTTATACATACAGTACGTTATTTTAACAACTTAGTAACAATTTTTCTTTTTATTATTGAATGCTAGTTTACGAAGGGTAGGCGTATATTATATCACGGGAACTATATGTGTAAGAAATTTGGAGCAAATGTATTCACTCTGATGTCTGATGTTAAAGAACTGAGAAGAATAGGACTCGGGGAAAACATGGCCGTCAACTAATAACGTGATGTTTATGCAGGTAGGTATAGTTATAGCATCAGAGTAAAAGGATGATTAGTTACAATTTGTTTAGTAGCCACTCGTGTTGGTATTAGTGTTGCAATTTGCACAGAA
The DNA here is from genome assembly GCA_963680705.1 of Rhagium mordax. NCBI lineage: Eukaryota > Metazoa > Arthropoda > Insecta > Coleoptera > Cerambycidae > Rhagium > Rhagium mordax. The sequence goes on along the minus strand of OY796656.1, from coordinate 52,587,250 downwards.
CAATCTCCATAAAAATACTGATAAAATTGACAGACATCACTAACAGTGCGAAGATAATCGAAATTGGTTGTCTCGTAAGAGCTCTCACTAACCATTAGTAAAGCTTAATTTCACTTTTAATACTGTTTTAGATGAAGATCCCAAATATGTAAATTACTTAAATTGTAACATGCTAGTAAGGTTATTTAAAAGAAATTACAATTCTATAAGAAAAGTGCTAAATAGCAATAAAATTATTGGCTTGGTCATTCGCAACTCTTTAGTATTAAATTGAAAATTTAAGTTTGTTAATATACCACCAGGTGGCTAAAAACGTATGCCAGCATGCCAGTTCTACAATTTTTAACAAAAGAGATTAAAATTTGGTAGTAATACAGAATGTGTCAACATAGACTTTCAATTTAAACAGAAGTGTGGTACCTATATTGTATATATTTTATTGACATTCGTAATCTGTTATAAATTATTTTTACAACGACATGCCATAAGGTATATTTTAATAGAAAATTTGATAATATTTTATATTATCTAGTACCTAAAAATAGCTGCAATCAGTTTTTCAACATTTTTATCAGAATGTTTAATCACAATATTTCTTGAGAGACATTGTTGTAAAAGAAATTTATAGTAGATTACGTCAAGTTACTATTACAAAACTGGACATAATACGACAAAATAAAATGACGAATGTAAGACATTTAGTATTTGTATTATTGCCAAAAAAAGTTCCTCCCCATTTACTTAGACCAGTGTATGCAATCACCAAGTTTACACGCTACGAATTAATAAATTATTAATTAATACGAATCGATGGAATTTCTAACCACAAAAACAAAATTTTGATTAATACCTTAATATGCACAATTGTACACCAAAGTATTGAAAAATACTGTTTTTAGGCAACTGTCACAAAAAGTGACGTTTCACGATTCAATTAGCGTTCGTAAAGTGTAATCTTTTTGTACTCATTTGTCAATCTTACTTTTTGAGCCGCTTTTACTTCACGGCCGCATTTAATAAATCTAGAGCATACTTATTTTTATTTTACTTTTTGAGACAGTTGCGTAAAAAATATTGTGTGTAATTCGTCCAAATGATCTTTCTCAACCTTATCTGTAGTTTGCTTGGCCTCGGTTACACCTCGGCCGCAAACTTCGGATTTGGTCGAGAAAGATCAACTTTACGGTCTTGATACACAAATAACTATTAATGTATTAGATGAATGGGAATAACATCAAATGAAAACAATTTATATATTATGGGTTTTAAAAATCCAACCAATAGAAACATTCTATTTAAATTTGACGCGCATTTGCGGTAAGGCGATATACTATTTCTGTTCAGTGAATAGAGTATAATACCTGCGATGATGTTAGTTAGTTCTCTTTCTAATGTCTTACTTTATTCTTGTCTTATGTAGTATGAATACGCTGGAAATGGTTTAATCGGAAGTCATAAAAAAATGCGTGTTGACTCTTGACTCATTATACAGGGTGGCCCACCTATCTTCGTTCGGACCATAGCTACTAGGCTAATGGAGATTAAGAAAAAAGTATACACTCTGTATATATTTTTATTTTTGGAATTTGTCTTTTATGGATTTTTCAAAAATATTTTATTTTGGGTATCAGATGCAACGTTGCCAAGTTATTCACATTTTAATAAAAGTTAATGAAAAATCATCGACACGGGAAAAAATCAGTCAACTAACATTTTTAGAGATCAATTAAAAAATCCAGGTATGAAAGTAGTCAAGGTATGTACTAAAACTTGTATATTATTTAGGTTCATTTAAAATGTGTTATGAGTCAACGATCCAATTTCACCATTTTCATACAGCTAAACTCATTTTTTTTCACATGGAAAACCCTGTATATAGTTTCATAATTGCAAAGCTTATTTAATGAGCTCTAATGATACCATATGAGCAGTGTCTGTAATATTTAAGATCTATCGTTCTTTTAAAAAATATTTTTTTTATAAAATAACTGACATAAGTAGCCTGAATGCTTTCGTGGTATTCTTAAATTTTTCTTATTCCTACTTTGGAACTAATAATATTAATTATTTTAAAGAAATTCCTGTGCCTGTAACTTAGTCAAAGGAAAAGAATATTTTTAACATAAGTACAATTATTGATACGAAAATTAAATGACATAATTTTAAATTATTTTATAATAATTACATTAATTGTAATTTTCATATACATTTGAAATGTTACAAAACGTCCTCTGAATTTCCCTTTGATATAAAACTAAATTGGTTAGAAAGCTCTTAAATAATCTGGAATTTAACTTAACTTAACGAAGTTGTACTACCCGGTCAAACCAGAACACTTTGTACAATTTCAAGAATTTTTGTAGTATGCCGTTGAATAATTTTTGATTTTATTTTTTTTTATATCTAAAAAGGTTACAAAGTTATAGAACAAATACGGACTAGGTAGATACACTGAATACACTGTATATATAAGATGTTTATAGGTCACAAATGTCAGGCACGAAGGTTAATAACAAAAGGAACTTATTACCTCATGGACAAAAAAGGACGAGCTACAGATGAGGGTAAAACATTAAGTGTACGGTGGTACGTAGAAGGGTTTAATATTACGGAAAACGTATATGCAGATGGCCCACAAATCAAGTATTGTCTGGCATACACGAGGAGAAGAAAAGGGTTGATGGGAACCCATACCTGCCTACTGGTGCATAATGTATTTGAATAAGCGGCCTATTATGAATTTGTTGCGAATATGCATATTTTAAACATATGCAAGTTTGAAAAGTGCGTTTTATATGATAGTTATCGGCAATTTTATGCGAATTAATGGAGCTTGTGATGTTATTTAAAACATTCTATTTATATTGTTATCCTTTCTGCATGGCTCTTAAATCAAAAGTACCCTCCATAGTTACCTATTGATGTCAAGAACTTATATTAACTAATAAATCATTTATTTTTATATTTATACCGTAGATCTATAACATGCGGGATTTAGGGATCTATCTAAAAAATCCAAAATGCAACACATTAGAATTAATAATTAGCCAATAAGAATTTTGGTGTTCGATTTACAAACAGAATATTTATATGAATAACGACATTATTCTAGATGCTTTTTAAAATAAGATCTGAGCGTCCAAAGCAAAAATATTTCGAAAATCAATATTCCCAAGTAGATGTAGATGCTCTTTCAGTCTTATTGGAAATCATCAGGGGGATGGTACGATTTAACGATTCACTTATGTAAAGATATTGCATTAATTGAAAACGTGACTCCATAATTTTTTTGAAAATTTCTAGTCTTGAGAAAATTTTAGGTAGCCTCAGAAACAAAGTTCAATAAAATTGTGATTTAAGTTACAGTTGAGAGCCTCAAAGGAAAAGTTAAACATCAGTGATAGTGAATAGTTTTAACGGTTTAAGTCTTTTGGAATAGGTTTCTTAAAGTTAAGTGTAAATTGCATATAATCAAAAAAAAATCCTATTTAATTTTTAAAAGTTTTATCTAACATTTATCCATTTGCGCTAATTGTTAGCAAGACAAATATAATAATATCAATCAGTCCAACTTTGCAATATGTTTGAGTAAATTGAGTGTATTGTTGTTATGATTGTTATTATGGCTAATAAATAAAAATTATTATTATTATTATTATTATTATTATTATTAATTATTAATTATTAATTGTTATTTATTCATAATTTGTGTTTATTTTCATTTCTTCATGTAATACATCAGTTAGTTTGTTATAATATAAAGTATTAGTTAGATTTTTTTTTTTTTTTTTTTTAATGGTCTTATTTATATTAACGTCCTGGCGAAGTTTAGCTTAGAGCTATTCTGACACTTAACCAGGACACACCACATACACCCATTCCCTCCGACATTGCCATCTGCCGGAGCTGGGACTCGAACCCAGGAGAGATAGGCAGTGACTAGTCGCCTTGTGCCACTCAAGGGCGATCTAGCCCGCTGCACTATCCTCGGTAATGTAATGAGATACGGTCACCCATCCATTCCCCGGCTTCGACCACCGCTGCTTTACTCCGTTGATCGAAGACCGGCAATTGTACGCATGACCCCATCTTTCTAGTTTTTATATTGATAATGATTTTTTGAGAGTCCATTATATTTGAAAAATCTTATACTCCAAATGTATTCCAGTACAAAACTGTATAGTCGAGTTTGATACTTACAAACGTGTCATTCTTGCCGATGATAAAAAATTGTTTCCTTTTCCTTTGGACATACTTTTCGTATACATGATGAGCTAATAATCAAAATATTTGCTGAAATTCTCAATAATAAAAACGAGGTAAACGGTAAACGGTAATAACGTAATTAAAGAACTTTATATTAGAATAGTGGTATTATATTATGAAACCACTAGGTCAGTCTATCGCGATTGTTATCTAACTTGTATACCCATGCGTGTTTAAATGAAATTTAACAGACGGGAAGCGCGAACGGTTTGAGCCGGACATCCGCCTCACTTTAGTAAATGCATTCCCTATACAAATAGTCCGTCCTTAACGATCAGGAATACATAATGTGAAGGACGATTCAAATAAGATGCGTTCATAAATAATATATGTACAGGGTGTTTTTAAGTTCCTATAGGGACGTTCGGTAGCTAATTTTTCATGAAAAACATTAAAAAACAGGTCAGGAGATTAAGCATCTCTCTCTGAGGGAGTTACAGTCACTAAGAGGTCATTTTATATTTTTATCTCTACAATCCGTATGTCATAAAATTTGAGATAGGTACCTTTTATTTTAAATTATTTATTATATTATGATAATAGTAAAATAATAATTTAGTCATTCGTGTGAGCAATTTTTGATATTATGTTTTACGCCTCATTTTATCGTTTTTCATTACAACCACAGTTTTGATGTATTTTATGCACGGCTATTGGGATTTTTAAAAATGAATCTCTAACGAATTTCCAAGTATATGTGGATGGTTTTTAGCAATTTACTCACAAAAAGTGCATCCTATGAAAAAATTACAAGAGAGGCTGTTTGTACAAAAAATGTCACAGAATTAAAAAAAAAATACAAATTGCTGACTAGAACCAATGGCGTAGAAGTTCTGGTAGGAAAAGGGTCACTACCCCCCCCCAGTTTGACGCCACTGATGTTCGGAAACTTTTGTAGTAGGAAAATATTAGTGATTTACACGATATTTTATATCACCAAATATTTTTTTAATATTGTCGCTTGAGAGATATTTAAAGAAATCATTTAAAAAATATAAACTTCAACATCAATGATCAAAACCTCTCAACAACGGTGCGTTTTAGAGGCAATGTTTATAAAGCAAAATCAGATTATTTTTCGATGTTCTGTCGTTTCCTGAAGTTTCCACCATGGAAACTGGACCACCTGTATGGACTTGTCTTAAGATTTTTTAAGTCAAATTTAAAAAAAAATAATTGAACGAAACTTTATTAAGGCGTTTTAAATGATTTTAAACCACCTTCATTAAATTTTTTTTGTTCCAGCACTGATTAATAAAAACGTTTTATTTTTAGATTCAGAACATATATTTGCTATTTAATGCTCGAGAGATAATTTATTTAATTATTTAGTTATTTATTAGAAAAAAAGTCCAACAGAAAAACATAACATAATTATTACAAAATAAAATACAATTGGTAAGTATATTATGAGAATCAAACGTAAGTAAAGTTTTGAATATTTTCATAAATAAAATTAACTAAACACTTATCAGAGATAGTAAAGATGTTTATAGAATTTCATATACTCTTCGCCAAATATGAATTGCCGTAAAGGATTAAGGAACTATTTTGATTTATGGAGGTTGAACCACAAATGAGTAACGATGCGGCAGATTTTATTACAGCTGGTAGGACGACCGAGAGGCAGCCGGAATTTAATCGATTAGCTTCAAAATAATTTTTAATTTGAGTTTTTAGGACGTAATCAAGTTATTTTCTGTATCACACATAAGTTTCGTTTTAACTGTAAAATAAGAGCTTTTAAATTCAAGTAGTTCATTAAGAATCTTGCGATAAAATAAAAAGAAAGAAAAATATAAAGCAAATATATTATTTTTTCAAGATTTATTTAGCCTTTGTAAAATATGAAATATAATATTCAATCCTACAGTCTTAATTTTTAAGAATACATTTAAACATTTAAATAAATAAACGTTTAAAAGTAGACTTCGCCCCTAGGCCCATAAAACATGTCATTTACATTCCATGATTGAAATTTTACTATAATTTAGTCATTACTGCTACCCACGCCTATTTCTAAAATTATTAGGTACCTACTATTAAGTAACCTCCGACACTGGATTCATTGTCATTATAATTACCCATTCTCAAAAGTATTTCAAGGGATTATCGACCCTTTACTCATTTGTCTTAAATTAGGTAATCGTTCACAGGGCAGCAATAATTTACAACCTTAGGATTTTCCAATGAGGGATATCTGACCGACAAGAGGACAGTTTTATAGTTTACAGCAATTGATATTTGGCGAAGACATATAATATTAAACTTGGTGCACATTGAATAAATTGGAGACTTCAACATTGCATTAGTTCTGTCAGGCAACAAATAAAAAAGTTCATAGTTTCTGGAATTAGAACTCTGAATTCGAAAGTTGAGTTGAGCAGCAACTCAGAACGTTAATTTTACTATAGTAATAGTTTGTAAAGGAACATTAAATTAAAAAAAAATAAAACTTCTTTTATTCTAAACTAGAAATTTTTAGAAATCTGGAAACGGTGACTGACGACAGTGACAGTGACGACGCGACGGTAGTAAAATAAATATTGAGAATTTAATTTTTCTTAAATATTTTGTAAACTACTGGCTTTAAAGTTATAGTATTCTAATGTCACAATATTAAGAATTTTATACTTAATGAATTAAAATTTTCAAAAAGATTTGATGTCCAATGTGCCCCATTTATATAAATCATGTATTATTTCACTAATTACTACTACTAGCTACATGATTTCAAAATATAAACGTTTTGGTTTTCTACAAATTTTACAAAAATAATGTTGTGTACCTATACCGTTGATGATAAAGAAAGACTAGAAGCACCATGAAGAAGGATAATAATAATAATTACCATTAGTAAAGTTGTGGATAACTAACGGAATAGTAAAATTTACAAAAAAGAAATTAATCTTAAAATTAGGATAAATCAGTGAAAAAGAGATATGTATTTATTAATTAAACGATTTAGTGAAAATTACTAAGATAATTATTACCAACTATAAAATAATATAACATGTATGAATGAAATAAACAGCAGTAAAAAAATAAATTTCAAAATTAGAAAAGTCATAAAATAATACTTATCAGGAAAAAATTGTAAAGTTATTGTCAAACACAACATTAATGTTGAAAATGAACTGCCTAAAAAATACTACTGAATTCCTTAGTCAATTCATCAATAAAGTATTTACTTTTAAGAACCAGCTTCAAGGTTTTTTTTATTATAATTTATATTTATAGTCAGATATATTGATTTCTATACAATTTTCTTATAATTTATTAGAGGTACTAAATTTATTAATTTTCAATTTGGTAATTGCACTAAGAGAAATATAGTTTTCTCTCTTATACACAGGGTGGTGCTAAATTATTTGTTATAAAGTGGGATAAAAAGTCTCAAATGAAATCCAGCAACTAAATTATATACGTTTCAAAACTGTGATAAAGGGCTTTTTAATTGAAAATGCATTCTATACCATCAATGAGTTTTTAAATGCAGATTTCTCTTGTCTGAGTATGTGATAATCAGTATAAGTTTTATTTTGTTTGTGATTAGTGTATGACTGTGTTTACGTTATCTATAACCTACATGTTAATATGTTATTTATTATTTCATATCCATATTTATTTTATATCTATATTTATTTTATATTTTATTTTTTTCTCTTCCTTATTATTTATATTTACATTTACATTTATAATATCAATTTGACATATTTATTTATGTACAAACTGCTGACCTGTGTAAATACTTTTGTATAATGCACCAATAAATACTTACTTACTTACTTACTTACTTACTTACTTACTTACTTACTTACTTACTTACTTACTTACAAATTACTTAGATATGCCCAAAATGTTTTGGTCCAAAGTTGGTACTAACGCAAATCCCATAAGACTTAATTCTTTTTTAGATTTTTGTTTATTTTTAGGTCTTTAACTTTATTATTATATCATATTATACATATATTTTACATTTATAGTATCACTTTTGAAATTTGACTGGATCTTCGAAATGTCCAACTCTTTGTAACTAGTTAGGAAATGAAACACGAAAATAAAAACCAAAATAAGAAAAATTTGATATTTAATTAACAAACATTTATGACATAATTCTCGGAATCATGTGCATACATTTTCTGTAATGTGTTCGATTTTACTAGATATGTCTGAATTTGAATAAAATATTTTTCGGATATCTTCATTTTATAAAACTGGTGCTTTGATCTTTTTTTGCCAAAAAAAATTAGAAAAAACCTTGTATTTATTTTATTTTTATTTACCGAAAAGGAATACAAACAGGATGAACCCAAAAAACAGGATTCACAAGTTTGTTAATAATAATAAATGACTTAATCATAATATATATTATCTATGTATAAAACACATGATATGAAATGCGATTTTAAGTAATTTGTGTGATTTTTCGGGAACCCGCTTTGCTTGTCCTACAAACATTCCCTAGTTACATAAACCGAGATATTTCCTAATTGTTTACATAATTAGCTATTTTATGTTTGATTTTCATAAGCAGTTAAAAAATAGAGAATGTTTTACTCTACGCATTTCGTTTTACTGAAAATAGTTATTTTGGTGTTGGGTTATCAATATATATCTTCCACAATATAATTTATAGGATCAAGTATGTGATGTACCTTTAATGAATTGAAATGACCTCTCATCTCAGTTCAAGGATTCCCTCAAGTTACAAATCAAAAATAAATATTCAATTTCAGTGTACATTTGAGATTCCTCATGAAAACTATACTGGTGAAACGTCTTATTTTAAAGATTTTTATCTGGGATTAGAATGACACTTGTCTGAAATTACCATTAACGGTAATTTGGGGCAAGCACAAAATATATTGTGTTTATATTTGTGATATAAAAGTAAAATGTAGAAAATATACTTTTTGCTTGCTATTGATCGAATACAGAATTTAGGCAATAAGATCGTTTAACAACTGTTGTCAATAGAAGCGAATAAAACAATTTTGAATTTAAAATTTTGATATTTATTCACCATTGGTATATAATTTTTTGTAATATTTGAAATTATCTATACCATTATTATTTTACTATAAAATTGTTAAACTGAAAATGTTTGTTTTCTATTGGTTAATGTAGATAAATGATTTTGTGATTTTTGTTAGGTTGTTTGTCAAGAGACCGAAGAGGGCTGGATAATAATATAATGTCACAATTAACAGAAGTGGTAATTAAGTAGTTATCAACAATATCAACAGACGAATTTAATAATTTTGCTCTTTGATATTAATGCTTAAAGAATATAATATGCTAATGACGATAATGTAAGAATCGATAAATTTATACAAACCGGTTTCAATCATGTAAAAAATGATAGGTACCTTAATTAATACTATAAAAAGAATATAAAAAGCGACTCCTAAAGGGTGTAGCTGATCAGGTAAAAATATCATTAAGTTTACCAGCAGGCATACAAACTCACTAGCAGCGGATGTGAAGAAATCAAAATAGGGAATGGATTAAGCTTTAAGTATAACAGATGGGATTTAACTAACTTCTTATATACGTAACGTAGTCGACGTAGTCTTCCTTAATAAATAAAAAGAGGAATTAATAGATTTTTTTTAGTATATACGACAGTTTTTAGTGTAACCTAAACATATACTTATATATTTTTTACATAATATGCCTTTAAATTATAGGCAATTGCTTTGATACGTGTCGCGTCCTAAGTAAATTGTAGCCCCTTGTAGATTAGTTGCTACCTACTTATCAAATAATTTGAAATTTTGTATCCTCATTTGTGATAATGATTGAATATTATGATAACTAAATGATATGAATACAAGATGATATAGACATATTATGCAGCCAAAATTTTATACTAATTTGTTATAAATACTGTATCTACTTGTATCCAATATAATTAATTTTCCCTTTGAATTAATTTTGTCTTTTGCCAGATGAATTAAAAGATGTTAAATAAAAAAATAAAAATTAAAAATAAATTATATTTTTATATTATATTTTACTGATAAGTATATTAATAGGTATCTCGTAATAGTTACAATTAATTATACTTATAATAAAATTATTGGAAGTAATATCACAACACAAGTTATTTGTATAACTTAGATGAGTTGTTTAAAACTTTTTTTTTTAAATTTATATTGTTACAATTGTTAATTATAAATAATATGTACTTGCTCAATATTGATTTGATTTGATTTGATTTGAGTTACATTCGCGAAACATTTGTTAGAATTCATCGGCCTCTGGTTATTACAAAATAATTAGTACGTTCAAAATTTCAATGGAAAGAGACTCATAGGTACTAAAAATATATTTTGATACAAATGAATACGCGTTTCACTTAACTCGTTTGTTTTTGTTAGTAACTGATATTAATAATTATTATTAATACTATTTTTTATTTAAATCTTTAAATTTAACCTAACAATATCAACTAATGTTTTGCTGGTTAGTTTGTTTTGTTTATACTGTACCTATTGCTAACAATAGTAATATTTATAATAATAAATTGTTAATAGATTTTTTTTTGTCCAATAATACCCATTAAAATTAGACTATATTTACAATTATGGACACAAAGGAAAAACTTTATTATTATTATTATTTATTCACTTTCACAAAACAATCAAAGCACATACAAAACATAAAACAATTAAAACGTATACAAGGCACAGAAAAATGTACTCGCTCCGTCCATATTTGTTTACAATCATCAGCGCCCTTATCGGTAGTTGGAGACGCCAATAGGACGTAGAAAATTGGACGCGCGACGACTGGACGCGGTTACATGTGAAACTATTGCGCGGCAATTGGACGGTGTGCAATGGACAATGAACGTATCTGTAGTGCATATTTCTTCCATGACTCCTTAGTTATTAGTTATTGACTAAAATGTTTAAAACAAAAGTTGTTTAGTAAGCAACACTGCATGTTCCAGAAATATTTTAAGTTGTATAGGGTGTTCCATTTAGGCTGAGCAGTAACTAACTTTATTAAGTTAAATGGAACATCCTATATGTATATTATTCCAAATTTGATTAGAGAATGTAAGAGCTTTCCAATGAACTATCATAACATGTGCCTTTGATGAAACGCTTTCATTTGTTTCTATTTTAACAAAATATTAACTTGGATTGCTAATATCTTCAAAAGTACCTACTCAAAATAAACATCATGTGTGGGGGATCGTCAGAAAGCACTTGTAATTCTCTATTTGATTATAAAATAATATACAGGATGTTCTATTTAAAATAAGAAAGTTATTTATGCTTTTAAATCTACAGATTCGAAAACCACCATTTCGTTCGTTCCTTTGAATATCTTCTAATGTCCACTCACTATTCTAATTACGAAAAAAATCGTCCTGGTTTTGAACACCCTGTAGATGAAAGTTTAAATTTGAATACATCATTATTTGAAAGTTCGTATCTAGCTTAATCAGCTGCCACAATAAAAAGTTCAAAATTATTTTTAATTTGAAAATATGGCATTTCTCTTTAGGTTCTACTTCTGTCAAAATTTCGACAAAATTTAGAATATTTCATAAACCGCTCAAAAGATATGATAATGATATGATAATTCATTGGAAAGTTCTTGGCATTCTTTAATTAAATTTGGAATAATATATTGTTCCATTTAACTTAACAAAGTTGGTTACTGCCTAGCCTAAATGGAACACCCTATACAATTTAAAATATTTCTGGAATATGCAGTGTTGCTTACTAAACAACTTTTGTTTTAAAGATTTTTGTCTATGGAAGAAATATGCACTACGTGGACCCTGTACAATAGGTTTTCTGCAAACAAAAATAAAAATATATCTATTTTATATCCCCAAGAAATGGAATACTTATATGGGGTTTTGGCAAAATATGTAAAATGTTACTGTGGAAAAAGACACAGGGTTCAAAGTTGAAATTTGGACGAAAACAAGTTCTTATGAGTAATCATATTAACGAAAAAGTAACGTCTTCAGTTAAAGTAAAGTCAAAGTAAAGTCAATAAACGATAATTATTTTCTTTATAAAGGGTGGCCCATAATGTAGTGACACATTTTGAAGTCTAATAACTTGGCCTCTGAAAAACCTATAGGTAAGTTTTTGGTGTTGTTCGATAGAAAAACTCAAAAAGTTTTTTTGTGTTGCAAAAAAATGCAGGGTGTACCAAAGTATAAAAATTCAAGTCAAAAAATAACTATGTAAAGTTACATTCTGTATACAACTATTTTTTTGAGCGTAACCATAGAGATTTATAATTGTTATAATTGTCAAATAGACAGTACAAATAGACAGAACGTACTGCCGGTTTCGAAAAGGAATCATCACGCTTTTATTGTTGAAAATCCAGGGTTTCCATCAATAATCCGCAAAATATCTACGAATTAAAAAAAATATTCGAATAGAAATCCGGAATATTTTTCCATTAATGTTATGCAAAATATGGCGTCTAGAGTAGAAGAATGTTCAAGAAGAGAAGGTCATCATCTTTTAGACACAATTTTTTAAAATTAGACTAGTTATTATTATTATTATGTTAGTTTCCCTTGTTATTAAATTTCATGAATTCCATATTTTGATTAAAATCGTTTTACACTTTGGTACACCCAGTATTTTTTTGCAACACAAAAAAACATTTTGAGTTTTTCTATCGAACAACACCAAAAACTTACCTATAGGTTTTTCAGAGGCAAAGTTATTAGACTTCAAAATGTGTCACCCTTTATTAGTTACAAAATTCTATAAAGAAATTTGATAATATAATTTTTTTTTTAAATAATGAAGTACTTAATTTCGAAACATTAATACAATTTAAAAAAGGAAGGTTTTTTAATTTAAATTTTATTACGAGTTATGTTTTTTGAATCTTAATAGGTATATTGTGATAGGTAAAAACTTAAAGAGGATAACTTCGTTAATTCGTTTTAGCGAAGAAGTTTGTTTTATAAAAATTCCGAAACATATTTCGCAGATTAATTGCAAAATTCAAAGATAGCAAGAAAGTAATATAATGCCACAAAATAAATTAATACACATATTATAGGCAATGACAATATTAGTCGTTATTTATTTAGTCGAAATAATTATTGAAGTTTAGGTCAAGAATCTAAATTGTGTGGTACTTAAATATGCCTTTATATTTATTAATAATCCATTAAGAGCCGATAACAGACCATAGACTACAGGCTTCTCATTTGGCATCTAATCTAATACTTATGATAGTGGCTATTTCAAATTGACATGGAAGTCGATAAAGTATTACTTAATCGAAAATTTGAAATAGATTGATTGTTTCAATAGCAAAACTTTGAAATACAATTATTGTACTATATACAATATGCCCCGAGTCTTCTCTTATCGACTATAAAAATGACCGTAAACATATTTATCAGTTCTTTGGTATGATCATTTAAAACAAACTGTGGGATTTCGAAAAATTGCACCGGATAGGTTGTTATATATACCGGAATTTACATCTACCTGTCTACTTTTGCTAATTTTGTAATCTCAGAATGAAAAAATATAGTAATTTCTAAACCTAAGTCAATTAATTATGCACGTGCAAACATCTTTACTCGTAGATCTATAGCAAGATTACTAAATACACACTTCTATAAAAATAGTGTAAAATTACCTACTACCTGTTAACTAGTGATAAACTTTTTCAGTGATTGAATATTATGCTTCAGGGCAATAACAAATAATAAAATAAAAAAGTATTTAACTCGTAATGAGATAATCTACAAAAACATAACAAAAAATTATTTACCATTTATATACCAATTCACTTTATATAATCACAAAAAAACTGAATGAGGGGTACGCTACACAAAATAAAATACGTACATTACGACTGATATAACCCTTCAATTACAACCCTTTAAAATTATGTCAGTGCAGTCTGAAAACGATATAGAGTTATGGCTGCCAATGTAGTTCCGCCTAACAATTGTTTTAAGCCCTTCCATATATTTTTTTCAATACATGCAGGGCCGGTCCCTTACCCGTTGTTATCCCTCATTGCCCAATACCGGCAAAGGGTGTTTACCGGACGCATGTAATCATGTGTGTACCAGTTGACATGACGACCGCGCCCCTTTCCTTGCAGGGTGGGTGACCCCCACACGTGCGTTATTGCGTGTTTCGTTACTAGTTGGCGCTGAAATCAGTATCAAAAAATAATAAATTAGTTAAACTCTAAATAATATGTATTTATATATTACAAATTACCATAATAACCATCATTGAAAATTAAATGATTTATTAAAAATCATTATTTAATTATGTTTTACAAATTAACTCCAATATATGAATACAGGATGTTCTCGAAAATTCACATTATTTTTAACAGGTATTAGGATTTCTAAAATATGTTTATTAAACTGTACTGACTTTTGTAAAACATTAGGTACTGTTTAGTTATTCGTTGTTTTCATTTGCTGTTATTACCATTCGTATAATAAAATAGAATTTTTCAATATTTTGGTGTACATTTGTTTATATTAAAAGAAAATAATAATATTGATTAAATGTTAGAACCAAATTTCCCTTTTAGGTTAGAAATTTCATCGATTCATATTAATTAATTAATAATTTATTAATTTGTAGCATGTAAAACTGGTTATTGTATACATTGGTCTAAGCTAAGCAAATGGGGAGGACATTTCTGTTCAGTAAATAGACTATAGAGGTTATAAAATAGTTTTGTGTAAGACTTATAATCAATGTACAGGGTGTCTCACAGGGAACTTAATCGATCCATATAGGGAAAAGTGTGTAACAAAAAATTTTGAGAAACACTAAGGTCAGTTTTGACCAATCCAGAAATAATGATAATCATTTGGTACTTTGGGTTATACCGGAAATCGAAACCAACTTGCTTACTTTAAATGGAACACCCTATATATTTTCAATTCTTCCAAATGAGCGTAAATTTCTGAGTAGAAAACATGTAGCATAGGCTATACCTAAATCCAACAGTTTGAGAGATATTTGACGTTTTATAATAAATTTGTAGGGCGCAACGGTTTGCAGGAATCGTTATAACTTTCTTCACCTAGGAGATCCTCGTTTGCTTTTCGGCATATAGAAAGAACACAATATATTATATATTATATTCTACAATGAAAATAAGTTCCATTATAGTATGCCAAATGATCCATTTTCCTGTTACTTTTTGTCAAATTCCAACCTTATCTTTAAGCCTTACTTACACTTTTGGCTTAAGATGCGCTTACATTTATTTATTTTTCTAATTAATACATTAAAATCATCATTTTTATTTCACAATTTGGGCCCCCTAAATGTGGCGCCTATGTGTAGAACACACAGTTTCCCACCGGTAGGAACGGCCATAGACTAACATTAGGAACATACAGGGTGGAACAAAAGTATCAAATAATGGCTTTAACTTTGTTATTTGCAAAGTTACAAAAAAATGTTCAATATGAAAGTTGTTTGGTTCTTTACCATGCATGTTTCGAGTTGTTTTTTAGTTTGTTGATATCTTCTTCTGGTTTGTTCCTATGGCAACCAACTTTTTCTTTTTAAATGGCACCCATAATTTTTTTTTGTTAATTTGAAACAAGCATATTTTTCTCTATTCAGTCACAACATTTTGCAATTTTTCGAAAAAAAAAAAATAAGCGAGAAAAAAAAAATTTATTACGACTCACTCGTCACCTCTTAATACAGGATGCCATGGAAAAAGTCATGCAGTTATAAAACACGAACATTACTTTTGGTAAAGAATGCCATGGAAGTTTGACAATTAAATTTTTACAAACAAACAACTAAATTTTAGTGTTGTGATGTGAAATTAATTAATTATATGACTGATGGTCGAGATGGTAGAGTACCTGCCTCTCACCCAAAAGTCCCGGGTTCGAATCCCGGTCGTGGCAATGGAAAATACTGTGAGAGGGATTTTTCCATTATACATGGATATTGGATGTGTGTCCCTTGTCTTTAAATGTGTAGCCCCCTCCCGCACAAGGCTCAGCCTTCTGGGATAAAGGGGGTCGTAATTACATGTGGTGTATTTATTATTTATTTATTATTAATTTAGTTCCGATTGAGTCGTAATAAATTTATTTTTTCACGCTTATTTTTTTCCCAAAAATTGCAAAATTTTATGACTGAATAGAGAAAAATATGCTTGTTTCAAATTGACAAAAAAAAATTATGGGTGCCATTTAAAAAGAAGAAGTAGGTTGCCATAGGAACAAACCAGAAGAAGATATCAACAAACTAAAAAACTCAAAACATGCACGGTAAAGAACCAAACAACTTTTATATTGAACATTTTTTTGTAATTTTGCAAATAACAAAGTTAAAGCCATTATTTGATACTTTTGTTCCACCCTGTATACAGGTGTCACAGCTAATAATTCTGGTACATTTTTGATCGAATTAAGAATCTTATATGTAAATGTCGCACTGTACATACTTAAATCTAATGTTTGGCTAGATCGTCAATCTTAAATTCGGTTCTTTGAGAATTGTAAGATGTCTGAAAAGGAGATGTTTTTTAAATATAGACATCTTATAAAAAACTTTCTGCACTTTTTCAATCATATCAATAATAGCCTGGTATATACTTGGATTCAAGACCAGTGTAGAATACTCCCAGACTCAGGACATTGATTTATCACATTTACGGCAATCTAGATGCAGAAATAAAAATAGGTCTAAAAAGATGGGCTAAAGCATTTCTCAAACAAGGGCAATCGCACCTTAAATCATCTCTGGAATCAAAAAATGTAAAAATATATAGGGTGTTGCATTTTAAATTTCATGGTTGAGGTCATTTCCGGCGGAACCGATAATGACAGAAATGTGACAAATATTGAAAGAAAAATTTGCATTTTCCCCTGTATAGGTTTTATGTCCCCCAAATTTCCATTTTATATCTAGATAGTTATGGGTGTTTTAAATTGTTCGTTGACACCCGGTATATATATATTTTTTCATTTATCCGGTTTTATCAGACGTACTTAATGTTTGATATCTTGTATGTTTTTGCAGTTATGGAATCTTTACGTCACTCTCTGTATGCCTGCTCAGAGCATACTTGATAAAATTTCAGATTTAAAAGAAAAGAAACAACAATTTCTAAATAGAATTTTTGCATATTTTGAAATTTAAATTGCATTTGTCTCAAAAATTTTTTAATACAATCTAGAATTTTTTTTATACAGTATTAAAAAAAGGTGCTCTGTTAAAATTAAGACAAAGAAATTGGGATACCAGTTAACAAAATCAAAATTATTTCCCTAGTTCAGTGGCACACCACTGTACAAACTTCTTAACTATTTTAAAACATAGTAAATTTAGTTAAAAAATCGACGTATCTGAATTTTTTGCGTATGCTCCATACTCCATACTTTCCATACTTTTTATCAGCACTGTATACCGAGTGTTAAAAATCTACACAATAATATGCATTTATCTTAAATTAATAATATTGCTGATTTTCACATTTTTCCCGTTTTTTTAGCTGTCTACTGTCAACATGTTTGTGCATTCGATTATCCTATGTCTATGTTCAAAAGTGTGTCCGCAAATTTTAGATTTATCAGTTTCATTCTTCTTCTTCATACTGTAACTTGGTTCTGTCATTTTTTAATATACCGGGTGACCACGAGATGACGCGCGCCTTTATATCTTCTTGGTTTCACAAGATATGAATTTCAAATTAGGCCACGTCAAATAACGGCTAAATATGCATGGAACACCCTGTATATTTTTACAATTTTTTTATTCAGGAGGTCAAAGGCACCTACTTGATAGAGATTCACTGAGTTTTTTTTCATTTATATCTTGTTGAATGTTATTCTTATGTATTTTTATTATACATATTATATTTGGTACCACGTATTCGGTAATAAAATGCTTTATTCAAATAACGTAGTGAGCCACCATGGTGTGTTATTAAAAAGTTAGTTATTCTGAAAAAAAAATTATTTCCGACATGTTTATGATTTTATAACACAAATGTCATACGACATAATATCATAACTGTATTTTTTTATTAATTATTGAAGCAAAACAAAACATATTTTTGGAGTCACGGCCGCCTAGATAAAAATTAAATTTGCTCACAAAAATGTCAGTCAATAATATTTTTATCACAATATGCCATAACTGTGACCTCCTGAATCCAAAAATGTAAAAATATACAGAATGTTCCATTTAAAAAACAATAGTTAGTGTCATTTCCGGTGAAACCGGAAGCGACAGAAAGTGATAAATCGGTTGAAATAATGAATGAACCGTTATTTACGCACCCAAATTTGAAATTTATATCTTGTAAAATCAAGAAGATATAGGGGCGAGCGTCAATTTCGTGGTCACCGGTATATAAGAACTGTTATCAAACATCTCTAGAAGTAAGAGCCCTAAGAGGTCTTCGTATTTTAGATATTCGTGTATGATTGTATGTGGTAATACCTAAGTTTACATGAGTATTAGGTACTATATAAAATTTAGAAAATTTCAAAACCAAAGATTTTTAGAGATATTAAGAGTATATTTATTAAGAAATTTAAATTTAAATTAAAAAAATGATTTAAAGCAGACACATAGGACAAGCAAATTTTATAAAATTCTAATATACAGGGTGTTTGGTTAACGCTGTGCTCAAGATAAAAATTGACTGAAAAAACAGGCATTCGTTTGACACCCTGTATAAACATGTTTTTGTAACTTTATCTTAGAGTTAAATAGGTAAGATGAAAGCCAATTAAATTTCCCTTGAAACGCTAAAAACCCGGCACAAATCCATACATTTTTGACAGTATTACAGCGTTGTAAATCTTGGTCAATTTTAAGGTGTCCCGAAGCAAATTTTGACGAGTATATATAACTTCGAAACAAAAAGAAATAAAAATGTTCGATACTTGATCCTCAATTCATATTTTATAAAATTATACAGGGTGATACGTAAACGAACCGACACCGAGTAGGTACGTAGGAACTCAAAATATCTGATACAACTTACTAAGTTGCACTCCTGGGAAAATGCCCTCAAAGAAATTCTAATTTCGAAAAAAAAAACTCTATAAGACATTTTAATGTGGAAGAACCGGTACACGATTTAGGCTTATAACGGTCAAATGTCAAATGGTTGTTTCACTAAATATTCTGTTTCCTAATATTATCGCAATTCTTGCTGTGAAACATTAAATCTACATATTTAAAAATGTAATTTTGATTACAGAATTTTTTCCTTAATTTGACCTTTAGCCAAAGAAATCAACTCGTTTAGTAATAACAGGCACACAAAAAAAATGTTCAGACCCAAAGAACGGGCCCCACTACCCATTATATATTTTGATGCGCTGAAACCAAATTTGACAAAAATTTCTTGTAACTAGTCAATTTTCCGCTAGCACCCCTTTTCACCCCTATTTGGAGTTGAAATTACACTTTTGCTCATAATTTAAAATTCTCCACTATATCCTTATGTTCGCTGAAACCGAATTTGACAATAAATTATTTTTTAAACTAATCCATTTTTCTCTAGCACCCTCTTTTCACTTCTATTTGAAATTGAAGTTGCACTTTTCTCTATAATTTAAAATTCCTCATTATCCTTAAGAATTTTGATGCGCTGAATCCGAATTTGACAAAGAAAATTTTTTCACGAGTCAAGTTTTTGGCGATGGATTTAATTTTTTTTTCTATGATATCGAACCCTCATGTCTCTAAACGACCTTCTTAGAGCCAATCTCTTCGTTCCTCTTGGGATTCCAGGTAGATGTCTTTTTATAATCCAGCAAGAAAGTCGTTCAGAAACAAGAGAGTTCGATTCATAGGAAAAAAAATTTAATTTAATTCGTTCACCAAAAAATTGACTCGTCAAACAATTTTCTTTCTCAAATTCGAGTTCAGCGCGACAAAATACATAATGATAATTGGGAATTTTAAATTATAAGGAAAGTGCAATTTCAACAAATAGGAGTTAAAAGGGGGTGCTATCGAACTAGTAATTTTCGTTACAAGTCCGAAACGTGAATTGTGTAGATATTATGGACAAGGCGACGAAGGAGCCGAATCTAGAATATCTAAACGAGTTGGAACAACACCTAACGGACGTGTGTCGAATGATATTTTATTTTATCCCGTCATTAATTGTCTATTTGTATAATTTGAAACTTGTTTACTGTCTTAGATCATTTGACGTTTGACAGTTTTGACACTATTTTTTAATTTAAGGTAAGTTTTTATATGTCAAATAATTGTCAAAAGGTATAATAACAGTTTGTGATTGGTTCGTAATGAATTTCCGGTGGCTTCCGGTACATTAGACTCTAGTACCGTAATACCTCACTTCCCGGCCACATATGAGTACTGTAATGTTGTACTCGTACTTTCCGGACGGAATGAAATAAAATGTATTAGTTAATAGCTATTTGGGAGGAAAGTACCACTTTTCCTCTCGAGGGTGAAGTTTACTGCCCGACGCCCAAGAGAGGAAAAGGCACTTTGATCCCGTGTAATACATATGATTTTTTTCTCCTACCTGTATAATTAACTTATATAGGTACGTAAATATACCTAATACAAAATAAAATCTGTTGCACGTCATCACGCACAGGAGCCGTATTTTGTTATTCAGCGTCTTACGGCTGCTGCAAGACATTTTATTTCTTCACCAACTGATGACGTAATCAGTTAGTGAAGGATTATTACTATTTGATTTTATTGAAAATAGTTTTATTGAGTAAATAAACAAATCCTTAAATATACCTTAAATACATTATTTTTAGATTTTAGAATTATTGGTTATATTTATATTCAATGATCAACATGCAGACCTGGTCCAGCGAACTTTGCATTAATATTTACGTGTATGAGGGGGAAAATACTACGGAGGAAAAGTGGCAACTTTCTCCCCCATATGAGGTAGGAAAGTTTGTTTGTTTTGAATCACTACAAATGGAGAACCGCGTTTAAAATTGTTATAGAGGTACATTTTGCACCAAAAAGCTTGGTATAGAAGGTAATATTATGTCAAACGATAACATTTTCACAGAAGATTCATTAAAAAAATGAAACCCAACAACTAGTATACAAGGGGAATTTACATCATTTATTGTTGAATATTTATCGTTGATATTTTTTATTTTACATTGAATCAAATAATAATTAAATAACAAACTTCTACAAATAAATTTTATACTACGCCGCCAATAGTGTACCTTCATAATAAATAAATCAATATACATGATTCTCTTAATTTTTTATTTATAAAGAGGATCCGCAATCAATAATTTTGACATACACTATACACACTTGTGGTTCCCTAGCGTGTCATTTAGATCTAGTTACTAAAATAGCTGTCAGTTCAGTGATATACTTTTAATAAATAAACTGATTGTTAGCATTGTACTGATATTTTTATATTAATAATTTATATATAAAATACACTAAGTATATATGATTTCTTAATTACTAGATTTTTTTAGTCATGTAAAAAAATAATGTCAAATTGTAAATTAAATTAGACTGGGGTGCATAACTAATGTTTTCATACATATTAATTATATTTTCAATAAATGATGTCCCTCATGTTTTCGATTTCTTTAATTTCCCTTACCTATTTTTTTGTAAAATGGACGAACACTATTTCATTAATATAATATGAAGTTATTTTAAATATACAGCAGATTTGATTTATTTTTATTATTAGTTTTCATCGAGCGCTCATAATCTTAAAATATAACATTTTTAATATAATTTGGAATAAAAATAGTTAATTGACTTAATTAAACTGGGTATAAAATTAACTGTTTCACTCCTGCGGCTGTGAAACCTGCAAAGTTAGTGTGAATATGCTATTCAGCCGTATTGTTAAACACGTAATGTAGTCGTCGATTATTTAGGATTAACATAATTTTTGTATTACTACATCTTATATTGAAATGAAAAACTAATCAATTATAATCGGCATTAACTGTAGGTGATTAAATGTGTCATTACATTTGATGTTTATTTAATAATAGTCCAAGTAATAGGTTAAGTCGTAAAAATGAGACCGAAGGGTGATCTCACCGGAAAATTTGTATTGGGCTATGAGGAAACAGTCTTGTACCACCATTCCCACCACACTCTTTATATTTTACTTTAAATTTTTTAGGTTCTAAATTAATATGCTCAGGTCTTGAATGAATTATAAAATTTTATAGCATTATATAAAAATGATCTTTGAAATATAATAGCCGTACTGTGATGGGGCATTGTTAGTTTATTTGTACTACGAATATTTCGCGAATAAACTGAGGATCTCGGTACAAGTTTATCTTTTAGTTGAGTAGAGCAGTCCTGCCTATTAATTATACAGGGTGTCCCATTTTTTAGGGGTAGGACTTCAGGAGGTGATAGAACATGAAAAAATAATAGTACTTTCTCAAATGAACTATATGTCGGAAAGGCGTATTTTTCGAGATACAGGGCGTTGAAATTTGGAGAAAGAAATAGTTTTTCTTTGTTTTTCTATTGTTAATTTGTCCCTGAATATCAAATTTTGTTCTTGATAATTATTTATTATTAATCTATTGAAGATGGAATTGCATTTTGATTTTTTTTAAGAAATGTATCTTAATCAACAACTTTGGACGAACATACAAGAACACCTATTTTTCAATTTTCTACGAAAACGGCATCTGACGGAATTTCCAAAGGATCAGGGGTGCAATTCTCGAGCTTCTACGAAGAGGTTCGTATACGGAAAACACCGAAGTTCCGCACAATTTCTTGACTTGTGTATTCTTGAATTATTTTTCCTACAAAAAAGGAATTCGTCTACGAATAGATCCGTACAACATTTTCCGATTGATACATAGCACTCGTATTTGTGTATTCTATGCGGAAATCAGTCACAAATGTCATAATTATTGTTTACGTTTTGAGGTTACTTTTTTATTTTTGTGGATATCGATACAATATTGATAATTTATGTGACTATTTTTATTTTATAAATAGATAGGTAGGAATATATATTCTGATAAAATTTGCCGAAGGTAATTGAAAATTTTTATAAGCTCTAGACAACAGTTTTTAGATAATAAGTAATGGATGATATTATAAATATTGCTGCAATTGGTGCTCTTGAAGAGGCGGAAATCGACAATTTAGCTCCGATACGTTTATTTTACGTTAGGGATAATCCGTTTGAATCATTAATTTTACCTTCAAGGTTGGCAAACGATCAAACGATAACACTTGTCAAATCAAAATACAAAAGATTCATATAATTTAGTAATATTTACTATTAAACGTATGGCCACATTGTGTGTTTACAACGTTGCCAAAGCGATTATGCGTAAATAAAAGTCGTATGAAAAGAGCATTACGTACAACATTCGAGAATACAATTTTCTGGTTATGTACGTAATTTACCATACGACCAATTCGTTTACGAATAATATTCGTAGAAGCTCGAGAATTGCACCCCAGTTCTTGTTCAAATTTCATCAACAAATTCAAAAATATTATAATTTTGTCGAACGGGTCATTGGCGTATCATATTTTCTACAAAAGGGGGTTCCGCATACCCGAAGGAAACGCCCCTGGTGAACCGCGTTCCACCGAGTTTTCCATGAAGCTTGATACCAGTGGACAATACACCAAATTTCAGTTCATAACTCCATCCGTTTGGGCTAGAAAAAAAGAAAAACTATTTCTTTTTCCAAATTTCAACGCCCTGTATCTCGAAAAATACGCCTTTCCGACATATAGTTCATTTGAGAAAGTACTATTATTTGTTTATGTTCTATCACCTCCTGAAGTCCTACCCCTAAAAAATGGGACACCCTGTATTGATAACAAAATTTCCCAGCTGCAAAGTTCAGCGTGATTCCATTTGTAACCAGTTTATTCAGTTTAATTCATTATACATATGTGATATGTGATCAAATTTACGAAGTCCAAATATTAAACGACAGCATAAATTTTGAGTTTTTTGAATACGGTTTTTTTCACTTTTTAATGAATTAACGTGTTTTATGTTCCCGAATAACATAATGAAGGACTTTGACGCATTTAATTTCAGGTTATGTTCTTCTGACAATTGATTTATAATTTGAATGTCACTATTTATTTTATCAATTGCAAGAAGATAATCATCAAAATGGAAATGTAAGTAGGAAGTCTGAATATCGTCAGCGTATGCCTGAATTTTACAATATCTTATAGATGTTATGATATTCGATGTGTAAATTAGAAATAGTAACGGTTCTAATATCGAACCTTGGGGTGCTCCCGATAATATGGATATATTAAATAATAATTTATTATTACTCATTTTTTGTGATCTACCACAATACAACACTTAATTAAGATGCTCAGGTCCTTGGTCCGGTAAGGTCATGAGTACAACGTGCTATAAGTGTACTGCGATTATAAGGGCGAATTCGTATAAAATAAAGTGCAATAAGTGCAAGTTATGGCTCCACAGGGATTGTGCCAATCTAACAACAGAAGAAATACAGTTATATACAAAAGAAACAACATTAGAAAATGGAAAACAGTGGTATTGTGATGCTTGTCAACAAAAACCAATAGTTAATAAAAATGAAATTATGGACACTTCCAAAACATTACTTACGAAGGAAATGGAAATGAAATGCCAGGAAAATGATTATTTAAAAAGGTTAGTCAAAGAACTTGAAGAAAAAAACTTACTTCTACAACAAAACAAACAATTATTAGAAGAAAAAGTATCTGATCTAAAAAACAGATTAGAATCTATAAATAATAATTCGAATCCTAATAAAAATCAATGGATTGATTCCAGTACTTCGGCTACTAATTCACAGATGGCTCAGGTAGAATATATGCCAAAAAAGAACTACAATGCTACTGATCAAAATCTTCCGATTACACCGACTTACCAACAGGTATTACTGAGAGGCAAAACAGAGCCTGGAATTTCAAATATGCCTAAATCTCAAAGTGCCAGAAAACATATTAATAAACGTAAACATATAAATATCGGAACAGCAGATACAGAAAATCTGGAAATAGACACTACTGGAAAAGAAGAAAATAAAAATAAAAAAGTATGGCTATGCGTTTCAAGAGTGAAAGAACACGTTACTGAAGAAAAAATAAGGGAGTATATTAAAAAGAAGACAGAAATAATAATTGATGAAGATGTCGTGGTAAAACACATAAAAACCAAATACGATAGTGTAAGAAAAGATTGCCAGTGTTTTCAAGTGGGGATCAGATTTGACTTAAAGGAAAAGGTATATGAACAAAATTTTTGGCCGAAAAAAGTAGCTTTCAGAAGATATGATTTTGACGTAGTGAGACGAACTGAAACTGATGGTCAGGATTTTTAATAAACAGTCAAAACCTAAAAACTGCAAATGATAGTTTTACTTCACAACAAAATATATCCAACAATATGCATCATATAAACAAAAATACTGAACAAATAGGAAATATATTTACAATATACCATTAAAATATACAGTGCTTTAAAAATAAAGTGTCAGAAGTTGAAATTGCCTTAAAAAACATGGAGGATGAGTGTCTGTTCGTTTGTTTAACTGAACACTGGGGCACAGATCAGGAAGTATTTCTCATGCAGTTCGAGGATTATCAGATGGTATCCGCCTATAATTGTAGAAAAAAATCTATCCACGGGGGTTCCTGTATACTTGTCCAAAAGGGTTTAGAGTCGGAAGAAATTGTAGAAATAAAACATAAAAGCATTGAGGGTATCATTGAATGCTCGTCTGTAATATGTAAGGTAATAAAAACTTTAATTATTTGTATATATAGACCGCCAATAGGGAATCTATTAATGAGTTTCTCAATATCATTAATGATATTCTTGATATTTGCCAAACCAAATTCAAACATTATAAAATTATTTTATGTGGCGATTTTAATATCCATATGGAAAACATCAATAGTAATAACACACAAATGTTTTTAACTTTGCTATTGTCTTTTAATTTAACTCAAACAATTTTTGAGCCAACAAGAATTGATAAAAACACAAAATCCTTGTTAGATAACATTTTTATAAATTTTGACAACAATTACTCAGGCAAAGTAATTTTGACTGCTTTATCCGATCATGAGGGGCAGCTACTAAAAATTGAGGCACCTGAAAATATGAAAAATAGCAACATAGTAATCATGTAATCATAGTAAACAAATTGTAAAACAAAGAATTTTTTCAGAAGCTAAATTGCGGCATTGCAAATATGAATTTGAGAAAATGACTTGGGATGATATTTACGGTATTATTGATCCAAACATTGCTTACGAATTATTTTTAACTAAAGTCAAGTCCATTGTAAATATAATATTTCCACTAAAAACAATAAAATGCAAACATAAATCTAAAGAATGGATAACAAGGGGAATAGAAATATCGTGTAAAACTAAGAGAATTCTCTCCATACAGAAGCAAAGGGACGATACTACCGTAGATCATTATAAAAAATACTGTAAAATATTAAAGGATGTTATAACCGAAGCTAAAAAGAATAGAAATATAAGGTACATAGAATCTTCTAAAAATAAAGAAAAGGCTGTCTGGGATCTAGTAAAGAATTTTACAGGATCAAAATATACCGAAAAGAAATCCATATTAGAAACTTTCAATTCAGATGAAAAAAATAAAGAGTCAGTTCTGAACACTATTAATAATCATTTCATAAATCAGTGTCCTAAATTACAGTCAGCCAGTACACAAGAACAACTTATTCCACCTTTTGAATCGAGTATTTTTTTAAAACCCTCTAATCCCAGTGAAGTTTATAATATAATAATGAGTCTAAAAAATACAAAGTCTGTAGGAGAGGATGAAATTCCGGTAAAATTATTAAAGACATTAGCGAATGAACTATCTTCTCCATTGTCACATTTAATCAATTTATCCTTAAAAACGGGCATTTTTCCAGAAAGTCTAAAAACCTCTTATGTTAAAGCCATTTATAAAAAGGGTAATAAAAATGATTTAACTAACTATAGACCTATAGCATTATTATCGAATATCAGTAAAATATTCGAAAAAATAATATACAACAGAATTATCAACTTTCTGGAAAAAAATCTGCTGCTGTCCGATACACAAAATGGTTTTCGGAAAAAGAAATCGACTGTAAGAGCTGTTTATCAAGCACTTTGTAAAATTTTAGACTCTATGAATAATAAAAATTCTACGGTCGCTGTTTCTCTAGATTTAACAAAAGCATTCGATAGTGTAGACCATGATATATTAACAAATAAAATTACAGATTATGGTATTAGGGGTAATGCACAAAAATTAATAACATCGTATCTACATAATCGGATGCAAGTAGATGAGATGGGGAAACTGTTAAAATCTGAAAAAAAATTGGTTCAAAGAGGTGTACCACAGGGATCTATATTAGGACCCTTACTATATATTTTATATACAAATGATTTACCACTAAAAACTGATGAATATATTGTACAATATGCCGATGATAGTTCCCTGATCTTTAGCGAACAAGAAAAAGCAGACCTACAAAACAAAATTTTTAAATCTCTAGATATACTAGAACAATACTTTAATTCAATAAATTTAAAATTAAATAAAGAAAAGACCCAAATAATAAAATTCTCGAATCAAAATGGTAATAACATGATACGTACACATGCAAATAATAGTACCTACATATCTAAAGATAATTTGTCTTTCCTAGGAATACAGTTAGATTCACGGCTAGACTGGAAAGCCCACATTGACTTGGTGGCTCAAAATGTGGCTCGTTATTGTTACGCTCTTAAAGTCATTTCTCAAAATATCAACATTGAAGCCGCATTCACAGCTTGTCATGCCTACATTCATTTAAGAATTAGGTATGGCATTACGCTTACGAGGAATACTACCTCTCTATTTAATGTTCTCCATTTCTACAATAATTCTAAAAATGCTGTGATAATTGAAATGGCTTGTTTGTTTGTTGATATACTTTTATATAATCATAGTTGTACATAGATTTGTCTGTTTGTCATAATAATATGTCGTGTAATTTACCTTAACTGTACTTATATATACCTACTACATACTTACATATTTTATATTTTTATATAGTACTTGACAATTCCAATACTGTAATAGTCTATGGAAATAAACGAATTATTATTATTATTATTATTATTATTATTTTCTGGGGGGTCTCTTGTGGGACTAACAGAATTTTTGTGTTTCAGAAGAGATGCCTCAGAAATATCTTAAATATGAAACAAACAGAATCCTGTAAAGAAGTTTTTTTCAAATATAATATTTTGACATTAACAAATCTCTATATTTACGAAGCAGTCATATTTGTGGCAGAAAATATTGCTTTGCTTGAAAATTACAAAAAGACACATCTACATTATACTAGAAATAAACATGAACTAATAACAAATAAACCCAATTTTACGTACGTTCAAAAAAACGTGCCTTACTCTATTATTAAAGTAGGCAACAAATTACCCTGGGATATTAAAACAATGCCCATTAAAGTGCTAAAAAATAAGTAAATTAAAAATGTATCTATTGAGCAAGTCTTACTATACTATAGACGAGTATTTTAATGATAACCATCAGTTTTAAAGTCATTTTATGTCAAAATTATTTTATGAAAAATTATTTTATTTCGTAACATTTAAATGTCTTTTTAAATCGTTTTAATGTTTTTTAAATTTTATGTTAAATGACACTATATTATGTAGTAATGTCCAGTATACAATTTTTAGCTTAGGTTAGTGTATTATATATTTTGTAATTTCTGTTTGACCCGTTCAACGCCCAATGGGCTTGTTAAGTGTTTACATGAACTAATAAAGAATTACTTACTTACTTACTTAATAATTCAACACTTAATCTATTAAGCCCATAATATTTAAGTTTTGCACAAAGTAGCTCATGGTTAATGGTATCAAAGGTTTTCGAGAAATACAATAACCATCCTCTGTCCCAATTTTCTATAATGTCACTCATATAACATTTGCAAATGCCGTAGCCGTACTAAACCCTTTCTGAATCCACATTGAACATCTGGAATTATTTTGTTAGTTATTACATAATTGTAAATTTGAGTGTACATGACTTTTTCTAAAATTCTAGTAGTCGCAGGCAGTTTAGAAAATGATACAGGATTTGAGTTTTTCGCTAATGGCTTCCCAATTGCACTTTTCCATATCCTATCAGGAAAATAATTTATTTCAAGGCAACAGTTTATTATATGTGTTAAATATTTATCAATAATAAATGGCCTACAATATTTAAACTTTAATGCTAATATTCCATCAACCCCAACAGCATTTGACTTAAGACCATTTAAAATATTATGTATTTCCTCAGGCGAGGTTAATGTAAAACTGAAATTAATATTATTATTAAATAACTGTCCCTCGTAAAAATTACATTTATTATTACAGTTAGAATATCTTTGTAAGATTGCCCAAAATTAATCGTTTAATTTAACAGGATCCGATATTAGTAGAATTATTATAGCACACATTTATATTTCTCAATGCCGCCCATGTTTCTCTGGGATGGTTATTTGAAATTAACGAGTCAAGATATGCCCTCTTTTCCCTTCTGACTATAGAAAGAGTACTATTTCTCCACTGTTTATAAATGACCCAGTCATTATCTAACCGTGTTCTCTTGTATTCTTGCAAAACTAAATCTCTTTCTCTCATGCTTATTTTTAAACCGTCCGTCATCCATGGCGTTCTTGACTTCGCGATTTTCTCACTTTAATAGGCACGTGTTTATTAAAAATCGATAAAACCATATCGTCAAAAAAATTATTTTAGTTTTAATATTATTTTTCCTTACAATGTCAAACCAGGAAAGTTCCTGTAAATCATTTACAAAATTATCCAAATTAAACTTTTTAAAACAACGATATTTTATTATTTTAGGTTCAGTTTTGTTCTTTTAAATGTTTATGTCACAGAAGACAATTCTATGGTCAGATATACCTAGTGTCCGCAGAAAAAGTACCAAACAATTTAACAAGCTCATTGTTATGAGAATGGGACATATCAGTGTGCTAGAGTGATTTGTAATTCTCGTCGGCTCATTTAATATTTGTGTAAAATTGTATGACTAAAAACATGAGACAACGGGATTATCAATATTAAAAAAGTTTACCTTAAAATCTCCAACACATATGACCTCCTCAACACTGGGGCATATGTAAGCAAGAAGAAGAAGAAGTATCAACATCATGAATAAAACTGTTCATATTAGTTTGCGGTGGTTTATAGAAGGTGCCAATAGCCAAATTTGTAGATTTAATTTTAATTTTAATAAACAAGTACTCTCAGTTATTACTCCGTTACGTCACATGAAATTACTTGGTAAGAATATGTAGTTTTAATCTAGGCAGCAACTCCTCCACCTCTACCTATTCTATCCTTTCGTATCATGTCATAACCTGGTATAGTAATCCCGTCCGAATGAAATGTTTCAGGGGTCATTTCCATATATGCATGAAAGTATTGTCTTTTCTGGTTTATGGGATGTGCTTGAAACCGGAACGCGGCGATTTGAAGAATTTGAAATAATCCACCATTTTACTCTTGAAGACATATTGTCACTGTCCTCGCTGCTATCACTTCTATACATATTCCACTATTTTTTAAACCCACTATACTACAGTTTCGAATATTTTTTCAATAAAAAACGTGCTTTCTTTACAAAACTACAAATCGATATGAAGCCTCTTCCCTCTTCGGTATGTTCGCCCTCTCATCGATGTAAAATCGACCGCGACCTCAACTTCCACCGCAATCTCGGGGAATCTTTGATATGTCCGTTAATACGTTTTACTTTATCCTAAGCAATTTTTTCAAAAAATGCATAGAAATATTCAATATGACATCCCTTTATAAGAACGAGGTAAGTCTTGCGGGACACCAGATGTAACATTAATTATACGAGATGAAAATCAACCAATTTCCACAACTTGCGTTCTATTATTCAAATATGATTTAAGCCATAATAACAGATTGCCAATTATTCCATATTGCTCAAGTTTCAGAATTAATAACTTATGATCTACTATCTACTCGATCAAAGGCTTTACGAAAATCAGTGTAAATAGTATCCACTTGTCCACCACCTTCAATACATTTTATAATAATAATAATAATAATAATAATAATAATAATAATAATAATAATAATAATAATAACCAGCTTCTCGAATCCAGAGTGTGGTGGATTATATAGTCGCAGGTAGACCATTTACACCGAAGGTCCGGCGAGTGGCAGCCGGACTGAGACGCCAACACCACACTCTAAATCGCACAGTGCTGCAGACCATCAAGCAGCACTGTCTAGATAGGATTCGAGCGCTTATGGCTATTAAGAAAACTTTGGTCAGGCGAATGCGGAGTTTGGAACAAAACAAATTGTTTCAAACAAACCCGTCTCGCCTGTTCCAAGAGCCACAGCGTGTTGTCGAAAATCCGCCAACTGTTGATAATGTCGAAGCCTTCTGGAAAGGAATCTACGAAGTCGCGAGTCCATTCGATAATGACACTCCAGCTATAGCACACTTCGAGGCTCTCTGTCGTAGAGTCTTAGAAGAGCCAAACGAAGTGTGCCCGGCAATCAGTACGGAAGAGGTTCAACAAGCACTTGTTGGAACCAAGAACTTCGCTGCCCCGGGTCCAGATGGTATAAACAACTGGTGGTGGAAGAAGTTTCCTTCCACCCACCGCCATCTGGCCCGAGTTTTCAACTCATGGTTGAACGAGGGGCAGCAAATTCCGGACTGGTTTGTCGAGGGGCGAACTGTGCTAATCCCCAAAAAGGGGGATCTGTCTGACCCAAAAAATTATAGGCCGATTACCTGCCTCAACTCCTGCTACAAGTTATTTACTCGTATCTTGTATACCAGGATGTTGAGGTCTGTTGATCCGGTCTACCAACAGATAAACGAACAGCGTGGTGCCAAGAAGGGCCTGGCAGGTTGCAAGGAAAACCTGCTGATAGACCGCTGTATTACACAGGATTCTGTGCAGTACAAGCGGAATCTGTCAATGGCCTGGATTGATTATCGCAAGGCATTTGATACAACATCCCACGAGCTTTTGTTACACTTGCTCGGATGTCTTGCGGTACCAGCACCACTAGTGAGATGCATTGAACAACTGTTGCCGCTTTGGAGAACTCGCTTCACCATAACATCCGGTGCCGAGCGAGTTTCGACAGAGTTGGTGACATTTAAGAGAGGAGTGTTTCAGGGTGACTCTTTGAGTCCGCTCCTCTTCTGCATCTCACTGCTGCCGCTATCTGTTGGACTCCGCCAAACCCGCGGGTATCAGTGTGGGCCACCCAGCAACCGGAGGCATAAGGTCACCCATCTATTTTATATGGATGACCTTAAACTCTATACCTCCGGAGAGCGAGAACTTCAAAATGCTCTCAGGGTGGTCGAGGAATACACGCGGGCAATTGGAATGGAGTTTGGGTTGGACAAATGCGCAGTCGTCCACCTCAAGAGAGGACGATGCGGGGATTTCCACGAAGATGCGCAGCTCGCAGACGGAAGCATCCTACGACATTTGGATGCCGGAGAGACCTACACATACCTGGGTGTGGAACAACGTCACATCCAGGATGTGAACCAAATAAAGGATTCTCTCCGTGGCAAGTACAGACACCGACTCCGAAAGATTTGGTCTTCTGAACTTTCGGGGAAGAACAAGGTGTCTGCCATTAATATGCTTGCCGTTCCGATTCTGCTCTACTCCTTTGGAGTAGTTAAATGGCGAGTAGATGAGCTGCACCAATTGGACAGGGATACCCGCAAAATGATGAATATCCATAGGAGTATTCATCCTAGATCGTCCGTTCCTCGTGTGTACCTCCCACGTCAACGGGGGGCCGAGGACTCTTGAGTCTGGAGTGTATGCATGGCAGAGTAGCACTAAGTATGGCATGTAATATCCTAAGGAGCTCGGATCCGCTCCTACGGTTAGTGAGAGATCATGAAACCGTGGGAGTTGGCGCTTTATTGTTTAAGGCAGCACAGAGGGCCGCAGATGAACTCGGTCTCGTGTTCGACCACAGGCGAGAAGGCCGGCGAGGTGACTCAGTCACTGAGCTTCCGCCTAATCGTCTGACAGCCCACATCAAAGCTGCCGAACAGAGAAATCTGTTCAGGCAGCACGTCGATAAACCCCTGCACGGTGTTTTCTATAACAACATAGAAGCACTGGGTTTATCGACAGAGCTGACCTTCGCATTTTTAAGGTCAGCGGGGCTGAAGTCGGAGATCGAGGGATACATTGTGGCCTGCCAAGATGGTGTTATTAACACATTGGTCTATCGCAGTCGCGTGATGGGTGTAGAGGTACCTGATATCAACTGCAGGACCTGCCGTCAGGCGCCGGAGTCGCTCATGCATTTATTATCTGCATGCCCGATTTATGCGACTTCGGTCTACATCCAACGACATAACGCGGCTTTACGAGTGCTATACTACCATCTACGGCACTCGTACCAGATAGACCAAACACCAGTGCTGCCTTACGTCCCCGGAGATATCGAGTCCGTTGTCGAGAACGAGAAATGCCGGATTTACTGGAACTACTCGTTCCCGACCGTCAGGCGAATTCACGCCAATAAGCCTGACATAGTCCTCCTCGACCATCAGACCAAGGTGATGTATGTCATCGAGTTCTCAGCACCTGCTGAGACAAACATCGCCTTGAAGGAGGAGGAGAAACGGACTAAATACAGAGATCTCCGGTACGAGCTCCAAGTGCTATACCCAGGCTACTCTGTCAAAATGGTCGTCCTGATAATCGGTGTACTCGGAGGTATGAAGCCCACGCTGCTCTCCGCATTGAAGACCATGCCTGCCTGCCAAACATCGGCAGAATGGTTGGCTGGTCAAATGCAGAAAGCGGTCATCCTGGGATCCCTTCGTCTACTTAGGGCACATGAGTCTGGAATCTACAGTGCCTAACCCTGCGGGATGTTGGGAGTTGCTGTAGATTATTCGCTGGCGCTCTCTCTGTGTGGTGTCGGAGGCCACAGGGAGACTGTCCAGCAATTTCTTCCGGAAACGGAAAAAAAAAAAAAAAAAAAAAAAAAAAAAAAAAAAAAAAAAGTAATAATAATAATAATAATAATAATAATAATAATAATAATAATAATAATAATAATAATAATAATAATAATAATAATAATAATAATAATGGGGTGCAAAATTCGGACCGGCAACCTCCTCGCGGTGCACCCTGGGCAGGGAGGGGCAACCCTCTCTGGCTAATGTCGGACGTGGGATTACAGGGCTAACCATCCTTTAATCCCAAGCCCTCTGGTTTTCGACCACAACAGAGGACAGGCCCCTCACAATCGACCCCACTCGGATGGGGGTCAGAGACAGATGGGAGGGGCCATACCAGATGGTCTCAACGATGACGAACCTGCTATTGCACACGGACGCTTTAAGTGGACAGGGGAACTGAGGGATGACTTGCTGACCTGCTATGAGAGCAGCGAGCCTGGGCGTAGGGGATACATGGCGCGATTACGCCGGTTGTGGTGCGATATGCACCCGGAGTATCGCGCCTTCTCTCAACAACATCTGAGAGACCAAGTATCCTTCCTGCGCCGAACAGGTTACGTAAGGGCACCTCGTCAGCGTGAGGAAGTGCCTGCCGCACTTCCACCGCGGCAAATACCTGCTGACGAGGGTCATCCTCCACAGTACACCGATGTCGATTTAAGGACGAGGGTTAACCTTAACACCAGGGTTAACCCTAAGCCACAAGACCTGGCACGAATGGACTCGTTGATCAGTGAGGAGCTTCCAGAAGATGCCAACATCTGGCAGATCAACAGCGCGGTGTACGCTGCCGCCAAGCAACTCGTCCCACAACAGCGCCTGGCAAGCGCAGTTGATAGGGTCGAGAAAGCTAAGCGGCGCGTACAGAAGATCGAAGCTAAAATTCGATCAGCAAGGCAACACGCTTCTCGAATCCAGAGTGTGGTGGATTATATAGTCGCAGGTAGACCATTTACACCGAAGGTCCGGCGAGTGGCAGCCGGACTGAGACGCCAACACCACACTCTAAATCGCACAGTGCTGCAGACCATCAAGCAGCACTGTCTAGATAGGATTCGAGCGCTTATGGCTATTAAGAAAACTTTGGTCAGGCGAATGCGGAGTTTGGAACAAAACAAATTGTTTCAAACAAACCCGTCTCGCCTGTTCCAAGAGCCACAGCGTGTTGTCGAAAATCCGCCAACTGTTGACAATGTCGAAGCCTTCTGGAAAGGAATCTACGAAGTCGCGAGTCCATTCGATAATGACACTCCAGCTATAGCACACTTCGAGGCTCTCTGTCGTAGAGTCTTAGAAGAGCCAGACGAAGTGTGCCCGGCAATCAGTACGGAAGAGGTTCAACAAGCACTTGTTGGAACCAAGAACTTCGCTGCCCCGGGTCCAGATGGTATAAACAACTGGTGGTGGAAGAAGTTCCCTTCCACCCACCGCCATCTGGCCCGAGTTTTCAACTCATGGTTGAACGAGGGGCAGCAAATTCCGGACTGGTTTGTCGAGGGGCGAACTGTGCTAATCCCCAAAAAGGGGGATCTGTCTGACCCAAAAAATTATAGGCCGATTACCTGCCTCAACTCCTGCTACAAGTTATTTACTCGTATCTTGTATACCAGGATGTTGAGGTCTGTTGATCCGGTCTACCAGCAGATAAACGAACAGCGTGGTGCCAAGAAGGGCCTGGCAGGTTGCAAGGAAAACCTGCTGATAGACCGCTGTATTACACAGGATTCTGTGCAGTACAAGCGGAATCTGTCAATGGCCTGGATTGATTATCGCAAGGCATTTGATACAACATCCCACGAGCTTTTGTTACACTTGCTCGGATGTCTTGCGGTACCAGCACCACTAGTGAGATGCATCGAACAACTGTTGCCGCTTTGGAGAACTCGCTTCACCATAACATCCGGTGCCGAGCGAGTTTCGACAGAGTTGGTGACATTTAAGAGAGGAGTGTTTCAGGGTGACTCTTTGAGTCCGCTCCTCTTCTGCATCTCACTGCTGCCGCTATCTGTTGGACTCCGCCAAACCCGCGGGTATCAGTGTGGGCCACCCAGCAACCGGAGGCATAAGGTCACCCATCTATTTTATATGGATGACCTTAAACTCTATACCTCCGGAGAGCGAGAACTTCAAAATGCTCTCAGGGTGGTCGAGGAATACACGCGGGCAATTGGAATGGAGTTTGGGTTGGACAAATGCGCAGTCGTCCACCTCAAGAGAGGACGATGCGGGGAATTCCACGAAGATGCGCAGCTCGCAGACGGAAGCATCCTACGACATTTGGATGCCGGAGAGACCTACACATACCTGGGTGTGGAACAACGCCACATCCAGGATGTGAACCAAATAAAGGATTCTCTCCGTGGCAAGTACAGACACCGACTCCGAAAGATCTGGTCATCAGAACTTTCGGGGAAGAACAAGGTGTCTGCCACTAATATGCTTGCCGTTCCGATTCTGCTCTACTCCTTTGGTGTAGTCAAATGGGGAGTAGATGAGCTGCGTCAATTGGACAGGAATACCCGCAAGATGATGAATATTCATAGGAGTATTCATCCTAGATCGTCCGTTCCTCGTGTGTACCTCCCACGTCAACGGGGGGGCCGAGGACTCTTGAGTCTGGAGTGCATGCATGGCAGAGTGGCACTGAGTATGGCATGTAATGTCATCAGGAGCTCGGACCCACTCCTACAGTTAGTGAGAGATCATGAAGCTGTGGGAGTTGGCGCTTTATTGTTTAGGGCAGCACAAAGGGCCGCAGATGAACTCGGTCTCGTGTTCGACTACAGGCGAGAAGGCCGGCGAGGTGACTCAGTCACTGAGCTTCCGCCTAATCGTCTGACAGCCCACATCAAAGCTGCCGAACAGAGAAATCTGTTCAGGCAGCACGTCGATAAACCCCTGCACGGTGTTTTCTATAACAACATAGAAGCACTGGGTTTATCGACAGAGCTGACCTTCGCATTTATAAGGTCAGCGGGGCTGAAGTCGGAGACCGAGGGATATATTGTGGCCTGCCAAGATGGTGTTATTAACACATTGGTCTATCGCAGTCGCGTGATGGGTGTAGAGGTACCTGATATCAACTGCAGGACCTGCCGTCAGGCGCCGGAGTCGCTCATGCATTTATTATCTGCATGCCCGATTTATGCGACTTCGGTCTACATCCAACGACATAACGCGGCTTTACGAGTGCTATACTACCATCTACGGCACTCGTACCAGATAGACCAAACACCAGTGCTGCCTTACGTCCCCGGAGATATCGAGTCCGTTGTCGAGAACGAGAAATGCCGGATTTACTGGAACTACTCGTTCCCGACCGTCAGGCGAATTCACGCCAATAAGCCTGACATAGTCCTCCTCGACCATCAGACCAAGGTGATGTATGTCATCGAGTTCTCAGCACCTGCTGAGACAAACATCGCCTTGAAGGAGGAGGAGAAACGGACTAAATACAGAGATCTCCGGTACGAGCTCCAAGTGCTATACCCAGGCTACTCTG
This sequence comes from Rhagium mordax, assembly GCA_963680705.1. NCBI lineage: Eukaryota > Metazoa > Arthropoda > Insecta > Coleoptera > Cerambycidae > Rhagium > Rhagium mordax. The sequence goes on along the minus strand of OY796656.1, from coordinate 52,549,380 downwards.
TCAAAATGGTCGTCCTGATAATCGGTGTACTCGGAGGTATGAAGCCCACGCTGCTCTCCGCATTGAAGACCATGCCTGCCTGCCAAACATCGGCAGAATGGTTGGCTGGTCAAATGCAGAAAGCGGTCATTCTGGGATCCCTTCGTCTACTTAGGGCACATGAGTCTGGAATCTACAGTGACTAACCCTGCGGGATGTGGGGAGTTGCTGTAGATTATTCGCTGGCGCTCTCTCTGTGTGGTGTCGGAGGCCACAGGGAGACTGTCCAGCAATTTCTTCCGGAAACGGAAAAAAAAAAAAAAAAAAAAAAAAAAAAAAAAAATAATAATAATAAAATGACACTCCAGCTATAGCACACTTCGAGGCTCTCTGTCGTAGAGTCTTAGAAGAGCCAGAAGAAGTGTGCCCGGCAATCAGTACGGAAGAGGTTCAACAAGCACTTGTTGGAACCAAGAACTTCGCTGCCCCGGGTCCAGATGGTATAAACAACTGGTGGTGGAAGAAGTTTCCTTCCACCCACCGCCATCTGGCTCGAGTTTTCAACTCATGGTTGAACGAGGGGCAGCAAATTCCGGACTGGTTTGTCGAGGGGCGAACTGAGCTAATCCCCAAAAAGGGGGATCTGTCTGACCCAAAAAATTATAGACCGATTACCTGCCTCAACTCCTGCTACAAGTTATTTACTCGTATCTTGTATACCAGGATGTTGAGGTCTGTTGATCCGGTCTACCAACAGATAAACGAACAGCGTGGTGCCAAGAAGGGCCTGGCAGGTTGCAAGGAAAACCTGCTGATAGACCGCTGTATTACACAGGATTCTGTGCAGTATAAGCGGAATCTGTCAATGGCCTGGATTGATTATCGCAAGGCATTTGATACAACATCCCACGAGCTTTTGTTACACTTGCTCGGATGTCTTGCGGTACCAGCACCACTAGTGAGATGCATCGAACAACTTTTGCCGCTTTGGAGAACTCGCTTCACCATAACATCCGGTGCCGAGCGAGTTTCGACAGAGTTGGTGACATTTAAGAGAGGAGTGTTTCAGGGTGACTCTTTGAGTCCGCTCCTCTTCTGCATCTCACTGCTGCCGCTATCTGTTGGACTCCGCCAAACCCGCGGGTATCAGTGTGGGCCACCCAGCAACCGGAGGCATAAGGTCACCCATCTATTTTATATGGATGACCTTAAACTGTATACCTCCGGAGAGCGAGAACTTCAAAATGCTCTCAGGGTGGTCGAGGAATACACGCGGGCAATTGGAATGGAGTTTGGGTTGGACAAATGCGCAGTCGTCCACCTCAAGAGAGGACGATGCGGGGAATTCCACGAAGATGCGCAGCTCGCAGACGGAAGCATCCTACGACATTTGGATGCCGGAGAGACCTACACATACCTGGGTGTGGAACAACGCCACATCCAGGATGTGAACCAAATAAAGGATTCTCTCCGTGGCAAGTACAGACACCGACTCCGAAAGATCTGGTCATCAGAACTTTCGGGGAAGAACAAGGTGTCTGCCACTAATATGCTTGCCGTTCCGATTCTGCTCTACTCCTTTGGCGTAGTCAAATGGGGAGTAGATGAGCTGCGTCAATTGGACAGGAATACCCGCAAGATGATGAATATTCATAGGAGTATTCATCCTAGATCGTCCGTTCCTCGTGTGTACCTCCCACGTCAACGGGGGGGCCGAGGACTCTTGAGTCTGGAGTGCATGCATGGCAGAGTGGCACTGAGTATGGCATGTAATGTCATCAGGAGCTCGGACCCACTCCTACAGTTAGTGAGAGATCATGAAACTGTGGGAGTTGGCGCTTTATTGTTTAGGGCAGCACAGAGGGCCGCAGATGAACTCGGTCTCGTGTTCGACCACAGGCGAGAAGGCCGGCGAGGTGACTCAGTCACTGAGCTTCCGCCTAATCGTCTGACAGCCCACATCAAAGCTGCCGAACAGAGAAATCTGTTCAGGCAGCACGTCGATAAACCCCTGCACGGTGTTTTCTATAACAACATAGAAGCACTGGGCTTATCGACAGAGCTGACCTTCGCATTTTTAAGGTCAGCGGGGCTGAAGGCGGAGACCGAGGGATACATTGTGGCCTGCCAAGATGGTGTTATTAACACATTGGTCTATCGCAGTCGCGTGATGGGTGTAGAGGTACCTGATATCAACTGCAGGACCTGCCGTCAGGCGCCGGAGTCGCTCATGCATTTATTATCTGCATGCCCGATTTATGCGACTTCGGTCTACATCCAACGACATAACGCGGCTTTACGAGTGCTATACTACCATCTACGGCACTCGTACCAGATAGACCAAACACCAGTGCTGCCTTACGTCCCCGGAGATATCGAGTCCGTTGTCGAGAACGAGAAATGCCGGATTTACTGGAACTACTCGTTCCCGACCGTCAGGCGAATTCACGCCAATAAGCCTGACATAGTCCTCCTCGACCATCAGACCAAGGTGATGTATGTCATCGAGTTCTCAGCACCTGCTGAGACAAACATCGCCTTGAAGGAGGAGGAGAAACGGACTAAATACAGAGATCTCCGGTACGAGCTCCAAGTGCTATACCCAGGCTACTCTGTCAAAATGGTCGTCCTGATAATCGGTGTACTCGGAGGTATGAAGCCCACGCTGCTCTCCGCATTGAAGATCATGCCTGCCTGCCAAACATCGGCAGAATGGTTGGCTGGTCAAATGCAGAAAGCGGTCATCCTGGGATCCCTTCGTCTACTTAGGGCACATGAGTCTGGAATCTACAGTGACTAACCCTGCGGGATGTGGGGAGTTGCTGTAGATTATTCGCTGGCGCTCTCTCTGTGTGGTGTCGGAGGCCACAGGGAGACTGTCCAGCAATTTCTTCCGGAAACGGAAAAAAAAAAAAAAAAAAAAAAAAAAAAAAAAAAAAAATAATAATAATAATAATAATAATAATAAACTTGTTGGACTCCGCCAAACCCGCGGGTATCAGTGTGGGCCACCCAGCAACCGGAGGCATAAGGTCACCCATCTATTTTATATGGATGACCTTAAACTCTATACCTCCGGAGAGCGAGAACTTCAAAATGCTCTCAGGGTGGTCGAGGAATACACGCGGGCAATTGGAATGGAGTTTGGGTTGGACAAATGCGCAGTCGTCCACCTCAAGAGAGGACGATGCGGGGAATTCCACGAAGATGCGCAGCTCGCAGACGGAAGCATCCTACGACATTTGGATGCCGGAGAGACCTACACATACCTGGGTGTGGAACAACGCCACATCCAGGATGTGAACCAAATAAAGGATTCTCTCCGTGGCAAGTACAGACACCGACTACGAAAGATCTGGTCATCAGAACTTTCGGGGAAGAACAAGGTGTCTGCCACTAATATGCTTGCCGTTCCGATTCTGCTCTACTCCTTTGGAGTAGTTAAATGGCGAGTAGATGAGCTGCGCCAATTGGACAGGGATACCCGCAAAATGATGAATGTCCATAGGAGTATTCATCCTAGATCGTCCGTTCCTCGTGTGTACCTCCCACGTCAACGGGGGGGCCGAGGACTCTTGAGTCTGGAGTGTATGCATGGCAGAGCAGCACTAAGTATGGCATGTAACATCCTAAGGAGCTCGGATCCGCTCCTACGGTTAGTGAGAGATCATGAAACCGTGGGAGTTGGCGCTTTATTGTTTAAGGCAGCACAGAGGGCCGCAGATGAACTCGGTCTCGTGTTCGACTACAGACGAGGAGGCAGGCGAGGTGCTGATGCAGAATCAGTTACTGAGCTTCCGCCGAATCGTCTGACAGCCCAAATTAAAACTGCCGAACAGAGGAATCTGTTCAGGCAGCACGTCGATAAGCCCCTGCACGGTGTTTTCTTTAACAACATAGAAGCACTGGGTTTATCGACAGAGCTGACCTTCGCATTCTTAAGGTCAGCGGGGTTGAAGTCGGAGACCGAGGGATTCATTGTGGCCTGCCAAGATGGTGTTATTAACACATTGGTCTATCGGAGTCGCGTGATGGGTGTAGAGGTTCCTGATATCAACTGCAGGACCTGCCGTCAGGCGCCGGAGTCACTCATGCATCTATTATCTGCATGTCCGATTTATGCGACTTCGGCCTACATCCAACGACATAACGCGGCTTTACGAGTGCTATACTACCATCTTCGGCACTCGTACAAGATAGACCAAACACCAGTGCTGCCTTATATCCCCGGAGATATCGAGTCCGTTGTCGAGAACGAGAAATGCCGGATTTACTGGAACTACTCGTTCCCGACCGTCAGGCGAATTCAAGCCAATAAGCCTGACATAGTCCTCCTCGACCATCAGACCAAGGTGATGTATGTCATCGAGTTCTCAGCACCTGCTGAGACAAACATCGCCTTGAAGGAGGAGGAGAAACGGACTAAATACAGAGATGTCCGGTACGAGCTCCAAGTGCTATACCCAGGCTACTCTGTCAAGATGGTCGTCCTGATAATCGGTGTACTCGGAGGTATGAAGCCCACGCTGCTCTCCGCATTAAAGACCATGCCTGCCTGCCAAACATCGGCAGAATGGTTGGCTGGTCAAATGCAGAAAGCGGTCATCCTGGGATCCCTCCGTCTACTTAGGGCACACGAGTCTGGAATCTACAGTGACTAACCCTGCGGGATGTGGGGAGTTGCTGTAGATTATTCGCTGGCGCTCTCTCTGTGTGGTGTCGGAGGCCACAGGGAGACTGTCCAGCAGTAGGTTCGGGAAACCGAAAAAAAAAAAAAAAAAAAAAAAAAAAAAAAAAAAAAAAAAAAAAAAACTTGTTGGAACCAAGAACTTCGCTGCCCCGGGTACAGATGGTATAAACAACTGGTGGTGGAAGAAGTTTCCTTCCACCCACCGCCATCTGGCCCGAGTTTTCAACTCATGGTTGAACGAGGGGCAGCAAATTCCGGACTGGTTTGTCGAGGAGCGAACTGTGCTAATCCCCTAAAAGGGGGATCTGTCTGACCCAAAAAATTATAGACCGATTACCTGCCTCAACTCCTGCTACAAGTTATTTACTCGTATCTTGTATACCAGGATGTTGAGGTCTGTTGATCCGGTCTACCAACAGATAAACGAACAGCGTGGTGCCAAGAAGGGCCTGGCAGGTTGCAAGGAAAACCTGCTGATAGACCGCTGTATTACACAGGATTCTGTGCAGTACAAGCGGAATCTATCAATGGCCTGGATTGATTATCGCAAGGCATTTGATACAACATCCCACGAGCTTTTGTTACACTTGCTCGGATGTCTTGCGGTACCAGCACCACTAGTGAGATGCATCGAACAACTGTTGCCGCTTTGGAGAACTCGCTTCACCATAACATCCGGTGCCGAGCGAGTTTCGACAGAGTTGGTGACATTTAAGAGAGGAGTGTTTCAGAGTGACTCTTTGAGTCCGCTCCTCTTCTGCATCTCACTGCTGCCGCTGTCTGTTGGACTCCGCCAAACCCGCGGGTATCAGTGTGGGCCACCCAGCAACCGGAGGCATAAGGTCACCCATCTATTTTATATGGATGACCTTAAACTCTATACCTCCGGAGAGCGAGAACTTCAAAATGCTCTCAGGGTGGTCGAGGAATACACGCGGGCAATTGGAATGGAGTTTGGGTTGGACAAATGCGCAGTCGTCCACCTCAAGAGAGGACGATGCGGGGAATTCCATGAAGATGCGCAGCTCGCAGACGGAAGCATCCTACGACATCTGGATGCCGGAGAGACCTACACATACCTGGGTGTGGAACAACGACACATCCAGGATGTGAACCAAATAAAGGAATCTCTCCGTGGCAAGTACAGACACCGACTCCGAAAGATTTGGTCTTCTGAACTTTCGGGGAAGAACAAGGTGTCTGCCACTAATATGCTTGCCGTTCCGATTCTGCTCTACTCCTTTGGAGTAGTTAAATGGCGAATAGATGAGCTGCGCCAATTGGACAGGGATACCCGCAAGATGATGAATATCCATAGGAGTATTCATCCTAGATCGTCCGTTCCTCGTGTGTACCTCCCACGTCAACGGGGAGGCCGAGGACTCTTGAGTCTGGAGTGTATGCATGGCAGAGTAGCACTAAGTATGGCATGTAACATCCTAAGGAGCTCGGATCCGCTCCTACGGTTAGTGAGAGATCATGAAACCATGGGAGTTGGCGCTTTATTGTTTAAGGCAGCACAGAGGGCCGCAGATGAACTCGGTCTCGTGTTCGACTACAGGCGAGGAGGCAGGCGAGGTGCTGATGCAGAATCAGTTACTGAGCTTCCGCCGAATCGTCTGACAGCCCAAATCAAAGCTGCCGAACAGAGGAATCTGTTCAGGCAGCACGTCGATAAACCCCTGCACGGTGTTTTCTATAACAACATAGAAGCACTGGGTTTATCGACAGAGCTGACCTTCGCATTCTTAAGGTCAGCGGGGCTGAAGTCGGAGATTGAGGGATTCATTGTGGCCTGCCAAGATGGTGTTATTAACACATTGGTCTATCGGAGTCGCGTGATGGGTGTAGAGGTTCCTGATATCAACTGCAGGACCTGCCGTCAGGCGCCGGAGTCGCTCATGCATCTATTATCTGCATGTCCGATTTATGCGACTTCGGCCTACATCCAACGACATAACGCGGCTTTACGAGTGCTATACTACCATCTACGGCACTCGTACAAGATAGACCAAACACCAGTGCTGCCTTATATCCCCGGAGATATCGAGTCCGTTGTCGAGAACGAGAAATGCCGAATTTACTGGAACTACTCGTTCCCGACCGTCAGGCGAATTCAAGCCAATAAGCCTGACATAGTCCTCCTCGACCATCAGACCAAGGTGATGTATGTCATCGAGTTCTCAGCACCTGCTGAGACAAACATCGCCTTGAAGGAGGAGGAGAAACGGACTAAATAAAGAGATCTCCGGTACGAGCTCCAAGTGCTATACCCAGGCTACTCTGTCAAGATGGTCGTCCTGATAATCGGTGTACTCGGAGGTATGAAGCCCACGCTGCTCTCCGCATTGAAGACCATGCCTGCCTGCCAAACATCGGCAGAATGGTTGGCTGGTCAAATGCAGAAAGCGGTCATCCTGGGATCCCTTCGTCTACTTAGGGCACACGAGTCTGGAATCTACAGTGACTAACCCTGCGGGATGTGGGGAGTTGCTGTAGATTATTCGCTGGCGCTCTGTCTGTGTGGTGTCGGAGGCCACAGGGAGGCTGTCCAGCATTAGATTCGGGAAACCGAAAAAAAAAAAAAAAAAAAATAAACTGGCTTTTATTGTAAGAACATTACAAAATATAACTTTCCTACCTAAGGCGAAGTCTAGCCAACGGCTACTCTACTTAACCTTTAAAATTTGAAAATAGTAATAAGTTAGTTTCAGTTGCATAAATATTTTTTAAATGTTATTTGTGGCATTTCATAAATTATTTCTTTCCTTTTCTTTTTTGGGATTTATTACCACATTCCTCGAGATTCCTATCCAAAAAATTCGATTTATCTAAAAAATATTCAAATTAATCAGTTTAAAACTGGGAAATAACCTCTACGCCTTTGACGTAATGTCAGAGGATCAGTTAGTGGGTGTTTTTTGACAACTAATAGAAAATAAATTAATACAAAAATAAGACTTTCATGAACATTGAAAATAGAGTTAACAATCCGGTGCAACCAAAACCAGAATATCATTATTCGACATTAATTCCATATATAAAAGGTTTATCTGAGAAATTACGTCGTGTCGGTAAAAAATTTGGCGTTAGAACAATTTTTCAAACAAATAATACTTTAAGATCCATATTGACAAAAACGAAACCATTAAATCCTGAACAAAATTCAAAAAATTGTATATACAGTATCCCGTGCGAGTGTAATAAACATTATGTGGGTGAATCATCTAGACCACTTAATGTACGATTAGGCGAGCACAAAAGTTATATTAGAAAGGGTGATTTTGAAAAATCAAAAATTTGTAAACATGCTTGGGAAAACGATCACAGGATAAAATGGGATTCAGCAAAAATTTTGACCAAAGAAGCAGACAACAAAAAAAGAAAAATCAAAGAATCTGCAATAATTTTACTTAATGAAGATAAATGCGTATCAAATTGTTCGGTAGAATTTTGTTCAACTTGGTTACCAATGTTGAGAGAAGAACTCAATAAAATTAATATTATTTAGTATATTTTTCAACATTTCTATGGTAAGTATCTATGGAAATGATATAAATAATTTTTATTTTATGCCGTGTTACACGTTACATAAAAATCTAAACCTTAACTTTGAAAAAGGAAACGGATATAGTTTCCGAAACGTCAGCGCAGTATTTTTGTATTAATTTAATTCCTATTAGTTGTCAAAAAACACCCTCTAACTGATCCTCTGACATTACGTCAAAGGCGTAGAGGTTATTTCCCAGTTTTAAACTGGTTAATTTGAATATTTTTTAGATAAATCGAATTTTTTGGATAGGAGTCTCGAGGAATGTGGTAATAAATCCCAAAAAAGAAAAGGAAAGAAATTAGTTTCAGTACTACAACCCGGATAAAAACCATGTTTCTCTTGAGAAATAACATTTTTGTAAGTTAAAAGAAGATTCCATTTACTTATCTAAAAAATATTCAAATTAACCAGTTTAAAACTGGGAATTAACCTCTACGCCTTTGACGTAATGTCAGAGGATCAGTTAGAGGGTGTTTTTCTAACTGATCCTCTGACATTACGTCAAAGGCGTAGAGGTTATTTCCCAGTTTTAAACTAATTTGAATATTTTTTAGATAAATCGAATTTTTTTGGATATAGGAATCTCAAGGAATGTGGTAATAAATTCCAAAAAAGAAAAGGAAGAGAAATAATTTATGAAATGCCACAAATAACATTTAAACAATATTAAAAGAAGACAATCAACTATTATAGACTCAAAAATTTTACCTATGCAACAAAAACAACAAATAGGTCTATAATTGCAAATATCAGACTTATTATTCGATTTAAACTAAACAAAGGAAAAACAAATGTAGATTTCCATAATTCCGGAAAATAACCTGAATTAAGTGACATCTGAAAAATTAATGATATTGGCATAGCCAGTGAAGGACAACATAACTTTAAAAAATAAGGAGTACTACCATCAGGTCCTGCATTGAAACTCTCTTTTAAATTGACAAGTTTTTGAAAGACTATATCCGAGTTTATTTCGACTGTGGATAAAGTATTACAATTATTAAAGCAACTACTACTCGTATAATTAACTGTTGAGTCATTATCATGTTTAGTATAAACAGAAGAAAATAATTCAGCAAATAAGTTACAAATATCTAAGCTACTATTAACCATTGTATTATTGTAATACATAACATTAGGTATATATGTAGTCTTTCTCTTTGAATTTATATTTATAAATCTATTATAATCATTATTAATATAATTTTTAGCTTGACGTCTCAATTCTTTATATTTATTAAGAAACAATAAATTATTTGATTTTTTGTATTTATTATAAACCCTGTTCTTCTGCTTAATAATTTTTTTTGTAATCATTGATTACCATGATGGAAAGTTACCAGAATTTACATAATATCTTGGCACATAAAGCTCAAAGGCAGTGTAAATAGTACTATTTTAAAGATAGAGACAGATATGTCAATTGCATTATTGAAAAAAAAAAATTGTTAGGTAATCAGCTTTTTTAAAATCGAATCTCCAAGTATTTTCATTTTGCAAAGGAGGTAAAAATTCAGAACACGGTATTTTAATCAGTAAGGGTGCTACGAGGGAGTAATTCTCCTTAGTAACTTCCAACTCCTTACAGTTAGAAAATACCAGGTCTAGTATGACATTATTAAAATTAGTTACATTGTTAAATTGATATAAATTAATAAAATTAAAATTATCACACACTGGAAACTCCCACACAGAATTTGTGGAAGTAACATTCATAAATTGATTTCCAACATCTAGAGACCACTGTACACTAGGCATATTATAATCACCAGCACAACATAAAATAGCATTTGGGCTTCTACCAACGATAAATTCAATTGATGAAATATGATAACGGTAGGTTTCTAATGAAGAATTTGGGGGTGTATATGTTGCACCAATAATATACTGCATAAAGTCAATATTGATAGAGACAAATAAATTTCCACAAGGAACATCTGGAATTTTAACTTCAGCAGATGAAATATCAGATTTTATAGCAATAAGTACACCACCACCTCGTTTCTTTAAACTAGCATTTGAATTTTTATCTTTTCGATATATTACATAATTAGAATTTAAGATTTCATTGTCATTAATGCCTTCACAAAGCCATGTCTCAACTAATATTATTATGTCAAAATTGAGATTGAAGGAAGATTTAAAAACATCAGATAATTTTGTTCGAAGACCACGAACATTTTGATAAAACATTGTAAAATAGGTTGTTTTTAGTTTTTTAAACTACTAGTAGAGACTATTTTAGGAACATTATTGATATATTTGATAGTTTTACTGTGTTCACCATCACTGTGTAATTGACGAAGTTCTTCTGTTCATCGAAAAATTTTGATGAAACTCTTGCGTAGGGAAAGTTTGCGTTTAAAGCGGAACAAATAATTATTATTAACTGATTTTCCGGAAAAGTAAAAATACAATAATAAACTGTGAAAAGACTGATTCAAAATCGCGAGGACAAAAACTGAAAGTACTTTTTCCACATCTGATAAGCAGCCGACATCCAGCACGACTCTAAAAAATGTAAACATTAACAAATATCACCTAAGCAGCTAGTTGCGAAATTAAAAATTGAAAATACTTTATCTACATATGAGATGCAGTCGACATCCCAGAATGCTTTATCCAGGATAGCTTTAAAAAGCGTAACAAGAAATTATTAATAATAACAACACAACGATTTAAATATTATAGGTACGTAAATAATACTAGATAAATTAAAGGCAGAATTTTAATAATTTGTGAAAATAATTCAATGATAGACTTAAAGGCGCAGTTAAACATAAATTTGGAAAAAGGTTTAATGCTGACGTTCCAAAAATATGTACCTAATTCTTGCAGTTTATTTTTGAATATAATCACAGATCTTAAGTGTGTTGACCAACAGCTTACAGAAGATATTGTAGCAATAATCCTAAATTCAAAGAAATTTATTTTGAGGACAGCATAAACTGGCATAAAGTCGTTACTTGATTAACACGTAAATTTAGAAAAATATTGATTGAGTGAGTGAGTGTCATCTGCATTAAGATCTAAAAGAATTTCAAAAGATCTTTAAACTATGTATTTCAATGCAAAGACCTTTTTAGTAGACCTAGAATTAGCTCCACGTTCTACCCCTACCTACCCCTAGAGCCACCCTTATAATTTTTTTAATGAAACACCCCATATTTTTGAAGGTCATTAATTTTCCCTCAAAGAGTCCATTGCATCCATTCACCTATATTATTCGCGCATATTATCGATACTAAATCTAATAAAAGAATAGGTACTGATGAGAATTTTTTTTGCTAAAGAGAGATTACTTTTATGGCTAAAGCGTATGGAATGGTATGCAGACTCTGCCTATTTTCTTAACTAATTACACATATCTACAAGTGTATCCTTTTTTGAGGGTAAGGGTCATTTCCTACATATTATGCGCTCAATCTAAATCTGTCAACCAAAATTTTATATCACGTCAAGATTTTAAAACATACTAACCTAAATGTGACAAAATGGCCATTTCTGAGGATATTTTGGGCTTAGAAACCAGAGGTGATAGAGAAATTTGGTAAACGAATTTGAATTTTCCATCAAAAAGTCTAGGGAATCGATCATGAAACTTAGGAAAGGACCTGAGACCATAAACTAAATCTGTAATTACTGGACCCGTGTACTCGATAAACTCATATTTTTTTCGTTTTTCGGGATCAGTTGGTAACAGAAAGTAACCCAATGTGAGCAGTTAATGGCGAGACTATAGAAGATGCAGTTTTAGGAGCAGATACTTTAGACTACTTTAGAGGATCAGTAACCTGTATCCCAATTATCTAGAACAGCAGGTGTTTTACGCAGCAGTGTTTTTAGAGATTTACACAAACACAAATTTCATCCATCATTTAACGTTAATGACACTAGTGACGACACAACCAATTTTTACAGGGACATTTATTGGCAATAATGAATTTAGGTCTGTTTTGCTTGATCAACAACAGATTCTTAAAGTTATTAATATAATGGTCTTAAGTGGAATTAAACTGGTGTTGATGGTATGTCATAAACATGTTAAGCTCTATCTACCATTAGACAATAAATATTTAATAAAATTTTAGGAAAAAATATTATCCTTAAATCGGTTACATCAGTGGGGTTTCAGGACATGATCAGTATTATTATTGATTTAGTAATTATTTTTCAATAACTTCAATTCATTGTTGTTTTTAAATGTATCTGAAGAATATTGCCTCCGTAATTCTTTCCCTTCTATGCGCAAGATTAAGTTGATAATGTCATTTTTTCACTCCTACTTAATACAGTACACAATACAGTATGTGCTGGGCTTGGTTTTTCGTCATATTATGCATGATTTACATCAACTCAGTGAAACATAATTGTAAAATATTCTGCTACTATTCAGACAATAAGAATATCTAATTATATTTCAAATTATATTTTATTTATTATTTTCTTCTTTTGTATCCCCTAGGATACTACAACAATTAGCAAAACATACTTAATAATTAATACATAACATTCTCCCCCAACAAAAATAGAAATTCTATCTTTTAGAAAAAAAAAAATAATAATTATAACTAATATAGACCTATAAATAATATAGACCTCTACGTAAAAACAATTTACCAAATTAGTAACCTAATCTATCAGGAGGCTTAACATTTCTCTTAATTCTAGTTACAGGTACCTCATTTATCCTAGTTAGAATATTTTCATTTGTTACAGACATATTTGTGGGGTTACTTAAATTTTCTTTACTCAATAAGTGGTCAACCTCCTGTTCTTTAATACAACTACAACTCGTTTACACCTAATGATGAAATTGCATTGGCTGACATTTCTGCCGCCAGTGCTTCTTCAATAACGTCCGCAAATATGCAAGTAACTTTCTGTCTAAAAAGTTTAGCTTGAACTGCTCTTAATATCTTCTGTTACACATTTACCAAGTAATAATTCTCTAATCTACGCTTATAAATCACCCAGTCAGTATTTTGTGCATTAAATTCTCGAACTTGCCCATAATATGATGGAGGTTCCGTGGCCATTTTTATTTTCCAATTCCTCATCGCCAAACTGTAAAATATTCTGTTACTATTCAGATAATAAGAATATCTAATTATATTTCAAGTTATATTTTATTTATTATTCTCTTCTTTTGTATCCCCTTCGTAGAAAAAAATTAGCTTCGACATTAAGGTAAGGAAAATATTAGAATAACTGTAGGTTTTTAGAGAGAAATCAAAACTTTTATGAACATCGGGTGTGGTTGTATAAAAATATATGCTGATTCAGTTGGAGTGTCTTCTGTATGTGATGCGTCCAAAACTGGTAAAAATAAATGCGAATAATTATCGTTAGTGTAGGTAGAGTAGATACAGTGGGTAATATGAACCTGAAAGATTTTGTGAATGACTTGGGATTGATGTCGTAGTTGCAACGTTATTTTGTGTTTGTGGGGTAATATTCAGTGATGCAGAAGATGTTTGGAGATTGATAACTAGAATCATGATTTTCAATTGTGGTTGTGAAATGAAGTTAGCTTTTTAACCATTAGAGAGATACTTCTCATGAATCAAACTACTTTATCTTCCACCTTCTGCTGTATCAATTGTGACAAAATTTGTAGGCGCTACTTCGAGCACTCATCTAAATTATTTAGAATTCTTGTTTTTGCTGAAGTACTAGGTGTGGAACTTCCCAAGAGGTGAGTATTTGAGCGACTTGTATCTTAAATATTTGGCTTTACTCTTTTCGGATTAATGCAAGTTTAAATCTGTAAATCCCAGTTCTCAGAGTTCCGACATCATCGTCAATTTGGTCCATATTGTGATATTCTTCTAAATAACTCACTTTGCCATCGAAGCAGGTATTTGAATTCTGGGATAAATCGTTATTTTGACTTTGATCAAAATTTTGAATCCGGCTGCAATTAATAAAGAAATAACAATAAACAAATCGAAAGTGTTAGTTTATACCTTCGTTCGGATTTTACAAGTTCCAACATTTTAGGTGTTTAAACGAAGGCCATTTTATGGGTCGTATTGATGCTGCTGAACCAGTTCCCTGCTTATGTTTCGTTTTTTGTTTAAGATAATTATCACGAAGATTTTTTATCGCGATTTGCAATCTTCGGCTAAAAAAAGAATTAAATAAGGGAACAAAAACTTATCATAATCAATAAAGATATTTTGATGTAGGTAATTATAATTGTAACTCATATTCTTATCTTTTTCTTTAGGTTTTTGGCTACGGGAGAAACATTTACCTAGATCACTTTTATTCGTCTTTCGCATCTCATCCAGCTACATTTCAATTATTGTTTAAGACACGTTAGAAGTATTATCTCTGCATTTAGTTTGTTTATTTCTACCTTTAGAATTTTGGAATAAGTGAAATTTGCCCGCATATATCCGCGATTTTTGCCCTAAGAAGAGTGGTTCCCTATTTTTTTAATTACAAGGATTATTTCTCGGTTGCTCTACTCGCCACGGCAGATGTAAATTGTAAATTTTTGTTGACGTTGGTGCCTATGGCAAAGAAGGAGGTACCATATTTTCTAGTTCTAAAATGGGCAATCAGGTATATAAAAATAAACGCAAAACAAAATATAATATTCAGAAATGTAGGTAACTTTTTATTCATAATTTAATTCGACACAAAATTGAGCTGATTTTACAAAATTTGAAATTCATGAATGGTTGAGTTCATAACCTACTTTAGAAGTTATGATGGGAATATTTCTAAGCTAAATATATTCTTAAAATTATTTGCAAAATAGAGACTTTTTTTTTAACATGTATAATTTTTTGGCGTTTAAAAATCGGCACAATTTTTCAAAACTAATTTTGTTGCATGATTAATATAAAGTAACAATATCCTGGAGCGTTCTGAAAATACATAGCCTGCTACAAATCTACAGTGTGTCCACGGATGGACGCCTGAATAGGTGTAAATGACAAAAAATTTTCGAATTGTACATTACTCTTCTGAATTTAGCCCCTGCTTCGTCTAAAACTAAAAAGTGCCAAATATGAGTGAAATCGCTCGTATACGGGGTGTTCCAGCGACATATTTTTTAAAATGCACTAGAATAAACTACTTTTACTTTTGAAGATAAAACAAAATTGTATTAAGAAAAGTTGTTCAGAATAAAGATTTATGTTGGGTTGCAAAATTTAAGGAAAATCGGCCAACTTTAAAAAACATATTTTTTTTATAAAGTTCATTAAACTACCTTTATTATGCATTCTTTTTTTCATTACTTTATTAACAATGTATCGGAGTTTTGTTCTGTTATGGTTAACTACATACTTGATTTTTATTTATTTGTTCAAATAAAAATAACAAAATTGAGAAAAAATGACGAGTTCATCAAAACAGGCCAATCTTTTTGAAAATTTGTATTTAGGCATATCTTTTTATTCTGAACAACTTTTCTTAATACAATTTTGTTGTATCTTCAAAAGTAAAGGTAGTTTATTCTAGTGCATTTTTTAAAATAATATGTCGCTAGAACACGCCGTATACGAGCGATTTCACTCTTACTTGGCACTTCTTAGTTCTAGATGAAGCAGGGGCTAAATCCAGAAGAGTAATGTCCAATTCGAAAATTTTTTGTCATTTACCTACACCTATTCATGCGTCCATCCGTGGACACACTATATATGCCTGAAATTGCGTTAAAAATTATACAATACATATATAAAATTTGTTCGAACATTAAGAAATTATAAATATAATATATTATAATATAACTATTAAACTCCAACCCTGCCCTGTAATTTTAACCAAATTCAATAAATTAATTTCAAGAAGGCGTCTCCGTGATTTCAATAACATTTTTCTACAAGTCTTTTTTGTTTTAATAACTCTGATAACCCCAACATTGTCTTTACATAATGGTTAATAAATATCAACATCAGCTAATAATAATAACTTATTCTTATAAAAGCCTTTCTAATGTGATAGTTGTCAAATATATTATCGCCATACATTTAAATTTAAACCTCTATGCATACCTATCTACCCATAACTCAAAACTTATACTATAAATTCTACAGTTCACGGGAGAGATGCCTTTATCGCTTACTACCAGAGTCCCAAATTATAGAACGATGTGAACGGAAGTCAAAAAATATATTGGTACGCTAATAATATAATGATATAATCTCACACATATAGTGATGTTGGTTTGTTACCCTTAACTTAATATTCCATACTAAACTCTTATTTATTGTTTTCAATAGATACTTACGAAACGAAGTTCTTCTATAATATACACGATAAACATATGACATTGGCATATAAAACTTGGTCCAATTATTGCCTTAGAAGTAATTTAATAATTATTTATCTTTTCTCTCTCTGCAGTTGGCCAACTGTTATAGTTAAAAATTGGAGAAACGTATTAGGCAATTTTTTATAGCAAATATCTAAATCCGCAATATTGTACCCATATGATGCCCAGGGTTATTAACATAATATAAATAAATCGAACAAAAAATATTTGTAATTATTGAATGTCTTAAATAGCTAATTCTGTAGTGAGGGATAAGTGCATCCCTCTGGTGGTCAGTTGCTACTACCAGTCGAGACATCGACGATGTCTCTGTGACCGATAGCGGCTTGCCAAGCAAGCACCAAGAGCGGCGACCTCTAGCCCTGATGGACTAAAACGTGCATAATAAATAGGATTATAGGAAACAACTACTGGACAGGCAAAGGCCCCTACTCCCATTGAATTATACCTATAAATCCAAATTGGTAGTAAAGTAGTAAAGAGTTAGAAACCGGTCTGTGTCTGGTAGAGAAAAGACAAATAACAAATTTGGCTACCAATTTGGATTTATAGGTATAATTCAATGGGAGTAGGGGCCTTTGCCCGTCCAGTAGTTGTTTCCTATAATCCTATTTATTATGCACGTTTTAGTCCATCAGGGCTAGAGGTCGCCGCTCTTGGTGCTTGCTTGGCAAGCCGCTATCGGTCACAGAGACATCGTCGATGTCTCGACTGGTAGTAGCAACTGACCACCAGAGGGATGTACTTATCTCTCACAGTTACTATGTGCTGGGTCTGCCATAGACCAGTTTGGTTTGCCTTTGTTATTTGTCTTTTCAGCTACCTGTGGCACACTGATGAGAACATAAAGAGTTCGAAACCGGTCTGTGTCTGGTGGAGAAAAGACAAATAACAAATTTGGCTACCAATTTGGATTTATAGGTATAATTCAATGGGAGTAGGGGCCTTTGCCCGTCCAGTAGTTGTTTCCTATAATACTATTTATTAAGCAAATTCTGGTTTAATGAATGGCTCCACTAAAAATAGATTAAGCCTAAAGTCCTACATGGTGTTTCAGCCTCACGTCCATCGTTCTAATATCCTGCCTCTCCTATAAAAGGTATCGAAAATTTTGAAAAACGGGTTTATAGTGGGTACAAAAATATTTTGAAATATATAGGAAAATATGTATTTTAAATGGAACCCTCAATATAATATTACATATTTGGATTCAACTTTTAAAGAGCATTCAAATGGCATGCGAGCAGATATCAATATGCTGTTCTGATACGTTACAGTGAGCAAATTTTACGTATTTTTGGTACAAATTCATCCGACCCATTAAGTGGCTTTGGTTGGATAATTTCTAAAATATTATAAATATTTTTATATTTAATGCACTCAATTTTTTTTTTTTTTGGCACTTAACGTTATTGATGTTATCTTTTGTAATGATTAGTTTGTTTTTCTCTATATTATGTTATCTGTGGTATTCTCTAGCTAAGTAATTTGTATACCATTTTTTTCGGTAATTTTTTACATTAGCGTATCTCCGATTTTTCACTTTTTTTTATCCATACATACGTATTTTCGTCTGGAAATCACGAATCTGAAGTCAATTTTATCCGCTCTCCTATACTTTCCGAGATATGGGGGCCGATGTACCCCAAAAATGGCATCTCGCCATTGCCGTAAATGACATTTTATTCAGCGATTTTTATCATTTTCATTATCACTAGTGCTTATTTGAAAACTGCAGAACGTTTCTGTAAACTCGCTTTGGTCACTTTATTTGTTTTTAATAGACATAAATTGTTAATTAATTGATAATGCACATCTCCATTTCCCTCAGCAAGAACTAGGGATTTTTACGTTGTTATGTTGGCAATTTGCTCAGTTATTTTAATCACTATAGGCTAAATCGCCCAGTCTGTACCAACGTTGCCAAGTGTACAGAACGTGTTACCCGAAACCTAACTGAACTTATTCTTTCTTTACACGCAGTTTGTCAGTGGTGTGATGGCCTAGCGGAAACGAGCTCGGCTGGCAAGCAGAAGGTTCCGGGTTCAAATCCCACATGTTCCTGTTTTTTTTTATTAAATGCATCAGGCATGACATGAGATCCATTAATTGCGAGTTAGAATCCGGAGGCAGGTTAGATAATATGTGTGTTATTCCCCTGATAAAGGAATTTTTTTTTTTAGATTAAAGGAATTTTTTTTTTTTTTAAGAGGTCTATTGCGAGTTAGAAGCCGGAGGCAGGTTAGATATGTGTGTTATTCCCCTGATAAAGGAATTTTTTTTTATTAGATTAAAGGAATTTTTTTTTTTAAGAGATCTATTGCGAGTTAGAAGCCAGAGGCGATAGCCGGAGGCAGGTTAGATATGTGTGTTGTTCCCCTGATAAAGGAATTTTTTTTATTAGATTAAAGGAATTTTTTTTTAAGAGGTCTATTGCGAGTTAGAAGCCGGAAGCGATAGCCGGAGGCAGGTTAGATATGTGTGTTATTCCCCTGATAAAGGAATTTTTTTTTATTAGATTAAAGGAATTTTTTTTTTTAAAGAGGTCTATTGCGAGTTAGAAGCCGGAGGCGATAGCCGGAGGCAGGTTAGATATGTGTGTTATTCCCCTGATAAAGGAATTTTTTTTTATTAGATTAAAGGAATTTTTTTTAATTAAATGCATCAGGCATGAGGTCTATTGCGAGTGTTTTTATGATATTTATTTAGTGATAAACTAATGTTCCTTCTTTAACATATAAGGATACTGCACCCGCGCGCAATCTTGCGGCACTATCATGAAAACACGTTTTGTACACTTGGCAACGTTAGTACGGACTGGGCGATTTAGCCTCTCGTATTTTAATCAATTTGATTTCAAACTTTCAAAGCACGCTTAAATTGTTTTGAATTGCCCGTCCATTTTTTGCGGATATTGCTAGAAAATTGAAATCCTTATTAATACTTATAGGTATCCTGTTATTCCTGTTACTTTAAAGAAGCTATATATTCCTTCTTGCAGGCCGGCCGCACGGCTAACACTTTAAAGAAGGAATATGAATTGCTAGTAAAGTTGTGCACACCTGACCCCTGACCTAGTAGCTACATGTTCCTTCTTTTAAGTAACAGGCGGGCTTACACTCCTGTTACCTGTTACTTGAAAGAAGGAACATATAATAATATGTTGCTCCGAGCCGAGGTCAGGTGTGCACAGTTAGCAATTCATATTCCTTCTTTAAAGATTCGAAGAAACATGAATATCGAGACCGCGCGAAAGAATAGCCAACATAACAACGTAAAAATCCCTAGTTCTTGCTGAGGAAAATGGCGATGTGCGTTATCAATTAATTAACAATTTATGTCTATTAAAAACAAATAAAGTGACCAAAGCGATTTTACAGAAACGTTCTGCAGTTTTCAAATAAGCAGTAGTGATAATGAAAATGATAAAAATCGCTGAATAAAATGTCATTTACGGCAATGGCGAGATGCCATTTTTGGGGTACATCGGCCCCCATATCTCGGAAAGTATAGGAGAGCGGATAAAATTGACTTCAGATTCGTGATTTCCAGAAGAAAATACGTATGTATGGATAAAAAAAAAGTGAAAAATCGGAGATACGCTAATGTAAAAAATTACCTTTTTGTCTCTGTATTGAGTTTATATTATTATGTTTTATCATTGAGTAAAAAATAATAAGAGGTGCAACTGTCAAGGTTTCGAGATTTTAGTATTGCATTTCTTTACCAATAACTTCATGATTATCATCAATTTTTAGTACTACGGGAAGGTATTTGTAATGTGGGTGTATAGCCCTTAAAATTGAAGACAATCATGAAGCTATTGGTAAAACAATACAAAACTAAAATCTCGAAACCTTGACAGTTGCGCATCTTTATTATTTTATTTTAATCAATGGTTTTATATTAATATTATTAGATAAATGTACTTGATTATAATAGATTGCCTTGTTTAAAAAGTTAAAATGAAACAAAAAGTGAAGTGGTTGTTATGTCGACGATAAATAAGTGTGACATGTAATTTGTATTTTCCTGATCATTAAAAATACCACTTACCAAAGTATTATTTATTTCATAAGCCTTAAAAGGTTATGGGCCCAGGAACGTAAATTAAGGTACTGCTATTGAATTGAATAAGTTTCAAAACAGAAGTAAATACACTTCGCACATAAATTATGGAATAGGTAAAAAAATGAGTCAAGTTTATACATTCATATTTTTGTTAATATTGAAGCAATTTCAATAATTTTTTTATTGCGGATAGGTCATTTCTTCTGCAGTTTAATACCGTATGTTCGATTTAACTACGAGTTTTGTTATACAGGGAAACGCGAAAAGTATGAGGGCATGTAAATTCCATAAAATTTCAATTTGATCTGTGGCAATTAGGAGCCTATGAAAATTTATTTTTATAAGTGTTTCGGTTACGGCCTCTCCTATTGTACTCACTGCACCAAGCAATTTGCCCTACGGTTCTTGGTAAATAAAAAAATGGCAATTCTTTAAAAAATTTTCTGTTGCCTGTTAAGACTATTTTGTTGGAAGCCTGACAAAATGTGGATCAAATGTTCATTCGAGATTTAATTTTAAGTATGTTCAATCGATGCCAAACTGTAGTAAATGCCAGGGAAGGTAATACCCGTTATTAGTTTGCATTATTGCTTAGTTTTTTGTTATTGTTATCGTTCTTTTTCCTGTTAAACAAATTTATTAAGTTATTTTTATTCCAACTTGTATTATTAACCTCGATCTTTAGTGAGAGGAAAATGGAAGGAAATCCACTAAAATTATTGTTTTTTAACAGTTATTGGCAACAGAACAATTTTCAAAGAATTGCCAATTTTTTATTTACCAAGAACCGTATGGCAATTTGCTTGGCGCAGTGAGTACAATAGGATAGGCCGTAACTGAAACACTTATAAAAATAAATTTTCATAGGCTCCTAATTGCCACAGATCAAATTGAAGTTTTAGGGAATTTACATGCCCTCATACTTTTCGCGTTTCCCTGTATAACAAAACTCGGAGTTAAATCGAACATGCGGTATTAAACTGCAGAAGAAATGACCTATCCGCAATAAAAAAATTATTAAGATTGCTTCAATATTAACAAAAATATGAATGTATAGACTTGACTCATTTTTTTACCTATTCCATAATTTATGTGCGAAGTGTAGTTAGCTGTCAGTCCTGTCACATTGTGTATGTGAAAAATATTTCTGGGTGAAAAATGGCGAAAAATATTGATTTGGGATCTATCAATAAGTTTGATGGAAATAATTATCATCAGTGGAAATTTCAAATAACGTGTGAATTGAAGTCTAAAGGTATTTTTGGTGTTGTAAATGGTACTATTGTGAAACCTGTGCCTGATCCAAAGAGGCCAGACACAGTAAAAGAGTGTGAAAAATGGGAATCTCAAGATGCTACAGCAATGTTCATCTTAACATCAGCTATGGATTATGCCCAAATTACTCTTGTTGAAAATTGCACAACCTCAAAAGAAATTTTGAGTAAGCTGAATTCAATTTATGAACAAAGGAGCGAAACTAACAAGATGTTGGTACATGAACGATTTCACAAATATAAAATGAGCTCTAATGAATCTATTGCTCAACATATAGCAAAAGTGGAAAATTTAGGTAGACAAATAAGAGAAAGTGGTGAAACTATTAGTACCACAGCAATAATCACAAAAATATTAAGTAGTCTTCCACCTAAATTTAAAACCTTCAGACAAGCTTGGCTGTCACTCGATGAAGCTAAACAAACAGTAGAAAACTTAACTGCTCGTCTTCTAGATGAAGAAACAAGTCTAGAGGGAAATGAAGATTTTGAATCAGCCCTGTCAGTTATATCAAAGGAGAAGAACAAACAAAAATTCAACTACAGGAACTACAAATCAGAGCCAATTTGTTACATTTGTCATAAGAAGGGTCATTTCGCAAGGGAGTGTCCGAAAAAGTCGTTCAGTCATCAGAAAAATGTACCAGGTGCCTCTACTGTGTTTAATGTAAATACCGAAACAGTAATGTATATGTTCCTGGATTATGGATAGTGGTGCGTCCGCTCATATGACTAATCGTAGAGATTTCTTTACGATTTTTGAAGAGACTGAAAATGAAAACTATGTGACCTTAGGTAACAATGAGTCTTTAGCAGTTAAAGGAAAAGGGACAATTCAAATTAAGAAATTGATCAACAATCAGTGGTACAACGGATCTATAACAAACGTATTGTATATTCCTGCATTACGTAAAAATTTATTTTCGGAAGGTGTTCTAACATCGAAAGGAATGAAGCTTATTAAAGAAAATAATCAGGCGGAAATTTTTCATAATGGTAAAAGAGTAGCGTGTGCAATTCGTGAAGAAAACAATTTATATAAAATGTTGTTCAAAACTGTTATTCCAGAGGAAGCAAATATGGTAAATTGCAAGAATAGCCTAAAAATTTGTCAAATTGTAAATGAAGAACCTGAGGCCTCACCAAATCTTAACAAAGATGTAGATGGTGATGGTGAACCAAGCAATAACAAGCCAGAGGCGCCATCAAATGAAGACGAGATACAATCTGAACAAACTAGGCAGCTATGCTCATGCGAAAATTTAAGACTGCCAAGAAAATTCGAAGAATTAAACTATGTTGAACTAGGTGTTCCAGAAACCTTCGAGACAATGAAAAGTGATGATGCAAATTAATGGAAGATTGCCATAAAAGAGGAGCTGAATGCACCTAAAAGAAATAAAATGTGGATAGAAGAAAAGTTGCCACCAAAGCAACGCGCCATTGGATCAAAATGGATGTTTAGAGTCAAACGCAGTCCTAGAGGTCAAGTATCAAAGTATAAATCTTGGCTATGCGAAAAGGGTTTTGCACAAGTAGAAGGTAGAAGGTATAGACTATGGAGAGATTTATGTACCAACGAATTAACAGCTTGCAGATATCTTTACAAAACCATTGTTAAGAGTGTACTTCGAAAGACTTCATTAAAGCATCGGAGTGAAAAACGAATAAGTTTTTGTTTTCTTTTAGCTTTTATAAGTTTTTATTTTTATATAGTTGTCAAGTACTTAATTAGGGAGAGTATTATGTTTTATATTAATATTATTAGAATTAATGTACTTGATTATACTAGATTGCCTTGTTTAAAAAGTTAAAATGAAACAAAAAGTGAAGTGGTTGTTATGTCGACGATAAATAAATGTGACATGTAATTTGTATTTTCCTGATCATTAAAAATATCACTTACCAAAGTATTATTTATTTCATAAGCCTTAAAATATATGTACTATACATTACTAATTATTTATATTAGTATTTATTCATTCAATGCACACTTAATTTTATTGCCAGTTAATTTTTGTGCATGTTTAGGGTCACATTTTTGTTTCTTTTATATTGTATTTTTAGGGCTTAAATAGGGTTACAACTCTCAGCTCCTAATTATATTGTAATAATAATAATAATGTAGTAATATATTGACGGTTCCATTTAAAAACGGGAGTTTATAACATCGCACCTATATGAATCACCCTGTATATTAAAAAAAAAATTAAACAATACACTTTTGTGCCTCCTATCACTCCGCTTTTGAAACATCTTTTATAAGAGAACCAGAATATTTGGACCAAGCGACCAAGCCCTGTGTACTGACCACTTTGGTTAAATTAAAGAGTTAAATATTGTTCAAGAATTATTAAAGAAAAGTTATAACGAATCAAAAGGGATTACGACAATGAATAAAATAAATAGTATAAGACGGTCGCGCGAAAGTGCTTTGAAAGATAAGTAAAATAGGAAGTTTTTGTTGTAAATATCAGAATTTAAAAATCGGATAGTGATAGTATTCTTTCCCATCTTTACTTCTAAAAGCAGTTTCTGTTAGATACAAAAAATACTTAACTCCTGAAGCGGTTCGATGAACTTTGCAATTTCTAAACTTTTAAAAGCATCTAGTTGCCTATTATTTGTTACATTTTTAATTAAG
Source organism: Rhagium mordax (assembly GCA_963680705.1). Lineage (NCBI taxonomy): Eukaryota > Metazoa > Arthropoda > Insecta > Coleoptera > Cerambycidae > Rhagium > Rhagium mordax. The sequence goes on along the minus strand of OY796656.1, from coordinate 52,524,876 downwards.
TTTAATTAATGTTTTTTCATAGTTATTTTTAAAAGCGTATTAGGCAACATTAGAGACATTAGTCCGAGAGTTAACCTAGCAACAGTTTTCACTCTTATTTGTTCGTCGATGAGAGTATACTGTCTGTACTCCTCAATTTATGTGTGTATGTACATCACCAAGTTGTAAGCAGTCTCTTTGGGTGATGAACACACATAAATTGAGGAGTGCAGACTCATACTATATACTCTCATCGACGAACAAATAAGAGTGAAAACTAGGTTTCTTTACAAACGCTCTAAATTTTGCTATTTTTGTATGTACTTTGCGACACCAAAGGCTTTCGTAACCTATCTGGACGAACAGCTCAATACTTATTAGGCGTTTTCGTATCGGGAATCGCGTAGGCTATTTTTCGCAGCGATTTATGGAGCATTAAGAAAATTATTAGCGTTTTCGTGGTCTCGTGTTGGACGGTTTCGTAAAATTTGTAAAATTAAAAAGAGATGCGAGACTTTGATTTTCAAAAAAAATCTACTGAGCCGAAAATCGCAGTGTGACCATTCACGATGTAGTTTTAAGTCAAGACCGTCTACCTTGGATTTCATGCCAGAACTGTGCCGGTGGTCTGGCGGTGATTTTTTGTTTTCAAATATTGTTTAAAGTGTTCATGTTTTTGCAATTTTTTCAATTGTGTGAAATCTCCAAGACACGTCTCTCTTCCAAGCTTAATAACTTGCGCCTCCTTTAAGATGAACCGACGACACATTTTTTTTTGAAAACAGATGAAATTTAGAAAATCGCTTTTCTCGATTTTGCTTCATAAGAAAGTTTCGATTCTCTGAAAGGAGACATTTTTTCGGATTTTAGCGATTTTCCCGACACGTACCCTTTAGAAATGTTCCGGAGCCTGTTTCTTTGGCCTTAGAGGATCGGAACCCGGACGGTGGGCAAGAAGAAAATGTAAACAATACTTTTTTAGACAAATTATGCAATATTAGTGCCAGTATAAGAAACCATCGGTATCGCTTTTATGGAGAAAAAAAAATGATTTAATAAAACAATATTTTAATCTTGGGTTACAATAAGAAGAAATTGTAATTTTCTTAAAAACATCAGTGAACTTTAAAAAGGATTTTAACGTAGGCTCAGTCTCTGCAGAAAAAAAAATTACCCAAATATTCACAATGTGGTCAGATTTCTGGAGTAACAGTTGGCAACCTCTGGACAAATGCACGGCTATAGGTGGATGCATTGGAAATGTGTACAGAGAGGATTTGTGGTGACACAAAATGCTGTAAGAGAACTTTAAAATTTGTTAGTTCCTCAAGGTGTGGATATTCGTAAAATAAATAGATTGGGCAGGCAGCCATACAGTAATAAAGGTTCCAATTTCGTCTACCATATGGACTCATATGATAAATAAAAAAAAAATTGGCAAATAAAATAAACATTAGGGAGCATTACAATAAACCATTTGACCTCAATTAACCGTAAAACTATCAAAAATTGCGAAAATTTAATGGAGACATTTTATGTTCAGAAAATATCGGAGAATAAAAAAATCATATCCATTTTTGAGACGACCATAGGCGTAGAAGTTCTTTTTTAAAGAGGGGTCCGTGGTCCCCATATCTACGCCTGCGGGGGCGACATTTTCAAATCTTTCAGACCATTTGATAAACTTTAATCTAACATAAACAGAACCCAAATTTTATAAAAATCGATCGAACCACTTAAAAGTTATTCGTCGAAAACTTAGAACCAATTACACTTATTTTTCAATAAAGAATCGATTCCCCATTTAAAGTGAACTCACTCTGTATGTATCTATTTTGTTACAGGATTATAGAGACAATTTTGAAAATTCATGATAGAGAGTTATTCGGTGGAGTAGCCTCCTCAAATGGAGATCATATTGAGTTAAGACAATCTATCTTTGATTTAAAAAATAAAATTCTACAATTTTAGTGCGCTGCAGCACTGAATAGGTACACCACGAATTTCCTCAACTTCCTCTATAAATCCTGTAACAAAATAAATGCATAAGAAAACTAAAAAATAAATTATTGGCAATTATAATGGGTAAGATACTTTAGTCCCACCCTGTACTTGTCCTTGTTAGATATTGTGTTAATTGTGTGAAGTGTTTGAATAAATAAGTTTTAAACAACTTTTAAATAGTATTTAATAAAAATAACTTTAAGGTGGTTTATATTTGATGAGATGGCAAATTCATCGTTTTGATTAACTTCAAAACTAAAAAATCGTAGTTGTTTCCAAACTACCCTGCAATGCAATTAAAAGTAATCCACTTTGTATTGTTCCACTTCCTTGTTGACAATGAAAATTAGATCTATAAGAAAAATTGCCATTTAAAGTTTCTCTAAGATCTTCGGTTCACCAATATTCTTAGGAGAGAGAGAAAACTTGTCTTATTTATAATTAAATCTGCTACTGCTTAGATATTTGATTTAACATTCGTATGTTTGAGAATTTAAAATTTCCACTTCGAAATGACAATTAATTGTCACTTCAAAGTGTGACAATTGCCACATCGAAGTGACAATTATTGTCACTTTGAAACGATAATTGTCAATTAAAAGTGACAATTTCCAAATAGGATGGAAAATGAACAGCGGATATAGGCTCCTTTGCAGTTGCATATGTTGGAGATAGCCTTGAAAGAATTACAGCATCTGACTTACTTGCTTATTAAATGAAGCAAATCTTTGTTTATTCAAAAAAGTTTCCTTCCGAGGTGCCTGATACAGTGCCAGGATCATCCTTTCTTCAGCACTTGCGATGTGTTCTTTAGTTGACAATTCACTGTTAAACGTAGTGACAACATCGTCTAAGTCTCTTCTATTCATTAACAAGTTTGCCGTCTGCATCTTGCTCTTTTCAAAAAATTCTGATGTTGTGTCGCATCCATTGAAGTCATGCACGAAGAGTAGAGATTCTAAACAATTGGGTAAAATAGTTTTTTTATAACACAAGTGTATTAAAACGCAACGGTCGAACTAAAATAAATAAATTTGTGTTTTAATACATTTGTGTTATATAAATTTGGATTTACATGATAATAAACTTTTACAATAGATATTTTAAATGTTCCATTCTTTCTTTTTAAAAGACTTTTCATACCATCAAATTTGGTGATATTCTGAGCGACTTCAAGTTTCTCTAAAATCCGTCCAGAGGTGTGCATTAAAAAGATTAAATGTAAATTTTCTGAAAAACGGCTTGTCATGTCAAAAATTGCCAAGAGACATTTAATTTTTGTTGTTTCTTGCTTTATTGAATTAAACTGGGAACATGAGAAAATATCAGTGGCATACTACTTTTTTTTTAAAAAGAGCTTTAGTAAATCCATATATCTACGCTCATGATTAAGTAAAGTAGTAGTTTGTTATTCTGAAATAGGCCTCTAAATTATATGTAAAGAATTGGCAAGTTTGGATTCGTTACTTCTTAGCATTCTGGAAATATAAATATAAATCCATATTTATTTTCAAACTTTATCTCGAAAACTAAGCATTTCTCAACCTATGTTTATATGAACTTTTTTAAATAATTTTTAAATGTCTATCGACTGTTAAAGTCCTGCTACAACATACTGGAACACCCTGTATAATTTTTCCAATTTTTCAGAAATTAATTATAGGTGATTACATGGGTATATTTTTAATATTAAAAAATATAAACAAACAAATAGTTTTACAAAAATGTAAACAACAAATAAGCAAAGAACTAATTTGCGTTTCAAATAAATTAATATTTTTCTATATTACAAAATACTTAGTTATTAAAAATGAGAAGTTAACCACCTTTTAAGTTGCGCATAATCCTCAAAACCTCTATGTACATACATTATAACACACACACATACACAAAAGTTTACAGTATTATTTTTTATTACACACTTTCACTATTTTCGTATAGAGATGCACGGCTATGGTTTTAACTTGCTACTGGTGACATTAGAAAGATTCTACACCGAATACTGTCTTGCACGGGAATATGCGCAGTTAGTTAAAAATGCGGTAGATATACTGCTGGTTGTTATATTTGCAGTGATAATATTCTGATATAATCAACACTTGCTGACCAAAAGTAGTTGCCAAAATTGACTGACAAAAAACGCCACCATCTGAAACCTGACGAGGAACATCCTCTTGAGTACACCAACGTCACTTTAAGGACGGGGGTTAACCTTAACACCAGGGTTAACCCAAAGCCATAACATCTGGCACAAATGGACTCGATGATTAATGAGGAGCTTCCAGAAGTGTGGTGGATTATACAGCCACAGGATTAAATTTTTTAAAATATAATTTCCAAAGTACACTTTTTTTAGTAAATGGAAATATTATAAGAAAATCTGTTGGCTTTACTTCTTAAGAAATGGAGATAGTAAACTACTTCATCATTCAATGAATAGGTATTAATTACAAAATTTTATTGATATCTAAACTAAATATTTAACTCTTTAAGATGATTACAATGATATGACTTTTATTCTGTTGATGAATCCTCTCTAATATGCTGAAGTTTACAGCAAATTTTATTTAGCGCAATCATCTTTTATTTGTCGAAAATATGGCGGAGGCGCAGGTGTGATTGACAACCATACCGCGTCCACTAGAGTAAGGTATAGTAGAAGAGGGTTACGCCAGCATCCCTATGCAGTCAGTCTGCGCCCATATTATGCTAAACGTAGCTTGATCAAACTACGGTACGACCACCCCCAGGCAGTACGTTATAATATACAGAGTATTTGCTTAAACCAATTTGAAACAATAAGCGAACCAATCTAAAGACAACATACGGGTCGAATTTTTTGATATTTTGTTTTTGCCGAACAAGATCGTTACCATCACCAAATCTTCATTTAGTTATTTAAATGACTTGTTGGAGATCTTTACTGTTTAACGGGTGTATATTAACTCCACTTATCCGTACAAAGTTTGATCATAAAGGAACTAAAGTTTTATTAGAGACAGTCATGTTTGACCCTCACCAGGTTTGATTTCTAGCTGTAACACCTTTCTCTAAAGAGAAATTAATCCCAATGCGTGTTCTTTGTCTCTAAATATGATTTTTCTCCTAAAAATTCACTTCAGTGATGATAAAGAGTATGTATTGTATGTTTAAATTAATTCAATTCAAATCATTGAGAACGAAACCTATAATTAGCACTTTTATTTTACAGAAATTATATAAGGCACAAACAGTTTCTGTAAGAATATATCTGCGTGACAAAGATTAAATCTCAAATAAGCAAAATAAAATTCGTAAGGAAAATAAAATACAGATGTATCAGATTTCTTCCAGATATCTAAAATACAAAGCCAAACTTATCTCCAATTGAATCTATGTTGTACCGTATCTCGCAAGATAAAACCCAAGTAGAACACAATATTCACTGAACCTCGATTTGATAATGGATTAATAATACATTGAAATTGCAAAAAAATAATATTTTAATATTGTATCGACATTAACAATTATCAATTTTAAAATATTTGTAGTTCAATATTGGTACTTACTATATTATTTTAACCCTTTTAAACCCAGATATATTATAAAAACGATATTGATAAAGGTCGATAAATATGATTTTACAATATTGGAAAAATCATATTTAAGCAAAATTGGTAATGTTTTTTGTACGCTATATTGCTCAACCAATGTTATATCAGTTCTAACATACTCAAATCAGTCGCTGTACAAGTAAAAGCGCCACTATCTGATAAACTGGTTTCGAAGCAATATTCCCACAATTATTCAAAATAGCTAAGGTTGTACCTATTTACAAGAAAGGAGACAAATCATTGGTTGAAAACTATAGACCAATAATCTTTATTATCATCAGTTTCCAAAATATTATAAAAAGTAGTTCTCAATAGAATTATGAACTTTATATCTAGATATGATGTATTGTGATTGGGGGATGCTCAACATGGTTTTCATTGAGGTAGATCGACGCAGTCAGTAATATTCAACTTTCTAAATACATTAACTGATTAAATAGATAAAAATCTCAAATGTCTAGGCGTGTTCATGGATCTGAGCAAAGCTTTTGATCTTGTTGATAATATTTTGCTCAAAGATAAATTATCAAATTATGGTATAAGGTTTAAGCTGGGTGATATCATCGTATTTGTCAGTCCGCAAACAGGTGGTTGAGTTTAAATTGTAATATATTTGATACATTGTATATATTTTGTGGTTTACCCCAGGGTTCTATATTGGAACCTTTGCTTTTTATAATATTTATTAATGATCTTCCCAATCTTGTAAATGAAAGACACCTTATTATGTATGCAGATGATACTACATAATATAAGCTCAAACACAAAAATACTCCTGAGTTAGTTATAGAAACTCAAAACAAAGTAAACAGTCTAGTTTCGTGGTTTGACAATAATAAACTGCCTATAAATGGGATAAAAACAGTTTTTAAATTAGAAAATTACCTGATAAAAATAGCAAATCATTCAGACAAGTTAGTTTTATAAAATTTCTGGGAGTGTATATGGACAGCACTTTAAATTTGGAAATGCATATAAGCCAGTTATGTACTACTTTAGCATCAAGTTCTTAACCACTGTATAGATTAGAAACTTATCTAACAAATATATCAGTAGTATTATCAAATTATTAAAAGCAGTTTGGGCTCATTCAGCACTTTTTTTATTAGATCATCGAAAAGATCTTGAAATTCTAAGATCCTCTACAAAAAAGCAGAATTCTGTGAGACCTATAAATCGTCTAAAAAAAATTATAAACATGGGCCGCACTCGCTTTGTCATTTCTCCGGCGTGACGTCATCGGATATGTACTAGCTAGTTAGCCCGCCTGCTATAGCTTCTTAATTATTATTGTTATTACAAATCAGTAAGTACCATAAATACAGTGTGCGTTGAAACTCAAGTCTGTTTGTGACGAATTTTGTTTTTTTATTTTCACGAGTTCTTACCAACAATGGCTAACACTGAGCTCAAAAAGAAATTATAAATATTGTATCCTTAAATGTCAAAGCACTACGGTGAAAACACCTACTAAAACATTTATTAGCGTTCCTAAAGATTTAAAATGGCGAAAAAATGGAATCAAAGTATAAAGAGAGCGAGAAAACTTACTACCAAGTCAACATATTTTGTAAATATGTTAAATTATTTATTATTTTCTAATTGCATTTTTAAATACTTAAGTTAAATTATTTTTCTTTTAAAATATATTAGTATTTATTCCATTTTGGTTTAAAATAATTTCAGAAAAACAGAGACAAAACGCCATTTTGTAAAAATTGAGTTGTTGTTATACAGGGTGTAATGTAAATATTATAAATGATTATTTAAATTTTGATTGTAACCAAAAAGTGCATTTTTTTATTTTTAGGGTTCCGTACTTTAAAAAGTACAAAAGGAAATCTTATGATGAGACTTCGTTGTTTGTCTGTCCGTACGTCAGAATCGATTTTCTCAAGAACTACATATGTTATCGACTTGAAATTTAGCATAGTTATAAAACTTGTTTGCCCGCTTGCTTGCACCTAGTCAGAAACGCAAACGTATTTTTTTTATATACTGTGTTAAAACTTTATTTATTAATCTTTTGATGCCATTTTTAATTATTTTTTTATTAAAAAGGCTAGCATGAGAATGAGAAAACGCTAAAATACTATTTTATTTTAGCTCGAAACAGAAAACTACGTGTATTTTTAATTAATGGACAATGTTTCAATAAAAGTGAGATGTGACGTTGTACCACAAAAAAGACAACAACACACTAATTTAACACAAACACTTAAAAAATATTCGACGATCTCAAGCGAAATGCAAGGCTGGTGCTATGAGCGCGATCGTTTCGCTACGTATCCATAGTACTGACCGCACCGCAATTTAAATCCACTCATTAAAAATATATTTTGAAAACAGCATATCGGATTAAGCTGAAATTTTCAGTATCGCCTAATTTTAAGTAATACATTGGCCACACGCCACACGAAGTGACAACTCTTAAATAAAATTCATTGAATGAGCTCATGGCATAATATTTTGTGGTTCTTCTCATTTTGCTGAGAGAGTTTTTAAAATGCAAAAGAAAGCACTTCGTAATATTGAAGGTGTATTAATATTGAAGGTGTATCAGCATACACTTCATGTAGAACTATTTTTTTAAAATTATGTATATTACCTCTAGATTGCATTTACGTATTAGAAACACTATGCTATGTAAATAAAATAAGGTCATTCTTAATGAATAATTTTAATCATGAATATAATAATACTAGAGGTCTAAATAACCTTATATTTCCTAGTCATTCTCTCTCGCTTTATGAGAAGACTCCACATTATTTAGCCATTAAATTATTTAACAAACTTCCTTAATCTATTAAAATAATAGAAAGCCAAAAAACATTTAAAACTAAAGTCCGGTGCATGCTTCTTCAATATAATTTTTATAGTAGGTATCAGGGAATATTTGGAATCTAACATATGAATTTAATTTAACCTCTTATAAGAATGTGGTGTCTATATAATTATTATTATTTTTAAAAATTCTTAGTTAACTGTAATACTATTACTTAATTGTATCCTTAATTTGTGATTGTTTCATATAAACATAAATTTATAATTTTGTATACGATTTGTAGTCAACTGTTTTACACTTGTACTGATTGACGAGTCTAATGCCATTGCATGTGTGGTCTTACAGACAATAAATATTATTATTATACTCCAGCCCAGCATTTTGGGCGGATAAAAAATGATGGTCATAAACGCATGGTCGTGAATTTCAGACCTGTAAATAAATTGACTAAGAATAACCATTTCCGATGCCTGTTTTTGAACAAATTATAGAAAATCTCTTGAATTGCAAATACTTTACAACCGTGGATCCTGCTGCGGAATATCACCAAATACCAATTTCTCCGGATTCAATACAGTACACGGGTATTGTTATATCAGAAGGACATTTTAAGTACCTGCGTTGTCCATTTGGGTTATGTAACGCTCCGGTCATCTCAAGAAATCATGAATGAAATATTACTACCTTTAAGAATATACAAATATACAATACCATATTTGGACGAAATTTTAACCCCAACTGAAACAATCGACGGTTTCGATTTATTGGATAGAGTTTTAGAAATTTTACAACATGGATTAACTGTAAAAATGTCAAAATCAACATTTTTGATGACTAAAGTAACTTATCTGGGTTATGAAATATAGTTAAACCAAATATCACTAAGCAAGCTCAAAATAGAATAAATCAAAAACTTTCCTATTCCCAAAAATCTGCAGTAACTACGCCAATTTCCTGGATTTTTTGGAAGTTTATTGAAAATTTTGCGAGAAAAACGACAATACTCACCCGACTTTTACGAAAGGATTGTGCTTGGAAATGATCTGGGAAAAAACAAAGATAGTGAAAGACGTGAAAAATCTGATATCAGAAACAATTTTAACAATTTGGAATCCTCAATATGAAACTCTAGTTTACACGGATGCAATTAGAGACGGTTTTGCCAGTATTATCACTCATCATCAATAAGGGAGTCAAATTTCAGCAGACAAACAAAAGAGAAGAGAAAAATTATCACCCATTTGAGCTTGAATTATTAACCATTGTAAAAACACAGGTACAAGTTATTTATATTATTTAACCGGTAGAGCACGATAACGCACTTTAACTCCGTAAATAATGCTTTAGTAAAACAGAGATGTTCCCAGAATTGCAAGAAGGTTTCTATTTCTGCAAAATTTTTATATAGACAACAACAAAAACATTTTCAACTAATATGACTTGGAAACAAAGTTTATAGACTGAGGTAGAAAGTGGTTGGTACGAAATAAATGTAGATGGCAATGGCAAATGGTTAAAACATATCTAATATGACGACATAGGTCACTTTACATCTGATAAAACCATCGACCGAATCGGACCCAGCAAACGCAGAGTGTCACTGTTTCGTAACGTTAAGTCACAAATAAGTAACTCTAGAAGCATATTTCGAAATGTGAAGCAGATTCGTAATTATGACAATATATCTGTGCCTGAAAGATTTGTTCTGAAATTGTTGAATATGGTACAAAACATCTTTGCTGGGTTTGAGGAAATTCAAATCTGTTACCTAACAAATGTTGTTATTAATTCGACGAATGTAATTGTTTCGTAACTTACAAAACGAATTTTAGAATATTACGAAATTGTTGATGCGGTATTCCTTCTGTAGCTATAAACTGAATTGTTGAGTATTCTTTATTACCTACCTATACTGTGGGTTTAACTAAAATTTTACTAATATATTATTTTGTTTTTCTTTTTGAAGTTATTCCCGGATGTGGAAGAAATGAATGTTTTGTTTTAAATCGCTTTAATCAAAAGTGAATGAACTTTAGGGATTAACGTGGCAAACTTACGTTAAAGTGACTAAAAAAATGACACTCTTAATTTCCTCATAAACTACTGGTTTGCTCTAATGAATAAAATTGTTTTGATATACAGGGTGCTTCCTAAATAACAAAATATTTAATCAGGTGATTAGAAGTGAAGAAAAGTTCATATGAATATAATATTATGTTCTAAAGATTTTTATTTCTGGGATAAGGGGGCGTTGAATATTTTATTTAATTTCTGGTTTTATTTTATTTTCCATAATTTGTGACATATGAAACTAAATTTTATGAATCGTCCTGTTCTTCAAGTAGCTATTTATCTTACGAATTTTCTTTTTTCAATATTTCACTTCGGTTTGTAATTTGTAATACGGCCAAAAGTTTTGGTTTTTTATTAAATAACACCTTTAAAAATTTAAATACTTTAACAAAATTCGGTGATTGGGAATTTTTGAGGCGAGGAATTCAAATCTAATTTAGTTTTGCTGTTATTTGTAGAGGGCACCTCTGCGTGTCGTTTATACGTCATAATGTTTTTGGGGATTTTTTTAATTTTTTTTTAAATAAAAATTCCTGTTTTCCCGTCATTTTTACGTCAAAAAGATATATGTACTATCGCGGCCGAAAAAAAGTAATCGACTGATTTTCTCGTTGTAACTATGGTTCTATTCAGTGTCGCATCAATCCCAATATTTTTTTATTAGTGTCAACGTCATTGTCATATTAAGAAAAAATAAATTTAGTATTACTTAATCATGCCTTATCATGTTTTGAGTGAAGAAGAAAAAGGCTACATCATCGCCAAACTTGGAGAAGGGTGGTCTCAACAACGCATAGCAAGTGAAATTAATTGCAGCAAAAGCACGATTCAAAAACTAAACAAAAAGTGAAAAGAAACTCATGATCTGAGCAGGGCAGTGGGTTCTGGGCGGCCAAGAAAGAGTTCTCTAGAAAACGACAATACCCTGGTTAACTATGTGAATTTAAACCCATTTTCTAATTCTATTGAAGCCAAAGAGCAAACCAACATCCCAGCGTCTGTTAGGACAGCAAGAAAACGGTTGCGAGAGCAAGGTCTATTTAACTGTGCCAGTGCTAAAAACACCGACTAACAGATGATAATACAGAGGCAAGAATGCAGTTTGCAAATACTTTTATTAATGAATAAGATCGTTACTGGGAGAGAGTGGTCTTTCCGACGAGAAGATATTTCAGTCCTGCTACAATGGTCAACTGCGAGTTTACCGTCCCAGGGGTCATAAGTTTGATAAGGAATATTTGTACAAAACAGATAATAGCGGAAGGTCTGTCATTTTGTTTAGTTTTTGAATAGTGCCTTTGCTTCAATTAATTTGACTTGCCATGCGTTGTTAAGACCACCCTTCTCCAAGTGTGGTGATGCTGTAGCTTTTTTCTTCTTCTCTCAAAACCATACTAATTAATTGTTTTCTTATAATTAAAAAATATTAACAACTTATTTCTTATTAGTTTCTTTTAAATAAATACGACCCCACCAATGATTTCTTGTCAAAATAATTTAATTGACATAACTGATGTAAACACTCCCATTTTCAAAGGAAAATTTTTCGAAAAAACATACTACTTGATAAAAAATCGATTACTTTTTTTCAGCCGCGATAGTACCTTCTAAATGTCGCTGCGACTATCCATTTTCGGGATAATTGATTTTAAAGTATTCAATTTAACCAACTTAAAGTATTGTTTGTAGTTTATTTGTGGCGGATAGTTAATATTCATTGAACTTAATTCTGGCCGGGAATCACGCCAAATATAAAGTATAATTAAAGTCATTGTTCTTCGTCCTTTTTTTGCTAGTGTTAGAATGTAATACATTTAAAATATATGAGAAGAAAATTTAAAGAAATTATTTAAGAAAAACCAAAATAAAAATTCTCGTAAAAATGTTACTTTGCCACCCTGTATCTCTGCTAATATCAACTTTTGGACGGACTAAGGTAAGTTTGGTTAAATCGTAATATTTTTACATAAGGAATTTGCCATTGCTTTGTGTACTATTCCTTATGGGACACCCTATAGATTTTAAAACAACGTCTAATATTGTCATTTTATAAAAATATCAAAGAGGAGGTAAGAGGCAACATTGCTCCTGGGGAATTTTTTTGCACACCGATTTAAACGTAGAGGTCACAGTAATGAGTGCTAAAAGATCAAAGACATTCCGCTGGCCGTCCACTCTGTATTCTTCCTCCGTGCAAAACACCAGAAAATTGCCGACAAAGTTGTGTGTTTGTCTGTTACTTCGAACGATAAATTATCCAAAAATACACTCGCCAACATCACAAGACACGCTGACTATTTGTTACAGCAAAAAATGGAAACAAATATATTTAGTATTAATGGACGGATTCACAAAATTTGTTTGCTTGATAGGCGTTTCAGATATATCAAGTAAAAAGTTTTCACATCGGCGCCATTGAATTGGCTAGGGGTGATGACCAAGTTGAGAGAGCAAACAAGACTGTGTTGGATGCTATAGCGACAATGGGCTTCTGATTTGGACACTAACTTATGGGATTCGAATCTCAACAAGGAAATAATAGCACACAATATAGAATTATTCAGTTCGCATCTAGTGAATTTTTTTTTAATACAAACAGAGAACTGATGGTGAAAAATTGGAAGATAACAGAACCTAACAACGAGTTTTTCAACAAAAAGAGACGTTTACTCAATCAGATTTCTGTTGGATATTTCTGAGTAAAATTGTCAACATGTATTTTAGTGAACAACTAAAGTTTTTATTCACTATCATATACGTAATGCTTCCATTGCCAGGTTATAAAAAGTTGGGAAGGAAATTATTAACTTATTCTTTCCAGCTAGCGGGGAAGTAGCTTTACGATACTAGTAACGCTAAGATGCTTTTTACGTTACGTGAGAATAGTTTGAAAAACGAGCGCAGCGAGTTCTTTAAAATTCATTACTTGCTACTAGCTACGAGCATTATTGTATGTAAATACATATTGTTGTCAAGATATATTGTTCAAAAATAAAAGTAGGCACCTTATTTGTTGTTGTTCCATTTAAATTTCTTAATATTAAGTGATATTAAAAAATATTTACTACCACCAAATAATTTTGTTATAGCAACCAAAAAAGTTACAAAGAACCTACATCCGAAAACCAATATTAAAAAAGTTACAGCAATTAAAAAAACTGACGATCTCAGATTTTCGAATAAAAATTATTTTTGCTTAGAATTTATTTCTTAATCGAATGATGATATGTTTTGAAGCTACCTTGATCAAAAATTATTTTTAAACTGCACCGCCATCTCTAGTGATAATGTTATAATAGTAAATTATACTTCCTGAAGAAGGCATTAACAATATCGTTTACAGAATAAAAACATATTTTTTAGTTTCCAAGCTATTGGCTGTGGCAATGTTAACTGAAACCGAGACTGAAACATCCTGATTAGCAGATGAGATTGTTATAATATAATAATTTTTGTAATATTCATTTTTTTCCAATATCAATATTGGTAATTATTTTCTAAAACAAGCGTAAAATTTTTGGTTACATTTTTTTATTTAAGAACACAATATTTTACAAATCATCTGTAGAGAAAAATTATAGCGGTAAACAAAAATTAATTCACGTTTACTGTTTTAACTCATAAACACCGTATTAGTTGCAGAAAATGTCAATTTTATTAAAAACTTTAAAAATTTCAAAAAAACTTTCTTTAGTGCAAAAGGTACGTAGGTTAAAATTTGTCTATTACCTAAATTTGACCAGTGGCGTACAAAAAAAGTGATTGTAAAAATATAATCACCCAATACACTATCTATCCATTCAGATTTCACTTTAAGTAATGTACTTGCTTTAATTTTGCCAGTGAACCAAACAATAAAAAAATCTCCATTTGTTCTTAAGACGTTGTAAAAACGAATTATTTTTCTAACAACGTCACTTTGAAATCCCATTTTAGGCAAATTTTCCGGATTTAAATTCGGGCCACCGTGGTATACAGGGTGGTCCAGTTTCCAAGGCAGAAACTTCAAAAATTTGATAAATACATAAAAATAATTCTTAAGTTTCCTCTTTAAATATAATTCGAAAAATGCATCATAAATTACAGGAATGAGAGTTCAGTAAAAAAAAAGATTAAAATTTAATATCTACGGGAAGATCTCCGTCTCACAACACCTTTTATGTGCAGGTTTTGTAATTAGGTTTACATCATCTGCTATTGTTATTATTTTTAAACTGTATAGGTTTAAAAATAATAACAGGAAGGCAATGGAGTAGATACTGGAGTTATGTATCTTTTTCTAAAAATATGTAGTACATACACCACTGAATATTTTTTAAAAAAGAATAAGCTCCTGAATTGTCCGTGGAATTCTAAACAAAATTGAGTTGCTGTAAACTTTAGATAAAACAAACCATTTTTGATTTATAGTTCAAACTTTTAACGCAGAAATTTTCGATCGTCGTCTTAAAATAGAGCATTAGTTCTGCAAAGCAAATGACAAAATCAACATCAAGCTAATATTTTCAAAATATTCCGTGAATATTGGCCCAATATTAGTTTTCTACTTAGAAAGAGATCGCAGAACAAGTGTAGTTTATATTAAATATTTATTGTCCTCTTCCATTATGGTGCCCAACTGAGCTCTTAACGCATATAAGCAAATAAGAGATACTTAATTTTTTATTTTTATCTTTGTATGTATACAGTGTAAAGAAGGTATATTAAATCAAAATATTTTTTCGATTTTCATAATTTAAAATCAGGCTTTGCTTGGTTTAAAACTAATTTCTAATATGTTTTTAGTTTTTGCAAAGCAAGATAATAAATACTTATTTTTTCTTTCAGGTAAAGTATCATCCATTTTAAAATGTGGGAAAATGTTTGAAAAAGTTGTTCGGAAAATTCAAGCACTATGGATTATTTCAGGAAAACCAATCTGAAGCAAACACATTTTGAGGTAAATCAATTTTCTCATTAAGATTTAACAAATAGTGTGTCTATTTAGGTTTCATTTGGATAGTTACATCACTTTCATGCGTTCGTAGATGAGAATAGCGGTTATTATAAATTTTCTATGAAGTGCGACAAATTTGTGTATCGGCCGTTGTAAAATACAAAAAAAATTAAACAAATTTGAGGGGTGTAAATTGGGTATATTTGTACATATTATGAGGTAAAATTTTTTCACACTTGTCTCAATATACATGAGATCAAGGTAATCTTTTTAATAATAGGTAGGTAGATAGCTAAATAGAAGTTTATTTGACTATATCATATAAAATATTTTACATTTGTAGCAAGTTTTTGTTGGCGCTTTAGCTTAAGTAATAAAGTTTAAATTAATACAAGAAAAGTAAATAATATAGTATAATAGAATATATAAATAATAACAACATATAAATAATATAATATATAATATATAGATAAATAAAGACATCAAAGTTTAAGACAAACATTAGAAAAAAAAATTATAGTAAAGAATACAAATGGTAATGTAATGCATCAAAAGATACAAGACAATTACACTAATTTTTCTTAAAAGCACCAATATATTAATTTGCCGAATAAAAACAGTAGGTAGGTACTTTAATAGGTGGCTTTTAATTTTAGTTTTAAATCTATTATTAGTCCAGATTATTAATTTTTCAGGTGTTATATTGTACAGTTTTAGATCCAGTGAGTTTTTTGCTATATATATTTCTTGTAATAATATGTTGTTAATAAACTAAAATGTTGGATACAATTTTCTCGAATATCTCAGGAACAGTCTGTAGTAAGTATACCTATCGAATACTTGTGGTATCGTTGGGATCAGTAAAAAAAATCTGAATTTCATTTTTTTAAACTATACAGGGTTGACCAGAAAATACGAAACACATTGCGATTTTGGGGCCAACTGGAATTTAAATTTTGAACATTTGATTCCCAGTAGGAATGTACACGGTCATTTTTTTATACAAAACAAATTTTTCGCAAATTTTTCGACTATTTGATGTTTTATTATTATTTTTTGATTTCATATTCGTAATGTCAGGAAAAAATATCATCTTCTTGGTGTTTGAATTGTTTCCTAGCACAACCGTAAAGCTGCTATGTCAACGTTTCCGATCCTGTCACCCTATAAATTTATTTGTTTTTCAGCCGAATATTTTGAATTTCACAGTTAGCGCATACATTTACCACACACTGTGTACGGTTAGTAAAGTTTCAAAATGAAACCCGTGTTTTGGAAACGTAAAGATGTTCCCATGCCGCGTTATCAAAATATATTTCACACTATTCTTAAGACGTTCACCTTCTATTAATTTTGCCCAAAAATTATCACATTTAGATAAAAATGTTTTTTAATAATATTTTCATCCTGTAATTTTATGGACGAATATCTCAGTAGGTGTGTGACGCAGTAGAAAATTTATATATTCTGAGGTTATTTTAAATAAATGCCTTTCAGTGATTTGCCGTCTACTTTGAGATACTCTGAGATAATTTCATTATACATATAAGAAAGTTATAAGCATTGCTGTTCCGCACATGCAAATTTAGAATCGAAATAAGAACTCGACTTTGTTGAAAAATGTTCTTGACTTCTTACGAATTTGTCTTCTATCATTCGACGAAATTTAAGTAACCGTGAAATTGACTTACCTACGAACATAAATGTATCGTGATGTATGGAAATATATTTTTCTGAGTATACTTAATTTGGGAATGGGAAGTTCGGTCAGTACCCTCGGAACACGATTGAAAGGTTTATGTTCAAAATAAAATGAAGTGCTGAATCAATATTTGGTATCAATTCTGTTTAAATGTGTTTTATAAATAAAACATATTTTATTAAAAAGTGTCCTAGGAAATTATCATCTGTGTTTTTACGCCAGTGAATAATAATTATTAAAATAAGTAATTTCAGTATACAGGATGTTGAAATCGTAGGATAAACAAAATAATGAATAGAAAATGCATTTTTTATCAACTTGAAAGCCGTACAGTTTAGAGTTTAGGACTTACACTCGTACAGGATAAATAGGATAAATTAAATGGGGGCAACAAGGACAGAATACCTAATATGGAAAAAGGTATATGTGTGAGAAATCAAGAAAGAATTACCGTTTATTGGTAACTGGAAGGCATTAAAAAGTAACAAGCAAATTTAATTTCATCTAAGAAGAAATAGAAGTTATTTCACTATAATTTAAAGAAGCGACATTAAGAATTTTTACAATATTTGTAATAGGAATTGCATGGAAACGGATTAATGAGAGAGGGTAAATGGGGAAACCAAATGTGCACAATGTAGAATGATTGCATATCCAAACGTGTCAGAAGGGAAGGAAAGTAAGCTGAAATTTGCTGCTCCAAATAAGTAAGAAATAAACCACGATGTTAATAAATTTTAGTTGCTAACCTACTTTTCATTTGGATTAATTATAGAATTTTTTCGACCCCTCTGGGAAAAAATCCTACAATCCATTTGAATTTATTTTAGATTCCTTTTTCGCCTCTATAGGAAGAAAATTTCACTATTCCAAAAAACTTTAGTGGTTAACCTAGATATAACTCATTAGGAATAGTTTTAGAATGATTTTTGACCCCTTTGGAAAAAAATTACCACGTCTTTAATTGCCAACTTTTTATTCATTTAGCCTAATTTTTCGAATAAGAAAAAAATTAACGATATCAATGAACATTAGTGGCTAACCTATGAGTCATTAGGACTAATTTTTAAATGTTTTTTTACCTCCCTGGAAAAAATTACGACGCCAATGAAGAAGAGTGGCAAATGTATGATTCATTCTTAATTTAATTTAATTTTAATCACTATGAAAAAAATTTACGACGCCAATGAACTAGCTACTAACATAGACTAATTTTAGGTTTTTTTCGAATTTTGGTGGCCAACATACGATTCGTTTGAACTAATTAGTTTTCTTTTTCGACTTCTTTGGAAAGAAAATTTCACGACGCCAATGAATTTTAATGGCTATCATCCATTTAGACCAATTTTAGACTTTTTGGCTCTTTGGAAAAAAATTCATGGCCACTGAAATATAATAGCTACTCCATGATTCATTTGGGCTAATTTTAGAATTTTTCCGAAAAGAACAATATGACACCAATGAATTTTATGATTCATTTGAAATAATTTTAGATTTTTTTGTCAACTCTTCAGGAAAGAAAATTCCACGCCTCCAATGAAATTTAGTGGTTAACCTACGAATCATTTAAATTAATTTTAAATTTTTTAGAACCCTCCCAAAAAAATTCACGGCTCTACTGAACTTTAATGGCCAACCTACTATTCATTTGAACTAATTTTAGATTTACGTCTAAATAAGTCATAACTTAGCTACTAAAGTTCATTGGTGTCGGGAATTTTTTTCATAGGGTCGAGGAAAAATCTAAAATTGGACTAAATGAATCGTAGGTTAGCCAGTTAAGTTGATTGGCGTTAATAATTATTTAACTGGTATAAACTATGTTAAAATTATTTATTTGTTTACTTATTTATTTATCCCAAACAGGCCCAAAGGCCTAATTACATGAGATCCTTACATAAACTTACCATAGACCATCAGTCTAATAACTATTCCTTGCTATTTCTCATACAGGACATTTAATGAGAAATAGCAAGGAATAAATTATTAAATATATAATACAACTCAGTACACAATACTGTTGAAGGACGAATATTAGTTTTAAATTTCATTTTTTTTTCTCTACTGGGGCTGTTTGCAACTTACTAACTACACTACTACAGCCCTTCTGGAATCAAATCACGGGCGCCAGTTTTTTATTTTAGAATGTAAAGAACAACTCTTTTTAGTTGTCCTGACAGAGGCTCGTGTCAACTTCAGGGGGGGGCGTAGCTCCCTTAGGAACTTTTCTTCATATTTTCGCGCATGCAATCACCTCCCGAACGTAGTTTAGAGACACCCTGTATATTCGTACTCTGTGTCTGTCTTTTTAACAAATACTACGGAGTACTATCGAGGCAGAGTTATAGGTACTACAAGGTCAATTAAGTCCCTTAACCAAAGTGGGCGAGTAGAAGATGGAACCCTTAGTCAGTTTCTATCTCTATTTTAATCATTTTCATTATTTTTCATCTCTAAAGGAACTTACTCAAAGTATTGCTCAAATATAATTTTATTTAGGGTGTTCGAGCCATTGACGATGTTATATAATTGCCTAAATTATACGAGTCGAATAGAAAAAAAATATATTATTAAGTTGCACAGTTTTAAAGCTCTAGCTAAATAATAAACTTTCACTAATATTATAAATTTTAACAAATTTAACAAATGTTTTCATCATTGAATATGTACAATTATTTTTTACTTAAAAACAAAAAAAATGTAATATAAAACTCACCATAACCAAAATATATTAACCCAAAAAAATGTTTAGGAAATGAAGATATTTCAGCTTATTTTGTTAATATAACCACTAAAAAGCAAGAACAAAATAAATATTAAGAAATTAAATTCTCTAAAACGGTTATTTGAAATATTTTTTTATTAAATATTTACTTTTCTAGTTATTCGCAAAAGACGAGCATAAAAAAACAAGCCTCGGCGCAGGGGCTCGAAACGCAACCGATCAAAATCATTATAATTTCGTTTATTTTTTATCATACTAAGAGAAACATTACAAATTAAAGGAAATATGATAAACTTTCAGAAAGGTGATGATTTTTTTTGCAAAAATCAATAGTATTTGAGATAATTGCATAAAAACATGTTACCTCCTTCACCTTCTCTTCGTCATAATCATAATAAGTAAGGAAATCTAAACTGTTTCACCAGGAATATAAACGGACCATAAAAAATTTCAAATTCAATGTTTTTATTGTAGATAATAATAGCATTCATTATCAAGAGCCCCAATTATTTGAATCGCCTATCCTAAAAAGTATAGTGTCATTGAACTTCCCAAAGTTGGTGACAGCTGGTAAGTTGGTTTACATCACACACGTTTACTTTGCTAATATTTTTGAATCTCGAGGGTATAGAGAGTTTCAAATTTGACATACTAATATAAACTGTATACCTACGCTTAATTACTATAATATGTTTCATTAATTGTATACCAGCCTTAAGGTAGAGACATAATAATTGTATAGGCATAATAATTGTTTTTTTAATTAATAGGTAATGAATTATTTCTGATGTGTTAAACTTCAACGGTTCAACGTCTATTATGCAACGGCCAATGGTTATAATACAATGTAAACATAACCGCTAGCCACTGGGTTTAATTAACTCTATAAAATAAAGCGACTTAAGGTATGCGTGGGCTGTATAATTATTATTCAAATACAACGATAGTCATATGTTAATCTAACGATTGGTCAGTGCCGATGCCCCATTTCTTGCAGCTGTTCGTTAATGCTGGGCTCTTTACCTATGTCCAACACAGGTGCACATATATAATTTTTTTACGAGAATTGACCAAAGTTTAAATTTAATTAAATATTTATAAAAAAGAGGCTTCATTATTAACTTTATTCTAATAAGTTCTTTGTATGAGGCTTACTTCACTACTGAATCTTTTTCTAATGTTTCTGGAAAATTTGTACTGTAAAAGAACTTAAAACATATTTATATATCGTCTTTGGATGAAGTAAAACGGAAATAGAATTACAAAAACATACCATGTAGCTATGAAAACAAACATCAACAATAGTAGGAGTAGAATTTGGTCGTTTATGTTTAGTGAGTAGTATTGTTACGCAAATTATATAAATGTATCATACTTTAGTCTGATATAAACTACATCTACTCATTCAAATCTGAGGTATTATGTAAATAAAAATTATCTAGGATTTTGAGTACTTGCTACTAGAAGGGATATACTTATTAGAAACAACGAATATATCTGGTTTTCTCTTTCTGTCAAGTGTCAAAATGTGAAAATATATCCGCGCTATTGCTAGAAGTAAATTTCGAGGCAGGAACATTATGAAATAAGACTATTTATTATTAGTAATTTTCGTTACAAGTCCGGTAGGTGACTTGTTACAGTCGAGTAGATGTTATGGACGAGGTGACGAAGGAGCCGAATCCAGAATATCTAAACGAGACTGGAACAACACCTAACGAACGTGTATCGAATAATATTTTATTTCATCCCGTCATTAATTGTCTATTTGTGTAATTTGAAACTTATTTTCTTATATATACAAGCTGATGGAAGTGGCGAAACGAGAACGCGTCCTTCCTCGATGGTCACCATGTCCACCCGCACAAGGCTCAGCCTTCTGGGATAAAGGGGGTCGTAATTACATGTGGTGTATTTATTATATATATAAATACTAACCGCGTTTGCTGTTGCAAGACTTTCGGATTCGATATCAGTGAGTCAAATCAAACCTCCGCTCGCTGCCTACTACGAGACATCGAATAAATGTTTTTGAATCATTTTCACTTTTTAAAACTATAGAGGGTGACCAAAAATGATTTTTCAATTTAGAACTTTCTTGGATTGGAGGAAATGGTCTCACTAAATGGCCTGCTAGATCACCAGATCTTAAAGAATTAATTTCTTTTTATGGGGATACGTGAGGGACATTGTTTATAAAGACACAAAAGATTGTTTTTAGATCTATCGACACCGACAATTTTAGGAACAGTAGAAACTTTCTTTCAAACACTCATAGAGATGTGTGTCAATCGAAATGGGCAACATGCAACATGGAGCACTTATTATAATTTTATCTGTTGAATTATTTTAAGTCATTCTTGCGTTTTGTACTTGCTTAATTGGCATAATTAATCGAAAATGGTTACAAATTACAAAATAGAAATAGCCATTGGGATGTACAGGGTGTTCACGCGAGAATTGAACCCCGCCTAGAACCCTCCACTTTGACACAATTTGAAAAATAAAAACTCGTTCCTATACGATTTTTTCCGCAGTTCAAAATATGTCCATCATAATTTTCTAGATCTCGTCATATACAGAGTGTTGCATATTTCTCTTTCAACTTGTGTGACACCCTGTATCTAATTATCATATTTGGTGCAGTTTTTCATTCTGAACTCAAATAAAAGAAAAAATCTAACGGACTCAAGTCCGGATTTCGAGCTGGCCATGCTATAGGACCGCGGTTACCCATCCATTGACCATAGGTATTGTTTAAATAATTATCCACCGGTACAGATTTTGTGGGGAGTGCTCCGTCTTGTTGCCAGATTACGTTGCGATATCTTCTTGGAAAGCGAATATCTTGCAGTAACTGGTATATTTAATTTCTTAGAAAGTTAAAATAACGATGGCCTGTTAAAGCGCCATCGTAATATATTGGGCCGATTATTTGATCATTGATAATTCCGCACCATACACTGAAAGACTGCCCCAGCTTTAACCAGTGACGTAGACTGGTTAAAACTGGGGCTTTTATTTGTGTTCAGAATGAAAAACTGCACCAACTACGATAATTAGATGCAGGGTGTCAAACAAATTGGAAAAAAAATGCAACACTCTGTATATGACGAGATATAGGAAATTATGATGGACATATTTGAAAACTACGGAAAAAATCGTATAGGATGAATTTTTATTTTTCAAATTGTGTCAAAGCGGAGGGATCTAGGCGGGGAGTTCAATTCTCGCGTAAACACCCTGTACATACAAAAAAATTTTCGTTTTTTATTTCTACTTTACATTTTTGGTGTTCCTTTTGAAAAAATTGATTTTGAAATTATTTCAACAAAAAAATCCATTAAACCCAAGTAGTTGAGAGATAATTATTAGTCAATAATAGGACAGGAATAAAAGGGATCTAGAAAAATGCTGAAAAAATCTACTGATATACAGTGTGTCTCACTTTTCACCACTACACCCCAATATCTAGTCCATTTGTTGATCGATTTATATCAAATTTGGTATACATCTTTTCTTTCAGATTGTGTTTAAAAAGTTATTAATAAAAAATGTTTTCAAACTTAAATACGCCTACTATGATCAAGAGAAATTCGCAAAAATTAGGAATTTATATTAGCGATTGAGATAGGGTTTTTGTTTTTACAGATTCTTGTTCAGCATGACCTAAATCCCCAAATGTGTTCAATTGGGTTGAGATCGGGAGACAAAGCAGGCCATAGTATGAGGCGGATACCTTCATTTTCAATATATTCCTTTACGACACGAGTCCTAGGAGGCCTTGTAATATCATCCATTACAATAAATTGAGAACATATTCAGATATCGGTAAGGGCAACGGCTAACCACGTTAGTGAAACGGCTCTCGGCCGATCACCGAGGTAAAGCAGCGTTGGGCGCGACTAGTACTGAGATGGGTCACCGCTCGGGAAGACCGCGTGCCGTTGTCTCATAATAAATATTAAGAATACATGGCACTGTGCTAATGGTAACATACCAAAGCCAAAAAACCCGAAATAATAATAAAAAAAAGATATCGGTAAAACAATTGGTTGCAAAACTCTTTCCAAATGCACATTAGTTATCACTGTTTCATTAAAAATTATAAGTTCTTTCGAAAATTTGTATTAATTCCTACCCAAATCATTAGAGAAGGGACCGCCGAAGAGTACATAATTGACTATGATGTTTTCAATAAATCTCTCACTTTGTCTACGCCAAACTCGCATTCTGGGGTTATCTGGATACAAACAAAATCTGGACTCGTCAGAAAATGAAACTCTGTCCCATTGTTGGTTACCCCCTTCAAACCGAATTATAAACGCCGCTTCCGATGGTCTCTTGTCGACCACGGGTGTCTAGCCGGACGTCTGCTGTGTACATTTGCCATCCGTAACCTATTTCTAATTGTTTCTGTTGAAATGTGGATATTAGATACCTACTGACCTGCCGAAATTCTTGCTGTAACTGTGTGGCGTTAATTGTTTCTTCACGTAGAGCTCGTCGTTTAATGAATCTATCATTAACGGCTGTGCTACTCCTCGGTCTGCCACCAATGCCACCATTATGGGTATAATTAGGAGAATTATTTATTTGGTATCTTAACCAAGCTCGATTAATCACACTATATGCTACTTCAAGTGTAATTGCAGTTCTTCTCTGTGACATTCCAGCTTCATCACACAAATTGTTCTGTTTAGTAAAGCTTCATTTAAGCGTAGGTACCATTTTTAGAAACTTACGAGGCACAAATGTCCAACAGACCACTACGAGTTTTGTTTTCTAAGCCGACTACTTTGGGATGTGTGATTATTAAATTGTAATTCAAACTAGATACTTATAAACTTTTCTAGAAATGTATATCCTGAAGATAAGAACAAAAATCAAAAAAGACGTTAAAGAGGATAAAATCTGACTTAGTATACAGGATGTTTCGCTAACGTGGTACACCATAAAAAAGTCACAAATGACACAAGTACGTTTAACACCCTATCCAAACCTAATTTGGAATTTGAAATAACAGCTTTCAAATAATATCAAAGCTGAAGAATCATTCTTCAAAATGACATAAATTTGGCTGAAATATGTTCACTACAGAAGTTTGATTTCTGTGAATATTTTGCGTGACCCACTTTAAATTTTGAGCAGTATATTTTTCGTGAATGAGAGGAGATAAACCCAATTTTCGACTATAAACCAAACTCCCCATATCTTGGTTTTAAACAGCACCTACTAAAACGCGTGTTTATTGTTTTTGAATGTTTCTAAAATAATATCTATTATACTATGTAAGTATAGTATTTCTGTAAAAAAATAAATAATCCTAAAACACGTCCTAAAACAATTCAACTTTTTCGCGGGCTACATATGAGCGAAAATGTTTTTAGTTTCTCTTCACAAGGAATGCTGCAATCACACCTAACTTTCCGTTTTCAAATAAGTATAAGGATATGTCAAGTGGCATCTCATTTAAAAGTTCACTTCGAGGGGAATACAATACATTTTTAATTTTCTAAATGTTCTAAATATACCCATACGATAAAAAAACATAATCTTATATTTCAAATTAAACTCTGTTTAATGCAAATGATGTTTGAAATATTCACCATTTCTTTATTGAAACAAAGACAATAAATGATAAAACCCATTTAAGATTTATCTGATTTCATGCCTGATCCTGTTACTGCAGGTTTTCAATGCTATCCAGTTTTGTCACATAAACCTTATTCTTGAGATATTTCCATAAAAAGAAATCGAGTAGAGTAAAATCTGAAGATCTTACTAACCACTCAATTAGATCTGCTCCACGACCTTTTGGGAAAATTTCGTCTAAATACTGACAAACGGCTGTGCTCCTTGTGCGGTGGAGCTTTATTTGTCATAGCCGTTCGTTGGGTAAGTTTGGATTTAACTGATTTGAATAAATCCATCAAACATGGAATAAGTTTTTCTTAACGAAATGGAAGACATGTTATTCCATTAAGATTATTAAGTCCAGTCCACACCATTACTTTTTGTGGACGCTGAGTATGGGTTTCTCGTATCCAGTAAGAGTTAGCGTCAGCCTAATAGCGACAGTTGTGTCTATTGACACCATGTTAAAGTGAACACATTCCGAAAAAAATATTTAATTGTGCTATTCAGGTTATCCTCAGTTAATTCTTGGTGCATCTGCATCTTGTAAGGAAGCAACTTTTCATTTTTAAGTATTTTAAGAATAGTAGTCTACCAGTTACCTACTGACCTGGAGCAACTGTATTCTCTTGAATAGTTAACAACACGTTCAATTTAGTATTGTCTCCAACAATGGTCCACTGTCGTCGTCTAGATATATCCTTCACATGACTCAACTCCTGCAGTGTTATTACACTAATTTTTAAGACGGGTAGGACTTTAGAGTTGTAGCATCCTCCTTTTCTAATAACTGGTAGTAGACAAGGATGCAATCACAATCTTTTAAAGTTCTAGCCGTCTTAAAAATTGGTTTAATAACACTGCTGGAATCAAATATCTTAAGTTTATTTATTTTACTGGCTAATAGGTAAAATTCGAGCAACCACAAAGGTCAACATTTCTCACCAATCACCATACCCGATCGTCATTAAAATCTCGATACGAAGAGCTTCTGTTAAATAAGACTTTTTTTAGCCGATTCTACAAAAACCAAAATTAGGAGTTTCTTTAGGTAGAAAATAAACAAGACTTCTGTGAAAAGTTAAGACAAAAACTTATAACACCAAGAAATTCCCACAATCAATATTATAATAATTTAAAAAATAAAAAATGCATTAAATATAATGAGGAATACCTATAAAAATGACCTCTCAAACGATTATCTGACATACCCTAATTATTTTAAAAGAAAATTCACTCTCTATATTCATAAAATATTCGTTGATCAATAAATAACACACTTATTGGTATTCACTTGTTCAACTAATTACGCAAAACTTTGGTCCAATTATAAAGCTTTATATTTCACAAAGTCACAGTCACAAGTAATCTGGACAACCATAAGCTATTCCAACGCTCAACTAGCGCACACACAAAACTTAACCGATTCCTGGAACATCGCTACTTGTCTCAACTGAGATTTTAACTCAGGAGAGATATGCAGTGACTAGTCTCAGTTTCCTCAAAATCGTGATCAAGACCACTACGGTACCATCTCTGTGAAATATTTAGAAATATTTCAATTTTCGTACTAAATTACTGTCTTCTCTAGGTTTCATACAAGACCACAAATTGTAAAAATATGGGAATAATAATTAATAGTTATTATGTAGACATATCATTTAATAGCTATTAACATATCTAGGAATGTTATGAGTATCATAACTGCCGCAGATGTCGGTTTGAAATCCGAGCTCGTAGAGCGAGGATTTTAAGACAGCTAAGGCTGTTGTGATTCATAACATCCGTGATTTGTTCAATAGTTTATCGGTTTCAGAAAATAAAGACATTATTAATAGATATTATAAGAAGCAGGAGCAGTAGTGCTACATTTCAGTATTTAATTATTATTGTTCGGAGTGTTCCGTCTGTTTGTATTAATAAACAGCTCTATAGTTTCATTATTTATTATTTCATCTGTTGGTATTGTAATATTACCGTACAAGCTGTTGGTATGGCAATAAATAATACTGTACAACTTTGGTTATGACTTACTTACCACCTTACCAGCCTATTCTTGTATATGTAAACAAAGGATTAATATCCTGAAACCGATAAACAGACTTTACTTAAAAGTAAGATGAAAAAATTATTATTTTTGTTTGTCATATTTCGACATTAATTAAGGCTCAATGATCCAAAAATGTTCAAATCTGTTTTTATAATAATGTTACGTGTTTACACTTCCTAGTAAATATCTTCAAGCGTGGGTTCCAACAATTGCAACAAATTTTACACTAAACCACTACTTTATTAAATTACTAATTAATTACAATAATTGATCACTTAAACAATAACGCTAATTACTACTATTTACTACTTTTCACTGTAATTGTTATTCCCTTGTTCTTCTCAATTCACTCTCCAAAACTAAACTGATTGGAGTAGTCTATTGGTGCATTTATATACTTGTAGACATGGTTTCTAGAAGAATCTTGGCCCTTTCTAGTCCATTCAAATAAGCAACTAGAAGACTACACAATTTCTATAGTCCTAACTCATTTTCGTACAACTAGCGCCATATTTTGGATGTATCCTGAAATACCACATATAATGGGACTGTAGGGATCTACTGTGAGGCATACTATACAGACTTCTGTAAATACATCACAATAAGTATTATAAATTATATAAATTAGGAAGAAAACCTTTTTAAAAACTTAATCTTAATATTTCAAGATCAGCTTTTTGCCCAAAAATTGATTATTTAAATAATATGTTAAATTTCATATTCAGGGTGTTTACTAAAGAATGGGCCAAACTGTAGGAGTAGGTTCCTTGAGTAAAAATAAATCATTTTAGCTGCACATACCTTAGTACCATTTTGCTTCCTTAAAAAGTTATGGACCGTTAAAAGCAATTTTTTTATTTAAATTTTTTATTATATCTCTATTACTATTAACATGATTTCATCCAAATTTGGTATATGGAGGTTTTTTGGATCGCTGAGAAAAGTAGTGTAAACAATTGTGGCGAATAACCGTTCTGAGTACGTGCAATGCCGTCTAGTTGCTCCTATTTCATCTACCAGTCTTTTATTTATAATTTGTTCGAGTAATTTCCCTATTGCATTTAGCAAACACAAAGGTTTACATATATTGTTTTCCCCGTCTATCTTACTGGGTTTTTCTATTAGGGTTAACTTGCCTATTCTCTATTCCTTTGGAAAAGTTCCATGTTTGATTAGCTTGTTTATAATTTTCTGTAGTACTTCAGGTTTTTGCTCTGCGATCGCCTTTATCACTTCTGGGGGATTCCATCTGGACCCGCTGCTTTACCTTTATTCTTCGTTCCTTTAATTTCCTCTATGGTGCACGTTGGTATGTTATCTTGTTCAGTTTCTATTCTAGCCCTCTCGTTGTCTCGTGTTCCCGGAATAATTCTCAATTGTACACGTTACATAACTTAGATACCCCCCGGGTCATTCAGCAGTGTAAAGTATAAATGGTTAATACTTACTAGTAAATAATAATTAATTACATATGAATGGTGATAATATTTTTTAATTAGTAGTAAAAGAAGTGCCGGTTCTACAGCGCTGCAGCTCCTGTGGAGAAGTCAATCTACAAAGTCTAATGCGCAAAATTAAAATGAAAATTTTTCAAATTGATGTATCTATTCGATGAGATCCATTTTTCTGAATGACAAATATTGTATACGGCCTAGTGCTGTGGTAAAGAATTTGCTTTCTCCTTTAGTGACTTGTTTGCATACCAACCCTATTTTATGATGAACTAATAGACAATCTGACAATCTTTTTTTGACATTAAGGCCCTGAGCCATAAAGCCAGAAACATTGTTCTATTTATTTCGCAGCTATGCAATGTGACCTTAGAAAATTCCCCAACTATATCGGGCAATCATGCATTACTGTTTGTTATCCGTCTCTTTTTGTTCTTAAATATGCCTGACCGTTAATTCTACAAATTTCCCAACTAGGCGAAGAAATAAAAAATAAAGAATAATTATTAGGAGATTGATGATATCAGTTATTTTGATAACAGTAGGTATATCATGAGTTAAAATATCCTCTTCCTCGTTTAAGGTTAAGCGACAAAAATAAACACTGGCAATTATAAAGTTTGTGGATTTAAACACTATTACCTAGCTAACAATATTAAATTCGGGATTTGTGATTTTTGTTCGATGATTTTTCTTGTTTGTATTGAAGAATGAATCCTTCCTTAATTTCCAAAGTAATTTTTGTAGAGTGGTACGTCTATTGGGGTAGCGATTATTTTACTTTTTGTACCTGTTTGGCATAAAACTCTTGTCTGGTAATAGAGTGGCCTCCTTAACTTATTTCAACAATAAGAAAATATATTTCATCAAACAGCATTTCTGGGTCGAGATCTTTCTTAAGGTATTTAACGAACTAGTTATTTTTTTTTTGTCATTGCTTTCGGGTCATAAATTATTTGAACGCTTTGCAGGTTATTCAATTATTTATTTCCCGTAGTGTATCATCTGTGGCAGAATTTTCTAAAAATTATGGGTAATTTATTTTATGCTAATCCGTTCATATATTACTTATGTTTTATAATTGTTAATGAAAGCTGGATCTTCATTCATGGTGAAAATATTCCTTAATCTCGAGATCGAGGCAGATCTTTCTTTTTCAGATTACGTCGCGTTTTGAGTTATTCTTTTCGGTGGCTCTGGTGCTTCACTATTTTCTTCTTCACTTCATATAGTATTTGGAATATGTTTGTTTACAGGTGAGATCGATATATCTTCTTCTGTAGATTCGTCTAGTATCCTGTTGTAGTGTGGGTGGGTTGAGTTTTGCAGTTTACCAGTTTCTAGTTTCTTGGGTAGTTTCTCATGTATTGTTGGGATTACTTCTCCATGTTATTGAATTTATCCTATTGGTATTTATCAGATTTGCCTTTTGTTAACCGTTGATATCAATTAACTTAATGTGTAGTTTCTTAGGTTTCTCAGTTTCTGATGTTTCGGTTTTAATAACCATCTTCAGAGAACAAAAAGCTTATGCGGTTTTTTCTTTGGCTTTGTGTAGTTTCCCATGTATTTTAATGTTGGGATTACTTCTCCATGTTGTTGAATTTATCCTTGGGTAGGATCTATTTAATGAAAATATTTTCAAAATGGTGGCATTTCCGGTTATACCGGTAGTTGACCCTAAATTTGTTATTTTAAATGAGGTGCCCCCATTTTCAATTTTTTTTTGGATTCCACGGAAAATTTAAAGGTCATTTAATTAAAGGTTCCCTATGTCTAAAATGAATATTTTCTGAGATATTAATTTTTTTCCCAAAATATTGACGGAATAGTTGTATAATGTAAAAATCAATATCTCAGTAACAATTAATGACAAGACGTTGAATTTTTTATTGAGGTAAGACAAGGTATAGGAGCTATCCATCATGTAATAAAATTGTCAAAATCTCAACTGCAAAGTTTCTAAAATTAACGATATCTATCGACCTCATAGAAACAGCAATAAGTCATTTTTTTAAATGGAACCATATCTAATTAAATACACCAATTGATAGCGAGAAAAAATGCGCATCTAAACATGTATCATGTTCCTATACCCAAAATGTATGATTCTTTAGATATTTGCGATTTTTTTATTTGATCGATGAAAATTGAAGAGTGCCGTATGAAAATTGAATAGTATGCTTTGACTTTGACTGTGGACGAAACAAAATACAACAAATGTGACAGCTAAAAAAGTAACTCGTGTTATTGTTTTTCATTATAAATATTCTGTATTGTGTCTTATTGTGGTGAAAATGGCAAATAATTACTCAAACTCAGATATTTTTAATTTATTTTACGTTCATGGACAATGTTACAGAATAATTAGCAGAACATGCAGAACATTTAATGAAATGTATCCTGAATTACCATCAATAAACCTAAATTTCATGTCATGTCATCCTGAATTACCATCAATAAACCCAAATTTCATTAAATGTTCTGCATGTTCTGCTAATTATTCTGTCACATTGTCCATGAATGTAAAATAAATTAAAAATATCTGAGTTTGAGTAATTATTTGCCATTTTCTTCACAATAAGACACAATACGGAATATTTATAATGAAAAACAATAACACGGTTACGTATTAGCTGTCACATTTGTTGAATTTGTTGTATTTTGTTTCGTCCACAGTCAAAGTCAAAGCATACTCTTCAATTTTCATATAGCACTCTTCTTCATCGATCAAATTAGAAAATCGCAAATATCTAAAGAATCATACATTTTGGGTTTTAAAAATATTTTCATTAAATAGATCATATACCCACTTAGGACCAAAACCAAAATTTCAAATCGATATCTTTTTTCTTTCTCGAAATACTTCTAATAGGCGGTCAACGTGAATCACCCTGTATGTATAGTGATTTTCTTTCCTTTGCCCATTGATATCAATTAATTTAATATGCAGACCCCTAAAGAAATTCTTCCTATGAATAACCCATGCAATAAATGAAATTATTTTTTACTGTGAAAGTAATCAGTATAGCCGTAGATTACATATATAAAAATAATTTAAAAAATTTAAATATTATACATTGTAAGTACAAAAATGGTCCCAACTTTTTGTTAAATGAAATTTTTTTCACTATCAATTTCTACGATTGAAAATATGGTTAGTTTACATTTATTTTAAAATATTCTGAACATCCAATCATTTTGTAAAAATTCTTTATTTAACTAACTCTAAGAGGGCCATGCAAACAATATCTAACTGTTGTCAGAAGAAGTAGTAGCAGAACTTCCAATTTAGTTGGTTAATATTTTATAGTGTATAGTATTTAATTTCTATAAATTTTATTGTATTATGGTTCGTCTGGGTTATACCAAGGAAGTTTATTTAAATTTATTAATTATTTATCGAGAATGCGACAAAGTCTCAACAAGAACGTGTGTTACTTTTGCTTTTAGATACCTGATAAACCCAAACCATCACGTGACACTAAACCGAGTGATTGAAAATTGCATAAATTTTGGTTCTCTTAAACCCAAACAAGAGCAAGTGAAGCCGTTAAGCCAGTTGCAAATGACGAAGAAAATGAAATTACAGTTCTAGCTTACTCTCCTTTTAAACATTGAATCCAATGCCTGACATAACTTTTTGTCTTATCCTCAGAAGCTAGTACCTCTCCACAGTTCTAGCTTACTTTCGAGTGTATCCCCATGCTTCATTAAGATGCTAATGCATTTGTAGAAAGTAACTACTACTATAAAATATTAAACAACTAATTTGACAGTCCTGCCTGCTACTACTTCTTCTGACAATAATTGTTTGCATGGTCCTCTTAGAGTTAGTTAAATAAAGGTGTTTTACAAAATGATCGAATTTTCAGAACTTTTGTGAATATCTTAAAAACCGTTATAGTTAGGGAAGTAAATGTAAACTATCCATATTTTTAGTCGTAAAATTTGATATAGCGGTATTTGAGGTATTTCATTTAAAAACCGAAAGATATTTGATGTTTCTGAATTTAAAGTTGTAACCACTTTTGTACTTAACCTGTACAATATTTAAATTCTTTAAATTATTTCTATATAATCTGTGGCTATGCTGATTACTTCCACAGTAAAAGATTATTTAATTTCTTGTATGGGTTATTCATAGGAAGAATTTCTTTAGGGGTCTGCACAGGTGCCAATTTTTTGGTAAAAATGTTAATACATGGTGTTCTGTTCACGTAGTGCCTATTTCATCCATAACTCCTTAGCTATTGTAGATAGACAAAAATGTTTAAAACAAAGGTTGTTTAGCAATCGACACTGCATAATCCAAAAATATACCTAGTTGTATAGGGTGTTCCATTTAGGCTGGGCAGTAACCAACTTTGTTAAGTTAAATGGAACACCTTTATAAAATGTATTTACTTATTAATTTATAATTTATTTACTGTTTTATACAATATTTCGATTCGATTCGATTCGATTCGATTCGATTCGATTCGATTCGATTCGATTCGATTCGATTCGATTCGATTCGATTCGATTCGATTCGATTCGATTCGATTCGATTCGATTCGATTCGATTCGATTCGATTCGATTCGATTCGATTCGATTCGATTCGATTCGATTCGATTCGATTCGATTCGATTCGATTCGATTCGATTCGATTCGATTCGATTCGATTCGATTCGATTCGATTCGATTCGATTCGATTCGATTCGATTCGATTCGATTCGATTCGATTCTATTCTATTCTATTCTATTCTATTCTATTCTATTCTATTCTATTCCAAATTTGATTAGAGAATGTCAAAAGCTTTCCAATGAACTATCACATGTGCACTACTTTCGAATGGTTTTTGAAATATCCTAAATTTTGTCGAAATTTTGACAGATGTAGAACTTAAAGAGAAATGTCATATTTTTCAAATTAAGAATAATTTTAAAATTTTTATGGTGGCAGCTGATTAAAGTAGATAAGAACTATTAAAATTTAAATTTTTGTCTACAAGGTACATAATTTAATTTCGAATATGTAGATTTAAAATATCTAAAAATCAATAACTTTCTTATTTTAAATGGAACACCCTGTATATTAGTTTATAATCAAATAGAGAATTACAAATCCTTTCTTACGAATTCACACACATGATATTTATTTTATTTCATCCCGTCCGGAAAGTACAACAGTACAGTATTCATATGAGGCCGGAAAATGAGACATTACGGTATCAGAGCCGGCAAAGTACCGGAAACCACCGGAAACTTATTACGAACCAATCACAAACTGTTATTATACCTTTCGACAGTTGCTTGACATATAAAAATCGACCGTAAATTAAAAAATAGTGTCAAATGTCAAATGACATAAGAAAATAACCAAGTGTCAAATTATACAAAAATGCTAATATACAAGAAATGACGGGATGAAATAAAATATCATTCGACACACGTCCGTAAGGTGTTGTTCCAGCCTCGTTTAGATATTCTAGACTCGGCTCCTGACGTCGCCTCGTCCATAATATCTACTCGACTGTAACAAGTCACCTTCCGGACTTGTGACGAAAATTACTATTTTGAGTTGTTTAGAAGGTATTAGCAATTTAAGGTAAAATTTTGTTAAAAGAAAAAACAAATGAAAACGTCTCATCAAATATTGTTTATTTTTTTTTTCTTATCCACTAGTAAATAATAGTAAAAAATAACAAATGAACATTTTTCCATTGGTTAGTGGTAGGTAATTTTTGAAAATAAATAGAGGCAAAAAGTTTAATAAATAAATAACAACATAAAGTTAAGGTAAAATTGATCCAAATTCTTAATTTAATAAATGTTCAAACAGTCGATCGTTTTAATTTGTGCACAAATTAATTCTATCTTGGAAGGACCTGTTAACATTTATTAACATTTATGGAGTTCAATCATATCAATTAATTCGCTGCCAGAAAAATTCATGTTTGCTTCACTATTTGTTATACCACATTAGTAATACAAGAAAGTAGAGTAAAACCTAATTGTTGCAACTGTCAAATAGTACATTACATACCGAGCTGGGAGGTGCTTCATTACAGCCGAGGGTTGACATCTGACAGAGGCGCGTAGCGCCGAGGTCAGATGTAAACGCGAGGCTGTAATGAAAACGACCAGCGAGGTATGTATGTATAACATAATATCAGCATACAATTTTTTTATTTAATTGAATAGATAGTGAATGAGAATTAGGAAATTATGCAAAATAAGTAGGTAGGCCTGCAGTGATAAAAGTTGAGCGTTGCTAGGTAACGAGCATTAAGGTTCTTCTGTCAAATAAATTAGGTTATTTCCACAAGTATTTATTATCAATAGTTTCTGTTAAATTCGCTCAAAATTCTACAACAAAATGTTTGATTCATTGATTCTGATCATTTGTGACTTAGAGAGTGTACTTCACCAAATTTTAAAGCTGCTGCACAAAAGACAACCAGAAGATTTGCTGCCGCAAAGTGTGACGTTTAACTTGCCGGAAAAGTGACGTTTAACTAGCCGGTAAAGTTACTTTACCGGCTAGCTGGCTAGCTGGAAAAGAAGAGTGAACAAATGCCTGCCTTCCAACTTTTTATAAGCTGGCAATTGAAGCATTACATATATGATTGTGAATAAATATATTTACGAACTGGAAAATATTTACTTTGAAATAATATTCTGTCGCAAATTAATTTGCTGCATTATCAGCTACTTGAAATATTGCAAAAATTTATAAAAAAATTGAACCATATTTGATAATACGCTTTCATTTGTTTCTTTCTTAACAAAATATTACTTTAAATTGCTTATCTTCAAAACTACCCAAAATAAATATCATGTGTGGGGGATTGTCAGAAAGCACTTGTAATTATCTATTTGATTATGAAATAATATACAGGGTGTTCCGTTTAAAATAAGAAAGTTATTGATGTTTTTAAATCTACATAGGTATTCGAAATCAAATTATGAACACTATGAACACCATGTAGATGAAAGTTTAAATTCTAATACATCATTTGAAAGTTCGTATCTAGCTTAATCAGCTGCCACAAAATAAATTATTTTTTATTTGAAAAATATGGCATTTTTCTTTAGGTTCTACATCTGTAAAAATTTCCACAAAATTTGAAATATATCAAAATGCGCTCAAAAGAAGTACAGGTTCGTGGAAAGGCTCTTGACATTCTCTAATCAAATGTGGAATAATATACAGGGTTATTCACGGAAAGCGGGTATTAGACGTTTCTCGGAATCTGCCGCGTTTATAAATTCGAAAATTGGTAGGAAGAGGTTTTCTGGTATGGCGGATCTAACGAAAATATTTTCAACTTTGTGTCACTTCTGTTTATACCGGAAGTATCACCTAACTTTGTTATTTTAAATGGAACACCCTGTATATTATTGCATATTTGGATTCCTCATAAAATTTCAGCTTGGGTTTGTGTACCATAATGTACCCTTTAATCTAGTATTTTCCGAGATAATTAATATTTTTGAAAAATAATGACGGTTTCTACTCTTCGGAACAAAATCAATATCTTCTATCATGTTGCAGATTACTACCTTTTCTTTTCAAACTCATACAAGTACCTACTGTCTAACTAAGAGTGTCCTTATATTTTCAAAATTTTATACAGGGTGTTTTATTTTTACAGTCGAACATTATCTTACTTCAAACAACAAAAAGTCATTTTTTTAAAATGGAACCCCCTGTATATTTTTACACAATCTAATAGATTATCGATTTCTGCATCGATTGATATTACCATTCCCTATACCTATCTCTCACGGTTTTCTCATTTTGGACGAATATTTTTAAAATGTACATACAAAATTAGCACTGTTTCATAATGTCATCTAGTAGGCTGAAAATGTCAAAATGTTTTGTTTTTATCAATGTGTTATTGTGTGTGTAGCGTCACTTACATGAATTATTAGTAGATAGAAAATAATGGCAAACGTTTATTCAAATGCTGTAATATTAGATTTGTTTTCTATTTATGGAAATAATAACGAAATAATTAGTAGAACGTGCAGAGACTTCAATGAAAAATACCGACAATTACCAGCAATGACGAACAATAAATTCCGAAGAATCAGGTCTAATTTTCTAAAATTTGGCAAAGTTAAAGCTGTTATCTTGATAATTAACAAATAATTATCAATTATCTACCTGATTATACTCGTTAATGATAAGAAAGGAACCAATTTATAACTTGTATCACCTAATAATGTGGATGTACATTTTACAAATATTCGTCCAAAATTAGAAAACCGTGAGAGGTAGGTATAGGGAATGGTTATATCAATCGATGCAGAAATCAATAATCTATTAGATTGTGTAAAAATATACAGGGGGTTCCATTTAAAAAAATTGACTTTTTGTTATTTGAAGTAAGATAATGTTCGACTGTAAAGATAAAACACCCTGTATAAAATTTTGAAAATATAAGGACACTCTTAGTTAGACAGTAGGGTACTTGTATGGGTTTGGAAAGAAAATGTCTTAATCTGCAACATAATAGAAGATATTGATTTTTTTCCGAAGATTGGAAACCGTCAATATTTTTCAAAAATATTAATTATCTCGGAAAATACTAGATTAAACGGTACATTATGGTACACAAACCCAAGCTGAAATTTTATGACGAATCCAAATATGCAATAATATACAGTGTGTTCCATTTAAAATAACAAAGTTAGGTGATACTTCCGGTATAAGCGGAAGTGACACAAAGTTGAAAATATTTTCGTTAGATGCGCCATACCCAAAAACCTCTTCCTACCAATTTTCGAATTTATAAACCCGGCAGATCCCTTGAAACGTCTAATACCCGCTTTCCGTGAATAACCCTGTATAGGGTGTTCCATTTAACTTAACAAAGTTGGTTACTGCTCAGCCTAAATGAAACATCCTTTACATCCTACACAACTAGAAATATTTTTGAAATATGCAGTGTTAATTAATGAACAACTTGTGTTTTAAAGATTTTTGTCTATCTACAATAGCTAAGGAGTTATGGAAGGAATGCGTACTAGGTGGACACCCTGTATAACAAAAACTATAAATTTTAGGTACCTATAGGGTTTGTTATACAAAGTGGCCTCAGTAACCTATCAATACCGATAATAAAAACATGGTAGTTCCATTTAAATTAACAAAGTTGACACCAGCTTCCAATATAATCGGAAGTGATAGATCTCGGGAAAACAGATTAATAACTGCTGTACTTCTTATGTTTTTTAAGACTTAAAAATTACTTGGGTGCAATGACTTAATGAAAAAACATAATTTTTTTTTGGATTTTTCAACTAACGAACTATTTACTACTTAATTAATGAGTTTATTGGAAAAGTGGAGAGGAAAGAAGTCAATAATATTGCTCAAAGGGTTTATTGAGGCAGAATTTTTATAATTGCACTTTCGGTTTGTGTGTTATGTAGGTATTTTTTAAGCCGTAGAGTTTATTTAAATTTTAAAAATGTCATATTTTTTATTTCTCAAATTAATAAAATAACAACAAATTTATTATAAAAATGTATATTTTTGAAAATTTTTATTTTTCATGAATATTCTGATAAATTTATAACTAAGTTCATGAACAAGGCAAATTACAAATTGCAAATTGAGCTATTTATTGTTTGTTTTTGTTCGTTACTTTCATAAATAAATAAACAATATGTATCAACTCGTCTGGTTCACAAGGATCTGTCTTGAGTCCTAACTGTGTTATTTCTTTGCATTAACGACTTACTATGCTGTGCGCTGTGGCCGCTGTGCACAGTTTCCTCAAGCAGGTTCCTTCTTTCAGAGACCAGAGAGTTCTAAATCCTACTTCTTCTTGGATTTATTCTATATATCTGCAAAATCGTCTAAAGCAACCTAGGTTCCGCAATACTAATCTCTCTTAAACATATTATTTAAATTGGTTTATTTTTATTTTCCACATACGACAATACGTAACATATACAGGGTGAATCTTTATGTGTGGGTCACATTTTTATGGGTAATATACCAGTTGTCAGAAATATGAATACCGATTTTTTTTTAAATTGCGGTTCAAGTTCAATTTTGGCTTCACTGGGCAAGCTTTTGGTCCATACGTCTGGCCGGTCGATAGTGTTGCAATTTTAATTAAAGCTTAGATGATATAAAACCAATGTGATGTATGTAATCAAAGAAAATACATTCCGATTCACTTAAGGTGAATTTATGCAGTCTACTTTTTCCCTTACATTTACATTTATTACACTTAAGGGGAATAGTTTTTTCTTTGTTATTGTTTAGATAGTACAATTTGATTAGTTTGGATACTTGGTGTTTTGTATTTTTTTTTTCTTTGGGAAAACATGACTTCCGGCGAACACCCACTCAAAAAAACTAACACACCAAAATGAGCGCCTCGTGGGTGGTGTGGATATTTGATTTACTATTAAATTTCCCGTATTCTATTTGAATCGTGAAGTTTGGCAACAACACAGTTAGGACAAGCGCGGTCACCTCAGTTATTAGTCATTAATCTCATTAGCGTATTCCACTGGCCAAATTAAAATTTGAAAAAGAGTTTAAACATTAAGTATTAATTTTTCATGGCACGTTAAATAATATATAGTTTCGTGTTCCTATAGTTGAAAGGTGTCGCCTCTATATAAATATGACCCATATTTAAATATTCATCCTGTATAATTCGCAAATCGTTAATCCATCTAAAATGTATATCTACAGTATACACTTAAATATTTGTTATATAATGGACGCTAAAATGTCATATTAATTATTAGTGTCCTGAAGATGACAACTCACTGACATCGTTAGTTGGGATTTGTAATTATCTGTATAGAAATAAAGAAGACTGCAATAAATTAAATTCACTTAGAAACTATACGATGTCTATATTTCAATGAACTTGTTGCCAATAATTTATTTTTATAGATGTGAAATATATAACAGTATTAAAGAATAAGCAATGATTTAGAGAAAGTTGTGTTGTTGTGTAAGGATTTAATCGAAATTTGAAATTTATTACATAGGTACCATATTTTTTTCCCAATGAAAATTAAACGCCCTGTAACTCTAAAACGTAGCATTTTTATAATTATTTTTTAAAAATGTATTATTAATAAAATAACCTTAATTTTTATGTAGAATACACTTGCAAATTATGACCTAGGCTTTCTGAGACACCCTGTATATTTTTTAAATCATGTTTTTAGAAAATTTGTGATTTTGTTGAATTTTTTTTCAATTTTTTCCACTATAGTGATGTGGATGACTTATGAACCTAGGCTGAGCGGGCTGAGCCAAATCGTGAACTAAACCTAAAAAATTACTTTGAAATATTTTAGAGCTATTAAATTAAATCAGTAAACAATTATTTTTTGAGATCTACTCTTTTGGATTCAGCTCAAAAATATAATAATTTCATTGAAATTAGGATGCCAAATTTTTTCACAATACCTCTGTCTTACAATGCCATTTTGTTATAATTTTATTATAATTAGAAGGAGAGTGTGTCTTTTTTAGGATTTACAGCACTCATCATTTAAAAAGAAAATAAAATACAAAAATGTTCACCAAAATGTTAATATCCTAATTAGAAGATATATAAAAGAACCGTTTTGAAGCAATTTGAATAAGTTTACTCTATGTGGTGCTAACCCTTTAGCATAGACATAGACTATGCTTAATATCAACATCCTTTTAAAATTATATATTGCCAATAGCATATGACAGTCAGGTAAAAAGCGGTTGGTCAAATTACAAAAATGGTGTAAAATTACGAAATTTTCAATTATTCAGTAGCACAATTAAAATATTCCGTAACTATCCCTTTAATTTAATAATAATGAACAACTTTCTGAAATTTTGTTCCCAAAGAACAAGCCAGCCGCTTGCCTATTAAATCGTTTCAGAACTTTTGCCCAACCTTGTATATCGTCGAGCAGAGAACCGCATTAATTTTCTCACCCAACGTAAGATGGCACGACACAACTGACTACAGAGAACGACAGTTGAAAATTGAGGAATAAATACGAACTAGTTCAAGAAACCAACAGTTTAGCTACCAACCGCCAGATGGCGACAGATGTATAATATTTCCCTTTGGTGGAAAAATCACCCTACTTTTATAAGTTCCCCTCTTGTCATATAGAGTGATAGGCGTGGTTATAAAATAATTGTTATTTTTTTCAGGGGCTCTCCTATCAAGGCGGAGTTTTAGAAATGTGGAGCACATTATGGTTGCGGATTGCGTCGGGGCGGAGCGCAGATGCGCAAACCGGAAATCTCCAGGGCACTTGCTACTAGTGGACGTATATCACAGTGCTTTATAGACTCGCGCGAATAAAAGAACTTGTCATTGATAGGTAGATCTGTGAACAAGTGCGATTAGGTGCAGGTGTAATTGAACAAGGTAAATTTTGCCAGTAATAACATTGTCATATGGTATCGATAAAGATACTCCTTGTATTGAATAAAAGTATATAGGTACCTATCCACTTCTCGAAATTAAAGGCTATCAATTTCTCCTGTTTATATTCTGTTCGTGTTTCCTTATAGGTACCTACCTAAAATAAGTAGAACGCAAAACAGAATTTTTTTTTGTACGTGTGCCGCATGTCTACTAAATGTTACTAATTATATAAAAAATGAAAAGCCTACCCCGAACAATAGAAAATTGAAGTTTTATTGAATTATCAACGTACCTACCCAGGCAAAAACCTAATGCATCTTATAGGTTGCTTTGCAGGTATGGCAATAAGTACCGCATTAAAGTGTCTAATTATAGTTATTGTTGACCTATTACTTATCTATTATTTCAATTCATTAACGGCTGTTATATAGCTTTAAGCTTTACAGGAGAACCATTTGCAGAGATCTTAGCTACCTATGGCTACAAAATTGCATTATTACTTTACCATTCACTATGACTGATTTATTACTTTACCATTCACTATGACCCAAAATGACATAAGAATAGGTACAACTAATCATAGACACACGTTTTTGAATTTTTACCTAGGTCTATGGTTTTTTAGAGTCTGTGGTTTGGAAACTAACAAGCTTTTTAAATATCCTACCTAGGGCATTAATACAATTAATAAAATAAAATACAAGAATCATTAATCTTTTATGTAATAGTAGAATTACCGGAAAATCTTTCTTACTAAATGGTTGCCTTTTTTAATAAAGTTTCAAATTATATGACGCTTGGACATTATACATAACTAACATAACACCAAGTGCAATCTATCGTCTTTATTATTCAGATCTAGTGTTTTAATAAACTTTTTGATCTATAACGGAATTCTTATTAGACAGAGTCAAATGAGTTTAAATGAACTAATGCATCAATACTAATCAGTATCGAACTCTATAAACTCTATGAAATAACCTCCTTATGGTAATTCAATCTTGCTAATTAAGCAATAATTGTTGTTTATCGATAACAAATAATAAATAATGAAAATTTTATATAACCTCATAATAATTTATAAACATAAAGTGAGTAAGTACCTGACATAGTACTTACTTAAAATTTTTTGTATTAAGTTGTAGGTAATTGAGTAAATGACGATTGTGAAGCCATTTTGAATAAATATAAATGTACCTACTAGGTACCTAGGTATATTATAAACGTATACAGTGAATAAGTATACCTATACCTATTTTAAATTAGAACTTTCTGTTTTTGATCATTTGTAACAACCTATTTGCTATTATTGATACCTACTTTTATACGTGTATACATATATTTCAGTGGAATTATAGGTATTTGACATCCCTGGGATACCTATTAAAAATATGGTTTGGACGGCACTGATATTTTAATAGATGTGGGATATTTTAAAACTTTTAATTTTAATGCGACGTTTGAATATAAAGATAAATAAAATGGAATTAAGTGAGAAATGGCCGATTTTGAGCTATATCTTGGCGGAAATACAAAACGCAGAAAAATACCTCATTCTCAAAGTTAAACTTACCTAACAATGGTTAATGCCTAGGAGCGTAGAGGTCTATAGGGTACCTATAACGTATTGGTTTAAAATTTTTGTAAAATCAAAGAACTTTACATCTATAAATAACTAGGTACCTATGTGAGTACCTATTTAACGATTTAAGTACATTTGCATTTGAGAAACAATTAAGTTTAAAAACATTTAAAATCTTGATAGATAGTAGGAATACTTCTTCGAGCCTTATCGTATATTATTTCAATTTATGATTAATAAGCAACAAGTTCCTAATTTAATACTAGCACCTATTTAGTATAATATATATTTACCTAATGCTTATAACTTAATCAAATTAATATTATTTCATCACTTTTAATTTCTTATACATTTCTTTTCAGATAAACTCCCCTACAAAGTGTCTTATCCCCCACCAATTTTCTTAGTAGGATCACAGCACGCAAGCTCGCGAGTGAGCAGAGGCAAAGTAGAGGGACTCAAGATTTCTCCGCCGTCAAAGTTTCGTAGTGCAGTGACTGTGAACGTAGGTTTAGTGGATTTTTTGTAGTACGTTTCATGATTAGTGCAACATTAACACACCCACATCGTTTTAATAGTGCAATTTAGGACTGATCTTCCGTTGTTTTGTACGTGACATTGGTACCTACTTAGAGAAACTGTTGGAATTTTGTGCCACGTAGCTTTTGTGAAGTGAAGTGAACTTGGTTTTCCGGTTTTGGTGTTCGTGTCTATGAGAATATATTCCGATGTTAATTGTAAGTTGTCTTAAATTATATTGTACGTTTTTTTTTTAC
Source organism: Rhagium mordax (assembly GCA_963680705.1). Taxonomy (NCBI): domain Eukaryota; kingdom Metazoa; phylum Arthropoda; class Insecta; order Coleoptera; family Cerambycidae; genus Rhagium; species Rhagium mordax. Next base: position 52,481,184 of record OY796656.1, on the reverse strand, counting down.
TGAAGAATGCAGTACCTATACCTACCTATGTACATCAACATGTACCTATAACCTAATAAAATCAAATTACTTTGTAAAATCACGTACTTAGGTACCAAATACTTAGTTTAGTGGATAAACGTTTAAATAATATTTAAGCGGTACGCGGTACGTTGTATCTTGTATTTTTTTATTTCGTACATCAAACATTTTTGTATCCATTCAAATTTCTTATGTTTTTGCAAAATCCTTTATCATCAATGGTATTATTTATTATAACAAGTAGGTAGGTTTTTATAATTATATCGTCCTACCCGAGGTCCTCAAAATGTCCAGTAAAACGTACTTAGTTTAGTCAGACTTTAGTTAATGCCGAGGTGACACTGCTAGGTAGGAGGTATGGGTATTTGCATCTTTAAAAACCTAATTATAGTAGGTATTATATTATAGTTATTACCTACCTAGGTATCTATTAATTAATCAAACTTCATCAAAGTTTTTATATACCTAAGTAGTTTTAATATTATTATACCAATTTTATTTGAACTAAATTAACTAATTTCTTATGAAGATTCGTAAAATAGGTACTTCGGTACTTCCTGAAAATATCTCTACGTAAGGTAAAAACAAAAATCAAAACATTTAAAAAAAAGATAGGATAATCCCGAGGGTAATCTTTATAGGTACCTAAATTAAGACTCCTACTCTATTAGGTGTCGAATTAAAGTGACGATTTTAAGAAAAGTTCCAATAGGCAACTGTATTGATGCATAAATACGTAGGTATACACGTGCCTTTATTGTGCAAAATTGCCTATTGCCGGGGTTTACCATGAATGTCAGTCTAGTTATGTCTACCTACCTGTCTAGGGTCTAGGCAACAACAATATGAATTACCCGTCGGTGACCGCAATTTTAGTATAGTGGAAATTGCGCAAGAATGGATCTTTATTGATTCCAACAATATGCTTTTGTAAGAAATCTTCAATGGAGTACCTGTAGATTTATTTAATCTCATAGATTTGTCGCATGGCTGTCAGTCAAGTACAATAGAACCTTGTACTTTCGTACCTATTTAGTTAGATACTCTTTAAATGTTCCCCTAGCCATTTTTACGAACTCGTTCACGAATTTAAAACTATAAAATGTACCTATGTAAACCTGTTAATAATCAGTATCAGTATGATGATAATATAAATATTTATATGTGTACAGGTATGGTCGACTTCAGATTTGTAAGACACATAAAAAACCGGCGGCTTGTTTGATGCCCATAAAAACTTCAAACAACCGGCTCTTTTTATGTGCTGTATAGATATGACACAGACTTTATGTAGGTATACCTACTGCTTTAATTAACCCATAATGCCATCCCTGCACTGTGGCGTCCTTCATCGCGAGATCGCGAGTATTACTGTAAAAAAACGTACCTATCTACTCGTATACCTATAGGTAGTGTGATACCAAATACCTAGGTATAGTTCATTTCATATTTCTAAAGCAGGGAAAAAATGCCGCTTTTACAAAGCAGAAACGCGGCCTCTTTAACGTTCAAAGAAACCGCCGCATGTGCTCCTTTGTCGGGAATTTTCTATCTGCGGTACAAAAATGAATTCGACTTTATGGATATTTTTGGTGAAAGAGTCCTATATCATTTCAGATGTTCTTATATCGGAGGCGTCTATCTTATGTATATTGTTTTCTTCGATTGGTCCTACTAAAATAATTGAATGAGACACCTAATATTAGGCTTGAGAAAGTAGGGTTAAAATCCGAAAGGTTAATTAATTTGACCATTTAAAACTCCTAAATTCGAGCCTAAATTTCACAATCCCAGTTAACAGTTAACCCACAGAGAACCTTGAAATCCACAAATATCTACTTATTATCTAAATTATCTTAACCTAAACATATTTATGGCTTAGTCATAGATAGTTCAGACAATTAAATAAAAAATATACATACCTACATAATATGTAGATACCAGCGGGAAACATTGTTGTTGCATAGCAGGTTTATAATAAATATGGCGGCCATCATACCTGTAACCATTAAAGGAATACCTCGAGGAATACCCTCGGGAATACCTATATCCAGGAATATATATTTATTTACTCAATGCCTCAGTCAATGCCTATAAGAAAAAGAAAGAAATAAACATGAAAATCTACGTCCATATCAGTTATTTTCTTGGCGCTTACTTAATTGTTGCAGAAAAATATTTTGCATAAATAATAGGTGGAATCGAGGGTAGGATTAGAAAAAGTTTTATCTGTTTTGTGGAGTGTTTTGTATACCTACCTAGGTATATTGAATTAATTATTAAGCGGTAATTAATCGAATTTAAAAAGCATGACGTATTGTATATACAAATATCGTATTAGCTAATTTAAAAAATAGAGTAAATCGAGAAGTAAATATAAAAAATAAATATACAGGGTGATTCAGAATGCAAAAATGTTGTCATAATCTGTATTTTTGTGTGGGTTAATTTAGATTTTTAAGCGGTATCCTCGTATGTATATGTAGTTTTTTTAAGACATTTCTTCAGTTATTTTGATTTAAAAGAAATTTGAAAATTAGTCTAAAAGTAACATTTCCAATGGGGCCCTTAAAACATTTTTAGACCTGCCATAAGGAGACAATATATACAGGGTCTTTCAACGAAAACTTGACCCCCTATATATAATTATAAATCCGAATTCTGCAGCGTTTTTGAGAGTCACACCAAATTGATTATGTTCATTCCCCTAACCCCAAGTTTAAAATTTCAAATGGAATTACCCTACTTCTAACACATCATTTTAAAGCCCTTTTCATTACGAATACACTCGTGTATCGTCTTTGGGAATTGATTGAAATTTGACAGAGTTATTGACTAAAAACGAAAAGTTGACAAACCAACATTCGCATACTAATTTCTACAGAAATGCCACCAATAATAATATTTTTATTTTTTATCTACTACACAACCACATTACTTTATTTTATGTGTATTGTCCTATGTATGGTATTTTCCAGGCATACATCCATTTTTTAGACCAATTCAAACCTTATCTTTTTTTAAATAACAAAAAAATCACTGATGTTTTTTGCTTGTCACCAGCAAATCGTTAGTTTCATTCAGGCTGCTGTTGAAAGTGTAAACGTGTTTTCGAAATGGTTTATTCTATCGCAGAAAGACTATAAAAATTGTTGCAATTTGGTATCGAAATCACGATTGCGTTAAAGCTACAGCAAGAATTTTTTATGCCCACCATCCAGAAAAAAATGTAAGCCTGATCAGTACGTTAAAGATGGATAAGTTTGTTGCCACGGGTTCGCTTCTAAACAAGAAACGCGAAGTAAATCGGCCACCCAGTTCGAAATGAAGCAGTTGAAGTGACAGTTTTGGGCTCGGTTTTGGGTCACTTGCAGATGGACAATAATCAGTCGATCAAAGCGGTGTCTCAAGCTTCTGGCGTATCCAATTCAAGTGTTCATCGAATTTTGAAAAAATACAAGTTACATCCATTTAAAATGATGATTCAAGAACTTGAAGACAGGGTTGGCACGAATTAATTCTCATGAATTAAGTCAGTGATTTAATTCGTGAATTAATTCAAATGACTTTTTTCAAAAAAGTCACGAATTAATTCATGACAGATATTGAGTGGTGGATGTCAACATTTTCACTAACAGAGCTAGATCCTGCAGTGCAAAGTAGCATTAAACAACTTATGACAGCAATAGCTTCATCCGCAGGTGTGGAAAGAATATTTTCATCCTCGTTTTCATCCTTCGGATTGGTACATTCGGATCTACGCAACCGACTACGAGTGGAAAAAGCCGGAAAACTAACTTTTCTAATGAAGATTCTTAATAATAAGTAATAAGTTGCCTATTTAATTAATATTTCTGAAGAAAATAAAAACTTGTTTTTTTTTGTTGTTTTTTGTATTCCGTTTTAGTAAATAAAATTTGATTTTTTTTTAAGTCTGAATTAATTCAAAAAAGTCCGAATTAATTCAAAAGTCAGACTTTTTTGACTTTTTTATAAAAGTCATGACTTATTCCAACCCTGCTTGAAGATGATTTTGATCGTCGTACCAAATTTTGCGAATATTTTAGTGAGACTGAACTCAAATGTTCTCTACAATACGTGTTTTTCAGACGAATGTACCTACATTTAAGTTGAATGGGGAAGTGAATAGACACAATTGTCACTATTGGAATGATACTAGACTACTCAAAAATTGAATGTTTGGGCCGGAATTTTGGGTTAGGTACCAACTTGTTGGACCGTTTTTTATTCAAGAAAATCTCGGCGGGAACACCTCTTTACAATTATTATTGGAAGACATGAATGACTATGATAACAGAAATTTTAGAGAGTAACGACAATTTAATAGAAAATTATTTTAACTTTCCAACAAGATGGCGCACCCCCTCACTATGTTGTTGCTGCGCGGCAATTTTTGGATGGCCATTTCCCAGGGTATTGGCGAGGGTATTGGATTGGTAGAAGAGGTCCTGTCGAATGCTCGGTCGAATGGCCACCAAGATCACCTGATCTACCCCCTTTGGACTTTTTCCTGTGGGGCCATTTGTAATCGCGAGTGTACGCCACGCTTCCTGAAACACTAGAGGTGTTGCGTCAGAGAATTGTGGAAGAATGCCGATTAATAACACCGGATGTCTTTAGTAATGTTCGAACAGAATTCGAAAACAGACTGTTATCGTTTGCAAGTTAACGGGGGTCATTTTGAGCAAGCAATACACTAAATAAAATTTATTTTTGTTTTGCTTCAGCTTTTTTAATTTGAGACAGTTTTTTTTTTGTAAACTGATCGACATCAAAAAAAGTAATGTGGTTGTATAGTAGATACAAATTAAAAAGCTTATTATTGGTGGGCATTTCTGTAGAAATTAGTACACGAATGTCGGTTTGTCAACTTCTGGTTTCTGGCCTATTGGTTAAGCCAAAGCATTGGCCAAAGCCTTTAAAACGCAAACACACACAACTTTCCGTTTTTAGCGAGGTTTTTAGCCAATAACTGTGAAATCTCAACCGATTCCCAAAAACGATGCACCAGTATTCGCAATGGAAAGGGCTTTAAAATGATGTGTTAGAAGTAGGGTAGTTCCATTTGAAATTTTAAAGTTGTGGTTGCTAGGGGTTAGGGGGATGCGAGGGGGGATGACATATCAAGTTAACTTGACTCAAAAATGGTCCCCACAAGAACAGAAATCGACGGGTCTCTTTTTTTTTATATTATTATTATTATTATTAAGTATAGTATAGTATAGTATAGTCAAGTTTTCGTTGAATGACCCTGTATATTCACTCCCGAGGTCATTCCCCTGCAATTTTTTGTTTCTGTCTTCTTTATATAATTCTGTTTTATGTTTCGTTTTATGTAGTAGGTACCTATTACGTTATTTACGAGGTTATTTATTCCAATTCAGAATTCATTTTTATATAAAAATGTCCTAGGTATCTATTTTCTATGCATGCACCAATTTGGAGAAAAATGCAAAGCAGTGTTCTCGGCAGTGTTAAACTACGAAACTAAAAACTGTCACATTTGCCGTGTAAATAACTGTCGCTGATGAAAAAAAATGTTCCAAGCGAGTTCCAAGGTTCCTATTCGAAAGGTTACTTCGAGACCAGTCTATAAACTTCATTTAAATTGATTAAGTACTCAGGGAAATTATCCGAGGATATAGGTTTATTCAAGCAATTATATTTGGCGGTCCCACCGAAGGTCCCACGTACAGGCCTTAATTTAATCTTTATTCAAGATCTCTACCTATGTGCTTAAATTTTTTCACCTGCATTTGAACTTTCGTTCAAAGGATCTTTATTTAAATAATTTGCTATAAGTATATTCAACAATATGCTTTTTCTATATCTAAGTATAGTCCTCGGTATAGTCACAGTATATCGTCAATACCTCGTTCAATACATATGTAAAATAACTCGTATATGTGTTCCCAGGCTCGTTCCCAGCACTGCAGTGGGGGTACGACATAATTTTAATATTGGTGCGAGTATTGGTGATATCTAAATATGTACCTGAAATATTTCTTTTCCAGAACTATTTAATAAATTAAGTTTTTCTATGACTATACAATAGTGCATTTATATGTGTTTGACAATTTGCCAATAATAGTAGTCATTATCCTTTAAAGAGATTTATTTATACTGACCAGTCAGGAAATCCAAACTTTCATCACCACCAGCCTCTACCCAATCAGAAACTCACAATTTTTATAATCACCGGGTTTAAATTTTCGTGTCACAGAAAGTAGGCTAAAGACGAATGACATTTTAAAATTAAACAAAGTTCTTCTGACAGTTCTCACAATTGTTCGCGTGTTTGTCAGTAATTTGACGCGTTATAGTTATTTATTCAAAATATTTTCCTGAAACACAATAGTTGTGGCAAAAACTCGGGAAAAAGTAAAAGTATAATATTCTACTCGCGAGTTGTGGTCATTACTCATTCGGTTTACGCCCGAATGAGTAATGGCTTCATAACTCGCTCGTTGAATAATATACTAAAGTACACTCAAACCTTCATCTTGCAGCAATTTTGGAACTTGGTACTTATGAAATAACCGAGGAAATAACATTTTTTTGCGCGTACATTTAATAAACAAATATAACATTCAACCCTTTTGGTAATAATAGGACCTCGAATAGGACGTTTACTTTTTACGAGACTTTTTATAAATAATAAATAATTTTTAAACAGAAAATGACTTAGTAGATATAGAAAACAAATTTTGATATTAGTAATAGATCTGTCAAAATGTAATTCCGGAAATTAGATTTGAAATGAAAACCGCGAAATAGCTGATTAATCATTCATGTTTGGAATATTTACAAAATTTTCTCGAGATGGTCGAAGTAGATTGATTACGAATTCAGATTACTTTGATCGGAGATTTGAAGTTTGTTATTACCTACTATATTTCTACTTATCACAATTATTTCATGCAGAAAGATTCAATTCTTTAAGATGCAACAAGATTATATGGTAATGGCATTCTTTTTAAATAGTATTTGTTGTAAACTAAAAAGGCTCGTAAAACATATTGAATATTCATATTTGCTTGATAATTTTATCATTATTTCCTATATAGATAAAAAGATAAAAGAAATTAAGTAAATGTAAATCTAAAACGTTCACTATTATTTGCTTCGAGTTAATTTCTCATGTCTAACCGTCATATAAGTATTCGTTTTTTGGGTAAGGATACCTTTTATAAATTTTTCTCTGGTAAGTATAGTCTTTAGGAATACAACTACAACTGAAATAGTTATTTTCCTAACAAGTGCGGAAAGTGGTATTTTTTCGCACGCGACTACCGTTGACCGCACGAGTGCGGAAAAGTGCATATTTCGAGACTAAAATGCGTGCGGAAAAATATTTTTCTCATAAAGCCCCTACAACGATAAAAAATGAACCTTTGCAAAACTCTCGGCAAAACTCATTTTAATATAGAGATAAGTACGATTTCAATGATTCAATGTCGTAACTCAATCCCTTAAAAACTCCGTACTCTTACTAAATTTCCATAAAAAATGTATTCAAATTTTTGTTTACCCTTTTTTAAGATTGATTACACATTACACACCTTGATCACACTTAAACATCTTTGTTAGTATTAAAGGGTTGAAATTCAAATTCAGAAAAGGACTAGGTATAAGGCGTTACAAACTGTTAAAAAATACGTTTATAAATTATTCAAAAAAGTTGTTCCCACAGACGCTGCGTATTATGATTAAAAATACGTGAGAAATTTCAGAATCATAATCAATAACCTCTTAAGTTAGCTCTCGTCAAAAAGTTATATTATGTATTAGGTACATATTTTTGTATGAGATGAGTTGACTAAATATTTGCAAAATAACAGGTAATTTATGTCAATTATTGTTTTAACTAAAAATAAGAGTTTTTCACTTATTCTGCCGTTTTCAGTTCGTTAAATAAAAATATTGCTTTGTTTTATTTTTTATCGAAAGTAACAAGCAATTCTACAAACATAACATTAATTCTAGGTATATTATTCAGGTGATGCCATTTAATTATTTGCTTTCTTTCATGTATAAGTTGTAAATTATTTTTTTATCAATACAAACGCTTGCGAGGGGTTTAATCGTCATGTATTGGAAATCGTCGTATTTCGACTCGGACTCCTACTATATGAACGCAACTGGACTAACAATATTTTTGTTCCTATTTAGACGATTCGATATGTATATGTATGTTAGGTATAATAATTACACGTTTTTTGGGGACATTTATCTTCAAACTCGTATACCTATATATTTTTTGGGTATGCGCAACTAGGCAGAATACGATTCTTTCGAGGATATAGGTATCTACCCTTTGGTAAACTCACACATACCGCCAAATCCATCCCTAAGATAATAACAAAGACGAGCACAAAGATATGAGGGTGATTGAACTTGAAAGGGGACACTCCGAGGTACTCGCTATATATTAAGGTTATCCAGTTTCGGATGTAGATTTTAAGGGTGTATGCGGGTTCAAAAATGAGAAGAAAATCCTTTCCAGCCCCTTAAGGTAGTTCGGTAATTGAAGTATTTTTTACTAATAATTTAAATATCGATTCAAATGCGTATTAACTTTAGCGACTAAATAAAATTTAACGTTTAATGGTAATTTCAGGGGTAATCTATAATATAATGTCATATCTACATTATCTGCGGATATTTCTGTTAAGCTACTTATTAGGGAACAGCACATAGAAAACATAATTGTTTTCTTGTTTTGTATTCATCTTGGGGGGTTTGTAAATTAAAAAACTATTTTGTATATGTTTTTGTTCCAATAAATTGAAAATTATTCTTAAAAAGTCCTCGAAAAAGTCTTATGACATTTTTTTCTTATTTTATTTTCGTCAGAGAACAATAATTTGTATTAACTCTATGTTTTCAGAACACGACCAGAGTGCGATTTACATTGGCTGGGGTGATGGCCGTGATGCGTAATCAGACAGGCGAAGTTGTTTTATAATGCCGCAAATTTGGTTATAAACTTTATGATTTTTAATTAGTGCCGTTTTATGAAATGTACTTTTCTCATAAGTAAATAAATGTAGATGTCAGTTTTACCTGTGATTCTTTCTATACTATTCTCAATAGAAACATTTATTTATCATAAATAAAAACATAAAATAATAAAGCCTCGAATAAAGCTTACTTTCTACCCGCCTATATAGTACAAGATCATTGAACTTTGACTGTGATATAAACACAGCTGATTTTTCTCACCGTTGACCAGTCGATCGACCTTGTACTATCCTAATTGGAAACGTTTGCGTTATTGATAGAGAAAAAAACTTATAAGTATTAGAGAAAAATGTCAAGACTTTTTTGATTATTGGATCATTTTCTACACCATCAATTTAAATTTGCCTAAAACTTTTTCTAACACCATATGTATACATATAACTAAAAACATGATAAAATATTTCACCTAGTATTTAACTGCTATTATCGAGGCTATTATACCATTTCTTCCTTTGCAGGCTCGTACGTATGTCTACTTAATTACTGATGATAATTTAAGTTTTGTCATCTCGTTATGTTGTGTAGCTAAGCCATAAGAATTCGTTTTTTGGTCTTGACGGTGTTTAGATAAAGGTATTATTAGTATTATCGAGGATATTATTAAATGTCGTTAAAAAATCATTTTTAATTATCACATTTTTTTCTTGTTTTTTATTACGAATTCAGTTCCCACATGCTATGGACTAATTACCTAATTACTAACCTTGCCAATAAATAGGTAACCAGTTTATCGATAGTTGATTTTAATTGCTTAAATATTTGCACAATTTTTCCAGCAATTGATGATTGATGTTATCTTGGATACGGTAAGTTTGTCCCTGGAAAAACGACTGGAAAAAATAATTCGATTCAAGCAAAGTAAAAATTTTGCGAGATCTTAACAATATTTTTTAATTTTTGTAGCGAGTGTAACGAAAGAACGAGTTGAGATGTTACTTAATATTTACATAATAAATTCAACCATCAAAAATAAACTTTTTCTTATTTTTTTGAACTTTAGATCACGGCTCGGGATCACGGTAAATCTATTTAAGATTAGTCTATTTCATTTCTATTCTATATCCAAATAATAATATTTGACACGACCAGTAAATTTTGGGAAGAATCGTACAATATTCAATGAATATTTCAAAATTAACAAAACAGGTGCATTTTTTGGTCATTGGAGGGGCTGGGGGTCGAGGTGATTTTTCTCTTGCCCAGAATACTCAAAAAACGAGAGATAGTGCGGGTTTTCTCGTTCGTAGCACGAAACACACTTTGCACATCCTTGGAGGGTGATTTTTGGCCGTTGGTTCCAGGGTGGGGTCATCTCGGGGAGCAGAACCAACATCACCATCGTGTCCAACATCCTCGAAAACGGGGGGGGGGGGGGAAGTAGTTTGGTTGACTCTCCAAATACTTGAGTTTTTCGAGTTTTTTTTCGACTCACAGAATGCACTGGGCAATGGGCATACCGACTTCGTCGAGTTTTAATAGTAGCAATTCGTGGTCAAGCTGGTCAAAAGCTTTGGAGAAGTCAGTATAGACAACGTCTACCTGACTTCCCTCATCAAGTACTTTAAAAATGTATTGTGTTTTTTCCACAAGGTTCGACGTAGTGGAACGCCCAGACATAAAACCGCTGATGGGGAGATATTAAATTTCCACAATAAAAAGATATTATGATCATGAATAATAAATTCCAAAGACTTTGCAAAAGTTGCAGGTAATAGAAATTGCTCTGTGATTACAAATTTCATTTTTGTTTCCTTTCTTATATTTTCGATTCTTTCCACAACTGGGGAAACGTACAATACAAGATTTCAGCATGAAATTATACATGTATATACAGCGGTTTTGCAAGTATTATACTCGGTATTATATATATTTATAGGACGGATCTAAACATGTAAAAAAATACAGGGCATTCCATAAAAAAAACCATACTTTTTTCCACCCTTCGTATACCGTTGAAGGGAGAAAGAAAGTAGTATATATGAAATCTACGAAAAATTCTATGTGTAGATTATGAAAATTTTGAATTGGTAATAATTGACCGAAATAAGGGGGTATAGTTTTGAAACGCCCTAAGTTTAAATTCAATTATTTACGCCATTTTTATAGCAAATATATAAGTGTCATATATATTTGTATTCAGAAGGACGAGGCGAATCCAAATGTAAAAACATATAGCGTGTTCCATTTAAAAAAACCATACTTTTTTCTGCCCCTCGTATACGGTTGAAGTAGGAAAAAATGTAATAGAATAATCAAAATCTACAGAAAATTCTGTGTTAGACCGGTTTTTGAAAAATTAAAATCGGTGGTAATTGACCGAAATAAGGGGGGTATAGTTTTATAGGAAACACCCTGTACAATTAGTTTTTGAATTTATGTGCGTCGAGTCGAGAACTTCTTAGGATTACTGCATAATTCATTTTCAATGCAATTTAAATAATTATTGTAAGCTCTTTTGATAAGAGACTAAACTTGTGTTCTAATTTGTTTAAAGTTATGATAATTCCGAGGATAATCCTCTACACTATTCCAAACTTTATACCTACTTGCTAAGCAGTTTAGTTTTTAACCTAATCGTATTAATTATATTTTTGTCAAACCATGCTGGATATTACTTAAATTAAAAGTGTGTTTCTTTTTAGGAACATGTTTGGCAAGCAGTATATTTAATGTAGTATAGAAATCAGGAAATCAGTAACCATTTCATCAACATCTGAAATTAGAGAGTCCTAACCAATCAGTATACATGATATCGTGATAAAAGTAAATTAAAATTGCATTTTTTGTCATTCAAATTTTCACTGCAACAAAGAGGAAATGCTGAAATGCTTCATTTTTAAATTTCTCGAATTCAGAAATAATAATAAATGCGGGATGATGAGCATCTTTGTCTAAATGAGTAGCATGGCTTGAGATACAGCAGAGCACCATTTATAATTACTAAATATTACGAGAAATATTAAATCCAGGATTCTGTTGTTTTGGTTTAAAACTCGGTTTAAAATATGATTTCTTTGTTCAAGGTTTAAAAATTGTACAAAATTATTTAATGTACTAACTAGCCGCGTCAAGAGCCGCGTGCTATTTGCGGTATAATCACAAATATTGAAGTCACCTTGGAGATAAGTATAGAGTTTATCGCCTATTTAGGATAATCAGTGGCAATTATAACTATTCATATATAAATTTAATAAGCTGCATTTACCTGCTTAAATTTCGTAAAAGTCAATTTAAAAAATGAGCGTATAATAATTATAACAATAAACGTTTAAATTCATAAAACAAAAATGTACATTTCTGTAAGATGATTAATAAATAAATAAATGTGCCTAATCTTAAAGCTTGTTTTACACAATATTATTTAGGATTTCTCAAAATGTTGTTTCGTTTCAATTTCTGCAAGTACTTGTTCTTATTCTTATTCTATTATTCAAGTACTTATAATAGGTATACCATAAATACTTGTTATTTTAAACTTCGATTAACAACATAAAAAACAAAACATAAAAGTATCGTTTCAATCGTCTAGTATTCTTTTGAAATTTGTAATATGCTCACTCACATATTTTCATCTTCTTGACATACTGCATATTATTATTATTATTCATATATTTAAATATCTTGTGACAAATCAGTTTTAGGAACATTGTTTTATTGGGTTTTGGGGTATAATTATTAATTATTATTTGTATACTGGAGTGACTAGAGTAGTTATGTATCATCACATTACATTTTTGTATTTTTCTTCATAAAATTTAATACCGATATTATCGAGATAATAAAGTAGGTACCTACCTGTCAAAGTCGAAGTCCGATTCTGTAGATAATAATGAAGTTTTTTGGAGTTAAATAATACAAAGAAATGTTTTCTGTAGATAATGTTTTAGATTAGTAACATTTGGACTTATATTTATCTACTTCTTATTGGGTTATATCTCGGGTTATATATTATTAATTAATCTACTATTTTTGAACAATTAATAGTATCCATAAACAAATAGCGGTGAGTTAGTTATATTCGTAAAAAGTCACGGCGTGAATCTTTGTTTACACCAATCTCCTTTAACTTCAGGCCCTAGCCTGTCCAATAGAAATTCTTTTCCGATACGATGAAATAGAAATGGTCCATTATTATTATTGAGGGGAGGAAAGTAATTTGACATTTGAAAAGTTCTGACGTTTAATTAAGTTAAGTAATAATTGTGCCAAAAATGATGAATGCGGACAAAACAAAAGTTAGTATTTATTGTTATAATCGTAGATAAAATTCAACTCGTGGTAATGCTTAAAAAGGTGCGTTTATAGCTACCGAACGAAGACGAATGAACATTGGCGAATGGCCGAATTCGCATGCTGTAATCAAAGCACCGAAGGCGAGCAAAGGCGAATGCTCGCGTTCGCTAGGGTTCGAGAGCGGAGCGGTACATCAAAGAGAGTTCGTGCTCGCTATGAACGGGTAATTAAAATTCATAGTTAAAAGCGAACATTCGGTGAATAAATTTATATAAGCGTTAATAATACATAAAATGGAGTGGTCCAATGAAGACGTATATTAACCTTAATTAACCTATATCAACAAAGTCCTTGTTTATGGGACCCGAAGGACAATAATTATAAAGTAAGAACCAGAAAAATTAGACCACTGTGTTCACTCACGACCAATAGCGAACTTCAACAAATGCGAATGTTCTGCAGATGTAAACGTCCAAGCGAATTCTGGCCAAACAGTGGCGAATGTTTGTTCACTGTCGTTCGTTCGTCTTCGTTCGGTAGCTATAAACGCACCTTAACTCACTGATGAAATACAGCACTCGCCTGGCGGTTCGTGCTGCAAAATTCATCGGCGTGAGTTATTACATTAACCACTTGTCGCATACTATTATTATCCATATGTTTTTGCACAATTGCACAAGTTAATTAAAGTTGCGTCATATGCTATGCTCCTCCCCATATTAGTAGTACCTCATAGTTTAATAAGCTAATAATTAACTCCTATACTATCGTTGTGTCATGGTTTAGTCTGTGAATTTTTTAAAAGTTATTCAAGGTTTTATTTTATCTTATATTTACTAGGAACACTCTGTATAAATGTACCTAATTAATCTTTTAATTGTTTATTGTTGTTTCGAAATTTAATACAGTTGGTTCGTTCAAATAATAACAAAGTGGTAAATAAAGGAGTGTGGATAGTGTCTAGACACCTTAAAATATCGAGTTTTTGACTATCAAGACTCGAGTGAAAAATCTACCTGACTGTTTTTATACCCGTTCAAGCCCCGCAAGCTGAGTCCCACGATTTATTAAGATACAAGATAATATTTGATATACTTACAATACCTACAACATAGTTACCTATTTATTTAGTAATATAACTAATATACAATCTCGTATACAATTAAATATACATACATATATGAACAATGCTTGACTCAAGTATTTATTGCTTTCATCTTTTAGTTATTTCCATAGTAATTTAGTACCATATAATGATTTGTGATTGTCACTCATTATATTTTTTAACGCTTCAGACCAATGAGGATTAAATAAATTGTTATACACGCATGGAAAGTACCTACAACATTTTCTTTGTAATCTTTAATATCATGTCAACATCTTAACCGTGACACGTAGCCTATGTAATGTATGATCATTACAGTAGTTGCCGTAATACATAGTTTCGTACTCAATCTGAACATGTGAAAGGTCCATTCCTAGAAAAGTTTCGACGTGGGATGAAATGTTCTTTTTTGTTCCTATCTACCTACATACAAATAATTCCTAGCTATGGTTAATACTCGTAATATTATCACATTGGGTGTCGTAGAGCCCGGCTGAAAGTCACAGTATCATTACAGAATTATTACAAAGCCTCAAGTAGGAAACTACTCATGAATCAGTGTAAACACATAAAATATTGTAGAAATTGGAGCTACTCTCAACATTGTAATCGAAACTAATGTATTTTTATCGGTATTGACAGGTCTACATTAGACCAGTTAAATAGACAACGTACCCGAAAGTCTCATATCCGTTTATGCACCTGGTCGACTTTACCGCCAAACTCTACTCACTTTGCCATATATCATGGCTATGCTACATATTTCGGAAATAAATAATTCAGTTGTGTACAGGGTTATTGGTTATAAATGGATCGCCCTCTTAACTTCGTTATTCTTTGAGATAAAAAAATTTTGAAACAAAAGTTTTAGGGCATTCTATGAATTTTTTTACAACCATATACAATAATATACAAGGTGCCTCATAAAAGCGGCACAAATAGAACCTTGTGTATTTTTGCATATTATGAAAGTCCTCGTTTTCCTGATTTCAAAAAAGTATATGTTGACGTTTACTATTATATCTATGCATAATTATTATTGGTTAGATCAATATTTCAGTTTTAAAATAAACAAAAACAGTACGAAAATTTTATTCATTTGTCCGGCTTTTATGAGGCACCCTGTATACTATTGAATATGGTAGCACGGAAATTCATAGAACGCCCCTCCGGAACGCCCTTATACTTCTGCTTAAAATTTTTTTTGTCTCAAAAAATAACGCAGTCAAAGGGGTTCCATTTATAATCAATAACCCTGTACAAGTGTACATGTGTTACAGTTACAGTATGTATATGATTGAAAATAATACATTTAGCGGTGTTGTATAATTACTTGTGTTTATTTTGTCTTTCTTACTGATAAAACACGTAGTTATTATTTGTAATAATTGAACTGCCGAAGTTAAATATTTTAGTGAAAATTTTGAACCATCGACCCTAGGAACAAACTTTTTGCTTTTGTAGATTTTCTTCCGAGTTTTCTTCTCCATTTATATTGTTATATTTTTAAATGTCAGTAGTCAGTACTGATTTTAAAAATCATCCAATTTTGTCTGCTTATTACATTATGTTTATAAATCGGTTAAATTTTACTAAATTAAAGTAGTGCTTTTTGACAGGCGAATACTGAGTGTGTAAAGACAAGACCGTGATATAAGTAAACCCGAGAGTAAACCTTATCCATAAAATAAACAAACTGTACTATATTAGAAGATATAAGCGCGTTAAACAACGGCTAAAAAGTGTAGGACGTTGCAAACAACTGTATAGCAAACCTCTACTTTTGGAACAATAAAATTAGAATTAGGGTTCAATAAAACCATTTGGGCACATTCCTTATGCCATCAAACGATTAAAGTGCCAAAATTAATGTATACTGGACATATTGATGGACATACTTACTTAATAACGTAATTGACAAACTAAATAAAGCTCGCGGTTGGTAATAATAACCGTATAAAGTAGACCACATCATCTTTATATTGCACATAAAAAACGTCAGCGTGTTTTAAGCTCGGTTTTAAGTTCTTATCGGCATCAAATACTCCGACATTTTTTATGTAGGTACACTATAAAGATGTGGTCTACTTTACTTATAATATATTCGGCACACTGAAATATTGTATATTTGTAAAAAATTGAAAAAAGTTAAAAATAATGGAGCAAAATGTTTTGATTGTCAAACGTCTTATTTTAATTTCGATTAATTTGGGTACTCGAAAAAATAAGTATGAAATAAATTAATTATTTTTCTAAATACGAAAATGTTCTGGAAAAATCCTCGGAGAGGACTTTTATTTTGAATAATGCATCTTCTGTTTTGATATTTTTAGCTATGACGCCATCGCTGCTTCGGTTATTTAGTCATCTACTTTTTTTTTTAATAAAACGCCCTGTATATTTGTTCATTTTTAAAATCCCTATGGAAAGCTGACTTCAATGACCTATACTATTTAGGGCCTAGAGTTCATAAGTTTGGAGCTACAGACATTTGAAAATAATATCTTGATTTATTGTGATATTTTATATGTTCTAAGATATCTTGATCAAGTATTTCCAAATAGGTGGATTGGAAGACGTGGTAGTGTTGGATGACCACGACCACCAAGGTCACCGGATCTTACCCCGCTAGATCTTTTCCTTTAGGGTCACCTAATAAATGTAGTGTAAACTTGACAATATTGAGGAATTAAAAAACAAAATTAGATTGGAATGTTTTCTCAAGAGCCTTTAAATAACATTCAGCAAGAATTCATTGACCGTTTGGGATGTTGTCAGACACAGGAAGGTTTTCAATTTGAACGTTTAATTAGTTAATTGTTATTGTAAAATATCACATTAAAACAAAAATTATTTGATTTCGGAAAATAATATTATGTTCCATTTAAAAAAGTAGTTGACGTCATAATCGAAATGACGTCATAACTGAAAAAATCAAAGCAGAAAATGCGTAAATGTAGAATAAAAATATAAAAATTGACTTGTCCGAGGATTTTTCCAAAATATTTTCGTATTCTGAAATAATTAATGTATTCCTTACTTTATGTACAGTTTGATCAATTTATTTGAAAAGAGAAAAAAATATATATTGGAAAAAGTTATAAGTAGGGTTTTCCGCTTGTTTTTTTTTCTGAGACGGAAAAAAAGTTAATTAAAATTAGCAAGCAGGAGCACACGTAATATTTTTTTTCAAATGGAATACCCTGTGGCCTGTATATTACGAGTATTGTACTATTCGATAGATTTTCCTTCTAATTTCAACTCGACTTCATTAAGATGGCAAATTATTTAACAAATGTCAAAATAAATTTAGGTTCGCTCTTTAACTTTATTTTAATCTAATACTGCTACATTCTAATTCTAAATTCAAAGTTAAGCGTAAATTATAATTATTATTAACTCCTAGATATTTATAATATTTAAATAATTTACATCGATTTAAGTACACACTGTATATAATTTTAATTTATACGTTTGTGTCTGATGTATTCTTGTTTATGTAACTATTAAAATAATTACAATGAGAAATATTTACTACTTGTTCTTGAAATGTGCCCCTGCATTTACAAAATTGGCAATTGACATGTGACTTTTAGACAGCTCTAGTAAACTTTGTTTCCTATGTTGCTCGAATTATTCTGGACTAACGAGAGTGGAGCTGAAATTATCTAGTAATAACGATTTTATTTGTAGTGGAAAAGAAATAGTTATTTTCCTAACAAGTGCGGAAAGTCGAGTGTGGAAAAGACAGTTTCCGCATTTGTTAGGAAGGAGCATTTTTTCAATTTTTTCTACGAGCGTGATAAATACGTTTTTCTTAATAAAAGAACTATAGTAGGGCCAAAAAGAGTAGTCAGTAAATCAAAATATTCACCGGCAATTCTTCAAAGTATTTAGCTGTTATGGAATACAGAAGCGGCAGCTTTTTTTACCATATAAGTAATCTCATATAATTGAGAAAAATATATCAAGTTTTATCCGCTTACCAGAGATGAAAACCACAACTAGTTCCCCATGGTTTACTGACTACTCTTTTTGGCCCTACTATAGGCTTTACTTTAAAAAGAGGTAATTGTGTGACTGAAAAACGTTAAAATCCGTTAAAATCCATGGCTACGTGAATGTTTAATTTTTAAAATTATGGAGGCTACTTCAAAAGCTCGTTCAAAAGGGTTAGTGTAAATAAAAAATTTAATTTCACTAAATTTGTATAAAATAGGGAATTAGAAAAGCTCGTAGGTATAAAAGAAAAACTTTGGCATGTTTAACTAACACGTTTTCAAAAAGTTAGTATAAATTGCGAGATAAATTGCCCAAAAATAAAAACATTACTTTTCTGCACTAGTGCGGAAAAATTTGCTTTTTAAAAATTTTCTTTTCTAATTCCCATCTACTTACCTATCTACAATTTCGGTTCGAACTCAAAACAATAAGCAATATTATCTCAACTGTTGAATGGTCATATCACGACGTTGCATTGACGTGATAGACGATTAAGTTCATAATATTTTTTTTAAATATCATAAATATTCATTTTGCCTTTCATCTCCTGCACCACTGAGGCAACTCAACCTGAGAACTACTATTTTTTACCGATTTCAGTTGGGTAACTATTAAGAAATTTACATACTTTTTCTTGATATATTTACATCCTTTCTTCCCTTATTCAGATGCAAATGGGCCGCGATCGTGGGAATTGGTGGTACCTATATTATATTTTCTAATGCTTACTAATGAGAACTATGCAAGAGGTAAGCAAAACCTTGTTCATACATTAAAAATATATACTACCCTCTAACATTATTTTAAATTATCCCAAATTATCCTCATGTTAGGTACTTGATAACTACCTAAAAAGTATATTTAACTACGTATACGTTTTGCTGAATACTTACACTTAAAAAAATATTTTAATTATTGCTTTTATCAATTATTTATGCATAATAACAATTTATTTTTTGACATTTAATTTAACCGTTTAATCATCTTTAAAAGTTTTCTTAACCAGCGATGTAACTTTTGGAAAATCCATGGATTTTATCTTAGGTTAGGGAGGAGGTCCTACAGTTTATTACGGAATTCAAGCCACATCTAGGACATTAACAATTCTGTATCCCCTCAAACACACATTATTAAGTATAAATTGTAGATCATTAAAAAAGTATTTATTTATTTTTCTATCTGACGTAATATTTTTTTTGCACAGAACTTAGCGGTGGTTAAATATCGATATTGCTTTTAAATAATGCTCCCCTTGTGACTTGTTAATCATAAAAGCAATTTATATATTTATTGCGTTTTGATCTGCTATATCGTCCGATAAATGCGATCTTGTTCAGACCGCACTTTGTATTGATCAAATCTAGATGGACAATACACTTGTTGACAATATCTAGAGATCCAGTTGAAGTATAAAATAATAAAATTAGGTACAAGATAAAAGTGAGTATATTAACCTTGTTGTCGCTTTCCTTCTTTTGTTTAAGGGGTAAAGATACATGCATTGGTATGACTTGTTCCTTCTTACGCATAGTTCTGTCATTTCTGTTGGTTTGTTGGACAACTGTAACGATCTCGGCAACGTCACAATATCTGTTGCAATTTTGCACATGGTAGGTATAGCTAATTTTATTATTTTCTAACTCGTTAAGTCATCTCTAAGTAAATATTTACCAACAATAATAATAATAATAATATACATATAATAATAAAAATATTACCAGCAAAAACTAGCGTTGAATAAATAAATCGCATCCCTTACTTAACGAATGGTATATTATAAATATCGAGTTATATACGGTAGATACGGACGTGGAACTTAATTTCAAGGCAAACTCCATTATTTTACAATAAGTATTAGGTACTTTTTACTTGAATTATAATGCCATAAAGGAAACATTCTTATCGTCGATACGAATGGACATCGAGTTTCAACAGAATCATGAATCATTATGTTTTCGATTTTAAAGCCAAACATGTTTTTTTTATTTCTGTTAGCTTTGTCTGTATACTGGATAACTTGAAAATATTTTTAGATGTATCGTTAATATTTCGTAGGTACCTATATAATTAATGACATGGCATCTTGTGTAGGTTTGTAGTTGAGCAATTATTGGTTAATAAATATGGAAGTGTCGAAACAAATCGAAAACTAGATTTCTGCGGAATCACACATTTTTTAGTTTGCTGAGTCCAACGTTTGATAATAACATCTGTCACATCAGTTTGTGTCGTGATAAATTGTAAACACAGCCAGATATCTCGTTGAAATTTGGTAGATATCGAGGTACCGACGTAGATCTGCAAAATTCAAAGTTATGCTAGTTTTATTTAAATTCAAAGATTAAATTTTATTTACCTTTCAAATTATGCAAACAAAAATACTTTGTGATATACTTTTTTCTAACACAACCGGTTTTCGAAATATTCATAACTGGTTTGCTAATATTTCAAATAATTTTCAAAAGAAAGCGTATTGTTCCAAAATTTTTGTATTTTTTCGTTCTAATTTCTTATACACATAAGTTTGGGCGCATTGCTCGAAAAGTAAAAATTATATGAAATAAAGGTTCACAAATAGGCAAAGTCTTACTGTATGAATGTATCTACTGAATATATAAGAATGAAGAAACTTCCATTAAAAGTGACTTGAACAATTGAAGTGTACTTGTATTATATTATCTACCCTGAATATATTAACTCTAACACTAATAATACTGAAATTAATAAATGAGGAAAAGTTGAGCCTGATGACGTTGTCACTTTTTTTTAACTCCTATCGTCCTATCATACCTCTCGAATCACCACGTATATTGAATAAAATTTAGCATTTACTGGGAGTTCTGCTTACGTAAAAAATAGTATAATCACTTCTTGGTACATAATCTATGTATAAGTTAATGTCGACTTTATTAGAAAATTAGGGATTTAGACTCCACATAGTCGATTGGATGTTGAATATTGATAACCTTATTACTATCCTGCTTCGATGTTTCCTCAGATTATTTCAAATTCAGTTATCGAAGAAGCAAATTAATGATTCCGGTTTATAGTTGACGCAAAAATCAGTTTGGGATGACATGGTAGCAAGAAGGTAACATTTGCATTTTGTATCTAAGACTGTATACCAATAGGGCGAACCTTGTGAGAATCTTTTGCGATTCTATGAGGAAATTGAGGTTTTATTCGGTACTTAAAAAAATTCAATGCAGCGATCCTTCCCTGACACCAGGACGACATTTTTCATGAATAAAACATGCGTGGGACATGATCATCACCCAGCTCACTTGTTTATCCCATCCTTCGGTTAACTTGATCTTCAATGTCGATTCCAGAAGGACGCTTCGGGTGACAGCCCAACAGGACATCGATCATTTAATTTCGAGTATGCCTCGTTGAGGTAATAGATGTTTAATGAATCGTAGCGGGGCTACTCGTTATTGAATACATTTTTACTTTTATTGATTATGTAGACATTATACTCGTTGATTTACCACACCTTCAATGCAGTTTTGGGTAAATTCGAATAAAATGTTCAACACAATCCAGGTATTCTTTAAAAGGTATGTTCATCAATATTCATATATATGTGTTGTATACATATAAGAAAAATCATATTTTATTTAAACTATTTTCAGGATATATTAAATCTGACACAAACTTTTCTCTTACTTAAACATCAATACTTTGCTAATAGGTAAGTCTCTTAGATACTCACTGGCGTGATAAAGATTTTTCATTTTTGATTAAAAATGTAAAAACAAAATATTTAGTGCCTTCTATTAAATAAATAGATATTAATCAGTTTACTTAAAACCAACTCCGATAAAAGCCGTAGGTACGTATGCTACTGGTATTTTATGATAAAAGGAATTCTCCAATTTAGTACAAATTTAATAAAATCTAAATTGATTTTCTGCTTGACAATTTCTAGTACCGAATTCTTCATACTGCGAGAAAATCCCCGTGGAAACTTCCGAACAGCTTGGAGGTATAAGGGAAAACTTGCATTTTTACTTTAGATTCTTTTTAACTATGGATGAGTGCGAGTAGTAGTAGTATATTTGTAATATTTTTGATGATGTTTTGAAATCTATAAAAGTTTCAATAGTTATTATAAAATATATTTTTTTCACTATTTTTTCTTATTTATCTACTAAACAATACATTTTAAAACTTTCCGCAGAATAACATATTTTTGTGCTACCAGTTGGGTCAATGGGTGTAATGATGAGTTTGCTAAAGAACATACAAGTAGTAGTTAAACGTCTTTAGTAGACGCAATGTATTTCTCGATTCATCTATAAATCAGATTCTTGATCGGTCATCGATAACCTCAAGGACATGCTTTGGAATCTCTAAACCAGTTTAGGTAACCCATTTCCTGAGGCTGTGAACACACCTAATGAGTTAAAAAGTAGTATACATTTATCTACCACGTTTTTTCATTGAAATTTGTTTGCCAGTTCCGAAATAGGTGGGTTGTATTTGTTTTTAATTTATAACTTTTAATAATTAATACCTCTAAAAATTCTCGAGCGAAACATTTGACCATAGAAATCGTAATCCATTACTATAAATAAAACTGTTTTATTCAAAAAAAAAAGTTATTGGTTTTATCAACTGGAATAACTGATATTTCACACTGTGTATATCTAATAATAAATATGGTATATACCTGCCAGGGTACGCAATAAATTTTTTTTAAGTACCTAATTCTTCCCCAAATATTACTTCTCAAGAACATGTAAGTACTTACATAACTATCATTAGTTCAACAATACCGACGCAAAACACCTACTAGTAGAATGGTCGGTGCAAATTGGATCGATAGGTGATTTCGAAGCTGGTGGTATTTTTATAAATAAATGTAAAAAAAATCTTTTACTATTCCTCATGTAGGTACTATGAGCTTAATAAATAGTGATTTTTTAAAAACATTTTTTTGAAACTCTGGTCTCAATTTTTATATTCATTATTATTTTTCTTTGAGATGCTACAAAATCATTGGTGTAGGTCCACGTGTTTGTATTATTAGCCGAATGAGTAAGTGTTTTAATGAATTTCTCCAATAATATGCATTTTAAGGTATTGCAATTAATTTTCTGTGTTCTATTATACATAAGTATACATATTTGATATTCTTATAGGACAACAATATGGAAAGAGGTGATGTGTAAAGAATAACAGAGGTGCAACCGAGCAGGTTTCGAAATTTTAGTATAGTATATTTTGCCATTAGATTCCTTTCCTTAAATTTTTAGGAATTGCAAATGCCTTCCCATAGCGCTAAAGATTGATTACAATCGACTATTGGGAAAATAAAACAATATTAAAATCTCGAAACCTGCTCGGTTGGCACCTCTTTGTATTTATTCCTATACTCAATAACGTAAGCCACGTTTGACAGCATTTCATGACTGTGGCTAGTAGTTAAACGAATTTATTTTGTATTGAACCAATATCACACATTTATTTAAACGGTTTTTTTATTGTGTAGGCTAGGGTGTAGGTTTATACATATTTCATATTTTATCATTTCGTTGTTTGTACTTCGCATGTGTGTCGCGAGCACACAGTTGTTTCTGATGAAAAAACAAACCGACCTCGAAGCTGCTTTAACCGACATTCCAAAGTAAGAGTAAACATTATTCACACCTATTTACAAGTTCATCGATCAAATGCGAAATTCAACTGCAACATTTACAGTTAAGTACAATCATATGGAAAAATTAAATGGACTGGGACATGGATACAGAGTGAAATAATGTATTTGAGACGTCTCTCCAGATAGATTATTATTGAGTTTAAATATTATAATTTCGAAATATGTATATCCGATCCGATCCGATCTCTAATATGATTTACTTATTTCGCATTTTTTATATTTTTATTTATAACCACTCTATTACAAAACGTCGGTTTTACAGTTAGTGGTGTGGTGAGTATATTTTTTAACGATTTTAATATTATAGTTAATATAATGATAATGAATACAATACACTCAAAGGTAGAAAGAATCCTATATAATAAACAGCAGCTCCAAAATCTCGAAGTGGCGTGTGGCATACCTATATCTACCTTACCTTAGTAAAATAGCAGGTAGGTAGAGTCAGTAACATTCTTCAAAAGGGTAAAATATTAAATTATAACATAACACCTGGCTGGCGGTGTATCTTGAAATGGAAGAATATGTTGAAAGTTTTATAATTTATACCTTCAGAAATTTGTCACCAAATCACCTAATTTCAACCATATTACGTGGATCAGATAACAAAAACTGCAGCAGGTGGTATAAATGTATGTAATTTGCCTTAATAACATTTTTATTATCGCTCCAATTTTATGTTGCCATTAACTTAATTTTGTCGCCAGTATTTCGTTATAGAGCTTAATTTATTATTTTCATTTTCTGATATTAAAATGCTATCTGATATCTAATATATAATTAATAATTCTATTTCACTTCGCTTGTTCAGGTCGGGTACCTAGTTATTAAGTGTTTATCAAAGCAGGCTTATTTTTTCCAAAACTAAGGCTATGCGCCAGTTTTGTTAGTAAAACGTGTAGTTTGAAATTCATCTTAAGCACCATCACACAATATTAATATGTATTCCAATTTATTAGGTACCAATATAGCAGAACAGGAGGTAATAAAAATTTTATAAAATATTTTATACCGCCAGCACGTATTTAATTCCATTCTTCTGACTTCACTCAGTCTGTTATCATGGTGAATGTAAGAATTTGGAATTGTCAATGGGGTGCCACAACTCATGGTAACGGGTCATACCTGGTTCTTGTGTCGAAGATATTGTTGCATCAGGAACTTGTGCTGTCTATTTATTTTCATATCTTTAAATGCGGGGATAGACTAGCGAGAAATCTCGCGTAAGTTTTGTCGGGATAAATTAACTCCTATATGAAAAAGTCTATTTGGCAGTCACATTTTGTCACTTTGACAGCGATAAAAAAGGTGCATCGTTTTTTATCACCGATAAAAATGCCTGCTCCTCAATATACGTACAGTCGGCGCCACCCAAATGTGAACGACAAAATTGTATAGTGTAATTTGCACTTTAAATCATAGTCGCCGTAAAATTTGAAAATAGTTGTCAAATATATTTGTCATAATTTGTCAAAAGTAAAAGTAAAGATAACTATGCCAAGACATTTACCTGAAGCGCAAAAAGCGAGGGCTATAGCTAAATTGGAAGAAAATAAGTCTTTGAGTGAAGTGGCTGCTGATTTAAATGTTGGTAAAAGTTGTATACTTTATATAAAAAAAGCGCTGGCAAAAAGAACAAAGACTGCAAAGATCTATAAGGCAAGGTATAGGGAAGGTCTCCAGTGAGAATAAAGACAATGCTCTGGTCGAATTTATCCATCATCAGAATCCTTTCGAAACCGCTGTCAAAACTCAAGAAGAAACATTATTCCCAGGGTCTTTCAGAATAGCACAAAGACGTCTTAAGCTATCTGGCCTGACGAATTGCTGATTTTTATATATAGAGATTAGTTTTTACCATTTTTATTTTATTAATGTTTTTCTGAATTATGAATTATTAGGTATGTGTTGAAATATATTAATTATTGTTAATACGCTTAGTTTGTGTCATTTTATTTCTCACAATCGTTATACATGAATGAATTAAAGGAATAATTATTAATACCTATTAACCTTCTTCCACTAACATGTAGGTAATATTAGTTAATTATTTTGCTAACTTCTTTTATATTATTCGTGTCGGCCTTCGTCCTTCTAATTATTATGGTAACAGAAAATAATAAAAGTAATATTATTTACTGTCAATATATCCTCTCTGTGTTACGCCACTAAACAAAGTCTGACTTACTACAATGAAATTCAGAAGAAAATTCCATGACAACCAAAATGCGTTCACATTTGGGTGGCGCCGACTGTACATCTACATGATACTAAAACCTACTTTAGTATCATAGTACATCTAGTAGTCGCACGTTACTTTAAAATCAGTACACTGCGCGTCATATATATGTGGTACACTTTGATTTTATCAATGTAAATCTGGCTCAACTTGTCAAATTTGACATTATAAGATCTGTCACAGATACTTATAACGTGAACTGGAGACGTTGCAATTCTGACGTCTCTGATTTGATCATAACCTACAAAGCTCTTAAATGACAGTTTGCATCAGTCAAGCTCAGGAAGATCTCCATACACAACTAAAAAAACCTGATTTTCAGGTTACAACTGTTAACTGCTGTACCACATATATATGACGCGCAGTGTACACCAAACCAAACCATTTATAACAACTGTACTTTTAATAACTGTTCCTTCAAATAATTGTATAAATAAAAATAATTATTGTTGTTGTTCGTTCGCATATTCTGTCGTTAATTTATCTTGCCAAAACACACTCGAGCTTTTTCTTTATGGATAAATTTCTGTGTAACTGAAAATTTTGCCAATCAGTAATTTTGCTCGAAAAACTGACATTTGACAAAATCGCTCGACCTCCGGTCTCGCGATTTTTTCATGTCAGTTTTTCTCTTAAAATCACTATTTGGCAAAATTGTTTGGTTACGAAGAGAAATTTATCCGATAAAAAAAAAGCTCTTGTGTTTTTACTGTTGATAAAAATAAAGCAACTACAGTAACGGCCAGAAATAACGTTATTTTCTCGCACTTCAATTTTCGTTTGAATTCACTACGTTTTTACCATACCCAATTTTGAGCAAACTGAATCTCCTCATGTTTTTGTGTTTGTTTAGTTCGCATTTTCTTCTTATTGGTCTGATTTTTGATCTTTAGCAGATGTATTCGACTAGTTCTTTGCTATATTAAAATCCTTTGGTTATTTTTACCTCCAGAGTACGTATTGAAAGGCCTCGTGGAAGATATTGAGAATATTCAATAAATTAAAATGTCTTTTTTAATCTTATACTCGATCCTATATTATAACTTTATGTTATTATAAATGGTATACAGGGTGGAACAAAAGTATCAAATAATGGATTTAACTTTGTTATTTGCAAAGTTACAAAAAAATGTTCAATATAAAAGTTGTTTGGTTCTTTACCGTGCATGTTTTGAGTTTTTTAGTTGATATCTTCTTCTGGTTAGTTCCTATGACAACCAACTTTTTCTTTTTAAATGGCACCCATAATTTTTTTTTGTCAATTTGAAACAAGCATATTTTTCTCTATTTAGTCATAAAATTTTGCAATTTTTGGCAAAAACATAAGCGTGAAAAAAAATATTTATTACGACTCAATCGGAACTAAATTAATTAATTTCACAACATCACAACACTAAAATTTTGTTGTTTGTTTGTAAAAATTTAATTGTCAAACTTCCATGGCATTCTTTACCAAAAGTAATGTTTGTTTTATAACTGACCAACTGGAAATGACTTTTTCCATGGCATCCTTTTTAGGAGGAGACGAGTGAGTCGTAATAAATGTTTTTTCTCTCGCTTATTTTTTTTCGAAAAATTGCAAAATTTTGTGACTGAATAGAGAAAAATATGCTTGTTTCAAATTAACAAAAAAAATATGGGTGCCATGTAAAAAGAAAAAGTTGCTTGCCATAGGAACAAACCAGAAGAAGATATCAACAAACTAAAAAACTCAAAACATGCATGGTAAAGAACCAAACAACTTTCGTATTGAACATTTTGTAAATTTGCAAATAACAAAGTTAAAGCCATTATTTGATACTTTTGTTCCACCCTGTATATATAAACACAATCATTGACTATGAATTAATCGTCATTATATATTTCAAAATTCAGTTCCTCACATATTTCTACGTAGTGAAATAAATTATGGTAATAATGCTGCTGATTATTTGGCGATTATTCTAAATACTTATATATATTTCCCAACAAGCTCTTTATAACATATTTTATAGCGTTTTTAACATCGATTTAATCCAAATTATAAGAACCACTCAAGGATTAATAATTATAGTAAAATTATTATCTAAAACTTGTTTATTTAACAAAAACAAGCAGTACAATCGAACACTACAAACTCAATAAAATCATGAATTTAAATCATTGAGAGGTTTTTTTCCTTCATTACATGCGTGATCCCTTCAAAGAAATTATTCTAGAAATGCTTGACATACAACTATTTATTAGAATTAAAAGAAAACGAATTAATTTGCACGAGTGTGTATGATCATCCAAATTTAGTATTCAAATTCATTCAATTTATAAAAGTAAATAGATTTTCTCGTTCTGAACTAAGAATTGGGTGTTGCGTTTATTTGAAAAGCATATTTGATATGCGTTTAAAACAAATGATCTTTGGTTTAACTAATTATACTCTCTGTACGAAGAAAATGGTAGGTATTGAGAAATTTTATGAAATTTAGCATTTTAGACATTTTTAAAATGGAGATTCTCTTGTAGGTATTATATTTGTAATATAAAAGCTAATTATTTATTTTCCAATTTATTTACGTTATTTATATAGTTTTTTTAAAAACCGATTTATAGAGATTATTTCAAGACGGAATTCTAAATTAATATAATATTAATATCATTTACTTAATATTTATTATTGATAGGTACACAATTTAATTTACAAACAGTTTCTCCCTATATCATTAGGGTAAGAAATAAGCTCGTTTTTCTTCTTTCTATATGTATAATTTATTATAGATTAACAGTAATTTTACAATTTGATTTAACAAATTAGGTGCCACTTTTTTCATCGATTTCAACAATTACTGTTTAAGAACTAGAAAAATATCTCGAAAAATATACTCTCATGTTCGATAATAACATGTGATTATCAAATCCGAAATACTCCAACATGACTTGATGCACCATTTGTACCAAAGGGTGTTTTGTCGTATGTTTACTTCTTTGTTAAATGGCCATCATGTGACCAAACTGTATTATATATCTTTGTATGTTTAGTAAACCTGCCGCCCGTCCATACGTATTTAAATGAGTTCCGTTACATATTTAACATAAAATTAAAATATATCATGACGTTGCCTTTATACGTGACTCAATACAGCGATGAAAAATTGTTAACTTTAACCGAAGGTAGGAAGCGAAGGTGATGGGAATACGTACCTATAGATATATAAGCATATATATATCCCCTTATAAATATGTAAATGTATGCATATTTATCTTTTAGATATAAAGGGTTGTGAATAAGAAACCGATGTAGATCCCGACCGACCCCAACACTAACTCATTTTAATGCACTACCTTTATTTCATTTAATGTGTGAGTATTTATACATATACATATATTGTATATGTATATACCTGGTGGAAACTAACGGGGCCGTTTGATTTACTTGATCTTGATGTTATTTTTAAGATAAAATAAAAATTGTTTTAAAACTAAAATTGTCAAGCGGAAAATTATTGAACAGCAAATAAAAATTGTAAAACCAAAAACATCATATTTCAGAAATTCGATATTATATTTTATTATATTTTACGAAATAGACAATGATATATTCTACAGGTCCATTGGTACATGTTAACGTTTTTAGTCACATAATTTATATTTATACATAAAGAAAGGGTTATAGGCTAAATCTGGTTAGGTGCGAATTTAATTACATCAAAATATGGCGTCAATATATCTTCAAGCGTTCTCAAGATAGAGTGACAAACAGACAGGCAGACCGACGCACTGTTGGACAAAACGGACAATTCTCTGTCAAAAATCTGTAACATTGTTATCGATCGACTAATTCGTACATTTGGTATGGACTATAACCAATGGTTAAACTTTAATGTAATTAATTGAAAGTCATGAAATTGTTGAAAATTTGAGCCGAGGGCTTTTATTTTGTATCAGTTTTAACAACTTTTGGTATACAATGGATTTTTGGGTTGTTGAATTCAATATGGCATTAGAAAGTTTAAAATCAAGATGGCGAATTTAATGTTTCAGGCGTAAAGTCCAGAATGTCACTTATAATTTGTTGTGAATCATGTGATAGGGATTTTTTAAGTATGTGTACCCACTTGCATAAAGATCCATGAAAACTCTTCGACAATAGGAGAAATGATACAAATATATTTATATATAACAAAAAGTTTAAATAAAAAAATTGCCTTTAACGGTCCATAACTTTTTAAGGAAGCAAAATGGTACTAAGGTATGTGCAGCTAAATTGATTTATTTTTACTCAAGGAACCTACTCCTACAGTTTGGCCCATTCTTTAGTAAACACCCTGTAGAGCAGGCCTCATTCTGCGACAGTGAGATATATTTTCAAACACTACTGTCGTATGATAAAATTTAATTGCTTCCCTCCCAACCCCCATCCAGGTCATGAACTGTACACCTAGCAAATTTCATTCACATTTCAAAATCTACTCAAATTATCCAGTATTTGTGGCTATATCGACCGACAAATCGGTAAAATTCTTTTTAGCAAAGGAAAAACATACATATAATTCTGTTGAAGTTGATTGTTGAAGATTTTTTTCTTTATGACAATAAAACTCCTTTCTTTAGGTTATATAATTTCATTATACAGAGCGTTTTGACAGTTTGGAATAGTCAATTTTCTCAAATGATTTATATTTCTTAGATAGAATTTATGCCCTTTTGAAATTCGAAATAAAAAATATTACTTTGCATTAAAAATAAGGTGACCTAAACTTTTATGTATGGAAACTTATTACTGTCAATTCAACACATTTGCATTAATTGTAAGTAATTTTTCTTGTCACAATTTTATCAGAGATGCGTTGTTAACTTTTCAAGAATACGTCAATTAAATTTAAGACAGTAATACTTTGATTTTGTTCGAAATTGGCAAGCTTACCAATTCTAATAAGAGTTGTATATCTACAGAACAAAATTTTTATTTCTTGTCAAATAACGCCTACACTGTCTGCATACTGTTCAAATGAATTGCATCTAGACAAAATATTCCCGATATGTATGTAAAAATCTAATGGAGTTTATAGCTTCTGGATCAATAAAAAGCGTGAACTTAGGGTTAGAAATGAAAGAGAGCAAACATACTTTGTAGACTTTATCAACTTGAACCCACAGTCCTAACAGATGCGTGGCTTTTGCTAACAATTCATAGCACCTTAATTTATACCATTTCGAAAAATTTTAAATTATACATATAGTTGGAAATGTCATATTTTATGTTCACGTTGTGCCTAAATTAAAAATTATTTTGAAGTAATCTGATCAAAAATATAGAAATATGTTGTAGATTTGGGCTTACATTTTTAAAGTTCGTATGAACCTATTGATTATATTTATTCAAATAGATTTTGTTAACTGTCCTGCATTGTTTTCGCGCAATATTTGATGAACCTTTTAGTGTATAAGAGTTTTGGAAACAATATTTTGTTAATACTCAATATTAACACCATGATAAGTCATAGACGTAATTCTGGTTTTAAATTGCAAATAATCTGCTGCTATTGAAAGAATATCCCAGTTCCACGTAATAGGTGAATCATACTATAAATAATAAAAAAACTAATTGTTAATTTAAACATACAATATTTATTTATCACTAAACTGACAGTCGTAAATGTGGCATGTGTGCGGCATGTATATTTGGCCTTTAATAATAAATTGTTTTTCCCTTTTACCATATTCTAGCTGAATCAAGTTATTATCCTTTTTAATTGGATCACAAGGTGTATGTATAATTATGAATAATGCCTGACCGAGTGCCTGACTAATAAAGAACGAACATTACCTTAGGTAAGCCAAAATACAAGTTTAAAGGAAATTAAACAGTATTATACATGTAAGTAAATTAAGACCTTTGTAATTTTGGAAAAGCCGCGTAAAATTAAAATATCTCGAATAGTTCCTGCCTTGAATGACTCTGATTATAGATGAACTTAATGTTTGTAAAATATAATTAATAAGAGAATAAACAAGTGGAATAAGTATCACAAACTAATTTGGAACAATCATATACAGGGTGTTTACTAAAGAATGGGCCAAACTGTAGGAGTAGGTTCCTTGAGTAAAAATAAATCATTTTAGCTGCACATACCTTAGTACCATTTTGCTTCCTTAAAAAGTTATGGACCGTTAAAAGCAATTATTTTATTTAAACTTGTTATATCTCTATTACTATTACCACGATTTCATCCAAATCTGGTATATGGGGTTTTTTTGGGCCGCTGAGAAAAGTAGTGTAAACAATTGTGGCGAATAACGTAGAGGGCGCAGCGAACGCCTAATTATTTCTTTTGTTTTAGTCGTTAATTTTTTCAGCATCAACTTTAAAAAAATGTAATATTGGTTTTTAATGCAGCATTCAATTCTACGTCAAAAAGGAATACTTATTTTATGTCGGTAAAATGCACCGTTTTCGAGTAAAATGCATTTAAACTTTCTGTCGCACAACGAAGAAAATTATGTAAAATGTAAAATTATGATTCTACTAGGTACATGACTAAAACTGACAGTAAAATAATTCAGTATAATAGATAATACACAGTTTTTAAGAAAAGAGATTTTATTGATTTAACAAATTAAGCAATTTAAAAAAAATTAAATAAATAACTTGCTAATTTTCTAAGGACGTAAAATTGTACTAAGGTATGTTCAGCTAAAATGATTTATTTTTACTCAAAGAACCTACTGTTACAGTTTGGCACATTCTTTAATGAACAATTTAAATTTTACATAATTCTCTTCATTGTGCCATAGGAAGTTTAAATGCATTTTACTCGAAAACGGTGCATTTTACCGACATAAAATAAGTATTCCTTTTTGACGTAGAATTGAATGCTGCATTAAAAACCAATATTACTTTTTTAAAAAGTTGATGCTGAAAAAATGAACGACTAAAACAAAAGAAATAATTAGGCGTTCGCAGCGCCCTCTACGTTATTCGCCACAATTGTTTACACTTCTTTTCTCAGCGGCCCAAAAAACCTCCATATATATATACCAAATTTGGATGAAATCGTGTTAATAGTAGGTAATAGATATATAACAAAAAATTTAAATAAAAAAATTGCTTTTAACGGTCCATAACTTTTTAAGAAAGCAAAATGGTACTAAGGTATGTGCAGATAAAATGATTTATTTTTACTCAAGGAACCTACTCCTACAGTTTGGCCCATTCTTTAGTAAACACCCTGTATAATAATATAAGCAATTAATTAAAATCTGCAAATATGTTATTAACTTATAATGGCCGTAGGTGCAACTAAAGATTAATTCTAACCAAAATAAAGCATGTCATGCATTATCAGATATAAGCAGTTAGCCTAATAATATCATTGTAATGGTAACCAAGTACCAGAGGTACAATTACAATTTTAACTGAAGCTAAGCTTGGATATTGAGCCCTAATCCGATTCAAGTAAACATGGAGAGTTTAAAATCTTTTTACCTGCTTCATGAGGGTGCGAACATAAGAAGTAATCGACCAACGGAGTTTAGAATCAACACAGTACAGTTACACACAATGATGATCTTGTTCGCACTTCCATGGACTGTGCTTATTATAACATTGTATTACAAATACATTTTTTCCACGTAATTTTTTTATCTGAAACTTATTTCACATAATTTGATTTCCGACTATAGTGCCCGGACTATTTATCACACATTTGTTGCTTTTTAGTTTCAAACCACGTGCTAAATATTATCAAAAATAATATTTTCCTATAAATCATAGCAAAACAGTGTATGGTGCAGATATGTAGATTTTTAAGTTTTGTCACTGTTAAATATTTTAAATAATATGGTTTTAGCGTATATGAGTATACAACATGGAAAGCAATAATAGGCCCCGACCCGAGCAAAGGATGGAATGATGAGATAGCTATCCCGTGAACTCTTTATCTGATTATTTCATCCTTTACTCAGGCTGGAGTGTACAATTAAATAATTTCCATACTGTATAACATTTAACAGAGTGGCATTTTCTTTTAAAAAACTCAAAAAAAAATTTTACATCATATTATGCCGTATATGTAACGATGCCTATATATTTTTTAATATATTGTATTATTAATCTATTCTAAATTCAAAATAATGCATATATTACGTATTTACATATAACTAAATTTTTGCAAATTTGTAAATCTCGCATATATTACTGCCCTAGAATGACTGCATTACTTGAATAATTTAACCGCGTTACTAATTCACCTTGGACACAGGAAAAATATGTTTAAAAGTTGTTCAAAAACATTTTTTTTAAATTTGCACTGCCCTCAAAAAAGACGTATAGGTAAAATAAAATTTTGCTGAATTTATAGAAACCTGTACCTATTATTTATTAATTTTTGTGCTTCTATTCAGTTGATAGTAGATAGTGAATTATATGTATAATTCCTCGCTGTCACGCTGTCTTACACTAATTAGTAGATTAGGTTGTTTTAAAACTGAGTAAGATTTTATTTTATGATACTAAAATTTTAATGTGGTTCAATTTATGTTTTTATATCATTTTTTGCATTATTTTGAATAACTGCTATTTATATAAATTTATATAACTTGGATCCACTCAAGAATAATAATGTGACGAAACGCATCTTTGTATGAAATGAATTTTTAATTTTTACCTTTGCCTTGGAAATATTATATCAAGGTGCCAAACTGTAATCTGTAGTGATAACCAGAATTTTCACCTGCATTTCTCACCAACAAAATATATGAGCTTTTGTATATTTCCTTTTACTATGAAGGTAATAAAATCTATGAATAAATGTAGATTTGTAAATTAACTGGCTGGTTGTTGATAGATGATACAAATTCTATACTTCTATTTCCCACTTTCAGGGTAAAAGTTTGACAATAAACTTAATAATTGTATGTTTAGAGATGAAACATCAATGTGAGTATATTAAATTGGATAGGTTTTTGTTATTATGCTTGTATAAAGCCTAAATAAAGTCATTTATAAACAATGCATATCAAGCAAAGAAAGAGAATCGTAAAAAAAAAAGAAAAAGTTTGACAGGTTTTCAATTTATCTCGGGAGTTTAAATGCCTTTGTCTAAGGAGTATTTTATGCGAATGAGCCAAATCTAATAAGTCTAGTCCTATTTGGTGGTCCATATAGAGTTTTTCACCACTGGCTAAAAATTTGTCAGGTTTTGAATTCCTCCTTTGCTTCAAGGGTAATATTATATTTCCGTCTTTCTGGAACAATAGTTTTTGCATTTTTGTATTTATTAAAAGAAAAATTATTCATGGAAAAGTTAATTTTTGATGTAGTTTCAATAGTTTCATTAAGTGTTCAGAGTAAGGTGGGCTTACATGGACCGTAACTTAATAGGAGCACCGCCCAACCAATAATCTAAAGTATACAAAAATAATCAAAGTTTAAACCATTCTGGAGAAATTATAAACGATCAAAAAGAAATCATGGGACGAATTGAAAATAAATGGATTTAGAAAATTTCCTGCCAATGAACATTGAACAAGCTATTCAATAACAGAAGAAAAGTTATAATTGGTTAAATATTTATAGTTAAAAGATATTTTATTTAACACTATTTTTTTGATGTAATACTTTAGTTTGTGAGAAATGAGTTACAAACTTGATATACCTAACACCGGCTTCGCTCGAATTCAAAAATATACACAAGATAGAAGAATACAGATTTTATTTAGAATCGATATCTACTGAGTACTGATATTATCTTTTTTAACGTGATGAAATAAAAGAATAACCAAATATAAATCTCCTAAATAGGAAAGAAGCATCGTAAAAGTTTCCCAACAAACTTAATAGTGTGTAACCTTGGAGTTTATTGATATTCATTACGAAACCTGGTTCAAAAAGGGCTGAGCAGAGAATAAGGCACTGTTCCTAGTTGACATTCAATAGTAATGGTTGTATGTGTTTTATATAGAATTTTATCAGTTTAATGTTGTTATCCATTATTTTTAATATATTGACAACAATAAACTATTTTAAATTATCCTGAGGGTGAAATAAATTATTTCGAAACGTCGACATTTTTAAAAAACAGTTTGTTGGTTTGATTATTGGCCTCAATCCCACCCAAACCTAAGGAAAGAAATCGATAATAATAACAGGAAATCTACAGGACAACTTCTATCAACAACTTATGTCATCAATAATTTCAAATGGCTACCCACATTTTTGCTCGTGCCATTTAAAGGAAACATATTTTTGAAACTACTATTAAAAATAACGTAACTTTATACATTACATTGATAAATAATATGTCTAAAGCTTTGCTGGACGGACCATATTATAAGTAACGTCCTTGGTAACGTCCAACTGAAGCACGCACATAACTTTCCTTCTCATTATTATGGCATACTGTTTTTTCCGTAACTTCACTGCTAGAGCCCTGAATAAAGTGAGATCAATGGCTTATAAAGCCTTAAGTAACATACTAATAATACTACAATACCAACGAAGAAAGCCATTTCCATGTGAAAATTCAACAGGATCAATAGTTATAAACAAACAAAAACTTTTTAATTGTTTATTCCAAAAAGATAATATAGAAGTACTTAACTAAAATTATGTCTCAAATATTTATTAAAACTGTTTGCTGTTCAAGTTTTCGAAAAATTGATAAACCATTTAGAAATGACACTGAAGGAACTTAAAGTACTCTACATGTTTAGAATTCAATATATATGTATGTTTGCATAGACCAAATGGACTTTTCTTATCAGATAATTTAATATATACAGGGCAGGGCAGGGCAGGGCCAGCCATGCCATATTTTGACCTTTTTTAATCTTGAATGGATACCTATAGGTCATTTTGTTTCCGATATGTCCCATTATCACAACAAAATAAAAATGTCATTAAAAAACTTGCAATGAATTAAAAATTAATCTGCAAAATCTGCACCTTAATAGCTTTTTTTCGTTCCAGAATTATTCAAGATCAAAATGAGTCAAAACATGGCTGACGTAAATAATTTTTAGATTAATTTGATTTTTTGTTTTTGGTTAGTGGCCAGTGGTAAAGCGGACATTTTTACGTATCAATTATAAAACTTTATGGGTTCTGTACATGGCAGAATCACTTTAGTACTTTGACTTATTTCAGCCACTTTATTTGTATGAGAGTTGCACATATACTCACAACTTCTTCGTATCCATAATCAAAGATGTTGTAGTTCTTTGCTATTGCGTAAGTTTTTTTATCACCTATATTTTCTTTTTTCAGATTCGGGAATGTTTCGATAGATGGAGATGGAGGTGCCAGCTTCAATAAAAGGTAAGCTATTTAATAAATTCACCGATATAAAAACCGATGGAAACAAGAAGACGAAGACTTTCTCGCTCTTTGTTCTAATTGTAATGGTTCATCCTCTGCTAGCCCACCTTTTCCTACATACTTGTATTGGTAATCATTTTCGTTCAATTCCTCCTATAACCTGGTGGAAATCAGTCAATATCACTAACGTCTTAAAGAGTCTGTGAAGCTGTGGCAGCAACAGCCGGATTGGAAATAATTTTTTCTAGTTTTAGTCTTGTCCAATCCAAACTACGCAACAAGCTAAACAATAACATAGCTAACAAACTAACATTTTTGTTTAGGCATATGAATCAGGAATCGACAGAGAAAGAGAAATGAAAAAGTATTAACTGAATTTAGGCAGAAGAGGAATATATCGGATCAAGAATACCAATCAAAACGAAAGCGCCAAACTAGTGTATATCAACCTTCATTAAGAAAGTTCCTTAATCCTATAATGGAGCAGTAATGAACCGTGAAGTTTTCTTAATAACCTGAAAAGGAGGCTATAATTTTCTTTATGCCACCTCGTAGTCCTAATAATTTTTCATATAGGTACTTTTCTCTTCTAAAATCAATATTATACGCGATATTATCGAGTTACCCACTTAAAATAGTGTATATATGTCGATGATAAAAATAAATAGGTATAAGAAATTTAATAAAAATAGTGTCATAGACCCCAAAAAGAAACATAATGCAGCTACGGACATGTGTTGAAGTATTAAAAAAAAATATCTTAATTGTTTGCTAGACGATATGGCCAACAAACTACTAGAATTTAAAAATTGGTTCACAGCAAATAAACTTTTATTATACCCAGAGTTTGCAAAATTTCTTTGAGTACACTTAGACCCGCTCCTTACTTTCCAATTTGAACGAGTACATTGATTCTAAGGTTTTAGCGGCGCTGATAATTTATAGAACAGTTTTCGAGTTCTCTTCCGTTTGATTATTTTAAATTCTTGAAAATTAGAACATCTTGTGGTCTTCGTGGACTTCAAAAATACTACGACATACTACGAAAAACACGAAAAATCTTCATTTAAATGAATATTCTTCAAGCATGTATAACGCCAACTTTGATTATTTTCATCACTGTAGCTTCCTTATATATGTATAAAACAAATATATTACAGTTACACCAGCTTAGAACGTTTATGAATATATAAACTAATAAATATTCATGTACCAAAGTCGAATGTTCTCTCCACACGTATTCCTAGAAACTGAATATTTGTGAACAATTTCTCGAACTAATTAATGCATGTTGATTTACCGACCCGAGATGAGAAGCATTCCTGTGACAGATACTGAAAATATTCGTTTACGAAACCGAATTCATGTGGCGAAGTTTTACATATCTATAGAAAAATACTACGTAACATAAAAATATATTTCAGATTTAAGAAACAAAATGGGAAAACATTGTATGTCAGTCTGTATCTGATTGTTTAAGTAAGTGATTATGTGCAATTTTCACCCACTCTGTTTATCGTTCACTTTAATGACTTCCTCTCTATAACAAATTATCATGTACATAGTTTTGATACTTCACGCGCTCATCCTTTTCAGAGATCAATTAATGCGGCTGATTCTTCTACCTCCAGATGTTCACAAACCAACTCAACTAACATAGACATAACTAACGTTACAGAATGGAATACAAATAATCTTGTTGCTTTTAATCCACTCAAAGCATAGTTCAGCATGCTCTCTAACAATACATTTAAAGCCAAGATCATTTTTAGGTGCTATTTTATAATCTTTCTTGATACACAATCACACAATATTACTAATATAACCAAATCAGCTGTCATAAAATTTGATTCCCTGCATAGAGTTTAGCGCTGCCTTACCCTGAGCTACTACTATAGAAACATAAAGCTGAAATTCGTTCTGGTTTTTTTTTTTTTTTTTTTGATCGGTGGTCGGAAAATCTTCGCAAGACACCCGCAGAGCACGAAGCTCTTTGGATAGTGTGGGATTTGTACCCACTAACCTTTCCACCTAGCTGCCTAGCAGCCGAAAAAGATCTGTTTTGTTCGCTAGGACGAGCAAGACTACTGCTCTCTTTCCTTTGCGTCGATCAGTTTCGTTCCCGTGTCTTCACTTTGATTTGGTCACCACCGGGAGTGCCTCCTCTTCTTCTTCCCTCCTTCCCTCGGTGCTTCTTTCCTGGTCTTCTCTCTTTGGTTTCCTGATCTTATCTCTTCGTTTTCCTGGTCTTCTTTCTTCTCTCGTTTTTTTCTTTCTTTGCATTCTCGGCCTCTTGTGCCTCGGGACATCTGCTGGATCGTAGTCCACTGCGTGCCTGACGAGCGGATTTACGTGGTCCTCAGCTTTTTGGAAGATCTGGACCGCTCTCTCGCGGATTTCTTCAAGTACAGTTGTGTACCTCAGATCTCTCCTGATGTCTTCGTTGCGTACAAACCATGGTGCACCCACAGCGCACCGAAGTGCGATGTTTTCCACGATCTGTATCTTCTTTAGGTGGGTTTTCGCCGCGTAGCCCCATACTACCGAGGCGTACCTCAGCTGGGGCTGTATGACTTGCCTGATCAGCAGTAGCTTGTTGTTCAGGTTGAGCTCGCTGCTCCTGCATATCATAGGATACAGTTTCGCTCGTGTCATCGTGGCTTTCCTTACTGTATTTTCTACGTGCTGTCTCCATGTTAGGTGATTATCCATCGTGACACCTAGATACTTTTCAGTATCGTGCCACTGGATATCCTCGCCGTTCATGGTCACGTGTCCCACTGGTGTCACTCCCTTCTTAGTAAATAGTATTGCCCTACTCTTCTCTGGGTTAATTCCCACCTTCCACCTGTTGCACCACTCTTCAAGGGCGGATGCTGCTCCTTGGAGGTAGCGCGTGGCCATTCCTGCGTTCCACGACCTTGCGACCAGCGCAGTGTCGTCGGCATAGAGTGCCAGCGCTGTCCTGTTGTCGTGGGGTAGATCAGATGTGTAGATGCTAAACAGGTGTGGTGAAAGGACTGAACCTTGTGGTACTCCTGCTTCCATCTGTCTGTACGTTGAGTACTCTTTGCCCACCTTAGCTCGCATTTTCCTACGAATTCGTTCTGGTTTGGGTACTATTCGAATTTATGGGGCTCTGTACCAAAAATTTCACTCTAAATCGTGCATTCAGCCCAAAATTGAGATGATGCTATTAGAAGATGTAATGCTGACAATCTTAGTCTTTCTTACTGTTATTTTCGTTGTTATTTTCAACAAAAGTTGGGTTTCTGATACCATAAGAGTTAGTACAGAACTTAGTTACTGATCCCTGTGATCTAAATCGTTATAACTGTGGGACGCCACTTTAC
Organism: Rhagium mordax; assembly: GCA_963680705.1. Lineage (NCBI taxonomy): Eukaryota > Metazoa > Arthropoda > Insecta > Coleoptera > Cerambycidae > Rhagium > Rhagium mordax. Next base: position 52,440,231 of record OY796656.1, on the reverse strand, counting down.
CAGACCTTTCTACTAAAACTATTAAATTCATTGCCTGATTTCTACTTTCCCAAGGTCAGCGTGAATAGGTGCTTTTTTCAAATCTTCGCTGAAAAAATATTGTTCATAATATATATTTATTCAATTTATTCACTAATGTTTCATTGAGACAATGATTTTTTCCATTCACATAAAAGTATATGTACAATCTTTAATTAAATAATAACTTACAATCAAATCAATGAAATATAACTTTTTCCTCAGCGAATCGTTTCCTTGGAACAATAACTGAAGTAGGGAAATTCTTGTTTGTATACATATTTCGCATCTTCAGACCATCACCACTTAGTTTAAAAGTCACATAGGCCTTTTTTGCGAATTAACTTTACATACACACATACATGGTGTTTCTAAATTACAATTTATACGGAGAGTGCTCTTATGTTAAAGAATATTATCCGGGGGCGATTGTGTGCCCCTCGGACCCCTTTTGAAGCCTTGGCTCGAGTTTATTTTTTTAACTCCCGGTAGGTATTTCACAGCTCTCCAATTTAAAAATCCCTAAAAATGGCAAAATATGAAAAATTTGCGAACTATTGAACAGCTGTATCTCGAACACTATTAGGTCTACAGATACCATTCTGAACTCAAATTGTAGAACATTTAGTTTACTTTAAAAAAGTACCGAATGGCATTTGTCGAAAAATTAGTCTTTGGAGTCAAAATTGAAAAAAACTGGAAAAGGTCAAAAATTTCGCTGTTTTTTGGATTTTTGACAATAATCCGGAGGTCTGCCGAGGTCAAAAACTTGGATTTATCATTAGGCCCTAGTCATATACAACATAGCAAAAAACTAACCTATATTTGATGCAAGGTAGGATGTTTAAAATTATTGTACTTATTAGGTGGTATTTTAAATTTTCCCCTTATTGAGGGAACCTTATACGATTTGCATGTAACACTCGATGTTTTTGCATTTTACTTTCGATACTTATTTAATATAACTTTTTATACATCACACGTAAAGACTTAGATTTGAGCGGGCCGATATACTTTGTTTAAAGAAGCCCTAAAGGAACATGTAAAAATTTAATATTTAGACGACAACGTGATTAACTGATTAAATATACCGATAGTCAAGCGGAGGAGCAGTTTTGTAAAAATATACCTGTTTTTATTAAAATTTAAGCTCTAGGCATTTGTTGAGAAAATAATTTAAAAAATTTGTATTGATTGATTGATATATGCTTGTTCATTATTAAATTTAAAATGAACAACACAACAGATCATGATGCGATTTCAACCTGCGCCACGTTCGACGTGTCTATAAAACAATTTCAGTAACCTAGTACCGTAATTGACATCATTAAGCGATTAAACTCGAGCCATAAAATATTCCCCTTCTGCACACTTAATTCCCAGTGATATATCTAATTGCAAAACTTATGCGGTGTTATGTGCTATTACTGTGGAGGTTAATCTCTTGTTTCTTGCAGTGCTCATACCCATAGTCATAAAACGTTCTGCTACATGTCGGTTATAAATTTTATACGTATTTCTAAAGGTGTTAGTAAAAATCGATTAAGAATATATGTGTGAATAAACTCGAGAATAATTACAATGATAACAGTAAATAAGGTGTATCCACACTTGTGTACAGTGTACACCCCATATTTTATACGTGCTACGTATTAGGACTTACATTTTTTATTAGATGTTTTGATCGAAACTAGTAGGGGTAAATTCACTGGGGATAATGTGCAATCAAAATGGTCGCCAAGCGGGCGGTATTGCAATCGAGAGTTAGGTTCATCTGTGCGGGAGGGGTTCGCGATGGGAGGCCAAGGTTAGAGCTAATTGACGACATATCTCCCCTCGACACAGCTTAGCAGCGATAGACATGACGTCACCTCTATCATGGCTACCACACAGGAAGTGTATATATATAAAATATATATATAAAATGTGTATAAAACATAAAATATATGGGAATAAAGTCATTATTTTTTAACGGCAATAGGGGTAGTTTTGATGTTTTCTGATTTGAAGAGGAGTACTTTTCTAATTCTAAAAATGTATCTATCATAAATGTGCAGCTGCATAAGAAAAACATTAAAAAAACAATTATTAAGTACTTTAAATATACAAACGAAAATTAAATAAAACGCAGAAAAAAATATTTTTTTTATTTTTGCAAGACCATTTGGTAAAGTTTTCACAAATTGAAATGTCAGTTTGTTCCACAAAGGAAAATGCTTGGGTCATGATGAATGCAAAGAAAGATTACTAAATGTCAAAGGCCATTACAAAATTATGCTCGTGTCTTGGCCGTTATTAGTGAGAAAATCACTAGGCAAGTACTAAACTTTTGAAATCAATTTTACTCGAAAACGATGCCTCCGATCGAAGTTATACAAGAAAACACTGACAAATCATAATTTGTTGTCGAGTTTGATGTCAAAACTCAAAAAATCACAAATAAAATAATTTTACCCCCCACTCCTACAGCTTGACTTACCTTTGATAAAAAATTTGAGATGATGTTCACCTTAAATCTTAAAAGATTTAGCGACTGTGCTAAATTTAATATAAACAGTTTCGGAGATAATTAATAAAAACCATCTTCAGTGGCCCACTTTTAGGGGCCTGCATCTCTCTTTGGTACAGAGGTAAATTTGCCCCAATCGATTTATTTTGACGTCGGGAATATGTGGTATCTCTTTGTGCACTTATTTCTGAGACACCCTGTATAATTTTTTTATTTTACGCACTACACATTGTTTTTATCACTAATCATTAGAATATTTCTTTCTTAAACTTTCTTAAACTTAAAAATCCGCATCAGATTAAACATCTTTTTCTGGTTTCCTAAATGCAGGCAAAAATTTAAGGATATTTTTTAACAATTTCTGATAAGACCTACGGGGGGGCAACTTTTCAAGAAATCTGCGAGAAAATTTTCTTGTAATTTCTTGTATTTTGTTCTCAGTGCAGTAAAAATAAATAAAGCTATGTCGTGCATTGGATGGCTCTCCTATCATTTTTTTAATAAGAAACTTAACGGGGTCTTACTTTCTTATTTAAACCGCCCTCTCTCTCTTAATTTAACGTATTTTTACTCTTTGAATTGTTCACAAAATGAACCAAGACCCCTATAATCCAAGTTTCCTTTTTTTCTTTCAATTCCTAATTTTTCACCAACTCTCTGTTAGGTTAAATTCGTGGGAATGTTTTGCTTCTTTAATTATTAAATCGAATCATGGCCTCAGGTAAAATATGAGGCCACGAACAAGAATCAATGACGTCCCAATAACCGGCTGTCCCATCATAATTTATTTATAATACACCATATGATATTATCATACATACATATACATGAGTAGAACTAAATATTTTTCAAAAGAAACTCTTATTTATGGTAAAATAATTTAGAAAAGGTTTTTCACATCACCATAGAGGTACCCTAATAGATCTAATAGATGCGTTGGCCCTTAAGAAGACCTTGCCAATAGCCCTATCTCCTACATCAAAACGAATCTTTAGGAATTTCATTAATTTCCTTGTCATTGAGTGAAAATTTTATTGTTTATTATTTTTGAATAATTATTAAGAAATATGTTAGCAAGAATATGATTTGTTTTAGTTAATAATAACTTTATACTTTTGTTACATGAAATACATGTTTTTATTAATTTCTTCTACATACTGTTCTAATTTTAAAATTGTCAACTGCCAACATATGATCCATTGTTTACCTCTCTTTTAAAATTCAATAGGTATCTGAAATAAGCTCATTCAATATTTGACTCGAAATTTGATAGGCCTGAATAAGAACTTCAAATAATAATTCCGATGGTTGTTTTAAAGCACCTTTCGCTCAATTTTTAATTTATTCGCTAACCTCAACATAGTTGTTTTCAGAAAATTTTATTAAGAAATCTGAATTATTAGTAATGTATATTAAACAATTTTCACAACCGTTAACAAATTTGTCGGCGAAATTTGCAGAATATCCGGAAATGTAAAATAGAGATGATAATACAGAAAAACTTAGTTTAGTGTCAAAAGAGTTTTCTATGCCTGAAAAAAAAAGAGATATTTTCAGGGAGCTCAAAGGTTTTTGTCGTTAAATGAGAATCCTTTAAAGAAAAGTACCAAATTTTAGTTTAAGGAGACTTTTGTTATTATTAAGGAATCTGGATGGCGAATGGTTAAAACCTGAGAATTTCTTAAAGTATTATATTCACTGGAAAATTGAGAAAAAATAGAAGACGCCCGCAAAAACAATTATGTTGAATGTTGAGGACGACGCGTTAAAGCTAGATTTAACTGATTTTGTATGAAATTTAATTTATTTACAGGTACCTTTTTATCCATGTCATCATCTTAAAGGTTATTTATTGGTTTTTCTAATTCTTTGCATGCTACTTTTACGTCCTAAATTTTGTCCACAAGTTTGCTAACGTCGTTTGAATTTATATGGCTCAATAAACACACTTTTATATTATTATAGTTTCACCTGTTAAAACTTTCTGATATAGACCTTTACTAACAAAACATTTGCGCAAAATATTTTAACTATGCAAAGCCTACTGAGTTTCAGCTAAACTGAGGCATGGCGTTCAGACTACTATTGTGACATCAGGTCAGGTGGCATACCAGTGTTTCACGGCCTCTACTTCTCGGAGGGCACGGTTGTACTTATTTGATGGGGTCGAGCTCAAGGAAACACAATCTTTCACGCAAAAAGAGATGAAATTGAAAGAACTTACTTTTCGTAATCTACATCGCCTGGAACATGAAAATCCGATGAAGTCTCAAAGGGGAATTTTTTCTCGATTCCATCACTCTCGACATTACTTTCCTCTAGTTAACGACATGACAGAAATAAAAAGAAATCGTACACCAAGAAAACAATAAATGTTTATGGCGAGGTTGATAATAAAAGTGAGGTACAAAATTTACACAAGTTCTACTATTTGATTTATCTGTTTAAAAAAATAAGAATTTTTAAATTGAATTAAAATTACCTACGTATTGAAATGAAGATTTAAGGATTATTAACGAATTTTTAGACATTTTTAGTTGTCATGAACATTCTACCCTAAATTGTTTATTCAAACTTCATTCACAAAGTGAAACATTGTCGGCCTATGATCAGAGTATTTAACATGCCGATCAAAGACCAAAGTTAAGTTTGGTTAAAATACCATGTAATACAAGTACTGAGTAGTTTTATTTGGTTCAAAAACAAGCCCCTGTATTTTGTATTCACTAATATACTACACCAAAACATGCCAGTGAATGACGAAGACTGATGGAAGGTGGCTAAATGTGTTTACATTCGCGTTATTTGTGGGAAAACTGGGAAACAATACCATTAGTTAACTCAAGGTCAAGATGAGTACAGATCAAGTATACACCTGATTAAACGAGTTGATAACCCTTCACCTTTATGGAATGTGAAATGTTACAAATATTATAAAAGCATTATATATATATACATGGTTCTCTTTTCCATGGCGAAGAAAATTAAAAGAGAATTAAATACTTATCTGAAAATATACATTATTTTTTAGTGTTCCGATTTGTACATTATACCTACCTAGTTATATAATTAATCAAGTTGAGAAACCAGAATTAAATATTGCTTAGAATATTCAAGGCGGCTAATAATTTTCTCATTGTAACTCGTTTTAGCCTTCGTTCCACAGAACATAGTAGATAACCTATTTATTCGGGACAAAAATGCAACCTCACCGTTATATCAACACATCTAATTACTTCGACCTACCTAGAATCTAGATTACCTACCACGATTAACAACTTTGACCTCCTTCCCGTCCTTCGAGACATCCGAAAAACCCCGAATCTTGTTAAGCACCTCTCATTTTTTAATGTTTACTATTGAATTTGATGTTTTTTGCTCAATAAAAAAACCTTTAATATTATTTTTATTTGCAGTCTTGTTTGTCCTGAGTCGTATTTTTTTAATGTTTTTTTTTAACATTTTCATATATTTTTTTTACATTGAAACCCTATTTTTGTATAAAACTTTATTTTTATTTCTTTTTTATGTATCTTACATTTTTGTCTTTTTTTTGTATTATTCCTACTTTGTAATTGGATATTTTACCTGTTGAATAATGTAATAAATAAAATAAATTAAACAAATACTTAATGGTTACTACTAGTCATAGAAATATACATTACAAAGAAATGTTCGTGTTTCACTTCTACTTCATATCAAAAAATATACAGCGTATTATTACATTCAAGAAAAAAGACGGAGAAAATTAAATTAAGAGTTATAAATTTAACAATCAGTTTCGGCCACCCTGTATGCGTTTAGGTGAAAATTATTAAGAAACACCTCGCAGCCGTTTCTTTCTTAAAATTCATATAATTGTGACTAGTGAATTTATCAAAATGCACGTGTTACGTTTTTAATCTTTGTGTCTTAGAACTTAGATATCGAAGTTGGACACACTATTTCCCGACCCTGTATATACATATAGTATAGCATCATTTATTTTACAATAGTCGGATAAGGGTTAAAGATCTTGGAAGGGAGACCGGGTGAGACCGTCAGTTTTCTCGTGGTAGATTATAGGGAGGGGTTAGAGAAGTGGAAGCTCGAGCCCTGCGGACTTGTCTGACAAGCCAGGGGCTTACACGAACCTGTCATGATCGTAGGGAAATTTTTTGGGAAATTCTGTATCGGGAAGTCGAGGAATGAGTGATGACAGCCGGTGATAGTTCCACGTCGAAGGTTTCAAACTTCTTCAGGATCAGAATCAATACAGGTCAGATTTCTCAAGCAACGTTATTATAGGTTATACGCGATATCGCGAAAACGGGTTCAAACTGGAGACATTCTTTTGAACATATTCTAATGATATTTCTTGTAAATTCTGTTAAGCTCATGAGATTGTTGCATTTATATCTCGTATAAGAACGAGAACAAACAAAAATATATAATTTTAATATAATCTAGAAGAAATATCTTTAAAAAATGTTTTTGATTTCTCCATTATCTAAAATGAAGATATCGACTGTTAAAATCATGTAATTTATAGATCCTATACATAACTAAAAATATAGTTTTGTGGCAACAGAGTCGAGCCAACGTACGCAGTCTCCACAACAAACATTTTAGTTTCATAAGAGTAACCGTTCTATTATCGCAACCATAGAGCTGTTACTTTTATAAACCCAAAAATGTTGATCGTCAACGACTTGGAGTAAGGAGTTCGATACTATCAAATACCAGAAGCCCAAATACAATTTTTAGGATTTTACAATATTGTAAAAGTATTGATAAATAATGTGAATCTGTTTTATTCACAAGAAGATCGCGAAAAGGTGGTCTAAACATCAAGAAATCAAAAAGCTGTTCTACAAATTAAATAACTGAATTCTACGTTTTTATAATGCTATTTGAAAGATAGGTTCAGATTTTCAATTTATCGGAAATTTTAACTGGTTATTTTTGTTTCAGGTTTTGTAAGCTGATTACCGGTTTTAAGGGTATGTATAAAAGGAGAAAATTATATTCATTAGCACTTAAGTAATTGACATTTCGAAAAACGGAATTTCCTGGAAATTACTTTGTTTTTAAGAAGGAAATACAGGTGACCGTGTAAAGTAATGAGAGGTTGCTTTTGGGTTACTTTCTTTTAAATAACACCACTTTAGTATGTTTTACAATTTTATTTGATATCTTAATGCACACGTAGATTTTATTAACGAAATAATAGGAAACAACCACTTTATTATTGAAGTAACTAAACCAACAATTCGTTTTTGTTTGAATTTTGATAATTTCTTGACTAAATATGCCAAGTCCTCTGATGTGATTAAATTGCCGCTTTACAGGCTACATGAAGTAAAGTCAACGGGACTAATATCAATGCTGTTGGTTTCCTAGCGGTTAAACTCCATAAACTCAAAAGTTTTTCTCCAGACACACTTATACAGGGTGTCTGTTTAATGCTTTAAAATATCCAAGCTGGAAATTCTTGAGTACAAATCATGATGATTAATCAAATATTTTGCCATTCAAAAATGCTTTCTTGAAGAGTTATAAGCCCGTCAAAATTGCAAAAGAAAATAAAAAAATGTGGTGGTAAATCAAGGCGTGTTAAGTCAAAGCCACTAAATTTGGTAGGGTAGGAAGTTGTAGTTTTAGTCTATGGTTAATTTGATGCAGTAGTGAAAAGAAATATAAGGCTTTGAAAGGCTTCTTTAAGGGGGGTGGGCAGCATTCCACCTTCTAAAGTTTTTTTCTTAGCAAAAGGCCCCCTTAAAGAAGCCTTCCAATTTATATTTATTTTTCATATTGCATACAATTACCCGTAAACTAGATCTAAAATTTCCTACCAAAATTAGTTGCTCTGACTTAACACGTCTTAATTTAATTCCGCATTCTTTGGTTTTCTTTTGCAACTTTAACGGGTTGTAACTCTACAGAGAAGCATTTTTGGATAACAAAAATTTGGTCAATCACCACGATTATTACTCAAGAATTTCCAACTCGGATATTTTGAAGCATTAAATAGAATAATTACTAGAATATGTATTTGGATCTACTGGAACATGGATATTATGATGATGTAATGGGGGGGGGGGGATATGAAATAATCGCTTTACTGGTTTTTGAGTTATTTTCACTTTATTATGCATACGTTGAAACAAAAGCGTTATTTTATAAACATTTTCAACATAACCAACCACAATTGACGTCGATACATTTCAAACTACGTTTAATAAAATTCGAAAGAATTTTTCGAAGAAAAAGTGCTGCATCCAAATTTAGCAAAGTTATATTTTTTACAATTTGATTTTTTATTGTTTAAAATTTTCCACTGGTTCATTGTAAATGTTTTCTTTGAGCGATCCCCAAAGAAAATAATCTACTGGATTATGGTCTGGACTCCGTTCGAATTTTATTAAACGTTGTTTGAAATGTTTAAAATGGTACATAATTTGTTTTAATAATTCATATATTTTATTTTGTTTTTGATTTATTCCATTTATTGATTTATTATATGATTTATAAAATAACGCTTTTGTTTCAACGTATCCATAATAAAGTGAAAATAACTCAAAAACCAGTACAGCGATTATACAATATGTGCATATATTTTGTAATCAGAATGATTGGAGGAATTCAAATTTGTCAAAATATACAGGGTGTTCCATTTAAGAAAATTAAACTTTTTTGCGTACCCTGTATATTTAAAATGCTACTGTCAATCCGTTAGCAGGAGTGGAATCTACATAAAAAACCGTGTAAGGCCGGTTTTTTTATTTTTGGAATCCGTCAAAGATAAAAATAGAAATGGGGGGTTTACATTAATAAACCCTGTACAAAGAAGCGCTCGTTTGAAAGTACGCATACTTTTTATCGAGCTTTTTATATTAAACTGCTTGAGAATCACCCTAATGAAAGTTTCATAATGATGAAGGTATAAATTTTTGAAAATGTTCCATATTTTGTGTTCCATGCATATTTGCTCCTCGTGCCTAAACGACATTTCAAAACGAACAATTAATTAGATAAAAATAGTGTCATCTTCGGAACACCATGTAAAAAAATCATATAAATATGCACCGTAATCATCCAAAATACTTCTATTGAGGTATTTATTTCATATAGGTAATACATACATACTTACAAATTTCTTATTATTCACTTGTTTTACTCCACCCTGTAATTTAACCTTGTGGATGTGGAGATAAACTAAATGTTTGACACGTCCCTATCTATGTTATCTGTGTTAGTTTTATCAGTTTCTTAATGCACATGGTTTCTCATAGATACCACATGTTATTTACAGTTAACGGTTTTAATAACGTAACATAACTCCTTCAACAGATGTAGTTTATAGCTTACAAGCAGTAAAATAATATACTCTGTTGTCGACTCATTGTATAGAAATTTTAACTAGAAACTGAGAACTGTCGAGGATATTGTTATATTTTATTATACATATACTATACAAATGGTGCCTAAACTAGTTTGTTACTAATTTAAAAGTTTATTCTACATTGTCGACATTGCCTAGTTGAAACGAGGTATTCGGGCGTTATCAAAAGCAAATGCCTTAAGAACACACCTAACAGAATAGTTTTTAACCTGCTTCCCCAGAAGAAGTCAATTAGGTCTGTATATTTGTTTGTTTGTTCGGATTAAGAGAAACCATTTGCCTTTATTATCAGCATGCCTTCAGCTAAGAAGAAACTATTACAATAATTATTATACAAACTTAGACCGTTTTTATTTAAATAATAGGTACTTATATTACAAAAATTCTGTTGATTGTTAAAAAAATGAATTATTATTTTTTTAAATTAAACAAATTTTGTAAAAACAATCAATTAAAAACGTAAAATATGAAACATTTATAAAAATGTTTAAAACAATAAATAATTACCAGGTCTTCTAAGCGACACATCAAAGGCTAAAAAAACAATAAAGTATTTTTGAAAAAAAATTAGCCTTTAAGCAAACATTTCAATAGTATTAAATAAAACTTTACTCTATACTCCGTTTGACTAAAAGATAGAAATTGATTCCGTCCCATTAATTTTATGATAGCGCAAAACGGTGTACGCAATAGTCGGTTTTACATGATGAAATTAATGAAAGCTGCGATAGCCATCAGATTTCGATGAAAACCTAACCTTAAAAAAAAACATTTACTCAATATTAATCATTTGCATTACGTACCGTAATACTTAATACACAAAACATATAAGTTAATTCTTATACGTACCTTAAATACACAAAGTAAATATCTTTATATAAGATAAATCTCAATGAATTCGTTAACATAAACAGCTGACATAAATTAAGAAATAATTTCACAAAAACGAATCTGACACAGTTGGCAGTGAGGCCGGCTCCCCATTTATGCGCGTTTTTCATACGTTTAGCGTTTATACGTTTCGCGACGATCATAACATAATCAAAGATCATTTCATATACTAGATAGTCAAAGCCACTGTTTATTTCATCGCCCCATCTTCTCTCTCTAACACATGCAAAATTGGATGCCAAATAACAGAGAAGTATTGCAGTATCATGAGTTAAAGTGAGATGAAGCTTAAGTTGAGGTCCATTTATGAGCGATAAAATTAAACAATAGGTCTGACTATCTAGTGTATACATGATCTTTGACATAATGATTGGTCTGATGCAAAATTCGTAAAAGTTTAATGCGTGATGCGAATACATACTTGTAGAATCGGCCTTTGTCAGTCAAATCTAGCGGTTCCTTTGTAATTCGGGTTCTGTAAATACGACCAATAGAGAAAATCCATTCAAATTTAGCGGACATTTTTGGTACGGAGTTTTTTTCTGTCTTGAACAAACAGAGTATAGTATAGGACTCGGTATAGGAAATAGCGTTCAAATTCGAGGATGAAAGTTTACCGTCTAACTGCCGGTAAATTGAAGAGACCACATAAATACCAAAGTTTTTTATTTTTGGAAATTTTTGGTATGGTGGGCGGATAGGAGGGGACTTTTTTTAAAAATCGAATGATTACCGATATCTTTCCACATAAGTAGTTAGTATATGTATGTACTTCACATACACCCATTACGCTGGCAGACGAAACTGCTGGTCGACGTGCGGGAACCGGAAATTGAAAAAAAAATTATTTACCGGATCAAATTTGGCGCAAAATATTTGTGTTGGCGTATACAGTACTGTACTGTAGTGGCAGACATTTCTATCCGGCAAAACTTGAAATTTGAAAAAAATAAGTTAGAATTGAAAAAATCGCCAACTTATGGTTCTCAAGACACCAAAAAGCTCTAACCTTGACTGGCAGACATTTTTGCCAAATTTACCCCCCCCCCCTAAACCGCCCCTTTAAGGGTTAAAAAATATTGTTCACGGAAAATTGAAGAAAAAGTTTAGCTCTTTAAGGGGTGGTTTGGCGGGTTAAATTTATATTATACTATTCACGGGGGTTTCTTAAGGCGAATTAGACATATTTCTTGTGCTATAGGTTTGAATATATGTATAATAATAATAATACTAATACTAATAAAATTAACGACTTTATTGAAATTTAGCATATACAGGGTGAATCTTAGAGTGGGGGCCTTATTTTTGAGGTTAATAGTACTAGTCGTCATGAACATGAATCCGAATTTTTTTTTGTAGGTTGTAAAATGGCCGAGTTATGAATTTTTAAAAAAAATTCGCGATTCAAGTTTCGTGTAATTCCGGCGCCGCTGGGCAAGCACTTACTGCATTACGTGTGACCGGTCGACAGTGTTGCCAAGTGTAGATGATATAAAACTCTCGCTAGCGCATTCCACTGGCGGGGTACCCAAATTCAAATAAAAAGGGTTTAAACAATATTCATTTTTCATAGAGCGTTAAAAAAAAAATTGTAGTTTTGTGTTCCCATAGTGAACGGTGTCGCCTCCTATAAATATGGCCTCCACTCTAAGATTCACCCTGTATGCTATTCTACCACTTAACCCAGTTTATTCAGTAAGATAGAAAACCTCTATGTTGATTTACGATTTCAATATTTCCGTGTTATAATTTATAATTTTATTAAACCAAGCCCAAAAGTCCTAATACATTTAGAATCTAAAACTACTGGTTTCTGAAAAACAAAGTGTTGAAATTTCTGAAAATTATCGCATTTACTCAAATATGTTTGACATAGATTGATCAGACTGGTTGCTAATGACTCTGACTGAAGATAATGATCCATTGATTTGGTATACAAATATGACAATCAGTGTTTAGAGTGATTTTTGTTTTTTTTTTTAGCTGCGCCAATGTAGCCAAATATTTACCACGTAGTTCGTAAATTCAAAACTCTAAAACTCATTTTACAAAAGAAAAAAAAATTCAAAAGCACTTTTTTAGAAAGACAATTAGGAATTAAATGCATCGGTTGAATTTCCAAAAAACTCATTGGTGTAGAAATTTGTGGTGTTTCCATACCAATTTATTGATTATCAACAACTACTGCGTGAGCCGTTGTATTAAGTTTAACTGATTTACGTCAAATACCATCTGAATTATTTTAATAAAAGTGACTATTTCTCTCACATTATAAGAACCAATGAAATAGCAAGATTTTTGAAAATTTGTTCCAATAAGAACAACAGCGATAATTGCATTGTAAGTGACAATTGTACAAAAAATTATCGCGAAAATTTTACTGTCAGCGAGAACGTCAGTTGAATCAATATTTCGTGTTCTATGTTTTGTTCTGGAAATAGTTTAACAAATATATTTCGTGCATTAAAAATTAACTTGAAAAAAATGTGCGTTGGGGAAAATCACGAAGGAGAAGTACCTACTTGTATAGCTTCAATATGAAATTGATGTAATAATTGATCACTTTAACCACCTCAAATTGTGGAATGACTTACTTGAGAATACCGTGCAATTTTCCTGTTTTCGGAATTATTTTCTATTGTTTCCAACACAGTCTGTTCTAATTTTGATGTTATTGCTGTGCTTGAACCATTTTCTCCAAGCACATATTTCTACCTAAGTGACAGAGTTTTTAGGTTTAGGTTGCTGTCACCGAAGATATAAAGATCAGAGTTATCCAAATAAAACAAATAAAATAAAATAAATGAATGTCTTCGTATGCGATATGCGATACTGGTATCCGTGTCTGTCAAATAAGGGTAGCAATAATATGCAGAATAGGAGGAGATTTTGGAAATTGTCCTGGTATACTCGTCTTTTAAAAGTCTCTAACTCTGTGCAAACGCACCAAGTATGTTATGGTGAAGCAGAGTTTTCCTCGGAGCTTTCAGAGTGACAGAAGTTGTTCAATGCATTCCACTAGTAGTACGAGTAGCAGATGTAGTAGTTCCTGTTCGTACTATGCTAAATAAAACCCATTTTTAATGGATAAAGGTGATCAATTGGATTTAGTTATATCTCTTTGAGTTTTGATTTAACTATTGTCAGAACTAGCCAACCAAAATAGTTAGTACAGCAATTAATTTATGTTTTTCTACATACATAACTTATTATGGAACGAATGAAATCAAATTTTAGTCGTATATTTATTCTTTTTCAAAAACAGCTGTCGTTTCACACATTGCCTACAAATTCTTGTAATAAATGGGTATGCTTCTTTATTTTTTATATACACTATTGAACAAAAGTGAAGCAAATTTTTAAATACCTATCTAAAATAATATTGGCAGCCGCGGATATTAAAAACCATTAAAAGGCCATAGTGGCTGTTTATCACAGGTGAAATGAGATTGTTTTCAAATGTCATATAAGCTAGTACGTTTAATTTATTTAAACATTTGACCTCTGTGGGACAATGAAAAGAAAAAATGTACGTATCTTAGCTACATGGTACTTGACATGTATTCTGGGTGTCAACGAGATCACTATTCGGCCACTATTTCTTTATGTTTCAGCGGATCGAGATGATACTTTGTAGCTATGTGTCACATGTTTTCAAAACAAAATTTTTATCGATTTTTCAAATATCTACGATTTCTGTATCCACACTTGAAGTGACCTCAACCTTTTCTTTTTAAGTAGGATAAGTATAATAATAGATCTGCAATTTTTACTATGTATCTGCTGCCTTAAATAAGTTTTTTTCCGAATAAATTGCCGTTCAATGCCGTTACTTAGTTATGTTTTTATACAGGGTGTAAAAGCTTATTCATTGTCCAAATTTAAGAATATTTTTCCATATAAACATTTGTCGTTGACTCCTTAGAGCCTCATTTTTCAAGATACAGGGTGTTTAACTAAAAAAAATAGAAATTATTTCTTTAAATATCTTTTGAACATTGTGAACAAATGAAAATATTAAAACAAAATTTTGTGTTATTGTTGCAGATACAAATAAATGCTTATAATAAAAGTTGTAGGGTTATAACTGAATTGTTTTAATATTCCATCAAAAACACAGTGATGTACGGAAGTTAGGGGATACAAAAAAAAATATTATTATTTTTATCAAAACAGAACCTTATTTTATTTGTAATATACTTGCTGGTTTATTGCATATCTACAAAAAAGTGATTAATAAAAATGATGATTTCCGATAAGGTTTTATCAAGAAGTTAAGTTGAATTTTGCTTTAAATTATATTGTTTAGTAATAATGTGTACAAAACGCTTCTCATTTAATACTAGCAATTTTCTAAATATAGATAGGTCATTTTCTTTGGGCATAAATAAAATTAAAACGCAACTGTATAAACATAGCGTTTTTATTATTATCTTTTAAAATACGAACTGATTACGATCACAAGTCTGTGCTACAATCTGATTTCAAATTAATTTCCATATAGGTACATATTAATAATAATAATAATAATAATAAAGTGCCTTTATTCAGGAAAAATTGTATTATACAATTTAATATGGTAATAACTTAGGCGAAGTCTAGCTACAGCTACTCAACGTAACCTAAAATAATAATTTAAAAGATAAACAAAAACAAAGTATGAATATTATATAAAGGTATAAACAAAGAAGAAAAGTTTACAACCATGATTGAAATAGTAATAAGTAATCAGATGCTAAAAGTGAAATCAACATAAAATGATTAATATAGATAAAAAAGAACACATAAAAATATAATATATATGAAAATCACAAGGAACCAGCGCCATATCATATACGAATGATTTAAACTCAAGTTAAACTTAAAAAGTGTTGTTAAGCGTTTGTGCGAAATTTATTTACTGATAATATTTTCAAATTTCTATTAAGATTATTGTACAAGGTAATAGCGTTATAGGAAAATGACCTCTAAAACATAGCTATATTTAGGCATTGACAATGTATCCAGGACTCTTAAATTTGCGTTATGTAAATTATGTCTAAAAGAAAACTGTTCTCTAAGGTATGACGGAGAAGAGGTTACCAGCAAGCGATGCATGAATACTGACAGATGATACTTATAAAGATTTTCAATTTTCAACCAGCCCAGCTCATTAAACTTTACAGATATGTGATCGTACTTTTTTAAACGAAATATAAATCTACAGCAACTATTTTGTATTTTTTGGAGCCTATACTGAGTAGCTTTATCTAAGCAAGAATAATATAAAATGATGCAGTAATTTAAAATCGGTAATACTAAAGACTCACATAGTTTTTTGCACTATTTAAAATTAACAATGTTAATTATATATACAAAAGTTTTAAGGCTATGTAAGATTTCTTTACAAGCAAGTTAATATAATTCTTAAATCGTAAATCATCATCAAAGATAACTCCTAGATTTTTTGCACAGCTTGAAATATTTTAGATCTCATCGTTTACTTTTACTCTCAGATTTGCTTTTAAATAATTTTTAAGATTTGAGGAGCTAAAACAGGCAACAGTACATTTTCCCACATTTAATTTCAAATTATTTTCCAAAGAATATTTAGAAATGGCGTCTAAATCTGCATTAATTTTGTCGCACGCATTTATTACATTATTGGGACTAAATGCAAGTCGTAGTTGTGTATCGTCAGCAAATGCTTGCACTTTATTGAATTTAATGCAACTGAAAAAATCGGCAGTATAAATAAGAATCAATATGGGGCCCAATACTGAGCCTTGAGGTACTCCTGAAGTTACCAGTTACTACCATTTGTTCTGATATTGTGCCTTCTAATATTACCATCTGACTTCGATTGCTTAAAAAACATTGTGGATATATTGTCAAATCCATAATAAGTCAGTTTACTACACAGTAAAGCGTGGTCGATTATATCGAAAGCTTTCGAAAAATCTAATAGCGTGAGAACGGTTGCTTCTTTATTGTCAAGTGATCTGATAATAATAATAATATTATGGGCTTTACATCAACAACTTGTAGGTATTGAAAATCCCGATATAACAAAGAATGCCCGGTTATTAAGAGCCCTGTTATACATGTGAACGGTGATTTAATTATTCGTGTTAAAAATAAAATATGTTTATGATTTATACCACTGATATTACTGTCATAAGAATAAACAGTTCGACAACGTGATATGAGAATTTATTTGTTGCAATAAGCTGCTATCTCAATTCATTAATTTCCATTACTGGTATTTCACGTTGTATAGTTGTTTGTTCGAAACTAGGTACCTATTTATAGCTTTACAAATGAACACTCCTAGTTTGTCGATTGTCTCCTGTTCCGTCGAAATTATTTACTTTGCTACTCAATTATTTATATAGTTTTACAATTTAAACATAAAATAGTTTACTCAAACTGAAAAAGTTATAATTAAGTTCTAAGAAATCTTGTCTCATAGTTTAGTTGTTTGTTTGTTTAAATTTCCCTCATATGTTCTAACAATTATGACGATCTGGTCTATTAAGTATTTTGTTATAAAGGCTATTGGGTATGCTAATGTATCATCCACCTATATAAATTTGGATCTTGACACCAGCCGAAACACACGCCATTTAGAAGGAAGAGGAAACGGACTAAATATCTCCAGTATTAATCTTTCATGCTATACGTAACGTAAACCCCCTCAAGTTGGATTACGTGTCAAACTGCGTTTTAATTAATACCTTGTAATACCATTTGCAATAACGTCAAGGTCTGGAACCAATGCAACCATCATAGACTGTCAAACATTCTAAATAATTTGTGCTCATTTCTTGAAATAATGATAAATAATAACAGTGCCATATAGAGCTGACCATGCCAGTATTACAAAACTGTAATGCGACAAAAGGAAATGGTTAAATTACGATAAACAAAAAATGTTGACCGCTGCTACATTGTAAATAAGTAAGTGTAGCACCTGCCAATATGTTACTTCTTTATCTAATATCAAATAAAAGTTTAACTTTTTATCATGAATGTGGAGGTTAGTTGCCGGGGCCCGTAGGGCCGAGGCAAATAAACCACATAAGTGATAAAAAAGAACTTTAAAATGCCGAGGTGCTTATTATTATTTTTTTAATCCAGAAACTTAAATTAAGATTAATTAACTATATATATTTTAAATAATTTTCAGTGAAATTAAGAAATGTCATAATAATTATTTAAAATTTTAAGTGACATTAGGAAATGTCATAATTATTTTTAAATGTCAAATCGGAATAATTTTATTTTTTGTAAGAAAATCATTATTTTTAGCAATTATAATAGTGATAATACAATTCTGAATTTAAAAAACAGTATTTATTTACCTTTTATTACAACACAATTATTCTCACAAGCAATGAAAAATTTATGTATGTTAATCTGTCACCTCGGTCAACTACAAAAATACTTTTGTAGTGACGAAGTGGACAGCAGTATGCTGCTGCTAGTCAACTTTCCCCAATAGCACCCAATACGGGAAAAATTACATTTACATTTACAGGATTCTTAAATCCAGGGTGTCGTATCTAATAAAAAATAATAGCCGAACTGAAACACCAACGCCACATGCTAAATCAATAATGCGCAGCTTTTCAAGCAGCAGCTTTGAAGGTGGAACACTTATAGCAGTCAAAAAAACTTGTTTGGTGTTAGATGTGCACTAGGCATGGAGCAAAACAGGTTACTGCAAACCAACCCCTCGTGTATGTGCCAAAATGCACAGCGTGATATTGAACTCCAGCCATCTGTTGAGAATATTGAAGCTCTGTAAAATAAAATTCAATTCAATACGTGCATTTCGAGATTCTGCGAGATTGTTAAGAATAGTGCTAGATGATAACTGACGAAGAGTATCAGACATTAGTCAGCACCAAGAGCTACGCTGCTCTGGGTCCAGACTAAATTAACATCATAGTGAAAGAAATTTCCACACACCGTTCTCATCTGAATTTTCAGTTCATATAGGTACATAAGGGCTGCCTGTGTGTCAAGGGGTGAATTATGTTAATCCTCAAAAAGAAAGAATTTGTCTGACTCGAGCAACAATCAATCAATCACTTGTCCTCAGTTCATTCTGCAAGTTATTTACACATATCTTGTATGCCAGGACACTGAGGTCTTCCTACATACTCGAGTAACATGATACTGAAAAAGGTTTGGCAAATTTTAAGGAAACCACACTAATAGAGTTCTATGTAGACTCTATCAGTGGTCTTGACCATCGCATGACATTATTTAATGAAACATTAAGCCACGTATAGATATGAGAAGCGAGTGGCGAGCCGAACGTCGCGTGCAGTATGTACGGGTTATGGTTGGTAATTTTTGCCTATAAAAAAGCGTTTATCTACTCTTATTAGGTTATATATTAATTAATCAACTGGTTTTGAGCAATTAATATAGTATCTATAAATAAATAGCATTATATTCGTAAAAAGTAATGGGTGAATCTTTGTTTACACCAATCTCCTTTAACTTCATGCCGAGCTTCATGCCTAGCCTGTCCAATAGAAATTCTTTTCCGATGCGGTAAATTGAATGGACCATTATTATAGAGGGAAGGAAAGTGATTTGACATTTGAATAGTTTTCTCGTTTAATGAAGTTAAGTAATAATTGTGCCAAAAATGATGATTGCAAACGTTAGTATTTATTGTTATAATTGTAGATAAAGTACAGTAGTGGTAATCAATGAACTTGATGAATTACAGCAAAATTCATAGTCGTGAGTTATTTAGTACATTACCACTTGTCGAATAATATACTATTTCAATGGAGCATGTGAAGAAAATTGAGCAATTTTATTGGATGTAGATAAATGCGGGAAATAGTCTACGAAATAAATATTGAACCAAGAAATCAAACAATATATTGAAATAAATATATATTTTAATTATAAAATCTACGTATTTAAGAAAGATAAATAAATTTACTGCGCATGCAATAGATACCAATAAAATAATCGTATTAATTACGTCTCCATTATCGCTTATAACAACTGAAAAAAGACGCAACCAAAACGACAAAGGGACTAGCAGTATCGCTGGGAGAGGTTGTATGTGAATATTTAAGTTACAGAAATTAATACTAAAGTACTAAATATTTCTTATGAGAATTAAATCTTTATTACTTCATGTGCAACCCTGGATTAATATGTTTTTCTTAACTAAATATATTATTTTCGTACAGTACTTTGTAAGAAAAAATAAATACGTCTATAATAAGTCATTCAGTTTGGCAATTTATATGATAATAATAATAATAAAAATAACTTGACATTTATGACGAGTTATTATTTCATTCATAAAATTCGAAATTTTCCGCCTTCAGAAATGTTTCGGTAACCTTTGTCAATACTTTTCTTATATCAACTGATATTCACGTCAAGTTGTTTCCCCTATAGCAATATTGGTAACTCTTTTATGGAGAGACACCCCAAAAAACTAAAATTGAATATTTTGTCGTTTTCTAAAGCGAATGCGCCCAAATTTTGAAATATTCAGTTTTTCCTACAATATAGTTGGCAATTACCAATTGCAAACTAAAAATACAAATACTAAATATACAGCTATACTACGTCTCACCAGCAGATGCAAATAGACTCCTCCCCAAAAATGTCCGCTAAATTTGAATGGAATTTCTCAATTGGTCGTATTTATAGAACCCTAATTACAAAGCAACCGCTAGATTTGACTGACCAGCCAGCTAGGTTTTACACATTAGACCAGTTCTGCATAAACACGCTAAACTACAAACAATATTTCTTATACGAGTTGTAATAGAACTTTGTGAAATTAAAGAAAAAATAGGTAGGTATATGCTATTCACATTTTATTTACATGAGGGAGGCTATGATATGTTTTTCTTAGGTTGTCTCAGGGTTGTCTACTATTGACAAAATATTGAAGTGTCAGATTTAATTGATTGTCACTGTCATTTATTTTTGGCTGCATTGCGAAATTTTTTAATGATGACATTGCTGTGCTTTCTTTAGGGTCTCACTGTGGCAACTATGTAGAACCAATTTGAATTTGTGGTTATGTTTTTGACTTTTCAACATAACCTCAGTAATTAAAACATTCATACCAACAGAATTCAGATTTTCCAAGGCCTCCCCTCATGTAAATAAAATGTGAATAGCATATATGTGTTGTTTTATTTATTTGGACATGCTAAAACTTATAGTTTATAAGTTCTCGCCTTCTAGCAAATGATAGGGTTTTTAAAGATTTTTATCAATATAAATAAAACAAGATGTACGTATATAGTTGGTATAGTTTTTATTGCACGACTATTCGTAAAAAGAACAGAATGTAATCTTACGATAGATATTAATAAATAAACATGTACATTTATTTCATCGTGTAAAACTGAGTATTGCGTACACCGTTCTGCGCCACCATAAAATTAATGGGGCGGAGTCTATTTGCATCTGTTGGTGAGACAGATTATAAGTGTATTGATGTTTAATAATAATACTTTATCCTATTGTCTATTATTTTCTCTTTTTGTTAATAATTTAAGATAACACGATGTTTTTATTATTGTAAATCTGTGTAACCCTATAATTGGAAGCGCAAGCTTCTGTTGGGTAACCGAATAATCAAAATAAAAAAATAAAAAATAAAATAACAATAACTTTATTTGTACGACTTTGTCTGGAACTTATTTTATAAACGAAGAACCGAAAACAATGATAGTTGTACTTTTTGCAATCGATTCATTGCATTTTTTATATATTTGTTGCATATTCTTAGCAGTCAGGTTGTTGTTTATTTAGCTAACACACTATCAATCCACATTTTAATACGATCAAACTATCCTTTTTTAATTTATCGGCTTACGCGAATGACGGTAAGACAAACGTAGAAATGAAGAGATATAATCAACACAATTGTGCAAAAATATTTGCGCTACGACTGATATTTATCATATTAAAAATTCTCAGGGAAATACAAGCAGTTTTATGCATTATAAATACTTTTGAAATACATCATTCATATTAACACTTGGTTATTTCTCTTTACGGTGTATCCGCACCGAGTGTCAAAAATTGCAGCATTTTCTATATTAACTATTTTGCTTGTATTGTAGGTCGATGCAATTGCACTGGCGCGTAGTGTCAAAAAAGTCAAAACGGCTTTATACTATCTGAAGATAAAGAATATAACAAGGAAAATTTTGAAATATTAAATGAAACGCATATTTGATAAGAAGTTCTTTCCTTCATTCTGCATTCGGTATTTGGTGCAGATCCACTGACATACACTTTTCTGCACCAAGTGCAAACCTAGTGTAAGTGAAAGAAAATTACCTAGAGACAGTATGGCTAGTCATGTCTGACACTTAATCGTTTTGTACCTAACCATTTACAAAAAATTTGATTTTATTTTTAATTTGCTTGAGATTAAATGTAGGTATCTCTCTTTAATGGAATATTATGAGAATTTTATTAGTCTAATAAAGTTAAACAATTCTCACATAAATAAAATAAATTTTGTATAAATTCTAACCATCGTATTTTTGTATTTCCTCTTTAAATTTGTATAATTTCGTAATTTTCCTGTTGAATTTCAAACATTCTTGTCTATTTCTAGCTCTATTAGATACCAGATGTTCAATATGGCAATTAAGAATAAAAAATATAATATTTTCATTCTCATTGCATTGAAGATAAATAATATAATTAAATCTACCAAACTCGAACCGTATACTGGAAGAGAATATAGGATTTTCCTTAAGGGTAATGTACTGACTATTAATGTTTTAACTTGGGCGCAAATAGATAATAGCCATACTACAGATTTGTTGGACGAAATGGAATACTAATATACATACACCTATTTCATATTCTTAAAACTGCACTATTTCGAATGGATGTGTCTAATATAAAATGTTCCCATTCTTTTAATTATTTAGGTACTTAATGATTTGATTTGACCCAGTGACTGCCGACCAATGGAAGTAGTGACATCGAAGTGACATCATATTATCAGTAAACCACAAGCGAGGTATAGAGTTCCTACGTCACTTTAAAGTGTAGGAACTTCATACCGTGCTCTTGGATATACTGGTATTCAACAGAATCATACCCACCATACTGAAGAATGAAGATATCAGCATTTGTTAATGATTTTATGCTTTTTTATCATGCATAATAGTCGAGCCAATGAAGCCTTCAAATCGGTGAAACTTTGGAATTTCAATTATAATGAAATTTCTTTAAAAATATTTCTTATACTCACTTGAAATCAGAAACATTTCGGCGAGCGGAATAAAATTTTAAAATTCTAATGTTGAAATTTGTGAATTTTTTCTTTATGCTTTGAATAATTCATAAATTTCATAGACGAACTCACATTTTTGCCCAAAAAAAATTTGTAGGGGTTTTTAGGGCCGGTAATTACTAATACGTTTCAAACAAAAAATTAAAATTATTCCTAACGGTTTATAAGCATATAAGGGCCCCACTCAAGATTATTGATAAATATGATTTTACAACTTATGAATTGACTATAATGATGATTTTCTTGTTTTTAATTATCAAACCGAGTTTATCATACAATAACAATACATTTTTAATACACATAATGAGCAATCACATATCACCTTTTCCATCGTTTCTTTTTTCACTTCTTAGGAAATCATTTTTTAGTAAATAATCTAATTGTTTATATATACCTGTATTTCATAAATATCACAAATTTTCAAAAAATTAAATTACTAAAAACACAGCCGTTCACTCGAAAAAGCATGGAAATACTGAAACAAGCATGGATGGGTTAGAATACTTCGTGTTTAGTACCACTACCTAAAATACCTTTACCTATACATGCACAAAGAAAGACCGATTTCGATTGTAATTTTAGTTATATATTTTTTGGCTAAAAATGTATACATATTGTTAAGTGTCATATTCGTTGCATTAAAATAAGTAAAAATTACCATTTTCCGATTAAATTTTTGTTGTTTTGTATTCAAGTTGTTTTTTTTTAAATGGAATACCCTGTATATTTCTTGACAGGTTTGTAGTACTCTTTGAGCTGATTTCAAAAATGTATAACTCCCTTGAGTTTAGATCAAAATCGGTCGAGATATTCAAGGATAAACATGAGAAATATTTGTTTTCACACTTTCGAGGTGGCTTGGCATTCTGACTTAATTGTTGACTTTAGCTGTCAAAATAATGTTCCTTAGCAATAAATATCAAATACTTAAAGATCTTTCTAAGATCAAATATGTATTTTATTAACAAAGAAAAGATTTTTAAGAAAATATAAAAATAACAATTAACAGAAAAATAAAGTTCACATAATTTAACAAAATACAAAACAAAAACCACCACTTTATAGCCGCAAAAGTAACTTTATTTTACTAGTACAATAAAAAGGTACTTTATAGCCGCAAAACTATGTCATAAACAGTCCTTTATAACGTGGTCGGACATAAACACTTTTTATTAAATACCATTAAAAAATAATTAATTATCCGTATAAATTCATCATAATATAAATACATACTTGAATCTGCTTGCCTATCAGAATGTTTCTGATTTCAAATAATGTATTGGTACCTATAAGAAAAAGTTTAAAAAAAATTCATCTATAGTTCAAATCACGAAAGAAGACTCAAATCAGTAGATACTGCGTTAGTTATCAACAACGTCAGTCGGAGATATTAACAGTCACATATAATGGACTCCCTTTCCCTGTCTCTCTCGTTTTACTATTTTGTAAACAAAGAACGCTTGAAGAGTACGTTGAAGATTAGAAATTAATTTGTGACGTAACGGTCATCTCTCGTGATTTGAAGTATAAATCCGTCGAGAAGATTCCGAAGCCAAAATCATCATTGGCAATAAACAAGTTTTTCAGAGTTTTTATATTGTTTATTGAGGTGTTTATGTTTATTTTTATATATCATTAGGAGGACTAATGTTGAAAAGTGATTGTATCATAATATTCTCGTAGCAGCATATTTTTCGTATATTTACAATTTTTTTCTAATTTGACTATAGTGAGGGTAAAAAAACACGTACCCTGAATTACATGCATTAAAACAATAACTCTTACAGGCCATATGGTAATATAGAAGAGGGATTTACATTTTTTTAAAGTAGAATTAAATATAATTTTGATAGTCTAATAGTTTTTATTTAAAATACAAGAAATAATCGAAAACTAGTAAATTCAAAATGGAGAGTAAAATTTACAGACAATTTAATATTGCTAATCTCGTCCGTGTCAAGCGTCTACATATTAGGGATTCTAGATATCTGTAGTGCTAATTATTTTACCTTTTTTGCTTGTTCGCAATTTTATTTAGGTTTTCATACACGTAAGACTTTGATACTTCATACAATAATTGTAACAAAAATTTGATTTGAATTTGATGTATTTATATTGGCGTTCTAATTGTGAACATCCAGATGTAAAATTTGTTCGATTTAAAAATTATTAAAACCACTTCAGAATGGAACTTCTGATGTTTTAGAATTTAATTGTAATATTTCCATTTTGTATTACCTTAATTTACTGTTTGAATTAAGGTGTGGAAGATAGAAATTGATAGCGAGTTGTTTAGGCAAATCAGTTTTATTTGATGACCAGCCTTGCTAGAACTGTTTTACTATTAAATGTAGTAACTGTAAAATCGCAGGTCACTTGGAGGAGGGCCATTAGGTTTTTATCCCGGAATGAAACAGTGATCGATGGATTTGAATGAATCTGTTTTAAATACTTCTTTAATATAAAATACTAAACGGTTTCTTAAAAATCGCCACTTTTTATTTAATTTTTTTTTAATTATAAACAGCTTTTAAAATCAATATACAGGGTGCATCAAAATCCTGATTTTGGTCGTTTACGGCTGTAGTTGCAATGGTAGAAAGATTTTGTCTGCAGTCTTGGTTTTCAATTCTACATAACCCGAAAATATGTAGAATTATATAGGGTGTTTCGTTTTCATTGGCCGGGCATCAATTTCATTAATTTAAATGTAACACCCTATATTTTCTCCCTTTATCGAGTTACCCACCTAATTATATTCATAACTATAAAGGTGGTAGCTACTTAAAATGAATCGTTTACGAAATAAATGAGGCCTATTGGAAAAAAGTGTGGTCTGATTTTATACACAAGAGTTTTGAAAATTCTGCTTATACTATTCTACAGGGTGTCCCGTAATAAAGTGCAAAAAATTTAACTGGAGATTCCTCGTCGAAATTTAAGGTGGGTACTTCATATAAAATTTTCCAAAATAAGCTTTCCCTGTTCGGCTACGCCCCCTTAAAGGGGTGGGCTAAAAAATGGTTTTTAATTTCTATCTCAAAATAGCGTAATCGGAAAAAGATGAAATTTGGCACATCTTGGTTACTAATCAAAAGGCATCTAACGAAATAATTTCATCAACCTAGCATGTACACAAAGGGGTGAAATTAACTACCCTTCTTGAAATTTTGTAAATATCTTTTTGTCTGCTATTTTTTTTTCAATTAAAAAAAATAACTAAACATTATGATTTATTTAGAAACTTTTTTATCTCTTGAAAAAATTTCGTAAAATCGACCATTTTTGAGAAAAAAATTAAATTACATCTGCCTTCGTGCTCATCGCTTTTGATTGATCACTTAGACAGTTGTAATTTAATTTTTTCCTCAAAAATGGTCGATTGTACGAAATTTTTTCAAGAGATAAAAAAGATGTGCCAAATATCATCTTTTTCCGAGTACGCTATTTTGAGATAGAAATTAAAAACCATTTTTTAGCCCACCCCTTTAAGGGGGTATATCCGAACAGGGAAAGCTTGTTTTGGAAAATTTTATATGAAGTACCCAACTTAATTTTCAACGAGGCATCTCCAGTTAAATTTTTTGCACTTTATTACGGGACACCCTGTATAAGACATATTAAGGGCAAGTTGGGTAGAAACGTTATTAATTAATCTTATAAAGAGTGCTTAAGAAATTGAGTTTATTTTTTCGCTAATAAAAAATGCCCTAATTCAATTTTTTCAAATGGAACGCCCTATTTTCAGTTATGTCATCTAATGAAGCGTTAAATTACCTTTCCATTGATATATGTCATAGAAGAGGTATTTATCCTCGTATTTATCTGTAGGGGTTGCACAAATATTAATGTTAATTGGCTGCCTCAGACTGAATTTGCAGCAGTACAAGCAGTTTTCCATAAAAGAAAATAATCCGCAGACAAAATCTTTACCATTTCAAATACAGCCGTAATCGACCAAATTCAGAACTTTAGCGCATCCTGTTTAAAAGGATGAAATAATGGAATGCTTTTGCACTGTATTAAGTGATCCCAAAAATTTCAATCAGTTTTTGATAGTTACGTAAAATTTAAAAATGATGTTATGATAATGACGTAATAATAATTGTTTTGATGGACATGAGAAAGAAACATCGAAAGCACAATGAAGACATCATATACTTGGCAGTTTGTCTTGCGATAATTATTGAAAAGCAAGTTATTGAAAATTTAATTATTTGTTACAATAAAATTCTAAACATCAACAATGTAATGTTGAGAACGAAACTCACAATGTAATCAATAGAAAAACTTTACCTACTGAGTGAAGTTCGATCGAAATTTTTATTATTGTTGGTATTCTTGTACCTCCGCTAGAACGCTGCTCGTCTTTTTTCTTCATTTTATGTTTAAGGGAAGGCAACAAAATGTTAGTTGAATTAACGAAATGGTTTTTTTTAAGTAAGCGAAATACAATGATTGAGATAATACAATAGTTATTAATGGTATATTATATACCTACCACGCTATAATATTTGCTTAAAAAAGAAACTTTTTGGTATCATTTCTTTTTGTTGTCACGAGCACAGAGAAAATACGACCACTTTTTAGTGATTTTTGGGGGGGAATATCACATATTTTTATTATATAAAAGTCACGTTGAAAAGAAATATATAGAAATAAAATATTGATGTTAGTTAGGCATCTACTGTGATGATGCATTGTGGGGTCAATCAATACATCTGATCGACAAAGAAAACTAGACAGAGCAAAAAGCCTTGAGAGTCATTCAATCACTCTGTATAGCCGAAAATTTACTCCAAAAAACACTTAAGTAATGTTGTTGTGTATTTTTTCTTTGTTTATATTTTTCCAGTCAGTTATTAATTCGTAGTAGCAAAAGTTAAAAATAGGTATAATCTGTCTCACCAGCAGATATAAATAGACTCCTCCCCATTAATTTTATGGTTGCGCAGAACGGTGTGAGCAATAGTCAGTTTTACTTAATGAAATTAATGAAAGCTGTGATAGCCATCAGTTTCGATGAAAACCTAACCTTAAAAAAGTAGCGTTTTAACATTTAATTATAATATTAACCGTTTGCATTACATACCTTAGTACTTAATACGCAAAACATACATATTATATTAATTCTTATACGTAGGTACCTTAATTTACAAAGTAATAAGATATCTTTATATAAGACAAATCTCAACGAATTCATTACCTAACATAAACAGCTGACATAAATATAAGAAATAATTATCACAAAAACGAATATGACAGTTGACAGTTAGGCGGGCTCCCTATTTATTCACGTTTTTAAACGTTCAGCGTTTATGCGTTTCGCGACAATTATAACATAAGCTGATTGGTCTGCTGCAAAAGATGTAAAAGTTTAACGCGTTCGCGAGTACTCTGTAGAGTCGGCCTTTGTCAGTCAAATTTAGCGGTTGCTTTGTAATTTGGGTTCTATAAATACGACCAACAGAGAAATTCCATTCAAATTTAGCGGGCATTTTTGGGGAGGAGTCTATTTATATCTGTTGGTGAGACAGATTATAGCGTGTTTGTGTTAACCTCAAAATTTCAATCGGTATGTTAGTGTGGCTAATATTATTATCTCGAGTATTATCTATACATTATGAAATTTGACATCTGTGGCTAATAACGCTCATTTTACCTAAGCATTTTCTGTTTTTTTTTTTTTTTTTTGTTAGAATTTAGGAGTTACAGAAACAGGATTTAAGAGTGTACACAAATAAAGATTTGTAATTAATATATTTTTTGGCCAGTGCGCTATTATACACATATATGGCTATTAACGTATTTTTCAAATAAGTGTTTTCTATTTTTTGTTAACGTTTAAAGTTCAGTCGATAGATTTAAATTAGTAAACTTTGATTTAAGTCTGCACACAAATAAAGAATCATGTTTAATATAGATTGTTTCCTTACTAAATACATCTTAAATAATGTACGAATTTGTAAGGTGGGCGTTATTCCCCTCACCTTTATAATAAACAAAAATAGACATGAAATACATATCCTGATAATTAACAAAAATAAAAAAATTGTAAATACACTTATTTGTATTATCCTCGTATATGTAAATAATATGTATTGTATAAGTGTAAATGAGGCTATATTTAATTTAATTATACTTACAATCAAATTAATTTTTAGTTAAATTTAACAAATCTTCCTTAGTAATAATGTATTAAATATTTGTAGATATTTATTTTTTACAATTCTCTTTCTTTGCTTGATATACATTGTTTAAAATAACTTTATATTTAATTTGTATTTATTGTTATGTGATAATTATTTTTTCTTTTTTCTTTATATGCTCAATAATATAGTATATTATTGTTATTGTTTTTGTAAGAAAACAGAGAAAAATTTAAGTAATTATTAGGGTATTACTTATTTTTTCGTAGTTTTAACATTAATTTTCTTTATTTATATTGTCCACTAACAAATTACATTATAATTATTTAAAACTAAATAAATAAGCTTCACCCACGTGCAAGTTTACTTTTGTGGGTTATTTGTTGATTTGTTGGTGATTTACAGTAAACCTTTATAATGAATGTACCTAAGTATAATTAGCAATTACTTATTCATAAATGGTATTATGTAGTATATTTGGCAATTTGTAGCTGCTTTATTTTCTTTTTTCTTTTTTGTAAATAAACATTATTATTATTGTTATTATTTTATTGAAATCTGTGATTGCCTGGGAAAACGACTATTCATGTTTTCAGGAAATCGTGGTTTTTATGTGCAAACAGTTCTGTCACCATCACAATATATCTAATGTTTACATATAAAATAAATACTTAGGGTATTTAAAAAGGCTTTAATTTTCAAGTATATTTCGTTGTGAAGTTGTAAATTTTGTTTTATTGTATCACGATTCGCATTAACTTTCCATGAAGAAAGCTTCCTATCGTCTAAAATTTTAAAATATGTAGTACCTAGTTACACAAATTTTAGTTTCCAAAAAAGTATCTCAAAAACGGTTAGATTTTACTATAACGAAATCTGATTGAACATTAAAGCTTTTTTAAATACCCTACATTTCAGTGCTTGTTATGGAAACATTGTGTGCAACACAGCGCTATCTTAACATATTAAAAAACAATTTGTATCCAAAATTGAAGCATTTTACACATTCTAGCAATTGGCTTTTGCAAAACTCATATATCTATATTATTTTCTGAAATATTACGCCTGGGAATTTTTATTAGTGCACCCTGTATTTATATAAGTGATCAAATGCGTGTAAATCTTCAGAAGAATTGTGGAATTTACGAGGCACAAAATTATTAAGAATTCAAGAAAAGTACTCTCATATTTGATATTATAACAAAAAGAACAATTATTATCTGAGATATGAGAACAATAAAGTACCTGTAAATAAAAATATGTAAAGGTAACCAAATGGTCATAGGTACTTATAGAAAATGTTTTTATCATAAATATTACAGTCATGTAAATTAATAAAGAAAAATATATTTTTTAGATTTAAATATTAATCTAATTCATATCGACGCCGTCATTGAATTTAATAACATATTATCAAAATGTTTTAATCTGATTCCTGCAATTACGAAACCAATTCGTAGAACAACAAATACTTCCCTAATAGATAACATATTTACCAACATTTCAGAATATGTGTCTATTATAAATCTATATTTATCTGATTATTATGCACAACAAATGTGTTTCTCCACAGACATGATGAAAATAATATTCAATTGAAAGAATATCGTAAAATAAATAAACGAAAATTTATGAACGATGCAGACTATAACTAAAAATTTTAACAGATTGTGAGATTAATAGCCTGTGCGATATTCTACACCCAGCACAGCATATTTAAACTATACTGGTTAAAAAATAAATACAAACAAGACAAGAAACAACAAAAAAACTTAAATTACTATTGAAATTAAACAAGAAAGTAAAGTAACAAGAGATATATATGTTTGATGATAAAGTGGAGAAAGACATTAACAACGTATTTTGTAATGATTTAAGAAACTGGTTAAAAAGAAACCTTCATGCAATTTTAACGTAACGAATCCCACAAACAATACCAAAGACATTATGTCTGTCACCAGGTAATACCGCCAAATATAAGAACACAAAAATTGAAGATATATTATTACGAGTATGTAATTGGAATGTAACAGAAATTATGGAAAATTTAAATACATTTTTTACAAATGTTTGCAATTCATTTGAATTTAATAATCAAACAAGAATTTAAAATAATAACTAGTATAATAATAATAATGATTAAGACTCGGATTAAGAACATGAATTCTGTAGGACTGGACAATGGACATCTCTGTCAAAATCAAAATATTTAGTTTAATATCTTGTTTGCAGTTTTTGTGCATGCTTACAGATCTGGGGTAAAGCGTCGTATCGGCTGTTATAAAAAATTGTTTATAATTTTATAATTCCCTACAAGAATAATTGCAGCGGCGCGGTGGCGGCTGGTGAATTTTCGATGTTCGATATTTCAATTTAGAGACATGGTACCTATGCCAAATTATAAGAGGTTTCATTTGGGATTAAAATGAGAATATTGGCTAAAAAAATTGAAAAAGACAAAAAAAAAGAAAAAGAAATTTCCCTTGGAAAGTCCTGATATTTTTTGTATGTATTTGAATCTTTTTTTTTTAAGATCAGAATGATGTCCGATACAAGACCAGATTTTTTTGCTTTTAAAAAATTAATAATTTAAGGAAATTTACCGGCATTTGAAATTTTTTTAAATTAAAATTCAAGATTAAAACTTTCAAATGCTGGTAACTTTTTCAAAAATTAATATTTTTTCAAAAGCAGGAAAATCTTGTCTTTAACCCTATCTGATATTCTGATATTTAAAAATATTTTTTTAAATATAATATCCCATGTCTCTAAATTGAAATATGGGACATCAAAAATTCACCAGCCGCGGCGACGCTGATAATAGTTTCTATCTAATTTACTTATTACGTACTTATGTTAGCTTATTTTAGCATACAGTAAATTTTTTTCGATACATTACTATAGGTACATTTGGCAAGTCATTTGGAAAATAGAATGATATACACATAATATAAAAATACATAGTCTAAGCCGTATCGGCAAATATACCAAAATTAAAAAAATGGTAAGATAGATGTAACACCTAAAAAGAAATGCCATATTTTTCAAATTAAAAATAATTTAAAACTTTTATAGTGGCAGCTGATTAAGCTAGATACGAACTTTCAAATGATGTATTAGAATTTAAACTTTCGTCTACATGATGTTCATAATTTAAAAGCACGTGTAATTCTCTATTTGATTATGAGACCATCAGGGTGCTTCATTTAAAATAAGAAAGTTATTGTTATTTTTAAATTTACATATTCGAAATTAAATTATGAACTCCCTGCAGACAAATGTTTAAATTCTAATACATCATTTGAAAGTTCGATTCTAGCTTAATCAGCTGCCACAATAAAAAGTTTAAAATTAGTTTTAATTAGAGAATATGGCATTTCTCTTTAAGTTTTACATATTGTCAAAATTTCGACAAACTTTAGAATATTTCAAAAACCGTGCAAAAGAAACACGTTATGGTAGTTCATCGGAAAGCTCTTGACATACTCTATTCAAATTTGGAACAATATATAGGGTGTTCCATTTAACTTAACAGACTTGGCTACTGCCCAGCCTAAATGGAACACCCTATGCAACTAGAAATATTTTCGGAATTTTTTGTGCAATAAAATTGCTATATCCTATTTTACTCTCTTCAAATAGTTAATAACAATGTTTATTTACTATTCAATAATTTTTTATACTAATTTTAATGAAGAAAGAAAGAAAGAAATAGGATATAGCAGTTTTATTAGACAAAAACAACAAAAGGCAAATAAGTGTTTTTTAAGTACTAGGTCAAATAAAAAAATGGGGTTCCTACCTCGGTTTTCATGATATCGTGGGTTGTTTAGAGATTTTTTTTAAGATCTAGTTGGTCAGTTCAGCTACTGATTATGCCCAAAAAAATATGAGACACAAAGTTGCGTATCAGAGACAGGTTTTTCGATATCACGGCACACTAATCATCAATATCAGCCTAGACAAGATTCATATCACGGCCACCTAGACTTAATGCCATAAAATGGCTATTAACTGTCATATTAAAGGTAAAAATAGGTAAAAAAAAATATACAGGGTACCATTTAAAATAACAAAGTTGGGTCACTTGCGCTTAATCCGGAAGGTGAAGAAAATGTTTGATAGACTCAAAAAGAAGGACAATTATGCAATATAAAACTTTCCCAAAATTCAAAATTATAATTTCTTAAATAGTAAAGTTACAGAGTGTTACATGTCTCCTGTGTCACCCACTATATAAAATAAAAACATTTACAAAAAAATATGGAAAAAATTCATTATTTTTGAATACGAAAATATTCCGAATTTCTGAGTTTTATAGAATAAACATAATTGCGAGAAATATAAAAAATATATTATATACCACGAAAATGCTTTAAAAAAAAATCTTTTATGCACCTGTAACAAGTGCCGATGAGTAACGATCTAATCTTCTAAAATATTTGTCGCGACAAGCGTCGTTCTTTTTAATCAAAATTTGGAACAATATATTTCAGTGTTGCGCGTTGCGCAATAAAAATATTTTATTTTCACGTTTTTTTTTTTGACTACTATCGTAATAATATATTGTATGATTTGCAGTAATATGTATATTTTATGTTTAATGTGATCTTTTCTTGGTGGTATCTTGGTGTCAAAAAGTCAAACTTCGAACCAATTCCGTAGCTGCTTGTAATTTTCTATTTTGCGGATTCTTTAACTTTATGGTACCAACTTCAAATACTAAAAAGGAATAGATGTGCTTTTACCCCTAAGAGGGTGAAACCCACCCTGAAGTTCAAGATTTAATACTGACTCAAGTACTTAATAAGAGCTAGTGTTTAAAAAATGCATGTATATGTGTTTGAGGTCGCTGATTACGAATCTCAAGTAAGAATTTTCGAATTCGCAATTACACTTCTAATATGGCCGATATAATAGAAGAGATACAATGGAAAAACATATGTTGTTTGTCTTGAGCAAGTAGAACTTTATCTTTGCAAATTTTTATATTTTAAGGCATTAAACTTAATAAGAAAAATTATTGCTTGTACCTAAGAGGGTGAAAACCACCCCTAAGTGAAAACCACCCCTAAATTCAAAAATCAATCTGAGAATAAATTATTGAAACTTATATTATTTATGTTTTTGGAGGCGCTGGTCACGAATGTGAAGTCAAAAATTTAAAATTTTATATTACGCCCTCAATATGGTCGATATAAAAGGAATAAAATGGATGAATTATAATAATTTTTTGTTTATTTTGAGAAATTTGGACTTTCTTAGCAGATTGTTACATTTTAAGACATAAAACTAGTTTCCTAATAAGAAAAATAATTGCTCTTACCCCTAAAAGGGTGAAATCCACCCCAAAAGTTAAAAGATCAATAATTAACCAAGTTCTGAGACTAAATTACCGCCAAACGAGGAATATAGTAATTTGCTAAAATGATGCGCGCTTCTTATTTCGGTAACATCTCCTTTGCAATTTTAACGCTAAAAATCATCTATAAAAAGCATTAAAGGTCTTTTAATCTTCTTTAAGGTCAGGTAGGTCAAAACAGTACAAAGGTTGTTAGTTTTTCTATATTCATCTTGAATGGGTCAATTTAAAAAAAAAAAACGTTACGAGTTAACTTCAACCACTTCTCTCCTAAAATAAAAAAAGGTAGCGTTTTCCTTAGTTCATTGCCATCATATTATGATAACATTCAGCTAAGATTCTTCCCTGCTAAGTTATTTAAACCTCAAAGCCAAAAACATAATTATTTCAAAAACGTTCAAAATAGGTACATTATGTGTAAAATCTTTAGATGACCCATCCATCACGGTCACAAAAATTTGAGCGTATGCATAATAGTAATGACTAACAAAAACATGATTTGGAATTTTTTTTCAACTTGGAATTTACTAAAACAAAAAAACGGGCACTTTTTTGTAAAAAATCAAAATGTTGCCTTTATTTTCTTTGTATCATTTTTGATTTAGCAGATATCAAAATTTTAAGCTACTGTAATAAGTTTCAATTTGATTCAAGGTGCGTGTCAAAACGTTTTTTTAAACCAGAGTTATAACTGTTTGAAGCTGACAACGATGAGCCTAAACAAATTTTTATTTCATGGATTATTTTTGTTATTTCATTAGTTAACTTTTTTGTAATGGCAATCTTTTTCGAATGTGATTCTTTTTAAGTAATTTGCTTAAAACCTTTAAAAAATCAGTATTTTTTGCTTAAAACTCAACGTTTTGAATCCCTGTAACTCGGCGAGTATTAAAGCAAAAATAACGTTATAGGATTTTTTTTGGAGTAGAATTCGACGATCTACACGTTCCAATAGTCACTTTTTTTTTCGAAACCCCTGAGTTGGGTTTGAACTCAACCCCAACGAAAAAGCACCCTAATTCCTTTTTAATATTCGATATTTGACCCATTTTAAATTAAACTATCCACAAATATTTGAATTTAAAACAGCAATAGAATTAGTTCGAAGTGAGATCACCAAGTTACTTGTAGTTACTATTTCTCTACTATTAAAAAATTTAAATAAAACGAAAACGAAAAATATTTACTTATTATCCAGTTTGGGCTTCATTTGCCTGGCTCCGAGCCTGGCTCCATGTATGTATTATTAAGGGCATTAGTTTCCTGATATCAAATAAATTTTATTGGTAACACTAATTAAAAAGGATATTGTTAAAGTATAATTATTAAACAATAGTTATTTTTTTTACAGTCGAGTGCGGAAAAGACAGTTTCCGCATGTGTTAGGAACAATATTTTTCCTAGGAGCGTGATGAATACATTTTTTACTTAATTAAGAAACTAGACTCTACTTTAAAATGATGCTACTGTTTGACTTCACGTTTGTTAATTGTTATGTGACTGAGAAACGTCGAAATGAGACAGTCATGACTATATGCTACGTGATTTTTTTATATTTAAAGTTATAGGAGCTATTTCAAAAGAGTTAGTATAAATATAGCAATGATTTAATTTCATTAAATTTGTATAAAATTATCCAAAAATGCAAATAAAAATATAATTACTTTCGCGGAAAAATACGTCTTTCCGCACTAGTGCGGAAAAGTAAAACTTTCGAAACTAAAATGCGTGCGAAAAAGTGATATTTTCCGCACGCTCGTAGGAAATAATATTTTGATGTATAATTTTCTTTTTTTTGCTGGCTAAGGTCGTTTATTACTATTATACATTTAAAACTTCAGTAACTGGTATTTCAAATGCAATACATACTAAGCCTTTTACTTTCGAACACAGAATTCCTAGAGCATTACATTGACCGACTGTAATACGCGAATATTTGTTTTCGAATTAAATAATAATCCCCAACAACACCAATATTTCGCAATAACTTGTATTATTTATTCTTTCTGATCATACGACTTCGTGATATTATGTATATTAAACTCTTGTTTATTAAGTATTACAGCATGTCCTGCGTAGGGAATGCAAATCCCGGGATTGAAAATCGGGATCCCGGGAACAAGAATGAAAATCCCGGGACCCCGGGAATTTTCCCGGGGTTTTGTAAGAGCTTTCTAAGAAGTATATGTTTCGATTTTTTAATAAATAATTAAGAAAAATTAAGTTTATGGTTGAATAATTTTTATTATTTTATATCTAGGTGTTATATTTTTATATATTTCATACTAAAACTAATGTAATACATATATTAATTATTAATTGTTGATTTGTCTTTCCTTGTTTGAAGAAAAAAAGATTTTAACTATACAAGTGCATTTAATGAACGATGGAACTGAACAGGGCCGGATTTTGATTTGTGAGGCTAGACTAGAAATGCTAGAATTTCTAAATATTTCGGGATTTCGGGATTTAGAATTCCCGGAAATTTCTGCATCGATCCCGGGACGTGAAATGCCCTCCGGGATCCCGGGATTTCGGGATCCCGGGATCCCGGGGTGCATTCCCTAGTCCTGCGCGATACTTATTAAATGATCCGCAATGATTATTCCACCGTAAATTCTCTTCATCTTGTTTAAATCCAAAATTATATGTATATTCAATCTCAAATATGAATATTATGAATATTACACATTCGTTTTGCGAGACCAAGTGAACGTGGCTTACACAGTATTTAAACCATAATGTGATCTAATTGATATTCTTCGCTATAATCTATTATTTAAAAAAAAATCTGACGTATTAATCTTTTGACAGGCGCTCACTATGATTTTCCGATAAAAAAAGAGCCAAAAGCAATTTTTCCATGAAACTGCATTTTGTAAAATTATTCAACTTGCCATTCACATTTTATTCACATTAGAGTAGGCTTTGGAAAATCTGAATTCTGTTGGTATGAATGACTGCTTTAATTTCTGATGTTATGTTGAAAAGTTAAAAACATAACCACAAATTCAAATTGGTTCTATACTCGTCAAAATTTGCTTCGGGACACTTTAAAATTGACCAAGATTTACAACGCTGTAAAACTGTCAAAAATGTATGGATTTGTGCCGGGTTTTTAGCATTGCAAGGGAAATTTAATTGGCTTTCACCTTACCTATTTAACTCTAAGAAAAAGTTACAAAAACATGTGTATACAGGGTGTCAAACGAATGCCTGTTTTTTCGGTCAATTTTTATCTTGAGCACAGCGTTAACCAAACACCCTGTATATTAGAATCTTATAAAATTTGTTTGTCTTATGTGTCTGCTTTAAAACATTTTTTGAATTTTGTTCCTATCTTTTTTGTAAAAAAAGATACAGAGGTTTTAGTAAAACGTTACATTTTCACAATAAAATAACGGATGGATGTGAGTACTAAAATTTGGGTATACCGTGATTGACCACAAAGAGCATGTATTGTAAACGAGTTTTTTTTTTACCAAGAGGGTATAAACCGCATGTGGTAGTCTGCATTATCATCAGATTTAAACCCTACAGAGCAAATTTGGGATGTTCTACAGAGACGAATATCTAGTCTAAACCATCAACCTGATACATTGCGAGAACTTAGAGAAGACCTTGTAGAAGAGTGGAACCAAATTCCAAACGACATAATAAATAATTTGGTTCAGAACATGCCACAACGTTGCAAAGATTTATAACATCCAGAGGCCCAACTCATTGCTAATTACATTACAGTTAAGTTTTAATGTTTAATATTGTTAAATAAAAGATATTAATGTTAATGTGAGTCCTTATGATTATAAAAGTATAAAAGATTGAGATTTTTTATTTTATTGTGAAAATGTAACATTTTGTCAATAGTTGACAACTCTGAGACAACCTAAGAAAAACATATCATAGCCTCCCCTTATGTAAATAAAATGTGAATGGCATATAGGTATACCTGGTGTCAATAATATACAGGGTGTTCCATTTAAATTTACGGAGATATTTCAATTTTTTTTTATTTTATTTTATTCGCACAGATCAATTTTTGATATAACATTTGTAAGAGCCATTCTTACTCATCAATCTGGCAAAACATATTTTTATTGATGATTGGCGTAGTCTAAGAATTTCAAACGTTATGAATAACGGAAATTGAGAAAAACATAACGAACTGAATATTTTGAAAACGGTCAATGTCCTCATTTGAGCATTATTCATACAGTACTTTATTAGTTGTATAGATTTCAGAAAAATCATAAAAAATATAAGTTGTTAATAAGATAAACAAAGTTACTATTTGCCCAGAAGAAATGGGGCACCCTTTATAATCGGTTTTGTTTTGATTTTGTATAACTTGAGAAACTAGGCACATAGCAAAATAATCTATTTATCACTTTTGTAAATCAAATATTGGATTTCCACGCACTAGGTGGACATATATTATGTATTGTTTACTGCTTAGAATCAGCTAGTCCTAAGTTATTTGATGTTATATTATTAATAGTTAAATATAATTTTTTGTTTATAATGTGCAGTTTTAACTATTTCCTACCCAAAAACTAAAAATAAGTTTGTTCTTTTAATATAACGTAAACAATTTTATTAACACTGATTAATTCACTTTTTTAAATTTATAAATAAATTAACATTTTTTCTGTCCTTTCCTGTTCTATATTTTAAGTAGTTTATTGTTATCTATTTCGTTACCATAACAAGGTCAGCAACAATGTACAAATAGTTGCAACCACTGCATTCCTTCGTGTCACGATTACTAGGGCACGATTAATATGTGTGCTTGTTTGTTTTTAATTTAAACTATTATTATAGTAGAGTGCCACGGAGCGTTAAATATGCTTAAAAATTGATTCTGTGGGCGCCCCAGGGTTACAAGCTAAATTGTGCATAAAACTGAAGTTTATACATTAGTGAATCAGAATCCGAAAGTAATAAAAAATTAACGCGGGCAGAAGGGCAGTAAAATCAAAAAACGAGTTATTACCATGGTCGGATAGTGCAGCACATATACTACAATTTCACATAAAAATCAATTTATATTTTGTACAGAAAGTATTTTTTATTAATTTTTGAAAGTTACTCACAGCATTGAGTCTTACGGGAAAATAATTTTTGAAACTCGAATATCTCGGTTCGAACATGTCGAAAATCTGACTGAATTTCGACAATTTTTAAGTTTACACGCCATTTACTCGAAAACGAAGACCTTAATCGATAAAACTTACTCTTATAAAAAGTTTCTAACATCAATTTGGAAGGCAACAGCTTTCAATTAAAATTTTTTTGTTTCAATAGTTAACAGATATGAATAAAAATAGAAAATAAGTCATTTTTCGACCGGCCGCCGGACCTCTGACTGTTTCGCGTCCCCACTCCGCCACAGTCGCATCTGTCTCACAAAGCCCCGTAGCTCCATCTCGTACTGTTTCAATACGCGTAATATGAGTGTACAAGTTTAACAATAGGTGCGAAAAACACATACATACTTAATAAAAAAAAAATAATGTATTACTCCTACATACTGACATCTAAAAGACGTATTTTATTAATCATTAGGAACATGATTTACTCATAAAAATCAATAATATTTAACCATCCAAGTCACTTTCCTCATCAAACTGGGGAAAATGCGTGGTCTTGATCAATTTATTTTTGCAGGTTTTCTGAGCCAATTCCTTAGAACCCTGTCCAAAATTACCTAGCATTGCCGATTACGGATGGAAAATTGATCAGAAGGGTAACGTAAATCCGATTCTAACTTCCTTGCCGTCTTTTCCTCTGAACTTGGACGTTCCAGCTCCATGTGGATACAAAAAAGGTAAGGCATATTATAAGTAGCAATTGCTTTTTTCAGTAATACTATTAAAATTTTCTGTAGATTGTGGAAGCAAGGTCTGCACTTGCAAGAAGAATAATATGGGTTGTATTGGTCCTGTAAATGCATGGCTCAGAAAACCTGCAAAAATAAATTGATCAAGACCACGGATTTTCCCCAGTTTAATGAGGAAAGTGACTTGGATGAATACATATTATTGATTTTTATGAGTAAATCATGTTCCTAATGATTAATAAAATACGTCTTTTAGATGTCAGTATGTAGGAGTAATACATTTTTTTTTTTTTTATTTAGTATGTATGTGTTTTTCTACACCTATTGTTAAAGTTGTACACACTCATATTACGCGTATTGAAACAGTACGAGATGGAGCTACGGGGCTTTGTGAGACAGATGCGACTGTGGCGGAGTGGGGACGCGAAACAGTCAGAGGTCCGGCGGCCGGTCGAAAAATGACCTATTTTCTATTTTTATTCATGTCTGTTAACAATTGAAACAAAAAATTTTTAATTGAAAGCTGTTGCCTTCCAAATTGATGTTAGAAACTTTTTTTAAGAGTAAGTTTTATCGATTAAGGTCTTCGTTTTCGAGTAAATGGCGTGTAAACTTAAAAATTGTCGAATTTCAGTCAGATTTTCGACGCGTTCGAACCGAGATATTCGAGTTTCAAAAATTATTTTCCCGTAAGACTCAATGCTGTGAGCAACTTTCAAAAATTAATAAAAAATACTTTCTGTACAAAATATAAATTGATTTTTATGTGAAATTGTAGTATATGTGCTGCACTATCCGACCATGGTAATAACTCGTTTTTTGATTTTACTGCCCTTCTGCCCGCGTTATTTTTTTATTACTTTCGGATTTTGATTCACTAATGTATAAACTTCAGTTTTGTGCACAATTCAGCTTGTAACCCCACGACGCCCACAGAAGTAAAAATAAATTAGAGCTAGCACTCTACTATTATTATATTTAAAGTTAGTACGAATAGAATGCTATTTGTTTAATAAATTAGTTGTAAATAAAATGTTGGTACTCACTAATACTCCTTTTCTAGTCATTAATTAATAACTAGAACGCGAGGTTGACGAGCAATTTGCGCGTCTTAAACGGTAGATGTACCGAATCCAACAACTCGACCAAACCATCCCAGTTATTAATCAAGAGTTGTTTGACACCACTGAAAAAGAAGCAGCTATATCAATAAACGTCATCCACGAAATGCAAGAGGACATTATAGTTTACGAAAGTGCCCGTCCAACTAATTTGTAGACAACGAATACTAGAGTATTGAAATACGATACCATGAAGCGGTGGAAAAATTACTTCCGATACAGCCAAACTAAAAAGTTAAAACTCACAATTCCATTATTCGACAGAAATTACGAACAAATTCTGTTTTCTGATACCATATGCAAGAGAATTGATCAAGTGATGTCATTCTCGAAACTGTAGAATTCGGTCAACTTAAAGAATATTCCCTAAAATTTTTTATTATGCGTTCCCGGTAGAAAAGGCATAGTTCTAGAGTTCTAGTAGAGAAACATAAAGAGTTCCGGTGAATTAGGCTCAGAAAGCGAGAAAATCAATTTAAAAAAAAGGAGTTCTGAGGGAATTTATCGGTAGAGACAGAAGAGTTCTGGAGTTCCTGATGGTTTTCGATAATAATAGTTCCCACGTTTTCTCAATGTAATGAATTTTTTTTTCATATAAAAGGGTTTTTCTCAATAAATTAGTTCTGAGTGTGAAATTCTGTGTAGTGCTCGATGAGTTCTACGAGAGTCGCCAACGAGAACTCTCGCAAAAAAATCGCTGCAATTGTTATTAACAAATTATTGGTTGAATTTTCAAAGTTTTGTATTTTCACACCCCCAAAACTGCAAAATTTATTTTGTGATAGTTCTGATGGGAGTTCTGAGTAGCGCTTGATGAGTTCCACAAGGGTCGTCAACTGGAACTCTCGCAAAAAAATCGCTGCAATTGTTATTAACAAATTATTGGTTGAATTTTCAAAGTTTTCTATTTTGACACCCCCAAAACTGCAAAATTAATTTTGTGATAGTTCTGATGGGAGTTCTGAGTGGCGCTTGATGAGTTCCACAAGGGTCGTCAACTGGAACTCTCACCTAAGATCTACTACTATTCTTGAAAAATCTTGCGTTAAGCAAATTTCACTATTTCTGTTTACTATTAAGGCTAGGAATAATCTACACAGTGAAGTAGATACTATACGATTAGTAGATACTATCAGCAGTGTGAAGACTTTTATAAATTGAAAATCCTTGCGCCGTGCTGTAAATAATGAAAATTTCTACTCACAAATTTTTCTCAGTGGAAAAAACTTTTTATAGGTATATTGTATATAAAAAACAAAAAATTCATAACTTTGAGAAAACGCGAGAACTATTTTCGAAAACCATCAGGAACTCCAGAACTCTTCTGCTTCTACAGATAAATTTCCTCAGAACTTCTTTGAAAAAACGGCGCTGCGTTAAGTTAGCGCCGTCAAATTGATATTTTTCGGTTTCTGAGCCTAATTCACCGGCACTCTTTATGCTTCTCTACTAGAACTCTAGAACTGTGCCTTTTCTACCGGGAACTCATGAAACATTTTTGATTTTCAAAAAAATCGGCGCTAGTCACTCGAGTTTTATTTAAGGGAAGTCTGTTGATAATATTAATATGATTTATCCAATCAAAATGGTTGATTGTTTTTATGTTCGTGTTTACCCAACCAGCATTATTGACATACTAAGTCGAATCGTCTTGGATGATGAACTCGCCAATAAAATTAGTAATAAATATGAGAAGACAAAGTATAACTTTTTGTCTGCTTCCACTTGTAAATAATTAGTTATAAATGAATAAGATGATGATTTTTTGCCGACCTTGCAATCCAAAAACGACTTGACTTTGCGTCCAGGTATGTTTAAAGGCTAATATTATGTTGTTAGATCTGTGACTTGTAAAACTTTAAGTGAAGTAGACAACATTTTCATTGACAGGCATTTATGTTTTTATTTAACCCATATTAGGTACTACTTGTCCGTTTAAAAGGACAGTTTACAGTTTAAAAAGGTAATGTATTATTCATAAAACGGGTGAGGTTGGCCTCGTTTTATTTCCAACAATTAGTGTTCCCTATACTCAAGTTATTATATACATATATAATATAGGGTGTAAACGAATAGTGGGCCACCCTGTAACTTCCTCGTTTTTAAAGATATCAGGATAAAATTTTTTATGGTAAAATTAGGTAAGATTTCCAACTTTTTGAGACCTATCCGCCATATTTGTCACTTCCGGTTTCACCGATAATGGCCCCAATAGTCTTTTCTAAATGGACCACTCTGTATGTTTTTACATTTTTGAAATAAAGATCACATTTTGGATACATTTATACTATTTTGAACAATTTATACAGGGTTGCAAGAAACATAATTCGAATTTTAGTTGTCAATCTAGATGGCTGCGAATATGTTAAAATTATTTTTGTTCCAATGTAATTCATATAAATAATACGAAAACGTCAATATGTCCAATAATACATTATACAGGGTGCTCTAAACTCATTAATATCACATTTTTCAAATTAACTTTTTTAAATATTATGATATGGGCCACCCGGATATTCAGAAAGCTCTATTTAGTAGGGGTTAAACGGTACCAAAAGTTCCGTAATGTGTAATCGTTATCGGCAGGAATGACAATTTTTCTTAAGAAATTTACGATTTATATCTAACTTCAATTAAATTTTGATCAACCCTGTA
Source organism: Rhagium mordax (assembly GCA_963680705.1). Taxonomy (NCBI): domain Eukaryota; kingdom Metazoa; phylum Arthropoda; class Insecta; order Coleoptera; family Cerambycidae; genus Rhagium; species Rhagium mordax. The sequence goes on along the minus strand of OY796656.1, from coordinate 52,395,999 downwards.
TATTTGTGTTAATATTTTATGATGTTGGAACAAAAATAATTTTAACATATTAGCAGCCATCTAGATTGACAACTAAAATTCGAATTATTTTTCGTGCAACCCTGTATAAATTGTTCAAAATAGTATAAATGTATCCAAAATGTGATCTTTATTTCAAAAACGTAAAAATATACAGAGTGGTCCAAAAGACTATTGAGGTCATTTTCAGTGAAACCAGAAGTGACAAATATGGCGGATAAGTCTCAAAAAGTTGGAAATCTTACCTAATTTCACCATACAAAATTTCATCCCGATATCTTAAAAAACGAGGAAGTTACAGGGGTGGCCCACTATTCGTTTACACCCGGTATAATACATGAAAAATTGTCACATTCAAATTCAGTTTGTTGCTGTTACCCATCTTGGGTATTGATCAATTGTACAATTATACTTATTTATCAGTCATGTAAGCGATTTTTATCACTTCATAAAATATTATTGAAAATTTTGCCAGAAATCACCAATTGGTGAAGGTGAATTATCATTCTAACACTTTACAAATTTTCTGTAGTATTCTGATTGTTCGTAATTTGTTTTCCATGATTTATCATGGATTTAACAAAGATTGAGTTAAATTGCGTAAATTTGAGGTTTTAAATTTAAATGAAGGTTGACGTCGATTTGGATAACGACGAGAGTACAATATTTGGGCGAGAATGTCTTCTATTTTATTAATAAATGGAAACTGAACTATTGCACTTCAAAGAGAGAAATTACTATTTTATTTAGGGAAACTGACAGCAAGTTGCAAACTAAACAAAACGATAAGTGATTTTGACATTGGGTTACAAGATTCATTACTTTTACTAAAATTAAATGTTGTAGTTGACTGAATTAAATAAAAAAGTGTATTCCGTAAAAAATATACAAATTAAAGTACTAAGCTTATACTTAGCACTTTAATTTGTGTAGGTATTGTGCATCAGTTTATATAAACTGGTGCACAATTGATGTGGATATTCCAAAAATATGGGCAATATTTGAACCTCAATATTTTTGAAATTAGATGGTTAATCTTGATACGGCTATTTGTGATCGTTAGCAAAATTCATTGAGTTTCGTTCACTGCAAAAAGATTTTTAAATTGTAGGTGTCCCTTTTATCTACTTGACAATAGGGTTATTTCATGTTAAAGAAAAACTTAAAAATACCTATCAATTTGGATAGTAGAATATGCAAGAATAAGGCCCTTAAATGTTAATCGCGTAAATCCCCAAAAAATTTTTGGAATTTTTTTAAACAAGATTATTATGATTTAGGTATAAGTAATTCTAAAGATTTGACGATTTTTTTTTATTTTGTTATGTTTATAAATATTTGTTATGGAAGAAATAACGAATTTTTTTCATTTTAGGTACATCATTTTAATATGGTTTCCAATAAAAAATTTTGCTTCGATAATCAATGCTCCCAGCCCAGCACCCCCTTTGAATGCAAATTGAACAAATTAGGAATAGGAAATTAATTGACAAGAATTAATTAAAAGTTTCACCAATCTTCTTATATTCGGCACTTCCTCAAAAATCTGAAAATAATGTTTTATCAATTTTGATAGGATATCTCAGAATCTTGGGTTTTTAGTTATCTTTATTATTAATCGTATACATTTTTTTGTAAAAAAAACCGAATAATTTACAATTGAGAGAACAACGATTCATAAATTTGTTTGGAACTGTTGCAATCTGAGGAGATATCGGTATAAATAAGACGGTTCAATCTTTTTTTACCATTGGTATACTGAAAATATTTTCCAGGGTATATTTTAAAAAAAATAGACAAGTATTATTGGATTAAGTGTCACTCCATAACCCCTTTGTCAAATGTTGTTTGTTTTGAAACATGGTAAATTCTATTTAATAATCGACCCAGCTCTATTGGTAAAATACACGATGTTGAGGTAATGTTTTATGTGTTCCATACTTTTTTTGCATGCACTGTACGAATTTGCGCAATATAAAAATGTGCATATTGTAAAATATAAATTAGGGTTTTAAGAAAAATCCAGGGTATTAGGCAAATATTGTTTTCAAATTAGTTTTCGGTATACCGAAATATATTAGGAAGGATTATAAAAATTGATATCCTCTGATATCGATTTAAATAATGATCCCAAAGATGTAACGAAGCTTATTACACAGGGAAGTACGGTGAGTGTGTTCCATGTTCACATACAATGTCTAGCAAACAAATTGGATCAATTGTCACTTTTTCTTGATAATAATAAATACAATATCTTGTGCCTGTCAGAACACTGGCTTAATGAGTCAGCTGTAAAACAAATTAACCTTCCTGGTTACAAATTAGCTACCCATTTTTGCAGAAGTAAAAATATTCATGGTGGTGTGGCAATTTTTATTAAACAACAATTTAAATTTAAATCTGTTTCGTTAAATCGCTTGAATTGTGAATTTGATGCCGAATTTTGTGCAGTTGAACTAATAGATATTAAAACTTTAATTGTTACTTTGTACTAATCCCCTGATGGGAATTTTGAAAATTTTTTAATGTTGCTATATAACCTTCTTATTAAATGTTTTTCAAAGCATAAACGTGTAATACTACTTGGTGATTTTAACGTTAATTTTAGAGGATCTTCATCAACACTTAACTGACTTAGTCTGCTTAATTGAGTCTTTCGGCCTTGAAACCTGTATCTCTGATTTTACTAGGGTTACTGAGAATTCAGCTACTTGCATCGACAACGTTTTAACAAACGGTGATGGGGTTATCGATCCTTGTCTTTCTGACCATCGTGGTCAATATTTTTTTATGAAGGGTGACTTGCCACACCATAAAAGCATTTGGAGAAGACATCTTACCAGTCAAGGCATGGAGAAACTTAAATGTGGTTTATCTAAAGTTAACTGGGGTTTTTTTGGCAATCCTAACTATAATGTAAACGATTTGTCTAATTTTTTGGTTGACATTTATAAAGATCTCATGGAGACACATTTTCCTCTAAAGAAAGTGTCCAGTGGTTCAAAACCACCAGTAAAGTGGTTTAACGATAATCTTAGAAATAAACGTGATACTTTATCCAGTGTGAAATTAATTTGTGATACTACTAAAGATCCTGCTGATATAGTAGTTTACAATATTCTACGTAGGGACTATAGATACTGTATTGAAAATTCTAAAAGAAGTGCATATGATAATTTCATATCGAAAGTCCAGAGATAAGTTGGAAGCTTATAAATTTTGAACGTAACAAACTTACTTGTGATAATAATTCTGATTCAATTTCACTTAATGCTTTTAATGCCATTTTTACTACAGCAGCAGATAACTTAATAAATTCGTTACCAAATGTTAACCACACTGCAATGGATTTTTTAAGTGATCTTCCTACACCAAATAGCTCCTTTTTTCTAAACCCGGTAACGGCTCTGGAGGTCTCCAATGCTATTAAAGCTCTGAAAGACTCCAACTGTACAGACATTTATGGTCTAAATTCCAGAATATTGAAGGAAACAATTGACATCATTGTTCAACCTTTAACTATTTTATATAATGCGTGTCTTGGTGGGGGTGTCTTCCAATATGCTTTCAAAATCGTTAAAGTTTTACCATTTCTTAAAAAGGATGATGCCTCAGACATGGATAATTACAGGCCCATTTCTATCATCCCAATTTTTGCGAAAGTTTTAGAAATAATTTAAAAAAATCGTTTGTGTATATGTGTATACAGGGTGTTCCAGTTTTTTGTAGCAGGACTTTAACAGTCGATAGACAATTGAAAATTATTTAAAAAAGTTCCTATAAACATAGGTTGAGAAATGCTTAGTTTTAGAGATACAGGGTGTTAAAGTTTGAAAATAAATACGGATTTATATTAATATTTCCAGAATGCTAAGAAGTATCGAATCCAAACTTGCCAATTCTTTACATATAATTTAGAGGTCTATTTTAGAATAATAAACTACTACTTTACTTAACCATGGGCGTAGATATATGGATTTACTAAGGCTCTTTTTTACAAAAAAGTAGTACGCCACTGATATTCTCCCATGTTTTCAGTTTAATTCAATAAAGCAAGAAAAACAAAAATTTAATGTCTCTTGGCACTTTTTGATATGACAAGCCGTTTTCCAGAAAATTTACATTTAATCATTTGATGCACGCATCTGGATGAATTTTAGACAAACTTGAAGTCGCTCGGAATTTCACCAAATTTGATGGTACGAAAAGTCTTTTAAAAAGAAAGAATGAAACATCGTTAATGATGCTTGTAATGAAGTAAGACACTTTTACATGTTGCTAGCTTTTGTGTTTGTGTTTCTAATCATTTATTTTAGTTGGACCGTTGCGTTTTAATACATTTGTGTTATAAAAATTTTGATTTACATGATAATAAACTTTTACAATAAATATTTTAATTGTTTCATTCTTTATTTTTAAGAGACTTTTCGCACCATCAAATTTGGTGAAATTCTGAGCGACTTCAAGTTTGTCTAAAATTCGTCCAGATGCGTGCATCAAATGATTAAATGTAAATTTTCTGGAAAACGGCTTGTCATATCAAAAAGTGCCAAGAGACATTAAATTTTTGTTTTTTCTTGCTTTATTGAATTAAACTGAAAACATGGGAAAATATCAGTGGCGTACTACTTTTTTGTAAAAAAGAGCCTTAGTAAATCCATATATCTACGCCCATGGTTAAGTAAAGTAGTAGTTTATTATTCTAAAATAGACCTCTAAATTATATGTAAAGAATTGGCAAGTTTGGATTCGATACTTCTTAGCATTCTGGAAATATTAATATAAATCCGTATTTATTTTCAAACTTTAACACCCTGTATCTCGAAAACTAAGCATTTTTCAACCTATGTTTATAGGAACTTTTTTTAATAATTTTCAATTGTCTATCGACTGTTAAAGTCCTGCTACAAAAAAGGACTTTAACAGTCGATAGACAATTGAAAATTATTAAAAAAAGTTCCTATAAACATAGGTTGAAAAATGCTTAGTTTTCGAGATACAGGGTGTTAAAGTTTGAAAATAAATACGGATTTATATTAATATTTCCAGAATGCTAAGAAGTATCGAATCCAAACTTGCCAATTCTTTACATATAATTTAGAGGCTTATTTTAGAATAACAAACTACTGCTTTACTTTACCATGGGCGTAGATATATGGATTTACTAAGGCTCTTTTTTACAAAAAAGTAGCACGCCACTGATATTTTCCCATGTTTTTAGTTTAATTCAATAAAGCAAGAAAAAACAAAAATTTTATGTCTCTTGGCACTTTTTGATATGACAAGCCGTTTTCCAGAAAATTTACATTTAATCATTTGATGCACCCATCTGGACGAATTTTAGACAAACTTGAAGTCGCTCAGAATTTCACCAAATTTGATGGTACGAAAAGTCTTTTAAAAAGAAAGAATGAAACATCGTTAATAATGCTTGTAATGAAGTAAGACACTTTTACATGTTGCTAGCTTTTGTGTTTGTGTTTCTAATAATTTATTTTAGTTCGACCGTTGCGTTTTAATACATTTGTTATAAAAATTTTGATTTACATGATAATATACTTTTACAATAAATATTTTAAATGTTTCATTCTTTATTTTTAAGAAATTTTTGGCACCATCAAATTTTTTGAAATTCTGAGCGACTTCAAGTTTGTCTAAAATTCGTCCAGATGGGTGCCTCAAATGATTAAATGTAAATTTTCTGGAAAACGGCTTGTCATATCAAAAAGTGCCAAGGGACATAAAATTTTTGTTTTTTCTTGCTTTATTGAATTAAACTGAAAACATAGGAAAATATCAGTGGCGTACTACTTTTTTGTAAAAAAGAGCCTTAGTAAATCCATATATCTACGCCCATGGTTAAGTAAAGTAGTAGTTTGTTATTCTAAAATAGGCCTCTAAATTATATGTAAAGAATTGGCAAGTTTGGATTCGATACTTCTTAGCATTCTGGAAATATTAATATAAATCCGTATTTATTTTCAAACTTTAACACCCTGTATCTCGAAAACTAAGCATTTTTCAACCTATGTTTATAGGAACTTTTTTTACAAATTTTCAATTGTCTATCGACTGTTAAAGTCCTGCTACAAAAAACTGGAACACCCTGTATATATATGTGTGTGTGTATATATATGTGCATATATGTACACTCATAATATATACCTAAATATTTATTTGTTGTTTGTTAATGTAAAGTGACTGTTATTTATAAACTTTATGTACTTTTACTGACTGCTTTTGGATATTGCAAATTTCTATATGTTCTCTATTTTGTGTGATCTGACTTGTGTAAAACAAAAAAAAATTTTTTTTCTTTTTGTTATTTACACCAATAAATTATTATTATTATTATTATTATTATTATTATTGTTAACTTCTGACAGGAACATTGATGTTTTACTACAGCAATCTACTCTAACTGCTAATGAAGCGAATATATGGTTCGTCTCGAATAAGTTAAAGATGAATGAAGGAAAAACTCAAAAACTCATTTTTTCTGCGAATAATGGTGTGACTAAAGGCGAAAGTGTAAAACTTTTAGGTGTCATTTTAGATGATAAATTAAACTGGTTTAGCCACATTGAACAGCTGAGTCATAAACTTGCTAGTATAATTTTTTTGATTAGACAGTTGAAAAAGGTTTTGTGCCCAAATACATTAAAAACTAGCTATTTCTCTTTATTTCATTCACACATTAGTTATGCAGAACTTGTAGAAAATTTAATAAGAAATATCCCAATTTGCCGCAGATGAACAATAGAACAATAAGTTCTACGAATTCAGAGGAATTTTATAAATTTTGGTTCTTTATAAAATTCCTTCGAATTCGTAGAACTTTTCTGTTGTTCATCTGCGACAAATTGGGATATTTTTCATTAAATTTTCTACAAGTTCTGCTGATAATCTTATTGTACTGTCCATGGATAATAAACAAATCCATTAAAACTGTGTTTGTATAGTTATTTTCTGCCATATTTGTGCTACAGCTATTCAAATTAACTGCAAATATCACTAACGTCAAATTTATTTAGAAAAGTAGCATGTCTGTTGTCATTACAAAATGACAAAATAAAAATTTCATGGCCCACCCATCATGATACATACCAAAAGACTAATATTCTTAGTAAGGTTACAGAAAAGTGCCCATAAATCGAAAACGGTCAGCACTAGGTATAGAGTGTATTACCTTTTTAAATAGGTAAATGTATTACCTTTCCGAATCAGTAATAATATGCAGGGCGTTTCATTTAAAAAAATTGAGTTTCGTGCATTTTTCTAAGTCACTTATAGAAAGCGTTCTCTAACTCACCCTGTATAAAATTTAAAACATTTGATTAATGGAGGAGATGCCCCCAGGCCTTGCCTAGCTGCAACTAAAAAATTATCTTTTAATTGCTGCGTAGGTAGGAGAAAACACGATTTACTAAAAGTCAAATTTTTTACAATAAATTCAGAAAAAAATTATTATCTCGAAAACCGCTTGAGATAATAGGGAAATATTAACAACAGTTACTCAGAAAGAGACGACGATCCAAAAAATGCAAAAATATACAGGGCATTCCATTTAAAATAACGAAGTTGTTGCCAGTTTTACGCATAAGTGGCAACACTGCACTTTCGAAAATATTTTAGTTGGAGAGATCATACTCGATTATCTTGGTAACCAAAATTTCAAAGCAATCGGTTGATCCGTTCTCCATATACTTTTAATACTCCACCCACCGTGGCTCACCCTGTATAATGTTTTGCCAAAGGCTGTTAAAATGTTATATTATACTTCTTTTAAATTTAAAATTAAAAAAAATTATTTTACATTATTTTTTTTACTCCACTGAGGAGTTCTTGGACACCATGGCTGACCCTGTAAACCTTCCTGACATAGAGACACTTATTCTGACATCAGTTTGACATGGGACCCTTTCACTGTAGTTCCCTGCGGATGATCCTAAAACTCTGTTTATTTTAAGTATTTACAATGTTGTTTTTTATGTACGTACAATGTTTGTTTTTGTGTTAGGTGATAAAATGTCAATTTTTACATTGTTTTTGCTTGTGCAAATTTTTTTCTTTGACTTGCAATATAAGTATCTGTTTTATGTAAACATTGCCAATAAACGATTTGATTTGATTTGATTTGATTTGATTTGATTTGATTTGATTTGATTTGATTTGATTTGATTTGATTTGATTTGATTTGATTTGATTTGATTTGATTTGATTTGATTTGATTTGATTTGATTTGATTTGATTTGATTTGATTTGATTTGATTTGATTTGATTTGATTTGATTTGATTTGATTTGATTTGATTTGATTTGATTTGATTTGATTTGATTTGATTTGATTTGATTTGATTTGATTTGATTTGATTTGATTTGATTTGATTTGATTTGATTTGATTTGATTTGATTTGATTTGATTTGATTTGATTTGATTTGATTTGATTTGATTTGATTTGATTTGATTTGATTTGATTTGATTTGATTTGATTTGATTTGATTTGATTTGATTTGATTTGATTTGATTTGATTTGATTTGATTTGATTTGATTTGATTTGATTTGATTTGATTTGATTTGATTTGATTTGATTTGATTTGATTTGATTTGATTTGATTTGATTTGATTTGATTTGATTTGATTTGATTTGATTTGATTTGATTTGATTTGATTTGATTTGATTTGATTTGATTTGATTTGATTTGATTTGATTTGATTTGATTTGATTTGATTTGATTTGATTTGATTTGATTTGATTTGATTTGATTTGATTTGATTTGATTTGATTTGATTTGATTTGATTTGATTTGATTTGATTTGATTTGATTTGATTTGATTTGATTTGATTTGATTTGATTTGATTGATTGATTTGATTTGATTTGATTTGATTTGATTTGATTTGATTTGATTTGATTTGATTTGATTTGATTTGATTTGATTTGATTTGATTTGATTTGATTTGATTTGATTTGATTTGATTTGATTTGATTTGATTTGATTTGATTTGATTTGATTTGATTTGATTTGATTTGATTTGATTTGATTGCACTTGGTGTGTTTCACAGTGTTTTTAAATTATGCGCAGCATAAAATATCAAATTGTTTTTTTAATTTCAATAATAACCGATAATATGAAAGAATTACAACAATAATATTATTTATAATACAGTATCTTACAATAATATTTGAAATATATTCGTAATTAGTATTTGTACGGGTTTTACAAAACTGAAAACTCTTTATATAAGACGTTATTTATTTTCAACATTTAACATATAATTGACATATTCTGAGGATATGGCATTAAAATATATTTAATTAAGGCCACAACTGACTATATTAGTAACCAACACGACCCAAGTTTGGTGGTGACAATTTAGGTTATATAACTAAATAGAATTGGTGTTCCTATAATGAATTGTTTGCACCATGTTGACCGTCGTTATCATTGATTCATCAGTAGATACGGTCGCATCAACAGGTGAATATTCTATAAATAGCTTCTTTATTTAATTTCTAGTGGGGTAACACTTTGCCAAGTTAGTCATATTCAGGAAAATTGTCGTTATCAGCTGCGACTCACAATTCAGTCACAAATTGTATAACGATGGTGTTGTGTACGTCCCTACTATCTTGCCATTACATCTCTTAATTTTAATAAACTTATGGTCATAGGAGAAATTTCGATTTCATTAATGCATCGAGTAAAAATGGCAAGATGTTCAGTATATGTTATGGTAATAATAATAACTAAAAACCTCTGGTATAAAAATTCACTCTTTGTTTATAATAAACGTTTCGGAAAGTACAAAATAGTTTTAGATTGTTTGTTAAATATAAAGAAACATTTAAAAGTAGAGACAAAGGAAAGCTAATATCAGTTTTTCATGTTCAGTAAAGACCATATGCCATCTCAATAAATAATGATTAGTAATTATAATAAATACATTTAGGAAGACCCTACAATAATTTTTTTTTTTAATTCATTACTAAGTAGTATAATTATGTATGTCTAAGTTGTCCCATATTCTCATAATAATATACATAAATCTGTCTGATTATAAACTTTGATAGACTAAAACCATTGATTAAGGAATGAACAAGATACGCGACTTCAATGGTAAAGTGCGAGGCCTTTTTTGGCAGCGAAATCTCGGCAAGTTGCGGGCATTCCTGTGATTTACGTAGTATGCTTCTGACAAACCTGTGTCGTGTCTGGTTTTATATCATTAATAATCTAGTGGTAATAAAAATTTTATGTCCAGATTAAAATACGTTTTCCAAAAATTAACAGAAATGAACCAAACATTATCACGTCACGTCAAGTTAGGAATAGAAGTCCCTCGATATCTAAGCTCGGATTGACATTTGTTAACCTCTTGACACAAGGCATGTACTACTGTACTCTACAACAACTACTATTGCTATACATATAAAGCACAAATACGTCCTGGTTTGGAATATGGCTTACGTTTTTCAAGCATTAAGAAAATCAGCAATGCAGTTCTTACTAGCTTCAAAACTACTTTGCAACATCCTCATCTCCTTTTTGGTTCTTTTTAATTGAAACGATTCTGCGGAAGTTGCATCTTTAGTACCACAACGATCAACTTAACTCGTGCTATTAGAAGCGAAATGTAGCAACTCATCCCTTTTACCGTGAAGCTTCACAACTATATCGAACATTGCTTTATTAGTTATCTTTTTACCTCTAACAATAAAACTATGGACTTCCTTACTAAATAGATCATGTCGTTCCTGGTTAGGAATTACTAACATTATTTTTATTTTTACACGTATAGATATATATACAGACAAAAGTAGGTATACCAGATTTCAATCAATTATATGTCTTTCTCTACATTCAAGATTTCTTGGGGAAGTAATTACCCCCATAACCACCTATTGGCATATGCGCTCAAGTCAGTATATTGCCATCAACGATATATGTATTGTTTCAATAAACTTGATTGGCCATTTTAGTAAACAATATATCTGTTTTTCAAACGAGCAACAAGAGTAACGCGCTAAATTAAAAGAAGAAAAACGGAGAAAAATACAGTTCTAACACTAAAATCTTTAAATCATTAACATCCCATTTTATAATGTTGGTAGAAAACCATATGTGAAAACAAAATTGCCCCGCAGACGGCCCATGTAAAGATTGTCGTTGTGTATTACAGATCTCATAATAGCAAATTATTTATAATGTCGACATAATTAAAACGAAACTTTGACAAAATCATTAGATTAAACGAACTTAACTTAAGTGAAGTTTAATCTAATGATTATAGATAGATAGATAGATAGATACACAATTTATTTCAAAACAAATTTTGCGATACAAAAGTTTGAAACAGGTCAAAGGATGCAAATCTTACGAAAGTAAAAGTAATATATGTAAAAGTACAATAATAATAAAACTACAAATCACTATAAAATACAACAAAATCCACATAGTAGATAAAACTGCAATAAAACCCAAATAGAATAAAATACAATACAATAAAATAAAATGCAACAGTAGACAACAAGTGAAATATTATGTGAATCTTAAATATTCTTCAATGTTGTAAGGTTCAATATTGCAGATGAATTTAAAAACTGCTGTTTTGAATTTTGCAAAATGTGAAATATTTGTTATCTCTTTAGGCAGTCGATTATAAAGATATATACATGAATAGTGTGGTCCCTTTTTTGTTAGGTTTAAATTATGTGAGGGATAATTGTAAATATGAGCTCTTCTTGTGAAATGTTCATGGCAAATTAGGTTAAGCTTAAATTTATCTGGGTGTTTCCTTAAAAATAAAACGCATTGAAATATGTAAATTCCAGTTAAAGTTAGCAGTTCATTTTTACGGAACACTCCACGACAGCTATCAATTAAATTCATTTTTAACATGATACGGATAGCTTTCTTTTGGGTTCTAAAAATTTGTTCTGAAAATGACGAATGTCCCCAAAAGATGACTCCGTATTTCAGATGGGGGTAGAAGTTTCCAAAATATGCTGATTTAATGGTATCATAATTTACGTATTTAGCCAAAACACGCAGGGCATAACAGACCGACGAAAGTTTGTTGCACAAATTTTCAGCGTGATAGTTCCAGACTAAGTTGGAATCTAAGTATATTCCTAGGAACTTTGCAGAGTTCGTTACCTTAATAGATGTATTATTTAGTAATAATTCATTTGGAAATATAGCTCTATTGTGATTTGTTCTGAAAAGCATGCACTGGGTTTTACTAATGTTTAAAACTAAATTATTATTTCTGTACCATGCCTCGAGCTGACAGAGCTGTGTGTTACTGAGTGCTGTAGTTATTTCTATAGTTTTTCCTTTGATTAAGACGTTGTTGTCATCTGCATAACTTATCATCTTACTATCGGGATTTGTGACTGAACTAGGTAGGTCGTTGACAAATATTATAAACAAAAGTGGTCCAAGGATACTGCCCTGAGGCACGCCTCGACTGGTATATAAACACTTTGAGCGAGTCTCAGAGGCACCATCCCTGATAGCCACACTCTGAGATCGATTTGTTAGGTAGGAATGCAACCATGATATTGCTGTGCCCCTAACACCATATTGAGACATTTTATGTAAGATAATTTCATGGTCAAGGCAGTCAAATGCCTTGGAGAGGTCAAGAAATAAACCACAGGCTATTTCACCACACTCTAGAGCACCAAGTATTGCCTCTGAGAAGTCAAATATTGCAGTTTCTACTGATTTACCTTTCAAAAAACCATGCTGAAAAGGACACAATAAATTACAGCAGGTAAAAAAATTTACAATTCTATCGTAAAAGATTTTTTCAAAAAATTTTGAAAAAGATGATAAGAGACTGATGGGTCTATAGTTTTCAATTGAATTGCAATCACCTTTCTTATATATGGGGATTATAATAGCATGTTTTAATTTACTTGGATATTTTCCTTGTACCAGAGAGGCGTTTATAATATTGGCCAATGGAGCCACAAATGCCGATATGCATGTCTTTAATAGAAATAGTGGAACCTCATCGTTACCTGCACATTTTTTGTTTTTAAAATTATTTGCTATCAAGTATAATTCTTCTTCTGTAACGGGATTAAGATAAATTGATTTGGGATTTATTTTTATATCGTAAGGTGCTGATTTATTTTTAGAGTATGTGAGGTCTCTTCCGAATAGATCACAATATATTTCTCTCTTTTAGGTGTTGTCACAAATTTCAAAGTAAACAAAAGCAAACTATCCCCACTCTATGGCACATTGTCATGCCATAATGTCAATGATAGATTCATTAGTTTAGAGCTGTTGTTGCAACATCGAATAGATTATAGGACATAGAAGAGGTTAAGAGTGATCTATTTCGGCCATATGTAATTAATTAAGATTGCTCTTCACTTAAAGTAAGTTATTTTAATGTTATAATAATCATATCAGCGTGTCATCCTTTATATGTAGACCTCTAAATCAGTTACTCACTCAAGATTGTGTGTATTTAAAATATCTTATTTAAACTTATTTTACAAAGACGGTAACCTGAATATCACATGAATTTAACAGCAAAACTTCGTGGCCTAATTATTATTAATTACCTTCGAAAATGATCTTTAATTTATTAAAAATTGATTATAAAACGCTCCAAAAATGTATAAAGAAGATGACTAACTTACAGAATTACGAATAATATAAAGACTTTCAACCTTCCTAGCGTTGTGTGCTGTAAAAATTGTGTATCTACATCTACCCCAGTTTTTTTACTTACGGAACAGTTTCTTGTATAAGTAATCAGTAAGTTATTTAAATTGACATTCCCAAAACACCTAATTCTTTATAGCCAATAACTCTAGCAGCGCAAATCTGGAGTTTCTAATCAGAAAAGGGAAAATAAAGATTGGGCCTATATCAGCTTAGCCCTGACATTTATATCTTAAGCTAACTTTTTATCTCTACTTGATTGGACATTACAATATTTTGTTAAATAAAAAGTTTGCACTCGATGCGAAATGACGAGGTGGCTACTTTTTATGTTAACCAACCATTGTAAAGTAATATTATCATTTGGAAATAATGTTGATTGAGAACTTTTTAGTAATCCCATGTTATTTCATATTTAGGTTATGGTAGTCATAATTCGACATCTTTAAAAAATCTCTTTATGTGATGTCAGTTTCCACTTCAGAAGAAATCAGCAGAGCTAAAGTTGCTCAGAAATTATGTAACAAACACCGATTGATCAAGACAGTTAATTTTTTGTTTGAATAGTTGTATTGTTGTATTGCTTGTACAAATTCCAAATACTGCGCATCTCACACCATTACCATATATGATTATGAATTAAGTGGAGGTATTGTTGACAGTATTGTTGTCGACACGCAGTAAACTAATACAAGTTCGATATATAAGCAGCAATAATTAGTAATTGAATTTGTTTATATTACTCCAAAACCCATGTGTGCGCTTTCTGACGCAGAATGTCATCCAACTAGATAATGACCGTTAAAAATATATTTACTATATTTATACTATTAGCTCAATTGATATGCGTCTTCCACCAAGGCAAATCAAACATGACTACAGATAAATCATCATTACTTTATCATAGTTATATCTTGTTCTCTTTAAAGTTAAATTTCCTCGAGTTCCAAGGTCTTTATATAAAGACTGACTGGACTGTGGGACATGTATAAACTATCTTCCCCATAAGATTCCCTAATTTTGCAAATTTCCTCGCTTTAAATTTTTCAACAAACTGAGTTGCTTTCGAAGTCAGTACTTTTAATATAAAATACTTAATATTTTAATTAAAAACCAGAATATATTTTCCCTTATTTATGAGAAACCTCAACTCAGCACCTTACAAATTTCTGATTCATTACCAAGTCATTCTTGATATGAACATTCCAAAAATAAAATATTATCCAAGTATATATAATACCGATATAAAATTCTCATTTCTAAGATATGCCAAAACAGGTTTTGTATTTTAGTGAAGACGTAGAGAAAGGTATACAATTGTACAAATATAGTTTGCCTCCAAAATTTAAAACAGCGATATATCCGGCAACTCTCTTTCGACACTAAATGATGCGTCTATAGCTGTCATAAAATAATTCTAATATACAGCGTGTCCACCTAGTGTGCGGAAGATCAATATCTTGGTTATTAAAACAGATAAATAGATATTTCTTATTTGCGATGTAATTAGTTTCTCAAGCTCGACAAAATCAAAATAATGCCAATTATACAGGGTGTGCCATTTCTTCTGGGCAGATAGCAACTTCAGTTTTTTAAGAGGCAACCTATATTTTTTTTATATTTTTTTCGTAATCTACGTTAAAAATAAAAGGTACTCTATGCATAATACTCATATAAAAATGTTGACAGTTTTCGAGATATTTGACTCGACATGTTGTCAATTTTCGTTGCTCACAATAACTGCAATTCTGAGGTCATGCCATTCATCACCAAAAATTTTTTTGGCTAAATGTTGAACAAGAATGGCTCATTGAAATGTTATATCAGAAATAGATCTGTGATATACAGGGTGCGAAAAAAATCTTGCCAAACGTGATAAATGTGCAAAACGAAAATTCATTGAAAAATTGCTTTTGGATCTGTTTCTTTATCGGAGCGCCTGTCAAAAGGTTCATACGCCAGGTTTTCTTAAAAGTTGTGCAAGGCAAAGATAATTTTGTTCATAAAGTAAATTTAAATAAAGTTCTTAGTTGTTTATAATGAATTATTCGAAGGAAGAATTGATAAATATGGTATAGGCGCTAGGAAAATCCAATGCTAACTGTTTATTAGCAACACATAATATTTACAAGGCAAATTATCCACATTTAAAACGATTTCCTCGTACTGACTGCTTTAAAACCGTAAAGGGAGAATTGATAGGACAGCAAATGCTATTTATGAGAAAACTACCAGGACACATGAAATTAGCAATGAAGGTAATCAAATAACACATTAGTGTAAGGCAAGTCGGTGACGAAATAGGAATTTCCAAGAGTTTGGTGAGTAAATTACTCAAAAAGAATAAGTTTCATCATTATCACCTAGAGTACCACCAATCATTATCGGACCTCGATTTCCAAAACCGTTTGCAGTTTTGTGATTGGGCAGTTGGGCACTGATGAAAAATGAAGAGGATCCAACATTTTTTTTCCAATCTTTTATTCACGGTTGAATCATCATCATTCTCGAATACCCACAGAGCCAATCAGCATAATTCTCACCATTACGCTGATCAAAACCCCAGGTTATTTCGAGAAGATCATCAACACCGTTTTAAAGTGAACGTGTGGGCTGGAATATGCGGAGAACATATTGTCGGATCATACTATTTGAGGAAAGTTTAACAGGAAATATTTATTTGGAATTCTTACAAAATGAGTTGCATATTTTGCTAAGACTTTTCCTCCCGAAGTTTTAACTCTGCAATGGTTTCAGCTCGATAGTGTCCCTCCTCATCCTATATTAATGGTAATCTTATACATAAATGCAGATACTGTTTATTTATTATCATTGTTATTCTTTTAGGTTAGACACCATCGCTAAATGAAATATATCCCAACAGGTGGCTAGGTCAAAGGTGAATCAAGTGTTTCTTTTTACGCACCTATGTTATCCACATTTGTTGCAAATTATTAATTTACTTCTTGAATTGAACATTTAACAAAGTCATTTTACGTGCACATTCTTATGGGAGTTTTAAGCCAGAACATCTATTTGTCTCTCTCCTTGTTTGCGCCTGCGCTTTGAATTTTTAATATAGTCCATTTTTGCCTTAAAATTTTTAAGAAAACCTGGTATTAACTTTTGACAGGCGCTCACTATGATTTTTCGATAAAGAAATAGATCCAAAAGCAATTTTTCAATGAAAGTGCATTTATCACAAAAAGTATCCATCTTAGGTATAGGGAAAGTTACAGCAAAGTTGTAGAGTATTCAATGGTGCATCCTATTATTCAATAAAATACAGGGTGTTCCATTTGAATTAACGGAGATATTTCAAATTTTCTTTTATCATGTTTGGCAAGATTTTTCTTGCACCCTGTATATGACAGATCAATTTCTGATGTAACATTTCAGTGAGCCATTCTTGCTCAACATTTAGCCAAAAAATATTTTTGGTGATGATTCGCATGACCTCAGAATTGCAGTTATTGTGAGCAACGAAAATTGAGGAAATAAACATGTCGAAAACCGACAACATTTTCATATGAGTATTATGCAAAAGTACCTTTTATTTTTAACGTAGATTACGAAAAAAATAAAAAAAATATAGGTTGCCGTTTAAAAAACTGAAGTTGCTACTTGCCCAAAAAAAATGACACACTGCCATCAGGCTTAGACACATGGAAAATATTCAAAATATACTAATCCTTGATAGGAGAACCATTACTAACAGCGCCTACTATTTTGGCCAGAAGTCGGTTTCTTGGGAACGCAAATCTCAATAGGTTTACGAACAATTGAAATTAAGTAACCTCGAATCCAAGACAGTATGAGCGGATCATTGGGTAACAATCGTCACCTTTCAATAAAATATTTCAATCTACAATATTGGTACCTTATTTTTATTGTTGAGTATGATGAGTTGTAGTCATGGATTTTATGCTCTGCTCTCTGAGCCTCGCCTTGTCGTTCTGGAAGGCTCTTTGTTTGCTCCGATATGCCTTAAATATATATCAAAATAGACCCTTCGAGTTTAGTACGTGTAACTTTATTTGATGTATCAGCTGTAGCTGTAGAAGCCTTGAGGTCTACGAAAGGAACACTCTAAAGCTTTATCACTCTCGCTGGTTACTACCAAACAGTCATCCATTCAAGTTGCGTTGGGCATGGTATCTCTATACTATTTATTTAATGTCGATTTCACTAGATGCCTCGTGGATTCCGAATCAGCATGATGTACGCCAACACCTAACCCGCGTCTCTCATTAATTCATTCAGAGGAACCCCTTCTCCTTCTTCAGTAAAGAAGTAAATGCCTTCCCAGTTGCCGTTAAAGCAGCTCATTATTTCAATTATTTGGTTCTGAGAACCTACAAGCCTTTCATCTTTCATTTGGTGGGTAATAACTGCTGATACCTCCGGATTAAGCTTTGGCGCCTTTGCTTGTTTGCAATTAGTACTTGGGGATACTTTTTAAATCAAATTTAAAGTATCGCTTTCCTGCTTCAGTAATGTCAATTCTTCAGGATCCAGCCTCGTTGACCAACTCTTTTCTTTAAACTTCTTCAGTACCCTGGTTCATAAAGATACTTATATTTACACGTATATATTTGCACTATTCAAAAATTTTTGAAAACGATTGAAAACATTTGAAATCTATTATTCGCAATTGATAGTACCTTTGTTACATTTATTGAGGAACGGGGTAATTTTGAAGTGGGGAATCAAAGAGTTTGAAATTTTTGATAAAGCTAAGGAGGCTTTTTTACAGTTAACAATATTAAAGCATCCTGTTATGAAAAGGGGATTTTATATTCAAACAGATGCCTCGGTACGCCATAGCAGGTTGTCTTTTTCAAATTGACGAAGTCAGTGGTAATAAAAATTTTGTTGCTTTTGCAGGCCGTACAATGCATGATCCGGAGTTGAAATATACAGTCACGGAGCAAGAAGCGCTTGCAATAATGTATTGTTTACGTAAGTGGCGGATATTGGTACTGGGGAGAGACCTAACTATTATAACCGATCACAAATCGCTTTCTTTTATTACTTCGTGTCTTATAAGTTCCCGGTTGACTACATGGGTAATTTACTTACGAGAATATAACTTTCGGATTCAACATTGCAAGGGATCCGAAAATAATTTAGTAGATGCGCTATCGCGATATCCAATAAAACATGGACAAGAGGACAAAGTAGTGATTCCTGAGAATATCGAAATCGAAATAGCTGCTATAAAATTATCGAAGCTTACTAGAAAAGTGAAGTTCAATATGAAAAATATAATTGCCGATCAGAGTACAGACAGTTTTTGCATTCGTATCTCAGCCGAATTGATAAAGGAAGAACCTCTTCCACGTTCTAAGGATTGTTTCTTAGTTTATCAAAATATGTTGTTTAGACGTGGTTCAAAGTTGAACGCAGGGTTTAAATTGTGCATAGTCATGTATCTGTGTTAGTTTTGCAAGAACATGAAGTTAATGGCCATTTAGGAGCAGAAAAATGTTTTGAAGTATTAAAAATTTTTTACGATTGGTCAAAAATGAGGCATTCATGACGTGTAACCATTGCCGGTTCCGATATTTGCCAGAAATAAAAATTATCTGTTCATTTGAGAGGAAAAATGCATAGTGTGATACCGAATGGCATCAATCAAATAGTATGTTTGGACCTAATGGGACCTTTGCCAGTTTCACGAGGAGATGCAACTCAGCTATTGGTCGTGATTGAGCAAGTATGTATGACTATTTTCGTTGCGCAAAGCTACCACTAAAGCAATATTGCGATGTTTGCAACTAAAATATTTTATAGAAGTGGGCAGGCCAAAGGTAATCCTATCCTGTCAGATAACGGCAGTCAGTTTTCCAGTCATCTTTGGAGTGACACGTAAACTAATACTGGTATAGACGTCCGACATACTTCGGTATATTATCCGCAGGGAAATCTTACTGAGCGTGTTAATCGTGAAATTGGACGATTATTATTAAGGACTTATTGTTATTCGCAACATGGAAAGTGGGCCATGATTCTTTTTGAAGTCCAAACGTGGTTAAATCGAGTTACCCACAGTAGTACTGGCTATTCTCCAGAAATGCCTCATTTTGGGAAATTTCCTACCAACCAGGTGGTACAAAGAGTACCGTATCCTAAGACCTCAGGTGAGAACTTTTCCCAAAATCAAATAATAAAGTTGGCTCATAAACAGTAGTAGAAGCCTCCTTCTTTATATTGTCCAGCTTCCAACTGCCCTTGTTTTGCAGTGGTTTTAGCGTCTTGTCCCAAGTGTTATCGTGTCGTCAAGTTGTAATTACTGCATACCAAGTACCACAGTAAATTTATCTGTTATCCAGTCCGTAGAATGAAAACTGAGCCATATAGCTAAATAAAGTAATTTGATGCAAGAGCTTGTGTTTTATCAATTCGTATTTCCTGCAACCTTACCCATTAAAAATCTATCGAGTACAGATAGTGCTGTAGCTTGAAAAGAAAACTTTACAAATCTAAGAGAGAAAAATACTACAAGAAAAGAAAGACAATTCAATTCAAATAATAAGAAATGCACATTAAAAATATTATCTAGTTAAATACAATAACAAACATTTGACAGGTAATGGTGTTTTAAGAATTTATATTTTCAATTAAATTGAATACAAAATATCTGTCTTTTTTAAGAATACATTTTTTTACATGGTGTTTAAATGTGCTAATGAGTTCAGATCTTTAATTGACTTTTCTATCGTGTTATAAAACCTAGCTAATTGTATGCGTAAAACATATAGAAAATGGTGTATAGAGGTTATACAGGGAAAACAGTTCCTAATTCATTGTAACAAGAAAAAAATTCTGAATAGAAGAAGAATAAATAACATACATACCTATTTCAAAATACTTTTGTAGAAACTAAATCTTCTGTAAAAATTAAATGATTCTTTTTTGCAAACGTTTGCAAGTATTTTTTGTAAAAATTACGGTTTTCTCGAAAAATAGTACACGTAAGTACCTAAACTTTTTTGAACTATCTGCAATTTGTTTTTTTGAATATTGATCCAGAGATTTTTTAAATTATGTACTTTTTCCATTCCTTGTAAAATTCCTAAACATAATAAATATGTTCAAGATTGTTAAACCCCCTTTATTTTTCTTTCCATTGTTTGAAAACTAAAACTGACCAAAGACTAACATACATATAATCAATTTATTAACTTGTGACTTGTACTGAAAATGTATATCCCAATATTTTTTTGTTTACTAATGCCGAACATGGAATTGAAATTCAGTTGATATCCGTCAATCTTGAAGAAGAATATAATTTTTGCGAACAGCTAAGCCGTTATAAAATTCTGCAAGATCATGATTTAACTTGCGATATCACGTACTTTGTTATTCTAGTTAAAAGACTTACTGGCAAATCATTTCAATAATACTTTAAATGGAGATTCCTTAATGAAATGTCTAGTTTTGTATCTGTTATTAATTAATATTTTTTACGGAAAAAGTTGTAAATGCATGAAAAGCATGTCATGTACATTTGATTATTACGTATCCTAATAGAAATATATTGTAAATGTTTTAACCAACTTCAAAAAAGGAAGTTCTGAGTTTTACCTATATATGATTGTTTGTATACCATAAATATTTTGAAAACGGGTAGATCATTCATAATAAACCGTCTTCCATAGAATTTGGAATTTCTCAGGACAAGTTTGGGGCAGATGGAAGAACATTAACTCCAATAGTTGTTTTCTATTTGTTAGGCCAATCAAAGCTATTGTTGACAGTGTAGTTTTCGGTTCGTTTTTATAGGAATATTGGAAAGTGGCTGCATAAGAAGCGATACCTTCTATGAATACGTAGCAAATGGAGTAGATAAATGACTTGACGACAATAAAGTTTTCAGACCCATTACCCGAGTCAAGATAGCATTTGACCTAGACAAAAATAATATAAAGCTGATTTTTGGCAGAGATCATGCCTGAGGGCTAAATTGCAACATACTAAAAGTCCTGGAGAATCCTCCTTCCGCAACCCCCTTTTTTCGCCCCCCAAACCCCCCCCTTTTAATATTATGGTGATTTTCTCGAAAACTATTAACTTTACGTAAAAATGTCAAGTGAGTATTTTTGAAGCTGATAAAAATTCCCTTCCAATGACGTATCGCAATCCATATTCAGTAGCACATTGCACCCACCAGTGGCGTATCAGATGAAGGGTTAGTTTTAAAAAATATACTTTTTGCTATTTATTCTCAATTTTTTTGATCTAAGCATCATTTTTTTAGAAGAAACATATTTTTCTCTAAAACGACCATTAAAAGCTTTAGCCAAAAAAAAATTAAAAGTTTATCCGAGACTTCTCAGCTTTACGTAAATCTGGAGCAAATTAATTTTTACTACCAATATTAGGCCAGTCAATATCGACACAAGAAAAGGCAAACATCGCAAACGCGCATGTATCTACGATTGTTTTACATATTATTAGGACCCCTGAGAGTAGTTGATACCCAAGTTTGCATCCCTGAAAACCCTGTGCTATTCCCGTGGTGCTCGAAAAACTGCGAAATTCTGACACTTGTTACATTTTTTTTTTTTTTAATAATAACTTAAGGAAGCGTTTTTCGGATATGTTCATTCTATACTTTTGTAAAGAAAACTAAATTTGCTACAATTTTAGCACAACCACAGCTCTCTAGGTCCATTCGTTGCGGAGATACAGCCAGTAAAAGATGGGCAATTTTTTCTAAAAAGTGAAAATTTATCGGTAGGGTCATTTTCTAAGACACGTACTGACTAAACTAATGCTCCTAGAGAAAAGTCATGAAAATGAATTTGTAGGTAATTGAATTAGCTTCAATTTGATCCCAAAATGGTGCTTCTAGGCCTCATAGTTTCCTCAATAACGAAACAATAGTATAACATCGGATTTTGGGAAAACATTGTACTGAATAATGTTGGTATACCGGGTGACCACGAAATGAGGCTCGCCCTTATATCTTCTTTGTTTTACAGGATATAAATTTCAAATTTGGACACGTCAAATAACGGTTAAATACGCATTATTTCAACCGTTTTGTCACTTTCTGTCGCTTCCGGTTTCTCCGGAAATGACACTAACTTTCGTTTTTTAAATGGAACACCCTGTATATTTTTACATTTTTGGATTGAGGAGGTCATTTTGAATACATTTAAGGCAGATTGAGATAAAAATATTATTATTATTATAATATGAACAAATACTGAAGTGTTTGGTACCAAATTATCGGTAATGAAATGCTTTATTGAAATAACATAGTGAGTCACCATGGTGCCATTTAAAAAAAATTAGTTATTCTGGAAAAACGATTTCCGAAATGTTGAAGATCTTATAACACAAATGTCATATGGCATAATATCATATTTGTATTTTTTGATTATTTATTGAAGCAAAACAAAACATTTTTTTGGGGTCACGGCCGCCTAGATCAAAAATTAAATTTGCTCATAAAAATGTCTGTCAATAATATTTTTATCTCAATTTGCCTTAAATGTATTCAAAATGACCTCCTGAATCCAAAAATGTAAAAATATACAGGGTGTTCCATTTAAAAAACGAAAGTTAGTGTCATTTCCGGTGAAACCGGAAGCGACGGAAAGTGATAAAACCGTTGAAATAATGCATATTTAACCGTTATTTGACGTGCCCGAATTTGAAATTAATATCCTGTAAAACAAAGAAGATATAAGGGCGAGCGTCATTTCGTGGTCACCCGGTATATTTCTTTAAAAAAACGTGCAAGAATTTGATTTTACATTTTAGATGTAACATATGGCTTCAAATAAACATACACTAAACAAATACTAAACAAATACCGAAAATTCATTAAACCAACAAAATTACATAGGTACCGTTTTTCTTGTTTTATTTACAATGAAATATGTTGAATATACATATATATGATTCAGTCAGAGCTATTGTGGCGGGATACGTCAGCTACGTTGTCAACCGCTTTGGTAAAAACGTAGCTGTCGTTTTTGATGGATACCCACAAGATGCAGCTATGAGGAGCACTAAATCAGCTGAACGCTTGCGACTCTCTGCTTCTCTCCTGCAGTGACATTTTGTTTGATGAATCAACACCCATCAAGTGTCCCAAGCAAAACTGCTCTCAAATGAATCTAACAAACGCCGACTGATCACCATGATGCGTAATGAATTTGAGAGGCATGGTATCGAGGTACATCAAACTCAAGAAGACGGCGATGCTGATATAGTGAGGACTGCCCTCTCCAAGAACTAATCGTTCGACCAAGTTTTCATCATTGGAGAGGACGTCGACCTACTGGTCCTTCTCAACGGCTTAAGCTCTCTACATACGAACATATACTTTCAGAAAGGCGGCAGAGATGGGTCAGAGTGCGCCCAATATCCAGCAAATTCCTTCACATGTGGAGAAATGCAAGTACCACAGACGGTTTTGTTCCTGCATGCCATCAGTGGGTGTGACACCACCTCTACCCTTTTCTGGCAAGGCAAGATCAAGTGGTGCAACGTCTTCAAAAGAAAACCCACTGGATAGACCTCGCCAGCATTTTCCTTGATCCAAACTCCAACCAGGAAGAAGTAGGAAATGCTGGCGAGAAAATCAGCATTGTAAAATTGGCCGCCTCCCCCCCCCCCACCACAGAGCTGCAAAATATCATTCTTGGAGGACCTATCACCAGGTGCAAATATGGTTGGGGGTCGACAAAAACCCGTGTGACTGGGGATGGGCTACCAGCAAACAAGGTCTCATGCCAGTCACAATGAGCGCAGAGCCCGCTCCTCAAACCCTGCTTAAAATGGTGGCTTGCAAATGCAAGAAAGGGTGCTTAGGGCCGTGCACTTGCAGAAAGGCAGGGCTCAAGTGCTCTATCCTATCCTTTTATCAAGGGCGAAGTTGCAGCAACGCCGCCTGGACGTGGAGGACGAGGATGTGGATGACCCAACAACATATGACGACTCGTCTCCACCTCCAGAAACCCTCGTCTCTCCTCCCCCTCCCTCTCCCACTAATCCAGACTGGATGCGAGACCCGGACCTTCCAAAAGGGCGAAGTTTTAAACTACTGAGGTGTTTGTGCTTGACTGTGTAAATAGTATTTTATAGTTTACATTTATGTTTACGTTGTTTATTTTATGTTTACGTTATGTTAAATTCAACTGTTTATTTTATGTTTACGTTATGTACGTATAAATTAAACAGCAGTTTCAATATTTTTGGTTCAGGGGGGGTCGTTCTGTACATCAATGGATTTGCAATTTTCGCACCTACAGAAAAATTGGTAACGATATTTTTCGCCAAGCTTATAGTTTTTGGTTAAAATCAGTAAATTCGACCTGTCCTTCAAGAAATTTCAATTAATCTCGGGGCAGACTTTCTTTTGATACGCCACTGGTGTGTACCACGTGGTACTATATGGGCTCGCAATACGTCGTTGGAAGCTTCAAAAATGCTCACTTGACATTTTTCCTTAAAGTGGATAGTTTACGAGAAAATCACCAAAATATTAAAAGGGGGGGGTTTGAGGGCGAAAAAAGGGGGTTGCGGAAGGAGGATTCTCTAGGACTTTTAGTATGTTATTATTTAGCCCTCAATTATGATCTGTACCAAAAATTAGCTTTATATTATTTTTGTCTAGGTTTACCCAAAATTGAACTATCTTGACTCGGGTACATATTACTTCTAATCGATGGACATAAATCATTGCTCAGCCAGTTCTGCCACGATCACGGAATTATTTTGTACGTTCTTCCCTCAAACACTACGGACATAATTCAACCTGCAACATATTTATACCTTTAAAAATCAACTGGAAGAAACCTGTGAGGAATTGGCAATCAAAACCAAAAAATGTAAGCTGTGTATTAACAAAGTGTACATTTTGCTTATTATTAAAACAACTGCTAAAAGATTAATCATTACCCAACACGATTAAAAATGGTTTTAAAAAATGCGGCTTATTCCCATTTGACACAGAAGCTGTTGATTCTACAAATTGTACCAAAAATTGCTGACAGAGTTTGCACCATTAAGAAGCCAAACCGAATTGAGATATTACAGAACAACAATAATTTGAAACTACTAATTTGAGACTACCAATTTAAAAGAAACACTTGTCACTAGGGGAATTTCAAATATGTAGAATGTTATGGAATAATAATTATTTACAATTGATAAAGTTGTTTCTAAAAAGTGAAACTTTTGGAATATTAGCGAATGGTTCACTGCAAATAATTGACGACGTAACAGTGGCACAACCCGAAATTGTATTTTACGATTCAGATGTTTATGAATTTGTATTTGATATAATGTACTTTCAAATGATAAAATTATACAGGAGCTACTACTAACCTGATTCCAATCGCATAACCTAACTACTAAGAGATCATTCTACAATGGCTTATAGCTAACCCATTACCTCAAACTCAAACTTATAAACTTGCATAATGCCTAAAGAAGGTACTAAGGTACTAATTTTGCAATCAACAATCAGCAACACTCACGACGATTAACGTGATCATCGACAATATTTGCCAAATTTCCAACTACCTGCTTTTAAATTCTGAAAACGCGTTTATGAGTTTCTTTTTTAAATGAAATTTTAAGTAAAAAAATTGGAGTCTTGTGTTATCACCTACATCAAAATGAACAAAATATAAGAATTATGTTTTATTCATTTTTCCCAAACGTTTGATGTTGGCTATAAAATTCTCCATATTTTGCAGTAACCTGATTAAAGCATTTGGACTTAAAGAACCGAAAACTTCTGAAATTTGGATTCGCCAACATAAATAAAAATAATTGATTATTCCCCCCACCTCTAATCAGTACATAATCATCATATTCTTTAAACAGCTAAGTATATTTTCAGAAGAAAACTTTAATTTATTTAAAGTCTATAAATACAATCCCTGATGTATTTATAAACAGTCCGTAATATTTGTACCGATCAACATATTTATTAGTGATATGTTGAGCAGATGTTACTTAATTAATTTTTTTTCTGTAGTTAAAAAAATGTTATTAGCATACATGGTCAATGTACTATTTGCAAATTAACAGATGCCAGTCCTTAATAATATATTATAGCGTGTTCTCCTAGTGCGCGGAAGTTCTACATCAATATTATTAGAATATTAATAATAGAGATACATGGATATTTTTTTGAGAAGTTGT
This sequence comes from Rhagium mordax, assembly GCA_963680705.1. Taxonomy (NCBI): domain Eukaryota; kingdom Metazoa; phylum Arthropoda; class Insecta; order Coleoptera; family Cerambycidae; genus Rhagium; species Rhagium mordax. Next base: position 52,369,114 of record OY796656.1, on the reverse strand, counting down.
CAGCTAGTTTCTCAAGCGCTATACAGAAAGAAATATTTGAAATTTTTAGGTTTAGTTGATCAGTAATGTTAAGTCACAAATGACTCTTGGAACTTTTCTAAATCGCTACAGATTTGTGATTATTCCTGATAATTCAAGAGGTTCCAAATTCGTTTGTAATATTTTATTCATGTTATATTCATTTTTACTTCCAAGCATCTTTAGAGCGACATAACATTCAACGGATTATTACCATAGGAAAACCATCAGCAACCTTTTTAATGGCAAGTAGGTAGGCTTTTTTCAAGCAAATTGAAATGGAAATGTATATTTTGAGTTTTTTCAAAATAAGTTGCATATTTTACAAAAATTGTTTCCACAGTACTTAATGGTAATTGGTCATGAACTTAGTTAAGTTAATTTCTATTTATGACAATTTTTGTTTCGAATTAAACAAAATCTAAATGGAACTTATCCAAACAAATGTCTTCTTTTTCTTTTTTCTTGTGGAGATTGTTTTACACGAGTATACGGAGTAGCACTAATGTGTCAAATATATAAAACTGCAAATTAACAATATATTCTTCACATAATATGTTGAGAAACGTATCCAGAAATTTTCAACATAGGACTATGATAATGTTACGTAGAATCGTAGAAATAAAAGGGTGGACATTTTAATTACTTAAAATAAATGTAAAGTAAAACATTTGATGTGGATAGATATTCTTATTGCGTTTTTTCATTTACTTAAAACCTTAATGTAGGTACCTGTAGATAATATGCTAGTTTTTATCAAAATATGATATGAATAAACTTTTTGATATTTTATTATTTTTCGAGTTTTTTTATTTATATACCATAAACCAATTTTTAATAATAATAACGTTATTATTTAAACAAAGTAATAGTTACAAGGCAGTAATAATAATAATAATAATAATACAAAAGTTATGTCATAATAACATAAAAGACAAAAATTCGGCTAACCCGTTCTTCCACTTCACCTGAAGTGAATGATAAGCTAGGGAAAAAATTAAATTTTCGTTTCAAAAGACAAAAAAACATGTGACCCGCTTGTCGTTAGTATCCCAGGAGTCTAAAATTAAATTATCACAGAAGTCTAAAATTAAATTATCAATTAATGATTCACTCCTTTCAGTAATTTCTGTGGGCTTATCAATAACTTAACTTAGTTAAAACTTAATAAAATTAAAGGAAACTTATTTACATGTGTTGAATTTCTTCACGCAATAAGTTAATATTAATATTACCCATAAGAATAACCAATTGAGGTTCCAAATATACTTGCTGCAAACCTACCTAAACAAGACACTTAGTGGACGATATCAACACCAATATTTTTACAACAGATGCGCAATAGGTAGGCAAACTGTATAATATTCGTGTTCCGAAAAGATTTATAACTAATTTCGTACATTGATTAATTCAATATCGAACTCATACAAATCCATGTTATTCTATTTAATATAAATAATTTAATTATAGATATTTATAGATAATATAGAATAATACGGAAACACCAGAGATCTAGATATTCCTTTTACAGAATACTTGGTTGTAAATAAAGATCTATGATTCAGCTTCATCCTAAAACTAAAATTTATTTGTAATTTGCTTTGGACTCTGTCAATGCCCTAAATATAGGTAAACTCTACTACAATAACTTATAGTCTCTCTTTCCAACCTCAAAATCTTCACTTCGTCACTTCGATGCCTTGGGAGGCCGTAAAGAAAGCATTTTTGACTGATTATTGGAAAGGGTGGATTTCATAGAATTTTACTGATACCAAACTTAAAACAAAATATCCCACCTACTACGATCTAAAATAAATTCAATAGGTACCTATCTACTTTCATACTTTATATGACTGATGTTGAGGGATAGCGTTCCTGCCTCTCACCCAAAAGTTTCGGGTTCGATTTATAAATTAATCGTGTTGAAACTAAATTATTATTTTCTGTCATTCATTTCGACTTAAATTTTTGTTTGTTTATTCCTTTTAACATTTATTAACATCAAAACGTGTTCAAAACTAAACTGTTATTTTCTTAATATTATTTCTGGACTGGAAGGGAACAATAAAAAATTGCACATTTTTTGATAAAACTTGATATAAAGAGATTTTAGAGTATTCAAGATCTAATTCTAATATTAGTTAACCTGTGTCAAATACTAATGAGATTTTGCAAAAATTTCGAACATTATACATATTTGTTAATTATCTCTTAAATTTAAGAAAAATATGAAATTTTCCATATCTGGAAACTTTTTAAATGACACTGTATTACGTATACAAACATCTTGTATTGTAAAGTATTGCGCTGTGTCAGGAGATATATGCAATTCCACAGATATTGGTGAAATATAGGAGGGTGAGACTTACGTGTTCAACTCCACCCTCGCAACACATATATGATTTCACATTCGCATAGACAAAACCCTCCGTAGCATATTTGCAAAACGCCTGCGTCGAGCCGCCATCGTGGATGCAGACGCCATACGTCAGCACATACTTATTAAGTTCTAATAAATAAGCTGTACAGACACGACATCTTCCAGGAGTTTTCCAAACTGCAGGAAAATTCTGCATCAAGTGATCATTGAATGGTTTTTCCCTTCTGAATTATACGTTTCAAAATGTCTTCTTTGTGTTCTGGTTTTAATAAGGATTTAAAAGAAATTCCAAATATAAAACGTGAATATCATTTTATTTACTAGAATATCGTCTGCTAAAATGACATGCTGAGCTTATATTTATCTATTTGTACTTACTAATGTAAATAATACGTCTAAACATTTCTCGCGATTGTTCTGTTAATTAAAATGTTATATCACGTTCAAGTACCTACACTTTATAACTTGATCGTAAAAATATAATAAAGACTAAGAATGCAAAAAAATATTTCAATAGGTACTCTTTTATCGAGTATACATATAATAATATGAATAATATCATCTAACAAATATTTAATTTACACAAAATATATACGAAAAGTCAATTTGCAATATTTACTTATTTGCGCATATTTGGGTATAATCGACAAGAAAAATAAGAAAAACGTAGGTACATTAAAAAATCTTCGTTTGGTCTTTACTTCAAAACAACGATGACATTTATTTGATTTAGGAATATCCAAATAAAAATGATGGTCGTTGAAAATAAAGACAATACGGCACTCTTTTATTTTCTTTTGAATTTATTTTTCTTTTTAGTTATAATACCTACGTCAAAACTTATTTAGAAGAAATTACACCATCTAAACAAATTTATTGAAAATTATTTTTATAGGATATTAAGTAAGAATAGTAACTGCATTTATCATAAAATTAGTTACAAACAGATATCTTTACTTTATTCTTACGATAATCGAAGTGGTTTTAGTGTTTAATAAAGCTTAAAAGAAAACTTAAAGAACATGTGTATATATATTTTTTAATTTTCTCTTTCTCAGGAACATCATTATAAATGTCTATACTGTAGACATTTATAGTGATCTCTTTCCTGCGTACATAAAAAATTGTTCCATTGTAATATTTGACAGCAGAGAAGGTGATTAAGCTAGTTTAACTTATTAATAGGCTAAAAAGAAATAGTAGTTAGTTGAGTCTGTAAATATTTTTAATAAAAAATTGTATTTTATATTAATTTGTATTTAAATTCGGTGATGATTTCAAGATATTTTTTAAACATTTTTTTGTAACACTAACTTGGACTGGCAAAGAATACCCCTGAATACTTATAAAACAGTTTAAGCTATTACAAATATTCTTAATAAATAATTTTTAATAAAATTTGATCTGCTTTCAAAAAGTTTAAAAAAATACTTCAAAATTTGGCTCCTTCATTAGTAATTCTCTTTCTGCAACATTTAACTCGCGATGTAGAGTTTTGATTGCCAGGTTTCCGCAGAGCTAATGATTTGTAACATAGTTTCCAGTACTCTTTCGAGTTGAATATTTTGAATTCTTGAGGTTTCGATCACCTTGTCGTGGTCTTCTTCTTCGCTTCAGCAGAAGGCGAACTCTTCTACAGAAAGTTTTGATGATAACAGTACTCTCTATAAACAAACTAGTATCTAGAGCAGAACACTGCAACTAAATCTTACCCCTTAAAATATAGTCAGACCAACTCAATTAATATTGTCTAAAGGTATTGTGACATTATTCAATTTTCTTCATTCCTTTTTTGAAATGTACTACCTACCACATTGTTTGTATTACCATCCTTCGATTTTGATTTAATAGAAAATCCAAGTAATCTGAAAAATAATTCTACACCGTTCGTTTTACATCAAAGGAAAGATTAAAGGTTGATGTTTGACATATAATATAAATCAAAATAATAATATGTTACAGACGTTTTGTAAACTTAATATATTTGCCTTATCAATACTTAACCAAATCATTTTCAATATATTCGTATATATTTTCTATAATGTACAATATGAAGTTTATATGTTTATTTATTATTCAAAGATACTTCTTACTATTTTGATGATATTTTGGCAATCTCACGAGATTCATTTTGGATGAATTTTGTTTTTTTTAGAAAATAATGATGATAAAGAACCGTCTTTTAAATTTACATTACATATAGAAAATAGTAATAATCTACCACTTTTGGACGTTCTAACTTAACTGAATTATTGTAAACTATTGTTAAATTATCCATCCGAATAGATTGATTTATAACTGAAATGGTACAAATACAATTTCAATGTCAAATGAGGAATAAAATAAATATATATTAGAGAGGGATGTAATGATTTTGCTTGTGTGTAACATGTGCATATTGAAACAACCACTACAGTCACAATGCTGGATTTAAAAAAAACATACACATAATTATATTAATCCCAGTTACAACAGACAGCAGCGTGGTGTTTCTCAATCATTTTTAATTCCTAAGTATACGAGGTGGCAAAAATTATATAATATTTTTTAAATTCTTTAATTGAATTTTCTCAATTGTTTCAAATGCAACAACCCTGCACATTTATCGTTATATGATGTGATGTAAAGTGGAGAATTTCTAACCATATTTGTAATCATTGATTTATTGAGCAATTAGTAATTTAACAGTAAATACTAAAAAATGAAAGATTTTCTCAAATAATTCAAGAGAATTATTTTGAAATGGGATATCTAGTTCTAATAAAATTGCTAGTACGATAAAGGAATTTATTATCATATATTCATACTTTGTATCGTTGCTGATGTATCTACATTTCTTTCACGTAGCCCCATAAAAACGTTTTTGTAAAATCCGGGATCTAATATGCTATATAGTGAGATAATTTCTTCCGATCCAATTATGTGGTCCTTACTATGTTTAAATAATATAGTAAAGCAGCATTTTGTTGAACCCACATCCTGATTCGAATCATTTGAGGAAGATTCATTCATAATTGTGGCAGATAATTTTCCAAAAAATGAAGATAAGTAGCTCCATTTAATGTAGCCGCAGGAAAGTGTGCTCCTGTTAGACGTTTTATAATAATTTTTTACAATTAACCATCTATGCTGGTTATTAACCACGTAAACGCCTTTGAAATTCTTCGTAATTTAATTTTTGGTGTATTTGAATGTGGTGTGCTATTTTTCTCAAGATTCGACGAACAGAAGGTTAGTTATTCCTACTAATGAACTTATTTCTCTCTAACTAATATGAGGATCCACGTTACTAGTAACAGATAACTAATTTCTTCGTTCACAACATTTTTTACCCGTTAATTTTTTTATCCTACAATGCCAGTTTCCACAAATCTATCAAATACATTTAGGAACTTTTAACGTCTTCTTTCTTGACACTGTTGGCAAAAAGCAATTTCTTTCCGAGTCGCCCAAAACAAAAGTTATACATATTTACAAGTTCCCACAACTGACACAATGAAAACTTGATATACTTGTGATAAATGTACGTTTGTGCAAGGTTATTAAAAACCAAAATTTACAAGTATATATAATATATGAATAAATATGTGAGAAAATCATTGTAAGAATATAATACCTTTTATACGCGGATAATACAGTGATGTTAACACAATGGATGCCAAGAATGTTAAACATTATGGGTGCTGTGACAGACGGAATAGTTTAAAAATTAATGCTAGTTAAACTAAGGTAGTTGTGTTTGCAAAGCAATAAGAAGGATTATAAAATTAGCATAGACCGTGAATATTTAGGGTATATCAGTTGCTCTAAATATTCACGGTCACGGGTACCTTTGTGAAATGTCTTCGAAATATAATATGTATAATATAATAATAATAGCAATACCTATTTAAAACCAACAGGAAACATACGTTTTAAGACTAAATGTAAATAAATATTCTAACGATATTATACGAATATTTATTATTTATTGCATTGAAAATGTATAAGACGAGACAGACGAGTATACGTTGGTTGCGAAAGATACGGATCTTATGTAAAGATCTAGATAATTTATATTATTTGTATGTGTGAGACATACTGCAATGTCGCCTACATCAATTTGCTTTAGATACTGTACAACTAGACCTTTTATCGCTAACCAAAAAAATTTACACTAATTATCATTTTTATTCCGTATTTCGGAGTATTCCAAGTATTCTCGTGTGTCCCAGGTATCCGTAGCTCTATCATTGCAGATTATTCTTTATTACAATTAATTAGTATAATTTACTTTCATTTTTCACTTAAAATAATATAAAATGTAAATGATATGGTATTCCTAGATTGTGGGCGTGCACCTATTTTGCAATAAACAAATAGAAAAGCCCTTTGGTACGTGACCGTTAATTGATTATTTATTTGTCATAAAACAAGCATTTAATTTTTTGCTCAGTTACATCAATCATTATGTTACAAAAACTTTATTTTAAATTTATTCCTTTATGAAAGCAAAATTAAAACGATTCAGGAAAATCTAATTATTTGTTGCAAATATAATGCTAATTATTATTCCTCTAATAATTACAACTGAGCTATTTTGAAAAAAAAATTAATTTGGAAATATTCACAAAACTCACTGTCAAAAATGAAACAAAAATTTATTCAAAAATTACAATATAACCACAATGATGATCTAGAAATAAACGAAATATCAAATCCAATGAATTACAAATAAAATAACTGAATTCTTAGAATGCGTACATATGCATGCACATTAAGGCTAGAAGCCCACATATGCGTACGCTCTAAACCATGTACACTCGGTACATACGGGAAATCATTTCGTGTATGTATTTCTTTCTGTTCATTGGCGCGCTTCATTCGTTCGTTAGAAATATCGAAGAAGCGGTTTAAGTAAGTGCAGCATGCAGCTTATTAAATTAAAAATTTATTAGTTTTTGATTGTAATGGTAACACCAAAGAACCTGAGTATGAGGCAATTTTTATATCCTCTCTTGCTACTACTGCATCTACTTTCATAGATGATGCAGACTCACAATTATTCACCAAAATCTATAATGCTTAAGAAATAAAATTAAACAGTTAAATATGTTTTTATTTAAATATACGGCTGATTTCTTTCCCTAAGTAAGCATTGGCTAGCTGATGGTGAAGAAGGATTTACATTTATAAATCTGCCAAGGTACTTGTTATGTTTATCTCATTATAGTCCTAAGTGAAAACATGACGCCATGGTGTTGCAATTGTAGGAAAAGACACAAAAATGAACACAATAATTCACTTTTAAAACAACAATAACTATTGTACTTTATTGAAAAACATGTATTCAACAGAACGATCATATTCAAACTGTGTTAAAATATATCATGATTAAAAAATAACCAAATAAGCATTCTTTGTATTTTAACCATTCGTTCCAAACGTTCATCTATATCCACGTCTATAAATAGATCTTTCAGCGAAGTAACTGAGAATAAACAATATTTACATATTCTAAACAAAATAATATTAAACTCATAGCGGTATATCAATTACAAAAATTTAACTAATTCTACATTCGGCCATCCTGTTATGTGGTCTGTCCTCAGACCACTGGTCCACTGGCATTGCTTTTCCTACTTTGATAGATGGCGATCATACCATTTGAAAACCGGGCGTGGCCCAGTGTCCACTTACCCTTGTGGCTACAACCACTACTTATTGAAACTGTCAAAAACTGGGCAAACCTTGTCCGTGTGGCTTCAACCACTTCTTCATAAATTCTTAGAAACTGGACAATCCTTGTCCGTGTGTTTACAACTGCATCCACTGCTTAACCACAAACTAGGTAAAATATACCCGTGCGGTCACAACGGTAACCACTACTTAGCCTTGAACTAGGTAAAGCATACCCGTGAGGTTATAACTGTAACCACTACTTAACCTTGAACTAGGTAAAGCACACCCGTGAGGTTATAACTGTAACCACTACTTAACCTTGATCTAGGTAAAGCATACCCGTGACGTTACAACGGTAACCCCTACTTAGCCTTGAAATAGGTAAAGCATACCCGTGAGGTTGTAACTGCAACCACTTATACTCTATGAACTAGGTAAAACATACCTGTGAGGTTATAACTGTAACCACTACTTAAACATTAGGTAACATAAATGAAATCAAGCCTGGGCGGTCGTACAGCGTTTTAACTTTTCCACCGCTACAACCGATCGTGCATTGGAATGACCCTCTCTTAAGTCTTCTACTTCGTAGCGGTCATTAAATAAAACTGTTACTACTTTAAATGGCCCACGGTACTTTGGCAATAATTTTTTGCTTGAACCAGTATTGGCTGAGCTAGTGATGCGGACCAAAACTAAATCATCTTTCTTATATTTATCTGCCTCTTTTCGAGACCTGTCAAAATACTCCTTTTGTCGTGCTTGATCAGCTGTAAGATATTCCTTAATTTTTTCTCGCAATTCCGTCAAATCAAGACGTTCGAAATTCACCTGAACTTCAGCCAATGAGTTTGCTTGTGCTTGTGCTAGAGGTCTAGGTTTATAGTACGAACAATTTAAACATGCTCGAATATACTTGGTTACAAAACGTCGCATTTTTGCAAACCAATAATTTTCTTGTATTCTCTTTAAGGTATTTTCCACACCTGAATGACCAGCTTGGTCATGACATAGTCGACAAACTTGTCACCTAACGTTTCTAGGAACAACCCATGCATTTTTTCCATCGTTCAACTTCTTATACACTCTACCATTTCTCAACTCATACTCATCGAAATATATTTTCGTATTATTACTCTTTTCCTCACTTGATAATATCTTACGAATCCTTACCAACTGCTCGTCCTGTAGCTCAGCAACCAATATCCAATCACTTTCTGTCAAATCAGCTTGATTAACCTCGAATATATCATGAGAATATCGGCTAAGTGCATCAACATGAGGCATACTTCCACCAGCTCTATACTTAATATCAAATGTGAATTCCTGTACCTCAAGCCACCATCTAGCCACTCGGGGTATTAAGTCTTTTTTTGAAAAAGCCGTCCGTAAGGCACTACAGTCAGTTATTACAGTAAATTTCATGCCCAGCAGATATGTCTCAATGCGAATACAACTGCCATCGTCTCTAATTCGTACGAGTGGTACTGTCGCTGATCAATTACTGTAGTTTGTTTACTGTAATATGCGACAACACGAGGTACTCCATTATGCAACTGGAACAATATTGCCCCAAATGCTAGTGAGCTAGCATCAGTGTGTAGTTCCGTTTCTAACTCAGGATCAAAAACTGCCAACACTAGTCTTGTAGTAAAAATCTTTCTGTTGCTGGGGTCCCCAAACCCATTGCGTATCTTTCCGTAAAAGACGAGTCAAAGGTTCTACGATCCTGGCGTAGTCTTGCAAGTGTCTCCTAAAGTAACCTGATAAACCCAAAAACTGGCGAACACTTTTTATATTTTGAGGCTCTTTCATTTCCTTAACAGCCTGGACTTTTCGGCTACCTAGTCTCACGCCTTCTACAGTTACTTCTCTTCCTAGGTAATCAATATTTTTCTGAAAGAAACTGCAATTTTCTAATTTTAAAGTCAACTTATGTTGTCGTAATGCTTCAAGAACTTGTCGTAGGCGAACTAAACCTTCAGAAGCAGTTGGACAAGGAATTATCACATCATCAATATATGGGAATGCAATACAACCTTTGAGATTACCTAAAACTTTATTCATAAGTCTTTGGAATACTGCTGGCGCATTTGAAAGTGCAAATGGCATTCTCAAGAATTCTAGATAACAATCCGGAGTCACAAATGCAGTTTTAGCTATACCTACTGACTCAGGTGCAACCTGGAACCTGGTAAAATCCGGACACCAAATCCAAAACTATAAAATATTGGTGACCACCGAGTCTATCCAATTGGTCTTCGATAAGGGCTAACGGATATTTATATTTCACTGTTATGGCGTTTAAACGTCTATAATCGACACACATACGGTAATCACCAGTTTTCTTTTTGACTAATAATATAGGGCTTGCATAGGGTGAATCTGATTCGCGCACTATCCCGTTAGAAAGCAATTCGTCTATTATACCGGACAAAATTTGTTTTTCTTTTAAAGGTAGGTATACGATAAGGTCGATATGCAATCGGCTCATCAGTAACACACTTGATAGTTAGTTCTGCTCGCTGCTAGAAGTTGTCTTTAAATGAGCGGAACTAGTGTCACTTTTATTGGATTTAAAGGGACATTTGCTCTGAATATGACGCAAACGTTTACAATTAAAGCACTCCATTCGTCGTTTAGTACACTCGCTGGCAAAATGAGGTCCATTACAGTTATAACAACTAACTGTTCGTTCAATAACACCAGTTCCCACAGAGTTAAAATAAGTAGTATGAGTACGTTTCTTAGAAGTTGTAGCAGCAATTGAATTTGGTTTAGCTATATTTGAAGCACGCCCCAAAGTACTTAAGAAAGCATACAGTTTATTTGTGTCACTAAACTGAGAGGACCTTGCTGATCTAGCTATATTTTCATCTGGAATTCCACCAATAACAGCGTCGACCAGGTAAGGTTCAGGAATATTCAAATTAAGCAGCTTTAATTTGGCTAATTTATTGAAACAGTACTCACCCAGTTCTTGTCCAGGACTAACTTCGTAGTTCGCAGCATCTCGCAATAATTTTGAAAATGGTAAGGGTTTCTGGAATTGTTCTATCAAAGCACTTTTAAGATCACTCCATTTTATTTTCAAATGTTCTTGACTGTCATACCATCGTCTTGCCATTCCCCGTAGCCGATTAGCAATGATTCTTACCACAGATATATCACTCCACTTATAAGTTTTAGCCGCATCATCCACACGTGAAACCCAAGCCTCAATGGGAAGATCGCATTTTTGTGGATCAAATATAGGTATAAGAGCTTCATCAGTAGAATTCGGCAAAGAAAAATGCTGAGTGTTACCTTCAATAGTTGCTAAACGCCGCTCCAATCGGCGTAATTTTACTCTCGCATCTTCTTGAGAAGATGAACTGGAAGATGAAGATGAACTGGACGAAGCCGAGTCGCTAGGAGCTCCCCTCCGGGAACGCCTATGCCTGCGTTTCGAGGACCGACCCATGGCTTAATAGACAATAATATTCCACAATACACTATCACGGGCCGTGAATTATCCCTCACTTCTGATTTTGTAGGAAAAGACACAAAAATGAACACAATAATTCACTTTTAAAACAACAATAACTATTGTACTTTATTGAAAAGCATGTATTCAACAGAACGATCATATTCAAACTGTGTTAAAATATATCATGATTAAAAAATAACCAAATAAGCATTCTTTGTATTTTAACCATTCATTCCAAACGTTCATCTATATCCACGTCTATAAATAGATCTTTCAGCGAAGTAACTGAGAATAAACAATATTTACATATTCTAAACAAAATAATATTAAACTCATAGCGGTATATCAATTACAAAAATTTAACTAATTCTACACAATATAGCATAGGTTCAACGTCAAGAAGCTAAACAAATTTTTGGGAAACTTTTCTATAATCAATTCAATTGAGTGTTGATGTGATGTGGAAATAATAATAATATTCGATTTAAACGTGGTCGACACAGTGGAGCCCCAAGAATCTGTGATGAAGGAAGTTGTAAATATGTAGAAGCCAAGGCCAAGATAGCCACTTGTTATTGAATTTAGACTTCCTTGTTTTTTCTAAACGATCATGGGGGGATATGATTGTCGTAAAAGGCAATAAATAGATTACAAATTATCTATATTCATACATTTTACACAACTAAACGGTTTTGTAGATGACAAATATAGATATAACTGCATTGGCTGACTTAGTGGAGAAACAAGTTCTCTCGACCTGAGTCCAAAACTCATGTCGCATTACCTGTGGAATTTATTTTATTTAATTTCAGTGAATATTGTATTAGAATTAGACGAAAGTTAACATTTCCAGTTATTTAAAAATGTGTCTTTCACACAATATTTGACACTGAAACATGCGCCTTGTTCCTTTAAAGAAATTTATGTTAATAATTTAGCGAATCTTATTTCTTCATTTTATTTTCAATTTCAATTTTCTTTATTTTTTTGTTGAGGGTATTCAATGCCAGAAATCCTTGGTTGAATTAGTGTAAATGTGAATAAAAACGGAGTTCTTATTTTAGACAATTTTAATTGACATTTTATAAACAAAGAACGTCTTTGTCCACATTACATGATAAGTTCGATACTGTATAATAATTAGCAAAAAGTAATAAATAACGAAATATATGTGTGTACATTGTATAGTGATACAAATATTAATAACCAGTCAGTCCTTCATCTTCTAGTCATAATGAAACGATCATTGCTACCAAACAACTTGGTAGCAATTACCGAATTCATTTATAGAATATGATTTTTAATTATTTGAAAACACGCGTTACTACCAACTCGTTTGGTGGTGGTGGCGATCAAACATTATTATTGATAATATTTAGTCTTTATAATTTTTTACATATTTTTAATTATGTGGAATATTAGTTTGTTTGTTTGTTACCATGAACGTTGCTTACAATAATAACGAGCGTCCAGAAAGAAATTAGTTGCCTTTTCCACATGATAGATAATTTTTATCCCTCAAAACAAAAAATTTAATCTTTCGTGTTGGGTTGATTACTCCCCGAATTCTATGAAAGTCCATTTAATCACGTCATATAACTGGTGATTTCTTGTTTTTTACATCGTGGCAATGTCCACTAAGAATTCTTATAATAATACAGGGTGGTTTAGGTCAAACGTCATTAATTTTTATAGGTGATAGAACAACTTGAAAAAAGTAGACTTTCATAAGAAAACTTTGTTCAAAAATGTTTCCTAACAAAGATACAGGGTGTCAAAGTGGATTCCATTTTGAGAACTTATTAGTGTAATTATTTATTTAATTTGCTTTTTTTTGGACTTTTTGATGTACATTATCTAGTAAGCAATAAAACGTTTAAAAAATTTTGGCCCTCATATCATATTTTCTTGGTAGTTCAGTTATAAGTTTTGACCTGCTTGCAACAATTTAAATTAAAATAAGTATCTCAAAAACGAAGCCATAAATCAAAAATTTGCAAGGGTAATTTGTTTTCTAAATTAAACAGGGAATCCAAAAATTGAATCTTCTTTGTAAAATATCCAGTGGCGCCGAAGATTGGGATGGGAGAAGGGGGTGCCGACCACCGGTATCTACGCCACTGGAGAATTTCTTTAAATGATTTTAATCATTACTTAGAGACGTACTACATTAGTCTGTGTGAGAAATTTGATGAAAATCGATCGAGTGGTTTGGAAGCTATTATGAAAAAGCCAGATTTTTCTTACAACTTTGACACCCTGTATCTTTGTTAGGAAACATTTTTGAACAAAGTTTTCTTATGAAAGTCTATTTTTCTCTAGTTGTTCTATCACCTATCAAAATTAATGACGTTTAACCTGGACCACCCTGTATACGCATCCAAAAATACTACATATCTAGGAAAAATAGACATTGCACCTCGTATAGACCTAAAAATAGGTAGAGACATTAACATCACCATCACAAATTGAATATCAAAAGTCCCCATCGATTCCACTTATGCTAAAAATGTTATTCAAAGTCAAATGTCAAAAAAATCGTTTTATAGATCATATATTGCTTGATGCATTACAGCAACACAGTATCTACCTTTTTCGACGAGAAATTGTTCTCATTATTGAAATATTGGAGGGCTTCCATTTGACAAGGTGTGAAAGATAATAGAATAAAGTTATATTCTAGCATAGTAATGTCAATTTCTAGATGGAGTGTGATTCACGATCTTTAACACTATTTTATTTTTATAATATGAACTTGTGCCTAATTATAAATTTAGTTTAAATATAAAAAGTGTTAAATATTTTACTAAGGTTTTTTAAAATAATTTTGTGTTTATTGTGTTTTTATCTAGATTTCTTGTTTTTATAGTCAAAATATAGTTGCTTTCTGAGATTTATTTTAAGTTTTAATAACTTATTAATATTAATTATTATATATAGTCACCTTATATTCATTGTTTTTAATTAATTGTAGTCCTGTTACGTCTGAAGATGTGAACCAATAATTAGTTCACGAAACCGGTAACGTCCAATAAAGGAATTTTATGAGTTTTATTCTTTATTTCCACAATATGAACAATTACTCATATGGGATTAACCTACCTAACTTACATAAAATATTAATGTGGCAATTATTGAGTTTTTAATTTTAGTTGGATACGAAAACTTTTCTGTTTTTTCTAAAGACTGTTAATTCCATCTATATTTTTTTGATATTATTCAGTTATTGATTCCAGTTGGCAAGTAAATGTTATAAAATATTTTGCATACTATTCGGTGGTTCCAATAATTTCAATCAAGTTACCTCCAATACAAATAAGGTGGGCATACATGGAAAACTAAGTGTTCCCTTTACATCTTTTAGGTATTTAGGTATAAGAATGTCTAAGATGTAACAAAACTTTATATACCTACTAATATTTCCAGAAACTTAGAAAATTGAGGTTTGACAAGTTAGGGATTTACCCTAAACCAGGATTGGAAAAAACCCGGATTTTATATAAAAAACCCAGCCCACTGAGGTTTTTTGGGCTTAATAAGTGGAGTTATTTGTGTTTTTTTTTGGATTTTTCGTATTAATCGGCTAGTCATTCACAATTGAGATAAAAAAAAAATAAAATTACAGTTGTCGTCAGTCTTTAGTAAAACCAAAGTTTATTTTTATAAAGATCAAGTTAGGATAGCTCGTGTTTTTATGAATTAATTAGAAAATATGGCAGAAACTTGGATAAACGAAAATTATCCAAATTTTCTGTCATATTTTCTAGCATTCAGAATAAAAGATAAAGAATATTTTCCAGCACATCTTTTAATGCCTGTCGTCGGTGAAAAATTCTCAGCTGCAAAATGGTGGAAAATACTTAAAGCAAAATATGAACTATGAAAAAAGTTACCGAATTCGTTTTGCGAGTTTTCCTATAATTTACATTGCTTCCCAGCCAGCATCAATCGAAAGAGTTTTCTCAAGTTATGGTCTCATTTGGAGCAAATTAAAAAATCGGGGATTTGAAAAAGCTCTTCAGTTGGTCAAAGTTTATAGATATTTAAGATCAGAGCCAAAGGAAAACGAATGGTAATTAGAAATATGGCTACCCCTCTACGAATTAGTTTTTTATGCCTATAAGAATATTTAACTAATGTCATTTGTTTAATTGTATGAAGGACTACCTACCTACATACAATGTTTTATTTTATTCTTACTTTAAATTGTTGTTTTTATTTTATAAAAAACTTACATTACACATACTATAACTAAAAAACTTACTGGGTATTTTTGGATTACCCACTGGGCAAACCCTGCCCTAAACGCAATCTAAAACACGACAAACGAGTTTTAATTGCTTATTTTTATTGAACTTTGTATGCTAAGGTGAGGAAATAAATGCAAAATCGGTACAATTTTGCTTTGCGAATGAGAATAATCATGAGAATGAGAATAATCATATCATCAGGAGATATGGCTTATTCATAGTTACTACTTTCCTAGCGGAGAAGAGCAAATTCATACGAAAACTATTTTTCTTCACCGGATTCAAGCTATAAAATAAAAAAATTCAAAAAATATTAAGTAGATAATTTTTTTCTAGTGTTGCTATCAAAAAACTCTGAAATAAATAAAATCTCATTCAGTTTGACAAAATCTGATCACCAAATGGGCGTCAAAAAAAAAAAAGAAATAGTACCTACTATCGTTGGTTGAGAACGTTTCAATTATAAGGTTTTATACTATTTTATCGATATGTGTTCGGGTTCTTTTCCGCGTTGACTATTTTAATTTATTGAATTTCGATTACCTTATACCTAGTCCTAAAGAAGAGAGTAGAAACTTTTGGTGTGACACTAGCCCTGAACTAGTTTTTCACTAACACCAAAACATTGCACTGGAAACTCGACGTACGTTTTAATCATCTCCAGATGATGCCAATATCGCCGAGTACCCAGTACAGTGTTTTGGTGTTAGTGAAAAACTACCTCAGTACTCAGTACTATAGTCTTCTCAACGGAATGTAGACGGATAAAAAAAACGCTGTGGTATTAATAGATTAACAGCCAAAGGTAACAAATCTGTTAGAGGGCCCAGTCCGACCCAGTCTGGCTCTTTATCACAAAAATCTCTCCAAGACCATAGAGTCGAATGCGATTAAGAAGTTCTACATGTAAAATAGAAAAATTACAATAATTTTCCAAATACAAGTCACCGAAAGAACTCGATATATCAGGACATTATATATATATGTAGTATTCCTCAAGAAAATACAGAGAAGCCAAAAAAATATAAAAAAAAGTCATATAATTTCAACCGCGACACAGGACGCTGAAACTGTCCATGATACGGAAATCGATGTTTCGTACGATTAACAACGTGGTCATTAAAACGAAACGGCGTCTAGTAATGACATGGAAGTAAAGGGTGCGCATGACTAAACCCGCGCCATCGCCGAAATATAAATATTCTTTTGTTAATTTTGTATAAACCGAAAAAAAGAATAAAGTAACTTAAAAGAAGAGTATATTTTTCGTTCTAGTTATACAACCCTGAAGAGAAAAACAAAAATAAATGTTTTAAATGACAGGGAGAGAAGGTAATTTGTTTATTTTTTGAAAATCCGGTGAATCGAAAAATACATTTTTACTTTCATTATTATTTTCTTTAAAGTGCCTTGAATTATACAAGGTGTCTCAGGTTTTACTCGGGAAAATTTACTAGGCGATAGATCTCGCAAAAATAACGAGAAAAGTTCATAATGAACTTGTATGTTTTAAAGCTTCGTTTTCGAGATACAAGGTGTTAGTTAATTTAAAAAAAAACCTAATTTTTTAAATATTTGACCGATTTTGATAAAACTTTTCATGTTTTTTTTTAGGAGCTTAATTTGATGTATAGATTAAGTAATTCAAAATACAATTTATTGTCTCTTGAATTTTTTATTTATTTTTCCAGGCGCGGACGGATAAACAAAGCAAGATAGACAAAAAATTCAAGAGACAAACAAATTGTATTTTTAAACACAACCTAAATCTATAAAAAGGCAGTGACGTGCTCAAATTTTGCTTTAAAATATCTAGTTGGGATGCCTCAGCGCCGCTCCTGGAATAGTTAAATTAAATCTTAATTACATCAAATTAAGCTCCTTATTTATTGCTATAAACTTTTAGTTTTACAAAATCGGTCAAGTAATTTTTAAGATATTTGAAGAAATAAGTTTTTTCAAATTAACTTTAACGCCCTGTATCTCGAAAACAAAGTTTTAAAACATAGAAGTTCATATGAACTTTTCTTTTTATTTTTGCGAGATCTATCGTCTACTACTACTACTGCTTTTCCCGATTAAAACCTGAGAGTATATTAAGACATCAATATGTGGAGATAATTTTTCTTTCTACCTATTAATGATTGAACTTGAAATGAAATAATTCAAAATTTGATGAACAAAAATGTGCAAACTTATTTTTTAAACTAAAACATGTCTTTAAAAAAAAATTTTCAAATTTTAGAATCTACTGTTGCGAATGTATTTCATTCTGTAGACCATGTGTTCTGTATTCTATAATAATTTCTGATTTGTGATTTGTTCTTCATATAAATTATCGTCAATTGGGCCCCTGGGCAGGTTATTTTTTATATTACGTTGCTGTTTAGACCCAGCTGTCCGGTGTGAATGCATATCCCACATACATTAAAAAAACTATAAGATTTATATATTCATATTCAAAGATTCTAAAAAAATACAACGCAGTTGTTCACATACATTTTTTATCTCAAAATTTAATTCACAAAATAAATAATACAATTGGACTGGAATGAATTAACTTTTTATACACACATGAATTTTTTCTGTTAAATAAATATCACCGGGGCGGACGTTAAAGCGACAAAAAACGTAATAAAAAAATGTTAAGAGGGAAGGGTTGTATGCTGGAGTTTCTATTGTTTTATTGCAGCTATTGTTATTAGAATCGCGGGAAGCGTTGTAGAACTCTAGCAAGCTAGTCTAATGTAAGCCTTGTTCTCTATCGCATTCATTAAAATTAATGCATAACTAATACGACTCTTTACCGAAGCAGCTGGTAGATGTACGGCTGTAGTAGTACTTCCTTTAATGTATTTTTTGTACACCGCAGTTTTATATTATTATTTTTATATTGTTTCCATTATATTTATGGATTTAATTTAAAAATTATTCGAAATATATAGGGTTTATCATTATGTATTAAATATCATTTAATATAGAAAAACCTTAATGGTACGTAGATCATTTTTAAGTAATGCTATAATAGTTTTTAAAAAACCACTGAGCATCATTAGCGGCGCCAGAAGCCGTAACAAAGTTATTTTATGTACTTACAAAAACCTGTGGTATTAATAAAAGTAATTTTCATAACGAGTGTAAAAGAAACTATCAGGGCCTTGCCGCGTTGTCTTCGTTAAATAAAAGTGTACAAAACCAACGGGTACCTACGTAAATATGTGTAGAGTGTATTTATACAATAATTATCAGACCGCGACCATTATACCATATTTTTAAAGAGTTGCAAAATTAATTATATTTGTAATATTATTTACAACACCTAAATTCTAAAATATAATTAGTTTAATATATTTTTTATTTTTGAAGTAAGTACATACCTATTTTGAAAACGTTGGAACCAAAGGTTAATATTTATTTAATATTAATGCAAATTATTTTTTAAGAAACATTCTGTTCATAAAATCAGGACCAAACGGCTACTTCTTATAAGCTCTCCACTTTTGGATATATTTATTACTCTTATGTATTTCTCTAATTGATAAAGTTATATAGAGCGTGTTCACAGATGGAGTTTAGAAGCAAACAAACAATTTTATTAATAAAAATAACAAATTATCTCCTCTTCATCGGACACCTGGTGTATAAACTAAAGTTTCAATAGGTAATCATGAGTTTTTCAAATGTCCTTAAATTTAAAAATTTGTAACAATGACAAACATTTTACAAACCGTTTTGAAAATATACCTCAATTTTTTTAATAATTCGTATAAGTAGTTATTTTATAACATTTTATAATTTTGTAAAAAAAATACGACTTGCAATATTATACAATTTATCTTTGCACATCACGTCTATTTTATATCTAAATGTATTCTGTGTTTATTTATTTTAGATTTTCTAAAATATTGAAACCATCAGAAATTCGTATTTTATGTACCTACCGTTGCAAAGGCCTTTTCTCAGAAACAGTTTAAATGAGAGATAAATAACTTATTTTTTAAAACGATTTTTTAAATTTGTAGAAACACTTTGTAGATTGGATTTTATAAAATGATCTTGTGAAGTATGTACGAGTGTATAAATTTAAAACCATTCTAGAAAAAATAAATAAATTCAAACCGCTTTACTAGAGAAATATATAAAAAATAATTTGGTTATTGATTTTATTACTGATCTGATAGCATCTAAATATACATTGAACTGATTCCGCGGTTGGCATCATGTGAAACATTGTTAAATATTATAATTAAAGAAAAAATTATTCACTTTTTTATCATCTAAATATATCTAATTACCACTTTTAAAGAAATATTCTAGGAAAGAAACTGGTTATAATTCTCCCTATAGATCAGAGTTATTATGCAACATGAATTATTGTCTTCCCATAGTTGCTCAGAGAACCGTAAGGTTATCCTAGGCGCAGTGATTATTCCAAAGGGTTAATTCAAATCTTTTCGACATATATTCTTATTTGAACGGAGAAAATTGTTTTGCATACGCAGCGTCTGTGACATTCAAATGAGTTCCCCTTTCTTGATGAGAAAGGGTCGCAGTCAGGGGCGTCTTTTGTAACCCCTTACCCTCTTCACCTCATTCCCTGCGAAAAACATACTTCTCCGTGAAGTTTCTATGCAAAATACATTCATTTGCATATCGTATGCTAAATATATTTAAGAAAAATTCGTTGTTAAATTTAAGTATGTATGAACATAAATAATTTAAATTTATACATACTTTATTCTTAGAATTCGTAAAACGTGAGAACATGCATTAAAAATCCATCGTAAATGTTAAATAGAAAATCATTTTATAAACAACTTTTCAAACGTCCGATTTTAAGTTAATGTCCTTACAGTCTTTTTACAGTCTTTTTAATACCTATATCAGTGTTGCAATAAGAATGAAAGGCTAGTACTTATCCGAAAATCGCTTAATTTATTTGTGCTTAAATTTTGTTCAATGAACTCATACTCATCTAGAAATAAGGATTAATATACAATCAACGACACAATTAGATCATCCTATATATGTATGTATGTATAATTTTTTTAAACAAAATTTATTAGACTTTTGTGTACTTAAAATAAATAATATTATTGTATGGATTTGTTGCGTAATTTGAACAATAATTTTTATTGGGCATTTTTTATAAAAAACACTAAAACAATAACTCTTGCGTAATAGATTAGTTTTGAAAATTTGTAAATATTACGTATTTAAAATAAATTTTAATATATTACATTATATTCAGAATAAATTTTTATAGTACAATTAAAAAACTAATAACAAACATTTATTATAATATAGACTTTGTCTGCACTTAATAGATAGAAATTGGTGCGCCATAAATACGACAGTTGCGTTACAGTCCAATTGCAGTTGCAGACCACGGACTATTTTTTCTTTATAAACACATCTAGAATCAACTTTATTGACTATGAAAATCTCATATTCAGTGCCTGTAAGGAAGTTTTTCAGACTGTATGAAATTAATTATTTTATTTGGGTTTCTGGAATGCGTGGAAATTTAATTTTTTTATGATGGTGAAAATAAACCTGCATTCCCATCAAATATGTCCATTCTGTAGTTATTTGTTATTAATAAACAAATATTTAAAAATTTTCAAATTTTCTTATTCAATTTTCTTTCAAACACGTACATCTGATAATATATAAACAAAGTCGGTACTAATTATTGGCTCCAATTCCAAATAAAAGAGTAAATCAAATAAGCATATCAGTCACCTTGTAAGCATCAACCAGTTCTGCAACTTTGTAATTTGAGTGTATAACGAAACTAAGTTAAGTTCACTCTACAAATTATAGTATAGTTAGTTTAGTAATCTGTGGTATAGTATAGTAGGAGTACCTAGAATAGTATAGTATATAGTATATGATAATTATTAACAAGATCAGTTGACGTTAAACGAACATGTAAAACAGACAATTTAGTAGGTTTACGGAAGAAGTAATTAATAATAATAATAATAAATCCAATTGCGTCAAATAAAAATATTAGTAGTAATATTATAACTGGGCTGGGAATATCAAGTTTTAAAAGTCAAATATTTACTCAAATTATTTGAATATTTGATTATATACAGTGTGTCCCCGGATCGACGCATGAATACGTGAAGAAGTCTGCAAATTTTTTAGTTCAATTTTCATCTTCTTCTTAATACGTCGATCCGGGGACACACTGTATATGTTTATTTTAAATTAGTTTAAACAATTAAGACAGTACCTACATTATTTGAACATGTGTTCATTATTTTAGTAATAAAAGGTAGGTACTTATACTGTGTGTACGAACTAAATTGGGGGTGCCTGTATTTCTATCTCTGTTATTGTTGATGATAGAAATATTCTTACAGGAAGTTTTGAAGGAATACCATAAAATAGCTATTAACAGTCATTTTAAAAACAAATGCCTTATTGCTATATATGATTGAAAATAGAATTTAAGGATGAATGAGATCGGTAAAAAAAATATACAGGGGTACCAATTAAAATAACAAAGTTTGAGTCACTTCCGCTTAAACCGGAAGTTGCAGAAAATGTTTAATTTGCTCAGAAAAAGAAAAACTTTACTATGCAATATACAACTCTCCCAAAATTCAAAATTTTAACTTCTTAAATAGCAAAGTTATATAGTGTTACATGTCTCCCGTGTATCCGGCCCGGTATTTATATTGATGCTCTACTTCTGAATTTTATACAAATATAAAATATTTTGGATGTAAATCTTATTGAAACCACTTTAGAACGCAATTATTGTTAAATTCTTTAAAAACAAATACTTTTTATAACTATATTCAATTAAATTACAAAAATCATAAACAAAGCAAAAAAAATTAAAATGAAAAAATATTTAATTTACTACAAAATGAATTTATTACAGCTACCAACAAAAAAACGTAATTTCCAAGAAGTATACACCCTCTTTAATTCTTATTGGATATCTTCAGGAGGATAGTACGAATTAACGATTTACTTACGTAAAGATATAAATTGCATCAATTGAGAATGTGAAAAAATAATTTAATTTGCCTTTGACAAATATCTTTATTTAGGTCTTATACAAGCATGATAATAACAGAAATATCCAATTTGATATATTTTTATATTGATCTTCTTCTTCTGAACTTACAAATATAAAATCTGTTGGATGTATATATTATTGAAACATCTTTAGAACTCTATTATTGTCGAATTCTTTAAAAGCAACTACTACTTGTCCATTGTTATTTTTAACGTTCTCTTCGTGTATTCCCTAATAGTCTTCCATTCTTATATTTTGGTTTCACACGCTTCCATTTAAATTTCCCATAATTCTTATGTTTTCTCTTTCCTCATCTACTCTTTTTGTAAGCTTTCAAAAAACACATTTTTTATCCTTCTTCATCGCATCTTCATTTTCTCCATATGTTATTATTACCGTCCATATTTCATCAGTTATCAATTTAATTTCGGTCTTAATAATTCTTTCATTTACATATTCGTCCTTTATCATTTCTATCATTCTATTTGGTGCTATTATTAATGCTACACCACATACTACACTTTCTTTCTCTTCAGCGCTGAAACCAATACAACTAATATCCTTTATGTATTCTTCTCAATCATTTTTCTTTCTTTTCGTCTTCGTAATTGCCAACATTTCTATCTTATATCACGAATTTCGTATCCACTAATGTTATTATATGTAAGGTCCTTGTTTTTCTGTTTTGCCTGCATATCGATTCACAAGAATATATTTATTTTCATGAACAATTTAATATTTTTAAAAGAACCATATGTTATAAGTTACGTTTTTATAGTTTTGACGATGATGATTATGTTGACAGAAAACCACATGCCTCATTAGTCCTGAAGACAATAAATAATTTTTGAAACGTCGACTTATGAAAATTTGAGGTTTGCTTTTTAATACTATCCAATTGCCGACTAAGGACCTTACATATAACTTCTATCTTATAATTTATCATTTCTTCGACTATTCATTCTTCTTTATCCGATATGCTTCGACTCTCGACTTTTTATTCCATTTACATGTTTGTTGTTCCACTGTTACTTTCTGAAATACTATTCTTGTCCTCTTTCCTTTGCTTATTTCTTCCATTGTGACTTCATTATTTCTTCCTGAATTTCTATCTCATGTCAGTTCACTTATTTATATAGATTTTCTCGATATTTTCTTTTAATTTATTATTATTTTTCATTAGTATCATTTTTCCAGTTCAATTTGGCATGTGGATGACCTCTGTTGCAGAGACAAATTATATTCCCTCATTCATTGATGTTTATCGGTATTCCTGTTGCAATAATATTGTTTTTCTATTCTTTCTACAGTATCTTTTAAGTCTTCTATCTGCTTTTGGTTTCATTATTTCCGCTCTTAATTTATTGTTCTCTTTTTGATTTCTTGACTATTAACTAATATTGATAAGAAAAATATTTCTAATTATAGCCACGCATTATTTGTTAATAAAAAGGTCTATGAAAAGATACAAATAGATTGGTTGTTGACTACAAAGCATGAAATAAAGTATCAGTAAAAATTTGATTTCCAATGCCTATAATATGTGAATTTAGGATTAAATGGAGTGCTTTGCACTCATCTAAATTTCGCTAAAGTAAACATCAATAAAGGCAATTTACATCAATAAAGGTAATTTATTATTACATATTATTATTATTTTTATTATTATCATTAATATTAATAGATTCACTAGAAGGCTATACATGCTACTCAACAATGGATTTAGCTGGAGACAGCTCATAAAACTACATTAGTGACGTCGTCTATACTATGAATATCTGAGAGTGCCATCCGGTCTCTGCAACGCACCTTCGATAATAATAATTAATTATAATAATAATAGGGCTTTATTTTCGATAATTTATATAATATTTACATTTTACAATGAACACAAAAAAAAATCGGAAAAAAGTCGAGGATCAGGTGGTTATACTCGTAGTACATATATGTATACAGGGTGTTCCAGTTTTTTGTAGCAGGACTTTAACAGTCGATAGACATTTGAAAAATATTAAAAAAAGTTCATATAAACATAGGTTGAGAAATGCTTAGTTTTCGAGATACAGGGTGTTAAAGTTTGAAAATAAATATGGATTTATATTTATATTTCCAGAATGCTAAGAAGTATCGAATCCAAACTTACCAATTCTTTACACACAATTTAGAGGCCTATTTTAGAATAACAAACTACTACTTTACTTAACCATGGGCGTAGATATATGGATTTACTAAGGTACACTTAATCTTTTGATGCACGCCTCTGGACGAATTTTAGACATTTAAAATATTTATTGTAAAAGTTTATTATCATGTAAATCAAAATTTTTATAACACAAATGTATTAAAACGCAACGGTCGAATTAAAATAAATTATTAGAAACACAAACACAAAAGCTAGCAACATGTAAATGTGCCTTACTTCATTACAAGCATCATTAGCGATGTTTAATTCTTTTTTTTAGAGACTTTTCATATCATCAAATTTGATGAAATTCTGAAATTCTCTTCAACTTTGTCTAAAATTCGTCCAGATGCGTGCATCAAAAGATTAAATGTAAATTTTCTGAACAACGGCTTGTCATATCAAAAAGTGCCAAGAAACATTAAATTTTTGTTCTTTCTTGCTTTATTGAATTAAACTGGAAACATGGGAAAATATCAGTGGCGTACTACTTTTTTGTAAAAAAGAACCTTAGTAAATCCATATATCTACGCCTATGGTTAAGTAAAGTAGTAGTTTGTTATTCTAAAATAGGCCTCTAAATTGTATGTAAAGAATTGGTAAGTTTGGATTCGATACTTTTTAGCGTTCTGGAAATATAAATATAAATCCATATTTATTTTCAAACTTTAACACCCTGTATCTCGAAAACTAAGCATTTCTCAACCAATGTTTATATGAACTTTTTTTAATATTTTTCAAATGTCTATCGACTGTTAAAGTCCTGCTACAAAAAACTGGAACACCCTGTATATATATACAGGGTGACCCATTAAGAATGGAAACACTCGCGTACCAAACTTGTTTGTGGACCGAATTGAACGGGATTTTTTTTAAAAGATAGATCTTGTAAAGCTCTATCTTGGTGCAAAATTTGAGGACGAAATTTTGATGTTCAAGGCCTACTATGAATTTTTTTTTAAGTGAAAAATAGCAAAATTTTGTTAGCGATTTTTTTATAAAAAATCTGACTACACCACTGGATTTAGGAGCCCCTCAAATGCATCTGTCCCAATTTTTGCAAAAAAATTGTCATCCCTAAAAAAGTTATAACAATATCAGCATTATCAGTGTTTGCCGTTGTCGGTAAACTTATTCCTTCATAAAAACCGGATACAACCCAAACACTGGTGTAATTATTAACAAGAACCATTGTGTAAACCAGTATACACAAAACAACCAACAATAATTACTCTAATGTACACAACAACTGATAAAAAATAACGATTAAAACATTACAATTTAAAAAAGAAAAAGGAGTCAAATTAATTCATATTAACCATTAAATTTAAATTTTTGTAGCTTCCACTAATCCCCCGTTTAATGCTATACATTTTTCATAACGTTTTTTTACATTTTTTTTGTTTCTGTTTGGGTTCTATCCGGTTTTTATGAAGGAATAAGTTTACCGACAACGGCAAACGCTGATAATGCTGATATTGTTATAACTTTTTTAGGGATGACAATTTTTTTGCAAAAATTGGGACAGATGCATTTGAGGGGCTCCTAAATCCAGTGGTGTAGTCAGATTTTTTATAAAAAAATCGCTAACAAAATTTTGCTATTTTTCACTTAAAAAAAAATTCATAGTAGGCCTTGAACATCAAAATTTCGTCTTCAAATTTTGCACCAAGATAGAGCTTTACAAGATCTATCTTTTAAAAAAAATCCCGTTCAATTCGGTCCACAAACAAGTTTGGTACGCGAGTGTTTCCATTTTTAATGGTTCACCCATGTATATGTATAAATAAATACACCATAATAAATACACCACATGTAATTACGACCCCCTTTATCCCAGAAGGCTCTAGAAGAGCATGAAATGCACAACCTATGTTGTTAACCCTAAGCTAAAATAGATGTGCCTGGGTGAACCTTCGATATTTCAGAATCTCATGTCCGAGCTATTTAAACCAATAAGACAGCTTGGAGTTGTTTCTTATTTAGATGACTTCATATTTCGAGAATAAAATTTGATGTTATTTTCGTCGAAACCGGAAGTCGATCGTTTTGACTTTATAGGTAGGTGCATCACTAAATAGAAAAATAAGTCTTATATACATGTTTGGAACCAACTGTTTTGACATTTTGGAACATGGCATGTTCCAAATGTCAAAACAGTTGGTTAATAAACAAAGGAGCTATAAGCCTGGGCCAGTTCTCGTAGCCACCCAGTATACCCATTCGGTATCGTGCCGTACTGTTGTTATTGAAGCACTCAAATATGGCGGACTTGAAATATTGTTCACACATTTGGGGATCTGCAACATTAAAAATTTTGGGTCAATTCAAAATCGAGCTTTAGGGATGGTTCGGTACTGCAATTCTTATAAGCTTGATAACCACTGTCGAACGTCGCCACATTGTTGGTAATCTTTATCGGTATTTTCGTGGAGAAAGTTCTGCAGAAGATGCGAACAACACCACGTACACCGTATATACATGTATATTCGGGCTACTAGACAAAATGAAGTAACTCGTTCCTTTACCTTTAAGATTCATATTTGTCGAATATTTATCGTTTTATCCACCAGTATTTTTACCTCGAACAACAAAGTTATGGAGTCCGTCAACTAATAAATCATGTCTTCCTTGAATCCTATTCATCTTTGATCTTTAAAACCAGAGTGAATGGATCTTCACCAAACGTCTCCTACGCACGGCGCCCTTGTAATCAGGAATCCATTGAACTAAATTCCGCTTATTTCTCTGTTGCTATGTAATTTTTGGACATACTTTTAAAATTAGGTCCATGTTATGTAAAATTTTCTGCCGAATCCATTTCCGGAGGGCGATTTTCGATATGAGCTTGCGTTCATTCCCTATATTAATTTTTCACCCCTTTTCGGCGATACACGATATTTAAAATTTTTCAGATATAACTCGTGCTATCTCCAAAACTATCAAACCTACAGGGATCAAATTTTAGACGCAGGTTATATGATGTATGGCGACTACGATAGCAGCGTTAAAATAGTATTTTGATTATTGATCTTCCAAAAAAAAAATAAAGTACGCGGGGTGCAGAGATATTGTACAGAAAAATGTAGCATTGAGGTACCTTTTCTATTTCTAGAGATACTATATCGGTTATGTGAGCGGTATTGTAATAGAAAGTTCAAATTTAATTTTGGTAAAAGAATTTTTACAATCGAAGTATTCTAGCGAAAGATATAAATTATTTAGTATCGGGAACGATACCGCGCGTTTCGATCGCTTAGGCATGAAGTGTTGTTTTGTGAACTGTGGCAGAACGCGCTCACCCTTCGACCGACCGCGACCGACTTCGCAAAACATACGAATACGACACGTGAAATAACAAATAGAAACGTGTATGTACTAATATTGCAGAGAAGAATGTTCGTTTTCAAATTAATGTAAGGAAATAATTGTAACTAATAAATCTGTCAGTGTACACAGATAAAATTAGTTTTGAATCAAGAACATTTTGTCTTATATATAAGCGCTAATAAACAAACTCTTCATATAAACATACAGTAAAGACCGAGGAGGTTCGAACATGGGTATTAGGTTGCGCGATTTACTTGTGCCCGTTGTAGGCAAGCGGCCACTGTGGTGGGAATCGTGGATCTCTGCGCTGTAGCCGATGGCTCTCATCACGTCTACTATTCCTTGTTTGAATTCTTTTATAATAATTTTTATTAAACCTGAAACAGTCGAGGTGCAGCGACAATTAATTAAAATTAATAATTAATTTTAATTTTATGTTGTAGAATCACATTTTTGTTGCGAAAAAACAAACAATGGAAATATTTAAATGTGTTTTGAGATTTTTTTAAAATTACAATAATTAATCCTATCTAGGATGAATTATTGAAGTTAGAAAAATTTGTCGTAAAACATACGAATACAACACTTGAAATAACAAATAGAAACGTGTGTGTACAGGGTTATTGGTTATAAATGGAACCCCCTCTTAACTTCATTATTTTTTAAGATAAGAAAAAAATTTTAAACAGAAGATTTAGGACATTCTATGAATTTTCTTGCTACCATATTCAATAGTATACAGGGTGCCTCATCATGTTTTTTTAAATTAAATACCCTGTATATTTTTGAATATTATGAAAGTCCTCGTTTTCCTGATTTCAAAAACGTATAATATGCTGACATTTACTGTGGCCATTTTCGATATACAACGGCTGCTATTTACATAAAAATCGAATGAATAACAGTATGACATGATTTTCAAAAACAAAAGGTTATAGAAAATGTATTGATGAAAATTGGGGACATGTTGAAAATTTATTACAATAATTTTTTAATCTTTGGTATGCATAGAATCTTGTTATTAATAAAAATTTCGTACTGTTTTTGTTTATTGCAAAACTGAAATATTGATCTAACCAATAATAATTATGCATAGATATAATAGTAAACGTCAACATGTTACACAATTTTGAAATCAGGAAAACGAGGACTTTCATTCTATGCAAAAATACATAGGGTGTTCCATAAAAAAACATAAGATTGCTTTGTGCCAATTTTATGAGGCACCCCGTATACTATTATATAAGGTTGAAACAAAATTCATAGAATGCCCTAAAACTTTCGTTTAAAAAAATTTTTTTATCTCAAAAAAGAACGAAGTTAAGAGGGGTTCCATTTATAACCAATAACCCTGTACAAATATTGCAGAGAAAAATGCTTGTTTTCAAATTTAATGTAAGGAAAGAATTGTAACTGATAAATCTGTCAGTGTACATAGATACAATTAGTTTTGAATCAAGAACATTTTGTCTCATATAAGCGCTAATAAACAAACTCTTCATATAAACATATATTTTAGTGGCAAGTTCTAAATGTCTTTCGTAAATAAATTGATTTTTTACAAACCCATTATTTTCTTCACAAAATTATTTAAAAAGGAACAAAATGCAAATAGTGGTTAATATTACAATGAATAAAGAATAGCAAATAATTTGATTTGCCTAATACCTACAATATTTTTTTTTTCATAACTAACAAACATAAATAATCATAATTTTAAATAAAATTATTTATTCTATATAGGGAATATATTTATATGCGTGTATATGAACCAGATAATTTTTAATTTCAATCATTATTTGATGTTTTACAGAAAGAAGCTATGTAGATAGATATAAATATTTTATTTGATGAATATTCTAATCAAATTTACAATTTCCCATGCAAACGCAGCTTATTATGCAATCAACTCCTAGCTTCTTGCAACAGAATCTTATACTGGCACTTATTATTTTTACACTTACACATTGTCACATTTCTTTGTTCCGGTTTTGGGTGTTTCGTGATCATGATGGGAATTAAAATGTTGCGTTCATTTTTCCAACCATGTTCATGACTGTTTAGTAATTTAGGGGATGGTTTGTGCAAGAATGCTAGTGACATCACCATTCCTTAAATTATTGAACAGTCATGAATATGGTTGGAAAAATGAACACAGCATTTTAATTCCCATATCACGGAACATCCGAAACCGGAAATATGACAACGTGTAAGTGTAAAAATAATAAGTGCAGTATAAGGTGTTGTTGTAAGAAGCTAGGAGTTGATTGCATAATAAGCTGCGTTTGCATGGCAAATTGTAAATTTGATTACAATATTCATGAAATAAAATATTTATATCTATCTACATAGCTTCTTTCTGTACGACAACAAATAATGATTGAAATTAAAAATTAAGTAACTGGTTCATATACACGCATATAAATATATTCCCCATATAGGCCCGATCTTTTCATCTTCCCATTAACTTTATCCGGCAGTTAAAGTTGTTGATTTTCATTGTTGTAACAATTGTATCCTAGGTAAATAACTGCCGAATAAAGTTAATTGGAGGTGAAATGACCGGCCCTTAGAATAAATAATTTTATTTAAAATTATGATTATTTATGTTTGTTAGTTATGAGAAAAAAAATTGTTTAGGTATTAGGCAAATCAAATTATTTACTATTCTTTATTCATTGCCTATAATATTAACTACTGTTTGCCTATTGTTCCTTTTTAAATAATTTTGTCAAGAAAATAATGGGTTTATAATAAATCAATTTATTTACTAAAGACATTTAGAATTTAGAACTTGCCATTAAAATATACAGATAAGTCCAGGATGCTTCGAACACGACAGGGATTGGGACGATTATACGAGCGGCCGACAACTCGCCTCAGTCCGAAATTATTTGTATATTAGGAGAAGGCCACTGCGCTGTGGCCGTGGCCACTCACTGCTCGCTCAGCAGTCAGCACTGTTGTTAGTATCTCATTACACAATGAAAAAATAAGAGATAAGAAAATGGAATAAGAAATAAGATAAATAATTATTCCAAGTTTTAAATACACAATACTCTGGGCGATAATATTAGTTCTTATTCGGTTTAAAATTCAACTGGTCAAATTGTTAATTGCTTTTCGGATATCGTTATTTGTTAATTCTATTCCATATTTTTAATTTCTTATTTCTTATCTCTTATTTTTTTCATTGTGTTTAAGCCTTTGTTGGGATGTAGAACTCATGTCTGAAAGAAATTTGATTTACGTTTCGAAATTTTTCTAACTTCAATAATTCATCCTAGATAGGATTAATTATTGTAATTTTAAAAAAATCTCAAAACACATTTAAATATTTCCATTGTTTGTTTTTTCGCAACAAAAATGTGATTCTACAACATAAAATTAAAATTAATTATTAATTTTAATTAATTGTCGCTGCACCTCGACTGTTTCAGGTTTAATAAAAATTATTATAAAAGAATTCAAACAAGGAATAGTAGACGTGATGAGAGCCATCGGCTACAGCGCAGAGATCCACGATTCCCACCACAGTGGCCGCTTGCCTACAACGGGCACAAGTAAATCGCGCAACCTAATACCCATGTTCGAACCTCCTCGGTCTTTACTGTATGTTTATATGAAGAGTTTGTTTATTAGCGCTTATATATAAGACAAAATGTTCTTGATTCAAAACTAATTTTATCTGTGTACACTGACAGATTTATTAGTTACAATTATTTCCTTACATTAATTTGAAAACGAACATTCTTCTCTGCAATATTAGTACATACACGTTTCTATTTGTTATTTCACGTGTCGTATTCGTATGTTTTGCGAAGTCGGTCGCGGTCGGTCGAAGGGTGAGCGCGTTCTGCCACAGTTCACAAAACAACACTTCATGCCTAAGCGATCGAAACGCGCGATATCGTTCCCGATACTAAATAATTTATATCTTTCGCTAGAATACTCCGATTGTAAAAATTCTTTTACCAAAATTAAATTTGAACTTTCTACTACAATACCGCTTATATAATCGATATAGTGTCTCTAGAAATAGAAAAAGTACCTCAATGCTACATTTTTCTCTACAATATTTCTGCACCCCCGCGTACTTTATTTTTTTCTTGGAAGATCAATAATCAAAATACTATTTTAACACTGCCGTCCTAGTCACCATACATCATACAACCTCCGTCTAAAATTTGATCCGTGTAGGTTTGATAGTTTTGGAGATAGCACGAGTTATATCTGAAAAATTTTAAATATCGTGTATCGCCGAAAAGGGGTGAAAAATTAATATAGGGAATGAACGCAAGCTCATATCGCAAATCGCTCTCCGGAAATGGATTCGGCAGAAAATTTTACATAACATAGAACTAATTTTAAAATTATGTCCAAAAGTTGCATAGGACTGAAAGTAAACGGTCTCTGGATCCCTGACTATTGTAAGGTCACGCCTGTCCTAGTTTTCCTAACCGTCTCTTAAGTCAGTTTAGTGTAAAATATTAATATATAAAAGTCACGACCGAACAAACTAGTAATTAAGTCAGTTATGTAAAGACACATTTTCATGCACAATAATTATAGAATATCTTACTTACAATGTAATTATTGTCCTGAGTGCTTAGATGCTACACATTATTTTTTAAATCAATTATAAACGTATATGCACTGATTCGGTAATGAGAGTAATAGCGGCACTAAGAAATAAGACATATCATCGCAATAGTACTAATTTGCCAGATATTATTAACAGGTAAATAATATAATATCAAATGTTTACGCCATGCTACATGTACTAGTAAGTAGGTACCTAGGTACCTACCTTAAAAATTGTTGTAGAATTGATTTAAGAGTGGAAAATACTATTTTATTACAAAGACAGACGTTTACAATTAATACAATTAATTATGAGAATGACAGACTGCTACTTAATTTTACATATAAATAATACATTAATAAAAACAAATACTATCAATGCTCATCGACTAGGCAAATTATAAAACACTATAATTTCCAATACCCCCTTTCGATGTGCATTTCCAATATTTTCAGGTAAGTCCCATTTCTCTCGAAAACTTACGATGCTTCGGTCCTGATAAAGGTTTCGTGAGAATATCTGCTGACATCTCTTCAGTTGGACAATATAAAACATTTAAGTCACCTTGATCGTATATGTTTCTTATGAAATGATAACGAATGTCTATATGCTTTGTCCTTGAATGATAAACTGGATTTACTATCAACTTCTGAGCTCCTTGATTATCGTTATAGATATCGGTAGGATTAGAGGTCTGCTTCAAAACATCTATTTCTTTTAAAAAATTTCTTAAATACACAACTTCTTTTGAAGCTTCTGTTAATGCTATATATTCTGCTTCAGTACTGGATAGTGCAACTGATCGTTGCTTTTGTGACTCCCATGATATGGCTGCATTAGCGAGTTTGAAATAATATCCAGTGTATGAAATCCTATCATCAATATTATTTCCCCAATCTGCATCAACAAATCCTATTAACGGATTGTTTGTTTGCTTGAATAACAATCCATCATTCATTGTGCTTCTTAAATATCGCAATGTTCTTTTGGCTGCTAACCAATGTGCTTTTCCAGGTTAATATTAAACTTACTAAGTGTACTGACTGTATATGCAATATCTGGACGGGTAGATGTAGTCAGATACATTAAGGATCCAATCAAATTCTGATATGGATATTTCTCCATTTCTTTCATTTCTTCTTTTGTTGATGGACACATTACGTTTTGTTAATTTTATGCTAATATCAAATGATGTAGATACAGATTTGCAAATTTCCATTCCAAATCTTTTCAGAATATCTAAAATGTATTTCCGTTGAGATATTTTCACATGTTTGGTTATCGGATCTTGTTCGAATTCGATCCCTAGACAATATTTGATTTCACCTAATATTTTGACATCATGTTCTTTTGACAAATGTTTTTCCAGTTCATGAAAAATATTAATATCTTTTGCTGCTATGATAATATCATCTACATAAATTGCTAAAAACATGAAAGAATCTTGATATTTTCTATAATAAAAGCATTTATCTGCATTAAGTTGAATCATGCCGAATGCCTGCAATATATCATTAATCTTTTTGTGCCACTGTCGTCCAGATTGTTTTAAACTATGCAAGGATTTCTTAAGAGAGCAAACAAAATGTTCTTCTCCTGGTTTTATGAATCCTTCCGCTTGTTCCATAAAGATCTCTTCTTCTAAATCACCATTAATGTATGCCATAGTTATATCCATTTGGTATATTGTTAAATAATTCTTTACAGCAAGAGCAACTAAAAGTCGAATTGAACTCATTCTTGCAACAGGAGCATACGTTTCATGATAATCGATTCCTGGTTGTTGGGAACATCCTTTCGCCACTAATCTTGCTTTTCTTCTCTCGATTTTTCCATCTGAATTGTATTTAGTCTTCAAAACCCAACGACATTTAATAACCTTTCTGTCTGTTGGCCTTTCTACCAGCTTCCAAGTTTTATTTACCATCAGACCTTCGAATTCTTTATTCATGGCTCTCTTCCAGTCTTCTGAATTTGCTCCGGATAATGCTTCTTTAACAGTAGTTGGAGTTTCTATATCAATTGGTAACCGGCTTTCTTCAGTTTCTTTATTTTCTGATGTAAGAATAGTAGGAACTGTATTAAATTCTTTTCGAGGTCTCCCTCTCTTGCCATCACGAATCAGCCTTGGTCTTCCAACAGTATGTTTTACAGGTACATCTTCATCATGTTCTGCTTCGTCAACTTGGCTAGGTTGTTCACATTCAGCTTCTTTCTGTTCTTGATATTGATTTAGGTTGAAATTAATTAGATCTATTTCGAGCACTTCTTGATTTTCTTGAATTTCAAAATTTTCAATAAATCGTACATCTCTACTTTTCAAAATTTTCTTAGTTTTCGGATTCCACAAACGATAAGCTTTTGATTCATTGGAATATCCAACGAATATACATTCTTTTGATCTTGGGTCGAATTTTCCTTTATTTGGAGTTTTGTCCAAAAAATAAGCTTTACAACCAAATTGTTTAAAATATGAAACATTTGGTTTCTTTCTATAATATGCTTCATACGGGGTTATACCTTGAAGACTTCTTGTAGGACATCGGTTTCTAATATGCGTAGCCGTGTTTACAGCTTCTGCCCAAAATTCTGGTGATACACGTGAACTTAGCATCATACAGCGAGCCATTTCTACTAATGTTCTGTTCATACGTTCTGCAACTCCATTTTGCTGTGGTGTATACTCGACTGTCCGTTCACGTTTTATGCCTTCTTTTTCAAAAATATCATCAAATTCTGTTCCGCAATGTTCAAGACCGTTATCAGTTCTTAATATTTTGATTTTACATTCAGTCTCTTTTCAGCATAGGCTTTAAATTTTAAAAATGCTTCTTTTACCTCGCTTTTTTGTTTCAGTAGATACATCTGTGTATATCTTGACATGTCGTCAATAGAAGTAGCAAAATATTTTGCTCCACCTAAAGACTGAGTTCTTATTGGTCCGCATACATCAGAATGAATTCGTCCTAACAGTTTATCAGCTCTATTAGATGCTTCTTTTGGAAACGGAGTTTGCGTGTGTTTTCCTTCAATACATGTTTCACATACATTCATTTTCTCGTTTTCCTTAAACTTGACTCCTAGAACCATATTATTTTTTATAAGCTGTTGCAGATCATGTTCGTTTAAATGTCCAAAGCGAAGATGCCATTTGTTTATTTCACAATTTTCTGCTATACAAGTCGCAACACTGTTTCCTTGATTGGATTTAGCATAGACAAAATAAAGATTACCTCGCTTCTTCGCTATGAGAATAACTTCTTCATTTTTATTCTTTACTTGCGCTGTGCTGCTTCCAGTTATTTTTGATACTGATAATAGGTTGCTATTGTCACGAAGTTGTGACAAAGTTACTCATTGGCATATTCTCTGTAGGTAGGCCGAATCCCAAATCTAGTAAAACAATTTTCATATATTTCCCAAATTAATCTTTTATTTATATTATTTAACGTAGGTACAGTATACATTCACAAAATTCCTTTTTAATTTCATTATCTACAGGGGTATCCCAAGTTAGCTCTTTCTTCCATGTTTTCTGGAGTTGCAATTTAGGACTCAACATAGCAGGACATGTAAAGCCGATAGGGTCAAAAATTTGTTGAGCCACTGAAAGAATGAGTCTCTTGGTTATAATTTGACTTGGTAACTCATTGATATCTTTTAAGCAGTGGTCACTAATGATTAATGTATCTTTATTCGGATTCCATTTCAGACCAAGCACCGACAAGTTGGGCAATTCAGCTTCGATGTCTTGAGTAAACTCCCACCCTCGGAGATCAAACCTAGCTTCGGCCATGAGGATACTGGATTCTCGAATAAAACGTTTTAGCTCATCTTCATCATCCACACTTGTCACACAATCATCCATATAAAAGCTGTTGGCTAACTTATGAATCGTTTCTTCAGTGTATAAGGCATTAGGTGCTGAACATTTCTTCAGGCTTTCAGACAGATGGTACTCGATTGTCGCTCCTAGAAGAAATGGACTACTAGATACACCAAAAACTACTCGCCTGTGCCTAAATATCTTTTCATTTCCATCTGATTCAACCCATAAAAAGCGAAGAAAATCTCTATCCGACTCATGTACTCCAATCTGTAAAAAGGCCTTTCGTATGTCCGAAACTACCCCTATTTTGCGTTCTCTAAACCTCAACAAGATGGATGGTATCAGTTCTATGAGGTTCAACCCTTTCTCCAAACACTGATTGAGAGACGGCTTGTCTTTTTCTCGGGCAGACGCATCGAACACAGGTCTAATCTTGGTGGTTGCACTACTTTCCTTTATTACCGGTCGATGGGGTAAATAGTGCGCCTTGCCATCAGATTCCAAATGCGATACTACTTCTATAATTTCGTCTTGGACCCATTCTTCAAATATCTTATCATAGTCTCCCAGCAATTGTTCATTTTTCAACCTCTTCAATGTTACATCCAACCTCTTGCGTGCTACAACATAATTCTCGGGTAACGGTGGATGTCCTTCTATCCAAGGTAACCCACTTCATATCGACCTTCACGGGTCATAGTTACGGTTTAAGTAAAAAAGTCTTTAGCTGCTATGGCCATTTCTTGACGTGTTTTTTCCTCTGTCGGTTCTTTAATACCCAGTACATCCAACTCCTATAGATCAG
Source organism: Rhagium mordax (assembly GCA_963680705.1). NCBI lineage: Eukaryota > Metazoa > Arthropoda > Insecta > Coleoptera > Cerambycidae > Rhagium > Rhagium mordax. Next base: position 52,331,563 of record OY796656.1, on the reverse strand, counting down.
ATATGGATGCGTCTTTCACAAATAGAGAAAAAACCGTCATTGCAGTGCTAACCTTCGGCGTATCAAATGGAATTTTTCCCATCAGAGTCCATCCTAATAGTCTCGATTGCCACCAATCCACACTGCAAAACATGTCGACGTCCAGTGTATAACTTGCCGGCAATATCAGCCCCAATTAGGAGCTGTATAGGACCCGATTGATAAGTATCCTCAATGTTGATATTTAATCTACTAAGTTCCTCCTCCCAAGGTCCCCGAAAAAATTGAGGAATTTCGTTACAAATGGTAGTCTGATCTAGAGCTTCTAGAAAACACACATAATCACCCTTACGTATTTTGAGGTTAAAACAATTATGTCTTTGCTGAGTGGTGCTGGTGCCTCCAAATAAACAATGAATAATCATCTCCTCTCTTTCAGGCACGCATCCTAACCGCTGTACTGTAGATGTTAGGACATAGGACCTTTGCGAACCACTGTCAATGAGCGCTCTCACTTCCGACATCCCACTCGTACCTTCAATTGTAACACGCAAAGTCTGTAAAACGACATGATTACTCGTTTGATTCGCAAGCATTTGGTTTATCTTCCCTGACTGTCCCGACTGTTGTTCGACATGTTCCATCTCCTGAATCTTCTTATGTGCTGGTAATTCCGGACACATCAGCACTACATGGAGCCTACCACAAATAACGCATTGCAAACGCAACCGGCATCTCCTGGCCTGATGTCCTACTTTTACACAGCGAAAACACGCCTTTTTATTAGTCAAAACAGTGTTCTTTTGCTCAAATGAAAGTTTCTGCGCCTTAAAACAACTATTACTGTCGTGAGCCCCATCACAAAAAATGCATTTGGCAACCTCGCAATTAATTAGCCCTGTTGCAGTTGGAATGTTCGTTCCTGTCACCTTTGATTTTACCCTCTTGTATTTATCAGTTGCCTGTGATGTGGATAATTCTAAACCGAACCCCTCAGCGGCTAAAGCGATGCGCTGCTCGTTCTCTACCTCATTTTTCAAGAAATGCATGAGACTTTCTAAACGATTTTTAAGTGGTGACTCCTCCAACTCTTGTAAACTCGATGTTGCCTCAACTTTTCTGCTAGCTGAAAATACCGAGGATCTCTGCCAAACTCTAAGTAAATCTTCAGGTAAACATGATTCGATTAAGGGGAATAACATAGCGGCACATTTATCTGTTGTTATACCTAATGTCTCGAGAGCTCGCAACTGTGTCTCAATTTTATCATAAAGCAAAGATAAATCCCATTTATTCCCAGCAGATGCGTTATTTAAAATTAGTTTTAGCAACTCTCTAACATAAACCTCTATTTGCAAATCCTCTCGACCAAATCTACTTTGTAGGGCATCAATTATTTTGGAATAATTATCATGGACCGCAGGAAAACTTTCCACTAAACGCCTAGCTCTACTACCCGGTAGAGTCGCCTGAAATTTTTTTTTTTTTTTGGCGTTGGGTCATAGACCATTTCGTCGCCTGAAATAGATATTCAATTTTGTCAGACAAATCGATACTGGAATCTTCATGCACTTTTCGGAACTGTGCCCAAAATGGTAACCAGTCTCTAATATCACCGCCGAATTTTTTAAATTCTATACTAGGTAGCTTGAATTTACGCCTACCTGTTTCCTTAGCTATGTTGGTGCTAGTTATGGATGGACCTTCACTTCTAGCATCAGCTAACCTTATCTCGCTGCGTTGTTCCAAGCGTTGCTCACAGTAATCGTCATATCGAAACTTCAGTCGAATATATTTTCGACAATAATTATCACAAGAGTCAATTTCAATTTGAAGGTCATCTTCACTTGCTTCCTGTTCTATTAAAATATCGAAAATTCCCTTGTCAGCAACTCGTATTTCTTCATACTTAGACTGCAACATTTCCCAACATACACGAATTTGTTGATAAACATCAGCATTACGACTGTCAAACAGTGGTTCTAGCTCATTTGCTACCTTTGTAAATCCAGCTCGAAGAACTTTACGAAGCCTTTTCTTTTGTTCCATAATAAAAAATGTCTAAATTCTGTTCAAAACCACACTCGCCCTCGTGTACACGATCAAACGATGTAAAAGCTTGCACAATATCGTAAAAGTTCAAAATTCAAAATTCGTTAACATATACCCTGGCCCAATACTGCATTTATTTTTTAATGTACCACAATAACAGTGTCCTGTCACGGTCGCCAAAATGTTGTAGCCTCTTTTAAAATGGCATCAAAAAAAGAATAATACACAGTACTGTCCACTAATAACTGGAATATATTAACAACATTACAGATTCTTTCTTACAGGATCAAAATACAAACTTCTGTCATCAAAACTAACATGACAACTACTACCTGTTTTATTTTTGTAACTAAAAATAACACAAAACATAAGGTGAATGGTAATGTCTCCGACAATTATTATTCCAATTATTATTTCGTTGACTTGTGAAAAATGCGTTGTGAGAATCTCTTCCATTGTTCTGTTTTTCCATTCTGGCATCAAATTCTTCAATTAATTTAACTTTTAATAATTCTGGGCTTGGCAGTTCATCTCGGGTTTCAATTGCACGAATCGAAATTTTCGTAGCTATCAGGAATACTATATAGCAAGAGAATTGTTAATAAATCTTCTGCTACTACAACTTCCACTTCACATAGTCTATCCACAATATTAAAGAAATTAGTGATATGATCTAACATATTTTCTCCATCTGTCATTTTAGTAAATAAAAGCTTCTTCAGAAGAGTTGCTTTTCGAGCAGCTCCTCTTAACTGATATACAATGTTTAATATGTGAGAGTTCTGAAGGATTAATAGCTAATATTATATCAGCGCGGGCTTTACGATCGACTAATTCCCATGACCGGATGTCATTTAAATTATCACCAGCTTCATTCAACTTTGGTTGTTTGTTGGATCCATCCACATATGACCAGTGGTCGTTCTTTATAAGTATCGCTTCTATTTGTAACTTCCAAGTTTCAAAATTATCTTTGCACAATTTTTCGATATGTACCGAATTCATTTTTTATTTTCGCCTGACTTTTAACACCAACGAGATTTTGTTTAATATTTGTTAGTTTCTATCTGGGCCCATAACCTGTTGTAGAATTGATTTAATAGTGGAAAATACTATTTTATTACAAAGACAGACGTTTACAATTAATACAATTAATTATGACAATGACAGACTGCTACTTAATTTTACATATAAATAATACATTAATAAAAACAAATACTTAATCAATGCTCATCGACTAGGCAAATTATAAAACACTATAATTTCCAATAAAAATGTTGTTGAATAAAGATTTACTTTAATTATACAATGAAAAAAATCGATCACTGGAATGGAATGATGACCTGGATCCGATCTCTAGTTATATGTTATTTCTATTTCTATCTTCGGATGAATTGGCAAAAATCACAATGGGTAGGATAACCAGTTTATACGTTCTGATAAGAATAAACTACTACTTTTACTATACTATATCGTTTCTTATGTTTCAAAACACGATTACAGTTTATGAATGAATTTGATAATTTAAACGACTATTTGCTATTCAAATTATGTAATTTCATATTAGGTTAGGAATTTAGCATAGTTTCTTACTTTCTAAATGATTACGTAGCACGATTAATACTTGTGTCATTTGTAGGTTTATTAGGAATACTTGGAGTTGTATAATAAACAATCTCTGTATTTTATTTGAAAAAACAAACTCATTTCATAGTTTAATATTTTCATTTACGATAATAAAATATAAATAATAATTGGTACATACTAGAATTGCAATGAAACTGCTGAACATAAAGTTGTTTATTCTGATGCAAAAAAGTTTTTTAATTTATCGTTGTAAACGTTAAATCTGAAATAGAACTACTTGGTTTTAGTATTTTAAAATTTCTTATGCCAATATTATTGATCGATGGATGAATAAGCTTGGTCAATACATTTCAACAAAATTTGTAATCTCTACAATTTACTGGGGAACAAAAAGCTTTAGATTTTTTGGAATTCGACATTTTCATTTTCACGAAATTTGACGTTTCGTAAAAATATCAGTTGCTCAAAATAAAATACATATAAGGGCGTTTCACGTAAAACTACACAGGCCAATAACTTTAAAACCAAAAACAATATTTAAATTCTGCGAGAAGTGTTATAAAGTTGCATTTACAGGCTTTTATATAATGCAGAAAAGGCGTCGTTTATTGCAGTGTGGGCGTCGCGACGCTATGAAAAAATTTTTCGATGGCAGGAACATTGAAATTACGATAACTGTAAGGTATCCTTAATTCCGAACATTTTTTATAGAGTACATTTTTTCATTTGATTTGGTACTTTTTGAGTTATTTCACTTTATACTTATAAAGTATAATTCCACTTATTAGTTAAATTAATCTAGTTGCCAGGCCAAACACCTTGAAAACCAAGAATGCACATGTCAAAAACATTATTTATATTTTTATTTAAATGGACAAAATTTCGCACAATTATTTCTACTACAGTAACTATTACAACATAAGTTTCTTTTTCATAAAATATTAGCTACCTACTAAATAGAAAAGTTATAATTTCATAGTAGGTAATTTTTGTTTGTTTAGTTGTTGTTTTCTTTTTATAGTTAATTTGTAGATCTGTATTTATCGTCGAATTGAAATTAAAAATAATTTGCTATTTTTTCGTGGCTATTAGAATACATCATATTATACTATTCTATTCTATTTTATGTGCAACATTCACAAACCCTTTCAAGCGCCTTATAAGAATTGGATTACATAAAAAGGACAGAACACATGGCATTAAGAAATATTGACATTTTTTTTGGTTAAAGTGCCATTCAGGAGATAAAAAATAGCTTATTCACAGCATGATATTTAATAAAACCTACTATCAATAAAGTGAAATAACTCAAGAAGTACCAAATCAAATGAAAAAATGTACTCTATAAAAAATGTTCGGAATTAAGGATACCTTTCGCAATTTCAAAGTTCCTGCCATCGAAAAATTATTTCATAGCGTCACGACGCCCACACTGCAACAGGCGACGCCGTCTTTTCTGCATTAAATAAAAGTATGTAAATGCCACTCCATAACACTTTTCGCAGAATTTAAAAATTGTTTTTAGTTTTAAAGTTATTGGCCTGTGTAGTTTTACGTGAAACACCCTGTATATTTAAATATGGGTAGGTACAAACGATTTTTATTTTAAATTAACGTATACATATTACAACATTTCAACATAAATGCGAATGTAATTCGTAACAACTGATATGGATAAAAATTTAGACGCTCCTAATCGGGCAAAAATATGTACACTTGTAGCTCTTGTGCGCCTGTAGATCTTCTCAGAGCAATCACGTTTGATGCTCCAACAGTAGTCTGCCATCATATGCTTGTCCTAACGCCCTTGGTAGTGTTCTTCCATCGTCAACAGTTCTTGATGGAAACGCTCCCCCTGTTTGTTATAGCGCCAAGGTTCTCTGGGAACTGATCAAGGTGACTATACAGGAAATGAAGCTTGACACTCATATTGCAACCAAGATTTCGAAAAGCCGACAGTATTGTAGTAATCAGAATTTCATAGTTAGGAGCTTTTTTGTTGCCAAGGAAGTTTTGTATAACTGTCACGAAAGATGGCCACGCTGATTTCTCCTTGCCATTCATCTTCCTGACAAAGTCTTCGTCGCGGACGTATTTGAGGTCCGTTAAATACGTACACCTGCTTTGATCTTCTCGAAAGTTAAAGCAGGGAAAGTGGAATCTATGTGACGAAAACATTGACCTTCAGTATTCAGTGTTTAATTTTGCCAGCTTGACACGTGGTGGAGGAAAAATTATCTTTTCCTAGTTGACGATTGGGTCAATCACAATGTTTGGCATATCTATTTCCAGAGTTTCACGGTTGGGCCACTTTCTGTCGAGCTCGACTGTCTTGCAGAGAGCATGGAAACTTCGTAAAGTCTCTCTGTTGATCTAGGAGAAGGCTCACCATTTTTAGATCCACGCAATGATTCAGTTCAGTGTTCGTGACATTTGAGGAAATCAATAACAATTTTTATGTCATTATGTTCTTCCCGCAATTGCACCGAATGACCAACTGGAACCACCCATTGCCATTATGCAACAGAACACCTTTGAGGCTTCGCTTAGGGCTTAGAGCTATCTAGTAGAAACAATCACCATTCTGCTGGATTATATGCCGTTACACCTAATCGCCTGAGAAGATATGGGATATCGTCACAATAAACAAATGTTTCTTTAAAAAAAATCCAGAAAGCTCGTCTTCCGCTTTAGGAAAAATTAAACCTTTGCAGAGCTGTTTAATGGGTTTTTTTCAAGCAGTCATGAGAGTAATACCTCAGGTGTTTTCTTAGAGAGCCCTACATCACGCACCACTTAACTTTGGTTGGCTGAATTTCTGAAGGACTGATGACTGTGACTTAAAAGAGGTGTACCAATACAGTCTTTTAATGAAACTAGTTCACATTTAAGTCTGTTAGTACAAAAAGTATGCGAATAAATAAACAAAGCATTCCTAAGGACACAATACCCTGCACAACAAAAATGTCAGAAGTTATAGGATAGGTGGTGCATTATAGGGTTATATTAACTTAATCTGATACGCTCTATATCCAACATCAAATCCCATGGAAACCAGAGCATGTAGCGAAAAACCAATTTCAGATTGGAAATCTGCGAATTTATACTACATGACCTTCCATAATGTACATTCAATGTATTACTGAATGGATAAGATACAGATACAGATAAAAATCAATTAGAAAAGCTCTTGCAACAATGAATTGCAAAAATACTGTTCCCAGTGATTTACCTATATTTTTCCATGTTTACTGAAACAAACTCTGTAAAAACCAAAAATTTTAATAGTGCCGCATACCCCGAAAAAGAAACATGACACGTGTTTCGAAGTTATTGCTTCTCATCAGCGTAGCGTTGCATAAATTATGGATCTGTGTGTCAAAGATTAAAAAGTACAGTACACAGTATTCATTGAACTTAATTCTGGGAATCACGCCAAATTCTAAAAAATAAATAGAAATAAGAAAATTGCCCAAATATGTCAAGATAAAAGTGTAGTATCAAAGGCAAACCTCAACAGTTTGCCCCAGAAAACCACTGTATATAGTTCTAAATGAATATAAATACAATATTGTTATCTAAAATTCGTATCAGTGGTTTTCTAGTATTTTACACTAGATAATATAATAACAAAATGTATATTATATAATATATAGATATATATATTTATATGATATGTAAAAAACAATTATAAAACAATAACACAGCACTCAATTCGTACTTTAATCCATCATCGGCCACAATTGTGGCCTCAAATGACAGCAGTCAATATAAAGTCTATGTGTATATAGCTGAGGTGCCTTAAAAAATTTGAAATACCTATAATCATTGAATAAAAAAATAATATAAAGAGGCGCAACAGTCAAGGGGCCGATTGATATCCATTTTTAGTGCTACGGGAAGGTATTTGCAATTCAGTTGCATAACCCTAAATATTGTAGATAATTCTGTAATTATTGGCAAAAAAATACCTACAACACTAAAATCTCGGCCCCTTGACAGTTGCGCCTCTTTATATTATTTGTTTACTCAATGCTATAGTATAAAATATCATTGCCATATTTTAAAGAATGCGGAAGATATGGGATACACTTCTTATCTTATCTTATCTACTCTTAATTTCCTTGAAATAATATCCTCGCCGATTATTTTCTGGGAAGAATTATTCTTTCCGTGGATAGTCACCCATCCAATGTACTAGCCGCGGTAATGTCGCTTAACTTTTCATATCGCTATGAAGTGAGTCAAATCAGTCGCTCGCTGCCCTGGTGAAATTACTTTGTTGAATTGTTTGGTTATTTATATTGAAGCAGTTCTTACGGTTGCTGGTTTGCGAGTTGACATTCCCTGGATTTGACTGTGTGTTTGGTGTTACTTTCCAGTAGTCCAATATCCCATGTCTCGATTGCATCGTTCCGTGAGTGGATCTGCCTGCTATTGAACGTTTCCGAGGAAAAATATATTTCCGATCATATGAGATACCTGCCGATTCGAGATATTCCAACAGCTACATATTAATAACGATCTGCATCATTTTTGAGAACTTGCAGAGTACGGCGACGGTGACAGTAGTTGGATCCATTTTCTTTCCTTTGTTGTTGGGTATGTGTTGCACTCGAGCTATTTTCCAGTTGGAAGGAAAGATACCTTGTTTACAGAAAAGATAATAGAGCCGGCAGGCTGAAATAGACTCACTGTTTCCTATTTATATGAAACTATTGTATGTATAGCTCTATACTTAATAATATTCCATCCGTTATAGATTGTGAACAAGCAGATGTGGAGTAGAATCCACGAAGATCACTGCTGATTTAAAATGCCAGACTTTCCGTGACTGCGTTTTGGGTCAGTGGAATAACAAAAGAAAAGGAAACTGTAATAAGGTTTATGACCTGAATTGCCACTAGGTGGAAATAATGTAATCTTATATAAATATCAAGGTTGGTTGTTAAAAAAGGGTCTAGTGTATTCGCAAAATGTGTGTCGATGTCTTGAACCCGAGTGGGCCCTTCAACCAATTGAGTCAAATTATTGCTAAATGCGAAAGTTTCGGTTTCTCTATGTGAGCCACATAACTTCGACCCCCCCCCCCCCCCTTATTTCTTTAAATATTGAGATATTTAAAAAATTTAAGGTTACACTTTATATAGTTTTTTCAGTAGATTTCGAAAATGCCATTGAAAATTAAATAGAAGCCAAAATATACGGGGTATGCAAAAACGTGTTTTTTTTAATGATGGTTATTTAAAAAAAAAAAAGATTTTTTTAGAAACATTATTTAATGCGTCGGTCGATGTATCAGTGATCATTAGGAGAGGGATCGATGCAATATAATAAATTTACAGCACCAACTAATGACAAGTCCATAACCGGGGCAAACCAAATCAGTATGTATGTTGGTCGAGTTAATTTGTGTTCCCGTAAGGATAAGTAGTTAGAGTCGTATAGTTTGAAGGTATGGGTAAATACAATTTAAGTTTGTATTTAGACCTCTAATATTGCGGAAGTTGATTAAGATGTTGTCATTTTGAGATTTAACAAAGCAACTGCATGTATGTTTATTTTATTATTTTCGCTTTCATTTATAAGTATTATGCTTCAGAATGGAGTCTTTATTTTTTGTCTCTATATGTTGAGTTATTGTTTCATCTTCCTATTTCAACATTATCGTCAGTGTTAAACTTCTTAAAATCTTTATTTGTAAATGTTGTATAGGCGATTATGAGTGTGGTTGCGTCTTTTTTATAATAGTTTTTGTTCTTTGTTATAAATCCTCTCCATTGCATTAAACTCGAATGTTCTATAGGCTATTTTCTCTGTCAGAAGTTTAAAAATAAAATTTCCACCTATTTGGTAACATTTAGTAGTCATCACTTTCGTGGCAACATGTTTAGCTATTATCTCTACACGTGCGTCATCTTTTTTTATTTTCTTCTTGGTTTTTAAAATCATCTTCTGAATGTTTTTTTCTGCTATTCCTAATTTATTTATTTTCTTCTGCTTTATTTTTTGTTTGACTTAGATTTTTGGGTTACTTGTATTTTCTTGTGTACAGAATATAAAAAATATGTCCATTTCCTTCAGATTATTATCTACAATTGATGCGATATTCATATAAGATACAGGGTGTTTCGGGAGGAAAGGGAACTATTTTAAGGACGTATTCCATAGGTCAAATTAAGAAAAAAATTCCAATAAATAAGAGTCCGAAAATGTTTCTTTTTCGAGATACAGGGTGTCAAAAGAAACAATACAAAATACACAGAAGCAAGCAAATTACTAAACTGGTGTACAATTAAAGTGGATATTGGAGAATGGTAATATTTAACATAATTGGATAATCACCCTGTAGATAAAAGACACACCGACAAAATAAAAATCAATTATTTTGAAAACGGTTTGAAATCGAAAACAAATATCAGTGACGCAGAAAAATAGGTTTTAATTATTATTCGAAAACGATTTGTCAGGAACTCAACTCAAAAGACCTTTTCTTTTTAGAATTGGCTGCTGATTCAGAAAGCAGTGGTGTACTATTTTTTTCGTCAAAATCATTTAATATTTTGCTGCCATGCACGTCACTGGTGGAATTGTCAAAACTTGTTCCATCGAAATAAGTAGTGTTTCCAAGCCAGTATAGTGCATACCAAAGCCTAATTTAATATAAAGGAAAGGTTAAATTAATATCTTAAATCATTTTAGAAACATAAAAAAAGGATTTTTAATTCTTTTTTTTGACACCCTGTATCTCGAAATAGAAGCATTTTCAGACTCTTATTTATAGGAACTTTTTCTTATTTTGACCTCTAGAATACGTCCTTAAAATAGTTCCCTTTCCTCCTGAAACACCCTGTATACGTCAGGAGTATTATCCGTGTATAAATTTTTTGATAAGGAAACTTAGTCAGTGTATCGGATAATAATACTAATAATAATAATATCTTTATTATCCACTAGACCAAAATTATAAAGGTATGGGATAGTAAATAAAAGACGGTAATCTTCACTGATCGACGTTTCGATTAAATTTTTAATCTTCTTTAGGACTACAATAATATAGGATAAAACTTACAATGTTATCAATTTATGAAGTAAGATTAATAAAAAGAAATGAAGATTAATAAATAATCAATTAAAAAATATCAGTAAAAAATGTAAATGTAAAATATATGAAACTACATTAAAAAAAAATAGACCACAACAGTAAAAATAATAATGTCCTTACCTCGATGAATTACATTTCATACAAATGAACATGTCATAATCATTATAAACATTGTTTTTATCAACAATGAAAACATAAAACACTCATTAATTATTTTAAGGATAATTATATTAAAATTTTTCACTTCTGTCAGTATATAACCGCAGACTATTACTGAATTCAAATATGAATAAACACTTAAGGTACCATTAAAGACAATAAAATATAATAAATAGGGTACCCTGCATACATAAAATATGTTTTTCTACTTTTATAAATGACGCATGTTTTATATATTATTAATTTTCTATTGGGTTTCTAATTGTACCAAATTTTGTTACAGTAATCTTTTGTATTTTGATTTAAATGTTAATTTTCCATTCGCAATCTTTACCTACCGTTTTAAGACCATGTTTTTTCCCATCATTACGAGCGATTGACAGAAATAAATTAATATTGAATAATGATAAGACTATAATAATGAATTTTTATATTAGAAAATCCTTGCCATCCGATTTTGAAATTTCAAATTCCAAGGTATTCAATGAAGCAAAATTCCTTGGTACATTTCTAGACCCCACATTATCGTGGGATATTCATATAGACAATATTTGCAAAAAACTACACAAAGCATACTTTGGAATATTGCAGTTAAAGGATACTTTGGATGAAAAGGGTCTGTTAAACATATACTATGCTCTGGGTTACTCTCACATTGCATTAAATATTTTTAGTTGGGGGTGCGGAAGAGACAAAAATAGAGTGTATGACAAACAAATAACCCGAGGCCGGACCTTAACGGGAGATCGGAAGGGACTTCCAGGTAGCCCGCCGGTATGACGGGGGAAGGGAGGGACAGTAGTGTTGGATGTTTTGTGATAACGAGTCGCAAGTCGCAGACATTATTTTATACTCGAATATATGAACCTAAAATATAAATATTATCTTGTGCTTTACTTAAAATAAATTGTTAAGACCGAGATTATATTATTTAATGTCCCTGAGCATTAAATTGGCGCCTAACTTGTGGCATATTTCGAGACTGTGAGTTTTCTAAAGAAATAGTGCTGTGACTTTCGTTTTGCTTCTAATTTTTAGGACAAAACAGATCTTATTTTAATACCTTAGTGCATCTAATATACTTAGGTCGCTTGGTCGCTAATAACAACAATAGACACGTCATAAAATAAAGTTTAAGAACCCTAACCTAGGTCAATCAGCTTCTACGCGTGTAGGACAGATCTCGGGACAGATAAATCTTAAATTTTAAAAATAAGTGACTTAAGAAAACGCAGTTCGGTACATCTAAACGTCTTAGGTTGCTAAATTGTGTATGTTTTACGTGTATGTTCATAATAAACAAAATTGTGCTTTAACGTACACTACGAAATTTGGTTTGGAGTCCAGTGTTTTGTGTCAGTGTTTCAAAATTCAAGAAGCTTTGTAGTCCAGTCAAACAGAATTGTGCATAGTCCAGTCAGTATTGCTAAACCTTATTTTAATTTTTGGATTACTTGTTTCCAACGACAAATGTAAGTGTTTTCATTTTATTTTCTTTAAACTGTATACATCCTGGCAAACACTAAGTCAGAGGCGACATCTCATAACTATTGGCTGCGTAGTAAGGATCAGTCTGAGAAGATGGCTGACCAAGTTGTAATGAGTAACGAACAATTTCAACAACTTCTGCGAACTTTGACGGTTGCCAACAATACACCTCCACAACAACCTCCAACAGGACAAGTGCAAAATGGAAATTTTTCACATTGCTCTTCACGTTTCAAAGGCGATGATAATTCCGACGTTAACGCGTTTATTGACGCTATTGAAATTTATAAAGACTGTACGAATGTTTCGGACGCGAATGCTCTGCGTGGCTTACCAATGCTTTTCGATGATTTTGCAGCTTCGTGGTTTCAAGGGGTGAAAGCCACAGTTAGCACGTGGAAAGAGGCGATAGACCTGTTAAAGATTACTTTCGGTAAACAAAAACCCCCTCACCGCGTGTACCGCGAATTATTTGCATGTGAGCAAGACTTTAAAACTCCTACAGATGTGTTTATCTGTAAAGCTCGGACTCTGCTGTCAAAAATACCTCAAGGAGAGTTATCAGAAAAAGTTCAGTTAGACATGGTATATGGACTACTCCATAAGAAAATTAAAGAAAAAGTACCACGGGAAAAAGTGACGACTTTCAATGAACTTCTAACAGAAGCGCGATTGGTTGAAGAACTTTTCGAGAAAAATATAATAACCGAGTCCAAAGACATTGCGAAACGTCCTCGGTGTGCTTATTGTAAAATTTTAGGACATACAAAGGATGAGTGTCGTAAATTAGCTGCTGCGACAAATAAAACCGGGACCTCTTCTTCTTCGTCTTTCAAACGAACGACAAATAAAGAACCTGATCAAGATTCGACTAACGCAAGGTCACAACAAAGTGCTCAAGCTTCGCCTACCGCATTACAGCCCACATTCTCGTGCTATGGCTGCGGAAAGTTGGGTTATGTTCGCGCCAACTGTCCTAACTGCAAAACCGTTGAATCCAATGAACTGGATTTCTGTTTATTTAGTGTTGTTAACCCACGTCCTCGCCCGTATCTGTTCGTAAGTGTTCTCGGCGCTAACGGGACCGCGATTTTGGACACGGCGGCAAAACAAAGTGTTGCTGGGAAATCTTTATATAACCTTCTAAGACAGAGAGGACAATCTTTTAACCAGGAAAATGTATACGTTAAGTTAGCAGATGGAAGTGGCAAATGGAGTCGTGTTTTGGTAACCTGTGTAAATGTTACTCTCCAAGGTCGCACAATACCAACTAACTTTATTGTTTTACCAGACGCTGAAAATAATACCACGCTGCTAGGAATAGACTTCATAGAAGATGCGAAAATAGCACTTGACGTGTCGGACAAAACATGGTACTTTTCAGATTTACCCGACAGTAAGAATCAGCTGTTTTTTGAAATGTTACCAACAACCATTGCAAAAGTGGAAATTTCGTCTTTTGACAATTTAAGGTCTGATGAGGGTACTATGCTGTCAGCTGAACAGTATAATCGTTTAAATGTCTTGTTAGAGAAAAATCAAGATATCTTCGAGATGGGGGGAGAGGCAACTCCCTATGCCGAACATTACATTAACACCGGTAACCATCCTCCAATATCGACCCCGCCTTATAGAATGCCACCTGTGAAAAAGGAACAGTTGAAACATGAATTGGACAGACTTTTGGATGAAGGTATAATTGAGGAATGCGAAAGCCCTTGGGCTGCGCCTGTGGTGCTCGTGCCAAAAAAGGATGGCGGCATACGGCTTTGTATTGATTACCGTCGCCTTAACGCGATAACCGTGAGTGATAGTTATCCTTTACCGCGCATGGACGACCTACTACATGCTACTAGACGCACGTTTTACATGACCACAATGGACTTACGATGTGGGTACCATCAAGTTAAAATGAATGAACAATCTCGTGATAAAACGGCTTTCGTGACACCATTTGGCACGTATCGATATCTCCGCCTACCATTCGGTCTAAAAAACGCCCCAGGAACTTTCCAGCGTTTAATTGATCATTTTCGACGTGGTTTGGGAAATATACTGGTACTAGCTTATTTGGACGATATTATTGTGTTGTCAGAGACATTTGATGATCATATTAAAGACTTACAACTTGTTCTAGATCGCCTTAGACAATTTAAACTTCGAGCAAATCGGAAGAAGTGCGTATTCGTGTGTGCTAGCGTTAAATATTTGGGTCATTTAATAACCCCAAACGGTATTCAGGTAGACCCAGAGAAGACCTCTGCAATATCTAACTTTCCTACACCCCGAAATGTAAAACATGTGCAATCCTTCTTACAAACCTGCTCTTGGTACAGACGCTTTGTAGAAAATTTTGCGGAATTGTCACGACCGCTTAGTAACTTAACCAAAAAGAATGTGCTATGGAAATGGACTTCTGTCGAACAAGAATCGTTCGATCACTTGAAACAAAAATTGGTGACAGCTCCTGTTCTAAAGCAGAATGACGAAACAAAACCCTACATCATACGAAGCGATGCTAGTAGTTACGCCTTGGGTGCAGTACTCATTCAAGGTGAAGGACCTGAAGAACATCCCTTGGAGTATGCCAGTAGACTGTTAACCAAAGCTGAGACCAACTACTCGACAACTGAACGAGAAGCGTTAGCAGTAGTCTACGGATTGGGTAAATTTCGTGGATACGTAGAAAGTTCACGGATAACTGTACAAACTGACCATCAAGCCTTGAAGTGGCTACTTGCACTAAAATCCCCAACAGGACGACTTGCACGTTGGGCACTGCTAATCCAAAGTTTTGATATCACAATAGAGTATCTCCCTGGAAAACGGAACGTAGTCGCAGACACATTATCCCGACCACCATGTGACCACGATTCTCAAGACACATGCGATATCTGCACTATAACCATAGATATACCGAGACGCTCTGCATTTGACATACGTCAAGAACAACTGAAGGATCCAGACTTAAGGAAAATTATCTCTACCTTCGAAGATACCGGGAATGATGAATCATTCAGCAAGTGGACCGATCGAGGTTACCTTATGATGAATGGAACCTTATACAGATATGCTTCTGAAGACGATTGCGAAGAAGCTCAGTTGGTTGTGCCATCACATGAAAGAGCCGATATTCTCAAAGAGTATCACGATGACCCGACAGCTGCTCATTACGGTGCTGAACGCACATATCAGCGTATCGCTAAGCGATATTATTTTACTGGAATGCGACGATTTATTACGGATTACGTTAAAAACTGTGCAGATTGCCAAAGGTATAAGGCAAGTAACCAAAAACCTGCTGGATTGTTACAGACGCCTATATACTCACAAAGATTTGAAATATTGTCCATTGATTTATTTGGGCCTTTACCCGAGACAACCACCGGCGACAAGTGGATTTTCATAATTGAGGACACCTCAACGAAATGGGTAGAACTATTTCCACTTAAACGAGCCACTGCTGATGAATGCGCACGTGTATTAATCAATGAAGTTTTCTTGCGTTATGGCTTGCCAAGACAAATGATAAGCGATAATGGCGTACAGTTCATATCGAATATTATGCAACAAGTATGTTATTGCCTAAATATCAAACAGACTTTCACTCCACTATATCATCCTGCGGCTAACATGGTAGAAAGAAAGAATAGAGATCTTAAACCCCGGCTAGCTATCCTAGTGGGAAATAATCATACTTCTTGGGTTGATAACATCCCTGCAATAAGATTTGCCATGAACTCTGTGTTGTGTGAGACTACTGGTCGAACTGCCGCATACCTCACTTTCGGAAGGGAAATGCGTACTTTAGATGATGTTAAAAATGATCTCCGAGTTATTGTGCAGACTGAAAATTTTATACCTCAAATAACCCCTTACCTAAGACAGATGGCTGAAACTTGGAGTCAGGCAAGAGATACCAACGAAATTCAACAAGACAGGCGTAACAAGTATGCCGACTCTTCCCGGAGAGACGTTGTATACAACCTTGGAGACAAAGTATTAGTTAAAACTCACTTCTTAAGTGATGCTACCAAAGGCATTACTTCCAAGTTTAATCCAAAACGAGACGGGCCTTACACCATAACCAGAGTAGTTTCTCCTACATCCTATGAAGTTAGTCTTGATGATAAGATTCCTTTAGGCGTATATCATGCATCTGCGCTAACTCCTTATATTGGTCAAGGTGATGAACAACCCGTCCGCAGTATTAAGAAAAGAGGAAGGCCTCCCAAAAAGAAGACACCTCCTAATGTTGGTTCCTCATCGGGACGACTACGAAACCAAGGGGGGAGAATATGACAAACAAATAACCCGAGGCCGGACCTTAACGGGAGATCGGAAGGGACTTCCAGGTAGCCCGCCGGTATGACGGGGGAAGGGAGGGACAGTAGTGTTGGATGTTTTGTGATAACGAGTCGCAAGTCGCAGACATTATTTTATACTCGAATATATGAACCTAAAATATAAATATTATCTTGTGCTTTACTTAAAATAAATTGTTAAGACCGAGATTATATTATTTAATGTCCCTGAGCATTAAAAGTGTTTATTCTTCAAAAAAGAATAGTACGCCTAATTTTCAATTTAAAATATAACGAAACTTGCAGAGTAATTTACAAAGAAAAGGGAGTTCTAACTGTACCATGCATATATATACTTAAATGCTTACTGTATACGAAATACAAATTAAAAATTTCCTATTGGAAAACGCATTCTACAGCGTTGACGAGTTTGTAAACTCTCCAACTGCATAGCAGAAAAAAGCATGTAACAGTGCTCTCACCGTAAAATTGCTGGAATATATGTCTTCCTTACTCATCTTTTAGATGGCGCAAGTTATAAGTGTCCGATTCTCATCGGACCCAAACTGAGATACATTCGATATTACTACGCTGGACTGGAATTGTCTTCACTTGGGATATCTCTGATATACCCGTACCAAACCTGTACAACACTGATGAGACCTAACAGGTCGAAACAATTGTCTGTTGTTGGTAAAAGTGTAAGAAATGCACAGTGATAGCTAAATATCGAATATATCTTTTTAAATATATACTTTTGCCAAATTTGTTTGGCTGGGGCAATGTAATCCTCAAGAAATACCTATATTTATTATTTTGAGAATTTTCACCCTCAGATATATTGTTGCTCATAAAATGCAAAAATCAACCAAATTTAAAAACAATATTTAAAGTCAATTTAAAGTTATGGGGATTATATTGCGACACAATGTTGTTTTCAATAATACTCACTCACAGATTTATTTCATGATAGAAATCTCAACTATAGGAGAGACATTTCTTGGTGAGTTTATGACTTAATAAGTGAATAAAATGCTGACATTTCTGGTTGAGAGAAAATGTTGATATTAAGTTACCAATTTGTTTAGACTAAAGATAGAGAAATATGTTGACATTTTAGTCTACATTGCCATATCATGCCTTGCACTAAACGTCAGGTAAGTGCAATAATAATTTTATTATTGCATGCTAAAAAAAATTAAAGTTCAGAACTGGTTTTTGAAAGAAGTGCCATAGGTGCTTACTCACAGTTATGTAGTGAATTGAAAATTGTAGATCCAATACAATTATTTCAAAATTTTGCAAGAATGTCCTTTAATGAATCTCGAGGAATTGATAAATCTAGTTTGGCCATTCATTAAAAATAAGATATGAAAATAAGAGAAGCAATTTCAGTTTCTGAAAGAGTGCTTGTCAGGTTAAGATATTTAGCAACATGTGAGCAAGTTCCTATTTCTAGATATACATAGGTGCCTATTATATATAATAGGTATAATTGTAATTGAAATATAATTGAAGTTGAGAGATATTAGTTTAAGTTACCTATTTCAAAGTCTGCAATATCGATATAATAGTTTATGAAGTTTGTCAAGCCATTGCCATCGGATTTAAGGATTATTTAAAGGTTATTGAAATTAAGAGAACAAAGCAGTAAAAAGTAAATTTAGTTTAATTCTTATTGTTACAGTCATAATAAAAATAAATATATTAGCGTTGTCTATTCTAAAAATATCTGGAAATTTATTGTTATAAGTATTTGTAAATTCTAATATAATTCTGTATTCAAAGATCTAAA
Source organism: Rhagium mordax (assembly GCA_963680705.1). NCBI lineage: Eukaryota > Metazoa > Arthropoda > Insecta > Coleoptera > Cerambycidae > Rhagium > Rhagium mordax. The sequence goes on along the minus strand of OY796656.1, from coordinate 52,313,094 downwards.
ACCCAATCCATTGAATTGAATACTGCCTTGAATTATATGTCGGATTGTAGGTAGTCTGATGCTGATGAATCTTGTGTGGAAGTTGATGTTGTTGTGATTTGCAAGACAGAAGCCACTTCTTCATCTACCGGAATTTCCCACAAATGAACCGAAAGTATCATATTCGCCAGTCGAAAGAGCATCCCCTAGCTCTTGCGAGTAATTTTTCCTTGTCGCTAGTTTTCTTCATTTTCTTCAACAGTGAACTAGCTTTCTTATCGATTTGTTTTAGATAAATCGGATGCGGTACATTTTCCACATTCTCAGTTTCAAAATGCTTGGAAAACCTTCTTTACCTGCACCAACTTCACTTTCACCATCTTCTGTAGACTGAAAATAATAAAATAATGTAATCTTTTGCTCATAATATATTTATTGTAAATAAAAATTGCATCAACCACCAATACTTATTAAATTGTTTACAAACTATTTACACTGTTGCATATTACAGGTACCATCAACAGATGAAGAACTAAGAAGGGTCAAAAGTGACTTATGATTTCGAAAAAAAAAAAAAATTCATATTATTTAGGCCGCAATGGATGGTAAACATGTAACTATTCAAGCAGCGTCCAACTTCGAAAGCTTAATTACAAGGGGTTTCACAACACTGTGCTTTTGGCTTTAGTAGACGCAAATTACAAATTTTGACATTAGTTGTAATGGGAGAATTTCTGATGGAGGAGTTTTTCTACCAAAGACATCCTTGTCTGGACGCCGACTAGCTGTACCTCATGTGACTGTTGCAGCAGATGATGCTCTTCCCCTCCAAGAGTATATTATGAAACCTTATAGTACAACAAATGCACCAGGTCCTGCGATTTATAATAATTACAGATCCTCGATAGTACGTCGAATAGTCGAAAATGTAGACCAGCGCGGGACAAATCTATGTGTATGCAAGATTTTTTTTTGTTGTAAAACCGTCAAGTAGGGAGAACACTCCATCATTAGCTTTTATAAAATAGATACGAAAATAAATTTCCACTACATAATTTATATTTCATAAATATTGTGATTTTTAACGTCTTTTCAAGTTTTATTAAAATTTAACTCTCTCTTTTAAGAATATACATTGTGTGTTTGTTAGCATTTTTTTTAAGCGATAGTATACTTAACGTAACGTAACTTTAATGCGTCTTATTATGTTTTCAACGAAAACAATATGGTACTTTCCATTTGCCCACTCTCAGTCAAAGACCAATTCATGACCATAATTTTATCAAACAACTCAATATAGTGTGAATGCGAATACACACATAACATATTTACAATAAAAATAATACATTGCTGTTTTGTAACCGAAATATACATTATCACAACAGATGATCAAATGTAGGTTGTTTATTATAAAATTAAACGAAGGTTTATAATATACCTCTGTGGTATTCAAGTGATGATTACCAGTGTCGCATACACCCACCTTTTTGTCGCCAGAATAGGACGCATCCATTGTTAAGATACGCAACATATAATTTGAAGAGGCTTAGAATATGGGGAAAGTTAGAAGCGAGGTCGCGGTGTTACTCTGGAGAAACGAGAAACCTACCGATGTGGGACGTGTAAACATTCCATACCTTCGTCATTCCGACACCGCCTTAAAATTCTTTTTACAAGTGACTAATGTTTTATATATTATAGTGTAGCATGTAGCATATGATAAGCTTTTTGTGTAAGTAAACTTAATCAATATGCTGATGAGTAAGTATACTATTTATTTAGTTTCCAAACGACCGTAAAACACAAAACAATTTTTAAAACTTTAAACTAATTTTAGTATATTATGACCATTATTAGACACCACGTTAAGAAGACAACCAAAGGGGGCTAAATACGTGAAACAGACACACGCATCCATTACCCACCCACCGACAGTGTCAGAAGTCAGAACTGGGGATCGAACCAGCCCTTCGATAGACAGTCTGACCAAGCATGATTGCCACAAAGCTATTATAACCCATTGCGCTACTGAGTCACTACTAAGCATATTTTATTTTTATTTTATTTTTTTTTAATTTTATTTTAATGTAACAGATATCCAATTACAAGGTAGGAAATACAAAGTACGTATGTATTCTTGTGTCTGACAGTATACTAAACGATTAATGAATTATTGCTAAACTTTATTTATAGTTTCTTAAAAATTAAATTTTAATCTAATTTTGCTTTTTAATTCTTCAATATTGGACAGGTTGATATTTTGTACAGGGTGACCCCAAAGGAAATAATCTAACTGGCTAAGATCCGGTGACCTTGGTGGTCCATTTACACTACCACGTCTTCCAATCCAGCTATTTGGAAATATTTGGTCAAGATATCTTCTAACAGCTAATGCATAATGCGGAGATGAACCGTCTTACTGATACCATATGTTTTCATCATGAGTTCTACAATTATTGTATCTACTCGGAAATAAGGTCACTAAAGTAGGGATTAGACATTCTTGTAAAAATAGATATATATCAAGACCTATTTATAGTGGCATAGAAAAAGTATACAGACCGATTATCCTATTTCCTATTCTCGCCCACACATTTACCTTTTGTGGATACTGAATGTGCTGCTCTCGCATCTATCGAGGATTTTCCTTTGCCCAGTATCTATAAATTGACTTCTCCATTTAATGTCAATCATTATCAATAACTCTTGTACAAGTATCTTAAAAGGATGACAGGTTTCTTGTTTTAACACTTTGTGTACAGAAGTAAAAGGAATACCTATCACTATCTCGGCCAAGCAGGCGAACACTATTGTGTGAATTCTCTTCCAAGGCCAGAAAAACACTGAAAAGACAGAACTATTGTTGACCGTACAAAAAAAAATACATAAAAACCTATTCGGTTACTCATTTTTGTAAGGTCTTCTAAAAAAATGTGCTTTATAAAAATGAAATCCAGACCTTATGTTTCTTACTTTTTTATGAATTTATATACTTATGAATTTTTCTCAAAAAGCAATATGTTCTACCTGTAGTTACCTTACAGTTTAGTTTTAATTTTAAGAAAAATATTTAATCTAAATTTCATTTTGTCAAATGAGTCAGATTCATACTGAAATTAGTATATTATATGTATATCTATAAAACATTTTAATTAATTGAAGAGAGAGGAAAAAAGCAAACAAAGCTTTTCAATTATAATCCATTTTATTTCTGTACAAAATATTTTTTAATCCCATAATTAAGAAATATTTTGTACAGAAATAAAAAGGATTGTAATTGAAAAGCTTCGTTTGCTTTTTCTCTCTCTCTCTCTTCAATTAAAACATTTTGCTGTACTATAATGGATTTTCGTCAAGAAAAAATTTTAAATTTAAACTGAGAATATTAAAAATGTGGAGTATACCGCTTAGATTCCCAGATTGTAATGCAGATAGATAGGCCAAACCGGACGATCGTTTTATATAAGATACAGAGAACATATTCACACACAAAATGAACACTCCAATTTTTATAAACATCTAACAGGTTCTGGCCACAAAATAAACAATGATCACCAACCCAAAATATTACATATTTACGAAAAAAGCAAAAAACTTAATTTATTAGAAGCCTTGGAAATTAATAAATTAAATAAAAACAAAAATTATATATTATTAAATGACCAAATAGCTTTAAACAATTCCCCGATATTAAACTTAGTTCAGATAACGTAATGGATTTAAATATTAATCAATAAAACAGTAAACCGACCCAATACGACTAAAGAATCCTCCTATATATTATATCTTAAGACATCTGTTAAACATCAATCCAACTATAAGTGCATGTCCGACCCTTCAACCCTAATACCTAAATGTAAGTTAAAAATCTTAAAATCTATGTATATACAGGGTGATTATTTCTTTCCTTTTCTTTTTTGGGATTTATTACCACATTCCTCGAGATTCCTATCCAAAAAATTCGATTTATCTAAAAAATATTCAAATTAACCAGTTTAAAACTGGGAAATAACCTCTACGCCTTTGACGTAATGTCAGAGGATCAGTTAGAGGGTGTTTTTTGACAACTAATAGGAATTAAATTAATACAAAAATACTGCGCTGACGTTTCGGAAACTATATCCGTTTCCTTTTTCAAAGTTTAAGCTTTAAATTTTTATGTAACGTGTAGAATGACACGGCATAAAATAAAAATTGTTTATATCATTTCCATAGATACTTACCATAGAAATGTTGAAAAATATACTAAATAATATTAATTTTATTGAGTTCTTCTCTCAACATTGGTTACCAAGTTGAAGAGAGTTGTTGAGAGAAGAACTCAATAAAATTAATATTATTTAGTATATTTTTCAACATTTCTATGGTAAGTATCTATGGAAATGATATAAACAATTTTTATTTTATGCCGTGTCATTCTACACGTTACATAAAAATCTAAAGCTTAAACTTTGAAAAAGGAAACGGATATAGTTTCCGAAACGTCAGCGCAGTATTTTTGTATTAATTTAATTCCTATTAGTTGTTAAAAAACACCCTCTAACTGATCCTCTGACATTACGTCAAAGGCGTAGAGGTTATTTCCCAGTTTTAAACTGGTTAATTTGAATATTTTTTAGATAAATCGAATTTTTTGGATAGGAATCTCGAGGAATGTGGTAATAAATCCCAAAAAAGAAAAGGAAAGAAATAATTTATGAAATGCCACAAATAACATTTAAACAATATATATACAGGGTGGTTCAGAATTTACCGATTAAACTTCGGGAACTAATAGAGTACGTTAAAATAAATGGACTTTCTTTAATAAAATTATATCTAAAACCGCATAGTTTCTGAGATACAGGGGGTGAAAGTTTAATTTAAAAAAAATGTTTTTTTAAATATAATCTTAATTACTTGAGGTATTTTTACAAAACTTGCTTGATATGTTAACAGTAACAAGTAACGTTTTCCAAAAAAGATTCGACTCGCTAATTTATACAGTGGCGGAGTATTCACTTTTTTAATTTTTACTTGTTAAAAAATAATGATAAATTTAAAAAAATTTACATTTTTAAAAACTACAATTATTTCTTAAATAAAAAAGTATTCTTGGCATTTTTGTCATAACCCAAAGCTTTGTCCAAAAAATTGGTTCAGAAAACGTTCTGCAAAGCTATAAATTAGATTCTTGAATACTCCGCCACTTTATAAATTAGCGAATCGAATAATTTTCGGAAAACGTTACTTGTTACTGTTAATTTGTCAAGCAAGTTTCGTAAAAATACCTCAACTAATTAAGATTATATTTAAAAAAATATTTTATTTAAAAAAACAGTTTCGTAAAAATGTTTTATTGCAAAAATTTTTATTTGAAAATGGATTTTCACAAAGTAACCCAATCATCAATCATTATATTATATAGTATTTTTCCAAGGCTTTTGAAAATTTCAACAGAAAACAATTGAAAGTCAAATAAAAATGGGAAATAAAGCAATGTTATTTTAATGGTAGGTATATTTTTACAATTTTGAACAGTTTTTCTCGCAGTTTTTTTAATGAACTTATAAGTATTCCTATGTTGTTATATTTTTGGAAAGACAATTTAAACCTTCTTTCCGAAAATTGTAAAAATATACAGGACGTTCCATTTAAAAAAATATTCCTTTGTGTTTCCCCACTTTTATTTGAATTCTAATTGTATTTTGGTTGAAATTTTCGAAATCCTTGGGAAAAATCGAGGGAAAAATACTGTAAGTTACGTTAAACATTTTTATTTTAACGTAGAGGTGTTAATCCAATGTGGGTTATTCATCTTAATGAAAACACAAAATGGTCTGAATTCCACAAAATTCTTTTTATTGTGCAACAAGTTCGTACTGTTGAACAGAGGTAAGCAGTATTAATTTTATTGTAGACAATCCTGAAATAAGGATTCGCTTACTGTTTGTGAATATTGGACTATTGGACTGTATAGCATCTAATGTCTTACATGACCAACAATTACATCCATATCGTTACACGCCAGTACAAAACTTGCTGCTAGACGATTTTTCTCGTCGCATATATTTTTGAACATTTACGCTAAAGAAAGCAAAGGAGAGATCCAGTTTTTTTCTTTTCACGGATGAGGCGATTGTTAATAGAAGTAGTTACTTATGGGCTGAGGAAATCTTAGTGCCGCTGAGTGTAACATTTTTAACACACATATAAAATTAATATTTGGTGTGGAATTGGTGACCAACTTGGGAGAAGTTTTGAACTTCTACAGCGACTAAATGGGCAAAACTATCGGAATTTCCTTCAAAATATAAATCCGATATGTCGAATGAAGTCCATTTAGATATGAATAATAATATGTTGTTTCTACATGACGGGACACATGCCATTATCATTTTATTGTAAGAAATTATTTAGAAAATATATACCATAAACATTGTATTGAATGTGGAAATGAACATTTATGGCCTAAATAAAGTTAGTGAGGAAGCTATAAGAAATATAGTAAGAAACTTGCTTTTGAAGACTCATAACGTTTTAAGAAAGCAAAATTATGCTAAGATCATCTAAACTGATTTAATTTTATTCAAGGAACCTTGTGTACTGGGGTCGTTCTTTAATAAACATCCTGTATATTTTCATATTCCGCTAATTGTTTGGCGTAATTTGTGCGATTTTATTACGATCCAAATATTATTTATTGACCACCATGTGGTTTGTTCTAACAAAAATTTATACCATTTTTTGTAAAAATTGTACCTAACAATTTTCTTGACACTGTAAGGTGTTATTTACCTAACAAAACTGTTATACATAAAAGTTAGCAACTGAGTCCTTTACAGGCAAATTAAAAAAATGTTTATGTTGATTTTAATTATTATACGCTTGCATTAATCATACATACATAATGTTTATTACATTTTTATATTAGATGCATTTCAAGTAGTTTCATATCAGTATAGGTTATATAAATATCTTCTTTAATTAGGTACTTGTCGGTTTGTCGTCTATAATTATTTTTCATATCAGTGCTATTCAAAACAGCTGATCGAGTTTCTTTGGTTTTATCAAGAGGTTCTTAACTGTTACCTCAACCTTATCAGCTTGGGATATATTGCTCTTACCCACAGGATGACCTTAAATAATTATCATTAACCTTGAAACGCCAGAATAAAATATATATTTAGCTTTAAGCTGGTGATTCTGATGATTCACATTGAATATGGTGATATTTCAAATAATATGCTTAACTTTTAAATTCTCAGATCAGCAGTCTAGTCTAGTCATAACAATTTATTTTGTTTACCAACTGCAAAAACCAACATGAAAGGTTCTCGGTTCTTTTCATTTTAGTATACACATGTGTAAGAGAAATGCATTAAATTTAAGACATGTTTTAATTCTGCTTGCACAAAAAAATTTACAATAACACTAACTTGTCTTGTTATTATGTGTATGACTGTAATTTACTTGTTTTAAATTATAGTTTTCTATTTTCTTTTTCATGGTTACATTTTTATACTTTTTTTAAGCTCTAAAAATTAAAAAAGTAATATAATATGTAGCCATGTGGATGATTAAATATTAATTGTACCGGGTGATTTTTTGAAAACGAGCCACCGTTAATAACTCGCTCAAAAACGGCATTGTCATAAATGTCAAGGGACCACATTTTTATGGAAAAAGGTGTGATCCAATTCGAAATTTAAAAAACAATGGATATAAAGGTGAATGGGCGTTTAGATAATGAATATCCACAGGTGTGTTTATCATCCTAAATCAATTTTTGAAAAATTTTAAAAATAGATTGCAGGACATTCAATGAATAGTTTCATACGCTATACAGAGTGTTTCGGGCGGAAAGAGAATTGTTTTAAGGAGGTCCAAATAAGAAAAAAGTTCCTATATGTAAGAGTCCGAAAATGATTCTTTTTAGAGATACAGAGTGTCGAAAAAAAGAATTAAGAATGCGTTTTTCTGAAAGCGTTTTCTGAAACAACTAAAGTGCACAATTGGAGTGAATATTAGATAATGATGAGGTTTAACATAAATGTAAAGACCTGAATAATCATCCTGTAGATAAAAGAAACACCTACAATTTAAAAATCTAATTACGGTAGACAATGGTCAATGAATTTTGTTAACGATTACCAAATAGTATCAAGATTAATCATTTACATAATTCCAAAAATATTGAGGTTCAAATATCGCCCATATTTTTCGGAAACAAACGTCAGTGACGCAGAAAGACGGGTTTTAATTATTAGGTACTCGAAAACGGTTTGTCCTACCGGAAAAACTCAAGAGGCCTTTCTTTTTTAGAGTTGGCTACCGATTAAGAAACAAATGCCTATTTTGTAATAAAGCAATGGCGTACTATTTTTTGTCAAAATTATTTCATTTTTTGCTGTCACGCACTTCACTGGTGAAATTGTCAAAACTGGTTGAATCGAAAGAGAGTCTTTCCATGCCAGTATAGTTCATACCAAAGCTCAATTAAATATAGTTGCGGAAAACGATATAGTAGAGGGACAAAGCGGGGTAAGATGACAAGCAGAGTCTTACTAACGCTTATTACCAGTTACTACTAACTTTCATTTGTAAACTAAGAAGAAATTCTTTTTATTCTATATTATTGAAAGTAAAAAAGGTAAATAAATACATAAAACCCATATTTTTTAAATGAGAAAAAATATACGTTATCTACATTTTAAGCTTTTTTAAATTTAATGTTTGCAAGTTTCTTATACTCGTATTAGTGTAGGAAATGGCGTGCAAATTCGACGATGAAAGTTTACCGTCTGCCAATAAGTAATCGAAGAGACCGTTCTAAGTACCAAAGTTTGTTCTAGGTATCTGGAAATGTTTGTTTCCAGAGAGAAAAACTTTGGTAGGTACTTACTTATATGGTCTTTTCGATTACCGACTGGCAGACACAGTAAACTTTCATGGCAGAATTTGCTATTTCCCTGATTATATAGTGTGTGAGAATCTTTAGTGAATGTCCTATAAGTTAGTTTTCGAATTTTTCGAAAATTGATTTAGGATAAATACTTCTGTAAATATGTATTATTTATACATCCATTCACTTTTATATCCACGTAAATTTTTCAAGTCACCAAATATATGTATGGCCTCAATTACTTGGAATCACCCATCACCCCATAGAATATTCCTTTATTTTGACTCTGACCACTATATTTGAATTTAATTGTGAGGTTATACTGTGTATTCTTAACATTAACGAGAAAGTAAAGTCTTCATGACATGTATCTAATTCAAATTTTACACCAATGACTTGTCTATATCGTAGTTTTAGATATTTGTTAACCTATTGTACGGAATAAGTACACATAAGAGTATCTGAAAACATTTAGTCAAAGAAGATAGCACCATTTTAGGTTGTGTTATTAGCGAATAACTACAAACTTCTGTTTATTTTTTTAAAAAGTTAAAAATCTCGATTATCTAGGTAATCGTCAGACATGGCACTAAGGTAAGTGTGGCTAAATAGTTTCCAAATGACCCCTTATATTACCTATTACCTCCTAAAAGAATTTGATTGACTTACCAGGCACCCTGTTAGAAGAAAAAATTAATTTTACATAACAACGATGACCTTGATGTAAAAAATTACAAGGTAATGTTGACTTCAGATTTGTAAGATACATAAGAAACCGGCGGCTTGTTAGATGCCGATAAAAACTTCAAACAAGCCGTCTCTTTTTATGTGCTGTATAGATATGAATTTTACTTTATTCCATTTGTATAAAAAAGTTTTTGACCTTTGAATTTGACAAAATGTTACGTGAAAAGTGGATCACTTGGTATAATGTTTTGGAACTTATTTTCATTGTAGAACATTGTGATGGTGCCTATTTGTTACGGTGCTTTTTGTCAAGATACTTACGTAATCTTTTTATACGGAAATCTCGGGCGCCAGTCCTTTAATTTTTAAGTGCAAAGAACAACACTTGTTTGGCTCTCCTATTGGGAGAACAACCCTGAATAGCGAAACAGCGGAGACACGGAATTGCCAGGGATCGGAGCTGGAGATCTATCTAATGGATTTTGATCATGCTGCTTAAACGGGTTAATCAGAAATAAATGACAGAAATAATATCTCGAGAATTTTACCTCTTTAAAATAACGTATTTATTCAGAAATATTTAGAAACAGAATAATTAATTCTACTACCTCCACGATTGTACAGTCGAGTGTGTATAAAACTATTTTAAAATGATTAAAAACAAGTCAAGCTGGCAATCAAAAATCTTTACGCGATTTTCCTGCGGAATTTTCGGAGACGTTGAATTAATAAATTATTGTGTGCGACAAGCAAACGGACCTTTCCACTAGGAAATATTATAAACGGCGGGAAATCCGTTAGCTATAGATATTTGAGGCTAGACAAAATATTGAAACACACGGCAAACTACTGCCACAAACGTAGAGCTATTTGTTAATGATTATGTTGAGTAACGTAAGTTTTCCGAGTCAACTCTATGCAGATCACCTGTACGGATGGCCCAAGTGAACAGATCCACGCAGTTGATGCATATAATGACTATTTGGTTTCACGTAGGTTTTCCGGTAACCTATTATGCAGGGAGGCTTTAAAGATGGCCCAAGTGAACAGATCTCAGAAGCCGTTGCATATTTTAGCAAACAAAAGACCAACGGAGGTATTACTAATGAGCTCTAGTTTACTTTGGTAGTAAAATACGGCGATACTCACGGACAATAAGATCTCTCAATATCTATACTTACCTGAAGGCAGTACCTGCAGAATGTAGCAGGTTGCGTTGAATTCTTACCAATATTATATTCAAAGAAATTTACTATTACAAACTCGGGGCGGCGGTACGGAAAGATTTTACGGCTTCAGTTTGATCTTCAATTGCTGACGGTAAATCAGATCTGATCTTGCGGACTATTTCGGAATGCACCTGGACTGCTGCCGACTTTCACGGAAATGAGGACGAAGTGAGCGCTCCTCTCCCTTTTGTAACCTTTATGACGTATCTAGGTCGCGTGATAGAGGGGCGGTCACCGACTTGAAACTACGGACTCGGATGCACAACCCGGCGTAACTTGCAGAGGTCCAGCGGATTATGCAATTTGGCGCATCAATTCAGAACGTATATAACCGGAAATGAGTTACTGGCAATTTCTACACTATATTGCAAAAAGAAACGGATTAAAACGGATACGGATTAACATTTTTAGTAACGAATGATTTTTATTTCCGACTCGGCCATTATTTATAATAATTCACGGATTTTGCTTATATGAGGGATTGTCAAAAATTAACCAATTAATTACTTGACTACTTGTTTACCAGTGGACTTTTTCACAACTTTTCAAACTTAATTAAAACAGGACTTACTTACTAAAAACAGCGGCAGGGTGTACCCAAGTGACGGTAATATTTAAAGCAAAAATGAACATTCCTTGATTGGAAAAATCACTTCGTTACAACACAAACAAGAATTTCCGACATGAAGAAAGTTATAAATAACGGTTCTTGCAAAGCGTTGCACCTGTTAAATTTTTTATAGTCAAACCACAGATTATTACAGATTGGACAGTTAGAAAAGGAAGGAAAAATTAGCGAGAGATGGAATATTAACCCATTAAATGTCTCGCTGACGTATGATCAGTGTAAGTTTAAAGACACCGTAAGTCAAGACACTGTTTTGTTTGTTTATTGAATTAAATTCAGAACGAAATTTAGTGTTTTACGCAGTTTTTTAGCCGTTTTAAATACCTAGGTATTTCCGTTTCCACGTGTGAAATGGTCGTCCTCGTGGCTTTTATGAGAAATGTTTAAATTGTTTAAATTGTTTAATAGTTATGTTTGTTTGTTAATCAAAAAGTTTGTATTTTAACTTGTATGTTGATGTTGTGCCCATGTATACTTGGAACAGAAGAATTCTTTGAATAGTTTTTTATAATAATCTCTTGACGAAGTAGCCCCTGATGATGACATGATATCGAAAGTACCTGGCACTGATTTTAATTAAATTTATACAATTAATACGTTTGTCTCGTTTTCCCATTTATTTAGATATTAGTTGTTATTATAGTAAATCGCCAAAACGGTAAAAACATTATTGATTGACCGATTAAGGATTTAAATACATTTTTGCAGACTTTAACATAAAAATTATCAGAATGTGTAAAACGAATGAAACGAACATTATTTTCAAGGATGTGCTTATTTTTTCAATTTCGAGTTACCTCAATTGAACAATATCCAAAAAGTAAATAAGTGAAATTGGAATTGGTAGTTAGCAATATCCAATGATAATAATAATAATAACGTTTATTTGCATACAAGGGAATTACAAGATATTTAAAGATAGGTAGGCATAATAAACATAATACTCACTATAGTACGGTGTGTACTGTCTGTGAGGGAAAAAATATACAAATAATACATATAAATATAAACATAAGACATACAATATAAACCTTAAAAATAATGCAAAAGAAAGACATAAACTAATACATACTTATTTTAACTAGTTTGTTAAAGTTGGCTACATCTCTATAGAGTACATAAAAAACGTCGGCGCCTCTGACGACTGTATAATCTTCAAAGACGCCGACGTTCCCCACGCGCACCACAAAGACGCAGTCAACCATCCAATAATTATATTCAACTTAATACCTAACACAAGGATTAATTTAAATTTATTACTATTATTTTACTATTTAAGACTAATCTACAAGTGCATTTAATAACTAATTATTTTTTATATCAATAATTTTATGTATATCTGTTCTATTTTTATTAATTATATAGTTTTTTAGTTTTTTTTTGAATACTATTAATTTTCTTTCACTTTTTATTTCATTAGGTAGCATTCAAAATAATTTAGGTCCTAAATAGTTCATACACCTCTGTCCTATTGATTTTCGAGGAATAGATATTTTATACAGATAATTCACTTTTCGGGTATTATATGTATGGTCAATTTGTTTCAGGAGATGTTTACTTTTAAATTGTTTTATGTTTACGTAGAGAAAGAATAGTTGCCGTATGTCCAGGATGTTTGATTCATGAAATAACTGCTCTGATGGATAAGTGGCTTCTTTGCGAAGTATGATTTTCAGATATCTTTTTTGTAATGATTCCAATTTTTTTATATGAAATTTAAAACACCGCCCCAACTAACAATACAATATATTAAATGGGATTCAACCAGTGACTGATAAATTCGCTTCATATGTTTTAGTTCTAGGAAATTCCGTAAGTACTTAACTTTATTTAGTATAAATCGTAATTTTTTTAATACATATTGTACATGCGCATTCCATGTTAATTGTTGGTCTATAAATACACCCAAGTATTTTATTTCCTTTTTAGGTTCAACGGTGTAACTTGATTGGGCACTTACAATGGATATATTTAGGAAGTCTGGGGCTGATGTTTTTATGGAATAGAAAGGTAAGTAGTGTGTTTTGCTGAAATTTATCGTTAATAATTTAGAGTCAAACCAGTCTTTTATCATTTCAAAGTCACGTTCCACTTTGTATTTTAAATCAGACCAGGAGCTATCCTCATAAAAAATTGCTGTATCGTCAGCGTAGCTAATTATTTTACCACTACTTTGAATGGAAAACAAATCATTAACATATATTATGAATAACAGTGGACCAAGTACCGTGCCTTGTGGTACGCCGTATTTTATGGTCTCAAAATAGCTAATTGAATCATTTATTCTGACACATTGTTTTCGGCCTACCAAATAGCTATCGAATATTTTTAAAACCGGTCCTCTGATACCAAAATTGTCTAGAGACTTTAATAATAATTCATGGCTCACGGTATCGAACGCTTTTGCCAGGTCGATAAACATACATAAAGATTTTTTACTTCCATCCAAGGCAGCGTAAATTTTATTTGTGAGAGATAGAACAGCATCCTGTGTTGATTTATTCTTTTGAAATCCATATTGGTCTTCTGAAATCAGATTATATTTGCTAATGTATTTAACTAATCTAATCTTAATCACTTTTTCAAATATTTTCGCAAAACACGTAATGAGTGATATTGGTCTATAATTAGTAGCATATAATTTATCCCCATTTTTAAAAATTGGTGTTATTATTGTTGTTTTAAAGGCAGATGGACATTCTCCTGTTTCAATTATTTTATTTATAATATAACACAATGGCTCTTTTATAACTGTTGAGACAGGTTTAATGTCCTCTGCCCTTATTCCGTCAATACCCGGAGATTTTTTATTTTTAAGAGTTTTTATAATTTGTTCGATTTCATTCACATTTGTTGGCGTTAAATATATGGAGTTGGCTACATTGCTATTCTCAAAGTTTCTGTTTCGTTGTGATATTTTGCTTGCTAGTGATTCACCAATTTCAGCATATGTTTTATTGAAAATATTTGCCATTTTTTTGTTATCATGTACTAAGTGTCCTGATTCTTGCTTTATTTCGGTGATATTATGTCTTGTAATATTTTTACCTGTTATTTCATTTACTATATTCCACATACTTTTTGAATCATTTTTCTCATTTATTTTATTTTTATAGTGGTCCTTTTTTGCTCTTTTTATTAGATTAGTTAATTTATTTTTATAATACTTGTACTGATTTTTTAGTTGTAGATTATTTGGGTGTTTTATGATTTCTTGAAATAAATCATTTTTAGTATTTATTGAATTCAAAATTCCATTTGTCATCCATTCTTTTCTTTTTCGTTTTTTTCTTTTAATTTTTATATATACTGTACACAGTTTTAAAATATTTTTGAAACTATCAAGAAACTTTTGTGTTGCAGATTCAACATTTTGCGCCGAGTAAACGTCATCCCAGGATATATTTTTTATAGTACTTTCAAATTTTTTGTAGTTAATAATAGTTCTATATTTTTTAGATTTTGTATTTATACTGTTATGAGTAGATATTACCTGCAATATAATAGTATAATGATCAGTTATGTTAGATTTTAATATAATTGGCATACTAAGGTCACTGACATTGTTGTTTTTTTAATAAATATATGATCTATACACGAATTAGAATTTTCATTTTCTCTTGTACAATTATTTATCATTGATATGAAGCCGAATTCACTTAACGCATTTAAGTATTCATTTGCACAATCATTATTTTTTAGAATATCTATATTTATGTCACCAGTTAAAATTTGGTAGTTAGTATTATCGGTATTTAATGATTGCAAATAGTTGTACAAGTTATTAATGAAGTCAAAAGGATCGGTGGATGGTGGCCTATATACGGCTGTAAGAATTATCTTTTTATTATCATAGTTTATAAGAGCTTGTATTGATTTTAAGTTGCCAATTTTAATAATATTAAATGAATAATCTAGGTCGGACCTTATATATACCACCGTTCCGTCATGATAATGATAACTTTTATGTTTAAATTACATGAAGAGAATTTACATTAATTCATTTTGTATTTTTCAGTTTAAAATTCCAGCAAAATATCCGGTGTCTTTTCTTATTTTCTTACATGTCGAATTAAATAAATCATTTTTATTGAATATTTTGAAGGCTAATGTAATTATATAATTGATTTGTAGCAAAATTAGCTATGACTCACATTACTGTGGAATGCAATTCTTGACACGTTTCGTAGTGGGAGGACAGTGAGATCACTCATGCAATACATCTCTCATTAAACGAATTAACTTGTATGTACTGTCCGTGGCTTGTAACTAAGTAAATTAATAAATGATGAAAGCGTCACCACTTTAACACAAATTATTGTTGCAGTTGAAAATCGCAATTGAAGTGGGTATATTAACAGTTAAAAAAATATCTTTACACATTTTGGTTTTTTTCACTTCCTTCCATTCTATATAAATTTTAATCTTTAAGTAGACACTAATGAAAACTGAAAATTTGAAAAATTTTTTAACGAACCTATTTTAAATATACAGCTTAACACTATTAAAAAGCATTATACAAGGTCCGGCAACAGGATTGAATAGTTTTGAAAAGGTTGCTGTGGAAATACTGTTTATTTGACACACGTCAAATAGTAATAAAATTGTATATTATTTATCGAAGGTTTTGTGTTACAATGGCAAATTGGCCGATTAATCAACGGGTCTCTGCTGTAAAATCATTTATCCTAGCCGGTACTCTTTTGAAGAAATCGGCCACATTGTTACAGTCAATTCATTTCGGTACGTTGAGATGTTGGAATTTGTGGCTGTGGAACTTCAAAGAATGGACCAACAGGACGGCGCCACGCGCATACAGCTAAAGGGTCCAATGCAAGTCTAGAGTGTACTCTACCCATCTCCAAACCTTCTGGAACTCAAAGAAATGATTCGTGAAGAGATAAATTCGATAAACGAATATGTACTCAGACGCGTTATGGTCAATTTCAGAAAGAAATTGCGCAGCAATGTATAGAAGAAGACGGTGGTCATCTTAGGGATGTGATCTTTGCAAACTAAAAGTGTCATAAGAAATTTCCAGAATCGTGTGTTTACTTGTAATAATAATTAGTTTGTTTCTTAACAGTGACCTATTAAAAACCGTTCAATCCTGTTGCCGGACCCTGTACAAAGTGTGCGGAATTAAGTTCATAGTTTGTATAAAATAATTAACTAATCAATTGATTTTCTTAGTAAGCTTCGAGTTTTCAATGTTATGAAAATAGGATGTACATTTTTTGTCACTAGTTTCAGGATTGTCATCAATTTTGACTGCTACTGAAAGGTACCTATTTATAATTTGGCTGCATAGCCCTAAAAATGACATTGGCAGTGACTGTTTTAAATAACACATAAATCCACATCACACAATTACCACAAAAACTAGTAAACTCAATGTTTTTTTTATTAAAATTCATTACTTTTGAAATGGCAATTTGCAAATGAAACCAAACAGGTTAATCATATTATTTTTATTTCTATACAGATCATTGCAGATCCCTACTAATTTTATTATCATGTTTAGAGGTTAAATTAATTCAAAATTTAAACAATATAAACAATTTTCAGATAACATCTTGAAAATATAGTTTTAAGTAATAATTAAAATACACAATAAACTAGAATTAGTAAAATTTTGGAAAATTAAAAAAATTGCAATTAAGCAGAACAAATTAATGACTTATGTAATAATTAATTAGGCGGAAATATTCAATTCTAACAAATATTAATAAAATAATTAACAAAGAGAATGAGTTTGAAAGCAACTAAAAAATTAAATAATACGATCAACTAAAGCAATTAACAATGACATATAAATAATTAATAATTAAAGGAAATAATCATGTTAAAATTGGAATGTACAAGTTAATAACATAATATAAATTATTTTAATAATTATCCAAATATTATAAATACCATTTGAATTTGGTGTTTTTATAACACATGTTACATTTACTAATTGGTTATCGCCCACTTATTTGCATTACTTAATTACCCCATACTGCAATTAGAATAATTTGTCTAGGTACTTTTTAATAATTTTTAACATATGATTAATTCCTTTACATATTAATTGATATATTCTTGTTAATTGGTTTTTTGTTTGCATAATATAATTTTTTTAACTATTTTTCTCTACTAATTATTTTATTTATATATTATGTATGTGAGAATTAAATATTTCCGCTTTATTATTTATTGTAATAATTCATATTAATATGTTAAGATTTTGTTCTGTATTTTAATTATTACAATTATCTTGTCATTTTATATTGTTAGGTAGTTAATTTAATACAGAATTTATTAAGGTTATTATTATTTCTTATTGATCAGGTCTTACAGGTCTACTAGATCAATTCTGGATACCTGCAGGTATAGTCGTGTTATCCTCCATATAATACATGGAGTGCCCATGTGCATGCATGACGTCAGCACTAGCAGTAGCTCATTGTTCAATCATGACGGTAGCACAGTGGGTTAGTTTGCGGTTGTGAGAGAATCGCATTTGACCACTTTCCTGAGTTGGAATATCAGCTCAGAAAACTGGCGATGTCTCAAGGATAGGCCGTGTTGTGTGTTTGTGTCCTGATTGAGTGGTAGAATAGTTCTGGTAAACTCCACCAGGAGGTTGAAATAGGCTTTCCGAGGTTCTGACGGCATAAACATAGTACAGTTGCAGTAGAATAAATTGGTTTATCGAAGAATAAACACGTGCCTGCACTCCTGCGACAAGTTATTTACACGTACCTTGTATGCTCCGATGCTGCAGTCTATTGATTTTATATTCAGGCAGCGTGGTATAAGCAAATGCCTAGCAGGTGTTAAAGCGAACCTGCTGAACCTGCTGAACCTACTGAACTGCCGTATTACACAAGATGAAATGCAAGAAAAGTTCATACATTCCCATGGTTTGAATTCATTATAGTAAATCGTTCGATACAACATCGTATGTGCTTTTATTAAACATGGTCAAATCCTTTGCGGTACCAGCACTATTACTATATTGTAATTCTACATGTTGGTACCCCGCTTCGACGTACCCTAAGGCTTCGCCATGCCATTAGTTATTCAATAGAGCCGCAGTAAGATTCAGGAGATGAATTTTCCGGCATGACTTTCTAAATTCTCTGTTTTTCAGCATTTTACTACTCAATACTCAAAGATACAGGGCCCCAATTTAATTTATATGAGTTGGTCATAAGCATTATGCCTTCGGTGAAAATGAACTTCGAAATGGTCTTAGGTTAGTCCAGGAATACGAATCATTGATATGGAATTTTGATTAGACAACTACATCGTTCTCTGAAGATGAGCAAATTGCAGAACCTGCGACATGGAGGGGAAGAAACTTAAACATACCAAAGTTGGCAATAATGTCACATCCAGAATATAACATCTTCGTGGCAAGTATAAACATAAACTTGAACAGATTTAGGCATCAGAGAATAAGGTGTCTGCAGTACGCCTGCATAGTAGTTAAATGAAGATAACTAGTTCCAGTTAGGAGCTCAGATTCTCTAATACGGTTAGTAAAAGGTTGACGGAGTACTGATTTTTCGTCAAATCATCTGAAGATTAAATTAAATTAGTTGAACAGAGAAATATGTTTAAACACGGATTTGGATAAACACATGCACAGGTTGTCCCAAAGTTGATGTCTCGGGACTATATCTAGAGAATGAAAAAAGTTATCACAAAACTGTTTACGTGGTTTAATTTGGGGTGCACTAAGGTACAGAGTCATCACGCGAAAATGTTAGATTCTACTGTAACTTTGTTACTTTTGAATTAATCGGAAAAGGGAAAACTGCTTTACTGACTAATTTTTTGCCAGGAATTCAAATTTTTATAGAAAAATACAATCGAGCATCGCATATCAGAGATATAGCTATCAACTTTCTTTTTTCTTATTATTATTATTATATCTTTTGATTCTTCGTTTTTTTTTCAGATTTCATCGATATAAACATGCAATCTATTATCTTTTATTTTTTATGAGATATAGATAATTTAGAAAAAAGATATAGTTTACGTGTAGAAAAGCAAGGAAGGCAGTTTGAACAATATCTATAAAAAATAATTATACATATATTAATAATTGTTGGAATTTAAATTATGTATTATCTAATCTCGTACAAAATAAAAGGTAATAGCCTTACATATTTATATGGATGAAATTAGGAGAAAACGAAGAATCAAAAGATGTAATAATATAGGTACAGGATAAGAAAAAACAATGTCGATAGCTATATCTCTGCAATGCGATGCTCGATTGTTTTTTTGTATAAAAATTTAAATTCCTGGCAAAAAATTAATCTGTAAAGCAATTTTTACTTTTTTGATAAATAAAAAGGAAACAAAGATACAACAGAATCTAACATTTTCACGTGATGACCCTGTACATTTTACGCTATAAATTTTTTTTTTCGAAATCTGGAAAATGGCGAAACTGACGTCATCAGAACTTTTTTTCAAGGAACATACACTTTTTTTGGGCTACCTGGAAAGTGCTATTTTTTCTAAACATTTTCTATTAAAAAAGTTTTTTCGTATCTCTTATATTTAAAAATATACAGGGCAAAATAGTTTGGAAAATATCCTCAATTGCATACGAGTTAGCCATGATGTAATCGAGTGGCCTATGGAAAACAATGAACAAAATCTATTTATATGTTTTATCAAAGATTTGTAACATTATATTTTAATAAAAAAAAAATATTTTAAAACAATAACAAAATTCTAAATCGTTTTTTTTTGGCGTTAGGAAAATTTTTCAAACAAATAATACTTTAAGATCGATCTTGACAAAAACGAAACCATTAAATCCTGAACAAAATTCAAAAAACTGTATTTACAGTATTCCGTGTGAGTGTAATAAACATTTTATGTGGGTGAATCATCTAGACCACTTAATGTAAGTTTGGGCGAACACAAAAGTTATATTAGAAAAGGTAAAATAAAAAAATCTAAAATTTTTGAACATGCTTGGGAAAACGATCACAGGATAAAATGGGATTCACCAAAAATTTTGACCAAATAAGTAGACAGCAAAAAGAGAAAAATCAAAGAATCTGCAATCATTTTACTTAATGAAGTTAAATGCGTATCAAATTGTTCGGTAGAATTTTGTTCAAATTGGTTACCAATGTTGAGAAAAGAACTCAATAGGTAAAATTAATATTAGTTAGAATATTTTTCAACATTTCTATGGTAAGTATCTATGGAAATGATATAAACAATTTTATTTTATGCCGTGTTATTCTACACGTTACATAAAAAATCTAAAGAAAAGGAAACAGATATAGTTTCTGAAACGACAGCGCAGTGTTTTTGACAGTTTTAAACTGGTTAATTTGAATATTTTTTAGATACTTACCTAATATAAATTGGATAGGAATTTCAAGAGATCTGGTAATAAATCCCAAAAAGAAAAGGAAGAGAAAAAAAAATTGATCAAAATCATGTCAACTTTTTCATTGTTTGTAAACATTTAGGCGCTATTTAAATTAATTGACACCCGTAAACTATTTGACACAAACAATATATTCACTAAACAAACATGTCAACAGCCCTAGTTCATTGTTTTCCATAGGCCACTCGATTACATCATGGCTAACTCGTATGCAATTGAGGGTATTTTCCAAGCTATTTTACCCTGTATATTTTTAAATATAAAAGATACGAAAAAACTTTTTTAATAGAAAATGTTCAGAAAAAATAGCACTTTCCAGGTAGCCCAAAAAAAGTGTATGTTCCTTGGGAAAAAAGTTCTGATGACGTCAGTTTCGCCATTTTCCAGATTTCGAAAAAAAAAAATTTATAGCGTAAAATGTACCTTAGTGCACCCCAAATTAAACCACGTAAACGGTTTTGTGATAAATTTTTTCATTCTCTAGATATAGTCCCGAGACATCAACTTTGGGACACCCTGTACAATGTACAGGGATATCCAACGAAAATGATCACGAAAAGTACCTTGATTTCAAAAATGCAAAAATAATGGGGTGTTCCATTTGAAAATATGCAAGTTAAAACCATATCTCCTCTAAACGACTTTCATTTATTTTTCTGAATACATATTCTAAATGCTTTCAATAAACCCTACAACTTTTATAGAGAAAATTTTTTTATAGCATCAAAAATAAAGAACTTATTAGGGGTGGTCATTTTCGTTGGATATCCCTGTAGAGTTTTCTGAAAAAACATTAAAATAGGGGATTTTTCAACGAAGTTAGCCTCCTTCTTTTTAAGGACAGCTGTGTTTAAGTAGAAAACAAGAGATGCGTTATAGCGTATCAAGACAGTTGCCCATATGAATATATTTGAATCAAATGCCCATTAGCATAAGGTCGAAGGAAAAGGTAAAGCACCGAACAAAAGGTACATGTAACCTTATTATTGATAACCGTCACCTTTTACTTAAGCTAATAAATAAATATGAATGTTTATTTGAAAAAAATAAAAACAATTATTAACAATATGAAAATGCGACTTAAGAAAAAACCAGGTGTTACCAAGACTGGAAATCGGAAAATCAAATTATTGGATTAGAAAAAGGTGTTATTTAAAGCCATGGAAAGTGATGTAAACAAAAGTACAGTAGGTTTATTGCCTTTATTTATTATTGGGTAATATTCATGTAACGTACAGGCACAGGGTATAGGCAACGCTGTAACAATTTATTATTTAATCATATTACCAATTATGTGAGCTAGACTTTGTCTAATTTCTTGTCCTCTAGTATGAACATTATCGTCCCTGCGTCCACGAAATTGTCCCCCATCTCATCGCCATTATCTCCATCTTCTTCAAAATCTTCATCTCCCAGCGATGTTGAGTAAAATAAAATAAGCTATAATTATCTTCAGAATATTTTTAGTTTTGACGAGACAAACATACTTTAAGATGATCGAAAATCGTCGATTAACTCGCCCCAAAACACCGCCCAATTATCACCCTTTTTTCTTCAGAAGATTATTGAAACTTTTTATTGCTGCATCATCGGGGTTGCGAAACATAACCTTCATCACCAAGAAGTATAGTGTTGTTTGTTCTTGACATAAATTGATGTCCTTTCTCGAATTTCTCCAAAAAAATCATAGACTGAGCCAGCAGGCCAACTTACATTAACACTAGTAAACATACTTCTTTCTTTTACAAGTTGCTTGTACATTAAGTGTCGGCTTTACTTTTCGATTAATATATTCGTCGCCATGAGTGTTTGGTTTTTCTATACCGATATCTGTACAATCGATGACACCAATTGTAGTTTAGAAGCGATATTTACTTTGCCTTTGAAGAAAGAACACCACCCTCGAGTCTCTGTAAAAGCATCCAAAAAATTAAATACTAACTATACTCGAGTAAACTTTAACTTGGCGTGTGGATGAGTTGATATTGTGCGTATTATTGTATTTTCTCTTGGACACAAAATTGAAGCAATGGCCCAAAACCATTGTTTACGTATAAACATACGTGAACAATGTTTTTGGGTTATTGCTTTAACTTTGTGTGCGAGAGAAAATGAAATAGTATGCACAATAACAACTCATCCACACGCCAAGTTAAAGTTTACTCGACTATACTCCACATTACGTTCTTCGAATCGACAGTAACTCTTAAAAATCACTAAACTGTGGCGAAGAACTAGGCTTATAATACTTTTCTTTTCGCATATGCACTACTTCAGCCATTTCTATTTAACGGAAACGGATCTTTTCTCAGCAGGTGAGTCTACGTCTGATTCGATGCATTTATTTTGAAGGATATGCTTATTATTGTAAGCAAATGCACACTTTTAATCATACAAAATACTTACAATGTGAGCAAATCCTTTCTGCTATAAGCATTTACTTCGCACTTTTGAGGAAGAGGTTTTACTTTGATTTTTATACACATTGGCGAAAGGGTTTGCCTCAAATTTTGCAATCATAAGGTTTTTCTTCTCAATGATTCATACGGGCCAGTGTTAAAACGAGTAAAAGGGCAACTTCTGTCATTAGGCATAGAAATCGCAACACAACGCGGCGTTATCAATGTCATATGATCATCTATAGAGCTTGTATGAGATGCAATGCTAGATGTGGAAAGTGATTGTAGATCACTCCGTGATGTTCGGGGCACGGGTCGGATTGTGCAGCATCGTGAAACTCGAAAACAATTATATTAGTACAAAGTGTATATTAGCACTAATTTCTATTTCGGAGAAATTTCAATGCCACGGTACGAACCTGAGACACCAGGGAGAGAGCAATTAAGTGTGCTTGTGTCATAGAAATTAATCAAATTTAATTTAGTAAATAAAGAAATCAAAAATATTGGCCGCCAACTGCGGGGTTTTAAGGGATCTTAAGTGAATTTGGAAATGACCTATTGTCCTTAAAATGGTCTTAGAGGTATACCTAGGCTATTCATCATGGCATATTACGATTTTATTAAAAAGTGAAATTATGTAGCTTTCACCAAGCCACCTCTTAATAACAAGTTAATTTAGCACTCTGGGTTATACTAAACATTTTGTAAATATCTGTAAATATCATTAAATAAATTCTGGTTCTTTTATGAAAATTTTTCAAAGATAAGTGACAATTCAGAAGTATACAAAATATTTTTAAAATCTATTAATTTGTTTTGAATATTAAGAAGTTAAGCCTAAATCGGTATTATTTATTAGCAAAAGTAGCAAATAGTATCATATACCTACCTCAGCAAAGAAATATGGTACAATTACGGACACGTAGATTTCGGAATTGTTGCTCCTCGCATGAGCATAGCAACTGTTTCTGTTTTTATTTGATCACTTATTCTTTCATTATATTAGATACTTATTATTTAGGGTAAAAAAGCAGAATGCAAGGGTATATACTTTGAGTCATTCTCCAGAAATAAGAATTGTTTAACTTGTAATAGATAAATAAAAATGAGTTTACATGTGTTTATAAATAAAAATACTCCTGTAATATTACATCAATTTTAAAATTGTAGTTGCTTATCCATCTAAGAAAAAATCATCATATAATATTATAAATAATTGTATAATTAAAAATAAATGTATTTAGTTTTTTAATAAACATGCACTGAATAATAATAATTATTAGGAATAAAAACATATTTATTTTTGTGATTTCTTAGTTTAATTCCTAAAAAATGTACATGTTTGTTTTATTGTTAATACCAAGAGTTATATGTAGGTACTTTATCTTTACTAAACTGTGATGGATACATATAATGACACCTAATAAGAATTCCATGCTTATATTAATTTCAGCTAAAATTTATAAATGCGCATGATTTCCTCTGATAAAAAAGTGCAAAGAATTCAATCAATGGCAATAATATTGCCGTCGCCATCTATACATATGTTACCTAACTGTCAAGAAGGGCGTTGCTGTTGCCTATGATTATAATACTACCAATATTTTAAATTACCATCAGATGGAGTAGGAATCAATAGGCTTTTATAGGGGTAGCGTCAGAATTAGTTTATGGGTAGTGTACTTTTTAAATTTAATACATCGTTTTTCAACCTAGAGAGTTGCAATTGGTTACAAAAAATTAAACATATGTAAGAACGAAACAATTTTAATCAAATATTATAAAGTAGAGGGGTAGTGAAGTGATTTACTTTATTTTTGGCCTTATCTGGGGGTCGTGACGTGACACTAAAAAGGTTGAGAAACGATGATTTAATGTATCTCAATTATTTGCAATGACGCGGTACAAATGCATTTTTTTGTTAGTATATTTGGTGCTAAAATCTAAAATGATACACATGTTTGTACATTTGTTGTTTTAACACCCGTAATAGGTAAATTAATACTTACTTGACAAAATCAAATATATATTTTTTTGGTATTACAAAACTTCTTATTCTTATTCTATTCGTATTTATTTAATTATTTCCCAAATGTTATTTTTAATCGTTCTTACAATGTGAAAATCTCCACTTCAATTAAAAAAAAATGTGTTTTTATAATTTAAGCTAAGGTTATGGAGTGGGCATCCCAAATATCCTGAAGTAGTTGGGAAAATTCCTAGCCGGTTTACAAAATATATTTACCAAATTTGTGAACATTTTTATTTATTATTATTTTTGAAAAAATAAAGTTTAATTTAATTCACAAAGTTATTTTAATTCACCACTAATGACCACAACTAACAAATTAAATTAAAGATAAACAAGATATAATTATATTTAATACATTTGGGCAAGAACTTGATACACGCTGCATCTATACAATTAATCTGTGACTCTGAACACCTGAAGCGGATTTCTAAACTGCCGGACTAAAGAAATTGGGTAATCAAAATTGTGTGTTGTAATGTGACCACGTGACCAACATAACACTTGAAGTTCATATTTCTGACGACAGGTTAAAATTATTCAAAATGGTAGGTAAAGTATAGTACAAGTACATAATTCGAGTTGTAAAGCAATTACGCACTCATGGAATTGCCACACTCGCCCATACGCGGCGTCGTGCGCAAATTTTTCCATTCGTGCGTAATAGCTATTAACATATCTAGGAATGTTATGACTATTATAACTGCCGCAGATGTCGAGAGCGAGGATTTTAAGACATCTAAGGCTGTTATGATTCATAACATCCGTGTTTTGTTCAATAGTTTATCGGTTTCAGAAAATAAAGACATTATTAATAGATATTGCCTTTTGATATTCTCTTATTAATAACGTTTTCGTTTTCATTTCATTAGTTGGTCAAGTCTGCATGAGTTGATTTGTCGCCATGGTTACAGTTATATTTTGTTTGTTTTTATTTGTTACCTTTTTTCATATTACATAAATGTTTACATTTATAATTTCACAACGGCTACATAAAAATGGACCTTGGATTGCCTGAAAATACATTTCAGTTGGATTTCAGTATTTAATTATTTTTGTTTGGAGTTTTCTGTCTGTTTAATTGTATTAATAAATAGCCCTATAGTTTCATTATTTATTATTTCATCTTTTGACAGTTATTGACAGATCTGTATTGTAATATTACCGTACAAGCAATAAATATAACTGTATAACTTTAGTTATGACTTATTTACCAGTCTACTTTTGCATATGTAAACAAAGGAATAATATCCTGAAACCGATAATATGCTATTTACAACTCTCATTACGTAATATATTAGACGTTTTCTTTTGCACAAAGTGATTGAATCCAAACAAGTATTTTTAAAATATGATTTAAAAAATGTCATTATTTCGACTGGCGATTCATCCCCACTCCTTCGTATTAACACTATCATGATCCGGTTTTCAAATCAGCAAACTTCTATAATTATGTGGATTATTGAATCATGACTGTAAAAGTGTACAAAAGAAAACGCCTACTATTTTCTTCAATCGTTCCAAAAGTAGGTACTTTCGGTACGATTTTTTGTACCGAAAATAGCGTATTATAGATCAGAAAGTAGCTATTACGGGTACTAGTACTATAAAGTGACAGATCATCTAAACGTCAATGTCAATTTGCAGATTATATTTTACTATGAATCACATTAATCACATTCGTACTCGACGCAAGCAGAAATTCATTAAATATCGGAAAAAGTTACTTGAATACCAGAAAATATGAATTTAACTTCACAAAAAGTAATTTTAGTTTCAGAAATGGTGACCTTGGATTCGGAAATAGTAATTTTAATATCGGAAAAAAAAATTTCATTTATGAATTTTGTTTTAATTTCAATCCATATCGTCCGATCGCATAGCAGTAGGATAATGCCGCTGTACGTGATTAATCGAGTGAATATACATTTGGGCATTTACAGTTTCCATCGCAATATCGGCACAGTTTTCTAAGTATCGCAGTCGGAATTCTCTTTGAGTCAGTATGCCTGTTTGCTCTTCTGAAATAAGGATATCAAAAGTATCTTGCAGTTACCTTTTAAAATTAGATCTTACGTCACTCCAAATATGCTCGATAGGATTAAGCATTGGGCTATGGAGCAAGACGATAAATCGAAATACTATCAAATTCGTCTTCTTCTAATAGGTCCTCCAAGCGAGAATATGCTGGAGCATTTGTCGATAACAATGACAACATCTTCATCAATATTATGACTATTATTTACGCATAACCGTAGACAACGTCGCATTCATTCTTGAAAATCGTTTCTTTTAAGGTAGATAGGTATGTATTCATGAAAAAAAAAATTTATTGCATTTCTGGATGAATCTCGACGAATTATGATGATACACAAAATCTATTTTTTTTTCAATGATCTTAAATTTACTATTTCCGAATTCAGTATTTCTGAAAATAAAATTACGTTTCCGAAATTAAATTCATATTTTCTGAAATTCAAATTACTTTTTCAGATATTTAATGAATTTTTTTCCGAAATTGAAGGTGAAAAGGTGTAGATGCAGTGGAAATAATTTTCAAAGGGTATTTGATATAAAAGTGTGACGCAAGATAAGTCGATGGTTTTTATTTTAGTGATATTTAAGACAATTGAATGGGAATTATTTTAATTTTCTTTAAAACGGTTTAATGTTAGGAGAAGGCCCATCAGTTCATTTTGAGACAAATTTCATTATAAGGGGATAGTTAAAAAACTATTTTCGAGATATCTAAGCTTAAATAAAAATTTTAAATCGCTAAAACTTTTTGATATTTTTTAGGCTTAGGTTCTTTAACAATATTTTCATAGGAAATTAATAATAATTCAAACATTGTTACACAATGAAGAGCTTTTTTACAACTTCCAGTTAAACCTAAAATGATTCCGATTTTTAAAATAAGAAAATATTATTGTAAGAATGTTTTGAAATGTTTGGAATATGTAATTATTACAGTTTGGTTTGTATGAAAAACTATTTTTTATAACAATTTCAACACAGGACAAATAAACTAAATGTATATAAATTTGGTATTCGAAATTTATCCTAGATTATTGGATTATGCTTATAAATTAATAATTAGATATTGCATTTAATTAATATTCTTTATTACTAACTTTACTATGATGAAGCTTTTTTCTATGGAACCCAAAGACTATAAACGTCGAAAATGTAAAGGAGAAATAATTTCGTTTTATTAGCAGTTTATTTCTATGATGAATGTATCGATAATATAATTTCTAAAAAAATATGCATAATTTTTTAGAAATAATATTATCGACACTCTGATGGAAATTGTAAGAAAAACTGTCATGAAAAATGTAACTATTTAACAAACACTAACCAACCATATTTTTATAGCATATGGCAATTCTTTCTAGAGAACTAAGAGAAAAATTGTTAAAATAATAATTAGCAGAAGCACATCTTTTGATTTCTTTTGATTGCAATAACGATTACCCGAACGAAAAATCTGTTCACCCTGTACATGTATACACTATAAGCAATTTTGACATGCCTTGTTGGTGTTTTTTAATTTTCTTTTGTTCCTTAAAATATTAATTTTAAAAAATAAATAATTTTGTTTACCGACATTTTGACATTTTACCTCTATTATTGTGGGAACTGTCCTATTTACTTCAAGTTATTAGCTAACAAAATTGCATTATTTAAAAGTAGAAAATGTATGTACTCAACTATTTACCACACCTATGTTATAACTATAAACTAAATAGGAATGTTCACGTTCGCAACATGTGAAATTTTACAATTTACTTAACACTTTCTTGCCAGGAAATATTTGTACATGATTCAGTGAGTATCAGTATGCATTCGTAACAATTTTTATAATATATTAAATATAAGATAATTTACCTATACATATATTCAGTATTTAATAAAGACAGACTTAATCAAGTAAAACGTTTATTAGTTTGGAGTTGAATGTTATTATGTAATAATAAATATTTATATTATCGAATTATATTTTAGCGCCCCCTGAGGTTCTATTGAGAAGCTCCTTTCTTTTAAAATTGCAGTTAACATTTGTGTTAGTAAATCCATTATAACAAATTTACTGTATTGCACATTGTACTTTCGGCTTTTGAAATGACCATCGGTGACTTTATTAAAAAACAGATTTCTGTGCACATGGTTTGACATAAGACAATTATTTTTTCTATAATATATGAATGTCAGTATACAAAAATAAATTAAATATAACTCAACTTAATCACGACTATTTAACTCGTAGCAAACAAAATGCAAATTTTAGGCCGAGATCTGACAAAGCAATAGGTCAAAGAAACTGCCTTTATCTTGCTCCCCGGGTATATCATATTGTCTACCAGCAGAAATACATAATACAAACACTGTCAATATTTTCAAAAAACATCTGAAAAAATGGTTATTAAATACACCGCGGAAAAAAATTGTTGATATGATAAACCAAAATAATTTGAACTAATTTACTTTAAAAATAAGAAATGTAATTAATATGTAAGTCTAGTATGTGATGGAATGTAGAATGGGTATGTCTACAGATATTTTAAGTGTATTATTCATATGGATATTATATTGTGTTGTTCGTAAGTAAATAGTTATTTATTATACAAGGGAAAAAAGTTCTAGATTTTAGCTCGAGGTTGTATTGTCTCCCGACGCGGAGCGGAGGGAGACAAAAAAGCGAGAGCTAAAATCTAATTTTTTCCCATGTATAATACATTATTTTTTTCTGTGACGAATATTGAAAAAACATATTAAAAAAAATATATTAAAGTCAGAAAATTAATAATGTGAAATTTGAAGTTTTAAGCTGGTAGGCTGTGTATAGCGACAAGTAGACTTGCGTTGCTAAGTAATCAAAAACCTTAAAATAAATAAGTAATCAAATACGTCAAATTAATTTTATAATTCGATGGAATTGTCTGATTCTGAGTTTTCTCTAACTCCACCGGAGTTGGTAGAAGCTGCGAAGGTAGCGTCTCAAAAATTATTGCCAGCTAAATCGCGGAAAATTTATGAAACCGCCTATTCAAGATTTATGGAATGGAAGATGAAAAGGACATGCAGTTCTTTCTCGGAGACGGTGTTATTGGCTTATTTTTCGGAACTGACACAACAACATAAGCCATCAACAGTGTGGTCGAATTATTCAATGATTAAAAGTATGTTACAATCTAATAATAATGTAGACATTTCAAAATATTTCAAATTAATTACATTTCTGAAACAAAATGGGAAAGGTTACAGGCCCAAGAAAGCTACGATTTTTACGAGTACACAAATTAGTGATTTTTTAAATAATGCTCCCGATGAAGTTTATTTAATGGCCAAGGTTGTTGTATTTGGGATTGCAGGAGCTTGTCGAATTTGTGAAATAAGCCAGATAACATTAGATGATATTGAAGATTCAGGAACGTTATTAATTGTGAAACTTAAGCAAACAAAGAATGATGTAAACAGGAGATTTGTTGTTACTGAGGAATATATTAAATTTTACCGAATGTACATTGCCCTTCGTCCAGCAGCAGCAAAGGATCACCGCCTGTTTTATGCATATCGCAATGGAAAATGCATCAACTAAGTTGTGGGTAGTTTTATAAGGTACCTGAAACAGTAGCTAATTTTCTTCAGCTTGAAAATGCTACCTCATATACAGGTCATTCATTTCGAAGATCGTCTGCTACACTTTTAGTTGAATCTGGGGGAGACTTGATGTCACTAAAGAAACATGGCGGTTGGAAGTCATCAGCGGTCGCTGAAGGGTATGTTGATGAATCGGTAGCATACAAGACAGAAATAGCGAATAAAGTGTTTGGAACATGTGGCAATGCTGAAATAACACCCGATTTGCGACGAAGTACATCAACGGCAGTTGTGTCCGTGGCGGAAAGAAATATAATTTCAACACAAGAAAATTCGACTATTGTACCGAATAGTTCAAGGAACATGTCATTCATGCAATGCACATTTAATAATTGTTCTTTTAATATAAAGGAAATGTAACTTTTTGTATAATAAAATATTCTAAAATTAAGTTCCTATCTTTGCTTATGTGTACATATGTAGGTATATCCGGGAAAAAAGTGCTCACTTTTTTCCCGAGGAAAAAAGTAATTTCATGAAATGTGACATTTTAGTACCTGTCAATAGAGATAAAATGTCAAATTTTTTTCCCGTCACAGAAAAAACATATTTATATTTTACAACTGTGTAATAAAACAAAAAATTTATTTGTATTTGCTTTACATTTACAATTGCGTATGCTCTCTCTTATAAGTTTTACATGTGTATCACAAACAAGTAGTTATATAACTACTTCTGTGATTTTCTACTAGTTTATTTACTGCCTTTCTATATATGCTTTGTAATTCTATGTATTATGTGAATAAACTTATTATTATTATTATTATGGTTTATTAACAGTTAAATATTAAATGCGACCTACATTGATGAACATGGATTACCGCTAATCTTAACTAAATTCACTATTACTTAGGTGAAGGTGAATAATAAAAGATTAGGAACCGACGAATAATAACATTTTCAAAACATTCCTTGGCTGACACATAATTCACTGTAGAATTATTGATAATATTTTAAAATATTTAATTATAGCAAAACACTAGTTCCAAACTTTATGAAATGCAAATAAGTTAAATTGCCATGGAACCTAGTGTCAACATGTTAACAGAATTAATAAACAGTAAGTTGGGATACGATAGAGACGTAGAGTGGGTGTATTGTGTAGCTCCAAGAGAAATATTTTGGTTCATAAGTAAAAATGTAAAGTTTTATCATAAAACACAATATGTACGAGAAGGGCGTTATCCATAATTATATCTATATAAAATATAGAGAAGATGGTGTACCTATTACTTATTATATAACAGTTTAACAGTTTTATCATCTGCTCACGCATATTTACTTTATATTTTATACACAAATCGACACAAAATCAGTAGGTAGGTACCCATTTTTAGTCGCTGCGCAATCTGTTTGACCTAGACATTTTGACTACCGAGCTGAATTTTTCAGAAAATGTAGTTGTAGTTGTAGTTATGTATAATAACATACTAAAAGTCCCGAAGAATCCGATTTGAGTGTTAGCCGCCATGTTATAAAAATGGCATGCTCGCGCAGTTGTAGAAAATATTTTTTCCTTGCCTTATTTATTAACCGATTGTAATTTTCTAAAAAAGCAATTGTAACCAAAGAATGTGGCTATAGTATATATTTTATGCATCTTACTAAACTTAGTCTAAGTGATAAAAAATTTACTTCAAATGATAAAGTTTGTTTTGAAAACTTTTATTTATGAAATTAAAAAGAAAACTTATGACGAGGAACCACCTGAAATCGATCAATTTCTCAGTTTACAAATGCCAGATGATAATGGTGATGATTCTGAAGAACAAGGCGAAAATTCTCAGGAAGAGTCCATAACCTCTGACGAACTAAATTCTTCAACATTAATTAATCCAGAATAACCGGGTCCATCAATGAATACAAGGAGTTCGAGACAGTCAGTATCAAACATCTTCAACGACATGATGCATCGTGGATTATGCCTACTGGGGCTACCACGTTAAGAAACGCGCCCTAACTCTACCTCTATGATGGTGTGGAATGGTGTAACAAATAAGGGTAAAAAAAATTAATAAACAGTGGGAAATTTTGTTCAAAAATAAAATTTTCCGAAATTGACGAAAACGCTTACTTTCGACACGCTGTAGCTCTAAAACTATGAACGTTAGAAAAAAAAGTTTTAAGCAAAAAATGTAGAAAATCGCACGCTCTACATTTTTGATTGACGGAACTCGCGCCGGTACCGAGATAATCGCGAAAAAGCGATTTTCCACCCCTTAAAACCAATATGACGGCGCGAGCGGCACCCCCTCAAGGTCGAAAACTTGGGATTTTAAATAACTTACCTAATTAAACAATCGTACCAAATATAAACTTTCCTATGCATTTTGCAAGCTGGAGCCATTTCTTATGCCCTGTTGATTGGGCAACGTTTACTAAAAAGCGGGCTAATATTGTAAATGTATACTTTATTGATGGAATGCTATTAGATTGATGTAATTCCATCAAAGATCTTGGAATCATATTTGACTGTCAACTGCCATTTATTGATCACATTAATTTAAAAGTGAAAGAAGCTACGAAGATGCTTGGCTTCATAATCAGAAACTGCAAATCACTTACCGACATTGGAGCGCTAAAATTCTTTACTTTTCTTACATAAGGTCTAAACTTGAGTATGCAATGCATCTCTTATTTGGTATCCCTATTACGCTAATCACAAACTTGCCTTAGAAAATGTGCAGAGAAGATTTCTAAAATTTCTGTCAATTAAAGTTGTGATTTATCCTGAAATTATTGAACAAAACACTCTTTTGACCAGGTTTGAAATGAACAACTTAGAATTAAAACGAAAGTGCAATTCAATTTTTTTAAATATAATTTATTGCATGGTAAGGTAACCAGACACGACACAGGTTTATCAAAATCATACTACGTGAATCACAGGAATACGCCCACAAACTTACCAAAAATCTCGCCCCCAAAATAACGCTCGCACTTTACCATTGGAGTCGGGTATCTTACTCATTCCTTATCAATGGTTGGCGCTATGTACTACTAAACACTTGAATAAAAACTAACCTCGTCATTTGAAAGCCATTGACCGGGTAGCAATCATATTAGTCCCGTTTCAATTTCTCGGTTGATTTTGGGAATAAAATTTAAAAATTTTGGCATATCATTTAAATAAATAATAAATAAATAAATACACCACATGTAATTACGACCCCCTTTATCCCAGAAGGCTGAGCCTTGTGCGGGAGGGGGCTACACATTTAAAGACAAGGGACACACATCCAATATCCGTGTATAATGGAAAAATCCCTCTCACAGTATTTTCCATTGCCACGACCGGGATTCGAACCCGGGACTTTTGTGTGAGAGGCAGGTACTCTACCATCTCGACCATCAGTCATACAATTTTGCGACGCAAAAAACCCTATTTTGCACTTATTTAGTGAAAACTATCAATTCCGGTCTAACCAGAAGTGGTAACAAATTTTGATTTTTAAATAACCCTGATTGATGTATATATCTTGCATATTTATATTTCACATAAAATTCTCGTTACAACAATGTGTCACAACTAGGTTTTTTTCCAAAATGGCGTCATAAATTCGAAAACACAAAAAAACCAAGTTGGTAACTGCAAGACTGTGACTGTGAATTTACTCAGTAGGCCTTTAGTAAAGGGTGTCCAAATAAGAGGTTGGATTTTGATTGTTTAATAAAACGCAAAATCATTTGAAAATAGCAGATATTTTTAAAGAAACATAAAGTGCATAAATATGACGCTTAATACAAGTATGAAAGAGAATACCATATAAGTGCCCTCCTCACCTCCTTTGGGATGATACAACTTAACCCCAGAAAAAGAAATCCATTGGTGTCTAGTCACAGGATCTCGGCAGCCAATTGACATCACCAAATCGGAAAATAATCCGACATCTAAACTTTGAGCAAAGTAGAGTCATTTATTAGCCCACTGTGTGACACGTGTCATACTCCTATTGACACCACATGTCTCTTCCGTAAAATATTGTGCAACGTTGAGTTCAATTCCTGTGCACGACAATTTGCGGTTTTCGGATGTTCAGCTATATTTTGTCTCACAGCAGCAATATTTTCGAGCGAATGACCTACACGAACACGTACAGGTATTTTTAAATTATTTTCTGAAACAGTTTCCACAAACTTTTTGATTAAATTCGTTATTATGGTGAGAGATGTTGCATTGTTCCTAACAAAATCTGCACAACTTTTTTAGGCGTTTCTGCAAAACTTTCCCCATTTCTGTAGTGGCTTTTTACCAATCCAATGATCATACGTTGTTCGACCGTGTACCGCTACATAACTAAATACTGTGTCTATATGTCGATTATCAAAAATGAGCGCTGTGGGTTTGATAGAATGAAAATGAAGCCAAATTTTAAATCCAACCTCTTACTGGATACCTTTTATAATGTCTTCATGTTTATTGTAGTATTTCAATAATAGCTTTTTACGTGCAAAAATCACTATTTTGAATTAAAGTACAATTTTTGAAATAAACATAAAATCAAATGGATTTTATTCAATAATTTCTTTAAATGGTAACAGTATTTTTTTACTTACCCAGCAAAGCCCAAAATATTATCCTTTCATTTGACGTATAATACTTCTGGTTTCGGTATTAATTTACCCTAAAATTATTGGATTTCTGTAAATTCTATTCTTCAGTTATTTAACGTAATCGATTTATGTATTAAATTTTACAAGCGAGTCATTACAAAATGACACTTCGTTTCAATTGTTATTGTTAAAAAAATATACACAGAGATTAAATAAAATTGACAGAATTTATTAATAATTACTTATAAGATGAGCAATTGTTGCAAAAACTTGCGAAGTTTGATTTTCAACTCCTGGGGGTTTCTTCTCTTTCTTTGACGTGTTCCCACAGGAAAAAATCCATGGGAGTTAGGACAGGTGATTATGCAGTCATCTTGTGGGCCCATTTTATGACTCTATTATGAAATTTGAAAGTTATATGGTAGAGCTCCATCCTTGATGGTAATAAATGTTTCTTCTTAAATTCATTAAAAAGCCATCAAGAGGCACAACCAAGCAGGTTTTATTTTACTATAGTATTTCTATGCCAGTAGCTTGAGGACTGTCTTCAACTGTGCAACAGAGTTGTGCAAAGTTGTAAGTTGTACAAATTACAAATGCTTTCTCGTAACATTAATAATGCATTATATGGAAATCTCGGAACCCGTTTAGTTGCGGCTCCTGTTAAATCTTTCACTCAACGGTTCTAATTAAGTGTGACATTTTTTACGATTGGTAAAATATATTTT
This sequence comes from Rhagium mordax, assembly GCA_963680705.1. Lineage (NCBI taxonomy): Eukaryota > Metazoa > Arthropoda > Insecta > Coleoptera > Cerambycidae > Rhagium > Rhagium mordax. The sequence goes on along the minus strand of OY796656.1, from coordinate 52,276,898 downwards.
AATAACGTTTTGCTCTAAAGTTGTTTTAAAACACATTGTTCTTAAAGTATAAAGGTTTTATAAGTTTAACAGAATAATTTCCGATTTCAATAGGCTAAATTTAACAATATGCTACTATTTTCTGCATTTCGTATCTAATTATAAGCTAGAATATAAGTAACACCGTATTTGTAACAACAAATTGTACAACGAATATTGAATATATTTTTGTGGCTGTAATACAACAACGTTTAATTTATAAAATTGAGGGTATTTGAATATTATAATATAAATAATGTTAATGGGAAAAATTAATCATCTGCCCACAACACAACTCGATACTGCATAATATGAAGGACGGTGGTAATTAAGTAGAAATCTAATTAATATTCAGAAGACATATGAGGCCAACTGAGTAATGAGACGTGTGCAATAAAACGAGTCATATGAAGTCGACTTCATTAAAATACATGCCATGGCTCACCCTAGCGGCTTACAGTCACTACCTCGTTTTATATCTTTATAAAAAGTAAGACAGTATGGAAGTATGAATTAGAGACGTTATTTAACCATAAATCATTTAATTTAAATATTATGTAAGTTAGATTATATCATACCAAGAAGAAATGTATTAAGCGTCAAAAAGTATCTCTTTTTCATTCCTAATATGATGCTTGCTATAATTTTTTTTTGTTACCGTCAAGTTTTTTATTCTACCGTAAAAACTTTCGTTGACAAATATTTACTTATATAAAGAAATTTTGACAGTAAATAACTTATTTTATTATCCCATGAAATCAAATTTTTTAAAATATATTAAAATATACAGGTTGACTCCCTACAGAACAGCACTCACAGATTCATGTTTTTTAAATGAAGCACCATTTATATTTTTAAAGCAATTAGCGGTGAGTAATACAATTAATTGGGAAAAAATATTTTATGATTATGTAGCCACAATACAACCTTCAAATATTGATTATACCTATTATACAGGGTAATTTTTACACAATCGCCAATTTAGTACCTTGCAAGGGGCATTTTCTCATTTTCTTCAAACGGAACGTTTAATATTTTAATTTTAAATTAGCAGGTTCATTCTCTACAACTGTTGTATACAATGTCCCAGACCAAAGGTTTATCTTTTCAGAGATTTTGTAGGCTTTTAGTATAATAACCGATAAATTATTGTTTATTTCCAACTAGTTGCCATAATTTTGACATAAACTGAGAACATTTATTATTGACATAAATTATGTCTTAAAGTTAGCTTTAAACATGAAAAAGTTCTCTTTATTAGGATATATTGGGGCATAAATTTATGAGGAAAATAAACAATATCGTTCGTCCATATCCATAATAAACATCATGTCAATGAGCTCGTTCCTATAGAAATTCGTTCGCATCGACAAAGAAGATATGTATGTGCAAAAATCTGCATACTCACCAAATTTCAGTTTAATTATAAGGGTAATTTCCTCTTGTATCTCTGTAAATTAATAGTGTATGTTTCAATAACATATCTTCTCGCTATCACCTTCAACATTTTGTGGTAGTTTAGTCTATGCAAATCTAGAGATACTTAATCAGCGGATTTTCGGTTAAAAATACAAGAATAACTATATAAGAGTGCAAGAGTCATATTGGTGATTAATAGCAGATATGTCATTTTAATAGTCAGAGCAGACGGTAGTACGCTCCTCTTTTCTATCCATCTAAATCCAACTATATTAAGTATATAAAACAAGAGCAAACACCCGTCAATATTTACGCAAGTTTTCGGGCAGACCTATGGCTGTCATTGTCTGGCGCACCGAAAGTAATTTTAATCATTACTTTTGTAGTGGATTGTGACAATCTTCTCCAAAAATAAAAAATAAAGGCGGATTTGTTTTTGTCGTTTTATTAGTGAATTGTATCTACCTACAAGAGCACTGTTACGGCAATATGCACTGGAGATAGTGATTCTTTTCACAGATTGAGAAAAGTTATCGTTTTCAAGTATTAGTTACTCGATAGGTACATTTAGTGCAGGAAAAAAAAATGTTGACCTAGTAAAAATGAGTACAAGCAAGAAATTTGGTGGAGATGTTTCAATTGCCATCCTAATAAATATGTTAAAAGTCAAAGCTGTGCTACGCCCGCCATATTGAAAAATGGCGGTTAATTTTCCTAAATATAAATCCTTTACCGTTGCAGGTAGGAAAAAAGTTTCAAATAAAAATAAAAAATGTAGGCAATAACAAAACAAAAATTTTTCATATAACATTTTTTTCTCTAAATCAAACGGTTTTTGAATTATGAGTGCAGAATGTTATTGAATTTTCAACTCTTAACAATTGTACCATGCAGGAGCGAGCCACTTCAAATCACATTTAAACCCTTATATTCGATATACATTAGAATGTTACAATTGTATAACCACTGGAAGCGTAAGGGTTTTAATCTGAAACAAAGGAGAGAAGTATCTATATAATGCAAAGAGAAAAGCTCATAATTCAAAAACCTTTCGATGTAGAGAAAAAAATGTTTATCTGAAAAATGTTTGTTTGTTATTGCCTACATTTTTTATTTGTAACTTTTTTCCTATCTGCAACGGTAAAGGATTTATATACAAAAATCTGAAAATTAACCGCCATTTTTCAATATGGGCGACGTAGCACAGCTTCGATTTTAGAGGACTTTTAGTATATTCAATAAGATGGCAGTGGAACATCTCAAATTTCTTGCTTGTGCTTATTTTTTCAGGATTCGTATACTTTTAGGCTTATTTTTCTTGCACTAATTGTGTCCCTAGTATAAAAAGCCTAATAATATTCCCGGACGACCGTGAAGATTGCTTGTCTGCGCAAGCCGAAACAAGCAACACGGAGTCCAGGAATGTGCTTTTACTATGAGGTACCTACACATACTATTTTTTCTGAAATCGCAATCAATATTATTATAAATTAATTAATTTAGAAAAAAAAACCGTACGGGAAAGTTATACATTTCCGGGCGGTTTCCTGATGGTTGCTTACCGACGAACATAGTTGCTTAGCAACGGACTAAAATACTAGAATAGGTTATTTTAGGGTCTGAAATTGCTCCGAGAAAGTAGATATTCTTAAACGATTTCAGAAAAAATGTATACTTACAGAAACGCTGGGTCTGCCTTTCTTTTTTATTTTTGGAAAGGATTGTCACAATCCAATACTTTCTTGTCAATAGACGGTTTCTGATATCATTTCTTTTTATTGCGATAATCAGCAAGAAGATTGTATTGTATTGTATTGTTATTTAAAACTTTTAAGGGGGCATCACTTTTTTCTGGGACAAAAAAATAGACTGCCAAATTTACGTTTGTAATGTTTTTATGGGATATATGTACAAATACAAAAACTATTCTCGAACGGAAATATCTACTCTACAGATTAGTCAACTGGTCAGTAGATAATTTTCTTCCCTTATAAGTTTAAAAATAAATATAATTTAAAATCTACAAATAAAAAGAGATTTATCAATTGAAACGAGGAGCTAAGTATGTATATTTTATTACTAGAAATTTTTTTGTATGCATAGCCCAAATTTATTTTCATGTGTACATTATATACCGGGTGTAAATGGAATTAGGCTCACCCTTGTAACTTTTTTGTTTTTTCAGATATCATTTTGAAATTCTGGCAGTTGCAATAGCAAGTAAATTTGAATTAATGCATGTTAATAAAATGATTCTAGCACTTCCGGTTTCACCGGAAATGACCGTAACATCTGGTTTTTAAATGGAACACCCTGTATATTTTTACATTTTTGGATTAAGGGATTCATTCTGCATACGATGGTATCAACTTCAAGGAAGAAACATAACCTCAAACATTAAGATAATTTAAATTGATATCTAGGGAGCCATGACTGCTGAAAAACTTTTCTTTCTGAGTCATTGAGTATTGGAAAAATAAAATCAGGATATTAAGTGAGCTAACTTTGCTTTTATAGCCATTTAAACATCTCGGAAATGGTTTTTTCGATTTAAGAATTTTTTTTTAAATGGAACCATTATACCTCATTATGCTATTTTAATAGAGATTTTCTTTACCTACATTTCGATAACAAACACTTTAGTTCATAAATAACAAATTTATTTTAGTTTAATAAATTTGTTTTTTTTTCAAGGCATTCCCGATTAATTTCATATCAAAAGTTTAACTTGGTCAGAGCTTACTAAAATAAATTTGAACTAAGGTCATAAAGTATCTTTTGTAAGTTATTTATGAACTAATGGTGACGTGTTTGGTATCGAAATGTAGGTAAAGAAAATCTCTATTAAAATAGCATAATGAAGTATAATGATGCCATTTAAAAAAAAATACTTATATCGAAAAAACCATTTCCGAGATGTTTAAATGGCTATAAAAGCAAAGTTAGTTCACTTAATATCCTGATTTTATTTTTCCAATACTCAATGACTCAGAAAGAAAAGTTTTTCAGCAGTCATGGCTCCCTAGATGCCAATTTAAATTATCCCAAAAAAATGTTTGAGGTTATGTTTCTTCCTCGAAGTTGATACCATCGTATGCAGAATGAATCCCTGAATCCAAAAATGTAAAATTATACAGGGTGTTCCATTTAAAAAATAGATGTTACGGTCATTTCCGGTGAAACCGGAAGTGCTAGAATCATTTTATTAACATGCATTAATTCAAATTTACTTCTTATTGCAACTGCCAAAATTTCAAAATGATATCTTAAAAAACAAAAAAGTTATAGGGGTGAGCCTAATTTCATTTACACCCGGTATAACACGCCAAACTGTTTGAATAGGATTCAGTTAACTTGATCACTTTCGATAAATACTGTTAACAATATATAGCATTTTTTCGCGAGTTACTTCTTGGTAACATGTTGTAAGTTGTAAGTACGTCATCGTTAAAGTGGTGGGGATGGATGTTTCGGTTGTTAGTTAACCACGCGAAAATGTAGGAAGTTACCCACTGACTGTCATTACTGTTAATACCATAACCTTATTGAACATTTTATAGATAGAACAGTATGGACCAATTTCGCAGCGTCCACACTCTTTTCCGTCTTTTCCGGGTTCATAATCATTAATTTATAAACCAACAATCAACAAAGTGCCAACGACTAAGTACAGAACACAGAACATAAAGGTTAGATTTTAAATGTCAATCAACTCTGCTCTCGCTCTCTGCTTCACAGAACGAAAGAACTTTAGTTCTGTGGTCTGCTTACAACAACTAACCTACGTACCGAGCTAAGTAAGCTGTGGTAACCACAGGGCATCGGCGATGACGTAAAGTCATGACGTCTTATGATTTCCCCTACGTTACTACTTCTCGCAAAAATGGAATATTTACACATGCTACTAGCTGTGGTAACGCTGTTGTATGTCGCGAAAAAATGCCAATAGTAGGTATATCACTTAATTATTTATAGATCATTAATTTTTAACGTCAGAGAAACATATTATTCAATTATAGTTTGAATCTATTAGTTTGAATATATAACAATGTCTATAAAATATTTAAATAAATATTTACGCTATATAGAATATTTCGTTCCACATATTGTTTCTAGATTCTTAATCAACAATTTGTTTATATTTTAAGCTTTTGCTGCATTTCTATTACAATATTATGTCATTTTGATTTGTCCTATATCCTTCTGATCGACTGGATTACTGGAATAAATGTATTTCATTTAATTTCATTTATTTCCTAGATATCCTAGATATGATATATATTGTGTGATGATCAGAAACTAAAGAAATTATTTAAGTATTAAGCTATGACAGCTTGATTTATATAAGATGGAACAATAACACTGCCTCAGGCTTATATTCTAATTTAAACTACTATATAGATGACTTCATAGAATGATTAACAAAAACAGGTGCTGAATGTCACACTGATTAATTTGTTGAGTTATTCGATTGACATGATATTACTCTACTTCCTTGCCCTTGATCTATTTTCACTACCGCTTACTGCTCGTTGAACGTTGAACGGCATTATCTAGTAATCAGGTTCAACGTGTTCATAAAAATGTTTACTGGTTTTATTTATTGGGAACTGTGAAACATGTCATCGTGCAAGTGTGTAATTTGCTGTTGCCCAGTCCAGATGTATTTTATGAAAACAGTCTACAACTATCAAAGATTATTTCATCCCCTCAATGATCTTTGCCCTGTGCTATTGTTAAGCTAATAACATTAATTATATGGTTACCGTCTCTGAATGCATTAATCTATAGTGGCGTTTCCCATGCTATCTGCAAGAATAGAAATACTAGGACTAGGATACATTAACAGCTTGATATTATTCCTAAGTAATTGTTTTCTATAAATAAATTGTATTTTCTAACGGTTATATCTACACTGAGGTAATTATAGTATAGTGGTTTCTTTTCGAACTTCTTTTTTTTATTTCAGCGCAAGACAATCAGCGTTTACCACGCTGGTTGTTTTGCGCTTAAATCAGAAGAGCGGGGAAAAATAATTTATCGACTTAGATTACTTTATATTTTTACGATGTTAAACTATCCTCCAAAGGCTCCAAAACCTACATTAACTATATCATAGTGTTCGAATTGCTAATAGATATAATTAATTCGTCTTAGGTGATTGCAGTACAACAGAAACTTGAAAGAGTGATATCCAAAAATGTTAATAATATTCGAGCAATTATCAATTTATCCTGTTAAATAAACATAATGCAAACTCGAATATTACAGTTGCTGCGCCATTGCACTATTTACTACTGATCCTAACTTATCAGCCAACAAAGCAAAACACTATTTAAGAAGAAGAAGAAGTTCCTTTAGGCATCACAACTTCCTGCTATTTTTATATTTTGTATAATTTGTCAATTAACTCTTAATGGAATATAATTATATGATTATTTTCACATGCATGCTGGATTGGGTACTATAATTATTATGAGTTCTTCCATTTGATTTAAATTATACGCTGCTTAAATAAAATTAGAATATTTTGTTTAACATATTGTTTCTGGCATATTCTTATTCAACAGTTTGTTCATTTGTGACTGCCAGAAACATGAGCAAGCTAATCCAATACGTCAAATAATTCAAGATAGGACAATCTTGACGGTTTATTGCTGATAAATTAAGTAGGTAACATTAAGTATGCGCATCGAAAATTGTTTTATATATTTAATTAAACAAAATATGCAGAAACATGTAATAGCTATTTACAATACAATTGGTTAAGACTTATAAGAGCCTTATTAAAATACACGGATGTAATTTACACAAGTGTGTTAATAATGCATTACCACCTGTATATGTATATAAATAAATAAATAAATACACCACATGTAATTACGAACCCCAGAAGGTTCTAGAAGAGCCTTGTGCGGGAGGGGGCTACACATTTAAGACCAGGGACACATCCAATAACCGTGTATAATGGAAAAATCCTCTCACAGTATTTTCTATTGCGACGACCGGGATTCGAACCCGGAACTTTTGGGTGAGAGGCAGGTACGCTACCATCTCGACCATCAGTCATATGATTCCTTAAAATTAATTAATAACTTAAAGACAATCTTATGTCTGTCGTTATTTTATTGACACGTAGAAAATTGTATTCACGTAGCAAATGTTAAAATTTGTATAAATATGTCTCAGAAAAAACTACCCGTTTCAGAGGTACTTTGTTTCTAATAAACTTATTCCTGATAGTCAGTGCGGTTTTCGAAAAGGTTATAGCACCTCAACAGCGTTAGCAAATGTTACGGATGATTTAATACAGGCCTGGCCTATGATAAAATAAAAAGTTAGTTAGTGTGTTGGTCCTTCTAGATTTCTCCAAGGCATTTGATACCATTAATCACAAATTAATCTGTGCAAAGTTAAAATATTTTGGTTTTGATAATACATCAGTGTCTTTAATTAACTCATATTTAACAGGCAGGTCTCGAAAAATTTCATACCATGAGACATTTTCTTCAAATTTAAATATATTATCTGGAATTCCACAGGGATCAGTATTGGGGCCTTTGCTGTTTATTATCTACACTTCTGACATTTTAACTTCAATTAAGTATTGTAAGGTACAAGCCTATGCTGATGATACTCAAATTTCCATGCATTTTGATCATACTAGTTATCCTCAGGCTGCTGAAAGCATAAACTGTGACCTAGCCCTCATTAATAAATTGTCGAATGAACACAACCTAAAACTTAATTCTTCTAAATCTTATATGATGTTATTTGGCAATAGAAATAAAATTGATTTGTTAAAAAATAACTTAAATATTAATATTGATGATGTACCTCTGCCTATAGTAAGTTCCATAAAAAATTTGGGTATCATTTTAGATACCGATTTTCGTTTCAGAGAACATATTAAAAAATTAGTTCAGAAATCATATTCATCTTTAAAACTTATTTATGCCAATCGGCATATATTAAATTTTAGCTTAAAAAAAATCTTGTGCGAGTCATTGGTTTTATCAAATTTTAATTATGGCGTTTTTATTTATGGACCTTGTCTGAATGTACTTGATAAGAATCGAGTCCAAAAAGTTCAAAATTCGTGTTGTCGATTGATATTTGGTCTAAGACGGTATGATTCAGTAACTCAAAAAATTAATGAACTAAAATGGCTCAATATGGCGAACCGAAGGCTACATCATCTTGGTACTTTTATACAAAATTTGTTAACAACTCCTCATTCCTCTTCTATTCTTAGAAATAAACTTGTTGCTCGATCAACTGTCCACGGGAAAAATATACGTAACAAGACAAAGTTTACTATGCCACATCATAACATGGCCATGTATAAAAGATGTTTTGTATTCAATTCTGTCAATCTCTTTAATTCATTACCAGATTTTTTAAAAAACCTTGAACTGAAAATATTCAAATTCAGGTATAAATGTTATTTATTAAGTAAGCAATAACTATATTATCAATATTTTATATTTTTGTACCTACATGTCAAATATGGAAAATGTACCTATATTTTATTATTTCTTTTTCTCTCTTTTTTAATGTATATAATCTTTCTTTGCTTTTTGGGCTTAATATGTGGTTAAGTAAGAGTAGCTTTCAGCTAGACTTCGCCACAATTAAGCTACCTATAATATCTTAATTACTTATTTTTGTATTATTATTAAAAAAAAATAAAGCCGGTTTATTATTATTATTATTATTAATATTATTATTATTATTATTTAAGAGCATCATCATACAAAATCAGTACATATAACAGTAACTCCTAATTTGACGATAAAAGGCTATAAGGAAGAATTGAGAAGAAAGGATGTACTGGAAGTGTCAGAAATTGTTCAGATTAAAATACAAGTAGGTACTATCGCGGCCGAAAAAAAGTAATCGACTGATTTTCCCGTTGTAACTATGGTTCTATTCAGTGTCGCATCAATCCCAATATTTTTTTATTAGTGTCAACGTCATTGTAATATTAAGCAAAAATAAATTTTGTATTACTTAATCATGCCTTATCATGTTTTGAGTGAAATTAATTGCAGCAAAAGCACGATTCAAAAACTAAACAAAAAGTGGAAAGAAACTCATGATCTGAGCAGGGCAGTGGGTTCTGGGCGGCCAAGAAAGAGTTCTCTCGAAAACGACAATACCCTGGTTAACTATGTGAATTTAAACCCATTTTCTAATTCTATTGAAGCCAAAGAGCAAACCAACTTCCCAGCGTCTGTTAGGACAGCAAGAAAACGGTTGCGAGAGCAAGGTCTATTTAACTGTGCCAGTGCTAAAAAGCACCGACTAACAGATGATAATAAAGAGGCAAGAATGCAGTTTGCAAATACTTTTATTAATGAATAAGATCGTTACTGGGAGAGAGTGATCTTTTCCGACGAAAAGATATTTCAGTCCTGCTACATTGGCCAACTGCGAGTTTACCGTCCCAGGGGTCATAAGTTTTATGAAGAATATTTGTACAAAACAGATAATAGCGGAAGGTCTGTCTTTTTGTTTAGTTTTTGAATTGTGCCTTTGCTGCAATTAATTTGACTTACCATGCGTTGTTAACACCACCCTTCTCCAAGTGTGGTGATGCTGTAGCTTTTTTCTGCTTCTCTCAAAACCATACTAATTAATTGTTTTCTTATAATTAAAAAATATTAACAACTTATTTCTTATTAGTTTTTCTTAAATAAATACGACCCCACCAATGATTTCTTGTCAAAATAATTTAATTGACATAACTGAATTTTTCGAAAAAACATACTACCTGATAAAAAATCGATTACTTTTTTTCGGCCGCGATAGTACATATATGTATACATATATTTTTATAAAGTAGTACCTAAGTAGTTTACATAGTTGTGTATCTATTTTATTATATTAGTTTTAGGTTGCAGTTTATATGAAGAAAACGAATGCTTATATGTATATGTATAGGATGTCGCAATAAAGAAGCATTCACAACCTATGCAATAAAGAGCATTTCGTACTAAAAAGCAAACATTAATAGAAAATTGCAATTTTGTCAAAATTATTTTGACCAAAAATCGATAATTTAATAAGGCTAATGTAACTTAATATTATCTATTAACAGCTAAATCTTTCTGTTATCATTGAAATTTTGTCACTTCAACCCTATTGTGAGGGTAAATAGACGAAATACACGAATCCCTAAAGTTCCAGCGGTAAATAAATGTTTCCATTGAGGTTTTCTCTTTTTCTCTTATATCGAACAAAAGAAACATATTTGATATGTTTTGTTAAATTTTATCGATATTGGAGAAAAGTGGTACTTAAAAAAATATCCTGAAAGCTAGAATATTGCCATACACGTAAAATTGCTTCTGTTGCTCTGCTTCTTAATCTAAATTAATTATTGAATAGAAAATAGTGAGTTAAAATTGAAATACGCTATAAACAGGATAATCAGTATCTGGATGGTTTTCGACGGAACAATATTAGAATCCATTTGTTCACTTTTTACGAGACTTTTTATGCAAGTGGAAGTGCAAATTTGAGTTTATCTAATGACATTATAAGAAGCATGTTTGTAAAAGGGATTGCAAACTAAAGCTGAAAAAGATTTTTAAGACTACGAGTATACTGATTTTTTTCATTCTAAACTATTATAAATATTAAGAAAAACACTTTCGCCATATTATGGTTGTTCTAAAATAAATAAAATACCGTATGAATGAATGGTAACGACTACTAAATGTTTTAAAATTACCAATGAAGTTCAAACAATTTTTGAAATTAAAAAAAAACAGATATAACCGTTTTTGAAACATATATCTAAGCAGTGATCCACATGAATAAAAAACGCCTCAAGAACATCGAACATATTTATAGTACAAAGTATATACAGAGAGTAAAAAAATCTATGAGCTGAATAAAAAATGGACCATAGATGGATGTTATATACCTTCTACAAAATATATTATAAACCTTCTAAAAAATTAATGTAGATGAATTAATTAAGTCAATTGTTTAAAATGAAATAAAAAAGTAATTTTTTATATTTAATATTTTTAAAATAGAAGTATAACTGAACATTAGTGTGTTCCAGTGTAGTTATTAAAACTGATTGTATAACGTATTAGAATACTTTTACAATGTCCGAAAACTTTAACTGCATGAGCCAAAATATAAATAACTCATTTCCGTTTGGTACTCCAACAAATAAAAATCACAACAGAATTCTCACCACCAATCCTAAAAATACGCCTAAAGGAGACATTTTTTTATAACTCTCTTATTATAAAAGATATCGAGGGAATTTCAAACTAGTAGGTTAGAGATATCGTATCAGGGAATATGTTCGTTCTTATAAAAATATTCCATATAAAATGGGAAACACTTGCGAATTGACGAATTTTCCAGAATTTTATTTCCGACCCTGTATTATACGAATGGCGAACAATTCAAAAATTTCAGTCATACCTACATATATGTTTTATGTTAGCAGGTGATCTTCATTGCCTTAAAATATAAATAATGTTCCTCTTATTGATCGCATACAGTATGTTGATTTATAAATTTTATTCGTGTCATGAAGTGGTACTGGACTATTAATAATACTGCTGTATTATATGCATGTGACAAGTGGGCATACCATCTGCATTCATTGCGAAAGGTAGGTATGAATATTCATTTACAAATACAATATGCGGACGGATATATTCTGCACGTACCTAGTTATTTTTATTTAAATATGTTTATAATTCCACACATAAACAACACAACCAAATATAAAAAATCATAAGAATTTCATATGAAATATTAAACGGGTACTTCTCGATGAAAAATATTTAGCTTAAATTACGAAACTTAAATTGAATTATATAAGAATACACCAACAGTATTTTTTGGTAAATTATTCTTATACACAGGGTCGGTTTTGGGGTAGTTTTTACCAGGGCAAGTAGTTGAAATTTGCTGCTCCAAATAAGTAAGAAATAAGAATACTGGAAAGAAAATGTAGGTAGGTACGTAACAAAAACAACAGTACTTCATAATTTATTTGAAGATCCATCAATACTTAAACTAACACAACATAAATAACATTTTTGCCTATAATTCAACATTTAAATAAATAATAAATAAGTAATTACACTCAAGCTTACGGTTGAACACAAAATATAAATGCTTTACCCTCGGTTTTACCTATTAAGCGTTAAAAATGTCCAATAGCAATATTAGTAATTAAAATTAGAAAATATCAACATATCGCTCTTTAATACTTGCAAAATCTCAAAGGAATTATCTAATATTTAAGAATTTGTGTATCTCATTTTCAATGGAAGTCGCCAAATTATTCAGGCAGTCACCACTTTGAGGTGTTAATGAAATTTAATATTTTATATATAGATCAACGCTTATTACGTCTCTTTTATTGTCATTATTTGTCTTGTCTTTAAATGTTAGTTTCAATTCTAATTTGACGCAGTACTTTCTAAATCCATTTTTTAAATTATTTTTATGATGCTAAAATCACCGAGAAAGTTGAAATTATTCACATAAGTCTAAAGTCTTTAGGTCTGTCTCAGCATTCACTAGCATCTGGAAAATACTGTGAGAGGGATTTTTCCATTATACACGGATATTGGATGTGTGTCCCTTGTCTTTAAATGTGTAGCCCCCTCCCGCACAAGGCTCAGCCTTCTGGGATAAAGGGGATCGTAATTACATGTGGTGTATTTATTATCTAACATTGCGAGAAATAAATCATTTTTGAAATTATTTCAGGACTACTAACATTGCTTCATAATCAAACTGACGTATTTCCTTCTTCCGAACCCTACTTTCGACAGAAAAGTTATCCTCAATGCTAAGGGGTTGAGCTAAATGAGAGGCTTCTTTTAAGATCGAGTTAAAATGAGCATGTTTTAGAAATTTGCATAATCGTTTCTTTAAATTTATTTAAATGTTCTATTGCTACAAAGTTAATAATATCGACTCTTTTTAAAATCTTACTGATAATGTACCAGAAAACATGAGCACATAGAAAATTATAACTTTATTTTATATCTAAAATACATGCATGTATAGGTTTCAAGTCTAATAAGCTGTTCGTTGTATGGCCTAAAAACTTGAATCAGAGCATGAGCATATTATTGTCATCTATAATATATGCGATATAGCATAACATGAGGATAGCGTCAACACGACTCCCATCTTTTACCAGATAAATATTTTCCCTTAGAATAGACCAACTAAATTTAAGGTATTTATAAGCCACGCAAGTAATGAAAAAGGCTCTAGGGTTAATTTCTAAAATTTTCTCCTGGAGATCATTGCATTTTCCCTTCATATTTGATTCATTATATTAGCTTTAGCTACGTATGTTAGAAATGTTGATAGATTCTTTGTCAAGAAACCCAATCCTGTATAAGTTTTATCTTTAATCTCAAATCCCCAAAAAAGCTATCTAATTTTTATTTTTTATATTTTCGTTATAGAGAAAACACATTATAAGTAAGTAAGTAATTATTCCCTAATAAACATTTTTGGTTATATGTACATATAATAGTAACGATATATTTGCCCCACAATAAGCTTAAATAACTTTAATTTATATAATATAGTTATAGTAATGTTTCTGTTGACCATATAAACCTTCTAATTCTTCTGTCAAAGAAGACAAATATTGGGTGAAACCAATATTTCAGGTTATATAATAATATATAAAAGGACAATGTCCTAATTTACTGCAAGAAATGTGGTTGAATGACAATCAGAAATATTTTAGTTATCTTCGTGTAACATCTGAACAGCTTAACAAATTACTAAATATTTGGGGCAAGACGCTGGATCGGTAAGTTGTATTAAGGATCCGATCCCACCAAACACCCGATTAGAAATAACTTTGAGGTACCTCGCCGATGGTTGCAGTATGACAACGTTATTTTTTTACTTTAGGTAAGACTACAGTATTTGAAATTATTCAGAGTAAATGCCATGAAATTTGGAATTTTCTGAAAGATCTGGTATTCCCAAATCTGAATAAAGAGATTTGGAAAACTTTAGCAAATGATTTTGAATCGATCTGCGACTTCAGGAATTGTATTGGATCAATAGATAGAAAATGGTTGTATAATTCATTATCCTAACATAATGGTTATTTTGTGATTAATATATTAATATTTTCAGGCTCCCCAAATAGTGATTCCATCTACTATAACTATAAAGGCTCTCATGTCGTTAATTTATTGGCAGTAGCCGATGTTCATATCTGTTTTACAATGCCAACCAACACTCCTGGTTTTTGTGAAAAACTTTCCGTTGTTTTGGTTGGGAATAGAGCTTTTGCCCTAACACCATTTATGATGAGGCGATGATCCTCGAAGTAAAAATCTGAACTTGACACAAAATATTTAATTATAAACCGAGCCGACTTAGGTAAATTGTTGAAAATGCTTTCAAGAGTTCAATATGCAGAATATTTCGTAAAGCCTATTGTAACAAAAATGGATACAATAGTAAAAATTATTCAGGCAACTGTCCATTTGCACGAATGCAATGTATTCGATTAAATATAAATATAAGTAAAGGAGTAAGGGTTTTTATAGATCTTGATATCTTAACAAGGCAGCCATGTGTGCGTACATTCAAAAAGAATAAAAGTATTAAAAGGAACGTGTATTTTATTATCATAATATTATATTACATTACAATGGCGACGAGGCAATCGGAGATTCGAGATATTGGTGAATTTAATTACTTTTAAATAAGGACTTTTCAGTTTTCAAAGTGAAACTTCAACAGTGGTTTGTAGCGAACGGTATTACGGTGCTCCAGTACAATTGTATTTCGCAGCCTGTGAAAAACTTTATCGGATAATATGGAAAGTGTTAACGAAAGAGCAGCAAGGATGCGCAGCTTAGCAAACAAACTTTTTTTTCTGAAAAGCTGGAGACTGTCATGCGTGTACATATTTGTCGTCATCCGGGATGTCTGATGGTAAAATAACGGAGAGGTTGAAGGAAGAAAATGCTACTACATCTAGTCAAGCAAAATTTCCGAAATTATTGGAACTCGCTCAAAGTAAAGAAGCCGTCATGAAAGAAAAAATGGAGAGGCGCCTGAGAGGAAATAATGAGAGGTGCGTCGGGGAAAGTTGTGGAAAGAGAGATGCAAAAAATGTTGGTAAGAAGTGCAATGTGTGTGGTCGAAAAAATCATATTTCTGTAGACTGCCATGCAAGTTTAAAAATTATTACTGCAATATTTGTAAAATTCAAGGCCATTTAGCACCAGTCAGCTGCAAAGAAATTACAAATCACGACAAAAAAATAAATTTTTATCAACTAAACAAAAAATTTCACATTATCTCTCTGAAACTTCGGTGCTAGTCTTATACATGGCGATGTAGAAGATGAAAATTTATTTTGTATCGAAGAAATTAAAAAAATGGAAAATCAAAATTATTGTAAACAAATTTTTATCAAATTAATTGTTGGACATATTGCATTAGATTTTGAGGCTGATACAGGTGCAAAGCATAACGTGATTTCAAAAAATTATATTTACAGCATTTTCAACAATTCCTTTGAAAAAAATTGACTTAGTGTTTTAAAGATTACATCATTCGTACATATGTCGTATAATGAAGTATGAGCAAAGGATACCAAATCATCAAAAGCTTTATTAAACAATTTATAATAAGACAATGAAGCATCAGATGGCTTAAGCAATATTATTATACTGGGAGTATTTCAAGAAATGCAGCAGCCATAAGAAATAGCTGAATGTTTTCTTACAGTTGGTTCTATTCCTAACAAATTTCGACAAAGGCCAGCTCGGTTTTACACACTAGACCAGTTAGAACGCATAAACGCTAAACTTTCTTATACGAGTTGTAATAGAACTTTATGAAAATAAAGAAAAAATAGGTAGGTATGTGTTGTTTTATTTATTTGGACATGCTAAAACTTATAGTTAAGTTCTCGCCTTCTAGCAAATTATAGGGTTTTTAAAGATTTTTATCAATATAAATAAAACAAGATGTAGGTATATAGTTGGTATAGTTTTTATTGCACGACTATTCGTAAAAAGAACTGCAAGTAATCTTATGGGATTCTACAAAATGCAGCTTTGGGTTCCTAAAAAGTATTCTTTGAAATTTTCATTATTATAAGAAAATACAGTTCTCATCATGTTGCATATGGTGAGGAATTTTTGAGTAGATAAATTGCGTCCCTTTTTTCTTTAAAGACACACTAATTCAGCTTTATCTTCGGAGGTTATTGGAGGATGTTACATAATTTTATTAGCTTGGTACATCACATTATTAAGCCTCATCTGAGCAATCCCTTTTCTTGTTAGTTACTTTTTACAAAAGAAATCTTCTAATGATGGACTTTTATAACTGTTGCTGATTCACATGGTTTTCACGAATTCTCTGCATGTAGCTGGTTACAGGTGTACTTTTCTAATTCTCATTCTGTTACATTAGGTTGAGTTAATGCGAATTGAATAGTTGTCCTTTTCTGACTAAAAAGATTACATACAATTTCACTGACTCTTTGTCTACTACCTCCTCCAGAAAATTATCAGCCGTGCTGGTATAACATTTATTCGTGAAAGAAAAATCCCCCGGAATGGAGTTGTTTGACCTGGTAAGGTAAATTCCTATCCAATTCGGAAAAAGGAAAGATATCATCGGGTTGAAGAACGGAGGGAAAACGTAATTTTAGAGATCTTGCCGATTTTTTAAATTTCAACATTGAAATTGCAGTTTACCCCCTTCTAGGGATAGTTTTCGCTCTGTGGAGAGAAACTAAATTTATTATAAATATTTTCTGATTCATCAGTACAGAATATAGAAGTCTACTTTCATATATTTATTTTTCGAATTTAAATCAATTTAAAAACATTTTTGAAGTTATTTTAGGTTATAGGTTAAAACTTGAGACCTGTTAGGGCCAAACCAATATGATTTTCGGATTTAGCGGACCAAATTATGAGTATTATGAGTAGACTAGTGAGTGTTCTGGTACCTACAGGACAAAAAAAATGTATTGTGTGCCCATGTAATGAACAGATTAGAAATTTCTTCCCATGAGGGTTTCACGGTGAAATCGAACAGAACTTTTCTTTGGGGAATAAATCTAATAATCAGTTTTTCATTGCCTTTCACCGGCTGCTCTTCTGTTACTTCGTTTGGCAAAACTCCTTTCATTTCATTTGGGTCAGCAAATGAACCATCTTTATTACCTATGAGTACTACTGTATGAACTTTATGAAGATTAGATAGACTAATTGTTAGAACGTTACAACGTTTTTCAGGTTAGAGTCGACCGTTTCGTTCCGTTGCAAATTGAAGTTGATTGATTTTATTTTATACTTTCTAGAGTGGCCTGAAGGTGGTTCTTTAAAATAAATATATTTATTTCATATTTTTAGTCTGTTACTATTTACCCTTAAGCAGCTTGATTTCAATGAAGACAAAATTGTGCACTTGTTTTCGTATGAAACGGGTATTTCATTCGTACCGTGCATCACCTTGGGAGTAATATGTTTATAAATATACCAAATTTGAACTGTGTAACTCCATAGATTTTCATCTTGCTCTATGCTAACTCTGTATATAGATAATACCTACAGGCAAATTTATCTTTCTCTCAGATGTTCTCCTCTACTATTAAGGTAAATAATATATTATCTGTCTTTAATATACCAATATAACGTAAATTTCCCTTTTCTTCCTGTTTTCGAAGTGCCCGTTATAAGACTCCATAAAAAAGAAATTTCAAGCCAATGCACTGAAGATATTTTGTCTGTTAAATACTTTTGAGTATATAATCATAGTTGATCCAACCTGTTCTTCATACATTTTATAAACTTTACATCGAATTATATCCTTTAATAATTCTTTAGTATAACATTATCGAAGACTTTTGTTTCTGAAAGTGTAGTAGTAAGTAGAGTGGGTTTGATTTTTCATTACGGAAATTCACTTGACTCATTTGAATACAGTATTTTTCAATAACTAAAAGCAAATGAAATCGAAATGAATTTTAAACGCATTTTTGACTACGATTATTCTTTATTCTAAATTATTTTTTCATTTACTCATGTACCCGCAAGCCTTAAAATTAATTCTTTGAAAGTCGTAAGTAACGTTCTTCCCTGAATAGTAAATCTATTTGTTCGATAATTTCTTAACAATAAAATTTAATTACACTTATTGAACCACCTAACGGGCTGCGATTAATGCAGTTAAGTAACAGTTCTCATAACATTTACCTACTTCTAATTAAAAAAAATCCATGTAAAATGAAATAATGGTTAATCAATTTTGAACTGCCAAAATAGAATATATTCATGATTCCACGATAAAATGAATATAATTAAATTTAAGTTAACGACCTAAGAAACGCTTGATTTTTTTATTTAATGAATAAAAATGGATTAGTGATGTAACAGGGTAGGGGCCTGTCTAATATGATACCACTATTCGTCGTAATAAAGTAATAATGTGCAAACATTTCTCATCGTTTAAAAAGCTGTCGACCATAAAACTGTCTGTAATATGTAAATTGAATTAACAGCAATAATGAAATCTACAAAATTATATCGCAGAATAATTTAGTCACCATTTTGTTTGCCATGTATGGTGTCAGGATGCTATTAAAACGGAAAACAACACATGTATTAGCCTACATAATAAAAAAAAAGAAATAACGGAAATTTTTATGACACTGTTAATTTACTTATTACTAATGACGTCAGGTTCATTAAATTTAGTAGGTACTTAAATGTAGATGAAATGAAGACTGACATGTATTACCATGATATTTATATTATTATAATACGGGGTAATTAACTAATTTAAACTAATTGTCTATGTCATCTGTCTGTTCATTTTACTTACTGTTTCATTTCCAGTCAAAAATACATTTAAATTTCAGTAAAAAATACTTAATTCATTTAAATGCATGTGTGAAGAAAATTGTTAGCTCAAATTTCAATTGAATACCAAAATAGATGAATACCAACAATAGGTATATGTGTAGGTAAACGGTATTTTATAGTAATCTAAGGATCATTTATTAATCACAGAAAAATATATCTTTTAGGCTCCCAACTTTTATTAATTTATTATATTATTTATATTATTTATTTAATTCTATTCTAAAAATTTCTCCTCCTAACCTTTCAAATTGCCTACCATTGATATGACATTGTTTCGATTTCAGAGATAAATGACCAGTATATGGAGTGCACTGTGCACTAATTATATTGAAAGACCTACATAACAATTCATATTTATAGGAGCATAAATTTAGATTTACTTCTCGGGGATATTACCCAAATCGACGGAAAAAACGGACAAAAGAACACAGACTTGGACCAGTTGTTCACGCACGTTTCCAAAAATACTTGACCCGTTGTCGAGAATTGGAATTACTTGTTATCAATTATTATCAAGCAGTTCAGTCCAATAAATCTGAAACAGTTTTTCCTTCACCATGGTGTATAAGTTGAAGTTTCCAATACAAACATTTATCACCTTGAAGAAAAAACAATTAAATTGAAAACAGGCACTAGCTTGTACTACTTGGACAATACGATAATGGATGTATTGAAAGATATTTTGCTGACACTTTCAGCTTTGAAGAACACAATCATTCTAATATTCGCAGATTGATTTACTGATCAAAATACAGAGAGCCAACATTGTAAAATCGGTTTCAAAAATTTTTGTTGTTTAATCACTTATTTAACGTCGGCCTATTTCCGCTACTAAAGTCAATCATCGACGTCAGGAGACGAGCTACCCCCAACCTGGAAATTTCGTCAAACCTCTATCTTACTAAGAGTAGGGATTTTTTACTAGCCTAACATATACAGACAAGGAACCGACTGCTTTACATTCCCTAAGAAATATGGTATATTTATAATACAACTCTGGCCTACAGTTGTATAGTTTCGATATAGCTGATATACAAGCCGCTAAAAGTGGGGTTTCAAACTTAAAACACAATTTTACTGAATCCACAGTCACTTGCTTTGCGAGATGTGGCAAGGAAATTAATGTCAAATAATGTTTTAATTAATTAATAAAATAAAACATTTTTTTAACAAGAATGTGATGTGCATAATGTCTAAAAGTTATTTGTGACATTCTGTAATTTTTTTCTTGTTTGAGATTTATTCCCACATATTTTTGAATATTTTTTAATTCAAGCAATCTAAAAACCTACTCCTGTAAGTTTAAAAAATATTTTTTTTTTTTGCGTTTTTATTTTATTAAAGCTTAATATAATTGTTTTATTTTTCTCAAATATGTGCCACTAATTTCTTCTTATCGAATTAGTTCCACACTTTCAGAATTCACTCTAAAAATTGAAAATAGTACAGTATGTTTTATTTCTAAATTGCAAATCATATGATATTTAGTGGTGCTATGATAAAATATACAAAAATATGTATCAATTTGTACGTACAGGATGTTACGTGAGTATATGGCAATACATCAGAGGCATTATAGTTTTGATCAATACAACACTAAACGTTGGTTTGTCAAGTAATTGTCGTTAAAAAATATTACGCCTTTGGTGTCTTGTTTAGGAAGTAAGACGTGGACCATCCAACTATTTATCTATTTAACTTAAATGCGCAGCGGGCTAGAGCAAGAATGACAGGCATGGCTCTGGTCACACTGCTTATCGTGACTAGGTTCGCACCCCAGCAGCGGCACTGGCAATGCAGTGAGTATAGATGTTTGTCTGAGTTTTTCTAATGTGTAACCCCCTTCCAGACAGCCTTTTTTCTGGGGGCGCAAAATTCGAATCTTATCCTGGGCGCTCATGACCTGAGCTACTAACACTAACCCTACTACTAACTGTCTTTTTGATATAAATAACCATTAAGCAACAACTTTTGCTTCCTTTTTACAATACGAACAAATTCAGCAGCTATTTCACGATGTTTACAGTTACACAACCTCTTCCGAAATAAACATTTTAAAGAAATTAGCATCCTTTCAACAACCTAAACTAAAGTCATTAGGTCTAATCCCTTCTTTGAATTTCTGAATATCATTATTATTCCGTTATTTGTCGGGTATCTTCCTTTCGGTGAATCGTTTGTCGATAAATTTTCCCTCCGGGGAATTTTCCAGTCGGGGAATTTTTTGTCGAGGATTTGTTGTCGGGAAATTTTCCGTCGGTGCATTACTGTCGGGGAATTTTCCGGTTTCCACTATACAATATACATACACATTTTACTGTTCGTTCTTTTGTATTTGTGTACTTACTTAATAAATGGTAAACACCTACGACTTATCTAATTTTTTAATCCCTCATAAAGAGCGGCACAATGTCTGGTATAATTTCATTTATTATTCCTAAAGTTTGAGCAGTATAGCACAGGTATATTTCAAATCCTCGTAACTTCTGCCTGTTGATAAAAAACTAATTTTTAAGCAATTCATTCATGTGTAAGTTGATGGGAAAGAACATCGACTTCATTAATAGCCATTTCTTTAACCACTTGGTTTTATTTTTATGCTTCTTTTTCTTTCTGATAATAATTACACAACCACTATAGCTGCTATTAATTTTCGGTAATCAGCTATATTTGACTTTTAAAACTGAGGATAAAACTATATTTTAACGTTATGTCTGTGGACTTCATCATCTCACGTTTTTTTTAAACAACAAACACCACAGAAATTCGACAACCCCCAACACGATTTAAAACTGTGCAAATAAAACATACGATAAGCATGCGTGTCTATCTATGGCGGGCTTTTTTAGAAATAATGTATGATTTACTTTTAGTCAAATATGACTTTTATAATTTTTAATCAATTTGCAATCCATGTTTATTAATAAACTAGAATTCCTTGTTTTTGTCTTGAAAATATTTTTTTCAGTTAATAGATATGGCTTAATGACTACACGAATTTCCTAAGTAAAACTTAATCTTTTATCCGCATGCAATGTACAAATTTTGCTAATTTGAATCAAATCAAAGATGCCAATTAAGTCTTTGTAAGTAAAATCAATATTTTATTTTAAAATTATTTTGCAACATATTATTCTGACAAACAACCTTCAAAATTTAACCTGTAAGTGTGAATAGGCCTGTAGTGGGACATAGGAACAGGAATTATTGGAACTTCTAGTAATATTATGAATGAAACTTTATGAAATATTGACTATTCTCGAACATTCTCCTCGGACACTCCGATCTTTTACTAATTATCTTTACACTTTTACATGATTAACTTGAAGTTATAAACGTATATTTGTTTAACTAAGAATAGCTAATAAATATAAATAAAAATGTGTCGGCATGTTTAAAATCGCCAGAAGAAACAACAGTTGAAAAATATCTGCCGCACAACCTTCTAAACGGTTACGTACCAGCTGTAATTTTTTTAAAACCGTCGTATTACAGAACGTTACTGAAAAATCGACCATATTGGCAAAATAATACGATTTCTTTATTTTTTTTTTTAAATGGAAGTCAGTAAAAAAAATCTCCCTAACCTACGACCCTTTTAAAAACACAGAAGGGGTTAAAACAAAAGATACACGCTACACGGGTCGGTTAGGGCTTAATGTCTATGACACATGAACAGGGAGGACCACGGTGGGTAAATAAATTTAATTTATATTTCTCTTTCAGATAAACTGATAAGCCTATCGTAATAAAATTGCAATGTTAGAAAGTATTAATATTCTAGCATTAGACTATTTCTGTTTTGTATATGGGTATTTTGTAATAATACTTAATACAGATATTTGGGAATGTCAAAATATAATCTTTAATAAATTATCCTTTTTACAATGTACAGTTTTATTCGACTGCATTAAAACATTTTATTAATTGTCCATAGCTACTTTTATATTTTATGTATATTGTAGATTTCTGGTTAAATAGATTATATTTTTGTTAGTGTATAATTGTTAGATCAAATGTATGCATCTGTTAAAACTTTTGCTTTATAATAATTTTTCTTTCCTTTTTCTTTTATTTTTTAAAATTACGTGAATTATTATTAGTAAGTACGGTGTAGCCAAAATTTTATATTAGGTATTTAACTGTAGTAAAAAAAAAAATCGAAGATGAAAACAAGTTCGTTCCGTTTTTATTTCAGGACTATTTAATTTTGGTGTAATTTGTAAGTGAACACATTAAAAAATAAAAGAATATAATAGATATAAATTACGAGACAAACAATGCACCATAAGCAAAAACCAGAATTAATTAGATTCTTTTGACATAGGTACTATACTTGGTGTCTCGGTAAAGGTGGGAGATTTTTGACACACATAACCCCATAAATATGTATACACAATTTTCGTATACCGTAAAATTAAGAAATGATAATATTTTCCTGAATTTATAACAATTGCTCGACTGTTTAAACACCTTTAGTTACTTTAAGGATCTCTATATAAGCAGATATAAAATTGAAATAACATTATTTCCGTATAATTTAATATACAAATTATAGATACCTACGCACTCTAAACATTTTTTAAAATAAAGTTTTATTTTGTTAAAATAGTCTGCGATTGATTAAACCGAAACGCCAGAAAATAAAAAATACTTTTCATTTATATGAATAAGAATTTTATAAATCTACAGATCAAGTTAATTTATTTGTAACAAAACACACATTTAAGGGTTAAAAAAGTTAGATATATTTTTTAAAATGTTTGGGAACATTAAATATAACCTTCAAAATTTAGAGAATTTGTCATCCTCAATTGTTTTCCTGTTAGGAAGGTTATAAGTTCGGCTCTTAGAAAATTTTCTGGATGATCTTGTGACGAACAGAAAACCACAAAGCAAAGCAGAACATAATAATTATTATAGAAACAAACATGTTCTTTCAAACGTAGAACCAAATTGTTTAATTTTTGTAAACCTGTCTAAAGAACAACTTAGTGCCAAATGACGTTTATTTACCATCAAGTGAGATTATCTTTCGTACGATGGAAATGCATAATTTCAATAAAGATTCATATTTTTAGACATCTGATTCGAAATTTTTAAAATTCGTCCCGAGTAAAACATCAAACATCATATTTCTAGCACCGAAATCGAGAAAACAAAATGTTAAACCAAACGTGTTAATGTTGAAGTCATGGCGATATTGCTTGTACTGTTTTATATACAGGGTGTCCCAACCAAAAGTAGACACCCTGAATAACATGTAAAAATTTTCTGAAAAATTAATGAAATACGTCCTTGTTTCCAAGGGTGACATTTTTAATGTAACACTTGTATCTATCCATCATCATCCCTCTATCCTACACAAATACCCCTTCAAAAATTCAAATAGCAAGGGGGTCGAGTGACACCTTTTGAAAGGTCTTATGCTCAAAGGTCTCAGAAATTAAATGTTTGGGCTGGCATCTAAGCAGGGGATCACGTCATTGTCTGGCTGTTTTGTATTTCTGACAATTTAAATGGCGAAAGTTAACTCGATCTGTTAGGAAATAACATCGACCCAATGATTATCGAAATCCTCGAAGAAGACGATAATCTTTTAGAGGGAGAACTTTTCAACAGGATGCGGCACCCCCACTGCTACAGGAGTCCGTCAATTTTTGGATAATCGATTTCGTGAGCCATAGATTGGAAGTAGAGGTTCTGTAGAGTTGCCGCCAGGTCATTCGAATTATTTATTTATTTATTTTTGGCATTGAATGTGGAATCCATTAGCCAGCCGCTATTTGTAAAACAGATCAATACAAAAAAACTACCTAACACAGGGGTAGGGGGGAGTGTCCTGCCTGAACAACCTGCAATAAAGTCCCAACCAATTATCTCGAAAAGTATTGGTCCTACCGAAAAAATGTTCATGTAAAAAATTAATTAAAGGCGCAGCAGAGTAACACTCGTTGAGATGTGTACTTACAGGTACAACTGTGGCTTGACAACTACTCGTTACCTCCAGAACGTTGGGGTTGGGCTCGAGAATAGGATGGATTGCTCATCCCAGTGAGAACTAAGAAGTACCATCAGCTCCTGAAACTCTTTTGAAGACCATATTCTGTCGTTCTGCTGGTTGTGAAGGGAGATGTGGGTGCCGAAAAGCTGGCATACAATACTCATCTATTTGTGGGACTTGCCATGGAACGTGCTCCAACGGTGCACCATTAGAGGACGAAGATTATGTAGAAGAAGGCGATTTATTGTAATCGTGAAAGTTACATATTACTCTTTTGTAGTACTTTTTTAGTTATAGGTAACATACACTTATTTTACTACGAGTATCACCACATCAATAAATGTTTTTATTTTAAAGTTTAGTTCAATCATAATCCGAGATTACTGGTATTTGTACCAAAACACTATTTTAGCAGTAGATTTCTTTTTTCTTTTTATAAAACAGTAGATAAGTCTTCCGGATGAATAAACTTGATAAAATGGAAATTTTCCAAATATTCATTTTTCTTTCCCCATTATCTTTTGAACCATTGTCGTACGATAAAAATGAATATGACTATTTCTGTGGGGAATTTTATGTAGAATTTTTTTAATAAACAATTTTTCGGTAGCACCAATATTTTTCGAGATAATTGCAAAAAACTGGGAAAAAGTACCTTTGAACGCCCCCCCCCCCCCCCAACCACCGCGTCACTCAGATCTGATGGGACTTTATTGTAGGTTGTTTAAGACACTCCCCTCTACCTCAGTGCAAAAATCCAGAACTACACAATTTAATCGATCTCTCCATTGATTGGACTAAAATAAAACAGTTATTTCTCAGGATTGAATCGATAAAAATACACAGTTATGTAGAGTATTGAATGACCTTTCAAAAGATGTATCACTTGGCCCCCCTTACCGTTTGAATGTTTGGAGGAGGTGACTGTGTAGGATATGATGATAGGTATAATTACGTTAAATTATGTCCCCCTTGGAAACAAAGTTATTCAGGGTGTCCTGTATCACCTTCAATAAATTTTATTCGTAGTTTTTTTGAGATACAAATCAATAAGCTAGATTTCTAAAACTTTAAACCAACAAAAATGATAACAGCAGAAAATTTTTACGTTTTAAAATCGAACGAAATTTTTCACGGCGTTATAAACTTGCTGTAATAATTTTTGGGTAACCTTAAGGCTGAACAATCACAGTCCCAGAGTAATGCATTGAACTTTAGTGGTGTTCAGCGGGGCAATGGGAAATGGGCCAGCAGCGTCTGCCATCTCCCATCTTCTCGTATAATATAATCTATACATTACCGTTGGTGTAGAATAATATAATACTTTCTCTTAACGACATGTGTCATCATCGAGTAAAGAGTGTATTCTTTACTTAATATCATTTCCAGCCAAACGGTATATATTGTATAATAATGTATACCGAGTAATATTCATATTAGATATTTACATATTTGAACGTGTAGACATACTATTTTAGGACAGAGTATAATTTAAGTGGGGATTATTGAACAAGAAAACAAAAATTTTAATCTAAGTATTCTAATTGACCGCCTCGATTATTTTTATTGATCATCTTCAGAATCTACAACATTTTTTGATACGTTAAAACTGATTTTCATAAATAAAATGACATTAAATAACATTTATAGAAATCAATTTTAATGTATCAAAAAATGTTGTAGATTCAGAAGAAGAAGAAACCGATTATTATAATAGATTAAAAATTTTGTTTTTTGTTCAATAATCCCCACTTAAATTAGACTATATTTGCAATAATTGTGGACACATTTTTGATAAAATAAAATGTCAATTCTTTAAATTAACCAAATCCGTCTTAGTGGAAATAGGGGATTATTTGACGTTGATAAGAAAAATTATTCATTCGTTTTAATAAACTTTCTTCAGAAAAAACTTACTACTAAAATAAAAACTACATCATTATACATAAATAGAAAAATATTTATTAATGTTAAACTTATCTAATATATCTTCTGCATCCTCCTCTTGTGCACTTGAGGCACTACAAAAGTAATACCACTTAACAAATCGCAAATATAATCCTGTTAATTTACTTAATTTTTTTAATTTATAGTTTTGTTTTTTCTGTCGATCACCATTCAGATCTGCCATTAAAGCTAAGGGTACTTCTTTTCTGGGATACCGTAGTAATTGGAAATTTATTACGAAAACTTTAAAATATAGATATATATTCTAGGTTTTTTCTTGACCGTTGATATCAATACAAGGAAAACCCAAGGAAAACTTTAAAAGTAATTTTTAAATGTACAGGAGGCCAGGTTATTTAAATACTTATTATTAGATTATTTGGGAGACAATTTATAACTTATTGGCTTTCAACAAAATAATTTTTCAATATTTTTTATATCTTTATGAGATGTATCTACAAGTTGTTTGACAAATTTTTGTTTTTTAATATTTTAAATAATTTAAACAATTCCAGTAACATACGTAATGAAAACTTTTGAGTAAAGTTCAGCAGGATAATGTGAGATAGCTCCTTCCAACTTGATACTATTATTCTATTACTTATATTATAAAATGGTATTATTAGTGCCTTAGTCATACAATGGTATTATTAGCCTTCTCGCATTTCAATCACTGTAGTAAACATTTTCATAGGTAAAGAAAAACCAAGAAGGTTTTACTGCCAGTAAAATAATGAAATAAAATATTATTAAAATCCACTAATATTTAATTAGATTTATTTAGTAATAAAGTCAAATTTTATTGTTATTTAAAAAAAAAGTGCGAAAATATAAATGTTCCTATTTATAAACCACAAATCTCATTTTCTGTTAGGTAGTAGCAACAAAATTTTGTCGGTTATTGTGTACCTATATTTTATTATTAGGAAAAGAGAAAGGTAATAATAAATTCTTGGTACACCGGAACACAGAATTGTTTATGAATTAATACGAAGGTAAAATACGAGATATAAATAATTATTTCTCATTTCGTTTGTACGAATGTGGAAGAATACAGAACAGGGTAGGAACGGTATTCGTTAGACGGTAGCAGGAAGTGAGGTGTTGGTGTTGGTGTGCACATGATCGTGACTAGCACTTCCCGGAAGACGATCAGTTTTTCGAATACATTCGATCATAATAATTATTTACAATTATTGATATCTCAGAATTTCATAAACTACTTGAGTATGGTTTTTTAATTACTTTCACTATTTCGATAAGTTAGAAAATTAAAATAAAGGTGTAAAGCAATGTGTTATTTACAAAAACAAGCATAGTCTAAAAAGACGGTTGTGCGGATTTCTATTAATTTTTTTCTAGTGTAATACGACAATATTGATTAATGTTGTGTATTTATTTTTACTAAAGGTCGTGACCCGCAGTTATTAATAAATAAAAATAATGCAAATGACAAAAGTGATATTAAAATAAATAATGACTATACTTGAGAAAAGAACAAAGTGTAGGATTTTGATTTCTAACTTAAATGATTTGTATCAATAATTATTATGCTTAAATTTGAATAACTGAAAACCTTTTAACTATTCCTTTGTATTTATTTTTTACAAAAACAATCAGTTTCCACATGAGGTAATATATTTTTCCGTAGCAATATCTATAAATTTAATTAAGTATGCCTTGAATGCATCATATAATATGCTTAGTAAAGCAGGCATTGGTTTAAAGCAGGCATTGGTTTAAATGATACTTAATTTTTGTGCATACAGTAGGTAGATAGATATTTTTATTGTTATTTGTTTTAAGCTATAACTTTTCTCTTTTTTTCTGAAATAAAATTAAAAAATGTAAAATAGTAACAGTCAACACAGAGCATCAATCAAGTTTACTTAAACTGTACTGTTTACAACGGTTAAAACGTAGATTAGGAATGTTTTAAAAAAATGTTTTACTAGATATCTTTAAATAAAACAAGAAATTTGCTAACCCCGATTCCGAATAAAAAATAAGGTCTTCTCAAAATATTTCACTTAAATGTGCAAAATTGTTCTTTGAGATTTTATATATTTTAGTGTTACATGTTTACAAAGTCAAATTTGGGGTCAATGACTAACTCTTCGAGTTTAAGCCACAACCTGATTAATCAGAGCAACG
This sequence comes from Rhagium mordax, assembly GCA_963680705.1. Taxonomy (NCBI): domain Eukaryota; kingdom Metazoa; phylum Arthropoda; class Insecta; order Coleoptera; family Cerambycidae; genus Rhagium; species Rhagium mordax. The sequence goes on along the minus strand of OY796656.1, from coordinate 52,247,429 downwards.
TTTTTTCTTTTGGTATAAAATTGATTTATTATCACATAAGATCATTTTTTATCACTTAATGCCCAAATAATACAGAACCGGTTAAAATATGTTTTTATCGTCCAATGAAAAATTTTTGCTTGTAGCATTTGAAACTTTTGAGGGCATGGGGAGAATAAATCAATTTAAATTGAAAATGAGGAATGACTTTTTTTCAAAACGCAAACCGTTTTCAAGCTGTCAATTATTTACGACTGAAAAAATTTATTTTTACTGGGCCCGTTATTCGGAAACCCTTAATCAAAATGTTGTGAAATTTTCGGCATGGGGGTTCTAAAGCATGCTGATTACTAATATTGTATTAGTTTTTCTGTAAAAAAATGCCTAATATGACTTCTCGAAAAAGCGACCCCTTTTTTTCTTAATAAAAATGCACGCCACTGACAAAAATAAATTTTGTTTAATTCAAAAAGATCACACCAAAGGTCATTGACACCGATCTAAATTTGGTTAAAATTGGATAACTAATAACTGAGTTATGGAGGGGGGGGGCATTCAAAGTGGGACACGCTGTAGACACAGGATGATGAAATCCGAACTAAAATTTCTTTAAAATCACGACTTTTATTCAAAAAGTAATTTTTTTTCAACTGAGCCACTGCTTCTCCTAAAACCCAGAAAAGATTTTGTTTGGAAAGAAATGTGGTATACTAGGTTCGGCGTCCAAACGGAAATCGACTCCGCCCCATTAATTTTATGGCAGCGCAGAACGGTGTACGCAATAGTCAGTTTTACACGATGGAAATTAATGAAAGTTGTGATAGCTTCAACAAAATTTGTTATTATACGTGTTACATTTTCTACTACAGTTGTACTATATTTTTATAATGTTTATACCCATTAAAGCTTCTATTATACATCTTCAATTTTGGACTTTTAAAAATAATACTTTATTCCCGCAAAAATTTAAACGACGTTTCCTTTATTAGTCCGCACTGCGCAAACTCAAGACACTTTTACTCGGCCTCGGCCAGCTGATTGCCTGGTTTGTTTACGTTTGTATTCGTTTTTAGGTTAGGTTCTTTCGCGAGTTATTTCCCCATACTTTAAAGAACGTCCGTGGTTATTTAATTCAAAAAAGTTTAGTTTGTGATTTACTATAACAATTTCACATAGGTTACTTCACTGGATAAACCCATTGAGTATAAAGTAATATACTCAATGATAAACCCCAATGCAAAATACTCAAAAATAGTCATATCTGCTAAGAGTCGTTTACTTTTCGGTTTTCACATGTCCAAATAAATAAAACGTGTTGTTTACCTACCTATTTTGTCTTTATTTTCACAAGGTTCTACTACAGTTCGTTTAAGAAAGTTACGAGAGATATAAATATAATATAAAATAGAATGCTTTATTCATCATTTTAATACATTTGGTAAATCAGTAGAAAAAATAGACTTTCAAAGCCCTACGTATTGCATATAACAAATTTGTAAATAACATAACAACGATAAGTAATATAATTCTCAACGAAACCGTCCTCGGATCTTATGTGGTGGACTATATGATGATTTCCCTTGTCCGATGTATTTTTTAACCCCATCGTTAAACATTGGATGAAAACCTGCCTTGGAATCAGGATTGTTGTGTCCTTCCATACTTTACTTACAGTATGGCCAGCGTTCACCTAAGTCACAGATTAGTATAGTTAATCTGTGCCTAAGTCTCATCTAAAAAGTACAACTTCTTATGCTCTTCCCGGTATTTTCTGATGTCTCGCAGCAATCTTCGCCTCCAAGCGATATCTTATTTTTTCCCTTGGGCACTATTTAGTTAAAAACCTATAATGCCAAACACAATTACATTACAACACGAAGAAATAAAAAGTCCGTTTACTCACTGAAAGCCAATTTCTGTTCATCGCCTTCAAAAAAATAATGGATTATACGCTTGAGAGCACTTTTAGTTCCTTCATCATTATTGTCCAAAACACACACTTTTGGTGGTTGAAGTTGGTGTGTTTGTTTGTATTCACCAAGAATATTATAAACACTTGCAACACTCACACCTTCTGCCGTTGCAGTGAACTTTATGCCTTCCATCTTTGGTTCCTCCCGATTTTTCCCATCGTACGCCTTAAAAATGTTCAGCACGCTTTCCTTGTCTTCCACCGAAAAATGTCTGGACGTTCGTTTTTTCGGTGGAGAGGTTGGGTCCGGGCCCCCTTCAGCCAATTTCCGATTTAACCTTAAAAAAAACGAGATTTTAACATTTTATCAATGATCATTTTAATCGTTTGCATTACGTAACTTAATACTTTATACACAAAACATATAATGTTAATTTAATTCTTATACGTATACCTTCACAAAAACGATCGTAACTGTAGAAATTTCAAAACACAGGCAAAGAATAATACCAAGGATAGAGAATAATACAGCAGTTGACGTGAGGCTGGCTCTCCATTTATTCGCGTTTTCCATATGTTTAGCGTTTATACGTTTCGCGACAATGATAACATATGCTGATTGGTCTGTTGCCAAAATACGTAAAAATTTAATATATGACGCGACTATTGTAGAGTCGGCCTTCGTCAAATTTAGTAGTTGCTTTGTAATTTGGGTCGACCAATAGAGAAGTTCCATTCAAATGTTGCGGGCATTTTTGGGGAGGAGTTGAGTTCCATTTGGACACCGAACTGTGTATAGCAGTGAAATTTGTTAAAATTTGCATTGTTTGATTTACCAAAATATTTATTTTTTCCAAGATTGCAGAAACTTCAATAAATTGAAAAGCTTTAACCAATGTGCAATAACATATAGGGCATCCTATTTAACTTAACAAAGTTGTTTATTACTTACCTAGAACAGAACACTGTGTATGACTGAAAATATTTTTAAAATATGTTGTATATTGCGCCACTCATGCAATTAAATTTGATAATTATATAGTTATTGAACAAATACCTACTAGATAGATGCTTTGTGTACTTACTAGGTACATATTATGTATCCTACATATTTTTTATTATTCTTGCTCTTTTTCTGCTGTTTAATGAAATATATCGTACTGTATAGTAATAATGCACTTAATTGATTAAATTAAATACTAGTATATTTTAATCACAATTAAGTCATCATGAATCAGGTAAAAAAAAGTTGTAATAACGAAGTACAAGGTGAGAAAAAAATGTAATTAAAAATCACGTCTTCAATTAATTATACTCTTAGTATAAAATGTCATTTTGTGTCATACTGGGTAGCAAAGTAACTAATCAAAACCGGTTTTGAATCCATAGTTAATTGGAATTAATTTTTTTTGTTGCTCTCTGTATAGTAAATAGATATTACCAATAACAGAGGAAACATTTTGTTGATTACGAATAGGTTACCCACCACAAATTGATTATTTATTTCTATAAGTGACAGCACAAGTATGAATTCCTAACGCCTTGGGCCGGAAAGAATTTACAAACGTAGTGATTATGCATTCTGCGATCATAATGAGCCACACCTGTATTTAGATGTTTTAATGTACAACTTGAACTTTCTCAACGAGTTCATTACATCTGGATTTTTTTATTTAATCGTAAAACAGACTAGTAAATCTATGAACACATTTTCTCGGAAATTTCGAATAAAAACAAGCTACGGTTATTTTTTAAGCATTGTAAAGAAAAAATATTTTTTTCTAATTTTGACATATAAAATTACACTTTTCAAAACTTACGAAAGTGTCAAATCGTTCTCCTTTTCATCACCAGTTAGTAAAAGTTAAGCTTTTCCTAACTGGTGAGGAAAAGTTCGTTACATCACCAGTTAAGAAAAATAAAGAACTCTCAAGAAGAAATAGAAACAACGTATATTCAAAACATAATACAAGTTTATAGGAATTATTATTTTTTAATTATAAATATTAACTATACAATTTGTGAAATTTGTCAAATTAACTCCTGAAGAAGTTTTATTTGTTGAATTTGCCATGATATATTATGTGCTGCATTATGCACTAAATTAATAACATTTGTCATTTGTCACTTTTGACATTGACAAAATTAAATGAGTAATAAAAGAAACAAAGGTAACTATGATTATATGAATACTTAATTTTTTATGATTTTTAAACATTTTATTTAAAGAATTCTATTATAGATGGTTAAAATTAGAAAAAATCTTGTATGTAACACGTTACGAAAGACCATTTTGTGTAACTCATGTCATCCACTCCACCAAACATCCACTCGTTACGCAAAAAGTCTTTCGTAACTGGTTACATAAATAACTATTTTCAATTACTTTGTTATCTTGTTTTCACATAAAAAAAAGAACAAAGTAATTGACCATAAACACAATTCTGTTGGTAATAGCAGTGCAATAGCAACAATCTTTTAACTACAAATTGTACATAAACTCTAAACTGATTCATAAAATCATAAATTTAGGTTGTTAGATTCCAGTCCACGGATATTGCAGGTTATCCACGGACTGAATATCCTGCAAGAAATACATATGATGACGCATTTGGCACGGATTCAAGTTATTCTAGCTCCTAAGCAAACTCCGAGTTGATACGATGGTTTATTGGGAGCATAGAGTATTGCCATGCGAAAGGTCCCGGGTTTGGTTCCCACACAATCTGTTTTTTTTTTGTTTGTTAAATATAAATCAATTTACTCACATACAAAATAGAATACTCACTAGTAGAAATATATATCTACTCTCACTTCAGCTACATACGTATAAAGACATACGTATTATAATTCATAAATATATTTACTTACATAAATAAATATAGCGACTATAGTCCAGGAGGCGATAAATTTTTTGGTACTAATTTTTCCATTTGATGAATGCCGATAAAACTGTTCTGTTAGTAATACTAATTAACTCTATAAATGACTTTGTTTAGGCTTTATACAATGCATATCAAGCAAAGAAAGAGAATTGTAAAATAAAAACTAATTAACTCTTCCTGAGTCTGACAAGAATTTTCCGGTGGGTTCCATAGGTGGAAAATGCAAATGAGTGAACTTATTTTTCCTGTTATGAAACTTTTAAATGTACTAAAGTAGATCATTAAACTTACAGAAAAAGCATTCTGGCATCTGGCTTATCTCCAGTTAGAAAGTCGGACTGGAGTGTTTCAATAAATCCGCTGATGGGAGAATGAGATCGATTTCTCGAATATTCCTATTTTTACATATTTGTATATACAAATTAATATTATCATGGAGTATAGTTAAAGATAAGTCTGGTTGATTTATAAAATTAGCAAATGAGTCTGGCGGCATTTTCAAATTTGCAGAAATAGAAAATTATTGCCCTTATTTTCCCTGTCTTGAAAATTTTTCACATGACAAATACTATAATTCCATGAAAAAAACACCAAAGCCTCGCCAGACTCTTTCGATGTTTTAAATTACGCGCTTTATGTGTGCACAGGTGAAGACGAAGTTTGTGATTTCCAAGAGAACGTTGATGATAATGACGACAGCCACGACGAAGATGATACTGAAGACGAATATTACGAACAGAGTGACAGCGAAAGCGAGGAAGATGTCAAAGAAACAGCACATGAGTCCTAATTAATTTGATTTTGTACTGTACACGTATTTCCTAGATATCGAATAAAAACATTTCTATGACCTTCATCAAAATGAATGACTTCCTAAATAAAATATTTTTCAAGCTAATAAAACATAATCCTGCACTTTATAAAGTATGCCTATGCACTTGCTTTTTTAATGCTCTAATTAATAAAAGAACATACAGGGTATATCACGAAGACCTTCTATTAGCCGTTTCTAGACAACTACGCATACTGAAATTCTGAAAATTCTTCTTATAAGCATACTCTATCCTTAAACTTAATAGTTTTCGAGATATTTAAACAAATTTGGGAAAAACATACATGAAAAAAATCGGTTCTACTACTTTAGTTCTTAAGCTAGAGGGCTTAAATTTTAGACGAGTAATACTTAAATGTATTTAAATATCAGCAATATGCGAAATTTGTTGAAAGTTATACTCCTTTTAATTCTATTTCGATTGGTATTAGCATGCCCTATACCCAAATCCCTCCAATTTTGAAATATTTGAAAATTATTACAGATACCAATATAATCCGACATAATAAAAATGCAATGATCCAGTTTTTTAGAAATAATTTAATATATATCTATATGCATGAATATGAAAACATACATACAACGATGTTGGGCGTTACTGCGTGCATTATTTATCTTGGGAATAAACAGACACGTATGAAATATGATGACATATTATGACATGTATTTCTATTAGATGTGTGCAGTGTGTAGAGACAATGTTCCCTGATGATTATATTTTGCACTACACCACACCTATATAACGTGACTTAATATAATTTAGGAACTCCTTAGCTTGTCATATATCATGCAATACAAGAATTTTTATCTCATCAAGTTTTATTAATTCATAATTTCTATTATTATTATACTGGTTTTTACTATTGCTATGTATTATGAGAAGGTTTAAAATGGAAATTTGGCTATACCTACCTAAGTTACTGAAAATCATACTTTTTTTTAAATAAAATCACGCTACGTCTACGTGATACTTATTTAGAAGATTTGAGGGTTGGAAACATTAAATTCTTAATATCTCGGGAACCGCAGAAAATTTTCTGACGAAATTCGATCCCCTTATTTTTATTGTATCAACAACCCTGTAATATGAAAAAAGAATATGTGGCTCTAAGGGGTAGTTTGGGGTTATAAGGATTGATGTTACCACTATATCATTTTTGTCAGCTGCCCAAATGAGGTTCTCATCCGATGGCAAATTGAAAACTGAAACTATTTCATCTCTTTAATTTTTTTCTTGAAGGAAACCGTTTTCCAGCCAAATGCGTAAAATCATAAGCCTGTTATTAGACTAAGAATAAATAAAATCTGCTATATTTTGAAAACGGTATTATTTCTTTGGTGAAAACAGTTTGCTTCTATCAGTGGTGCTATCTTGGTGTACAGTTTATAGTTTTAAGCATTTTTAAAAATCTTGATATTTATTTATTTCACTTCCTTATAAGTGAATGCTGTCATTTCTGTGAAAAATTAAATATTTTGATCAATATATATTTAAAAAAATTTTAAACAATTTTATACCATTTAAAAAAATTTCAAACATGAAAATAAATATACAAACTGGCCAGTACTTTATAACACGCTTATGATTGATTTTACGCATTTTGCTACCTTCAAGAGAAAAATGAAAGGAATAAAATAGTTACAGTTTTCATTTTGCCAATAGGTGATATTTCGATAACTTCATTTGGGAAACTGATAAAAAATATATAGGAGTACCTATAACCCCAAACTACCCCTTAAAGTCACATATTTTTTTTCGTATTACACAGGGTTGTTGAAACATACATGAAGAATAAGCGTATCGAATTTCGTTAGAAAATCTTCAGCGGTACCCGAGATATTAAGGATTTAATGTGTCCAACCCTTACCTTTGAAGGGCTGTATTTCTGCATGGGTACATTTTTTTTAAAATACTATCAGAAAAATCGTAATATTTTTTGTCATAGAATCGCGTGGTTATAGTTGGTCGGTGCAATTCAGTATGCGTGATTTCTTCAATTGTTCAATTCGACTTAATATTTTTACTGATGTTTTAGTAACTGTATATAGCCACAGAAGTGTTTTTATGGAATGTGATAAATATGTTTCAAAATTATATTACTGTTCTCTTCTTTTCGTTCATACACGTCTGGCCACTCAGTTGTTTCGGATACAGTTCAGTAAGTTGCACCCATCTCCCCTGAATAGAACAGGTCGACGGTCGGCGCTCCGTCTCGGACTAACGTGATTATGGGGCGGAGTCGAAATTGTTAGGGGAGTTGGTGCAACTTACTGAACTGTATCCGAAACAACTGAGTGACCACACGTGTATATGTACTATTTTATATAAATATGTTTTGGATTTAAAATATAAATAACACACATATTTTACATTGATACAGAGGAATATATACAAATTTTTTGTCTAATAAATTTACACAAGTTTTAAATTAACTGGTTGAAATTTAAGATATTGCACCTAAATTTTCCAAATATAGAAAAATTGGGAAAATTAAAACATATCAAATATTAAAATATCTCAAAACTGAAAGAAGATTATATAATATTGTTTCTCAGAACTGAACTTAAACTTCTCAAGGGTGCATTTTTTAATAAAGGTAAATTGGATTTTGTCGTTAAAATTATGATTTTTGAATCATTGTTTATATGTGTAACAGTAAAAACATGAGTTACTAAGTAAAGATAGACGTAACTATTAGAATACTCTTTCTCGATTGAAAATAACAGCTTTCAGATTCACTTCTGATGCAACATTCATACGCTCGTGAATAGTGGGTTCATAAATTATTATACTTAGGGCCGATATTTTCAGTCTGATTTAACCCTGATTAACTTTAATCATTGATTAATTACCATGGAAACAATTGTCTCGACAATTATTTCCAAGGTAATTGATCAATGGTTAAACTTAATCAGGGTTAAATCAGACTGAAAATATCGGCCCTTATTATGTTTAATTGGATTAAACAACACAACACAATTAAAAAATAATTTTTCATCAAGGTTTGCTAGCATTTGATAATAATACCTGTATGAACTTTGTTTTTGCTTGTTGTATGTCAATTTAAAAAATAACTCTTATAATGAAGTACAGTGTTGTATAGTTATTGTATACCAAACTTCCATTTGAAAGAGAAGCACTTATCAATTAGGTAATGAACACAATGCACTATGCATACTACACCATGTTTTTATATCAACACTACATAAAAAAGCATTCGGTCAAGCTCATGAGACCAATAGTGCATGACGGCGTCCAGATTTTCTCCTCTATTCCGAATGTACCAGTTCGCATGATCGCTGTTTCTCTAAAGTCTTATCCAGGATAGACTTACAGTAATATCTGCCCCAAATTCATTTACCAAGAGAAGACCAATTTGATGTGTGGGTACACCAATCAGAGCATGCATTTGGAAAATATTCCAGTCCAGTCAGAGGATGATGATTTTATTTGTAAATACAAAGCAAAGAATATATATAGAACCAGCTAGCCCCCAGAGTAAAAGTGGTGCTCAGAGAACACCGTGACACAGAGTCGAACCGACACTTGGCATCACTGAATTTTCAGGACCGGAGCTTGTGGGAAATCCAAAAGGCCGTACGCGACAGCCGATCTAGTCATCCACGGCAAAAACCTAGTCTATACGAGGCAGGAGAAGACCAGAACTTTGCTGACAACCTCGAACCGCATTCTAGATAGCTTGGTGATAAGGACCTAGATTGGGAAGCCGAAGAACCGGAGGATTCTGTTCACGCCCGGCCAGACAACGAACGCAGGATCGAACCTACGGCAGAGGCAAAAGGAATCTTACGCCGCCTGAAGTTCCTAAAAGCGCCAAGATGCGACGAAATCGAAAACATATCGCCCTTTCGCTATTTGAGCAAAAATGGAAAACGTGTTGTTTATGTACAGGGTTATCCAACGAAAAGGCCCACCCTTATATTTTCTGTATTTTTCGAGTTAGGAAAAAATGTTTCAAATAAAAGTTGTAGTGAATCAAATGAACTCATTTAAAACCCCTGCAAAGAATATACAGGGTGTTCCATAAAAGCGGGACAAACCTAACTTACATTTTTTTAAATGGAACACCCTATACTTTTTTACATTTTTCAAATCTGTGTTTTTTTGTAATTTCAAAAATATATATATGTTGTATCTTATCTTTTGAGTGGTCATTGAAGTTCTAAACTTCTGAGCCAGTGTCGTTGATAACAATGTAAAAAGTGGTTATGTTTGGAGTACGTTCTTTGTAGTGCTTTAATATTGGCTAATTACTGCATAAATATATTACCCCTCCAAAGAAATAATTTGTTAGATAATCTGCAAAGTCTAGAATTATTTAATTAATATTGTATGTTCGCAATTCAAATATTTAAGTAGAACTAATACGGTTAATTGACTAAAAAATTGATCCTCGAGACAATTGTAAAGATAAATCCGAATATTTTTATGAATAAGTAAAAAGAGTACTTTGAACTGTGAGGCAGCTATCAAAAGATCTCTCTACTGCACATAAAATATTACTTACTACATAAACCTAAAATATCAATGCATTCGATGCTATGGATTGAACAACTTTGCAATGAGAGAATCGTGAGAGAGAGAGAGAGAGAGAAAAGTGTTGAGAGGTATAGAAGTATTTTCAGTTCGATTTAATCGCTCAAGCAAGTAAAATGCTATGTTGTTTTATATTTTGCTAACTGTAATTACCAAATAGCGTTCTTGGCCTCGGGGCATGAAAATTGATATCGCTGTAAATAAAAGGAGAAATGAAGATTTTGCATGTGATTCTTGCCCGAGCGCTAGCGAGCGAACTTCATAATCAAGATTAAAAAGCTACTTTAGTCCCTTGGTATATAATATACTATAAAAGAACTGACTTGCTTTGAAAAAAGCCTCGATATGAGAATAGCGTTAAGCTTAAGGTAGACTTTCGATGGACGCGGCTGCGACCGGATGCGGCTGCGACTGGCGACCAATTCGATCTGCCGCATCTGTGTCCTTTCCGAGAGTTGCAACTTTGTGCAGCCACGGCCTACACGATTTTGGTTATATTCAGCTGTTTTGCAACTTGGCAATTTCATGAGAAACTTAATTGGGCGAAATCATATGGGTCTTCTAATACGATCCTGAGATTCCTGAGACCAAAAGACAGAGCAGTTGGGTGAGGGAGAGAAAACTGCGACCAACGAAGGCCAGGACGTCAAAGTCGAGAATCAAGACAGTGCTCATTTCTTTCTTTGATACCCGAGATAACTTTGAAGGAACTCCAAGGTTGGTCTTCAAGTTGGAACGTCATTGGAAGCGTTGTTGCACCGAGTTAGCAGGGATCTATTGTGAAAGCCTGTAACATTAACTAAAATTATTTAATAGTTTACCTAGCGAATTGAAAATTTCTAGTGACATTAACAGTTTTAGGAAAGTAAATACTAAATTAATTTTAAATTGTTAAAAGATGTATAAATTAGAAATTAGTATTTTGTAGCATAACATTTGCTGAATAATTTTTTTTATTATTATTATATATTAATTTCATTGTACTATATGTAATATTCGTTTATAAAGATAAAGTCACGTTCTCTAATTGCCGGACCTCGTATTATTTAACATATTATTTAACATACATATTTTGGATCATAACAATAAGTAGTATCACTCATACTTTCTCATTACATTAAAGTACCAAAATAATAGTTTTTTGACATAAAAGCTTGTCAAAATCGGATGGTGTGAGAATGTGTTAACCTGTATTATCCTTGTGGTGAAGATTTTAACAAATATTTTATTATTCCCCTTCTAATATATCGGATCATTCAGATGTATAAGATTTTAGTAACTTTAATTAACATTCGTAGCTCAGTCATTAACCTAAAATCCACAATAGTATGTGCAAATTTTACTTCATAACCATGTAAAGAAACAAATTATCGAAATTTTATGAGAGTAAAATAAGTTACTGGTAAATCAATGCCTTAGTGATAAAGAAATCTGTAGGTAAAAGCATCTATGGTATAGGTAAAACAATCGCCCAATACACCAGCTTGATAACATTAAAATTAAATATAGCTCTTGGTATAGGTACTAAATATTTGTAGTAAATTTGAAATTAACATTACATTTTGTTGGGAAGTTAACTAGGAAAAACTGTAAAAAAGTTGAGAATTTAACGGCCTGTATTTTATTAACAATACCTACATCCAACATTTTTCCCAAAGTTCTGCTGGTTAAAACTGGTTCACGCTATATATCTTGCTAACCTAAATATGAAATCTTTTTTTTATTTCCTCGAAGGGCTATTGATGTTACCATCACAATGAATGTATAAATATAAAATGTTTACATATGTTTGTAATATAGCCAATGCAACTCATAATTGCTACTTTTGTAATTACTTACTGGCATTTAAAAAACGTTTTACTTTTGTAATTACTGCTTATTATTTAAACATAAACCATAATATAATAATTCACGGAATACGTGTCTTAAGTGTTCTTGGAGAACGAACTTATTTTTTTACTGATAATATTTTAATGTAGTCTTATGGGCGGAGATGTTTCCAACGAAAATATTTTCAACTTCCTACTATTTTTTAAGGTCGAGAACCATTTTATTACTTTAAATATATTATATTACAGTTTTGCAATCTAGCTGAAAAGTGAATTTACATAATGCATATATGGTTTAAAATCACTTTGATAAAGTTAACGCATATGAAATTTTTAACCGATTTTCAAATTATTATAATAACTTCTACGTTCATAGTCAAAACTTGACAATTTAGTAGTATTGTAGTACATACGGGGTATCCACTTAACTTTCTCTCCCAACGTTTCTCTGTTATTTCTGTAGTTATAAAAAAAATTCTAACAAAAGTTGTAGGGCTTTTTCTAAAGTTTTTAAATATGACATCAAAAAAAAAACAATTGAAAAATAAATGCCAAAGTTACCTATACGTATAAATAAATTGTATTCTTTTAAATGAAACACCCTGTATTTATTACCTTTTTCGACGTAGAATTTCAGTCTGATTTCAACAATATAGAATATATAATACTTACTTTAAACAGTTTTCGAAATTTTTGCTTTTAAACATAAATTGCTATCGCATATTCGATCCAGTATGCTAATTTTAAAAACATTTATTCATAATATATTTAAAAGCAAATATTTCGAAAACTATTAAAGGTAGTTATTATATATATTATATTGTTGAAATCAGATGAAATTCTATGTCGAAAAAGGCAATAAAATACATCAGGGTGTTCCATTAAAAAAAACAACAATTTATATATAATAATTATATAACTTCGGCATTTATCTTTCAATTGTTTTTTTGATGTCATATTTAAAAACTTTAGAAAAAGTCCTACAACTTTTGTTAAAATAATTTTTTTGGAACTACAGAAATAACAGAGAAACGTGGGGAGGGAAAGTTAAGTGGATCACCATGATATATGTATTTGTGAAAATTTATATAATTATTTCAAAATATTAGTCAGTTAAACAAAAATAATTATTCCATTATTTATTATCAAAATGAGCAAAATTATCTATTTTTGACTTGTCAAAGCACTTATATGTATTACCAATAAAGTATACTTACTCACTTATACAGTGCGGTCGTTTAATATGGAAACCTGGAAATATAAATTATCCTGGTTGTTTGCGAAAAAAATTCTCGGACAGGTCAATTTTTTGTTTCCTTTTGCGCACATTTTGTCATGTCGTGTCAGTTCATTTCGCCATATTTAAACGAGGTTTTTTTAAAGACAACCCCCAATTTTTTTCAAATTTAGATAGTGGATCCAATTTTGAAAATGGCAATATAGAACTATAACCTAAGAATTCATAGGTTTCCGAGATAAACGTCGTCAAAATTAAAAAAAATAGAGGATTATCAATCATATTATCATCAACGAAATTAGAAAAGAGTGCTCGCAACGCGGTTAATAATTATTTAAAAAAATATGTCATACAAACTTATAAATCATGGATTTTAACAAAATAACATAATTAAACATTATCATAATAACAACAATTGTGTGTTAAAATACTTTTTGCAATTTAGTTACGAAAAGTCATCTTTTTGACACTGATTGTCATTGTCAAAAGTGGTTCATTTTAGCACAAGTGCTAATATGAGATTTCATTTTAACACTTGTGGTAAAATGAGTTTTCATTTTATCACTTGTGCTAAAATGAGTTTTCATTTTAACACTTGTGCTAAAATGAGTTTAGTCACGTAAACAGATATTGCGACAGATCCATTTATTTTTACTAAGAATACAACATAAATATTAAACGTACAACATTTTTATTGAGAAAACACTTATCTTATTTATTATATTATGTTAAACGTAAAGAAAACGTAACAAAAATTTTATTTTTTTCGTAACAACTAAATTGCAAAAAATATTGTATAAAACACGATGCAAAACTGCGTGTTTTTTGCACACGATGAGTTGGACCTCTCGCTACGCTCATGGTCCAATCTTCACATCTAGTGCAAAAAACACGCTCATTTTGCAACTAGTTTTATAAATAGCTATTAAATTAAATCCGCTAGCTTAGCTTTGGTTTTTTAACATTTCTCTAGTTCATTTTTTGCCATTCAATTGTAAGTTTAATCGTCTTAAAGTTATTTATTGGTAACTAAAAGTTAGAAAGTAACACTCCTAAGAGGAAAAATGGTCTCTATCCAAATTTGACAAAAAAATGGTGGTCGCCATTTACAAAAAATGGCGACGACGTCACACCTCGTTCAAATATTTCAGAACAAATTGGTACGATATATAAAAATTGACCTGCCTGAAGACTTTTTTCGCAAACAACCAGGGCAATTTATATTTCCAAGTTTCCATATTAAACGACCGCACTGTATATCCATAGGGGTGTAGGAAATATTATAGGTATAGAACCCCATGTGTACCCAAAATAAATATTTAATACTTCCATATTTAAAAAAAATAGACAGTATTGTAGAAACTGATCTTTATTTATAGGAGATAAATGCGGATACGTCTCTTAAACATTCTGCAGACAGTGTTGACCTTTTAATATCATGTGAAAATTACATCTGTGTCAAATACTATGTTCTTTCTATCTTCATATTACGAGTAAAACCAAAAACGACGTTTTAAAAAACTTAAGAAACAACAGAAAAAACTTTATATTAATAATCAGATAATTAATTATTATGAACAGCAAATAATTATACTAAATGAAGACAAATGCGTATCAAATTATTCTGTAGATTGTTGTACAATATGGTTACCGATGCTAAAAGAAGAACTTAGCAACTTGAATATTGTGACGCTATCTTATTCGGACGTCCTTTATGACGTCCCTTTTCCTAAATAGTGAATTAATGTTACACAAAATGACTGTCGCTAATATTATTGCCTCGGGCGCCAATCCCTTGTTTAACGTGAAGGAATGTCACTTTGACCTATCAACAGTATGATAGGGCCGGATAACTTCAGTGAAGACACGGTATGTCCGGGTTCGAGGTTTGCTGGTCGCCGCTCTACTGGAGCGTCCCGACTGCTGACTGTATAAACTTTTAGAGTTAGAGGCTTATACTGATGTTATTATAAGGTATAGTAATGTTAGTGATATAGAAAGCAGAAACTATTTGACAAAACACATTTATTACAATAAATATTTATTGTACATCGTTTGCTAAACGAAAGAAAGCAAATCAACGTGGTAGATATAAGTACGGCTAATTTACCACAAAGCAGTATGTAAGCAACTAAATATGTATTCTAAAACATCTATAAACCAAGCAACAAATATTTACAACAATACTTAAAGTATTTACTACAAAAATAATTTAATAGAAATTAATTCTACTCAAAGAAACTATTTACAATTAACTACTCAAAAGATAACTCTCAAGCGGAGGTGTGTGTAAGCAAAGCGGATGCAAAACTAACTACAAGCGGCAGGTTCTAGTTTTGAAGAAACTAAACGACTAGCAGAGTTATGGAAAGTACTAAAGCGGGTAAACGTATGTGCAATTACGGTATTAATCTAGAATTAATCGGATGCAGGTATCTAAAAAGCGGTAGCAGTAGTAAGCAATGGCAGGATGGTTAACAAGCGGTGACGGAACTAAGCAAGATTTGAAGTAAGCTTTGGAATAATTACGGTACGTGTTTTCAAAACTACCTTTGATAACAATGAATGAATTTTATTTCAAAACGGTAAACGTGTACGTTGAAAGGTGATAGTATAGTAAAAGAAACGGCAGTAAAAACTTCCAGTGATAACAAAAGAAATTACTAAAAAAACCTAATCAGTATTATCGTGCTGGCAAGTCGGATTTTCAGACTAAATATTTACTTTAAATATTTCCACAAGTAATAATTAACCCCTATACAACCACTTCAGGAATAATTGTTAAACCAGGTTTATCCGTGTTAATCTAATCACCCGGACGCTGGCTAGCGCTCTCTCGACAAGGTGTTTTTAGATTCCTACGCCGGCAACCTGATTCGTTTATGTCAAAACCCAACTTGTTAGACACTGGCAAATTCGCGCTCGTATCCACAAGGTTTTGGGGTTTTTACCACAAACTATTATTCTGAGTAGTTACGAACAGATCTGATTAATAAAACACAACTGTACTGGCACCCCAAGACAAACCTCTGAACCTGAGGGGAAGATTTGTGTTAACCCTTGCAATACCGTTGTTGGCGAGTTCGCTCTCTCAACAGATAAATGCGTTGGTATTTACACACCTCCTTAGTCTCGAATTCTATCGGGCCACCATACAGACAGACGGACTATTAAATTTATTTAATTAAATAAATTACGGAAATGACTAGCTTTAATACCTTCTATCACGTTTCAAAACCTATGAAATATTTTATTCCTTACTTAAACTTAAAACACGCAAATCTACAGCTATTACAATACACAATGATTTATTATAAATCAAGTGTTACACACGGACTGAATTTATAATTAATTCTTTCTACTAATTATTGACTATAAATTTCTCTATCACAATATTGAAATAATTCGCAAATTATTTCTAAGTCGAAAAGCAAATAATTAACGCGGTTTTATCTTTTAACTTCAAGTACCGTAAATATGCCGAATGCTTAATATTTACCTAAACAGGACTGGAGTGTGTCGATCGTCGGTATAGACTGATTTTTAAAATTGATTCCCGGATCCTACTAACATCGGTACGGCCGGAGCGCTTCGCTTCTCGCGCTGATAACGTGAAATGTATGTTTCTTGTCGCTATCTAGTTAAGTCGCGTTCTGGCTCATTTATTTATTAATCCCGAACGGAAATTGTTATTAACAATTCTAGTTCGGACTCCTGTATCGGCGGAATAGATTCTACTCATTTTTCTGAACATTACAGTGAAAGAAACGGAATTAATAACGTACGGATTACTTAACTAGAAAAATAAATAAGTTTATTTATTTATAACACGTTTAAATAAATTGAACAACTGTACACGGACCGGTTTTATAACACAGATAATTACCTGAATACGTACTGATATTACTCTACCCCTTTATACAGGGTGTACCCGAATTTAACTATAAATAAACAATAAATAAATTTATTAACTGAAAATTAACAGAACGCGGAATTCTAGGTTCAATAATTCCTGTATTTTTACTAAACTGGTTATACAGGGTGAACTCTGAAATACTAGCGGATAAAATAATAATAGTAACGAGTAAATTATTCAACTTCCAGCTGAATCTGTAGGCTTAAAAATTTGCTTCGTTACACCCCCCCCTTACTTGGAGGAAAAAAAAGAAAAGAATTTTCTTTTTTTTTTCTAACTATCTAACAACGGACTAAACTACCTAAACTCTACAATACTAAACTTATTCTCTCGCGGATAACTAAAAGAAAAATTTTAAACAAACCAAAAAAAATCTTCTAGTCTTCGGACTTTTCTCTTGTCCAAAACAAACGGGATTTTTGGAACGTCTTCTCTGGTGTGGTGCCAGAGGGTATTCCTTCCTAAACCATTACCACAAGCGGTGATGCGGACAAGGACAACCGCACAGGTGACACGAGTCGTCTCCTGGGGTTATGTCGGTACGGACGGACAGATAGACGGACAGACGGACGGACCTTCTAGGGACTTTTCTGGTGAGATTGAGTCACCTTGATCGGTTGCGGGCGGTTTTGCACTCTGGCGACTTGATGATCCCGGCATTTTTATTTCTCGTCCGAAATTCCTGTGTGCTGGCGTAAAACCAGTAGGTTCGTGACGAACTTTTTATGGCGAAGTTTCGCTCAGAAAACTTCCATTTTCTTTGGTCGGCTTCGCAATACTGGGTGGTCATAGCTTTCAGAGCCTTATTTCCTCTGCTCGATCGTGGCAAGGACCCCACGAGGTCCATGCTGACGGTTTTCCATGGCTGCCGGTTCGTAGACGGTTGCATTTTTCCGGGTGCCTGTTGCTGTGACGGTTTATAACGCTGGCAGGTCAGACAGTTCCGTACATACTTTGCAATTTCCCTAAACATACCGGGCCAATAATAACGGCGAGCTATTCTAGCTATAGTTTTCGAGATTCCCAGATGTCCTGCGGTAGGAGCATCATGGTTCTCCTGAAGTATCTTCAGACGGAGCGGGCCAGGTACGCAGAGTTTCCATGGATCTGACGTACCGGGTTCGGACAGGTCATTCGAATCCCAGAAGTGACGGTACAGCTGATCGTCGCGGATGCAAAAATCCGGACAAGCTCCAGGGCTTTTCCTTACTTCCTCCCTCTTGCGGCGGTACCAATTACATGTTGATACCTCCTCTGACGGGCACAGGTCCTCTGTGTCCGGTACGGATGAGGTTACCAGAAGTGGTTGCCTTGACAGGGCGTCTGCCACTCGGTTGAGTGCGCCCTTCCTGTACTGGATTTCGAAATCATACTGCTGAAGGAATATACTCCATCTGGCCAGGCGGCCAGTCGGGCTCTTTATGGAGTGTAACCAACGGAGGGACTGATGGTCGGTGATGACGGTGAAACGGTAACCTTCTAAATACGGCCTCATCTTTTCCACGCCCCATACAATGGCTAAACATTCCTTTTCAGTAACAGAGTAATTCTTTTCGGCAGGGGTCAAGGTACGGCTTGCATAAGCAATGACTCTTTCGGCCCCTTCG
The DNA here is from genome assembly GCA_963680705.1 of Rhagium mordax. Lineage (NCBI taxonomy): Eukaryota > Metazoa > Arthropoda > Insecta > Coleoptera > Cerambycidae > Rhagium > Rhagium mordax. The sequence goes on along the minus strand of OY796656.1, from coordinate 52,228,674 downwards.
TGCTTTTGCGTGAGAGCAATCCCAAGTCCGGTATCAGATGCATCTGTCTGAAGGCTGAATGGCTGACCAAAATCAGGACAGGTCAGTACGGGTGCCTCTGTCAGACAGGTTTTCAGTTTCTGAAACGCATCTTCTTGCTCTTCTTTCCAGCTCCAGCGCTGCTTTTTCTTTAACAGACTGGTTAACGGTGCTACTATTTGAGAGAAGCCAGGTACAAAACGGCAATACCAGGAAGCCATGCCCAAGAAGCGTCGAACTTCACGGACAGTTTTTGGGGCCGGGAATTTTTGGATCGACTCCACCTTGTCTGGATCGGTCTTTATTCCCTCGGCCGTAACCATGTGGCCCAAATACTTTAAGGATTTCCGGCAAAACTGACATTTATCTGGATTTAACTGGAGGTTGGCGGCTCTCAGCCGACGAAATACCTCCTTCAGGTTTCGTAAATGCTCCTCGAAGGTTTCTCCCAAAACTATGATATCGTCTAAATAGGCGAATGCATACGGTTCCAACTCTGGACCAACGATGCTGTCTAGCAGTCGTTGAAAAGTGGCTGGTGCAGAATGCAAGCCAAATGGCATCACCCTAAACTGGTACAACCCTCGACCGGGTACAGTAAAGGCAGTAATCGGTTTACTGTCTGTCGTCAGGGGTATTTGCCAATATCCTTGCTTCAGATCTATGCTAGATATGTAACGTGCTCTTCGTAGTTTATCTAGTATAGCATTGATATACGGTAACGGATATGCGTCCTTGCAGGTTACTTCATTGACCTTTCTGAAGTCAATGCAGAATCGGTACTTGTCATCTTTCTTTCGGACGATCACAACAGGTGAACTCCACGGGCTGCTAGAGGGTTCAATGATCCCTTCCGCTAGCATGGCATCGACCTCCTTGTCGATGATTTCTTGCATACGTGGGTTCCGAGGACGGTAACGTTGTTTGATCGGTTCGGTATGGAGTAGCCGTATTTCGTGTTGTACCTGCTGAGTGGTTCCACGGATTTCTCTGAAACTGGGAAGCTCGTAGTCCAAGAAACGCTGGAGCTCAGCTTCTTCCTCTACGGTCAGGGTAGGTGACAAACCTCCCAACGGACTGCAAGTCTGGTGTGGCAAGCGTCTGGATACCACTTGACTGTTCAGGTATACGGTGGCAGTCAACATGTCTATGTTGAACTTTTTCTTACTTAGCACATCCATACCAAGTACTACATCGGACGATAAGTGAGGGAGATACAGCAGTAGTTCAGAAAATTGGGTTCGGCCAATCACGAAGTTGAGACAGTAAGCCCCACTGACAGGTATGACTGCACCATTTGCCAACTTGGCAGCTGGTGCCTGGATTCCTTCCATGGCTATCCCTATCTTCTTGCAATGTTCGGCTACTTGCTCTCCTACATAGGACCTTACGGCTCCGGTGTCGATCAGGGCGGTAAATGTTTTTCCACTTATCTGGATGTCAACAAACGGTCGGTTATCTTCAGGTAGGTTGGTTAATTCGGACGAGGCTGTACTTGCGGGTATCTGGTCTGGTTTCGGTACAGCTTTTTGCTGGTTCTGGCATCCGCAATTTCGAGTCATGACTCCAATGCGACCACATCGTGAACAGAAAAGTTTCGGCGGTGCGTGACATTGTCCGCGGTAATGTCCAACCTTTCCACAGCGCCAACAAACACGACTTCTGTCGAAGCCGGCAGCAGAGGGTCGGGTACTCTGCGACGGTTGGGACTGGTCCCTTCTGGACGTACCGTCAGGTCTGCTTCTGACCCCGGTATGACCTTGGTTAGGAGGTATAACTTCCTCCTCCTGTGCGGCGGTCAACGATTGCTGGCGGTGTGAAGTCTTTGGCTTCTGTCCTTGGTTAGTGAATCTTTCAGCTGTGCCACCTCTGTGGGGCTTGCTGATTCGCTGTGCTTCTCCACCGGACATCTCTTGACAAAGGTTTTCATATTCCTCAATCCTCTTCACCAAGTCTCGGGCATTCTGGACGTCTCCACGTCGGATGTATTGTCGGTATTCTGGTAGCAGGTTCTGATACAGGCGGTGTATGGACTTGTCGGGTGAAAATTCTCCATGACGGCGGAGCAAAGTTTGCAATGCCAGTACATATGCTCGGCCGTTCTCTCCAGGACGCTGGCGACGGTTGTGAATTTCTTCTTCCAAGAAGGACTGGTAATCTGCTGGTAAATAAAACTGCTTAAAGTCTGAGATAAAATCTTCCCAGTTTTCCCATAATTGTTTGTTGTTACGGTACCATGCTAATGCGTCCTCTCTGAATATCTCATACAGTGCTGGCAGCAGTGCGGACGGAGATATCCTGCTGTGCTCTTGAAATTCACAGAGTTTCTCGAGAAATTCCACCGGATCGGTTTTTCCATTGTAGTGGAGGTTCCACTTCCTAACTTTCTCATACACGGTGTATCGGTCGTAGTTACCACTCGTAGGGCCGGTGCTTGAATGTCTGCTAGTGCTTGCCTGCGGTGGCAGGTCTCTGCTTACGGACGGCCTACGTGGTCTTGTACTAATCCTGACTGGTGTGGGTGGCCTTGCCATCTCTTGGCGGGGTGATTCGTTAGCTCGGAGCGGTGAGTACGGTCTACGGTCGGTTACGATGTGCTGCGGAGTGACGGACGGACCCTGGCCGGGTGTGTGTACCTCTGTTGCCAGTATCTGAGGTCTGATGACCCCCCTTCTAAAAAATTTTACCAACCTCCTTCGAAGCGTAGGTACGGTACCTTCGGTATTCAGATTGAACTTTTCCATTTCGGCTATCAGTTCTTCTTTACGTAACGGGTAAATCCAGCCTACTCTGGTCGGTCTAGTTCTCTCTTCGTCGGAGCTTGAGTCTATATCGGCGGATTGCGGCGGCGGTGAGTCTATGGGTTCCTGTTCGATATCGGTCGGCATGTTATAGCCTTACGGACGGTGCCGGTATAACACAGTACTTTCCAAAATTCTCTCTCAAGTTAAACCTCGTTAAACTTTTATAGTAACTCGTTCAACCCAAATCGAAATCAAAATCCAGAAAAAAAATCGATCTACTGAACTTAAGAGGGACGGTCCTCTTGTCTAACAGTCTAACTGTACAGCTACTATGAAACTAATACACCTCCCTACTGAACTATCGGTAGGGTTACGGACAACAAGGTTAAACTTAAAGCAGGACGGCTACAAGTTAGTTTTCTTTTGAGTAATTTTGCTACTGGACGGATAACAGTAGTTACTGAACTTCAAAACAAATATTTGTTCTTATAGTTGCTTACAATACTCGGTTACTTATATCAACTAAACAAAAATACCTAATATTTATCGGATAACAGTCTTACTGAAAAAAACAAATCAAGTCACTTATAACTTTTACTTTATTTAAAGTCCCTGCTCGGGCGCCATTTTGTGACGCTATCTTATTCGGACGTCCTTTATGACGTCCCTTTTCCTAAATAGTGAATTAATGTTACACAAAATGACTGTCGCTAATATTATTGCCTCGGGCGCCAATCCCTTGTTTAACGTGAAGGAATGTCACTTTGACCTATCAACAGTATGATAGGGCCGGATAACTTCAGTGAAGACACGGTATGTCCGGGTTCGAGGTTTGCTGGTCGCCGCTCTACTGGAGCGTCCCGACTGCTGACTGTATAAACTTTTAGAGTTAGAGGCTTATACTGATGTTATTATAAGGTATAGTAATGTTAGTGATATAGAAAGCAGAAACTATTTGACAAAACACATTTATTACAATAAATATTTATTGTACATCGTTTGCTAAACGAAAGAAAGCAAATCAACGTGGTAGATATAAGTACGGCTAATTTACCACAAAGCAGTATGTAAGCAACTAAATATGTATTCTAAAACATCTATAAACCAAGCAACAAATATTTACAACAATACTTAAAGTATTTACTACAAAAATAATTTAATAGAAATTAATTCTACTCAAAGAAACTATTTACAATTAACTACTCAAAAGATAACTCTCAAGCGGAGGTGTGTGTAAGCAAAGCGGATGCAAAACTAACTACAAGCGGCAGGTTCTAGTTTTGAAGAAACTAAACGACTAGCAGAGTTATGGAAAGTACTAAAGCGGGTAAACGTATGTGCAATTACGGTATTAATCTAGAATTAATCGGATGCAGGTATCTAAAAAGCGGTAGCAGTAGTAAGCAATGGCAGGATGGTTAACAAGCGGTGACGGAACTAAGCAAGATTTGAAGTAAGCTTTGGAATAATTACGGTACGTGTTTTCAAAACTACCTTTGATAACAATGAATGAATTTTATTTCAAAACGGTAAACGTGTACGTTGAAAGGTGATAGTATAGTAAAAGAAACGGCAGTAAAAACTTCCAGTGATAACAAAAGAAATTACTAAAAAAACCTAATCAGTATTATCGTGCTGGCAAGTCGGATTTTCAGACTAAATATTTACTTTAAATATTTCCACAAGTAATAATTAACCCCTATACAACCACTTCAGGAATAATTGTTAAACCAGGTTTATCCGTGTTAATCTAATCACCCGGACGCTGGCTAGCGCTCTCTCGACAAGGTGTTTTTAGATTCCTACGCCGGCAACCTGATTCGTTTATGTCAAAACCCAACTTGTTAGACACTGGCAAATTCGCGCTCGTATCCACAAGGTTTTGGGGTTTTTACCACAAACTATTATTCTGAGTAGTTACGAACAGATCTGATTAATAAAACACAACTGTACTGGCACCCCAAGACAAACCTCTGAACCTGAGGGGAAGATTTGTGTTAACCCTTGCAATACCGTTGTTGGCGAGTTCGCTCTCTCAACAGATAAATGCGTTGGTATTTACACACCTCCTTAGTCTCGAATTCTATCGGGCCACCATACAGACAGACGGACTATTAAATTTATTTAATTAAATAAATTACGGAAATGACTAGCTTTAATACCTTCTATCACGTTTCAAAACCTATGAAATATTTTATTCCTTACTTAAACTTAAAACACGCAAATCTACAGCTATTACAATACACAATGATTTATTATAAATCAAGTGTAACACACGGACTGAATTTATAATTAATTCTTTCTACTAATTATTGACTATAAATTTCTCTATCACAATATTGAAATAATTCGCAAATTATTTCTAAGTCGAAAAGCAAATAATTAACGCGGTTTTATCTTTTAACTTCAAGTACCGTAAATATGCCGAATGCTTAATATTTACCTAAACAGGACTGGAGTGTGTCGATCGTCGGTATAGACTGATTTTTAAAATTGATTCCCGGATCCTACTAACATCGGTACGGCCGGAGCGCTTCGCTTCTCGCGCTGATAACGTGAAATGTATGTTTCTTGTCGCTATCTAGTTAAGTCGCGTTCTGGCTCATTTATTTATTAATCCCGAACGGAAATTGTTATTAACAATTCTAGTTCGGACTCCTGTATCGGCGGAATAGATTCTACTCATTTTTCTGAGCATTACAGTGAAAGAAACGGAATTAATAACGTACGGATTACTTAACTAGAAAAATAAATAAGTTTATTTATTTATAACACGTTTAAATAAATTGAACAACTGTACACGGACCGGTTTTATAACACAGATAATTACCTGAATACGTACTGATATTACTCTACCCCTTTATACAGGGTGTACCCGAATTTAACTATAAATAAACAATAAATAAATTTATTAACTGAAAATTAACAGAACGCGGAATTCTAGGTTCAATAATTCCTGTATTTTTACTAAACTGGTTATACAGGGTGAACTCTGAAATACTAGCGGATAAAATAATAATAGTAACGAGTAAATTATTCAACTTCCAGCTGAATCTGTAGGCTTAAAAATTTGCTTCGTTACAATATCTAGATCAACTTTTCTGTGAGCGTAGTATCTATGTTATGATATAAACATTAAAATTGTGTAATTTCACGAATTACATAAAAGAAAGATTATTAGCATTGAAAAAGGAAACAGATTAAGTTTCGAAACGTCTGCTAAACATCATTGTTTTTATTTTAGTTTATTTATATTTTGTCAAAAACCAACCTTTAACTGTTCCTTTGACGTAAAGTCACAGGCGTAATAGTTCTTTATGTATCAAGGCATTACGACAGATCAACTTTTTATCATGAATATGGAGTTTAGTTGCAAAGGCCCGTAGGGCCGAGGCAAATAAACCACATGAGTAATAAAAAGGAACTTTAATGCCGGGTGCATATTAAATTTTTTTTAAAACCAGAAACTGTGAAATTAAGATTAATTAACTCTATTTTTTAAATAAATTTCAATGACATTAAGGAATGTCATAATTATTTAAAATTTTAAGTGACATTAGGAAATGTTATAATTATTTTAATTGTCACATAATAATTTTTTGTAAGAAAACCATTGTTTTTGGCAATTATAATAGGGCTAATACAATTCTGAATTTAAGAAACTGTATTTATTTACTTTTTATTACAACACAATTATTATCACAAGCAATAAAAAAATTAATGTTTACATTTACACCTCCGCCAACTACAAAAATCGTACAATAATGGATTACTTTAATGACTATTTCTATCATTTTAATGACGATTTTGAGGTACTTTAATGCCGATTTAAAAAAAAGGTTATTTTTTTTTAATCTAGATATTTTTTAAATTGTCTGGGTAATGTTCAGTTCAGAAGTGTGGCAGTAAATCCCAAATAAGAACAGAAAGAGAAAAGCAAAATTTCATTTCTTTGTTATAAATGATATTGTTCATAACAAATCTTAAAGAAACGTCATAAAGTCCATGCTAATGAAAACGTTGGGCGTAGATTGATTTCTATAAAGCTGTCATTAACAGTGACACTGGCCGCTTTAAATAATACATCAATCTAAGCCCTACGTTTTCAATTGCATGAGCAACTTCACGTCACCTTTTTTGAGGGCTCCTTTATAGGCATTATTAGTCTATTAATAAATTGATCGTCTGCTTTTATTTTTAACCGTTTTATTACCGACTAGATGTGTTCGTACTGTTCGTACTGTTAACCATCGACGGCAACAATAACATTACCATTAATGTTGCATTACGAGAAATCTTTGGTCTTCATTATTTTTGGAAAAGCTTTTTGCAACCATTTTAATAGTATGAGGGTTGCTTTATTTACGACATTTCACGTGACGTATGAAGATTAATCACAATTGTACATGGATAATTAATATCATTGTTTATAAAGTAATATAGTTATTCAACCTAACTTGTAAGTATGTGCTGCCAACTTGTGAGTAACTTACGTACTAGTCAGTTTCCATGACTTTTGTTTTTATGAATTTAAATATTATAATAATCATTTAAGGTGGGCGGAAAAATAGGTTAGATTTGCTTAAAATAAGCACTTCGTAGTTCGACAATTTCTGCCGTATCCCTGAACCGATTCAAAATATTTTTTGACTGGGTTTTAGAAAAAACTCGGTAGAATAGTACTGGACTATTAAAAAACTCAAGAAAATGACGATTCTTTTCTTACCAAGCTGTTAAACTTCGTAAACTTTTAACCTAATTTTGAAATAATTAAAAAAGTCGTGATCTCAATAAAATAGTTCTGGTCCAATCCGCTACGCTATATTAAACACATACATGTTTAAATTTTGATTTTTTATTAAGTAATTATTGAAAAAATGTCGAACTACTAAACCAATATCACTGAAATTAAATACGTTGTATAATGCAGGAAACAAGTTTTTTGGTTCGAAATGATACTAAAGAATGACATATAGAACTTTGGCTACTGTCTCGTAGATGGCAGCAAAATCAAAATTATAATAATTGAATATTCTGTCAATCTTTTAATTTATTTGAAAGGTCGTATAAAAATATTGAAATCAAATTTCAGGATGCCGCAGCAGTTTGCTATAAAGGGGCATTCCCAACCATTTTCGTTTGCATTTTGCTTTCCGTACCTTACATTCCTATTGGTGCCTGAAGTACATTTATGAGGCACCACCAATAGAATCTCGTAAAGGGTTGAGAATGTATTCTCATGTTGCCGAATTTTGAGGCTGCGCATAAGAGTACGTGAAATGTGAATGACAAGTAGTGACAGCTGACAGAAGAAAATGAGTTAACGGCTATGAACATTGGAAATGTGTTATTTATTATTAGTATTATTTAAAAAGATGAGTAAAATTGAAAAGGAATTTGACATTTACGAGTTGTAGACAACGATAATAATATGGTAATAAAAGATTTTTATATTGCGAACGTGAAATTTTTAAGTGCCGAAGTTCATAACACCTAAACATGGCTGCACCAACAAAGGGAAAAATCTTAATTAACATCTATAATCTATAGTATACTGGAAATCAGCTAGTTTGGCAGAAGTGGGAAAAAGTAAAATGTGTGTATTTCAGCTGTATTAGAACAGGAAGTACCCAAATTGAAACAGATTTCTACAGCAAGTTGTTCAGAATAACATGTTAGGAACCTACCTACCACTATAATAGTTTGATATGATTGTAAAACAATTCTTATTATTTTTAATAATGCAATCATTCTATTAAATATAATAAATATATTATTAAATAATGTCTTTCTGTTTTATGTTTTATTACTCCATATCCGAAGGATGATTTCTGTTTCTCAGGAAAATGGTACTTACGTATGGCAGGTATGCCAAGAAAAGTATACAAACAGCTGTATTGGGGTGTCACAACTAACCTCAAAATTATGCGTTTTCTAAGTTTTTGGAATATTATGTCGGTTTTATCAAAAAATTTCTGCTGGGTTCCTATACTATCAACTAAAATCTTGTTCAGTGCATACAATTATTAAAGTTTTAATTACCTTGATCTAATAAAATAAGATGCTTTTTGTTGGTTGGAAATCCAACCTATAATTAGCAGTCGATTTTTAATAATCTACAATATTGAAACTTTATATGTCTATTATCTAAATGAGCTTTTAAATTGTATAATGGATCCAAGCTAGAACTACAAAAATTAAAATTAAAATTGAAAATAAATTTACGAAAACTATAAATTTAAGGTTATGTTAATCATATGGTCGTAGTAACGAAAAAAATGATAATGCTCAAATAGTTAGATTATTTACAGCACTACCCATAAAAAACACAATTGTCCAAGACACAAATAAATATTATAAATATTTCTAATTTATAAGTCCAAACAGTTACAATAATACACAAAAATATCTACAAATATCCAAATCACAAAATAATATAAATATTTATAACTAGATAAAACAAGCTGTCAAATCTAAAAACATTATCAGAAAAAAAGTCATTTTGTAAATGTAGTTATAAAAACGAATTAAGCGGTTGCGCGTCATAATAATGTAAAAGCTGTGAGTGTAATGTCTCCATCTATCAAAGGGTAGATAAATTACAACACATCACTCCACCTATCTCATAGTAGATAAATTACAATACGTCAATTCGGTTATATTGGCAAAAGCTACATATAGTTCCATCTGTTGGAATTTATAAGGTTAGCGACTGGGACCGCCCCCGTTAAATATACATTTCACGATACATTACACATTGCGCAGCCGGATGTGACGTCGAGCTCGAGAAAAATATGCAATGCCCTATGTGTCGTGCACGCGACATCACAACTAACCTAAAAAATATGCACTTTTTAACATTTTTGAGTATTATGTCATTTTTATTAAAATTTCTGCTTGGTTCCTATACTATCAACTAAAATCTTGTTCGGTACATTAACTAATGAAATTTTAATTTTCCTAATCTAATGAAATACGATATTTTTTGTTGACTGGAAATTCAACCTATAATTAGCAGTCTAATTTAAATAATCTACAATATTGAAACTTTATATATCTACTGTCTGTGAGAGTTTTTAAATGTTATTAAGGATCCAAGCTGAAACTACGCAAAATTATAATTAAAGTTGAACATAAATTTACAAAAACTAAAAATTGGAGGTTATGTTAATCCTATGATCATTTACTCTTTGCCTATGATGCACATGGTCTATATTTGTGATTTATGACATTTTTAGGTGAACCAAAAACTAGGTTTCAAATACAATATACATAACATGTTCCTCCACTTGCCATTCTTCAAATTTATTTTATCTTTTCTGTAGCCAAGCTGTTTTGCCAAATCTTCGTTCTTCGGAAAACTGAAATATTTTATATCAATATCTTTCTGTACTCTGGTTATAATTTTTTCACATAGCTCCAGCACAATTCGCCATTATAAATTATAAACAGTCAAATAACAAACATATTTATATAGAAAAGAACATTAATTTAAACACCTTAAGCATGATTTTTATAGTCGCGAAATTGCGAAAAGCGAAATGCGAGACGTGTTGCTATTGGTCAATTCCAAATTTTAATGTGAAATGAACCAATAGCAACACGACTATGAAAATCAGGCTTTACAACTAACCTCAAAAATATGCACTTCTGAAAATTTTTGAATATTATATCATTTTTATCAAAATATTTGCTTGGTTCCTGTACTATCATCTAAAATCTTGTTCGGTGCATTACTAATGAAGTTTTAATTATCCTAATCTAATGAAATAGGTTGTTTTTTGTTGACTGGAAATCCAACCTATAAATAGCAATTCATTTTTAATAATCTACGTAGCTACAAATATTGAAACTTTATATATCTACTGTCTTATTAGAGAGTTTTTAAATGTTATTATGGATCCAAGCTGAAGCTACAAAATTATAATTAAAGTAAAAATAAATTTACAAAAACTAAATATTTTAGGTTATGTTAGCCATATGATGTATAAATGATTCATTTTAGAACAAAAAATCCAATAGTTTAAAAATAGAAAACTGACAAACTGTCAAAAGTTATTAATAATTACAGTCGAGTTTCGATCTATGACTTTAGTTCCTCGTCGAATGTCATGTGACGTACATGCACCGGATGTACGAAATTCGTGCATGCGTCGTAGCATTGTTTATAATAAACAATGGTCGTAACGTAAACGACACCGGGGGCTACGGTCGTAATAATGGGCACACATCATCCAGTACGCCATCTACCAATGATCCACCGGTACTAACAAGAGGTTGAATAACTATATACTTTATAAACAATGATAATATTAAAGATACAAAAGATTAACAAAAACGTGAACAAGGGTAGGTATCTACGAATTTTCGAACGCATGTGTTTTGTTAGATTATTGCTATAGTCTGTCTCACCAACAGAAATAAATAGACTCCTCCCCAAAAATGCCCGCTAAATTTGAATGGAATTTCTCTGTTGGTCGTATTTATAGAACCCGAATTACAAAGCAACCCCTAGATTTGACTGACAAAGGCCGAATGTACAACGTACTCGCGAACGCGTTAAACTTTTACATCTTTTGCACCAGACCAATCAGCTTATGTTATGATTGTCGCGAAACGTATTAAAAACGTGAATAAATAGGGAGCCCGCCTAACTGTCAACTGTCATATTTGTTTTTATGATAATTATTTCTTAATTTATGTCAGCTATTTATGTTAATGAATTCGTTAAGATTTATCTTATAGAAAGATATCTTACTTTGCAAATTAAGGTACGTCTAAGAATTAAATGTTAAAACGCTTTTTTTAAGGTTAGGTTTTCATCGAAATCTGATGGCTATCACAGCTTTCATTAATTTCATTTAAGTAAAACTGACTGTTGCGCACACCGTTCTGCGCAACCATAAAATTAATGGGGAGGAGTCTATTTATTTCTGTTGGTGAGACAGATTATAGTGTAATTTATTTGATGGTTACTAATTTTTTGAAAATGTTCGAGGTCAAAATGTTCTCATTGAAGAAAGGAATATTTTTATTGAAATTATACATTAGAAATTGATTCAAAACTGATAATGGGTAGTGGATGTTCTCGTACCGTGACTGTTGTGAGTAGAAGTCAGGAAGCATACGATTTTGCCATATATTCTAAAACCATTATGCAGATTAGGCAGTACTTCTAGAAGAGTGATAAATTCTCGAGAATCAAGGACTATTTAAAGAAAAAACGAAAAATCTAAAAAATCAAGTTAAATAACAATCCTTCTAAATCTTTGAGTAGATTAAGCCAACAGATAAATTTGTCTTATACCACCTGTCAAATAATTGCAAGGAAGATCTTCATTGTTTCTTCAAAAAATTCAATTATAACAGCAAATATTACCAAAGGACTTTGTTTCGCGAATTAATTTTTGCGAGTAACAAAATAAACAATGATATTACTAGCAAATGACTTATCTGGTGTTTACTTTATTGAATACAATATACAATATAATACAATACAAACATTTATTTTATGTTCATTACACATTTTCTTTCCTAGCCTAATTTTATTTTAACTTTTGATCTGAGAGCAATGGAATCACAGTAGCTATAATCTAATCAAAGAATTGCCTTCGAAAATGTATAGGTGTCCTTGATAATATTTACATTAATTTTTCTCTCGGTATTCGTATTCTTATAATTTTGTTAAATTTACATGATTTTTTTGAATCATGCTGTATCTCTGTTTGGGTATAATAGAAGAAGGTTGGTTGTTCATCAAACAAATCGCAAAAGTAAACTGAAAAAAATATGCACGCTAGACGGTTTCAGTTTTAAAAGTACTAATGTCTCTTGAGTTAGAAATACGATGAACCTTTTATGCAAAAACGTGCTTAAGTGTGGATCTTGTAGCACGAAAATATCTTTTGTATACTAAAGAGATTATAATTAAGACGGGTGTAACCTGATATACCACTTATGATTATAATGATTGATATTCATCACAATACGATATAAAGTATTAAATCAAGTAAACTGCAGCACACGCATAATTAAATACATATAACAAAAACAATGAATGCATCATTTGGAAAACAAGAACATACAGGCAGTTTGTTCCTTTGTTCATATTATACTTATGTTAGGCAAAATAGAATCGAATAGATTAGAATATAGGTATGTAAAATTTTTATTTTCCATATAAGTACCTATTTGAGTTATAAAAAAAACGGAATTCAAGTTGTTCTTAAATTAAAATTAAAATACCACGTATTTTATTTACTATTGAATGACACAGGTAATGCGACTCTAGAATCCATGACAGACTTCGTGGGTGAGGGTGCTAGACATTTAGAGCAGGCAACAAATATACTACCAATATCCCAAATATACCATGATATTTTTTTTATTAAAAGAATTCCAAAAAAATATTTTATATATTTGTGGGCTGTCATATAGCATGCATTCTTAAACTGTATCTTTAACGTAAAACGTACAGACTTTACAAAGGTCTTTTACCGAAATTTTAACATGTATGAGAGTCTGGATCAGGGATCACCCTAATAACATCACTTTAGCTCGTAACTGAAATCTGCGGTCACAACAGATTTGGCATTTTATCTTTATCTCATATAGTATAATAATAATAATAATAATAATAAATGGTCTTTATTAAGGCGAAGTTTAGTTATACAACTATTCTTACACTTAGAGATATGACGCTTCCATAATCGAAAATGAAAAATATCGAACATTAATTATGTATTCGTTTTTATGATAATATTTTATTTCTATTTTTTCACTATACCATTCTGATATTATGATTTATCATTACTCTATTCTTCATTGATATGACACCAATATCGGTCCAAGCCGATAAAATTTATCATTACTCTATTCTTCATTGATATAACACTAATATCGGCCTAGGCCGATAAATGAATTGATGAAAAAATGCAAGGCTTAAAAATCATCATTAAATATTAAAGTATTTATGGTATAATGAAAACTAAACGACACACGGCCGATACGCAAATAACAGACGCGATTGATAGTAAAATCTTGTCTGATAGGTATATTTGCTACATATCGGCCTTATGACGTTAATAACTATTGTGACCCTTTATGTGTCGTTAAAAACTAATTTTTTCGGCAACCGTCCGCAAAGTACCCACTTCCCGGACGCTTTTTCTTTGAGAAAATAGCAATTTTCCGGCCTAGTCCGGGAAGTACGTATTTCCCGGACTGCCGGAAAGAATTACCCTTTAATATTAGCAATACTTGTTCGATTTCAATATAAAAAATAATTTAAACAAGAATGAGAATGTTCCTAATTTTATTCTACAAATAAATATTATAAAGAAATGTACTTCATTGATTTGTTATTCCACAAGGTTGCCGAAAAAATAGTGTACGCAACACACCCGGAAACTGTTTTTTTTGACTCGCAGATTTCTAGGACTTGCCTACGGCTCGTCCGAAAAAACAGTATTTTTCAGACTTGTTAAGTAAATTACTATCATCATGCTTATTATCCACATAAAAATATAGCGCAACGCTGCATGGAGCATGCATAGTATAGAAACCCAATAGAATATACGTATGTATCTGAGTTGCTCCCAAAAGGCGTGTTTTGACATTATTAGAATTCGTACTCGAGTAGGTGAGGTCGCGAAGTAAAAGAAATGAAGGTACTATTGACCAACCTTGATATGCGTTTTTTGCATAAAGTGGTAATATTGAGATTAAACTAAAAAGATATGAGGTTTCAGAAAAAAGCAATGTGTCTTTTATTTAATATTGTGACCGTTGACTATTTTAGAGGTTACGTTTTAAGGAACGATGTTTACCCTGTAATAATAGCCCTTGTCGGTTTAGATTTTTAATGAATGGGTCAAATTTTACAATAAAAACAAGAAAAATAATGGTAAACTAATTGCACTGAACACTGTAACACATTCGGTAACTGTCAAACATATACTGGCGGCAAAATTCTTTTCTCTCCTTAACCGTAGTCTTTGCGACTCCTCTTCTTCTTCTAAGAGAATTGTCTGTGTTTGGCTACGCAGAGGCGTACCGAATATTAAAATGGGGGTGGAGAAAAAGGCTGGTTACAATCTCCCCCTGAGGAGTTCACATACGTCCTCGTGTGAATCTGAGTGTGAGGGTCTCCACAAGAACACTTAGGTGGGTGTATGTCTCTTCGTGGGCGGCCATCGAGTCTGGGTTTTTGATCCATAGGTAGGGATTTTCCAGGTTCAGTTGGAGAATCATTCTGGGGCTCCATGGAATCGTTTTTATGTTTGGGTGGATATTTAGGGGGTTCACCATGTTCGGAATCTTTCTGTGGTCTGCCTCTTCGGCGCATGGGTCTAAGAGGTTCTGGGCTATCAGGTGTTTCTTCATCCCGGAAAGGGGTTAACGTATAGATATGACATTTCGCCAGAGGTGTATCTGGGTCTTTCTTAGAGGCTATTTCGTAACTAGTAGGAGTGACAACTCGGTTCACTATATAAGGTCCATCGCGTCGTGGTGCCAATTTTGAAGTATAAGAGTCTTTAGCTCGACTGAGAGTATGAGTATCCACTAGGACGTGATCTCCTACTTGAAATGGTGCCACATCTCTTCGAGTTAAGTCGGCGTAATGTTTGGACTTATCTTGTTTCAGCTCATGAAGTTCTCTAGCTTCTCACAGGGTCTTAGATAAGTTTATCAAATAAGGGGTGATCTGAGGGATGAAGTTTTCATTTTCTACAATGGCTCGCAGGTCTCGTTGAACATCATCGGGGGTTCTCAGTTCACGGCCGAAAGTTAAATAGGAAGGACTGAATCCGGTATTATCACAACGAGCGGTATTCATTGCAAACCGTATGACTGGCAACTTCTCCTTCCATTGTGTATGATCAGTTCCTACAAGGATGGCTAACTGGGTTTTCATATCACGGTTCTTCCGTTCGACGGGATTGGCTTCAGCATGGTAGGCAGGGATCAGGTGTTGTTTAATTTCTAAACAATGAGCTACACACTGCATGACTGAACTTACAAACTGGACTCCATTGTCACTGGTAATTCGTCGAGGGGTTCCATATCTCAGAATCACTTCATCAACCAAAGTTCGAGCACAAATCTCTGCAGTAGCTTTCACTAGGGGAAATAATTCTACCCATCTACTGGCGTTGTCTTCAACTATAAAGATCCACTTCTCTCCAGATGGAGTTTCCGGTAGCGGTGCAAACAAGTCTATAGATAAGATTTCGAAGCGTTGTGCCATCACAGGCATTTGCAACAATCCAGCAGGTTTCAAATTTTTTACTTTATATCGTTGGCATTCAAGACATTTGGAAAGGTGTTCGTTTACAGTTCGTGTCATTCCAGGCCAGTAATATCGTGAGCGTATTCGTTGAAGGGTTTTTTCGATGCCATAATGTCCGGCAAGTGGGGAATCATGGTATTCTTCAAGAATTCGAGATATTTCAGATCGCGGTGCGACTTGTTGAATTTCCTCGTGGTCATCATCCAAAGTAGATCGATACAAGATTCCGTTGGCCATTAAGTAACCGCGTTCAGTCCACCTCTTAAAATCTAAGCTATTGGGATCAGTCGACTCCAAACAGGATATAATCTTTTTCACATCAGGATCCTCGAGCTGGGCTGTTCTGAGAGCACTTTCAGAATTTTTCGGTAAGTCTATAGTAACATTATTAAAATCACAAAGGTCTACTTCGATGGGTGGTCTGGATAGGGTATCAGCGACCATATTGGATCTTCCTGGAGAATAATCAATTCTCATATCATATGATTGAAGAGTTAGTGACCATCTAGCTAACCTTCCGGATGGTGATTTTAGGGTCATCAACCACTTTAAGGGCTGGTGGTCGTTTTGAATAACAAAACTAGCTCCTTCTAGGTATCCTCGGAATTTGTCCACGGCCCATACCAAAGCCAAAGCCTCACGTTCGGTGGTATGATAGTTACGTTCAGCTGGAGTGAGCAATCTGCTGGCATATTCAACGGGACGTTCATCGGTATCCTCCCCCTAGAGTAAAACCGCTCCGATTGCATAGGAACTAACATCGGTTTTTAGCACATAGGGCAAGCTAGGGTCGGCTTGTCGTAAAATTGGGCTTGTAGTGAGCAACTTTTTCAGACGATCAAAGGACTCCTGTTGTTCAAGTCCCCATTTCCACTTAGCATTTTTCTTGGTCAACGCAGTTAAAGGTCGGGAGACGTCAGCAAAGTTTTCTATGAACCTCCTAAACCAAGAACAAGTTTGTAGGAAGGAAAGAACCTGTTATACATCTTTCGGTGGGGCTCTTTCTAGAATAGAGTTAACCTTGTTAGGATCAGGTTTGATTCCGTTTGTAGTGATAAGGTGGCCTAGGTATTTAACAGATGTACACACAAAGAAACACTTAGCTCGGTTTAAACACACAAAGAAACACTTAGCTCGGTTTAAACAAAGTTTGAACAGTAACAGACGTTTAAAAACTTTACGCAAGTCCTCTAAATGTTCTTGAAAACTACCCGAAAGAATAATAAGATCATCGAGATACGCGAGAATGGAGATATCTTGCAGTCCAGAACGAAATTTGTCAATAAGTCTTTGGCACGTAGAGGGACCGTTCTTCAATCCAAATGGCATTCTTTTATAACGATACATTCCAAACGGGCAGACAAATGCTGTTTTGTCTTGGTCACAAGGTCGCATAGGAATTTGATGGTATCCCGCCTTGAGATCAAGAGTGGTCATATATGAAGTTCGCTTAGCAGTGTGCAAAAGATCGTAGATCCTAGGTAGTGGGTACTTATCAGGTACTGTTACATTATTTAGAGCTTGATAGTTAACACAAAGTCGTATGTTTCCATCAGGTTTCGGTACAAGCACAATAGGGTGTTTTCACATTTTTTTAAAACTCGAAAAATGAAAAGTTCTTACAACATAAATAGTCACTGACAACTTTTTTGTTTAAAAATTTTTTTTATAATAGTTTTAAGGCAGATATTAGTTCAAATCACAGGTTTGGCGCTAAAACACCAAGTATAGTAATGCTGGTTGCATATACTATTGTGACGTAATAGCCCATATTATCAACAAAGCACCTTATTAAGCTTATTTGTCATTATATTCGTGTTACTGTTATTTTTTTGTAGTAGTTAATTTGATTTCGTTTATTTTTGTATTTTACAAAGAATAAAACATGTATGGATCGCAGAATAAGTGGTGTTTTGTGCCAGGATGTAAAAATACCTCTATAAGTGCCTCTAATAATACAGTTTTAAGTGTCCCCCAGGATTATTCACGTAAAGTTAAATGATTTAAAGCTGCCAGGTGTGATATGCCTAAATCAAAATCGAAGTTCTTCTGTTGCTCAGATCATTTTAATGTAAGTAAAAACTAATTAATAAAACAAGGCAAGTACCTTAACCTTAAAATTTTTGAGGCAAAATTTTTAATTTATAACAAATGTATTTTAGTTTCTAAAATTAATAGTAATGTCTACCATTATCTATTATATTTACCAACTAAAGAGTATCTAATATTTTAATAATGAATTGAACAACAACAATTTAAATTCTTAAATCTACAATTTTGAGGTTAAAGTTCGTCACTTTTGATAAATTCGGTAACCATAAAAATATGTACATATGGTAAATTGTTTGAAGAAGCTTTAACAAACCCCTCGGAAGCCATTTTTCACTTTTAATTTATATATAACACACTTTAAATTATAAAAACTCACAGGACAATACTGGTGACACGCATATGACATAAACAGTCAGCCATGTAAATATGGGCTCTGACGTCACAACCGGTTTAGAAACCCTTCAATAATTTGAATTTCAGTTGAATTTAATTAATAAATATTTAATTAATACTTATGATATAACTAACATGAACACATTTAGGCCTTCTTGTATATGTTTTACTATACATTAATATGTAATTTGAGGTGAATTTCTATAGATGGAAAACACCCTATGGCGCAGCATACGGAGACTCACACTCCTCGATGATTCCATCTGACAAAAGTCTATCTAATTCAGCACGTAGAATTTTTTTGTTTGGTTCCGACATACGATAAGGTGGAACAGAAATAGGAATGTCATCGGTAAGTTTAAGTGCGTGTTCAACGTATGGAGTAGGTTCTGAGCGAAGAGTAAATAATTGTGAGTACTCGTCTAACAGGTTGTTCATTTGTTTTCTTTCAGGTAAAGAGAGCTGTTCACCTTCGTTAGAACGCAATTCTATGTCACACATGTTTACAGAGCAGATTTGATTACTCTGATCTAAAAGTTGGTAGTTTGCTTCATCTTCGAATAAATAAGTAACATCAGGAGTTTCACCAAAATACCACTCTCCGTTTAGTACATTCAAAACGATATTAGCAAGTTTGATAAAATCAAGGCCTAAGAGTGTTCTACTTTTTCCGTGATCTGGAACAGCTAATAATGATATAGGTATGATCTTATGATGTAAGTTAATTTCCACTTCGAAGAGATATGCAAGAACTAGTCGTTCTACTCCATCAGCAAGGGTCATCGTCAATTGTTGTTGAGTATATGGCAATCTTTTCTTCATGAGTACGTTAAACAGGGTTGCACCGGCAATGCTTCTCTTGGCACCGGTATCTACGTAAGCAAGACCAGAGGATCCATATATTCTGATAGGTATAAGAGCTCGACCTTGAGGTTCCTGAGACATTGAATGGCAGAAAAATTCTGCAGACATCACAGAAGTACTCGGAGAAGGAGTATTGGTGGTTACTGGTCGGCAGTTTGGACAATGCGTATATATCCAGGGTTTCCACAACCATAACAAGTAATGAGCGAAGAAGTGGAAGGTGCGTCTTTTTCTTTAACTTTCACTTGACTGGAAGGCTCTTGTTCTGTCTCACGTGTTTTATTTTCTTGTACTCGTTGTAGTTTACGACACTGTTCCTTTAGATGTCCAAAGTTTTTACAATATGAGCACTGATTCTTTTTAGAATTTGTGGTTTTACCCATATTTTGAAGTTCACTTTTTTCCATAGCTTTAGGTTTTTTCTCAGATATAATTTGTTCTGCTACACGTGCCTTTTCAATTAATTCGTTAAATGTTTGAAACTCGGTGCGTAATATTCTTTTTCGGATGCGATGATGTAAAAGTCCGAATATCATATCGAGCTGTATACTTTCCACAAGTGCAGGTGTTTTTGGTAACTGAGCAAATAGGACACGCAATCGACTAATGAATATATCAGTTTTCTCCTTTTCCGCTTGTTCACGAGAAAATATTTCGCGATAAATTTGATAAGCAGGTTTAACAGATCCATAAGCATTACGTAAGGCGGTAATTGCACCCTCAAAAGTAGGTATGGTATGGTGGTTTTTATGCCTTGCCACCAAATAGCAGCTTGACCTTGAAACAATATCGGTAAGCCTTTCAACGCATTTTCATCAGATATGTTCACACAATCCTTGTAGACTAAAATAGAATCAATAAACGACTCTACATCCTCAGCATGACCTTTAAAACGAGCTGTACACTGAGCATAACTTCCTCGGTATGGAGTTTCGACCGGTTCCCCTCCAGGTACTGGTTGTTGAGAGCGAGATTGAGAGTTCATTAATTCCGCGACAAGGTTCTGTAAAACCTCTTGAGTCATTACAATTTGAGTTGGTGTCGCCATTTCAAAACTATCAGGAATATCCGAATTTGAATTTGTATCTGAATTTGAATTTGTCTGTCTTACAAGGCCAGAACGTAATTCCATGCAAACAGTCAAAATTTTCACAACAATGTTCGAAAGTTCAATAACACAACATGTGATTTTTTATACACCCGGTATATAAGTAATAATACTTCTATACGTGTTTCAATGTCCACTATTCTTAGAAACTAGTCTACTTCACGCGACGCACTAAAGTTTTTTCTATTGTCTGTGAATTTCACTTGAATTTGTTCATGCAGCAATTTAAAATGTACTTACATTGGAATGTTTTCCTTACCACTGGTACCTTTCTGCTTAAACTTTTTCTCGAACATTTACAGACAGACGTGCAGTTTCCAAGAGAGTTTCCACTTTGTACACTTTTAAACAATATTAGGTAACGTTTTAATGTCAGTGATTGTTAATCAACAGGTGAGTTTGGTTCGAAAACGGACAATTCTTAAAAGACTCACTAAAGGTTTACTTCGCAGAGGTGGATTTTATAGCATAAAATCAGAAAAAACTCCCGAACACTTTATAAATGTCACAATTAATTGTCACTATTTAACTAACTGTCTTTACTGAAATTTTAAGCCACGAGTTGGAGCGCCACTGTGACCGTTGACTATTTTAGAGGTTACGTTTTAAGGAACGATGTTTAGAAGAAGAAAAAGGCTACATCATCGCCAAACTTGGAGAACGGTGGCGTCAACAACGCATAGCAAATGAAATTAATTGCAGCAAAAGCACGATTCAAAAACTAAACAAAAAGTGGATAGAATCTCATGATCTGAGCAGGGCAGTGGGTTCTGGGAAGAGTACTCTAGAAAACGACAATACCCTGGTTAACTATGTGAATTTAAACCCATTTTCTATTTCTATTGAAGCCAAAGAGCAAACCAACTTACCAGCGTCTGTTAGGACAGCAAGAAAACGGTTGCGAGAGCAAGGTCTATTTAACTGTGCCAGTGCTAAAAAGCCCCGACTAACAGATGTTGATAAAGAGGCAAGAATGGAGTTAGCAAATACTTTTATTAATGAAAACGATCGGTACTGGTCCGACGAAAACATATTTCATTCCTGCTACAATGATCAACTGCGAGTTTACCGTCCCATGGGTCATAAGTTTGGTATTCGCACAAAACAGATAATAGCGGAAGGTATTCTGTCTTTTTGTTTAGTTTTTTAATTGTTGAATTGTGCCTTTGCTGCAATTAATTTCACTTGCTATGCGTTGTTAAGACCACCCTTCTCCAAATTTGGCGATGATGTAGCCTTTTTCTGCTTCTCTGAAAACCATACTAATTAATTGTTTTCTTATAATTAAAAAATATTAACAAATTATTTCTTATTAGTTTTTTTTAATAAATACGACCCCACCAATGGTTTCTTGTCAAAATAATTTAATTGACATAACTGATGTAAAAACTCCCATTTACAAAGGAACATTTTTCGAAAAAACATACTACTTGATAAAAAATCGATTACTTTTTTTCGGCCGCGATAGTACCTACTTCAATTAAAAATGACAAATTTATTAATGTAAATAATTAATTATTTAATGGGTGTAAAAGTACAAAGTTCCTCTATGATAGCATTTTTTAATTAATGGATATAATGTGATTCATCATTTCCAAATTATTTCAATCTAACAAAATTATTAATTCTTTTCGGTCCGGTAGTTTTTATTCATGACGCCTGAAATATATTTTCCTGTAACAAACATTTCCGATTACACCACTAAAAAGTTACTTTCAGAATAAAAAATTGTAATACAATTACTTTCATAATAATAAAAATAATGATAATACCTTTAGGTATGTCATAAATTTCCAAAAGAAATATTAACGTCAACAAGAGATAATACTAATACTAAATTACTTACACAAACATTCTAATATAAAAGTGTAAACACACTAACAGTAGTACAAACATTAGTACCCAGGTATAAAGTTAAAATTCAAAAAGTCAGGTATTTACAAAATATTCATCTAGGAGTAGTGCGCTTTATCTGTTAAGTAACTTTTTAGTTCTATACGCATGAACTTTAGCTAATTTGTTTAATCGAGCCAGATAATGCATCGAAACAAGTCGATTTAACCCAAAAAGGAGCGTCTAACTGTTTTCGTTTTCAAGATACATGGCGGTTAATTAAAAACAATATATTCGTATTTTGTCTCTATCTTGGAGACTACGTATACGTATCTACTTCAAATTTGGTAACGACATGTTTTTCAGATCCCTAATTTCAAGGGTGATATTGCCGATGTCACATTTTATAGAGGGTGCTAGTTATAATACTTTTATATGACACTTTAAGCCATAACTTTTTTGAGGTTAGGTTTTAGACATTCTCAAGGTATACTTGTTGAAATGCGATAAAATGCACCCTTTCTGAGAAATACGCGATATACAACTTTGTCACATACCAGTTCGAAGAAAGCCAATTATCTAAAAGAGGTTTTTTATCTAGTAGGTCTACGTCAGGGTCTACGATGTCTTGAGAAATCGTTAATAGTGGTGGTTGTGTCAATCATTATAAAATATTAATTATTTGTACAATTTATCGTATTTCAACAAGTATACCTTTTCTTTAGGAAATTAAATTGTATTTCAATTATAATAGAAATAATGTCCAAAACCTAACCTCAAAAAAGTTATCGCTTAAAGTGTCACATAAAAGTACTATAACTAGCGCCCTCTATTAAATCGGCAATATCACCATTGAAATTAGCGACCTGAAAAACATATGCCAAAAAGATAGAATACTTGATTTTGTATACAGGGTAGTCCGAAATTAGTGGTCATCATTTTACCAGCGTAATCCTCGATCAAAAATAAGACAAAAAGTCCCTACAAACATGGGCCCGAAAATGCTTCCTAAGGGAGCTACAGCCCTTTAAAGGTGCATCCTTGAGGATGGTTTTTATTTAATATTTCCGAAACTGGTAAAAATAAAAACATGAAGTTTTGGTCAATTACTAATCGTTTTATGGCCAATAAGGTGATGTGATAATGATCCAAAAATTTCACTCAGGGGTGGGTCAAACAGGAAGGGGGTGGAGTAAAATGACCCACAACTTTTTCGCATGTACGTCTTTCCAGATTTTGATAGCAAATTTTGGAATGTCAGAGTTTTTTATGCAATAAAGGTATTCTAGTTGAACTTTGACCGGACGCACCGTTTTCGAGTTATTTGAGTTTAAGGAAAACATTAATCACAAAAAAATCAAAATGGAACGAGTAAGATGCACAGTTGCACAGTTCTCTAGGTAGGTACTTAGTAATTAATAATAAAATTCTACTATTAATATTTTTATTATTATTATTATTATTAGTTTCGAGAATATTAAATAAAAACCATCGTCAAGGATGCACCTTTAAGGGGTTGTAGCTCCCTTAGGAAGCATTTCCGGGGCCATGTTTGTAGGAACTTCTTGTCTTATTTTTGATCGAGAAATACGCGGGTAAAATGATGACCACTAATTTCGGACCACCCTGTATACAGGGTGAGCCAAAGTTCTGAATTTGGTCGATTACGGCTGTATTTGAAATGGTAGAAAAATATTGCCTGTAGATTGTTGTCTTGGTTTTCAATTCTGCATAACCCAAAAATATGTAGAAATATACAGGGTGTTTCGTTTTCGTTGACCGGGCATCAACTTCGTTATTTTAAATGGAACGCCCTATATTTTTTTCTTTTATCGAGTTTCTAAACTCCATGTTTAATATTCTTCAACATTTCATTGTTCTATTTATAAATAGAAAGCAAATGTACATCAATCTAAATCACAAAAAGAAAACAAAAAATATATATTTCGATAGAGTGTGAAACAGTTCTTAATATTTTTCTGGGTGGGCCCTGCCCAACCCGCCCAACCTGCCTATCCTGATCAGCCGCCACTGCTTTACACATATTAATATCGAATTTAGTATAATATTTCTAAACAAATACATATTGATAATCATTCATGATAAGTTCAAGTAGTAGTCATAGAATATTAATTGTATAATACCACTTATAGCAAATTACAAATTAAAACCTACATTAAATTTTTTTGCATCTAAAGCAAATAAAATGAAATTGAGGAGACTGAAAATAATGAATGAATGATCCTTTGGAATATCTATAACTTACTAACAGTAGCGCCACATATTGACGAGTAGATGAAGAAATGAAGATGTTTCCCTATTATACGTACTTACTTTTAGAAGCTTGTTATATCCTATCTACAGGATGTGAGGAAAGTGTGAAATATTGCGTATAACTTTTAAGTAGAAGTTACTTCTAACAAAGAGGCATTACCAACAATTGTTTGATGTACATACACATGGGTGGCTCAAATTTTGTTTTCTTAAGTTTGCGTGGCTGTAACAACTCATTTTTTTCCAAAATGGATTAACGGTAAACATTAACGGTAGTTGAATAGGTAAATGTGTTGACACCTACTTACTTGGTTGCAATGGTCGATAGATCGAACCTTAAAGCAAATAAAAAATTTATTGGTGCCCTAGATGCAGTTTGAACTAAACAATAAAATGTAGGACCCTCATTTCTCTTTACATGTCACCAGATCTCGATGCGCAAGCAGGGCAACTACCCAGCGCAACAAACTTGGGGACATCAAAATTGATAGAGAGAGAAAATTAAAATCAATTAAAAAACCAATAAAAACGTATTTGAATTTGGTAGCAAATTTATAAATTGTTTTTAAATCACCCATCACCTATATAATAATTACTATTATGCTGGAGAAAGCTGCATACCTATATTAAAGAACTTGATTTTGTTCCCTAAAAAATTATATAATTAAAGGACAAAATATAGCCTAGATTTTTTATTTGAGTTAAAAAACTGGATTTTAGGATTTTTAACTCTTAATATCTTTCTGAAGTTTACAGTAAAGTTAGAGTGCAACTGACTACCTTTATTATAGGTAACATTTGATGAACTTAGAGACGCTTCGTCATCGAACAGTCATCATCAACTTTAATTTTTTAAATACGGTCCTGATTTTCTGATATCATATTTTTAGAAGACATTTTTATTCTGAAATCAATAATGTACCACATACTACAGTTTAATTGCGTTTCGAGTCATTGACCATTATCATAAAGATGTTAGATAAGATACAAACCTGTGTCCTAGAGCATTTCTCTTCATAAGTTTTTTCAGCTCTAGATAGTAGGTACTTTTTACCTAGATTTCCGCATATATTCTGATACATCCGCCCTGGCCAAGCACGGTCACCTGATGTAACTACGCCAGATTTTTCCCTTTGGAAATATGTCAAAAATTATGTTTATAAGCAAAATTTTGAAACAGGAGAACTTAGGAAAGGCAACAATTTTAACTAAAATATCACCAATTAAGTTTTATTGGGTCGCTATGTTGGAATTTGATAGAGCTCTTTGCTTGTAGAATTTTTTTCTCAGATTTTATCCATTTACTTATGCGAGTTACTATGCAAAAAATGTTATACATAGACATAGGGTACCAGTATAGAAAAGAAAATGTCATTCCTTCTTAAAGAAAAGTGTTTATTCTACTAAAGTATCAGCACATGTACAAGAAATTAATTTCACTGCGCTTGGACAGCTTGAACATGAACATATACAAAATTTTAACTCTACCGCAAGTACTGCAAAAACAAATGGTCAATTATCTTCATCTTTAGAAGATGCTAGCGAAACAGAGACAACAAAGTTGAGCACAATATATTGGGAAATGCAGAAAGAATATATTTTTAGTAAATAAAAGTCCTCTGTAACTATGAATTCTCCCAGGGTAATAAGTGTCGCAGATTTACTTCAAGAAACTACAGACGAAAATTTAATAATAGTGAACAAGTTTTGAAGAATTGACTTATTTAGTCTACGCGAAAAAAAGATGAAGTCTATTGTTTCTGTTGTAAATTTTTTAACTAACACTATTTCTATCTACATACGACTAGATAAATTGAAGATATGTAGGTGATATGTTAAAATTTCATGAAACGTCAAGAAGTCACGTAGAAGCTAAACACTCCTGGTTTGAACTTACGCGGAGGCCTTAAATCATCGGAATAGATGCAGTCTAAGAAGATCATTAGGTTAAGGTTAAAGATAAACCATTAGAATGGAATTTTGAGTTTTATAGCGTCTTGTTTTTATCATTGTAACTGATAAGCTGTATTAAATTAAGAATGGCAACTTTTTAAATTTGATTGGCTGACTTTGGCTCTGTTATGGAAGAACATATACTCAGCGATCTATTTCGGTAGAACCATTCAAAATTAGGCATTCTAAGAGCAGTTAGTAAATCACAATTTTACTCAATCATCTTAGATTGTACTCCCGATGCTAGCCAAACTGAACAGATTACCAAATAGATATGAATTTTATTTACCGTTGTTTGAAATGTATCGAAGTCAATGGTGGTTATGTTGAAAATGTAATTTCTTTTAATAATTCATATATTTTGTTTTTTTTTTTAATTATTTACTTCATTTATTGATTTATTATTATATGAGTTTATAAAATGACGCTTCTGCTTCGACGTATCCATAAGTGAAAATAACTCAAAAACCAGTAAACCGATTTTACGATATGTGTATATATTTGTAATCATAATGAATGGAGGGATTTAAATTTGTCAAAATATACAGGGTCTACCATTTTAAAAAATCTAAGTTTTTAGCGCATTCTTTATGTATGTCCCTTTACAGTTATCTCGCATTAAAGCTATTGATTTGTATGGTAAAGTCCTCAGTGGAAACTGCAATTTTTAATTCAATATTTTTTAATAGATAGATATATTTATTTTCCCACATATATACAGGGTGTTTCAGTTAACAGTCCCACAGCCGATATCTTGGAAACTAAAAAATATATTTTTATTCTGTAAACGGTAATAGATTTTTATTAGGTATTAATGCCTTCTTCAGGAAGTACAATTTACTATTATAACATTACCACCAGAGATGGCGCTGCAGTTTTAAAATATTTTTCGATCGAGGAAGCTTTGAAACACATGCCATTCGATTAAGAATTAAATTTTAAGCCAAATTGTTCTTATTCAAAAATGTCAGATCTGCGGATGTTTTAGTCTATTGTGTAATTTTTTAGTGTTGTATTTTTTTCTTAAATTGCTGTAACTTTTTTAATATTGGTTTTTAAAAACCCTCAAACTACAGGGTGTCGCAACACTTTGCGGCAGGACTGTATACATGGAGTTTTGAGGTGTAGAGAACATCAAAGTAGGCAAGTTTATAAAAAAAAATATAATCTGTAATTTGCTTTATTTTACTCCATGTGACACCAATGGCTAACGTAAAACAAACAACACTGACCTACGACACCACAAAAAATTCTTGTGTAAAAACTGTCGCAATTGCAGGTGGCAAACAGGTGCAGCCTCTCCCATAAATATCTTTCTTCTTGAAGACGTCTCATATTTTAATTTAATTCGCAATGCCATACTGCGATCATATAGTTTCATCGTTGCGCGTTAAGTGAATATTTGGACATGATTGGGACGGATATTGCAACAATAATATTACCGCCGCCGCGCCGCCGCACGGGAATGTGTGGAATCTTTTCTAACACAAGGAGATAACAGTGGTAAGTGTAATTAATTTTTAAAATAGCCTAGTGCAATTTGTATTTAAATGATAGGAACAGATATCTTTATTATTATTAGTGATGCATTAGTACCTCAGAATTTTCGACGCGAAGCAGTGGCGACTCGTCACGAGGTATATCAAATATATACCGGGTGTAAATGAAATTAGGCTCACCCCTATAACTTTTTTGTTTTTTCAGATATCATTTTGAAATTTTGGCAGTTGCAATAACAAGTAAATTTGAATTAATACATGTTAATAAAATGATTCTGGCACTTCCGGTTTCACCGGAAATGACCGTAACATCTATTTTTGAAATGGAAACCCTGTATATTTTTACATTTTTGGATTCAGGGATTCATTCTGCATACGATGGTATCAACTTCGAGGAAGAAACATAACCTCAAACATTTTTTTAAGATAATTTAAGTTGGCATCTAGGGAGCCATGACTGCTGAAAAACTTTTCTTTCTGAGTCATTGAGTATTGGAAAAATAAAATCAGGATATTAAGTGAGCTAACTTTGCTTTTATAGCCATTTAAACATCTCGGAAATGGTTTTTTCGATATAAGTATTTTTTTTTAAATGGCATCATTATACCTCATAATGCTATTTTAATAGAGATTTTCTTTACCTACATTTCGATATCAAACACTTCACCATATTAGTTCATAAATAACTTACAAAAGATACTTTATGACCTTAGTTCAAATTTATTTTAGTAAGCTCTGACCAATTTAAACATTTGATATGAAATTAATCGGCAAAGCCTTGAAAAAAAAAAACAAATTTATTAAACTAAAATAAATCTTTCGTAAGTTATTTATGAACTAATGGTGAAATGTTTGTTATCGAAATGTAGCTAAAGAAAATCTCTATTAAAATAGCATAATGAGAATGAGGTATAATGGTTCCATTTAAAAAAAATTCTTAAATCGAAAAAACCATTTTCGAGATGTTTAAATGGCTATAAAAGCAAAGTTAGCTCACTTAAATATCACGATTTTATTTTTCCAATACTCAAAGGCTCAGAAAGAAAAGTTTTTCAGCAGTCATGGCTCTCTAGATGCCAACTTAAATTATCCTAAAAAAATATTTGCGGTTATGTTTCTTCCTCGAAGTTGATACCATTGTATGCAGAATGAATCCCTGAATCCAAAAATGTAAAAATATACAGGCCGTTCCGTTTAAAAATAGATGTTACGGTCATTTCCGGTGAAACCGGAAGTGCTAGAATCATTTTATTAACATGCATTAATTCAAATTTACTTGTTATTGCAACTGCCAAAATTTCAAAATGATATCTGAAAAAACAAAAAAGTTATAGGGGTGAGCCTAATTTCATTTACACCCGGTATATTCTTAATTAGATTCAATTACATTTCATGTTATTAAATGTCTGTTGATGTAAATACTACTCCACGGTTACAGTCCTGCCCCAAAGTGTTGTGGCACCTTTGTTCAAGTAAACAATTCTAATTTTTTTAAATATTGAAGACAGGAAAAATTTCAAATCCATATACTGAAGTAGGCAAAATATAATATAATACATAATATAATATTAATACAGTTTTTGCAGCCTGAAATTTCTTCTTATTGACATTATGGCAAAAACAGCACTACTAAGCTTTTTATTCGTTTCAGAAATATGCATCTTCCAATTAAGGTTTTCATCTATATACATGCCTAAAGGTAAGTACAGATCGGTCAACCAAACAAAATGTTGGCAACATGCTGGCAACACGTTGACTGATGTTGACAACGTAGTTGTTGGATACAGCAACTTGCATCGGATACATGTTTTTAAGAGTATTGCGCGTCTAATCCAAAAAGCAGTTGCAAGTTTAAACCAAATTCAGTTGTGAAGTTTTAATTCTATTTGATTAGATTTAATTTAATTTTGTATTCTATTTTTATTATAAAATGGAATTAACGACTGCTGCAGCTGGTGATTGTTGCTTTTCTATCTCGGTATTCCTTGCATTTAATGCCTCACAATATGGTGCATTATTTCGATTAGCTCAGCTTTATACCAACTAGCTCTTTGGTCCATATCATGTTTGCTGCAAAAGATAAGCAATTAACTACATTCTAAAAGTTCTAAAATACTAATATGCACAAATAATAACGTATCTACTAGTACAAGGAATGTGGACGACGCCACTTATTGACAACACCGTCCAGACTGAGCGATGTTTTTTATTTGAAATGGAAAACAGAGATACAAGTAACAGATAATAAATTTCTTTGATGTCATACCGCCCGATTTTGACAAGTACCCATCAACTTGTTGTTAGTTGACGGGATACATGTTGACGATGCCAATATCAACATGTTGCCAACATTTTGTTGGCTTAAGAATTTTGTAGAAGTGAAGGTAAGTACAAACCAGACAACAATCGGCCGGATACATGTTGTCAACACTGTTGCCAACATGTATCCCATCAACTCGCAACAAGTTGATAGATACACGACAACATAGTGCCGATGTTGGGCGGCAAGATATCAAAGAATTTTTTCTTCAAGCGTATAACAATACTTACATTACATAATGCAACACGTCCTGTAGAAAGAGCCTATTATTGTATTAGTACAAATATTTCTCATTTTTTTCCTAGTACAAATATGAAGTAATGTATCCATGGTAACGAATTAAAAATCTAATTTATGACTTGTCATAAACTGTCATTTTAAAAGTTGACGTCGCGCGTCGAGCCGTTTTTTAAATTTAAAAGCGAAAATGTCTGAAGAAATGCAGTGCATACCACCTGAAATACTTGAAATTGCAAATTCACCTATGACATGTTTCATTGATAAATAAAATGGTTAGTATTACATATATTTTTTTTTACTAAGGTTGAACGCATTTGACCTGATGTAATTTTTCAAAAGTAAAGTTTTGATATTTTTGATTTTAACGCTTGAAGAAAAAATAGTATATGTCACTCGGAGTAGAAGGCTCATTATGTGTTTCGCCCAGTTTGCTGCCTCGGCTTGCGCCTCGGCTAAGCAAACTTCTGGGCTCAACAATAATGGTCGCCTTCTACTCCTTGTAACATAATATACTATTGTTGCGTGTTGAATGTATCCGTGTTTTCAATTTGAAATGGAAAACATCGCTCTGTCTGGACGCTGTTGTCAACAAGTGACGTTCAATCACAGTAGTGAGGTTCACATACTTCGGGTACAATTGAGGAGATTGATTGCTTCGATATTTTAAACAGGTACATTCGACTCGTAAACGAATCTCCTGTAGCTATATATCGCAGAGCAACCATCAATCTTATTGATGGTGGAATCGCGGCACGGTAGTTCGTATTCTTTTTGAAGATTTTAGGGGCGACCAAACGGAGAACTTCTTCGAAATCAGATTTTGTAAGTCTGATGAAATTGCGGAACGAACTACCATCGTTCAAGAGTAACTCTGCCATTAAGTTGTCACCATAACTTGTCCCATTTTGTAAAAACTGTCGCTGCCACCATCTTCTTTTTCGTTTCTGGGCATGAAGAGCTATTATGATAAAAGCAGCACCAACACCAGCAGCAGCAGACCGGTCCATTTTAAGTCAACACTGCGTTTAGTTTGGACGCGCAACTGGTTTTGGCTTGGACGCGCTGCACTGTTGACCACATGTATCCGGATACACGTTGTTGTGTCCAACAAATATGTTGCCAACGTCCGTCAACATGTTGCCAACAGTTGGCAACATTTTGTTGTCTGGTTTGTACTTACCTTATAACTGATATTATTTCTCCATTATCTGTGGGAATAAACCAAGGGTGTAATGGATTTATGTGATTAAAAATCATATTAAAAGTTTTGTCTGAATTTAAAAATAATTTGTTAGCTGCAAACCAGTCCAGGATTTCTGCCATTTTTTCGCTTAGTAATACATATTTAAAAGATCAGTGATGATATAACTTTGAAACAAAATGCTTGTAACGTCTACAAATAGAAAATTTTGTATAGATTTAAAATTGTCTACAAGGCCATTTATAAGTATTTAACAATAATATTGGGCCAACGATTGAGCCTTGTGGTACTACTCCACATTTTATTTTCTGCGGTTTTGATCTAATTTTATGAATATTGTTTTCATCGACGAGTAATATACAGTGATCCACACAGTCAAACGCTTTAGATAGGTCGCAAAATATAGCCAATGATGGATGTTTCATTATTTTCCAGAGAATCACTAACACTAGTTATTAAGTTAAAAATTACTTTAGATGTACCATATTGTGCGTTAGTAACAGTTTCATATTTTTTACCAAGGTAGATAACTAGTTGATTTTTTACTACGGTTTTTTAAATTTTTGAAGAATATGGAAGTATTGAAATTGTCTATGATTTTCTACTTTATGTCTGATATTGATATTTTCAAAAATATAATGGGTTTTCTAGCACCTCAATATTTTCGTTTATTAGTGTTATTGGTATGTTATCAACTCCTGTGCTGTTTTTAGGTTTAAGAGACAATATTTCATTGAGAATTTAATACTTTTTTACGTATCCCAAAAAAATAAGTTATTAATGAAGTTAAAAAGACAGCGTTTATTACGACAAGAAGTTCTAATGCCCGTTGTGATCCAACCCTGTTCACTAGAATGAATATTTATGTTTATTTTTTTAGGTATAAATGCGACGTTCCTGTTTAACTGACGTTAAAACAGGTATTGAAATATTCAGCGAATTTTTCATAAGCTGGATTTATTTGAGTTTCAGCATATAGCTGGGACCAATCTACATAATTCAATAAAATTGTGAAAATTTGCCTACTTCTATAACTAAATACTAATTTTTTCTCAAATACAGAGCGAATATTTTGTGGAACATTTACATCATTAAAACTTGCTAATAAAAGATTGTGATCTTTTCCAATATCTTCGTTATGTTTATTAGAAATATTTTCAATATTGGGTATTATGCTGTCTAAAGCATACGACGACTGTTTGGTAATTCTAGTGGTTTCTGTAAATATTTTGTTTGTACAGGGTGGTCCGTATAAAATTAAACCCCCCCTTTATTTCATTCTCTTCTCTAGAGATTTTAAAACGCATTCTATATAATTTTTAGCGTAGATTACGAATCTGTTGTCCAATTTTTAAATACTCTTCAAATGTATACAAGAAGTATTTTTTTAAATGGAACACCCTGTATATTTTTAAATATTTAGATTCTATTCATCATCCTGAATAGAAATGTGTACCATACTTATAGCTTTGCTTGATGATGATTCATTGTTTATCACTAGTCTGTTCCTTCTTAAGTATATTCTATCACTTATATTTTTGTCCAATCTGACTTTTGTTAAGTATGGCAGTAATTGCATACGCTCTTCTTGATCTATTGTTGAGTAATATAGAGATATTGTATAACAGAAATTTTTCAGTTTTTTGCGTTGTGACGTACTTCGGTTTTAGGCAAGAAAATGCCGAAGTGTCACTATGGCGCTTTTTTTTCTACCTAGGGCTCGTCTGTTTAAACACCGAGGGCACTGCAGCCTCCACCCACTTCAGTAACTCTGTACCACTAATCAAGTGATACAGATCCGTAACTGAACGAGTTTGGATAGTTTCCGGTTCTGTTTGAGTCTGCCCGTAAATATTATATCTCCTGCGAGCTAGTGCCTCGCACTTGAAAATGATATGGTCCACTGTTTCAGGCTCCTTTCTGCATAGTCTACAGTTTAGGTAGCCATCATATTTCCCCATTGTATGTAAGTGCTTCTTAACAGAGAAATGCCCTGTTAGAAGTCCTGTAATTATTCTTAACTGAATCGTGTTCTTTGTGAGAAGTCAGCCGTGGACTTCTCACCATGACATCATCCCTAATATGTCTATCAAGCAGTTTTTCAATTGTCTTAAGTTGAAACGACATAAGACTTATAGGACTTAAGGACTTTGCCTGGGTATATGAGTGACACCCTGGCTTTGGTATGAATACCACCCTAACTGTTTTCCAAATCTTTGGTATATAACCTAGCGCTAGGCTGGCTCTGTAGAGTATACATAGCTGTGATGCTAGTAGGTCTATACCCTGCTGAAGCATTATTGGCATGATTCCGTCTGGTCCCGGAGATTTGTATGACTCAAATGAGTTATTGCCCATTTGATTTTGGATTGATTTATCACTTTTTTGGTAATTGACCAGTCTGTCCTGATTGCTCTATTACCAGATGCTACCAGTTCTGCTCCTTGCCATTCCTCCAGTGATTGATCAATTATAGTGGAACCAGGAAAGTGCACATGAAGGAGTTCCTCCATTGTCTCTTTACCTGATTTGGTATGTTCCCCTGTCTCGGTTACGAAAGAGTTTATTACGCGTTGATTATCTTTCGAGAGAATTTTCTGCAGTCTGGCACATTCCGGAGTACCTTCAATGTTCTCGCAGTGCCTCCTCCAGGATTCTCTCTTAGATTTTCTCAATGCTCGGTTGTACTCAGTCAAGGACGCCTTGTATTCGTCCCAGTTGTGCTTTACTCGGGCGCCAGTTTCTGTTTATAGTGCAGAAACACCACTACTCAGGCAGCTACAGTGAAGAAACGGATATTCCAGTGGGTCGTTGGGAAATTTAGACTTCGTAGCGTAATAAAAGGCACAGTTAATTTCACAATTAGATTTATTGAGGATATATGTGAACAGGAACAAGATTAGCAAATACGGTTACTATTCTACAAGCTCTAAACTAGGTACATAACTACATTTTAGCAGGGTTTAAAAGCTATTAATATTATATACAACTACAGCAAAGCACAAACTACAGCGGTGCGAATATCAAGCAAGGCGAGCAGGCGGTTAACTAAACGGTTACAGGCTAGTAGCTAGGCGATGTACGGATACCAGGATTAGCAGAAACAAACACTAATAAGCATACAAATATCAAAACAGGTTATTTGTAGGTTACAGACTTGGCTTATTGCGCAGTATTAACTAACAGTCGAGTTATGGCATTTAACAGGATACTCCTCTCGGGCCTGGGTCTCTGGTTCTGAAAAATAAGGTATGATTAGTACGGTAATAGGTCACGCCCTATATGCTTATACTGGATACAATCGACTCGCAGACATCACTAGCTAGAAAGAAAGTTCGGATTAGTGATAAGTTACGCCACATGCGTATACACTATATAGGATGTCGGACGCTCGTATATAGTACTCTCGTATATAACCGGCAGCTGACTTACTCAAAGCTGGAATAAGTGATTACAGGAAGCTCCTCCTCGGATGACAGCACGGATCAAAGCTGGAATGAAAAATGATTACAGGAAGCTCCTCCTCGGATGACAGCATGGATCAAAGTTGGAAAGAAATGGGATTACAGGAAGCTCCTTGTCAGGTGATAGCAACGGAAATCAGCTGGAGAATGACACAGGGAGATTACTGGAGCGGATGAGAAACTGCGACCGATTTTGCTTACTTAGGCACGTCTGGTCCAAGGCTTGTAGACGTACAGGTTACATCAATGAGCAGCATTAGGGCGAGGAAAATGCGGGTTGCGGCAGGGCTGGCGACCGCGGTCTGTCATTTATTTTACATACTAAAAAGAGACACTAAACACTGCTCTGCTGTTGTAGAACAGAGATGGATATACCGACGGTCGCCTAGTGACGTATGATAAATTGAGATAGGTCAGGTTCAGATTGGGTAACCTTTAGAGTTTACCAGCCTTGCGTCTGGTCAGGAACAGCAGCGGACGGGTACTGAAGGAAGTTGTGTCGGATTCGAAATATCAATGCTTTGTAAAATATCGGAGTAGTAGGGATGAACGCAAAATAAGCACCGCAGTGAATAAATATGTCACGGCTGAACTTGCCGAAATTCGGGTCCTGGTTAACTTACTTTACGGTGGGTACGCCTGCTTGCTTTCGATGACAGCTCTTGACAGACTTCAGCTCTCTTGGATTCGGAATATCAATCTTCTATACAATAGCAGCGTGGTAGGGATAAGCGTAATGTCGCAGCGCAGTGACTAAATGCGCCCCGGCGAGGCTCTGACGTAGGGCAGAGTTTCAACGGTTGGAGCGCTGCATCGACACGTCTACATTCGCTGGCTGTTGCGGCCGGACTGATTTCGGCGCGGATACGCTTTTCACTCATAGGTGTTGCAGGTGAGGGACAGATATCAGCGCGGTATATTATTTGTTTGCTTATAGTAATTACAGATTTATTGATTACTTAATAATAACAGGACAGGTTATATTATAAATTAAAATTAATTAACATATTATAACGTAATAATAATTGAGAAGAAGAGGAGTATGATAATCTTTAATCCAATTGTACTTGTAGGTAGGTAGTTTATATTAGTGAGGTTAGAATTATGGATACAAAAATTATTTTATAGAAGAAGAAGTTTTATCAAATCTTAACCTATATACTCATAAGAACTGCCACGTGTGAAAATATTATAATTGTGTTTTTTAAATTTTTTTTAAATTGTTTAATGTGGTGTGTGATTATTATTTGTTTTCTTTTGACATCTTTAACGTATTGTTTAGTAATTTTGTATTTGACGAATCCAATTATGAAATTAATTGGAATTGATAGTTTTTACTTGTAGATTGGTAAGTGTCTTTAATATTTCTTGTAATTCCTATATTCTTTACATGTTTAATAAATTATAGATTCTGAGGAAAGCAGGTTATTCTGCAGAAACCGGTCAATCTGAATACCGAAGGAGTAGTTTTTATTTGTCCTACGTCCCACGAACGTTGTATGTAAAGTAATATAGTACAGGACACGAAACAGTATTATAATTATTGTAATTTTTTAGAATAAAAAAAATCTCGTTTATTGTATCAGAAGGAGAAGGAACATGTAATATTTTCAAATCCACCACAAAAACAGTATAACTCCCGTTAAAAAACATGATGGATATAGCAAACTCTTTAAAAAAATTGTGGACATTGAAATGTGTTGAATTATTTCAAATAGCTTCCCTGATTTTATACGTTCACAGGGCATCAGTAAATTTAGTTACTTAGTTATATAACAATGAGTTATCAATTTAATAATGTATGTAAGATTTGGATAAAGTATAAACAATAATTATTTCAGTATACATAATTAATATTACTATGAATTTTAAATAATATTCATAAAACCTAAGAATTATTTTCCCTTCAAAATGCTGACGATGATTGCAAAGAGTTTCAAGATGAATTATGTAGATCTGCAGACTAGCTTTTTAGTCGTTAAAACTTATTTCAAATTTCTTCTACGATTTTTCAGCAACGGATCTCATTTTATTTATTATCACTGAAAATGTATGCCCTTTTAAATGTACTAGTTCATTATTCGTCAGTGTTTGCTGACCCACTTGTTGCTTGTTTGTTGTCTAATTAAATGATCTATATTTAAAGTGTTTAACTACAAAAATGATGCCACCTAAAATAGTGATGATACCTCGTGTTAATGAACAACACTTCACAAAGGGCAAGCTTTGCACCACTGGGGTCGAAGGTACGGTACGAGAGAATAGATTGAATTTATTTTGGTAACATATTGTAGATCATAGCTAGAGCCATAGTATCCTACACCTTGCAGAGATTTTTGTACTGGCTTAGTAACTGTTTTGGCTGTTCGTATTTGATGCGGTCGTGAAATGTTAACGTAAGAAATTCTTGTATACAGGATGTCCTAAAACGTCATATATTTCTAGGGAACAAATACATATAAATAATGTAGTTTATTTTGCTCAAATAAAAAATGTCTGATTAAGAAGATATTCCAAAGTAATTATGGAAATAGTATAATGTGAACATAAATTGAATGAACGCACTTCCTTAAACGTTTAATATCTACGTAATTTTAATATGTAAGAAATATAATAACTTTTTCCAGCAAACATTTTTCATAAAATTAGCTATAACTCGACTTGGAAAAAGTCGAATTTACTTATTAAGGTAATTAATTATTACGCAAAATTGACTAGAAAAATATACCTCCGATTTAAATTTACCAAATGGTTCTAATTTATATTTAAATTTACGTGAATTATACCAAGAAATCTGCCTCGTACACAAATCTGCTTAGAAGTGACTTTAACCAAATCAGAAAGGGAAAAACTACTAAAGAAAATTACCAAAAATTACATCAAGGGTAAATTTCCTTTGAAGTAAAATTAGGTACCATAATTAGATAACATATACCTACATTTTTGGCAACTGAAAATCGTCTTTATAGTAGAATATTAATACACATTTCTTTCATGAAATCAATTATATTTACCACTTAGAAAGAGGCTAGCGAAACATCCTGTATATGGCAAAGTACATCTGTTTCTCGCTCCATTATTTGACTCTAAATAGGCGATTACAATCATACAATTTGTATATTTCCACAAAACAAATTGCCAATTTTTTCAGGTACTTTAATTATGTAAAAAAGCAATTTTGCTTTTCAGATAAAACATAGATAAAGGGTCTAATTTATTCGGATAATTTAATTCTTTATTTCCAGTTGAATGAAATGATACGTCGTTATAGGAACAAAAAAATCGAAAATATACAGAAACTAGCTATAAAGCACAAATTTTAAGAATAGCTGGAATACTAACACATTACTATTCGAA
Organism: Rhagium mordax; assembly: GCA_963680705.1. Classification (NCBI taxonomy): domain Eukaryota; kingdom Metazoa; phylum Arthropoda; class Insecta; order Coleoptera; family Cerambycidae; genus Rhagium; species Rhagium mordax. Next base: position 52,190,063 of record OY796656.1, on the reverse strand, counting down.
TTTCAGCGAATACTTTAATGAGGTATTTTCGACAATAAACGTTACTTAATGGTTAACTTATTTGGTGACTTTAGAGTCTCAGGTGCAGTAAAAAAAAGAGTCAAGAAAAGATCCGCTTCTCAGCTTCAATCTCTTTGATTCAGCATGTCCTGTTTTGTTGTCACCGTTGAACCGTTCCGTTGCAAGTGTAGGAAGTCATTTGGTGCTCACTTTTAGTTTTCATTTAAAAATACATTGTACCTTGTTTGTGTTGCATGTCTATCGCAAGTATATAAAGTTTACGTATAATCTGTACATAATATGTACCTACCCCGTATATTAAACTGTTTCTAAATCTCGAATAAGATTTGTAATATAATATGTATTATAACGAAAAAAATGTAATTTTTTATAAATGTTCATATAATTATAATTATCTGGGAATTATAGTAAATAATATAAATGTATTGTTTTTGAGTTTGTTTCAATTTTTTTGTCTTTGCGACAGTCTTTAAACTTTCTGTATAAAAATTAACCAACCCCTTCTGACATTACGGTGCTTACGATATGTGCAAGTTAACCATAATTAATGTAGATATTATTAATTACTAGGGACCGGAGCTTAGGTTGTCATTCTAGAGATGAATTTTTTCAATACCTACATCAAATAAATTAATTTATCTTCACTGACATTTTCAAGGGCTGGTACATTTAGAATAATGTAACCATCTGATGTAACATTATGTAAGCACTTTAAGAAAGGTCGAAATATTTTATCTGCTATTATGATATCCAGCGAACCGATACCATCGAGATTACACGTGTCTTTTTTCGAAAGTTCATTATTTTTCTACCATTATCAAATACTTGGTGTCCACTTTTTCAATGAATTGTATGGGTAAACCGTAAGAGATAGAAGGTCGGTTAAATTAGAGAAAGTTGAACATTTTAAAGCTTGTTAAGATGCAATTTTCAGACTTGAAAATGTTGAAAGTAGTTTCAGAGATATCCTGAAAATAGTGCAAATCGCCATTTTTAATTATTGCCAATAACACGCAAATGATAGTTTAGAAAAAAATATTTAAATAAAAGGAAAGTTTGGTATAGAACTGAAAAAGTACTCAATGCTAAACAAAAAGGAAATAAGTGACTTAAAAATCATGATAGGATCTAGCTGATTTCTTATAAATAGATCAAATTAATTTCTACTTGTTGAAATCGTCTTTTATATATTATCTCTATGTATAATATATTGCGTTAAATTGTTATAATCGTTTATGTATATTATGTTATGTTATATTTTTTAATATTTTTTTATATGATATATTGCGTTATATTAACTATTATCTACTGTTTTATATTGTATATTGCCATATATCGTTATTAGTTTTTTAATATTTATTTTGTGTTGTTAATGCAATACATATAATAATACCTACCTATATTCTTTTTGGTCACGGTCAGATGAATTTAATTCATCTTGTGACTGTATTCAGTAGTTTATTTACATTCAATGTATTTATGTATGTAGTATGTTTATTATTGTTCATATATACTTGGTCTTTTTTAGCAAATAAATTATTATTATTATTATTATTATTATCAACCAATATCTAAACCCTAACGATCCACAAAGAAGACTGGAGTTCTGTGACTGGTTTAGACGCAATTTACGGAACGATAATTTTTCCCGTTAAATTATATAGGAAGATGAAACATCATTTACAAATAAAGAGATATTTAATAAAAAAACAAGCATTTCTATGCAAGTAACAACCCTCACCCTCATACAAGTGGTACGGCCACAGGTTCGGTTTTCTTTAAATCTATGATGTGGCCTCATGACATTGGGTCCTTATTTCATTGAAGGCAACCTCAACGCATAAAAATATATTGATATCCTTTAAGACATGACTGACAGTTTGCCATTAGAACTGCGACAACGTTTTTGACAAAATTGGGTCTGGTTTCAACAGGATGGAACTGGTCCTCACAATGCGGCAATCGTTAGAAATTGTTTAAACGAAACATTTCCCACTACTTGGGTAGGAACAAAAAAACCAGTGGCTTGGACTGCTAGGTCTCCGAATCTTAATCCTCTAGATTACTATCGGTGTAATCTTAAAAATGAAATGTATGATTGTCCTAGTAGAACCATGGAAGAACCACGGGAAAAAATAATAGAGGCATTTGAAACAATTGAATGTGACTCTCGTCTAATGTATACCTCACCATAATTTAATTAATTGAAATAGTTTGTATAATTTTAATAACAATTTAAATTAATTGAACAAGTTAAATTCTACAAGACCAATTGACAATTTCTACGAGCGATGACACTTCTAGAACAGTTAATTCCTATGATCAAATGGGACCGAATAAACCAAACATACTTAGTCCAAAAGTGCTTCCTTAAGTAGTTGTAGGTACAAAAATAAGATTTACTTGATTCATGTCGATAAAATACCCCGTTTTTAATTAAAACGCAGTTAAACATTTCAGAGTATTGGCTAAAAAGGGACCAATTAAACCAAACATACCTATAAAAAATTACAAGAGGTTCTCAAAATGTCATGACATGAATCAAGTAAAACTTATTTTTGTATCTCAGTACTTAGTCATAGGGATCAAAATAATAATATTAAAAAAACTGTGATAAAAAGTATTTAAGAAAAATCTGCCGGTAGAAATACTTATATCCTCATAATATTCGGATTCCCCTAAAGCAACGTTTCTTAATATTTTCGATAAGTGGACCCCTTTGTAAAGTCCACTTTATTCGTGGAACCCCTGCTTTATTTCAACAGTATGGTTTTAATGCAACATCCTCTAAATAGATTATTTGCAACAAAAATAACAATTATTTCATATATTACTTATCTGCTTTAAAAAATAATTTCAAAATTAACCCAAAAGTTCCTAAAAAAACTTAAAATAACCTATTCCTGTTCAAACAGGACTTTTAAATTTAAATTTTAATGAGATGAGTGGTAGGTACTGCTTCTTATTATCGCCGATATACTTAATATTAAGCCTTTTGGATGAAAGTTGAAGTCTCATGTCAGGTTTGGCATCAAGTCTGTTGCGGTATTTATTTTTTGTCGCCAACTGCATCAGAATTCTACTAACAGTATTAATTTAAATTTTCAATTCAATTTTGCAACGATGAATCAGATTTAATTTCAATAAAAGTTTCGTATTCTTCTGCTGACATGGTGGAAGATCTTGCATTAACAATAAATGGGTTTTTTAATCCACAATTCATTTTGATATTTAACCTGCTGTTCATTTGGAAAATACTGATTAAAAGCCTCACTCAAACCTTTCAGGTGCTGAATAATTTCTTCAATAAATGTCGAAACAAAAAAAATTCAACTTTAAGGTCCCACAATTACATAAAGAAGCACTTTTGGACAAAGGTCTGTTTGGTTTATTTGATCCCATTTGATCACAGGAAGAAATATACCTAAGCTGGTTCTCATTACTTTCCGGACACCCTGATAATTACTGAGAGTTTACCACCAAATTTTTATCGAAATGTCCATATATTATATTGCGCATGGATAATTGGACAATCGCATTTTCCACAACATCTGAATCCGATCCAGGTTTTGACGTCATTAAGACCACATAATACGCTGTCTATTATTTACCTGATTGTACTGAGAGTTTCAGTAGATAAGAAAACTATTATTTTGTAAGTTATAACAAGCAATAGGTACTACATAATTGAATCAGTAAATTTTATAAAATTAAATGCTCTTCAGCATAATCAACTTTAGTCATTACATAAAGTAATATTTTATGAAGTAGAATTACCATATTAACATCAACAATTAAAAAAAAGCGAAGACATTTTTTGTACCAGAAAACTAACGAATATGTGGGTAATTTAAAGACTTGTTTATCCGTTTAACTTAAGCAGGCGGCCAATTTAAAGACATATGTTAATCGAGGCTTGGAATTTGTTGTGTGGGCATCAGTTTTAATGTAAGGGTTTAGTTTAGACTGTTTTAATACTGTGGTAAGTTATATCAAGGAAGAAATAAATAGGGATTTGATTATTACAATTTGTGGCAGATGACCGTACATGACTTTACACGTATCACTATTAATATTTATATTTACTCTACAATTGATTATACAAAAAATATAAAATAGTAACAGTAATTTTCAGTATTTACATAGAACAGAATATCAAAATTATTTTCAATAAATTTATAACATTGTATGATCTCTAAAAAACTTTGTTTAGAATTAAAATGTTAATATTTACGTTTTATTATTATTATTTCCTGACAAAAAGTGAGGAAAGTACGTATTCGTGAAAATATTTTTGAACATTACGTCCATGTAAATTTCAGCTAAAAAAATTTAAAACAAATTCTGTTTGTATGTGTGTATATGTGTCTGTAGTCTGTATGTATGTATCGCGATAACAGCTACAGTATTTTAGATAAAGCTTTCAAATTTAGTAGGTACCTATAGTTCATTTCATACTTGTAAAGCAGGGAAAAAATGCCGCATTTACAAAGCAGAAACGCGGCCTCTTTAACCTTCAAAGAAGCCGCCGCACGTGTTCCTTTGTCGGTAATTTTTTTATCTGCGGTACAAAAATGAATTCGACTTTACACACGTGCTAGAGGCCAAGGAAAAGATTGAGTTCGTTGATGAGCAAAATCGGTCCACTGGAACGGGGTCTACTGGATTCCACCGTTTCTATTTTTAACTTTCCAAAAAAATGTATTCGTGATGAAAGATTATAAATAAGATCTGATCTACAAATCCATTATAATATTGTGTCCAAATGTTGGAATAAACAAAATATGTCAAAAATTACTTTTATTATAAACTCCACCACACGGTGAGGATGTTTTGATCCCATAATTAGCAGCGGTTTATTTTTATGTTAAAGACCCTTTTATGTATATTAATATCTTTCAGTATTAGTAAAGAGTGGATAATGAAAAAGGCAACACATCTTTAAATCCTACTCATGACATTCCAGCAAATTCCAGATAAACACACAGATTTAATAGGATTTTACGAGTATGTTTACAATTTATTGACGGTCAACCAATTGGAAACGTCCTAGCCTTAGAAGACTTAGAACTTGGATAAGTCTAGGCAGTACAGGGTCGTCATTATAGTTCACATAGTAATATTATGTCTGCTGCCGAAGTATTGTATTGCAAAATATTTAGGAGATAATAATTTTAATAAAATCGTTTGCTAATAAGTACGGCATTTATTGCTCTTACACTGATTGTAAGAATACGTATAATATATGTAAATGTGAAATAAAAATTTTTTTCAATCTCACATGATTTTGAATGGGACGTAATCTTAACAAGACACGTTTAATAAATAATGGTAAAACAACAATTTGTTTCTGTTATTTCATTTTATTTAATAGAAACATTTTTTATTTACTTTATGTAACTCTTTGTTCCTACGATTGTCAACATTTTCTTTACTGTATTATTAAATAATCAATATATTTGGACCAATATTTTTTTAACAAATAAAATTACGTTCTAAATGATTTTATTTTACTTTTTTTAAATTGCATTAACTACATTTTTAATATTACTTTTTAATACACTGTAGAGTAGAATAATGCTACATTTTAAAATAGTTATACTTAGGTCCGGTTTCACAATCTCTGGTTAACTACTAGTTGACGGTTAACTTGCATTCTATTTTCATAAATATTGATAAAATCATAATAGAAAACATTGAAACTGGAAGTTAACTCAGATACAAAGTATTTTACACTATAACTATTTCAAACAAGTATATAAAATATGACAAATGGTAATTTTAAAAGTGATGGTCAAGCTAACCAGAGATTGTGAAACCGGGCCTAAGTATATTATTTAACGAGCGAGTTATGAAGCCATTACTCATTCGGATAGTTTGTTTGTTTGCGTAATCCGAAGGAGTTATGATCATAACTCGCGAGTAGAATACTATATTTTTTCCACTACTATTATGTTTTGAGAAAATATTTTGAATAAATTACTATATACACATATATAAAATTATGGGTTTGAGATTGGCTAGAGGCCGGTTATGAAAGCTGGGAGTTGCTGATTGGTCAGTAGTTGTGGTTATGGAGTTCATAAACTCATGTAAAGGATAATGACTACTATTATTGGCAAATTATCAAATGCATAAGATATGCATTATTGTATAGTTGTGGAAAAAGTATATTAATTTAAAAAGAACAGATCCGAACCATTTCTAGAGCATCGGCAGTTCCCTCTTCATCTCCTAAGCAAATCACAAATATATTTTTAATTTGCTTTAGGATTGACTCGAACCATCTACGTTCGGGATTAAGTATGTATTAACGCATAATCCACTCAGTTACTGTGCCAAGCCAAATATAATAATATACTTGTATCTTTTCTTCTTTAGTGTTTGGTATTAGCCGGAACTTGGGATACTAGTAGTTTTGATTGATTTCTCCAATAATACCTGATTTAAGAGTTTTGTACGATTTATTTTGCTTTAAGTTAAATATTTGTATGTCCTAGCGTACTAATGGGTCATTAATGTATGTATAGAATGATAAGTTGATTTAACATTAAATGATAAATGTATTGAGGGAATTTGTTTAACACCTAATCAATTTCTAATAGCAAATTATTGTTATTAAAGCGATTATCAAAATTATGTGAAATTCTGTCTTCAGTTTTATTTCTGTATTCTTCATTTAGAGAAGTAATATTGAATTTTAGGTATGTTGGCGATAGACTAATTAATTTTCGAATTACACATGGTGAATATAAACTACAGGAAATTATACACACAATATGAATAAATTTAGTAACTTAAGTCAATAACCACATTATGAGACACAAAAGACTAAGGTGTGTGTGTGTGTGTTATGTTTACGAGCTAAGAGTACATATTTACAGCAACCTCAAGTTCCCTGTTGGAATTAACATTAATTTACACCTGCACACAAAACAAATGTATACGTAATAATCTAATATTTTTATCGTTTAACCGTACAAGATGTTCTTCAAAGTTGGCTTTATTTTTAACACGTAATTATTAATTCTGAAATATATTAATTAAACCAAAGAGAGAGGGTAAAACTTTATAAATAAAAAATATTTAACATTTAGATTTTTTTATTATTTAAATATGTACAATGTTCCCCAAAGTTATTCTCTGTTTTAGCAGATAATTATTAATTCTGAAAGGCTTGTAATTAACTGCACAGTATTTTAATATATATTTGCAAAGTAAATAACTTTGTTTATAAGTACATATAATAATAGTAATAATACATTTGCCAACACAAGTAGGTATTTAATATATTTGCACCGTAAAATACTTACCACTGGTCAGGTATTTTAATTTTTCATGCTCAGTAAATAAATAATAGATGCCAATTATTTATTACCTACGAAAATGTAAAGTAAAAATAAATATTAAACTTTGATCAGATATTTTAATTTTTCTTGCTCGGTATAAAGAAGCAAATTTTTACCAAAAATTAATTTTATTGAACATAAAATTAAGTGTATGCATATGAGTATATACAGTGTGTCTTCATTTGAGTGGACACACCCCTATAACTTTTTTCATTTTTATCCGATTTAAACCAAATTTCACTCAAAGATAGAGTACATTAGGATCAACTTATGGCCAAAAAACCATTTGTCCCCTACTAAAGCAAAGCCACCTGCGATACCAAAATAAACGCAAAAAATCAAGAAAACAGATTAGACATTTTTTTATAGGAAAATTTTACTAATGAAAGTTGTTCAGAATTGTCTAAAAACCTTAAATCCAGAATCTCATCAAAATAAAAAAATATTGATATTTTGATTTAAAAAATTTTAAATAAAAATTTTAAAATATAATTTTACAATATAAATTATCATTCGTATTTAGTTGCAGAGTATTTCTTTAGTTTTTTTTTTTTATAAAAAATAAAATATTACAATACAATAACCCATTAAAATTATATTTTCAGACCTCAAAATTTTTTCAAACAAAATATTAATATTTTTTGATTTTGAATAAATTTTGGACTTAAGGTTTTTGGACAATTCTGAACAACTTCCATCAATAAAATTTTTGATAAAAAAATGCCTAATATGTTTTTTTGATTTTCCACGTTTATTTTGATATCGTAGGTGGCTTTGCATTAGTAAGGGGCAAATGGCTTTTGGGCCATAAGTTGATCCTAATGTACTCTATCTTTGAGTGAAATTTGGTTTAAATCGGATAAAAATGAAAAAAGTTATAGGGGTGTGTCCACTCAAATGAAGACACACTGTATAAACTGAAATAATAAACTTCTTAAAATTTAACAAATTCTTCAGGTTGGTAGAAAATTAAAATAAACAGACGCGGAGAATTAGTACCTGCAAGTCAATTATCCCATTATCCCACAATATCTACTTGACATGTCTTACATTTTTACGAATAATTAGTTAATCTCACAATTTCTATATTACAATAATAATATACAGGGTGGTCCAGATTTTAATATATTAATTTTGAGAGACGATAGATAATCGCAAAATAAGGGGACTTTTCTTAATAAACATACCTCGAAAAATGCACCATAACTTAGATACAGGGTGTTGGAGTTTCATTAAAAAAAATTTATAATTTAATATCTAAGGAAAGACAAAAGCCATCTTTTTCAAATTTGGCACACCGCCTTTCTATGTAAATCTACATCTACCATTCAAGTCAAAAATAGTAACAAAATTTGGTTTAAATCGGATAAAAATGAAAAAAGTTATAGGGGTGTGTCCACTCAAATGAAGACACACTGTATAAACTGAAATAATAAACTTCTTAAAATTTAACAAATTCTTCAGGTTGGTAGAAAATTAAAATAAACAGACGCGGAGAATTAGTACCTGCAAGGCTTTTTTGCCTTAGAAAGACCCCTATTTTGTTTGTGATCTACCGGAATATTTTTTGCTTCAGGAGGCATACTTCAACCTGATGGCCAGTCCTACAATATGTTTACAGATCATATGTTTAAAAAATAAAGGACAGTCACATGCAGCTCCATTAATCCAGTTGCCTTTATCTTCTGGCAGAATAGTTTTCCAAGATAAAAAATATACATCCTTGAACTCGTCAAAAGTATTGATAGGGTATGCACATATGTGAGATTTTTAAGCAAAATTGGTTATAAAAGATAGTTAATGCTATAAAAAAATTAATAACAATAAAATTTTATCAACAATGTACCCTATATTTATGTATTTGTTAATTAAAATTCATATTATTTTTATGTCTACGACCACTGGCCGAGAACAAATGATGAAATCCGAATCTCACCGTGCGTCAATCACTCGATTTTTTGACAGAACTTTACAGAATTTTTTATATTCGCCGTTATGCAATATGTCATACTGTTTACGAGTATATTCAATGTGCGATTTCGGTGTTAAATATTAACATTTTTCACAGAAAAGTGAGTGGAACAGATTTTGTAAAAGCCCAGAGGATAATTTGGCCAATGTTGCTCTCTTTGTTGCTGTACTACTTTTAAGTGGAAGGCGCCTTTTTCTATCAGTTCGACAATCAAAATACATGATGTTTTAAATGTATGTAACTACCCATTAATTTAAACATCAAGTTTTCTAAATCTTCCTCTAATTGAAAAAGAAAGTAAAATACATACCTAACCTAAAATTGTATGATTTTAAAAAGGTACAAAATCGCACTTACGTTGAAATGATCCTCACATACAATCCCTTTAGTGATTTCTGATATATATTAGTTTCACTCCATCTCATGGTACGTAACAATAAATTTCGTTTTTCCTTTAATTTAGCGCTTGATCGTATATTGGTAATGAGACAAACCTTTTTTATGGTGTTTTTTTTTTATGGACGACTGGCACTGCGGTATTTAACAGTACCTTGGATGCTTAATATCAATAATATCCTTGTTTTCCATTGTAAAATGCTGCGTTAAACGCTATTTTAACAAGTTTTACACAACATCAAACACCAAAATGCGAGTTTCTGACGTCACAACACCACAGCAGCCATTTGCATGACGTCACAGTCATTTTTGGAATAACCAATTTTTGTTAATTTTTTTTTTTTGCATAATGGGTTACATTTTAGCCGTTTTTTATTATTGCGATAGCCATTTAGTAAGTTAATTTACAACATTACATTTAATTCAAAAATCATGCGCATACCTTATTCAGTGGCTCTCACTTCGTCAATTATCCCATTATCCCACAATATCTACTTGACATGTCTTACATTTTTACGAATAATTAGTTAATCTCACAATTTCTATATTACAATAATAATATACAGGGTGGTCCAGATTTTAATATATTAATTTTGAGAGACGATAGATAATCGCAAAATAAGGGGACTTTTCTTAATAAACATACCTCGAAAAATGCACCATAACTTAGATACAGGGTGTTAAAGTTTCATTAAAAAAAATTTATAATTTAATATCTAAGGAAAGACAAAAGCCATCTTTTTCAAATTTGGCACACCGCCTTTCTATGTAAATCTACATCTACCATTCAAGTCAAAAATAGTAACAGAAAGCCATTGGCGCAGATATGGAGGTTACATATCCCCTTTTTAGAAATATATAGTGCGCCAATGGATATTTTTGAAAAAATTATTAAACTGCTAAATTGCCCATGATATTCTGAAGGAAAAAGTGTTCTTATAAAATTTTGATAGAACAAAGCGTTTCCGATTTTTTCGTCAAGCTTATTGCCATCAATTACGCGAAAATCGACTTCAAATATTGGCGGCAATCAACTCCATTTCCAGAAAATATCAAAAGTGTATTGAAGTCGAAAGATGGCACTTTGAAAATTTATTGTAAATACATATGTGAATTTCTTTCGTTCTGTTTTTTGTTAATTTTTTATTAAATATCAATAAAACATATTTTTTAATCATATTTGGTGGGCTATTATCTCTTTTATTATGACTGTACAAAAGTGTTTAACTGTAAATAAATCGGAAACGGCTTGTTCTATCAAAATTTTGCAAGAACACGTTATCCTTCAGAATATCATGGGCAATTTAGCAGTTTAATAAGTGGCGAACTATATACTTCTAAAAAGGGGATATGTAACCCCATATCTGCGCCACTGGCTTTCTGTTACTATTTTTGACTTGAATGGTAGATGTAGATTTACATAGAAAGACGGTGTGCCAAATCTGAAATAGATGGCTTTTGTCTTTCCTTAAATATTAAATTATAAATTTTTTTTAATGAAACTTCAACACCCTGTATCTAAGTTATGGTGCATTTTTCGAGGTATGTTTATTAAGAAAAGTCCCCTTATTTTGCGATTCTCCATCGCCTCTCAAAATTAATGTATTAAAATCTGGACCACCCTGTATACATATGTACCGTGACTTCATTATTGTATCACAATATATACCAAGAATACATTATATTATATACAATAAATTATATACAATATACAAAAAATTATATACAATAATATGACTGATGGTCGAGATTGTAGCGTACTTGCCTCTCACCCAAAAGTCCCGGGTTCGATTCCTGGTCGTGGCAATGGAAAATACTGTGAGAGGGATTTTTCCATTATACATGAATATTGGATGTGTGTCCCTTGTCTTTAAATGTGTAGCCCCCTCCCGCACAAGGCTCATAGAGTCTTCTGTGATAAAGGGGGTCGTAATTACATGTGGTGTATTACATGTGGTGTACAATGTAATATAATTGTTTTTTGCTACTTATTACTACTACTACTTTTTACTACTACTATACTGTTTCTTGGCTTTTTTTTTACTTTGTCAATGATAACTTGTTGTGCAGTGCAGATAATGTGTTGTGGTTAAGGCTGCTTTCACATCCCCCAAGATTCATAATTGCAGATTCCGAAATTATGTGCTTGAAGTAAACGATTGAACCATGGGATGACTATGACTATTGTCTAGATCTGGCGCGCCTACCTCTCTGATGATTTTTGGCAAGTCGTAATTCAAATAAATATATCCAAAATGTGATCTTTATTTCAAAAACATAAAAACATACAGGGTGGTCCATTTAGAAAAGATTGTCATTTCCCGTGAAACCGGAAGCGACAAATATGGCGGATAAGTCTCAAAAGGTTGGAAATCTTACCTAATTTCACCATACAAAATTGTATCCCGATATCTTTAAAAACGAGGAAGTTACAGGGGTGGCCCACTATTCGTTTACACCCGGTATATGAACCAATTTCTTAATAAAAAATGTTTGGACATATTCTTAATGCGGAAGTTGCATTTGTGTCTCTTGTAAAAAATAAAAGTCTTATCAAACAATCAAGCGATAAAAATGTGGAGAAATTGGAAAAGAATGGGTAGTGATTACACCTATATAATATGACACCAAATCGCCTAAAACGAGATATTTATCATATCACTATATTTGGCGGCACATGTCGTATAATATAAAAAACAACCTTAAGCATATGTAACCGATATTTCCAATAACCTCAGTGTAACTCTATATAGGATGACATGTAAGAAATATGTTTGATCGTGTATTATATTTCCAACAAAAAATGATTTAAATTAGGTGCCTACCTACAGTTCTAGTAAGAAATATTATCGATAATTTTATAGAGCATTAAACAAAGCGAAAAGTATATATAAGGTACATAAGATTTATGTATTGGTGTATCTTTTTTCGTTATAAGTAACAATGAGATCACAAAAAACTTATCTATGAATTCAAACTCTTGTGTTTTTGATTAATTATGTACTTAGTATAATATCTGTCTATCTGTATAGAACATTAACAAGAATACATAACGACAAACCAATGGCAAAAATGATCTGAATGGGCGGTTTACCTCATGTTATTGATTGGATATTCAAATTCAATAACCAGAAATAAGTTTAATGAACATTTTTATTGGTTATTAATGATATCAATATTTTTTTGACGTTACCGTTATTTGCAGTTATATTTGGTGTTATAACTTCTAAGCAGTAAAATTAATATATATATTTAGGCGACTCATAGCTTATTTTACTGTACTTTATATGTGTATAATTTCTATTTTACTGTTTAATTGTTTTTTGAATGATACGTCTTCCAGTTTTGTTTTATCATCAAAAAACGAAATTCAAGAACAATTTATTAATATCGATAGGAACATGATAATTAATTTTTTCTCTAATGAATACGATGATTTTTAAAAAATTATTGTACTTACTTTAATCACCTGGAACAACAAAACTTGAAAACTGACATTAATAATGTGATATTTAACAGTAAATCTGGAAACTTTAGGACAACAGATGGTTTTTTGTTAATCTCAGGTTGCCTAAAAAACTTGAAAACTGACAAGGAAAACATGTATAAAAGATAGAAAATTAGTAGTGCATCAAAAATGTGAGAAATTGTATTTTTGCAAATGTACTGTGTAGCACACTATATTTTTTTTACAATCACACTTTTTCTCCAAAAATAAAAAATTTACAGAATTTTTTCATTAATATTTAAAGTTTCTCTTGAAACTGTGCAGAAAAAATTTTTGCGGCATAGTTATAACGTATATGTCACTTTTTAAGTGCTGTGAGAAATTATCTAGTTTGCGTACAGTAAACAGTGCACAAAAACGTGTTTTGGATAGTGGTAGTAGACAAAAAAAATTTACCACTCATGGGAGAAGAAATAACATTCTCTTGACTAACTCTATAGTTTCCCGTTTTCTTTCTTAAAACTTAAGTTTCTTACATTTCATTAAGTAAAAGTATCAGAATCATATTATTATGAAAAAAATGTATAATCAGTGGCGTCCTTATTTTTTTTATCAAGTTTGTGGAATTTTGTTTAACTTGTATACCAATAAAATATTCGATAAAATAAAAATGTGAACTAACCTGATTATTTAACTAAAATTTAGCGAATAAAGTATGTAATAGGTTCTTTAGGTATCATCCTGTTAGATCATTCCCAAGAGGAAACTAATAATAATATGCAAATAATACTGCATACTAACACAGGTCAAAAAAAAAAGAGTTTTATTAGTTTTTGAATCCTTTATTGCTTATTTAAACAAATAAATGAAGTGCAAAGAACTGTTTATGATGGTTGGAACAGCGAAATATAGAAAAAGGTATTTAAAACATTTTATCGTTTTAAGCAATAATCGGTTCCGAAATCGCTTCTTATTATTTATTCTTCCTTATTCGAAATCTTTAAAGAAGCATCGTGGTGGTATATTTTATTTGACAAGAATAAAAAAGTGAAAACATTATCCCCATTGTTGACTCACTTCGCTATCATATTTAAGTGCCCACTACTAAACTTTTATATGGACACCAGTTTTAAGGTCCCAATCTTGCTCAATTCAGAAAAAAGTGGTTGACAATTCATCGATTGTAATATGTTGCTCCCAATTCAACGCACTTTGGAATCTGTTCCTAAACCGTGTTTTGACTATTCACGTGCATTCAAAACCTCATGGAAAATAATACCTTGCAACTGTTGAAACGTGGGGCTAAATTAAATATACTTCGTTTCAGTTCACCAAATTTTATATTTTTTAGTATCTACTAGAGATTTTCTACTGTCGGCACGACAAAGAACATAAGCAAATACTGCATAATATATTTATTTTTCAAAAAACATGTCACCTTCTCTTTCCTTGCAGTGTGCCTACGGTTAAATACAATTTCTTTTTCAGGATTCTTATACTATACAGGGTGATTCACGTTGACCGCCTATTAGAAGTATCTCGAGAAAGAAAAAAGATATTGATTTGAAATTTTGGTTATGGTCCTAAGTGGGTAGGATCTATTTAATGAAAATATTTTCAAAATGGTGCCATTTCCGGTTATACCGGAAGTTGACCCTAACTTTGTTATTTTAAATGAGATTCCCCCATTTTCATTTTTTTTTAGATTCCTCGGAAAATTTAAAGGTCACTTCATTAAAGGTTCCCTATATCTAAAATGAATATTTTCTGAGATATTAATTTTTTTTCCAAAATATTGACGGAATAGTTGTATAATGTAAAAATCAATATCTCAGTAACAATTAATGATAAGACGTTGAATTTTTTATTGAGATAAGACAAGGTATTGGAGCTATCCATCATGTAATAAAATTGTCAAAATCTCAACTGCAAAGTTTCTAAAATTTACGATATCTATCGACCTCATAGAAACAGCAATAAGTCATTTTTTTTAAATGGAACCATATCTAATTAAATACACCAATCGATAGCGAGAAAAAAATGAATATCTCAGAAAATATTCATTTTAGACATAGGGAACCTTTAATGAAATGACCTTTAAATTTTCCGTGGAATCTAAAAAAAAATTGAAAATGGGGGCATATCATTTAAAATAACAAAGTTAGGGTCAACTTCCGGTATAACCGGAAATGCCACCATTTTGAAAATATTTTCATTAAATAGATCCTATCCACTTAGAACCATAACCAAAATTTCAAATCGATATCTTTTTTCTTTCTCGAGATACTTCTAATAGGCGGTCAACGTGAATCACCCTGTATATCTTAATAATTTCCAATATTCAAATTAAAATGTTTCAACCAAATTGCATCTTAATAGAATACAAGATAATATACGAATTTTGAGGACGCTCCTGATTAATATTTCTGATTTATAATATAAGTGAAAATCTTGATGGCAGAGCACAGGGTAGCTGAGTGGGTAAGTAAATGCATTGCTTACGTACTTAGTTGGTTGCGAATTAAAAATTTATTTATTATTTTCTTCGGATTAGATGATTATTGAATTGTCGATGTGGTGGTGGTGATGGAGATGTGGTTGGGATTTTATAAACTCTAGGGTTTCGTTTCTCTTTACCTAACAAGAAATTCTAAAATTCTCCAAGGACTGCGATGACTTGACAATCGGTTAAGAAAACAAATTAACACTTTTTAACTACATACTTCAAAATGTGTGAAATCTAAAGTTAACAAAAGTAATGATACACTTTTATGAGTAGTACAATTTTTTTTAAGTTAATATACTGCTTTACCTTTAAATGTCCTACAAATGTTTCTCTTGTAGTTTTCTCGTACCTATTATATTTTTTGAGCATTTTTTTAAGAAAATATAAACACTGACCGTTATATTAAGCTTATTTGAAAAAAATTAGTAGGGTAACAGGCAGATTCCGAATGATTAGAGATAGTTTTTTTTTACATCAAGTACATTATTTTAAATACGGACCTGTATTTTTGTAGCAGTACCTCAGACTTCACTGATGTAGTAAAATTTTATGATGCTAAACGTTTCGTAGCTGTAAACCATCAAGAAGGAAACAAATTACATTTTTTTTTAAATTCACGTTGCTTTATTATTTTTCATAATTAATAATTATTAACAATGAAACTATAAAATGAAATTACGAGTAGGAACACAAGTAAAGGCACAATAAATGAATTTTAACAAAGAACAACAAAAATGATAAATAACTAACAACATATTTTTGGCACTGGAAAATCCACGAATTAATCGACCAATTCGAACTAAAGTTCGATTTGGTCTCAATGTATGGGCGGGCATCTATGGTATGTATTATCAGACCTTCTATTTATCAAGAGGCATGTTATCTTGAATTTATGAGAACAATATTTTCAGACTATTTTGACTAATTGCCACTGAACAGATTGCCAAATTTATGGTTTCAGCAAGATGGGACACCGCCTCATAGTTTCCTCACTTACAATTTTCTGACAAATGACAACTGGATTGGCAATCGTGGAGTGGTCGAGTGGCCGGCAAGGTTACCGGACCTTTCGCCTTTGGACCTGTAGGGTCATTTACAAAATAAGATCGACAAAAAGATGCCAGTTGATGTTGCAGAATTAAGAGCAAATTTTAATATTATAAATTTATTTAGTTATTTACAAAAGCGTGATATTTGGAGGACAGTGCAAAATATTTGTCGAAGAATATATTTATGCAGGATAAAAAACTGAAATGTCTTTGAGCACTTGTATAATTGTACATTATAATACTTTATACTATTTTCATCATTCTGTTTATGGTTATTAGTTATTATTATTCTTTGGTTGTTATTAGGGATGTACTACTGCACTTCTGAACATTTCTCAGACAATCTAAATAATATCTGGATTAAAATAAATAACCTTTACACCTGTGACTTTACGTCAAAGGAACAGTTAAAGGTTGGGTTTTTGACATAAAAAATAAATTAATTAAAATAATAATTTTGTTTAACTCCAGATATTTTTTAGATTTTCTGGGATATGTTCAGGTGTGTGGTAGTAAATCCCTAATAAGAAAAGAAAGAAAATTGAACGATGCCACAAATAACTTTTACACAATATTTAGTTGTTAGTTATTTATTATCATTATTGTTGTTATTTGTTAAAATTCATTTATTGTGTTTTATAATTTGATTGTTAATAATTGCGAAAAATAATAAAATAACGTTAATTTGAAAAAAAAATGTGATTTTTTTCATTGATGGTTTACAGCCACGAAACGTTTAGCACTATAAAATTTCACTACATCAGTGAAGTCTGAGGTACAAATGCTACAAAAGAATGCAATAAAAAATAAAGGTCCGTATTTAAAATAACGTACTTGATGATGCTCGCGAATAGATGAAACGTCTTATAAAAATAATTTTTACGTTATCTAGTAAAGGATAAAAACGCCAATAAAGAGGTGTTTTTAACTTTTCGATCTCTTCAAATAACGCCGGAAAAAATTAAAAACAAAAATTCAAAATTTTACATTTTTTAAAAATCTCGAGAACAGTAGATATTTTCGATTTCTCAACGGAATATTCCTGATCACTAAATTCTGCAACTTTGCCCTAATTTAACCGATCCCTTACCGTTTACGAGATCCCTGTAGTGAGAAGCGAATTTGTAGTAGCCATTGTATCCAATATCCACATTACCTAGGTACCTATTATCAGCTACTAACAACGAAAACGCGCGTCCACTTTATGTGTGAAATGTTATGCAATATGAAAACAGTTAAAAACTTATTTGCCGTTAAAAACAAAATAAAATTGACAAAACTATCACTGATTGTTATTTTTACTAACGGTCCTAACGGAGTAACAACATTAATCGTAATTTACAGAGTTAGTTCGGAAATGGGTGCAGTGAGGTTTTGAAAAAATCCAACTTACACAAATCAATAAATCTTACTAGATTAGACTATTAAAATTCATAAAAAAATTATAAGATAACAATTATTACTATGTAATAATATATACAACAGTTTTAGTAGCACTAAAATTTCGTAATTAAAATTCATAAAAAAATTAGAAGATAACAATTGATATTATTATATCAATTTTTATATGAAAATAAATCTAAAGGAGTCCATAGAGGTAAATTTTTAATATAAAAACATAAATATCAAAACAGATAAATTACAAAATATTTTAATACCAATAGAGGATTTGACCATATAAGAACTAACTCCCCTCAGAGCTTTCGGACCTTCACACAAACGCCCTGTATATGCAATATCAAAATAAAGAAAAACGTGTTATATAGAACAAATTAAACACATTAAACATGCTTGTAAAAAGACACGTATCTTAAGATATTTTTACATACGTAATATAGACGTAGCAACTTAATGAAATGTCAGATAACTAATGATAAAATTATATTGATAAATGATGAATATTTAAGATTACTCCACGTGAGTGTGGCGTAAAGATGAAACAACTGTTTACGATATATATATATATTTTTGCTACCATAAAAGTCAAATTTATGGGTTGAGATAATAAACAGTTGATACTATATCAAGATCAGTCATGACATTTTAGACAGTTGTCACGGATGTGTCAGGATAGCCATGAGATATTCCTTACGGCTATTTTATGTTTTTGTTGTTTAAACTGTTGAATTGATAAATTACCACTGCAAACAGCATGTCGCCTGCATGCATGATAAAAGGTGCCGTTTATTAACAGACATTGCTGCTACTGTTTGTTACGTAATTGTAATGCGTGTATTCATTTCCTTGAGACATTTTGCATTTTTGCATATTCATATAATATAAAGGGTGCCATGAAACTGTTGCTCGTTCGAATTGTTACCTGATAGTACATTATTCAAAATAAAATATTCACAATTTTGTATCAAACTGACTTTATTCCTATTGGTTGCAATTTGCAAATAACACTAAGCTTTTGCTTTCAGCTGATATAGTTTTAGGTAGTTAAACATAAGGATAATGACCAAATGCAGTAAGTCATATTTTTGTGAAAACTATATTACTTATAGTATAGTAGTCGACATACCTTAGACTTTCCACCCTTGTAAAATTTTTATTTTTGACCGATTTTGAAAACTTTTTCTTTGTTACATTTCGAATACATATTCAAAATGTGCATTCAACGAGTGGGTAACTTTATTTTTGGGCTGTAATCATGGCCACCAACGACCACTTTTATGGGCTCAACGTTCAAGTTCAAACATTTAGGTTTTTTTTAGAAAATACCTGACAGTGGATCCTTTTTTAGAATCACTTAAAGCGTACCTGCATTGATTTTCATTGTTTTAAAATACAGGGAAGGGTATCTGAGAAAAAAAATTATAATGTAAAAATATTATGTATATTTTTTTAATTTTGAAATGACTTATTAAGAATTTAACATATTTCTGGAATTGTTATCAAAACTACAATTTTTTTAATACACTTGGTCTAATTTAAAGCATTATTAAAAGAAAGAAAAATTGTCAGAATATCGACCAATCGAACGATTTTTACTTTTTCTTGCAATATTTAATTTGTTTGTTGTTTGGTAGAAAAATTAAATGTGCTCTGAAAACAAAAAATTTTATCTTAGTTACCAGCTGTCAATTACTCATAGTTAAGTAGTTTATATGATACTGTTCCAAAGAAGTAAAAATCATAAAAGAAGTTTTTCTTATTCGCAAGAAAAAGTAGTAGATAATGAGATTAGTTGGTGATGGAACACGTACTTTTCCTGAGCAGCTTATGAGTTTAACCACCGATATCCAGAACACAATATTAACCATGTAACAGTTGCAAATATTAACAGATTTTTTACCAACATGGAACAGTTAAGAGACTTCCAAACCAGCATCGAGCATCGTGATAGAGAGCGAAGAGCAAACCAAATGATTCTTAATTATTTTAAATCACATTTAAGCTTTAGAGATGCTAGTAGGAATTTAAACATTTCTAATAGTCGAATCTGGAAATGTTTGGAAGAACGCGCCAAGAAACCATTGAAGCTAAAATGTCTTCATACAGTTGAAGCTGGAGATACTGAGGCAAGAATGGAATTCTGTTTATGGTTGCAAGCCTAGAGAATCCTAAATTTTTTAAAAATATTTTATACACGGATGAAGCTACATTCACGACAAACAGTATTGTATCCTCACAAAATATCAGAATATGGAGTGAAAATAATTCACATTGGGAAAGTGAGTGTATGAGACAATACTCCTCAAAGTAAATATTCTCTGTGACATTTTAAATGAAACAATCATTGGGCCATACTTTTTTTTATGAAAATTTTATTGCTGCAAGTTTTATCAGATATTTTCAAAATGGGTTTACCGACGCACTTGATGAGCTTTCTCTTGATTATCGTTACAATTTATTTACCGATAATGCTGTCAATGTGAGAGAGAGAGAGAGAGTATTGAGTGAGAATTTTCCTCTTATTCGTTGGCAGTCAAGATTGCCAAACATTACTCTCCTTAATTTCTTTCTTTGGGAGACAATAAAAAATAAAGTGTATACTACAAGGCCCCAGACCTGAAAAAGCTTTGTGATAGTTATTAGAGAAGCTTATTAGAGCTTTGAACAAAAAATGAAGAATTCATTTTTTTGATTTGAGAATTCATTTTACAGATAAAAATTAATTTTAGTTGAAAAAATTGTTCTTCTGACGGCCCCTAGTTCAGACACCTTTGAATTCACTACAATGTAATCTTGTATAAAGGGATTCTTAAATGCGCTGATTAAGAATATCTTACTAGTTTTTTTCTAAAAAAATCCTTTACTTTTTTTTTGAAAATCGGACCCTTTTTCCTCCCTAGAATCCTTTGACTAAAATCAAATGTGGTTACGTCTAAAGACTCACTTTATAGGTATATATTCATCACCAAAATGTCAAAATATTCGGATATCAGATGAGCGAGATATGAGGAAGGGTGGCTCCATGAAAAGTGGGACACACTGTATATAATAGTTGCTTACATAACAAGACCAGGATATATTACAATAGTACACCTTCAATTCGTATTTGCTAACACAGCTCTAATGCAAAGTTTCACTATATCTAGCTCAAATTTGCAAATAATGTAGTGGGTATAATAGAGGGCCGAATAAAAGTTATAAAATGGATAGACTCCACTATTTATGTATCAAAAATAAACTAAGAATGAGAACGGTAATATCTTGAAAATCTTGCATATTACCTATAGCTTTGGGTAAAATTTTTGGATAAAAGTCAAATCTGTCAAATCAAGAAACTGCAAAACTGGTATTTATTTCTCAAATTTTCACAGTTAAACTGTACCTAAGTATATCTAAATTATTTTCAGTTTCCTACAACTTTGAACTGATTTTATTCTCCACTAATAATAAAGTGAAGGCTATTTCAAGAAAACAGTCGATAACTTTAGTTCATTGAAGTTGAATTTAAGAAGATAGGGTTTGTTGAAAAACGCATTTTCTGTTGATTCAAATTATTAATTAGAAAAAAATATTTAATTCTTTATTAGAAAATTAGGAGAAACTGTCGAAATCGAATGAATTTAGTAATTATGCTCAATTGAAACGTTTAGGAAAAATCAATAATTGCGTGCAATAATAATTATTGTGGTAGCCCTATCAAGAAGCGAATTAAATAAGGAAGAGAACAGAGAGAACCGGAATGTGATATATTTTCCCGATTCTAAATTACATATTTCTAAAACAGTGGTTTAAGAGCAGACGTTTTAGATATGTCAATATTTTTCTGTGGCGTCCAGGCACAAATATTTTCCTTATCACCATTATTATTTGTAACTAGTTGTCTAATAAATTTAGAGTAAAAGGATAAGATTATAGTTAGATACCGTTAAAGAGTTGAAATTTGACTCCAATAAGCTTTTATTGTAAACCAAAGTTGCATATTGTCTTCAACAATCGCTGATTAACGCTGATAAGAAAATAAGTGCCAAATCAAAATTGTAAAAAATTATCTAAGAATTTTGAAAGAAATATTACACCTGAACTATCAAAAGTTGGGGAAACACCGGCTTTCTTGTGAACCATGTTAATTGTAGTCAATACAGAAACTTGGAGATAATTTCTACAGATTTCTCTAGTACCTACACTTTAATTTTTTAAATTCTTTGAAACTGTAAGTACCATAAATAATTTTCAAGACATAGTCCATCTTCAACCTTACTCAGATAATTTGTGGGATCTGTGTGTCTTCATACTTAAATACCTCCAGATGTATGTATCGTCGTAAAATGTAGTTTTTATTATAAAATACATAGTAAAAATCCCTACCTATTGATCTCTATATACTTTATACTGGGTGAACATCAGAGCTTTGTAATTAAATGTAAATAAACTATATCAATCAAAAATAAATTTTTATTGGTACACTAATAAACACACAATTTCAAAATTATCCAATATACAGCGAGTCTCTTGAGTAAAGCAAAGTTTTACAAATCAACTAACAATAATAGTTTTTTTTATTAAAATAATTTAATATTCCAAAGGGGCACGTGAAACTGCAAATGTAGTCACAGAAGTTTAATATGATGATATCGATATACTTTTCTACAAAATATGCTAAATTACTTCTATTTGATTGAGATGAACATGAACATATACCTCATTTCAGAACATAGACTATGACCCCAATAAATTAGGTTGATTTGTGAACGTTAAGGAGTCGACCAGCTACAATATTTCTTTAAGTCATGTGTATAGTTAAATGTTGGGGGTCATTTCATAATGTATACCCATATAAATAAGTTATAAAAGTTTCCTTGTATACATATATGGAGTATGAACGTTAATATTCTATATAATTAAAAAAAATAATAAACAGAGAACATTCCAAAATACATAATACATTCACCGGCATAATTAGTGCATTACGTTATATTATATTTACAAGGTGAATTTATGAAGTGATCCCCTTTAGTTATTTCGTGACGGGTGGAGACAAATGTTTAATATTTTGGAAATTAAATTTATTGCAGAAATACCATTTGCCTATTTTTTTAACTTCTTCAAGGACGAATTTTATTAATAAAAATAAATTTACTCAAAATAAATTAAACAAGCTTTATTTTCACATAATAATATGGAAAACATTAAACATTGTTCTTTCTTAGTTTTACTTTATTTTTCTTAAAAAAAAAACATTAAAATACACGTGTACACCTTTGTGGCCAATGGTCAAATGTGTTTCGTATGAAAAGCTTTCATACATTCGGGACACATTGCTTCATTGCACTTTTGACATGCATATCTAGTTCTTCTTTTACAGTTGTTTTCATGACATCTAGGGGGGTTTTTGTATACCATTTTAATGGGATAATGGCCTACTCCATCCGTTCTAATTTCCAGTGATATCTTCGTCCACGCTTTTTTCTTCTTAGGTGGAATATTTTGCCCCAGAGAAGGTCTTCCTCTTTTCTTATAACTTTCATTCATTTGGATCAAAGTGCCTGCCACAGAAGCCTTGAAATCTAAAAATGGTATCTTGCATCTTTTTTTTCCCTATACAAAATCCAGGCATTCACTATTGCAACATTCAAAGAATGAAACACAATTATCAAATAATATTTCTTGCATTTTACTGTATGGGGATAATGGGCCACGCCACCATCCGATCTGTCATGTCCACACCTCCCATAAATCTATTATACTGAGTAACAGCCTGCGGTCTTAAAATCTCAATATAACATCTGTTTTTTCTATCCCACCTTTTAACTACATCTTGTGGCTCCCTTCCCAAAAAAGATGACATCAAATGCACTATATTATTATCTGCCCATCGAAGCACTGATTGTCTGATGATGTTGTGATGGAAGAGGAACCTCGGCCATTTTTCAGTAATGTTTTACCATCAGTGAGTACATCATTTGCCCCTTGAAGTCTTTTGCTTCGAACAGTTCCTACAACATAAATGCTTCTCGCCTTCAAACTTACTATAGTTGGAATGGATGTGAAAAGATTATCCATAAAAATTTTATGGTTCCCTTGGCAAAGTCAATGAAAGTGTCGCCTATTACCCCCAAATCAGAGACTGTATCTTGGAAGATTGATACATTTCAAATTTTGAAACGTACCCATTTGCAGAGGCTCTAACCCAGACCTTGAAACCCCACATCTTAAGTTTTGACTTTATATATCGTTTCATTCTATGTCTTCCTTTGAAAGGAATAATCATTTCATCAATGGACATAAATTCAGTGGGTGCTGTAGCTTCAGCAAAAGCTTCAGATAAGGTATCCAGAAAAATACGTACTTTTATAAACGAGTCTTGATTATCAGCAGGTATTTCAAGATTGTTTGTAAAATGTAAGAAATTCTTTATTTCTTCGTACCTTTTGAGGACATTGTGTCAGCAATAATATCAAATCGAAGACCTGGCGTTGATGACCAATACATTCGATAAGCGGGATATTTTATATATGTCATTATAATATTGATGGCAAAAAAATTGTTTCATTTCACCTACAGTGACACAAAAATTTTCTTTTCCTGATTGCAAAGCAAACTGGATTGTTTCAAAAACAATTATTTTGAAAAGTTTTTCGGGAAACAATTGCATAAAAAATGAATAGGGCGTTTCTCCTTGTAGGCCAGTAAAATTAAGTGAAATACACCGTAAATTCGGAACAGATTTGTAACAAGCTGTTTGTTGCGTTAAAATGTCGGGGAGGGGGTATTTAATATGTCAACACAAAATCCCAAAAAATCCGAGCATCGGAACACACTAAAAAATCGTCCGCCATCTTGAAATTCGCGATATTTTTCGTTTAAAGTCAAATAACTTTATTATCTTAGCCGTTATCAAAAATTATGAAAATAGGAAAATTCGAGAAAACTTCAGAATCTATAAAATGACGTTTAGTGAAATCACAAAAAAACACAGATTTGAAAAATGTAAAAAAATATAGGGTGTTCCATTTAAAAAAATGTAAGTTAGTTTGTCCCGCTTTTATGGAACACCCTGTATATTCCTTGCAGGGGTTTTAAATGAGTTCACTTGATTCACTACAACTTTTATTTGAAACATTTTTTCCTAACTCGAAAAATAAAGAAAATATAAGGGTGGGCCTTTTCGTTGGATAACCCTGTACTTCATTTTGAAAATTTATTGTAAACCGTATAGTAATTAGTCGCTGTTGTTTTTAAATTTTTGTTATTAAAGATTTTGTTTCCTTATAGTATTTTATTATTCTTACATTAGGTTTTCAACTAAGAAATTGTATGAAAAAATGCAGCGGCGCATAGTTATCGGCATTCTTATCAGAAAAAAATGTGTTAACGCACACCACTGGATTAATTTTGAAAAACTGTTATCGCAGTTGATAGCGCCCTATATGTACCAACCTAATTTCATTGATACGACTGTATTTAACCAAAATATATTAAAAAAATTCAACGAAACATTTACAACTTTAACACTATTTATAAAATTATAAAAAAATTAAGCGTTATATAGCAAAACGTCAATACTGTTTTTCATGCTCTATTCACATATTAATTTTTTACCATACAACCTGACTCGCCCTGTAAGGTTAATAAAAGTAAAAACAGAAACAAAATATTAAAGAAATTAATACATTAGATGTCAATCTCTGCTTCGTCTTTTAACAAATACACAGGTGTTGCATTCGTGCAATATTGCCCAATGCAATGAATGCAACTTGTTGTGCATCTTAAATTGTATTTATTGCAGCTGCTTAATTTTGAACAGTTTGTTTTGCAGTTGTAAAACAAAATATTTAATATAAATTCAGGGGCACACTTTTGTGACATTTTTTCTGGTTCTAGACAAATTTTATTTTTAATCCAACCCCAATTCTCAGGATTGACGTTATTTCCTAGCCATTCTTGAACTTGAAAATACACTCGTTTTATATGAAGTTTGGCTGCGTCAGAAGTCGGAGGTAAAACTTCCAATTCAAAATTATTAAATAGATTTTGGAGGGGCAACAAGTTGGGTATATATTTAATGTATCTAAATGAGTTAAAATCTTTACTTTTACGACCTCCATACCAATATAAAATAAATTTCTCACCCAACCCTACAAGATGTGATATATTAGTATAGGGATTTTTTAAATCTTCCAAATTTTAGATTTCCTTATCATTTTTTAATATACCTAGTTAGTGCTGTTTTTTCCCTTCTTATAGAACTCTGACGTTGTGTCATAGCCTGAAATTGCATGTAAAAATAAAATATTTTTGACCACTGTTTCACCTAATATGGACTGGAGTATAAATTAAAATAATAAAAATTAGTATGCTAATTATAATAAAGAAACATTGTTTTCTATTGCTAGAGTTTAACTAATTTAATGCATAGTACCCAAACTTTAGTCGCCATTATCTCAGTTATTTATTAACCGATTTAAAAAAAGACTGTTTTGTAGCTTGTTTAATGTTCTAAAATTTTTGTATGATTCATTTTTTTGATAAAATCAATGTGAGATTAATTATTCAAGTTAAAAGCTAAAAAGTGCCTAATTTCAAGATGGCGGCCTAATTTTTGAGGGGTTCCGCCACCTGGATTTTTTGGGATTTTTTTCCTGTTAAATAGGACATCTTCCCCTACATATTCCCCCTAAAATTAGCTTGTTACAAATTTGTTCGGAATTGAATTCTAATTTTACTGGAGTATTAAACATTTATCACTTGCTTACTCAAGAATATAAATAAATAAATAATAAATACACCACATGTAATTACGACCCCCTTTATCCCAGAAGGCTGAGCCTTGTGCGGGAGGGGGCTACACATTTAAAGACAAGGGACACACATCCAATATCCGTGTATAATGGAAAAATCCCTCTCACAGTATTTTCCACTGCCACGACCGGGATTCGAACCCGGGACTTTTGGGTGAGAGGCAGGTACTCTACCATCTCGACCATCAGTCATATAAATGGTGGGGGATTGTCTGTATACTCATTATCTTTTTCACGAAACCATATACGTTCCTCAGGATGATTTTCAGTAGGTTTTTGTCGCACAAATATACTCAATGGAATGTTGTCATCCTCGCTATCATTATGATCTTGGCTAATAATCGATTTTGGTAATAGTGCACTCAACGCAGCGGTATGCATCATCGCTGTCGCTATCACTAAAACCCCAGTTTTTATTTGCATATATGGTTCTTTTACAACTGGTGATTCAAGGTCCAGACTATCTGAATACTCATCTGTTTTATCATAAAATATTAACACAAATATACAGGGTTGATCAAAATTTAATTGAAGTTAGATATAAATTATAAACGTCTTAAGAAAAATTGTTATTCCTGCCGGTAACGAATACACATTACGGAACTTTTGATACCGTTTAACCCCTACTAAATAGAGCTTTCTGAATATCCGGGTGGCCCATATCATAATATTTAAAAAAGTGCTATTTTGAAAAATGTGATTTTAATGAGTTTAGAGCACCCTGTATGATGTATTATTGGACATATTGACGTTTTCGTATTTTTTATATGAATTACATTGGAACAAAAATAATTTTAACATATTCGCAGCCATCTAGATTGACAACTAAAATTCGAATTATTTTTCGCGCAATCCTGTATAAATTGTTGAAAATAGTATAAATGTATCCAAAATGTGATCTTTATTTAAAAAATGTAAAACATACAGGGTGGTCCATTTATAAAAGACTATTGGGGCCATTTCCGGTGAAACCGGAAGTGACAAATATGGCGGATAGGTCTCAAAGAGTTGGAAATCTTACGTAATTTCACCACACAAAATTTTATCCCGATATCTTTAAAAACGAGGGAGTTACAGGGGTGGCCAACTATTCGTTTACACCCGGTATAGTTATCAATCCCAAAGTTGAAAAGAAAAAAAATATAAATAATGCCAACATGTTCCAAAATGTAATAATAATAATATATCTATGTATAAACGATATACTATTTGTGTAGAAAATAATGGAGACTATTTTGAATAGCTAATTCCTTTAAATATAAATGATAATAGAAGATAGATACTTGTGACGCAATTTTTTTTATTTAAATTTAATGATTGATCTGGGATGACAGCCAATCGATTAAAAAACTTTACAACAGTATATTGAAAATTTCAATTCTTCCATAAAAAAACATTTATTGAAATTAGACTGCTTTAGTTTTATAAAAATATAACATTTTTCTCAAAACCGTGCATTTTTGCCGTTTTTTATTACGCGATTTTTTGTTTTAATTAATATAAATGGGACTGTGAAACAATATCTTCAGGATTGTCCTCAATTTTTAAGGTTATGCAACCAAGTTACAAATACCTTCCTGTAGCACTAAAAATTGCAATACTAAAATCCCGAAACATACTCGGTTGCGCCTCTTTATAATATTATTCATTTAATTTACCCAATTGTTGTGTAACAGCAATTAAATAAATGTATGTAAGATAGATAGGATTCGTGGGGTCAAATATAAATAAATAAGAAACTAAATCGTGCCATATACCCCAAAAGATGAAACTAGTGCAGCTACGGACACGTGTTTCGGAGTTATTGCTACTCGTCAGCGTAGCGTAGCTAAATAAAGAATCTAAGATCTGAAGCAATAACTAATAAAGGTTAGAAAGCACAGTACACAGTACTCTATTCGAGCTTTCGTGTATCATGGACCAAATTTGTGGCCTCAGACAGCAGTCAGCACATAGAGCCCTATGCGTACTGCCCTATTTCAACCTCAGCAAAAGTGAATATAAGATAGATAGGATTCGTGGGGTCAAATATAAATAAATAAGAAACTAAATCGTACCATATACCCCAAAAGATGAAACTAGTGCAGCTACGGACACGTGTTTCGGAGTTATTGCTCCTCATCAGCGCAGCAGCGTAGCTTAAGTAATGGGCCCATGTGAATGAGATGATACACGAAAGCTCGAATAGAGTACTGTGTACTGTGCTTTCTAACCTTTATTAGTTATTGCTTCAGATCTTAGATTCTTTATTTAGCTACGCTACGTTGACGAGGAGCAATAACTCCGAAACACGTGTCCGTAGCTGCACTAGTTTCATCTTTTGGGGTATATGGCACGATTTAGTTTCTTATTTATAAATGTATGTGTTGATAATAACTAGGTGGCAATTAGGGTCAAAATAGTTAGAATTTATGAATTATATAATTTATAGAATACTTAATTGGTATGTTAGCATTCGGCTTATCATAGAAATGTAGCTCAAAGTTACAGATAAATCGAAGTGTTAACTTGAGGGCATAACAACGGTTTCAAAATACAGGACCAGCGCAACAGAGAAAGCCACACCAGAATAACAATGGTCAGAATTATAGATAAGTATCGTTATACGAGGACCGATTATTCATTCAACGAAACTCAAGAATAGAGTGTGGGAAACTTACAATTTAAGCATTTTTGACAAAATAATTCAAAATCGATTATGTAAGTCCATTTGAATGCTGAGTGGTCCCAATGCTTATTTACTGATGAGTCTAAAGTCGCTTTGCATTCTTTGTAGTTAGAAATATAAAGAAAATGATTCGCTCAATTGAATTTCTGATGAAAGATGGTCTGTGACAATATGAGGTTTTGGTGGTCAAACTTAATTCAATTAAAAAAAAAAAACAGGAATTAATACTTACCCCGAAAATGAAACAATATACACCTATAGACTCGTGTTTCGGAATTATTCCTCTTCGGCTTAACGTAGCTTTTGCAATGGATATAATGTGAAATGAGTCAGGAAAGAACTATTAAAGGTTGAAATGCACTCAATTAACAGTTTTATGTAATAATATTTTAAATGACTCTATTTAGGTTTTATACAAGCATAATAATAACAAAAATATCCAATTTGATATATACAGTGTGAGCATTAATTAAGGAATGTATAAGATACGCGACTCCAATGTAAAGTGCGAGGCTAATTTTGGCAGCGAGAATCCCGATAAGTTGCGAGCATTCCTGTGATTCATGTAGTATGCTTTTGATAAACCTGTGTCGTGTCTGGTTTTAATAATTTATAATCTAGTGAAAACAAAAATTGAATGTTCAGACTGATTTTAGTTTAAAATTATGTGACGGTTAAAAGTCAAACAAACGTTGAGAAATAACTGGTAGAGAGAACATACTACGTTAATAATTTTAAACTAAAATTAATCTGGACATTAAATTTTTATTACCGCTAGATTATTAATGATATAAAACCAGACACCACACAGGTTTGTCAAAAGCATACTACGTATATCACAGGAATGCTCGCAACTTACCGAGATCTCGCCGCCAAAAAAGGCCTCGCACTTTACCATTGAAGTCGCGTATCTTATTCATTCCTTAATCAATGAGTGTAAGTCAATAATGCGTATTCCTTCTGTATCTCCTGTCTCGTTAGAGATAGAGGCATGGTTCAAAATTTTAATTAAATTGTGAGAAAAAGTACATTTTTTAAAATTATCATCAATTATACAGGGCGATCCGTTAAAGTGGTAGATGAAAGAATATATATTTTTTAAATGGAATTACCCAATTTTTTTTATTATGTTTGAATACCACTATGATGGCCTATTCAGCGGTAAAATATTTTTAAAATTTGTTGGATGGTTAATGAAATAAAAAATATTTTTATGGAAAACTGACATTTGCAGGTATCATTTTGAAAATTGATTTTGGACTTATTTTTGTAGAGTAATTTTTTTTCTTTGACGTCGTAGTAGTTTATGCCATACTTTAACTATTAGCTGATGTAGAAAATTGTACGTCTAAAAGACTCATTTTAGCCGATCCGATTTTTTTTTCGACGTCCGGTTTCGACGGAAGTGACATCAACTTTGGAATTTTAAATGGAACACCCTGTATATTATAGAATTTTTGGAATACTGAGAAAATTCTGAGTACGACAGAACTATTTTGGGGACTCTTTAAGCCCACTTGATTTTTTTAGAGTCAATTTTATTTTTTAATCTAGAGTGCCATGATTGGTCTAATTTGGTTCAAATGTACTGGTATAATTCCCAAAAAATTAGATCGATAAAAAAATATATAAAAATGGCGCCTTGGCGTGCATTCAAATTTGACCAAATCACTTTTTGTCCATTTTGACCATTTTCCCAAAAGATATCATAATACCGATACCATAAAATAATACATTTTGTATGGAATCCATTGATGTGCCCATCCTTGATAAATCTGCAATGTGCAAGTAATAAAAAAAAGGAAAAAATCATAGAAAACAACGCGTCATTTTATATTATTAATCACACTAGCCATGGAAAAAACAATTAAAAGACGTAACTTTGACAGGTGAATGAGTCTTTTTGGACGTACATTACTTATGCAAAATTTCATTTGGGTAGCTCAAAAATTGTGGAAATGGCGGGAGTTTACCATAATCCGTGGTCACCCGGTATATATATTTATAAAGGAGATGAAACGGGCTATCCAAATACATATCTAAAAATATATAGTGTTCCGTTTAAAAAAATGTGACTATGTAGCGCTCCCTGTATATTCATTAAGATAGATGCAGACTCATAACATATACAAAAACTTGGTAAAATATGCTACAGATCTATTTTTTATTTTTTTTCTAGCTGTATTTTTAAGCAAAATAAAAGGGTTTAAAAAGTAGAATTTTCAAATGTGTACAGGGGTGTCACTATAAATGTGAACATTGTGAACCCCCCCTGTTAGTTTCTCAATTTTTTGAGTAATTCGATGTACCTCGATGAATACCGGCCTGATCTGTTTGTAATTTTTATGTAGAATTTAGCCCTGTCATCAGGTTTGAAATAAAACGTCAAATATACAGGGTGTTTGAAACTATCTATTTTTTAATGGAACACCCTGTACTTTTTTTACATATTTAGATTTCCCTTAATATATTACATATTGTATGATCGCTCCATAAATAAGTGATTTGATATAAGGTATTTAATAACATAATTAATTTTTGATCAACTTATGTATTAAATTATGTTATTAAATACTTTTTCTCAAATAACTGATTTATTTCTGGAGCGATCATACAATATGTAATATATATTTGAAACCAGGACATTAAGGGGAATCTGAATATGTAATAAAATACAGGGTGCTCCATTAAAAAAGTAACAAAGTAGTTTCAACTTAAAAAAATAATTAGTTTAATTCGACTCTGACACTGACGTTAACAAATTATTTTTCTTAATAACCATAACAAATATCAATCACTCTTATATCTTATATTATTGCTTACTCTTTCATGTTTTTTTACAAATTACTCTACTTTCTTTGTTTGAAACGTGTTGTTTATAAACAACTTTCTTTAAGCTTTATACTTGCACAATAATAACAAAAATATCCAATTTGATATTATACTGATGCTCCTCTTCTGAACATACAAATATCAAATCTGTTGGACGTAAAAATCATAGAAATCGCTTCAGAACGCTATTATTACCGAATAATTCAAAAACAACTACTCTTTATTAGTAGATGTTGTTAAAGCATTGAATTTTATTACAGAATACGCTGTGTCCAAAGCAATAACCATTGAAATAAAATTAAAAATTACACAATTATAAAATTCATTAACTTAACCTAGTTTTAATTTGACATTGACATCGACGTCAATACACTAACATAACCTAGTTTTCAATTTCAGTCTTACATCGACGTCAAAAATTGAATTCTATAGCTGGAATCAGTTCAAGAGACAGTATTGATTATGAAAATCCATGTAATCAAACAGTAACCTGGTCTGAAATTTGTTTTAAACAGCTTTGTTATAGCAAAGAGAATAATAACATTTTTTCAATCAAACTATTTTTTTTAGACCGATTTCCAACAAGAAATGTTTAATAACTTTTTTGAAAAAGTTGATATTTTCAATGTTATTAATTTAAAAAAATTTAAAATACACCAGTTTCCCTTTTTGACGATCTAAAAGTATTATAAAAATTTTTTTTAAATGTCATGTGATTACAGGTTTGAACACGATTTTACGGATGACGTCAGTTCGTAGCTTTAAGAATACGTTAACGGCTACGAATTATCATCTTTGTCCGCTACCTTAAAAAAAAGGAAAATTAGAAATAATGAAATCTAGACAAAAATAAAATATAAAATCCATAGATAAAAATAGTACAAACTATAATCTTATCTATTAGAATTACTTAGCAAATAAGTTTTAACATTTATACGAAATTTGTGAAGTGCTAACGATTTCAACTTATCAGAAAGTGAATTATAAAGTTTAATTGCATTGTAGGAGAAAGATCTCTGAAAGATCGCACTTCAGTGATGAGGCATTGTGAGAAAATATCGAGGAAATATCGAATATTAACATTATGGACCAAATTTCTGTTTTTCTTTTAAATAATGAGGAGAAGATGTCAACAGTATAATTTGTATACAAAGGTGAGGAAATGAAATTCTACGGTAGCTTTCATCTTAACCAATTTAGAAGTTTAAAACTATCAGAGACATGATCATATCGCCTCAACTTATGAAGCGAAATACATAATACATGATATTTTGTACCTTTTGTATCTGATTTTAGTTATTTAATCTAAACATGGATACTAAATTGCAGTAATTAAATATATGTACTATTAATGCATTATAGAGTAACTTCGTAACTTCCTGAACTTTTAAATTCAGTAGACGTTTGTTTTCAAACAATACTTTTAATTTAATACATGCACTTTTAATTTATACATGCTGGATATGTTTGATTTTTGAAAAAGTTGAACAATTCACGAATTGCCAATTCCAAATAGGAAAAATTTGTTTAATAAGCTCAAAAATATTTGGAAAATGCTATTGCGATTTTGCAATCGGCATTATACAATGACGGAACGAAAAAACTCAATTTTTCTCTGAAATTGTAAAGGAAATCTAATTTGTTCTATTAATATGCCACAATGGTGCGTCAGATAAAAGTGGTATCAGGGCATATTGAAACCCTGTTTAATTTTAAATAAAAATGTCCATAATCACTATGATCGAGAAATCAACCGAAAGTGGCTTATTTGACAATTTGTCACAGCACGTATGTCACTTACGAATTCTTTACTCACAAAAAAAATTCTATATCGTAAACCACTTGACCGATCCTATTCAGGAAAAGTGCTAATGAAAGCTAATAGAATGTTCGTTCGAGATGATTTCACATAAACTCCTAGTATAATTAATCACTCTTGATAAATAGTGTCGAGGAACAAATTTAAAAAGATTATAAATTCTATTTTCGAAATGTACTCTGCTTTTACTATTTAATCAATACTTAAATAGCTACTAAAATGTCATTATAATCTTTAACTTCCGAATAATTATACATAAACCGGACACACTTTTATTACGCCTTAAATAATCATTCAAGATGAATAATAAATAATATTATTATGTTAAAGT
Source organism: Rhagium mordax (assembly GCA_963680705.1). Lineage (NCBI taxonomy): Eukaryota > Metazoa > Arthropoda > Insecta > Coleoptera > Cerambycidae > Rhagium > Rhagium mordax. The sequence goes on along the minus strand of OY796656.1, from coordinate 52,155,476 downwards.
CCCACTTTCGAGCACACCTTGTATACTTTATAAGAAGATATAAACTACATAATTTGTTAACCTTCCTTAAGACGGTTGTAATTTTATTGTACAAGTTATGATGTAAGAAAAGCGTTGGTGTCACATACGCGTCGCGAACATAGGTCAGGTGGACTCCCACGGTCTTTGGCACCTGCATGTCCGGCATTCATCAGCTGCCTAAACCCATTTAAAAACTGGCCGCCTTAAGATAATAAAAATTACATTATCGGCTAACCATTTGTACTAGTAATTTATGCTTACGTTACAAGACGGGGTGGGGTAATGTCGGTAATGGAAACGATAAGAAAGTTTTACTAGATAAAAGTGGGGCTTATTTGTTAATTTTGTGGGGATCGTATTAAAATGATGCAATTGAGAATCGCCAATTAGCACATTATTAATTTTTATTGTATCGATAAAACGTCTGATCCTGTTTCGAATTAGAATAATAGGTATATTAGGTAGCCAATAAAAATAAATGTGTCTAACTTAAGTTAGGTCATGTCACAAAATTTTGCCCATTTTTCTTCTAAAAAATTAACAGTTTAGAAGTTAATTGGCTTAGGATGTAATATTTTTCGAAATAATAACAAATTAATACCCGAATTGAATTTTGGTTAAGTAACAAAGACTTTGTGCACCTCTATAATAAACGTAATTTTATAATGAAAGTCCACTTCAGAGTTCTAGCGCAGATAAAAAATTACCGACAAAGGAACACGTGCGGCGGCGTCTTTGCGAACATTAAAGAGGCCGCGTTCTGCTTTGTAAATGCGGCATTTTTTCCCTGCGATACAAAAATGAAATGAACTATAAGTAAAAAGATTAATAAATTAAATAATAAAGAAGATAGGTATGGTTGACTTCAGATTTGTAAGACACGTAAAAAACCGGCGGCTTGTTTGATGCCGATAAAAACCTCAAACAATCCGGCTCTTTTTATATGCTGTACAGATATGAACTGAAATATATAACAATTAGGTACATATAAAAATTAAATATAATAGGAAACATATGAAAATGTGTGAAACATAATATGTATAGTATATAATTAACTTGTAAATAACTGTACAGTCAGGGTGAGTCAAATTCGATGCTCATCATTGGAATCTCGGAAACGGTAAGGGAAGAGAGTTGGTTAAATGGGGGCGAAGTTGCACAATTTTATATCCCATAATATGCTATGATGAAATAAAAAATATCTTGATTGGCTTTTGAGATAGGTATTTGCAAAAAAACTAAATTTTTAGTTTTCATTTTTATTTTTTTCTAGTTTTGTTTGAGGAGATATAAAAAAACTGAAAGTTCTTCATTGCGACTTTTCCAGAGACTTACAATATTTTGAATAGAACGTTTCGCCAGATCGGGCCACCCTCAACTTTATTTTTTCAAATACGGACCTGATATTGTTTTTCCTTAAATCATTAGTATTTTTCATCCTGATTCCAACAATACAGGGTGTCCCAGCCTCGCGTCGGCCAAATGTCCTGGCTCTCCTATAAGAGATATCGAAAAATTTCAAAAGCGAGATGATAGAGGACACAATGGTGCATAGTACAAAAATATTTTGAAATATACAGGGTGATCGATTTAGGCGTGATGTCATAAACTTATGTTTTTTTAAATGGAACACTAGGTATATTATTACATATGTTTACGCCGGATGCTTTCTGCTGTTCTTTTATTTTAGGGGAATTAGTAAATTTTTTAGTTAATCAGTTGAAACCAATAAAATACTGGGTCCGGCTGATAGAGGTCTCCATATGCTTTATTTGAATGTTTATTTTGGGTTCTTTTTGTAATAGGCAAAAACTAGAAGAAACAAAAAAGACTAAGCTACGAGCAGTCGATAAGTAACTAGCAATTTGGATAGATATATAAAATCGGGCAAATTTATAGTTTTTAAAATTAATATTTTGTTCTTGAATTTATTGTATTATAATTATTAAGTGACTTTACCAGTGAGACGCGGCATTCCGAAATTTCCTTTTATCCCATTTCCTTAAACCTTTTCGGAATACCAGTGGATCCAAGTGGGTACAAGACCAACCTATGGTAAGTCTCTTTAATTATTATTAGATTATTTTAGTTGGTATACAGTCCACATAGTTGGTATTAGTGGTTCAGAACGAAAATCCGACTGGCTTACACATTTTTATGGTCCAGCTCGAGCCGGATGTTTTTTCACATCTGGTAGTTCAGTTAAAGCCAGGTAGTACATTAATTTTAGTTGTTTGTTTCATTGAAAATAATCATTTCGTTAAAACTTAATTGTAAAGTAAAATCGATTTCGTTGATTATAATTTTTTAGATAAATTGAAATATAAACGCCCTTTATTGTTATGCTGCTTATTTCGATAGAATTAATTCTATAAAAAACAAAAAAAAAAGTTGATTGGTTAGATAGATAAAAAATTATTTGATTGTCTACAAATTTCTTGGTTTTTTGTTTTCATGTTTATCAAGAGGATAAAATAATAAAAAAAATATATGTCTAGTTGTACGATATATACCTATATTATTAGTTGGTTTTTATTAAAATTTTTACTATTCTACTTTTATCAAAATCCGGAAGTTAACTATTTGTTTAAAAACAATTAATTAGTTCTGATATTCTTTTGTAATCTGAGATTGAAATTTCGTATAGAACTAGTGCATATTTTGTTCAGAAAAGGCACCCAAAATAAATATTACAAGCATTATTTTATTAGTATTTAGTATTACTTTCCTTATTAGATTGAGCCTCATAAAACCCTTTGTTGTTTTCTTGTCATTCTTATAATTATTAATAATTCGAATTAATAAATATTTTAGTTTTGCTTTTAGAAAATGACAGATAAAGAACAAAGGTTAAAGGTTTTGATCGCCAAAAGGGAACAGTATTTTACTAGGTTACAACAATTATATGATTGTGGTAAAAAGATAAAAAATAATCAGATTGAATTAAATAAATTTCGTACTAGATATAAAACCTTAGCAGATACGAAAGAACGGTATTTAGAAATTGCTGATGAGATTAATTTACTTAAGTTGCAAATAGATGCAAAATCTGAACCAGACTTTAAATGTTTAGAAGCCTTTGATGACATTTATTGTCATATATTATCGATAGCTGAGGAAAATCCTGTTGATGTCCCTTCGAGGGCTGTAGTTCAGAATGAACCTCAGAGTAAAACCATTCCTCGTTTACCCAAATTAGAGTTGCCAAGTTTTTCTGGGAAAATTAAAGATTGGCCGGTATTCTATGAATGCTTCAAAAGTCTTATCCATGATAATAAAAGTTTGAATAATGTGGATAAAATTCATTATTTAGTAGGACAGCTGTCAGACAGAGCTTTATCGGTTTGTTCCGGTTTACCCCCTACAGGGGATAATTATGATATTATTTGGAAGGCGTTAGTCGATCAATTTCAAGATGAAAGGTCATTAGCTGATCATTATTTGGAACAAATGCTAGAATTTAAACCCGCTCCCTCTGCGACCGCCATTAGTTTAAACAATTTTCTTGAAAAGTTTGATGCCGCATCGAATGCATTAAAAAAATTAAATATTGCAGATATGTCTGATTATATATTTTCATACTTAGCATTGAATAAGCTTGATTCAGAAACAAGAGGTTTGTTTGAAAATACGCGTAGAAAATCAACTATACCTACGTATGAGGAAATTATAAATTTTGTAAAGGAACAATCGAAAATTTGTACACGTTCTCCAAGCTTGCATAAGCTCAGTTCAAGTTCACACAAAATGAATTCTCATACTAGTTTTAGTAATAAAACAAAATCAACTCATTCATTTTTAGTACAAAATAATAACATTTCAGAAAAATGTTCGATTTGTAATATTAGTTCACACCCAATTTTTAATTGTTCAAAATTTTTAGAAAATACGCCATCAGAGCGTTATAAATTTATAAAACAAAGAAATTTATGTTTAAACTGTTTTGGTACGCATAGGGTAACCGCCTGTAAAAGTAAATTAAATTGTAAAATTTGTAAATACAAACATAATACTCTTTTACATTTTAATAAATCGCAGTTGTCAAAAATACCGGGGGATAATATAATTACGGGTCAACAAGTATTAGTAAATGATACAAATGAAAATTTAGTTGGTCAAAATATAAATACTTTGACAAGTCAATATACAGACAAGCCACATTGTTCAAGTACTAGTTATTATAGCACAAATCAGTTACAGGGTCCGTCACAAGTAGGTGCACGCCCGTCAAATAATGTGCAGCAAGGAACATCAACCTTTTGTTCTACTACTTATAATAGTGCTAGCAAGTTTAATAGTACTACTCTTTTGTCCACAGCGGTTGTGAACTGTTTTAGTAAAAGTGGGGAAAAACATAAGGTTAGATTTCTTTTAGATTCGTGTAGTCAGGCTCATTTTTTAACAATAGAATGTGCTAAGCGTTTAAAATTGGAAATATCAAAATGGCATTCGGCTGTTAGCGGCATAGGTCAAACAAATAGTTCAGTGCACGGCAAAGCAAATATATCTATTACTTCTCGTTTTAACCCAAACAATAGGTATCTATTGGAAGTTTTCTTAGTTGAAAAAATAACCGATAAGTTGCCATCTTGTATCGTGCATACCGACTCACTTTCTCATATTTTAGAATTGCCTTTAGCGGACGATACTTTTGGACAACCCGGTATTATAGATGGAGTCATTGGGGCAGAATTATTCCCACTTTTGTTAGGCAAAATTAAAATAGAGGGACCGCCACATTCGCCGATTGCACTCGAAACAAGTTTAGGTTTCGTGGTAATGGGAACAGCGCCCATTCGTTCGGAGACTGAGATAGTAAATAATTTTTGTACGGTATTAAAACCATCTATAGAGACATTGGTTAGTAAATTTTGGGAGTTAGAGAATATTCCATCTCAAGCGGCTGACAATCCTGATGATTTGGCATGTGAACAAATTTATAATTCGTCTTATCAACGCAATTCGTCGGGTCGATACGTCGTTTCGTTACCGTTCAAACATAGTCCGTCGATATTAGGGGATTCATATTCGACAGCGCTCAAGCGCTATTTATTTTTAGAAAATAAATTTAAAAGAAATCCAGAATTTAAGAATCAGTACACCGCAGTTATTAAAGACTATTTGTCAGAGGGATATATGTCTAAGGTAAATGATAATAATTTATCAGGTTATTTTATTCCACATCACGGAGTTTTTAAAGCAGATAGTCCCAGCACGCCTTTGAGATGTGTTTTCGATGCTAGTACTAAGAGTACTACTTCAATGTCTCTAAACGATTTATTATATACAGGGCCGAAGTTACAATCGGATATTCTAACGGTTTTATTAAATTTTAGATTATTTGAAATAGCCTTTACGGCTGATATTAGAAAAATGTATTTGCAAATTAATTTAAATGATGATCATAAACGTTTTCAGCGCATACTTTGGAGGTTTTCGGAAAACGAAGAGATTAATATTTATGAATTAAATACAGTGTCGTTTGGTGTCAAATCCTCGCCATATTTAGCCATCAGAACTGTTCACCAGTTGGCGATAGATGAGGCAAAAAATTACCCATTGGCGGCGGCTATCGTTAAAAGGGACTTTTATATGGACGATTTAGTATCTAGTATAGCCAATGTAGACCAAGCTGAATGTTTATATCAACAATTAGTTGAAATGTTTGCGGCTGGTTGTTTTGAATTAATCAAGTGGTCAGTTAATTCAAAAGATCTTTTAAAAAAAATTCCAAAGGAAAATCGTTCACCCAAAGTAGTGAATTTTGAAACGGATAGTTTAAAAATTTTAGGTTTGCAGTGGCGTCCTAATTCGGATCTTTTAGCATTTCAAGTTAAGTTCGAAAATTTAGTTTGTAGTAAACGAAATATTTTGTCGACTGTGGCAAAATTATTTGACCCTTTGGGCTTTATTGCTCCAATAACTTTATATTTAAAATTATTAATAAAAGATATTTGGAAACTTAAAATAGATTGGGACGATCCTACACCTATCAGCATTGAAAATAGATGGAATAGTTTCCAATCTGAACTTTCGCTTTTAGATAATTTTAGCATTGATAGACATTTAGGTATTTTCGAGAATTCAACTGTTATTTTGATTGGGTTTGCAGACGCGTGTTTGACATCTTATGGTAGTGTCATTTACTTACGCGCGGTTACTAATGGCAGGGTTAGAACTAGTTTAGTGTGCGCCAAGTCTAGGGTTGCACCTATGAAGTCCATGACGATCCCTAGGTTGGAACTTTGTGCTGCGCACTTGTTAGCAAAACTGCTTCATTTTGTTTTAGAAACCTTTAAACCGCGTATTTATATTGAGAATATTTTTGCGCTGTCTGATTCTACAGTAACTCTCAATTGGATTGGTTCTCCATCTTATAAATGGGAAACTTTTGTCGCGAATCGGGTAGCAAAAATACAGGAGTATGTACCACCGGGGCGTTGGTTTCATGTGGAAGGTAAAGAGAATATTTCGGATAGTCTCTCCAGAGGTCTACTACCTGCACAGTTTATGAATAATACTGTTTGGGTTACCGGTCCAACCTGGCTACAAATGAATGAAGTACATTGGCCGATTAAATCCGTCGTTGATAGTGATTGTACTTCTGAACAAAAGATTATTTCGGCGGTGATTTCAAGTGATGATGTACATCCTCTATATTGTTTAGTAAATCGTTGTTCATCGTGGACTAAATTACTTCGAATTACAGTTTATGTTCTTAGATTTGCGCGAGTTTTAAAAACAAAAGGTATAATATCGATGCCTGATCTGGAAACCGCAGAGTTGGTTTTATTGAAATTAATTCAAAGAATACATTTTCCTTCAGAAATTTCGCTTTTAGAAAATAAAAGGTTATGCTCTCCGTACTTACGGTCATTATGTCCTTTTTTGAAAGAGGGTCTTATAAGAGTAGGAGGCAGACTTAGTAATTCCAAATTACAATATGATCAGCAACATCCTTTTCTTTTGCCAAAAAAGGATCACTTGGTTGATCTTATAATTGATTATTGTCATTTAAAAAATTTGCACACAGGACCGCACTTAGTTTTGTCGATTCTTCGACAAAAATATTGGATTCTTGCAGCAAGAGGTGTTGTGCGTAATAGAATTAAAAATTGCAATTATTGTTTTAGATTTAAACCTCGACCTACTTTTCCATTAATGGCGGATTTGCCGGCATTAAGGGTAACGGAAGCTAAGGCTTTTCTCCACAGTGGCGTAGATTATGCGGGGCCATATTTTATTACACTAGGGCGTAGAAGAGGTATTCAAAGCCAAAAGGCTTATGTTTGTTTGTTTATTTGTTTAGCAACAAAAGCTTTACACTTAGAATTGGCCTCTAGCCTATCAACTGATACTTTTCTTGCTGCCTTTAAACGGTTTTTAGCTCGTCGTGGCGCATGCGCAATTATGTATTCAGATTGTGGCACAAACTTTATTGGCGCAAAAACAAAACTGGATACAATTTACAGTTTAGTTCATTCAAATGAATATAATGACCGCTTAAGGAATGAATGCGTCCAGCGAAAAATTGAATGGCGTTTTCAGCCTCCTGCGAGCCCACATTTTTCAGGTATTTGGGAAGCTAACGTTAAGGCAGTCAAGTCTCATTTAGCAAAAGTTATTGGGTCTCAAATTTTATCTTATGAAGAAATGAGTACCGTTTTAACTCAAATCGAGGCGCTTTTGAATTCTCGACCATTATGTTGGTTAAGTTCCGATCCATCGGAACCTTTAGCTTTAACCCCTGCTCATTTTTTGACTTTTACACCTTTAGAACATTTACCAGCGCCAGATCTAACAAATCGACCTCAAAACCTTTTATCTAGAAAGGAATTGTTAGATCAGTTAGTCCAAACTTTTTGGAAACGATGGCATGTCGAATATTTAAACAACTTACAAGTTCGTCAGAAATGGAACACCCCTAGTTGTCCCATTAAGGTCGGCACTTTAGTGGTTATTCGACAGGACAATGTTCCTCCACTCACGTGGCCCCTAGGCATCATTGATGAAGTATTTCCGGGTAAAGATGGGGTTATTAGAGTTGCTAATGTTCGGACTAAATCAGGCACCTACAAGAGACCAGTAGTACGTCTCTGTCCCCTACCTTCACAATAGTGGTACTATTGTGCACATTATTAGCATTTCCTTTTTTTTCTTTTTTTTTGGTTGTTGTTTCAAACAGTTTTTGTTGGGTATAATTTAGTATTAGTATATAATTAAGTAGTTTATTATATAATATTCTGGCTTATTCCAGGCCCGTTCTGAAAACAATTTTTCAGGGGTGGGGGAATGTTTACGCCGGATGCTTTCTGCTGTTCTTTTATTTTAGGGGAATTAGTAAATTTTTTAGTTAATCAGTTGAAACCAATAAAATACTGGGTCCGGCTGATAGAGGTCTCCATATGCTTTATTTGAATGTTTATTTTGGGTTCTTTTTGTAATAGGCAAAAACTAGAAGAAACAAAAAAGACTAAGCTACGAGCAGTCGATAAGTAACTAGCAATTTGGATAGATATATAAAATCGGGCAAATTTATAGTTTTTAAAATTAATATTTTGTTCTTGAATTTATTGTATTATAATTATTAAGTGACTTTACCAGTGAGACGCGGCATTCCGAAATTTCCTTTTATCCCATTTCCTTAAACCTTTTCGGAATACCAGTGGATCCAAGTGGGTACAAGACCAACCTATGGTAAGTCTCTTTAATTATTATTAGATTATTTTAGTTGGTATACAGTCCACATAGTTGGTATTAGTGGTTCAGAACGAAAATCCGACTGGCTTACACAACATATTTGAATTCTCCTTTTAAAGACGACTCAATCGATATGCCACTTGATGGGTCTGCGATGGGTCGGTACCATGATATGGGTGAGTTTGTACCAAAAACTTTGTGAGCTCACTGTGGCGTAGCGGAAAAGCATTTTGAGATCTAGTTTGTGCCAAAAATTGTCAAAAACCCTGTAGTTTACGCTGCTGTTATCAGATCTAACGAAATCGATCATTTTATACCGGGTAAGTCAGGAAACGCCAAATCTACTTTTTCCCATTTTTTTCAAATGGAACACCCTGTATATTATGAAACGAAAGGAGAGCCCTTTAAAAGAGCTTTCCACTGATATATAGGTTCAAGGGTCTATCTGTCATGGGTGCCAAGATATTTGATGACAAAGTGGCACAATTCGAGGTTTATTAAAAAATTACACTCAATTTTCAATTGTTTTGTGAATTTTCGCTGAAATCGGCTCTTTTCAGTAGGAAAATTTTACAACAATAAAGTGAACTATTGACAAGACTGGTATTTTTATGACAGGTACCTACTTGATTTTTTTAAATTTATTTCAATAAATTGAAAGTTGAAAGCAATATGAATTTCTCTACAATTTTTTATTTATTCATTCGATGATAGTACGTGGAACAACGGCTTCCCAAACTTTCATTGAATTGAAAATGAAAGTATTTTTTGGTCACTATCTAAAAGCTAAAAAAAAAATACTAAGAAAAGGTACGTTTTACTAAGCACCTTCGTTCTAAAATAGTAAATCGTTTCGCGACAAAATTACTTCGGGCTAGAAAATACTTGCCATGACATGAATTTATACACACATTTCAGAAAAAATATTAAATTTATCAGGCGTTGACTATTTTATACTTAAGTACTTTTCTGTACTGAAGTAAGGTTTTTTTCTCCGAGTATAAGAATTATTTTCAAAATTTTCTTACTGAAAAGAGCCGATTTCAGCGAAAATTCACAAAACAATTGAAAATTGAGTGTAATTTTTTAATAAACCTCGAATTGTGCCACTTTGTCATCAAATATCTTGGCACCCATGACAGATAGACCCTTAAACCTTTATATCAGTGGAAAGCTCTTTTAAAGGGCTCTCCTTTCGTTTCATAATATACAGGTGTTCCATTTGAAAAAAATGGGAAAAAGTAGATTTGGCGTTTCCTGACTAACCCGGTATAAAATGACCGATTTCGTTAGATCTGATAACAGCAGCGTAAACTACAGGGTTTTTGACAATTTTTGGCACAAACTAGATCTCAATCTACTTTTCCGCTACGCCACAGTGAGCTCACAAAGTTGGCACGTTTTTGGTACAAACTCACCCATATCATGGTACCGACCCATTGCAGACCCATCAAGTGGCATATCGATTGAGTCGTCTTTAAAAGGAGAATTCAAATATGTAATAATATACCTAGTGTTCCATTTAAAAAAACATAAGTTTATGACATCACGCCTAAATCGATCACCCTGTATATTTCAAAATATTTTTATACTATGCACCATTGTGTCCTCTATCATCTCGTTTTTGAAATTTTTCGATATCTCTTATAGGAGAGCCAGGACATTTAGCCGACGCGACGCTGGGACACCCCGTATATGACACTCGTTGATTTGAACAGTAAATTCAGTTCCAAAACTTAAATTAAGTCTTAAAAAAAGTGATTAAATCCATTCATTACAGCCCTGTTTTTTTATTTAATTTATGTGTTAGAACTGAAAATATTGTTAAAATGAACGAGTGTCATATATCGTTAAAATCAGGATGAAAAATACTAATGAGTTTAGGAAAAACAGAGTCGGGTCCGTGGTCCGTATTTGAAAAAACAAAGTTGAGGATGGCCCCGTGCCTGGTGAAACGTTCTATTCAAAATATTTTAATTCTATGTTGTAGAACTGGAAAAACTGCAAAGAAGAAGTTTCTGTTTTGATATCTCTTCAAAGTTTTGTTGTCTTTTTTTTCAAATATCTCAAAAACCAAACAAGGTATTCTTGATTTCGTCAAGCCATATTATTGGATAATGGATACAAAATTGCGCAACTTCGCTCCCAACCAACTCTCTATTTCTTACCGTTTCCAAGATCCCAATGGTGAGCATAGAATTTGACTCACCCTGTACATGTTTCTCACAAGTTTACTGAATTTGAAAAAAATACAATTTTGATTTTGGTTTGAACTGCCTTACTGATAAATCCTTTAAGGTTGCAATTGCCAGGCGAATGTTCCTTCTTTTCACCATGTTGTTAAACGATAGTTCAGTAAAATTTGTAGAAATATGATCAAATTGTTGATAATCTTGAAGTCTTCTGAAAAGGAATTTATGAGACTATAAATCCATTCGAAAACGACACTAGAGGGATAACACACTTCCAGAATATCTGTAGTAAAGGTACAGAAGGGACAGACGAAATGTGCCTGGCGATCAGCACGGAAGAAGTTCAACAAATAGTTGTTGGAACTAAGAACTACGCTCATTCGGGTCCAGATGGCATAAAATACGGAAAAAGTCTCCTAACACTTGCCTTCGTCTGGGCCCAAGTTTTCAACTCGTGGCTGAACGAGGTGCAGCAGATCTGGAAAATTTCGTCGAGGAGTGAACTGTGCTAATCCCTAAGAAGGGAGATCTGTCCGATCCAAAAAACTACAGATTGATGTAATAGTTACATTTTTAATTAATTGATTGATCTGTCTCAAATCCTGCTACAAGTTATTTATACTTATTTTGTATGCCAGATCGTTAAGGTCTGCTAATTCGGTCCACCAACAGATACTGACTGATGGTCGTCAGATAGCGAACCTGCCTCTCACCCAAAAGCTCCGGGTTCGATTCCCGGTCGTGACAGTGAAAAATATATTGGATTTGGCAAGGTTTTAATGTGTGAAATATTAAGAAAAGAATAAATCGACTGTAAAAGGTTTATTATTTATTAACTCAATAAAATATTTATTATCTGTTGTCATGACTATACAGGGTGATTCACGTTGACCGCCTATTAGAAGTATCTCAAGAAAGAAAAAAGATATCGATTTGAAATTTTGGTTATGGATGGTCCTAAGTGGGTATATAGAATCAATTTAATTGACTTTGACTGTGGACGAACCAAAATACAACAAATTTAACAAATGTGACAGCTAATACGTAATTTGTGTTATTGTTTTTCATTATAAATATTCTGTATTGTGTCGTTGTGGGCAAATGGCAAATAATAATTACTCCATTGCCATTTTTTCCACAATAAGACACAATACAGAATATTTATAATAAAAAACACAAACACGAGTTACCTACGTATTAGCTGTCACATTTGTTGAATTTGTTGTATTTTGTTTCGTCCACAATCAAAGTCAAAGCATACTTTTTAGAAAACAGCACTCTTCAATTTTCATCGGTCAAATTAGAAAATCGCAAATATCTAAAGAATCATACATTTTGGGTATAGGAACATGATACATGCTTATAGATGCGCATTTTTACTCGCTATCGATTGGTGTATTTAATTAGATATGGTTCCATTTAAAAAAAATGACTTACCTATTGCTGTTTCTATGAGGTCGATAGATATCGTTAATTTTAGAAACTTTGCAGTTGAGATTTTGACAATTTTATTACATGATGGATAGCTCCAATACCTTGTTTTACCTCAATAAAAAATTTAACGTCTTATCATTAATTGTTACTGAGATATTGATTTTTACATTATACAACTATTCCGTCAATATTTTGGGAAAAAAATTAATATCTCAGAAAATATTCATTTTAGACATAGGGGAACCTTTAATGAAATGACCTTTAAATTTTCCGTGGAATCTAAAAAAAAATTGAAAATGGGGGCATCTCATTTAAAATAACAAAGTTAGGGTCAACTTCCGGTATAACCGGAAATGCCACCATTTTGAAAATATTTTCATTAAATAGATACCCACCTAGAACCATAACCAAAATTTCAAATCGATATCTTTCTTCTTTCTCGAGATATTTCTAATAGGCAGTCAACGTGAATCACCCTGTATGCAGGGTGAATCTTAGAGTGGCGGCCATATTTTTGGGGTTAATAGTACTAGTCGTCATGAATATGAATCCGAATTTTTTTTTGTAGGTTGTAAAATGGCCGAGTTATGAATTTTTTAAAAAAATTAATGATTCAAGTTTCCCGTAATTCCGGCGCCGCTGGGCAAGCACTTACTGCATTACGTGTGACCGGTCGACAGTGTTGCCAAGTGTAGATGATATAAAACTCTCGCTAGCGCATTCCACTGGCGGGGTACCCAAATTCAAATAAAAAGGGTTTAAACAATATTCATTTTTCATGGCGCGAAAAAAAAAAAAATTGTAGATTTGTGTTCCCATAGTGAACGGTGTCGCCTCCTATAAATATGGCCCCCACTCTAAGATTCACCCTGTATATAACATATTCATGCCAACTTAAATTACATATTATATTAATTTACATTTCTAACAAAATACTATGAAAGGGATTTTTCGACTATACACGAATATTGGGTGTATGTCCCTTGTCTCTAAATGTGTACTCCTCCCATACAAGACTCTTCTAGAGTCTTCCGGGATAAAAGGGGTAGTAAATAATATAATTCCCATAAGTCAGTCTGGTTTTCGTAAATTGCATAGTACTACCACTGCGCTGTTAAATCTTAGTGACAACATTATGAGAGTGTTAGATAAAAAATTGTGTGTAGTCTTATTAGATCCTTAGATTATTCTAAGGCGTTTGATAAAATCAATCATAGGTTGATGTGTTCTAAATTGAAATATTATGGCTTCAACGAAGTAGCTATTAACTTCTTTACTTCTTATCTTCAAAATCGACATCAGGTGGTATTAGTGGGGGAATGACATCTAGCCTCAAACCAATTGTTTCGGGAGTACCTCAAGGCTCTATTCTTGGGCCTCTATTGTTTCTCATTTACATATCTGATATATCTAAATTAGTGCAAACCTCAAATCTACAATCTTATGCAGATGATACGCAAATAATCCACTACTGAAGAAATACTACAGGCTAATGATAACATAAATAAAGACTTAGTAGTCGATTTGTAAATTTTCTGTGGAACACAATCTGAGAATAAATCCTAAAAAATCTACTTTGTTACTTTTTTGTTCAGATAATAAAAGAGACCTTATTAAATCATATCTTGATATTAAAATTAACTCTGAGAATATTTCAATTTCTAATCAAGCCCGCAATCTCGGTGTCATTATTGATGAAAAATTAATATTTGTTAATCATGTAAAGAACTTGTTACAAAAAGTATATGTTCGTTTAAAAATACTTTATGCAAATAAATGTATTTTTAATTTTAAGCTCCGAAAAAAACTCTGTGAATCGTTAGTTATTCCGTTATTTAATTATTATAACATTATGTATTATCCATGTTTAGATCAGATCACCAAAAATAGAATTCAGGCATCTCAGAACATTGTGTGCACGATTTGTTTGTAATCTTCGAAAATTTGATCACATAGCGAAAATATCTGAATTAAAATGGTTAAAAATAAATAAATTAGTTGAATATCATTTTTTTGTATTTATTCACAGGCTTATTTTCACATCAACGCCGATATAGGTACTTGCGTGTAAAATTAATTCTCAGATATAATGTTCATGACCGTACTATTAGAAAACCATATTTGATTACTATACCACAGCATTCAACAGCTTTATTTTATCGTAGTTTTACATATAATGCCGCCACTTTGTACAATAATATTGACAGTAATTTTAAGGAAATGTCGTTATATCGTTTTAGAAAATGCATTAAAGCCCAACTTTTAGCCTCGTTTACATGATTTGTTAAAAAAATCTCATTTATGTCCTAATTTTTGTTATGTACCTATATAATTTGTATAATCATATTTATGGTCATTTGTTTTCTGTATTTGTTTTCTATAGTTAACTAGCTAACATCTCTTATTTACAATTAGTACAAGTGGTTAAGTGTAAGAGTAGCTTCAAGCTAAACTTCGCCACTTGTTCTAACCACCACGTATGTACTAATGTACTTTACTATTTAATAAAGACGATTATTATTATTAATTACATGCGGTGTTATTGTTATACACGAACAGCAGGGTGTTAAGAAGGACCTGCTGATAGACCACCGAATTACGCAGAAGTCTATATAGTACAAGCTAAATCTATCAGGAATCTATCTACTAATGCTTCCTTACATTCCTGGAGTTATCGAATCAGTTATCAAGAATTAAAAGTGCGGGATGTATTAGATACTCGTTCCCGACCGTCAGTCTAATTCGAGCTATTAAGCCTAACATTGCTTTCCTTGAAAATTAGATCAAGGTGATGTATGTCATCGAGTTCTCAGCATTTGCTGAGACAACATTGAAGGATGAGGAGAAGAGGATTAAATATAGAGATCTCCTGTATGAGCTACATGTGCTTTCTCCAAGCTACTCGGTTATGATGTTTGTCCTGATAATCGGTTTACTAGGAGGTATAAAACCTCCCTGTACTGAAGACCATTCCAGCCCGCCGAAAATCGACAATAAAATGGTTGGTCACATACTTCAGGCGCACGATATCGAAATTTACAGTCACTAACCCTGCAGGATGTGAGGAGTGAATGTACATAAGTTGCTAGCCCTTCACCCGTGAGGTAGAAGGCCACGGGATGGATTATCCTTATCGGTTTAATCGAAAAAAAGTACAAATAGTCCAACCTCCTGTAAATTAACGTCATGAAGGGAGTACACATTTTGAGACAACGGACATACACTCAATATTCACGTATAGTAGTTTACAATTTCTCTCATATTAAGTTAGTTTCATTACCATCGGAAGTCTAAACCGACACTTTTTGGTGGGAGCCAATTAAGTGCGCGCTTGCGTCTCGATCATCTGCTACATAAAGCACTTTGTCTATTGTCTAAGTTTAATATTTTACGAGGATTTGACATCAAAACCCCCAATACTTAACTAGCCGTACGTTCCGCCAACATGGCATCATTGGATGATTAAAACAATTTTAAATATAATAACAGCATGAATCAACAAAAATGTTTTAATCACCTTCATATGATTAAATTTGATTTAAAAAAGCACTTACAATATAAGTATCCGATCCGGTTCCTCTTCTAGGGCGTTTATGAAATATATGGTGGATGCGCCGGCCTATACGCAACAATTTAATTTTAAATGACTTTTTCTATTTTAATTGATTAATTGAATAAAAACGAAAATCTAAAATTACTTATAAGCGTTTAATTTTGAGTTCGTTGGACGAGGAAACTACGGGAATAATAATGTTGTAGCAGAAAATTAGCCCGTACCTAATTAATTGGCCTGCCAAAAACAGAACCTAATATTACATAAATAGTTGTTTCTGGTTTCTTGACAAAAGCTTCTAGAGCTATAAAAAGTACTATGTGCATATACTTATTATTTGATTTTATAAATTTTGCAAGAATAGTTATATTTTATTAATAATTGGTTGTCAGTCTATTATATTCAATACTTAGACTTAAATGAAACATTTTGTCTTCTGCAAAATTTTCAAAAATAATAATATAAATCGAAATGAAATATAACATATCGAATAGGATGAAAATGTTTATGTAAATTCCCAGCCCTTGCAGTTTTTGTATGAATATTAATCAAGATTAATATTATATGAATACGGTCTTACAAACAATGCGTACAATCAACCGACAGCGGCATATTTTCAGGAGAAACAAAAAATATGTGTGTTCGCAAACAAGAAATCCCAGCATGAACTGTGCACAAGGAACCCTAAACAATCGCTACCCGCAGAATGATTATGAGGACAATGCGCCCCTGAGAGGCGTCGAGATCCTGTCGATGTACCGGAACTGTGCTTATGCTCACCCCAATTACAAACAAACTGGTTCTTTTTGAATATATTTTAATAGAGCTCTCTTTTTTGCATTCACATAATGGCACAGTTTGAAATAATGCTTTTACAGTTATAAAATTAATATTAAAAAACAACATTAATCAAATGTGAACCCCATAAGAGAGAAATTACTCTACTAGTCTACTAGTTAGAGTTAAAAGTTTCAGTTGGGAATTACCGTCTGTGAATACTTACGTGAATATTTTAGTCGTACATACCTAGTAGAATTTACATATGCCAGGTCTCACTGATTAGGTACACTGGAATAATTATATATATTTATTTTAAAATTATCTAGAGGTAGCAATAGAATATGTAGGTAGGGTATGGTACACATAATGCATGATAAAACATTTACACTGAAATTTAATCAGAAGCATTTTTTCAAGTGTTTGAAAATGGCGAAAATATTTTCAAGACATCGGGAAATGTTTGCAATCTATCTATTCAAAGACATAGACAATAAAGGGTACCTATATAAAATTTGCATACAAAATAGAGTTTTGAGTTACTATTAGAGTATATTAAATCGATACGTTTTATATACTTATTTAATAATCCTATCAAAAAAAATTCTTCATACTTGTAGTATCGCTTGTAACTTACTTCATTACAACAGATCTTTCAACATAAGAAACAGTCTATTTATACATCATTATATTTTATTTGTGGAATAAAGAATATTTTCAACAAAAAGTTTTACGTCCAACAAAAATATCTACGTTTACATATACATATAAACGTATCTATAGTAAAATACTCTACTACATAAATTAGACAACCCTACAACTAAGAAACGAAGCGAGTGGAGAAAAGGGTTATACTGAAAAAAAAACTGGAATACACAAACGGCATTTCCATCTGCAGAGGCTGGGACTCAAACCAGGGCCACAATAGATGAATCATCGTGTTTGTCACGTATTCGGCGCGATTTTATAAGGGAGTTAAGAATAATACCTGAATGCAGTTGCTAATTTTGAGGTCATTTGTGTATTAACAACTGCTATGCAAATTACTATTTTATAGGAAAAACTTGTAATTTTCGAAACTAGTTGTTAAGTAATTAGTTAACTTTAACAGTAGAGGTGAAGTGTTGTGACCCATCATCAAATATGGATATTTGTTTCAGTTAATTAAGTAATTTTTTGCAGAAAACAATTGTGACGGAAATTTCTGATTGAAATTTTAGAAAATTCTACAAACTATAGAGAGCTTCATGACCTCTTACCCAAATTATATCCTCACTTAACTGATAAAATGAGATCAGGTTAGGGTTATGTACAACCAAATTACTTCAGGTTATTCACGTTTTTAATATTAAGGTTATGTTGACTAAACTGGTTAAATTGTAGAATGTTTATAGTACACTTAGACATAAATGTTAAAAATATATACAGGTATCACTATCAATCGTGATTTGCAATTTCTTCTTTTTGAGCTATTTTTGCGGTTAGAAAGAATGTTGGACGTTATAGAATAATCCACCCATCAAATTTGGTTTCAGCGGTTCAGAGCATAGAAATATGCCGTTTTATATAAGTACGCAAATGACATCTCCATATTTTAAGAATTCTCAAACTTGAATATTATGATGAGGGTCAGAGATAAAACGCTTTAAAGTATAGGAAAATGAAAAGTGATGCAGCTTGAAATAACTATAAAACTGTTAGAAATTTAGTTAAGTTCGTAATTAAATCTGAAAGAAAGCGTACCTATTTGAATAATGAATTTATATGGCTGCCTCTCACACAAAAGTCCCGGGTTCAACTCCCGATCGTGGCAATGGAAAATACTGCGAGAGGGATTTTTCCATTATACTCAGATATTGGATGTGTGTTCCTTGTCTTTGAATATGTAGCCCCCTCCCGCACAAGGCTCTTCTAGGAGCCGTCTGGGATAAAGGGGGTCGTAATTACATGTGTTGTTATTTATATTTATATAATTCAAAAATCCAAAAACATTTTGGAAAACATTGAAGAAGAACTCTTGTGTTAGAGTTGCCGATGAAAATTTGTTTAATGATTTTTTTATCAATAGTGTACCTCGGATACATGACAATGATAATGTTAACTTCATTTCGGAATATTATGAAAATGACATATATCAGAGTGTTGCCGATAAATTTTCCTTCAAATCAGTAACTGTTAATAAAGTAGATCAAATTATATTCACCATTAAATCTAACGCTAAGGAACGGATGGGATTGACCAAGATATTTACTTTGGTAATTCCTTATTTAAGCAAACATCTAACTTTCATTGTTAATAAATGTCTTATGACTGGTAATTATCCTCAGCTATGGAAATCAGCTATTGTCGTTCCAGTGTCTAAAATAAGCATTCATTCTCTAGTTTCACATTTTAGACTCATCAGTTTGTTGCCAGTAATACCAAAAATCCTGGAAAAATTGTACCTAAGCAGCTTCATGTATTTCTTGACGCAAATAATATTTTACCAACAACTCCGTCTGGGTTTAGAGCACATCATAGTACAACTACTGCTTTATTGCAGGTTACGAGTGATATTTGTAGGGCTAATGTGCAAAAAAAATACGCCCCTAGTACTCTTGGATTATAGTAAAGCCTTCGACACTTTAGAATACTTTAGATCATCCTGTCTTGTTGAAGTTGAAATACTCTGGAAGCAGAAAGTTTTTGTGGATAGTAAATATTAGAGGTTATTAATATACAAGGTAGCATTTTAGGTCATCTGCTTCTTACTATTTATGTAGCAGAATTCTCAAATTAGTTGAAAAATTGTAATATGCATCAGTATGCTGACGACAATCACGTTTATTTTTCATTCTATTCTGAAGATAGTCACAGGACTGAAGAATAAATAAATTTTGACCTTACTATATTTGAAATATCTAGAGCACATAAACTTGTTTTAAATGAAGTTAAAACAGAGTGATTAGTTTTTGGAACGTACAAAGAGAATATTTTGAATAGTCCTGACTCTTAAAATTGTTATCAATAATAATATACCTTTGATGCCTACAAATTCCTGTACAAATTTGGGATTATACCTTGATGTACAGGGATATCCAACGAGAATGACCACCCCTAATAACTTCTTTATTTTTGATGCTATAAAAATTTTTTTTTTATAAAAGTTGTAGGGTTTATTGAAAGCATTTAGAATATGTATTCAGAAAAATAAATGAAAGTCGTTTAGAGGAGACATGGTTTTAACTTGCATTTTTTCAAATGGAGTACCCCATTTTTTTGCATTTTTGAAATGAAGGTAGGTACTTTCTCATTTCGAATATATAGATATAAGTATATCATATTATCTTTTAGGGTTTTCTAATTATTGCAATTTTTGTGGCCCGAAAACAACAAGGAAATAAAATAACAGAAAAAATTTTTATTTTTAGAATGCATTAGTCTTGGCTAATTTAGATATTAATTACAACTATAAATAAAAGTAATTAAAACTATCCTACATAAACTAATCAAAATGACGCCCTTCATGTTCGACACAAAGCCGATACATTATTCGAAATAAGAAAAGTACCTTGATTTCAAAAATGCAAAAAAATGGGGTGTTCCATTTGAAAAAATGCAAGTTGAAACCATATCTCCTCTAAACGACTTTCATTTATTTTTCTGAATACATATTCTAAATGCTTTCAATAAACCCTATAACTTTTATAGAAAAATTTTTTTTATAGCATCAAAAATAAAGACATTATTAGGGGTGGTCATTTTCGTTGGATATCCCTGTACATAGACAGATTTACTACACAAGTTAGTAGTTTATTACAAAAATCGTATTATGAAGTAAGAACATTTTATATTTATAAAAAAATTTTAAGCTCAGATATAAAATTAAGACTTTGCGTGACGCATTAATCTTAAGTTAAGAAACCTTGCTTATTGTGACAATGTTTTCTGGCCTGCCTTGTTAGACAGAAAGTATAAAAAAATACAAAACTCCTGTTCAAAATTTACTTCTAATTTACACAAATTTTACCATATTTCAGAAAAGTTCAGAGAATCGCACTAGTTGAACGTAGATGAACGTTTTAACTACATGGCAAGTTTGCTTTATAAAATAAATAATTTAGGAGTTCCTGATTATCTTTATAGAAAATTGATAAAAGGTAGTCTTACTCATGATTGTCCTACTCGATCTAGGGATTTGTACACTGAGAGATCCTTTACGTACAATGCTGTTGTTACTACCACCAAATAAAAATTTGTTAACCTTGGCTACGCTTAGAAAACAAATTAAAGACCTATTGTTCAAGATTAGAGATTAAGTAAAAATTTAATGTCCTACATTACATTTTTTTATACACATTTGTCAAGTTATCTTTTTGAAATGAAATGGTTATGTGGAAGAGCAACATTGTAAAACAAAGCGATTCCTTTAAATATTGGTTTTACCTTATTGTAATGATAAATAAAGTAAATTTATTATTATTATCTATTGAGGAATTTAAACTATTTTGTTTTTAAGTTAAAGAACAACCTGTTATGATGAACTGATTATTACATCAGATTCGGATTCAGCGGCTCAAAATACATAAGAATATCGTCGATTTGTTCGTTTTCAGTTAATGATACCTCCACATTTACTGGAATTTCGAGTTATTTATTACTCTGCCAATAATGTCACTGTGTATAATGGAACTATACTTTTAATACAAAACAAAATCCGTTGCATGTCATCACGCACAACAGCCGTATTTTACTATTCAGCGTCTGATCAGATGATCAATCCACACCCGTTTTTCACCAATTATATTAATTTTGACGTGTTCGTGAGATTTCTACTGGACAATAATACTTAAAAGTCGAATTTTGAGTGATTTTTAACTATTTTTTGTGGTTAAAAAACATGGAGCATATCTGACATATGATTCGAACTCCGCATATCAAAATATATAAAGATATGGTAGTCCCTGCTGGACATGGCACTTTTTTGTGTATACCTGTTACTATAGGCCAATGTGAAACCGAAATTAGATTAGATTAGATTGGATGGAGCAAATAGTATTTACACCGTTTGTGCTAGTCATTAAACTCTGCAAACAACTTCTAGAATACCTGTCCATATACATTGTAAACACAATAACTCAATATTTAAAACAAAATGTACACTCGTAGTTTTCAAAAACTACATGGAGTATCCTGTAGAATATAAAACAATTATATAAAATGGCAATATTGTACTGCTTGCGATTTCTAATTATATTTTTCCCACCGGTTGTATCGGTATGACAATATTCAAAAAACACCATTGAATAGAATTTTACTATAATTATATCCAGTTTCTAAGTTTAATTTGCTTGTTGTTTGGTCATAATAAACAAACAATTTCAAATAATTAAATCAGATTTTTCTCTTTAAAACTAATATTTTTACTGAGTGGCAATGCATGCGTTATATCTCAGTATTTTTTAAATATATTTACAATTAAGTAAAAAAATGTATCGAATTCCACTCGAACACCTGAGATGACACGCAGTTCCTCAGACTAAGCTGTCTTAAAGTATGGTGGTGTAAAAGTGGACACTGAAAACCATCAGCTTCATAACCTGAACTGAAATCAACTCTGATTCCTGAGATTAACCATGCTTCGACTGCAGTCCCCCGGTTTTATGTGCGTTGTTTGACTTTATATGCTGGGAAGAATGGATATATGGATGGATACGTGGATAAATTATGTGTTATTTGAATATGTATATGTGCTTTATGGTTTTCTCCCTAATAACGAGAATAGAACAGTCGACCAGATTACAGTGGCCACAACTCATTTAAGAATAACATCTGACCCCCTATATTTGAAAGATGTTGTTGAAGTGTTGAACTCATAATTTTTCAAGGACATCTACTCTTAACTACCACACCATTCATAAAACTGATTTTTCTATTATAGAGGCTGAATATTCTTAATTAATAACAATTTGTTTTAATTACTTGAGAGTCCACTCGAATTCTCACCTATCAAGTCTGATGTGCTATAAGATTATTGTATCTGAACTTTGAAATCTTGTTAAATTTCTATTCTTTTGTTTTCTCTTTTGGTAGATATTTTAGGTCAATCCGAAAGAATAATTTTATAATTAATATTTGCTTTGAATATTATTTGTAATTCATAAGCATTTTGTCGTCTATAATAGATATTCGAGTGTGAAATCATGCACATGTATTTTGTTTTAAACATGTTTTAATTGATGTATAAAAAAAGTTTTAAATGGAAGAAAACCTTGTTTTTAAACATTTTACATGGTCGCGGGGGATGTAATGCTTTATTTACACCATAATAATGATGGCTCGATCGTGTAGCTTAACGACAGTGCGGGAAAGATGACACAAATGTTTGAGATTTTCATTGGGGATATTAAAAATTCAAATATTCATCGGATCTTGATAAAACCTAGATACCTACATCGGCTTCTAATCAATTTTAACTGTCCATTAAAGAAATTATAGTATATTCGATTTTCTCACGTCAAAAAACCTAATTGTACGGACTTTTATGTTTATGTGTGAAAAAATAACTGAAATATAACGACATTACTGAATTATTTTTATAACTTTAACACTTTGTATCTCGGTAAGTATTAGTAGTTGACCCACAGTTATTAGCAAAAAATTAATATTTTCCACTATAGAATCTTCAGGTAAAATATTACAAAATCCTTATGAATCACCCTGTATAATAATATATGAACCTACAGTTTCGTCGATGACAGCATTGACAGCTAGTCTATATAATTTGTCACTTTTGGAGACGAAATATTGCAGTTGAATTTTCAGCCTTAACTGCATAAAGTTATAAAAAATTGTAGAATGGGGTTCAACTCATCTTTACCTCTAGCTGGATGATTACGATTTGAGAGTCCCTCGTTGATGATGCGGAAAGTAAAACGTACATTACTGAATTTTGCATAGACCGGAAAATCAGCCTACTTTTTCGTCAGTCAGTTTATCTGGTCATTATACCAACTCCCGTCCTCGAGTGTCGACTCTTTGCCACTCCGGAGTCTCGACACTGAAGTCATCTAAAGTAGCTGCATTTTACTTACTTCCGGAGGTTTATTACTATATAAATTAGGAATTGTTGTCATATCAACTGATAGTATCCACTTGTATGTATCATAGTATAAGCCATCATCTGCTGCCCCTCGTATTTTTGCCTTATAAGATATTGTTGTACTAAAAGTTCAGTTTGATGTATTTTTTCCAACAATTCCGTCATCAGATGCTTGGTGGCCATAGTCGATATTGTCGCTGACCCTGCCGAATTCTGGGCCTTTATTTAGGGATAACCTTGATTTCTGTCAGATACATATCTTCGCATTTGATGATTAAATCTTGAACCTCAAAAACCTGTATTTTTGACTTTAAAGTAAAATGATGGTGACTGTTTTGATATTCATCATACTTAAAAAAAATGATTGTCAACAATTAAAATACGTTATTAATGTCTTTATTCTACTCCTAAGTATAAAAAGTACGCTATTATTACATACTAGAGGAAACAATAAATAATATGATTTGTCGATAGCATTGTTGTAAAAATATGCTAATGTTGATAGAAATAAATGAATAATGGCAAAAAATTTAGCATTAAATACATATATTAAAGAGACATTTAGATTGGGTCAGAATTTCGAGCAAACCTCGTACTTTTTAATATAGTAGTATAAGTTTATATTTATTTATTAATCAACATTTTTATTTAGCAAATATACAGTGCTTAATATTTACGTGGCAGATTTAATTTGCAGAGCTAATATATAAAATTTTAGCATATTTGGCCATGGTGCTCATGAATGCCTGTTTCTACAGACTTTTAAGTTAAAACCGAGTTTTAGCTAGCTGATTGATTTGCAAGTAGAATAGCAAGAGGAGCGGGCGGCTCATCCAATCTCGCCGCCTTTCGTGTGTCGCATACGTCGCCAACCAGACAGATTTTATTGCATTTTCTTCCATTCATTTGTACGTTAAAAGATGGAAGCTCTCAACTTAAAATGCTTTCCTCTGATTTGCAATAAGCATTCCACATTACTTTGGTACCAGTGGAATAATTACTTTTTTGTCACTGCTGCTTTTATCTACTTATCCATTTGGCATTTGGAAATGAGATTTTTAATGTATGTATTACTTATAATACATCCTATATATGTATATATACAGTGTGGCTATTTTAGTGGGCATATTTTGAAGATCATCTTATTAATATAAAAAACAAGAATATTAGTAATTTTTGAGTTTTTATATGCCGGTTCTTTTATTTAGAAGGTTATTTCCCAGTTTTAGACTGGTTAATTTGAATATTTTTTAGATAAATCGAATTTTTTGGATAGGAATCTCAAGGAATGTGGTAATAAATCCCAAACAAAGAAAAGGAAAGAAATTAATTTCATGACCAGTTGAATGGAACATAGGAGAGTTTGGATTATGTCTATTAAATTCTCTGACGGTTTTCCTCCATTTGCACACAGTGTCTCTTATAATTTGTTATTTCAATACTTTCTGGGATAATTCGTATAGAATTAATTAAATACAAATGTGTAAGACAAAGGAATGTATAAACAGAGACACAACTTGATGTTTCATAAATCGTATCTTGGGTGATTTATTACTTTCGAATGCAGACAACTACATTAGTTTTTATCTGTATTTTAACAATTTTATGTTTAAATTAATTTCTGGTGACTAACTCCTTCTACTCATTTACTGACTCTGACTTCTGGCGGAATTAGACATTGTTTAGTTATCTGTAAGATCCACCTTCATACCCCTTTATTTGAAGATTATAGATATTCTAATTTTAAAAATGTTTACCAACTGTGAGATCATATTCTATGTAGTTGCACGTTTTTCCTATTCTAGTTATTTTGAATATCAAAATGAGTTCTCAGTCAAATTAATGTGATAATTATATGATAATCCAACGATATTTCTTTCAATAGTTTATATTAGTTTCCTCTCTCTATGTGCATCTTCTTTAAAGTTCTCTGAATTTCAAATTTTGTGGGAATTATTATTTAAAAATCAAAGGGTTCTTGAGATAGTCGATCAAAGCGATTCATATATTTTGCTAAGGTTATAACTATATAACACAATAGTGTATGGTCTATGAACGGATTCACAACTTGTAATGCTGTTCTTAGTACCACATTGTATTGTATGGTTTTGCATTTGCTGATCACGATCACTCGCAACACTCAACCACTTTCGAAGGTCTTCTTTTGAAGCAAAGTGAGTCTGTTGGCCTGTGGTCCTCTATTTACGAGTCATTAGAAAACGGGCTTTATTTTAATGGTCACGTGTGATTAATTTCTCTATTGATTCCAATAAATTTCACATTATCGGTAGGCACGACATCGACATTCAGTGACGTAGCGTGGTTACTTATGTGGAACGTTGATTTCCACATCATCGGTAGTTGTAATCCGGTATCTTAGTGGAAAAGATTTGAATTTTTGTGTATTTCTACGACTTCTTTGCATCTCAACGGAGAATAGAAAATCTATCGGTTCTCAAATTTGATCTTGTGACCAATTTCTTTAAGCTTGGTGTTTGTATATCTTTCAGTCTTCCCGGTGTAAATCCATATCAACAAAGAAAACTATAAACTACCTAGTGGTTCTTCT
Source organism: Rhagium mordax (assembly GCA_963680705.1). Classification (NCBI taxonomy): domain Eukaryota; kingdom Metazoa; phylum Arthropoda; class Insecta; order Coleoptera; family Cerambycidae; genus Rhagium; species Rhagium mordax. Next base: position 52,129,149 of record OY796656.1, on the reverse strand, counting down.
GTATTTTAAAAATTAAGTAATTTCTTGTTTCGCGTTGTCTTTGTTCTTTTATAGAAGGGTTCTTATGTGTAATCCAGGATACAGTAAAGACCGAGGAAGTTCGAACATGGGTATTAGGTTGCGCGATTTACTTGTGCCCGTTGTAGGCAAGCGGACAAAGTGCTGGGAATCGTGGATCTCCGAGCTGTAGCCGATGGCTCTCGCGTCTACTGTTCTTGTTGGGGTTCTTTTATAATAATTTTTATTAAGGCCTAAACACAATGAAAAAAATAAAGAGATCAGAAATAAGAAATAAAACATATGGAATAGAATTAACAAATAATGTTATCCGAAAAACAAGGAGCGATTTGAACAGTTGAATTTTAAATCGAATAAGCACTAATATATTATCGCGCAGAGTATTGTGTACCTATTTAAAACTTGGAATAATTATTTCTCTTATTTCTATTCCATTTTCTTATCTCTTATATTTTTCATTGTGTTTAACCTGCACCTTCAACACTCGAGGTGCAGCGACAATTAATTTTATATTTGTTGCGAAAAAACAATGGAAATATTTAAATGTGTTTTGAGATTTTTTTTAAATTACAATAATTAATCCTATCTAGGATGAATTATTGAAGTTAGAAAAATTTCGAAACGTTGGTCCAGAATACGTAAATCAAATTTCTTTCAGACATGAGTTCTACATCCCAACACAGTTAATGAGGTACTATTATAACAACAGTCTGCTGACTGCTGAGGCTGAGCAGTGAGTGGCCACAGGCCACAGCGCACTGCCAGCCGTGCCTAATATAATGTACAAATTTCGAACTGAGGCGAGTTGTCGGCCACTCGTATATTCGTCCCAATCCCTGTCGTGTTCGAAGCATCCTGGACTTATCTGTATATGGAAAAATAAGTAATCACTCTATATTTCTTTTCTGATGTTCTTCTCTTGCACTGGCATATTTTTCTGATTGCGTTGTTTATGAACACTGGTTTTGTGTTTATTTTTCTGTAGATAAAGTATTTTAATTCTGGTATTGCTCTTGAAGAAGTTCTGTTTCACACATTTGTTTTGCCCTGTGTACCAATGTGTTAGCGAGAGTCTGTTTCGGTAGTGAGTGGAGTGAGACTGCGCGTTTTGATGCAGGTTTTTAAAATAGGTTTCAAAGTTCTCCAGTTTATCACAACATACTACAATATGGTGAGGTGTTTACATATTAAAATTAACAATCGAGTCTGATGAAGTCGTACAAGGAGTAAATTTCAAATCCTTTCATAAATAGTTGAACTTGTGCTGGTAACATATTTTTTATTTATATAGGTTTCCGCTGAAGTTGAAATCAAAGTCAAATTTGTACAAAGTTCAATTAGGTTGTTCTAGTTCCATAATATATTACACTATTTCGCGGTGCTTTTGTAAATAGTAACTATGTTAACATGAGTTTCTGATGTGGTATTATGTCAATTTTTTTGTACTGTTTTAATTTTACTGTCAAAACATTTAATATATTTTTCAATAATCTTGTTAAAATTTGGACATAATATGATGTATTCTAATAGCTCTATTTTGTTGATACTAAACTGTATCCATTAACACTGTAGCGTTTTCTTAATCTGCTCTTAAAACTGTTATGTTGGTGTTTTCTTCAACTGTTTTCAGGTCATGTCTTTCCGTTCTTGTTACGTTTGGTTTCTGTGGTTTGGATTCTTGTAAATGTCATCTCCTTCTAGCAGTTATTAGAAAGTTGATTCTTCTTTTGTAAACTTTTGTAAATTGACTATGTGTTATCGACATCTAGACAGCACGAAGACATGTTCATAAATTGGGCTGGGTACTATGTACTGTGGAGGCTATCAAACTTTCTTTTTATTTCACCTCCACTCTCCTTGTCTTGTCGGCGAAAAATAAATCAATTATCGTCCATGTGTTCTAAATTCAGGTTCCTGAAAATTGAAGATGATGATCGTAAAACTGCTTGGATAAGTCGTCTAATCATACTTTTCTGCAATTTTTGTCTCAGTAAGGCTTGAATGGTTTACACTTGGAGTAGTTTTCCACACACACCAAAACACTTTTGCACACACTCGACGCGCGTTTCGCCAACCAAGTTGGCATCATCGGGAGATGATTAAAACTAATCATCTCCCGATGATGCCAACTTGGTTGGCGAAACGCGCGTCGAGTGTGTGCAAAAGTGTTTTGGTGTGTGTGGAAAACTACTCCAAGTGTAAGTTCTACACCAAAGGTTCCAACCCCTCTTCAGGAATTGATTGGTTTATTTCAAAATTATGTTGAAACTCTTTCTTCGACTGTTTCTTTCCCTACATCGACCACGACAAAGAGCTGTTTGACAACATGGAAACATTTTCTACGTAATTTTTACATAGAACCCGAATCTGGAATTTACCCATTACGTCATGATTTTGAGACAGTAGGTGTATAGGAAATAAAAAAATGTTTAGCTCATTTCTGCTAGTTGCATCGTCTAATACTCTCTTTCGCCTTCAATTGAGTTTTCGATTGCCCTCTATAATTTTTCTTATCGGCTAAAAATGAATAAATTTAAATTATATAAGAGTTGCTAAATGAATATCAGAGACTTTATGGTTCTTTGAGTTTGAACCTTAAATCCAAAGTCATAATGACTTATGAGTATTATACCCATAAGCCCTTAAATAGTAAACCTTGAGCCGCATCTGTTATTCCCTAGATACCATCAGACGTAGAAAATACATTTATCCATTGTAGGAGATCTAAACCACATAATATTCTTTAATTGTATACATAATTCAATTCAATCTTCATGGCTAATGTAAATATTACGTAACGAAGGATTCCAAGAACCCATGTGGCTACCTTTAATACTGAGTCCAAGTAATGCTCGGTTTTACTACTTGTTGATATAGATATAGATCTCTTAATTTAGATAGGGTATTTTCTCTTCTACCTCCTTTGTTGTTGTTACGCTGTGTAATATTGTACCTATTTTACCGTGGTCTGCCCTGTCTATGTGCAAAGAATAAATGCCTTGATTGACCCATAGGTGAGAAGCGAGTATGTGTCTATTCTCCTGTGTAATTTCAAGATAGTCCTCATATGTTCGTGTTAGGTTTAGGTTTGGATAGGTATAGGTAATAGCAGTAAACTAATGTATTAAGGTGATATTACAAATACACAGGTTTTCGTTATCTTCGGAACTCACCAGAATCATCGGGAAACGAAGATGCCTATAAGTATACATGGCTAAAGGACCCGCTTCCAAGGCCAAAAATCAGAAAAAAAAATCCATTTATCCATTTTTTTCCATGATATTTATTGGAAAGGTAGGTATATAAGGTGTTAAAGAAAACCACGCCACAATTTTAATCATAAAATCTAATGGTGGAAAGATGGATAGCTAATCCAATTTACTTACATTAGAAAATATATATATACGGAGCTACAACCATATACAGTTGATGTCGGAAAAGCAATTTTCTTCGTCTTTCTGTTGTGAGATAGCTTGAAAATATTTAGTATGCTAACGATATATTATGTAGTATAGGTACCATAAAAAATACCTTGATGGAAACATGATTAGAAAACGTAAACAATTCGAAATTTTGTTATGAATATTAAATTTAAAATTTTGCATTTTTATAGAATGACAAAAATTATATAAATTTTTTTTTGTTTAAACTTTATACTGAAAATTGCACTGATGTATTTTTTAAAGAAAACAGTCAATATTTAACTTGTAAAACACATACACCACTGCTTTAGTTTTTTGGCGAAATGATATGAAAGGATTAAATTAAATAACATTTAATAGAAAACCCATGTTAGGTGACAAGAAAAATGGTAAACGAATGAATCAAACTTTAAAATATAATAATAATTCAGAATTTTTGTTAAACAAATTATGTGCTATTGTTTAAATGTTTCCTAATTAATAAAAACTAAATTTACGTATTAAAAACTGAATGAACAAGAACGAACAAAATTATAGGTTGCCATTAAAAATTAATGTTGATGACGTATATCTCAAAAACCCCTGCCTGTGCTGGCACAGATACAACGATGATTTCTTACTTTTCTTCCTGTAAGTATTAAGATAAGAAGATGAGTCTCATCATATTATTGCCTTAATTTCTAATCGAGATTAACACTTGCTTTGACCTTGTACTTTTCCATTTGATTTATTGGCTTGATTTTATAATATACCTAGTAATTGTTGAACAAAAACGTTCAATGTCAATAAAAATAAAACAGTTATATGTTAAACTGAACTCTTAACAAATGCATTTGCACTTATTTATTTTTTAATAGCCAGTAACAATGTTTTACTTTTCTTCCCCCAATTTAAATAATTAATTCGACATAATTTGTTTACTGTCGCACTATTTTGGAAAATAAATAAAGGACAAGAACTGAAGCAGGTAGGTACATCGATTAAGCGGCCACTTAGGAGAGATCATCAGCATGCAAATATCATTATCTACTTGAATACTCATTCAATTGTCGAAGATGAATACTACGGATAAAGGGGCTCAAATGGCCACAAACCCACGTTGCCAAGGAAACGTAGCACTCAGGGAGGCGAGGGGTTACTCACCGGGAAAGGGTGTGAGCCTGAGCCCGATCAATCTTCAAGCCTTTGTGCAGTTTTCTATTGTAGAACACGTAAGCGTTCTTGGTACAGCCAAGTTTTAAAAGCAGTGTTTGTAATAATTATTTTTTGCTTACAACTTTACAAAATATAATTGATGTTTCATAGAAGCATTTTAATTATTTTGACTATAATGATTTGGGTAATGTAATTATTTATATTTGCGTATGAACTGATTTTTCGAAGAGGTCAGTAACATAATTCACTTATTTATTATTATTTTAGAAATGTATCAATCAAATCAATAATAATCTTATTATAATTAAATTAAATTAATCAATGTAGAAACGGCTAATAATATCAATTATTCAATAATAATTTTTACCTATTAACTACTTTACCTATCCTTGAAGTGATAAAGAAAAGGAATTTATGCACATTACCACATGAATTCAAGAAGCACATCCTTTGTTTTTGTTTTTATTAGTCATAAATTCATAAATAAATTCGTTAGTTTATTTTAAATTAAATTGATTTCTTTTTTGTTAAAGATATCGTAAAGCAACTGATCGATACTGGTTAAAATTAGAAACAACGAATATTTTCTATTAATAAATATATAGTAGTACTATACTTCTAGTTTGAAACGTGACAGGAAATAATTGTAGGCGGATAAAACTTGATATATTTCTCTCAATTATATGGGATTATATGGTAAAAAGAGCTGCCGCTTCTATATTCCATAACAGCTAAATACTTTGAAGAATGGCCGGTGAATTTTTTGATCTACTGACTACTCTTTTTGGCCCTACTATAGGTGGCCGTGATTAATATTGATGATTAATGTGCCGTGATATCGAAAGACCTCTGGTACAGAAATTTGTGTATCATATTTTTTTGGGCATAATCAGTAGCTGAACAGACTAACTAGATTTTTTTTCTTCCCATTTTTTTTATTTGACCTACTTAAATAATACTTATTTATCTTTTATTTTTGTCCAACACAATACTATTATATCCTATTTTGCTCTCTTCAAGTGGGTAGTAACAATGTCTATTTAATTTGCTATGCAATAGCTTTCGATACTAATTGAATGGAATGAAGAAAGCAATATAGAATATAGCAACTGTAAGTATAGGGCAAAAATAAAAGATAAATAAGTAAAAAAATGGAGTTCTTATCTTGATTTTCATGTTATCGTGGGTTATTTATAGATTTTTTTTAAAATAAGAAAGATCTAGTTAGTCAGTTCAGCAACTGATTATGCCCAAAAAAATATGAGACACAAAATTGTGTACCAGAGGTCTTTCGATATCACGGCAAACTAACAATCAATATCTGCCAAGGTTCATATCATGGTCACCTAGATTTAATACAATAAAATGGCTATTAACTGTCAACAAATGCCATCATGATTGAGGAGAGAATTTAAAGACGAATCAGATAGGTAAAAAAATATATACAGGGTACCATATAAAATAACAAAGTTTCACTTCCGCTTAAACCGGAAGTTGAAGAAAATAATTGATTTGTTCAAAAAAGGGCAATTATGCAATATACAACTTCCCAAAATTCAATACTTTAACTTCTTAAATAGCAAAGTTATAGTATGTTACATGTCTCATGTGTCACCCGGTATGTATAACCTTTCCTACGACACGTTGAAGTGATTAACATTTCGAATTTAGCTATTAGTTGATCTTATACCGGGGGTACTTATTGTGGTAATTGTTGCTATTCGCAAAATATAAAATATTCCGAATGCATTTCTAGCGTATACTAATCATGGTGAATTATTCATTATGTCTCAGTAACACACTATTCATCTCCTGATGATGTGATTGGCGAAACGCGTTGAATGTTAGGTATTTGATTTTTTGATGTCCATTCGAAAAAACTTCAAAAACAGTGCCTTACCAAATGTTTATAACTCGTTTTATAATGTTTATTTTATTTATAATGTTTACATGTTTATAACAATAATAAATCGTCGCATGCACACGAAGTCCGTGCGTGACATATTTGACGATATTTATAAAATTAAATATATTATTTGTGGTATACAGGGTGTAACATATCTATCTTGGAAACGAAGGCTCTAAGGACAATTGATTATATGAAAAAATATTCTTAAATTTGGACAAGGCATAGGTTTCTTCATTTATGACATATCATTATGTTACACCCTGTACATATAACGGCGGCGAATGAATCATGAAAAAAAATATGTAAAATAATAATTGTATACAGGGTGTTTACTAAAGAATGGGCCAAACTGTAGGAGTAGGTTCCTTGAGTAAAAATAAATCATTTTAGCTGCACATACCTTAGTACCATTTTGCTTCCTTAAAAAGTTATGGACCGTTAAAAGCAATTTTTTATTTAATTTTTTTTGCTATATCTCTATTACTATTAACACGATTTCATCCAAATTTGGTATATGGAGGTTTTTTGGGCCGCTGAGAAAAACAATTGTGGCGAATAACGTAGAGGGCGCTGCGAACGTCTAATTATTTCTTTTGTTTTAGTCGTTAATTTTTTCAGCATCAACCTTTTAAAAACGTAATATTGGTTTTTAATGCAGCATTCCATTCTACGTCAAAAAGGAATACTTATTTTATGTCGGTAAAATGCACCGTTTTCGAGTAAAATGCATTTAAACTTCCTATGGCACAATGAAGAGAATTATGTAAAATTTAAATTGTTCATTAAAGAATGTGCCAAACTGTAACAGTCGGTTCTTTGAGTAAAAATAAATCATTTTAGCTGAACATACCTTAGTACAATTTTACGTCCTTAAAAAATTATTTGAGTATTTAAATTTTTTTAAATTGCTTTATTTTGTTAAATTAATAAAATCTCTTTTCCTAAAAACTGCGTTTTATCTATTATACTGAATTATTTTACTGTCAGTTTTAGTCATGTACCTAGTAGAATCATAATTTAAATTTTACATAATTTTCTTCGTTGTGCCACAGAAAGTTTAAATGCATTTTACTCGAAAACGGTGCATTTTACCGACATAAAAATAAGTATTCCTTTTTGACGTAAAATTGAATGCTGCGTTAAAAACCAATATTACTTTTTTAAAAAGTTGATGCTGAAAAAAATAACGACTAAAACAAAATAAATAATTAGTCGTCCGCAGCGCCCTCTACGTTATTCGCCACAATTGTTTACACTACTTTTCTCAGCGACCCAAAAAACTCCCATATACCAAATTTGGATGAAATCGTGGTAATAGTAATAGAGATATAACAAAAAATTTAAATAAAAAAATTGCTTTTAACGGTCGATAACTTTTTAAGGAAGCAAAATTGTACTAAGGTATGTGCAGCTAAAACGATTTATTCTTACTCAAGGAACCTATTCCTACAGTTTGGCCCATTCTTTAGTAAACACCCTGTATACAGGGTGTCCCAGAAATAAGTGATAAAAAAGAAACCACATATTCCCGAGGTCAAAATAAATCGATTGGACCAAACTTACCTCTATACCAAAATGCTACAGGCCCCTAAATGTGGGCCCCTGAAGATGGTTTTTATTTATTATCTCCGAAACTGTTCAAGTTAAAGTAATGTAATTTTGCATATCCACTAAACTTTCTAAGCCTAACAAAATGAGGTAAATATCATCTCAAAATTTTTACCAAGGGTGGGTCAAGCTGTAGGGGTGGGGGGTAAAAATTACCGCAACTTTTTTGTTTGTACATTTTTTTTAGTTTTGACTTCAAATTATGAATTGTCAGAGTTTTTCACAAAGGAAATGCTCTCTTGTGCAACTTCGATCGGAGGCACCGTTTTCGAGATAAATTCATTTTAATATTCAAATGCATGCTCTAAAATGATTAGTAAGTGGACTAATTTTTTCCTTTTCGCGTCGAAACAAAATTTAAGCATTTTGAGCAGTTGTTAAAATAAATAAGAAAATCTTGGTTTGATCTGGCTCTTAAATTTTGTTTTGACGAGAAAAGGAAAAAATTAGTCCACTTACTCCCTTAGGAAGCATTTTGGTATAGAGGTAAGTTTGGTCCATTCGATTTATTTTGACCTCGGCAATATGTGGTTTCTTATCACTTATTTCTGGGACACCCTGTAAATTAAAAATTTTAAAATAAAATATAATAATTATAACAATATAGGTGCTTTAAATTTCCTATACAGTGTTGGGCAAAAGCATGAAATAATCGCAATAATTTTGATGCAAAAATAAATTGGAGGGCTCCCAAATGTGCGCAACAATAAAAATCACTATCCTCTTGAAGCATTTTTTTGGGAAACTTCTACGGACAAAGGTATTGCGATTATTCCATACTTTTGCCCAAACCGGTGTAATAACCACTTACTTACTAACTAAACTCAGGGAAAGAGGGAAGATCTATTTGTGAATAAATCGTGAGTACAAGATGGTTATTATTATAGAACACAAGAAGGACATTAAGTATAAGTATATTCTCAGAGTGTGCTTAAGATTTGCAAATATAATTTCATATTATCATTCTGGAGAATCCAGAACCCTGCCTGTTTTTTAAATTTTGAGTAATTGACATAGTTTTTATTATTTATCGATAACATATTGAAACATTTTCTAACCATTTTCATCAAACATCATTACCCAGATTGAAAATATAATGTAAAATAACAAATAACTGTCTTGAACTTCCGATGAATACTTGAACGTATTTAAAAAATTACACATATATCATATAATCTAAAAAGGATTAGGGGAAAGAATTTAATGATTGGCGTACCAATTGCCCCATATTTTTCAAAGGTAGAGAGAAAAGGGTATTTAAGAATTTTTTATTTGGCAATCATTTATGCCTAGTATTTTCGGAAAATCGATAAAGTATTCTAAAAAAAATAAAAAATACACAAAGATACACTTGTAAGAGACTAACAAAGACGATCAATGGCACCTATGAACTTTTGAATATTTGATTAGACCATTTTACTACAATGATTGTCTTGTTATGTCAGATTGAGATGCTAGGACGCTACCTAGACGTTATCAACAAATAGATCCAAAAATTAAAATGGTAAATGGATATATGCATACTGTCTCTCTCGCTTCATTTTACAGCAACCTGTCTAGGTAAGGTATATCAGGAATATAACTAAATATAATAGTAACCTTTTACTCTGAAAGTAATATCACATCAATGAGTATGCCAAATCTCAACTTTTTGGATCTGGGCAAATCATCAAAGTTTATATTTCTATTTTCCAACTCCAGGGCAAAATTGAAATTTGAATTTATTTCTTCGCCTTAAGGGAATTGTGTATGAGTGGCAAATTTAATCTGCCTAGCTATATTGACGACGGATACGGAATTTTTACACCTATTTTTAACCACCGGCGCAGAATTTGTCGGGTTTAGGATTCTCCCCTTGCTTTGAGGGTAATAACATATAATGTATGTAAGTTTGTCACATCTCATCTTTTTGAATTTTTTGATGCGATAGCAAATTTGGTTTTAATTATAATTTCATAGCTGTAAGATGTGATTGAAAAATTTAGTTTTCGAGTTGTACCCACTTTACAAGAGGTGGACTCAAATCGAAAACTGAGTTGTTGCTTGATAAAACTAAATGGAGTCATCGTTGAACAGTACCCTATAAGTACGCAAATAGTATGCACAAAATCAAAAGAGAGACAGTCGGTTAACAAGATTTAAAATTCGGTGTTCATGATGATTTGTTTAATAAATCAAGTCAATTTACACTAATATAATTTCTTTAATATTTCCAGGCAATAAAGGGTGTCTCGAAAATACAGGTCAATCTCTTGTATTCTAGAAGCAAAATTATGGCTTTTGAGTCATACACACCTATACAGGGTGATTCACGTTGACCGCCCATTAGAAGTATCTGGAGAAAGAAAAAAGACATCGATTTGAAATTTTGGTTATGGTCCTAAGTGGGTAGGATCTATTTAATGAAAATATTTTCAAAATGGTGGCATTTTCGGTTATACCGGAAGTTGACCCTAACTTTGTTATTTTAAATGAGATGCCCCATTTTCAATTTTTTTTTAGATTCCACGGAAAATTTAAAGGTCATTTCATTAAAGGTTCCCTATGTCTAAAATGAATATTTTCTGAGATATTAATTTTTTTCCCAAAATATTGACAGAATAGTTGTATAATGTAAAAATCAATATATCAGCAACAATTAATGATAAGACGTTGAATTTTTCATTGAGGTAAGACAAGGTATTGAAGCTATCCATCATGTAATAAAATTGTCCAAATCCCAACTGCAAAGTTTCTAAAATTAACGATATCTATCGACCTCATAGAAACAGCAATAAGTCATTTTTTTTTCAATGGAACCATATCTAATTAAATACACCAATCGATAGCGAGAAAAAATGCGCATCTAAGCATGTATCATGTTCCTATACCCAAAATGTGTGATTCTTTAGATATTTGCGATTTTCTAATTTGATCGATGAAAATTGAAGAGTGCCGTTTTTTAAATAGTATGCTTTGACTTTGTGAACAAAACGAAATACAACAAATTCAACAAATGTGACAGCTAATACGTAACTCGTGTTATTGTTTTTCATTATAAATATTCTGTATTCACGATATTTTTAATTTATTTTTAATATTGCGAATTTTATAATGATAGGTATATCAATATTGTTCAATATCTGAGTTTGAGTACAATTATTTGCCATTTGCCATTTTTTCCACAATAAGACGCAATACAAAATATTTATAATGAAAAACAATAACAAGATTTAAGTATTAGCTGTCACATTATTTGTTGAATTTGTTGTATTTTGTTTCGTCCACAGTCAAAGTCAAAGCATACTATTTAGAAAACGGCACTCTTCAATTTTCATCGATCAAATTAGAAAATCGCAAATATCTAAAGAATCATACATTTTGGGTATAGGAACATGATACATGCTTAGATGCGCATTTTTTCTCGATATCGATTGGTGTATTTAATTAGATATGGTTCCATTTAAAAAAAATTACTTATTGCTGTTTCTATGAGGGCGATAGATATCGTTAATTTTAGAAACTTTGCAGTTGAGATTTTGACAATTTTATTACATGATGGATGGCTCCAATACCTTGTCTTACCTCAATGAAGAATTCAACATCTTATCATTATTTGTAGCTGAGATATTTATTTTTACATTATACAACTATTCCGTCAATATTTTGGGATAAAAATTAATATCTCAGAAAATATTCATTTGAGACATAGGGAATCTTTAATGAAATGACCTTTAAATTTTCCGTGGAATCTAAAAAAAAATTGAAAATGGGGGCATCTCATTTAAAATAACAAAGTTAGGGTCAACTTCAGGTATAACCGGAAATGCCACCATTTTGAAAATATTTTCATTAAATAAATCCTACCCACTTAGGGATAAAATACAGCGGACACAGACACGCGGAGAGGATTCGCGAGCAGTTGACAAGCTGACAGCTTGAAGCGTTCAGTCTACGGCGGACTCTTTGCTGCCGGCAGCATGGCAATTCTCGACTGCAAGCTCACTGCATTTTTTGGCTACAATCGCAAGCGAACTGCTTGAGAAGTTTGTGTATTGGGAATCTATAATTTTCTATTAATTTTGTATTGAAACTGCAGATCGCCCAACTGCGACAGCTTGAAGCTGTCGGCCCCGACTGCTTCAAGCAGCTCGTCTATGGCGGGCCTTAGGACCATAACCAAAATTTCAAATCGATATCTTTTTTCTTTCTCGATATACTTCTAATAGGCGGTCAACGTGAATCACCCTTATACCAAAGTGCACCGTTTTTGGCACATGACACATGATTGCACGAAAGTACGAATTAGAGTCCTGTGTGCTTTTCAACCCTTAGTAGTTATTGTTTCTGATCTCATTCACATGGGCCCATTACTTAAGCTACGCTGCTGCGCTGATGAGGAGCAATAACTCCGAAACACGTGTCCGTAGCTGCATTACTTTTTCGAGGTCTGACACTAATTAAATTTCTTATACTATTTAACATCACTAAACTCCATTCTTTTATTTTATATCTAGCCTGATGTTAATAAAAACAGCTTATTTGAAGAACTGACTCTAGAACAAGCAATGTAAAACCTTCTTGCAAAAATCAAGATGCCAATAAGTTTCATAGGAACATATTCTTGGTTTCTCTCACGTAAATTCCTCTTTATTTTGACATTTCTCTTGTTCCCTACCTTCTTGCTTCCGTTCATTTGTTGACCTCGTATCTGTCTCATCTGTAGTCTCATTTTACTTGACTTTTTACTTCCACTTCCTATCACCATGTAGCTCTTCTGTTCCCTCACCATGGCCTATTTTAGCAAAATGAAAGTATCAGAATTTATTTCTTATTTACACAATAGACTCTTTTGAGCAAAACCTTCAACGATTAAATGATTATTATTAGTAAAATTGACAAGACACAGGGCATTATTTTTAATTATTATTTTTCCTTGTTTCATTCAAGTTATACCTACCCAATACAAAACAAAATTCGTTGCACGTCATCACTCATCACGCACAAGAGCTGTATTTTGTTATTCATTGTCTTACAGCTACCGCAAGACATTTTTTTCTTCACCAACTGATGACACGTCATCTAATGGTAAAGAAAAAAATGTCTTGCAGCAGCATTATAAAATGGTTTAATAACCGATTACTAACGATAATTATTGAAAAACTCACTATGTCTCTTTTACATCATACACTAAATACTTATACACTTATACCAACATTTAACACACTAAAAATCTCTCCAACAATATCTATTCTTCTGTATCCAGTATAAAATACCTCGGACCATACATTGATTGTCACCTAAAATGGGATATACACATTAATTATTTAATTAAAAAAATTCGCACCATGCTATATAAGTTTAAATACCTCACCCAAATGTTTAATATTACACAGATGCGCATAACTGTACCATGCATTAATAGAGAGTCATCTCACTTATGGAATTATAGCCTGGGGAGCAACAACGGATAATTACATACGTAATCTAGAAATAATGCAGAAGTGGATATTAAAGGTAAGTTACAAAAAACCTTACACATATCCAACTAATGCATTATATAGAGAAGTCAATATTCTAGTCCTCGACAGTTATTTCTCCTCAAAACTTTAATAAGACAGCACCGCTATAAACATGAACTAATGTTCAACCTGCTCCCGAAAAAAATATTATACAAATAAACTATTATTATTTGGGACCAAAGTTATACAATTTGGTTCCAAATAAACATAAAATTTTAAATTCATGTGAATTGTATAAAATAAAAATAAAAAAATGGTTAACAAGCATTCCCCGTTTACAAATTCATGATTACATTAAAAGTAACTAATCTTTAACAAATACACTTAAAAATGATGTGAAATAATTGTGCATGTATCTTCATATAATTATTAGTCTGACTTTTGTTCCCTACTGTTGTTTTGTTAGCAATGTTACATAAATTATAATTTTATAAATATGTTTATTATTAAATAACCCAATTGTTGATATTGTTAATTTTTTCTTTTTTTTACGCGTGGTATAATTAATATTAATGTATATTTCAGAAAATTAATTGCAGAATCCAAAAATTTTAATTGTTTTTAAGAAAAACATTGGCGTATGTTACTTCTTTTTAAAAAGGTGTCGGTCGGTACCGTGCCATCACGCGCCATTGAGGCGTTTCTATTTTACGTCAAATCAACAGAAACGTAGATCTTGAAGTATATGAACTACATGTACCTACTTTACTAGATAAAACATTCCTTAGTTGGTGTGTCAAGAATGTATCTGAACATACTGTATCGCACTTGATCACTTTGTATATTGTTTAACGCAGAATACCGATAATCATATGCGATCTATTCCCTGACCAAGGTAGTAACAGATTAAAACTACCTGTATTTTAGAACATATTTGTTAACATTTAATCGATTAAACTCTTAATACGTTATTTAAACGAAAAGTTCCAACATCGAAGAGAGAGAGAATACATTTCTACATTATCTCTGTTGATCACTAGATTTATAATTGGTAGAAATAAGCTGTATTGTTAATTAATTTTAGTTATAATCATCTTCCAATGATTCCAACTTCGAACCATTTTCAGGAGACTTTTTTGGACGTATTAAACACGTTTTACAAATCTTATTATGGAATAGTTACAAACGTTTCGCTTGTTCTTTATATTAAACCAAATACATCCTAAATTACTATAATCGGAGAACACAAGATCTGTTCAAATATACAAAAATTTAAACGGATGAAACCAATCTCTTTATTTTATATGGTGATATACGGCACTTTTGTCCAACTCTTGTATACCAAACTAGTAGAAATAAGTGGTTCACTGAATTCAAAATAAGATTTAAAATAAATAATTTTCTCACAACGCTGAACTGAAATTAAAAATTTGTTTCAATTATGAAAGTATTTAGGAAACTATAAAATATTTTTCTGATGACTTTAAATTGCCTAAGGAATGCGAGTTAATTAAAATTGTTAGAGCAAGCAAGCTGAAACGGCATTGTTTGGGTTGTCATTCCATTGTGGTAGGCGCTCAAGGGTTTTTATTTTAGAGATAGGTATTTGTGTTAAATAAGTAGTGATTGCTCGGCTTGCCTCTGTTATTACTGCTAAAAGGATAGGTATTTAAATTATCCCACCGCACCGTTTCTTTTTAAGTAAACCAACACAATAAAAACCTTACTAAAAGAGTTTATTTCCTTGCTTCGATTGCATCTATAGTATTATAATTTATACCTACCTGTTGTATACATAATTTACATGAAAAGTTTTAAATTGTAACGCAGATAATATAATAATAATAATATTTATTAAAAATTCAACAGTAATATAAATTTCTAAGTAATACAGCTAATAACTTAAATATATTCACAGTGATTTATTGCACCTAGGTGATTACTCACCTCTGTATATGTAATTGCACGATCTAAACTACAGTATGAATGTCTAGGAAGTAATAATAATACCTATTAATCTTATACGTACGAAGACTACAACTAAATTAGAGTAGAACAAAATAAAAAATTAAAAAACAAAAAAAATAGTAAAAAATAAGAAAAATAAAAAAATAGGTAACAACTATGTAAGGAATAAAAAAAATATGTAGCAATACATGTTTTAATAATTAACTTTTAACAACCAATAATTAAGATTTAGTGCAAAATTTTCAAAAATTCTGGATAATTCTGCACTACAAATGTTTTAGTCTTATACCAATTTTTTTTAAATTTCATTCATTTCCTATAATTAGGGGAATAAAATCATAGAATTTAGGAGCAAGGTAAATAAAAGATCTCCAATTGACATTTTTTAGACTTCTGGGCGTATTTAGATGTTGATTATCTTTTGCTCTTGTGCCATAATAATTATGAACTATTTTCTGTTTTATGGAATTATTTTTATGTATATATGTGCACATTTCAAGCATATAAAGAGTACGGACGTTACATATTTCTTCTGAGTATAACAATTTGGTAGGATAGTAACAGTCCTTTTTAAATATAAATTTTGGTAATGAATTTTGTACTACATTTAATTGATGAAGAACATTGTTGTATGGACCACCCTAAACAATTATTACATATCGAATTTCAACTAAGGTTTTATACATACATATATGGTAATAAGCAATTTTTTATTAAGAAAATCTCTTAGAAGGTACATTTTTTTATAAATCATACGCCTTACTTTCTCTGCTAAGTATAGTAAGTATGTGTTCATCCCATTTTAAGTTCTTGTCAATAACCACAGCAAGATATTTAGTATTCGCTGTCTCTTTTATTTCTTCATTAAGGTTATCCAAATATCCATTCTTAAAAATTCAGGCCGGTTTACTGATGTTATAGAGATGTAATTTGTTTCTGTTACGTTTAACAAAATTTTATAAGTATCTAACGAATCTTTGATTGCACTAACTCCTTCTTTGAATATTTCACTGACTTTGGTCCAAGGAGTTTCACAAAAGATTAGTACTTACTGTGTTATCAGCAAATGAAATAATTTTACCATTTATATTAGAATCAGTTAAGGAGTTTATATATTATACATTAAATAAAATAGGACCTAAAACTGTATCTTGCGGAACTCCCATTTTGGTAGTTTTAGAATCAGAATCACTGAATGTTTCGCCAATTTTAACAAATTGTGGTCTGTTGCTCAGATAGTTCTTAAAGACTTCCAACGCAGTGCCTCTAACTCCTTACTGATGTAATATATCAAGGAGTTTATTTTTATGGGGCACTGTGTCAAAAGCCTTAGCGAGGTCAAGGAACATAGCTATACACTTTTTTAAGTTTAAGTGACCAGTTACATCTTTTATTAAATCGTACATTGCATCATTCGTACTTAGGCCTTTAGTGAAGCCAAAATGATGGCTTGAGAGAATATTGCTGTTATTTAAGAAGCTCAATAGGTGCTCCCCTTAAGACAGTTTTCAAAGATTTTCCCTAAATTATTTATTAGACTAATTGGCCTGTAATTATTGTTAACTGATTTTTTGCTACCCGATTTATGAGTGGGTGAAATTACTGATACATATTTTAAAATATTTAGATACAATCCCGGTTTTAAAAATTAAGTTAATAATATGGACAATTGGTTTTAGAAGGTAGTTATGAAACAGTTTTATAAATTTTTCAGATATTCCATCGCTCCCGGGTGCACTGTTATTTTTTAATTTACTGATAACTTCCTTTTCGTTATAGAAGGGGTAGACACGTAGTTCATATTTATAATATTGTTTGGTTATTGTCATTGAGAAAAAAATAATAAAGAGGCGAAACTGTCAAGGTTTCGAGATTTTAATATTGTATTTTTTTGCCAATAACTTCATGATTGTCATCAATTTTTAGTGCTATGGGAAGGTATTTGTAATGTGGCTGTATAGCCCTTAAAATTGAAGACAATCATGAAGCTATTGGTAAAAAAATACAACAGTAAAATCTCGAAACCTTGACAGTTGCGCCTCTTTATTATTTTGTACTCAATGTTATTGTATAGAATTAGACATTTTTAAGCCGCAAAATAATCGTTACAGTAACAATTAGCTTTAGTCTTATCCGAAACAAATATTCCATTTTCATCTGAAATATCAAGAATCTTGGTATGTAGTATGTTTATTGTCACTTTCATTTGTCGCTTCAGTAATGATCTGATACATTTTTTTATGTTTTTGTAATTTTCTGAAATTTTATTTTTATAATAATTATTTTTTGTTGTGAATTATTTTATTTAGGATGTTTCTACACCGGGTGACAAAGACTCATGGTACACGCCCCTTTTCTATTCTAATTTCCCAGCAATTATTCTGAAATTTGGAACATTGGATATGCTTACTAAGAGGCACTTTTTGGCATACTGGGAGATTTTTTCAGTTCATTCACAATACCTCATTGGCTTGAATCGCCGCAGTTTCGAATTTGGTGTTCATGGACATCAACATGGGAATTTGAAAATATTTTTGAATTTAGCGAAGACATTTGAAATTGAGCTATATTTGCTACTGAAAATACTCGAATCTCTAGGGGTGAAACATTACAACTTTTCCAGATGTATCGCACAGTGTGGTTTACTCATCATTCTCATCCCATTTTTAACATATTTGAAGACTTATAAACAAAAATAAAAAAGGATTATTAGGCAGCTTAAAACCTTTTAAAAACATTCATATATGTACTTTTAATAATGAATGCTATAATTTTATCTAACAATTAAAATTTGTATTTTTTTTAAAAACACCCTTTACATTTTTCCATATTTGGATAGTATAGAGGAAAACGCGATCTTTTCGAAAATACTCCAAATGCTTGGGTTATACCGAGTCAGTAGTGCAGCGGGCTAGAGCATTAGTGACAGTCATGGCTCTGGTCACACTGCCTATCGTGAGTGAGTTTGAACCCCGGTACCGGCACTGGCAATGTCGGTGGGTATGGATGTTTGTCTGAGTTTTTCAAATGTGTAACCTTCTTTCGGACAGCCTTGGCTTTGGATTTGGGGTTGTCTAATTTCTGTGGTATGTTTATGGTTATGTTTATGTTAACTCCAAAAGTAATCGATTTAAATAATATACAGTACTATGGGGTATTTTTAAAATGGTTGAAGGGTCTTCTATTCAAAACGCAAATATGTAAAATTAGGTATACAAAATTTTGTTTCTTCAAAAAGAAACTAGGTACAAATTTTAATTGGAGTAAGAACAGTTAATGAACTTTACTGTGCAGTACCCGTATAAACAAAATTTCGTGAGCGAAGTGAAAGTTCAAACGTTAATTATTAGGTTAAGTGTCATCTCATAAAAATTGTAATTGTCTAATGAGATTAATATATCTCTAAATAAAACTGTACAGGGTGTATAAAACTATACCCCCCCTTATCGGTCAATTACCACCGATTTTAATTTTTCAAAAGCCGGTCTAACACAGAATTTTCCGTAGATTTTGAATATGCTATTACTTTTTTTCCTACTTCAACCGTAAGAAAGTATGGTTTTTTTAATGGAACACCCTTATATTTTTACATATTTGGATTTGCCTCGTCCTTCTGATTACAAATATATATGACACCTATATATTTGCTATAAAAATGGCGTAAATAATTGAATTTAAACTTAGGGCGTTTCTTCAAAACTATACCCCCCCCCCGTATTTCGGTCAATTATTAACGATTCAAAATTTTCAAAACCTACACATAGAATTTTTCGTAGATTTCATATAGGTATGCTCTTACTTTTTTTCTCCCTTCAACGGTATACGATGGGTGAAAAAAGTATGGTTTTTTTTTATGGAATTCCCTGTATTTTTTTACATATTTAGATCCGCCCTGCCTTTCTGATTATAAATATATATAATACTTATATATGTAAAAAAATACAGGGCATTCCATAAAAAAAACCATACTTTTTTCCACCCTTCGTATACCATTGAAGGGAGAAAAAAAGTAATAGCATACATGAAATCTACGAAAAATTCTATGTGTAGGTTTTGAAAATTTTGAATCGTTAATAATTGACCGAAATAAGGAGGGTATAGTTTTGAACGAAACGCCCTAAGTTTAAATTCAATTATTTACGCCATTTTTATAGCAAATATATAGGTGTCATATATATTTGTAATGAGAAGGACGAGGTGAATCCAAATATGTAAAAACATATAGGGTGTTCCATTTAAAAAACCATACTTTTTTCTGCCCCTCGTATACGGTTGAAGTAGGATAAAAAGTAATAGCATATTCAAAATCTACGGAAAATTATGTGTTAGACCGGTTTTTGAAAAATTAAAATCGATGGTAATTGACCGAAATAAGTGGGGGTATAGTTTTATAGGAAACACCCTGTACGTACGTTGGTTCACTGTGAATGAACTTAAATTAATTTAAAAAAACATAACTCAAAGGCTTTCCTTTACACCAAAAAACAAGTAATCTGAAGTCAAACTTTGATTTTTTATATATTGGCTTGTGTGCAGAATTTAGGTTTCAATTTTTTTTTTAATTACCATTTTTTAAGAGTTTCAATATTATCTTTTTTATTGCCTATATTTCTAAATAATAAAAATTTACGTTAATCTTGAACAGTGCACCCTCCTCCCCCACTTTATTATACTGCATATTAAGAATCCACCTATTCAAAGGAAATTTCTTAGAATTCTTGGTTATATTATTATAAATTAAAAATGTTTTCTATTTCGGTTTCGGTTTATTCAACAAATTTCAGAGACAAATTTAACAACAAAAAAAGTTATTTTCAAGAAATAGTGAAAATGGTTTACAGTTTGTATCTATAGTATGCAGCACTAATATTGTTTACATTTTATATCTGGTTATGCAGAGAACTTGGAAGCAACTGAAGGCTAAACTATTTTAGTGCCTGGTGGTTTGATATGTTTATGTTACCCTTAATAAGGTGAAATTTATAGAATTATTAGTAATGCATGTGTGAATATTAAGCTCAGATAATTTAATCTTTTATTATATGGAAATATTTAAGAATGTATTTATTTCATGTGTGTGGTTATGTGAGTGTGTACACTGTACATATACATAAATAATGTATTATTTATATTTTTATGTTGTTTTATCGTTTACCTTCTTAAAAAATAATTAAATTCTATTTAAGTTTCTCGATATCATTTGAGTTTAAGAATATAAGTGTGCAGTTATAGTCTCTCCCTAAGTGTATGTGTCTTCAGACTCACCCTTGTTATAATTTAGGAGTAAGAAAATATGAAATTGCGAATCCCCGAATCCTTAGCTCACATCCCTTGAGTCCTTCTCTTGTACGTGCCTCTTGACGTCTATTGTTCAGAAGCGTGTAGCGAGAGCAGGCCGGATCTTTGCCCTCAGCACTCATATAATGATGGATTTAACCTAAAAAGAAATACTTTATAGTATTTGTGAAAATTTGAATAGAATATATGGCATTCTATTATAATACTCGGTATCGGTATCCAGTTTTCTAGAAATTTTCATACGTATAATCATTATAGGTATATAAGTATACAGGGTGGCTATTTTAAGAGGGCCACTTCAATTACCTCCGTTGTTATAATATGACGGAAAAAAAAATTATTTTAGTGGATCGTCTTATGACTAAAACAAGATTAATGTGCATGGCGTCTTTGACAATTCGATAAAAACAAGAATGGCCGTATTTTTCAAATACTTGTAGTTCTTTTTATTTCAAAAGATACATAAAAAATTTTTTAAGCAAAATTTTGCTCAAGAATAAGACGAGTTTGAATGTACTGTTTAATTTATTTAGAAATCTATAATATCCTCAACACTTGGGCACCAGAAAATAATCGGGTTTTGACTTTGGTACAGTTGGATGGATATTCTCTTCCCTTTCTTTTGATATATCGTACTAAGGTGTGTAAAATAATTAGTTTTCCCTTGATTTTTCCAAATTAAAAATATTTATAAATGATACACATATCTTATGGTTATGAATAGTGATGGTATCTGGTATTCAGCAAATCCGACCTATTTTCTGATTATCCGGTTTGACCAGATTTTGCCACAGATTTTACCACCTTTTGAAAGTAAATAAAAGAATGGCAGTAAGAAAGTAAAACTTTTTGTTTAATAACAAAAGTAAAATAGTTTAAGTACATATGTAATATCTTAATATCTGTAATTAATAATGGGAATATTTTGATGTTAGAAAATAAATTTTTCTGCATTGTTTATATATGCTATTCACATTTTATTTACATGAGGGGAGGCTTTGGAAAATCTGCATTCTGTTGGTATGAATGATAAAGGGGCTGTAGCTCCCTTAGGAACCGTTTTTGGAACAAAATTTATAAGAACTATTTGGCTTATTTTGATGAGTTCTACATGCCTTTGGATTTCTGAATACCTTTACCCAGACACCCTGTATATTCATTTATAATAATTATTGATCAGTTTAGCGTATAATACCTAAATATGAATTTCACAAACGATAAAAAAACTACTATGTTTATTATTTATACAAAATGTAATTTAAATTCAATATTGGCTTTAGAACAGTACAGAATCAAATATCCCAAATAGAGTTATATTTAGAAAAACTTATTTTAAGAAACTGGAAATGAACTTAAGACATTAAATTAAGGAAGAAACTGAAAAGTCATGTAACTCATAATTTTGAAATTGGTAATAACATTATTGAATACACCCAGGATAAGAAAGGATAAAACGTTTAGTTTTTCTTTAGATTACCGTAAGCATCCCAGAACAGCCTTCTGCATTTGACCTTTTAAGAATTTGTTTTATTTTTGTTTTTATAAATTATCACAAATAAAAACAAAATAGGTTCATCATGTTTTGTTGGAAGTGGGATTATGCAATATTTTCTATTTTTCTTGTGATTTATTTGCGCACCTATCTATTAATTTTATTATCAAAAAGTTCTACATTTTCTATAATTATACAGGGTGACCATGAAAAAAGTGCAATGCCTAGTGCCACACTGTAGAGGAGCCTAAAATAATGAAAAAAGTTCGTATACACTTAGGTCCTAATTCCTTTCGTTTTCGAGATAGAGTGTGTTATAATTTTTTTTAAAATATTATTTTTTTTCTTATTTCTCAATTTCTTTTTGTTTTTTTCAACGTTTTTTCACATTGAAAAATTTTCTGTAGGCCGACAGTTTGAACACCTTTAAAGTTGCACTTTATTATTCTTTGTACCTACCTATGTATTATTATTTTTGTTAATATTAATGTTCATATTTCTGTATGTTTTGATTGATCATAGTTCATAAAAGTATTATTGGTTTCCATTGTTTCAGTGCGTTCATTAGTTATTTAAGAGAACATGGATTTTTTATTAAATCAAATCGAAAGTAAATTTTTCATTGTGGAAAAACGTTGAAAAAAACGAAGAAATTGAGAAATAAGAAAAAAAAATTTTTTTAAAATCTTTAACAAGCTCTACTAGGTATCTCGAAAACGAAAGGAATTAGGACCTAAAGTGTATACGAATTTTTTTCATTATTTTAGGCTCCTCTACCGTATGGCACTATGCATTACACTTTTTTCATGGTCACCCTGTATACAGTAAATCTTGCATATTATTTTGTTGAAAAGACGTTATTATATTTTTATATAGAAGCTAAGAGTTTCAAAATATTATTGAATAATCATTTAAAGACTAAGTTGCATAATTATATAATTCGTTCATAATCTCTTGAGATTTCCACTTTGTCTGATTCTTCTTCTTCTTCTTTTGATTTCTGTCTTAATTTTCATCATTTCACTCGCTTGATGTTCTTAATTTTCATCATATTCACTTGCATCGTTGGTTCCTGATCATTTGATAAAATGTTATATCATATTTTTCTAATTTCAATGTCCATCTATAGCTAATCTACTTCCTCAACCTTTCGTTGAGAATAATCATGTTAATGGTCGATGACCTGTGACTAGTTCAACTTGCTACTGTGTAGATAAAGCATGAAATGCTTTACTGACCAAGCAATATCCAAATTATCTCTTTCTACAGTTGAATACTTTGATTCTGCTGGATATAATGTTCTTGAAGCGTATGCAAAGGAGATATATTTTCCGATTGATTATTGTGAAAGTACTGAACCTATTGTAAATGCACTAGCATAAGTACCTAACTAAAATAATTCCTCAAAATTTGGAAAAATTAAGCAATTTTTAATGTTTCAAACGATTTTTGCCATTCGTGATCAAAAAAAAAAAAAAAAAAGGATTTATCTTTTTCAAGTTGATTGATCATTAGTTGTGAAATTTTCGCAAAACTTGATATACTGACCCGAATTTGAACTGAGCCACCCTAAATATAGACCAAATTTACAAAGCTGTTACTTTTTTATTTATTTATGGATTGCAGATATTTTTCAGTTGTTTTAATTCTAATCTCTTTAGCTTTAAACACCAGTTTGAAAATATTTAAATTTTATACAGTTTGAAATATGTAAGCATGCTTTTTTCACTTTTTCACTCCAATGTCTCGTATTTATGTATAATTACTTTATGGTGCAATAAATACCTACAGGTATTGTCACCATAGCTTTTTTTGGATTTTGGCTCTATCTCTTTGAGTTCAAAAATAGGACGAATTTTTATTTACACCTTTTATTTCTGACTTGGTCAATCTAAAAATTTATTGAAATTGGATTTGATGCTTTTGATGAAATTATCACACTTCTGTCATGCTATTACTCAACATTTACTTAAGTCGAAATGCCTCGCATAGAAAACGCTATTACAGAACGGTGTATTGGAATGATTGACCGCACCGGGCAGGTATTGTAGAGAATTTCTTTGAAAAGCATGATATCACACGTATGGTGTGGCCTGCATTATCACCAGATCTAAACCCTATTTAGCGTGTATGGGACCTCTACAAAGAAGAATCTCAAGCCGCCCTCATGCTGCACCAATAACGTCAATGAATTAGCCATTGCCCGACAGGAAGAGTGGGATGCTCTTCCCGGCGACTTAATTAACAGAATTTCAGTGAGCATCCCAATACGATGTGAGCAGTGATAAGAGCCCAAGGAAGAGCGACGCGTTATTAAATTAAAAATCAAAGTTTATGTTAATTTAATTGTTATACGACTATATAATATTTTTGCCATTCCAATAGATTTGAATATTAAAATGTTATTAAAGTTGCTTTTCTTAAACTATAAAAGATAGACCTTTAATTCAAAAAATGATATGTTGGCAACACCTGAAGGTATCCATTGTACCACAAAGTGAATATAAAGGGTGTTCGATAAATACGAGGCACTAGACTGAAAAAGTGAAAAAAAACATGGTAATATACCTATATATTACCCTGTATTGGATGCGTATTGCGTATGAAGAAAATTTAAATATTTTCACACTAATATTTAAAGCAGAGGACTTTAGGATTAAAACAATTGAAAAATTTCTGCAATCCATAAATAAATAAAAAAGTTACAGTTTTTTAAATTTGGTCTATATTTTTGGTGGCTCAGTTGAAATTCGGGTCAGTATACCTAAACGTCTAAAATTTCCCGCTAATCTTAAAAATGATTTTATTTATTTTGACTATAATTGAGCAAGATTATTTGCACCATCCTTCGTTATTTAAATATTGACTTCTTTTTGTAAAAATTTACGTGCATTCGGTTATATTGTTAAATTTGCGATTTTTAATCTATCAGAGACTTATTTTAATCCAGAAATATGCTGTTGCTACGATTGTACGATTATATCGCCCGTTTATAAAAGATATTGTTCACTTTGTAACGCTAGTAGAATATGGTTCATAACCCATTAAAAAGTAAAACGTAAAGCAAGTAATTCAAATGTCATCCGTAAAATATATACGAAGCTAAATCTAAAGTTGTAAAATACTGACAAAGTCCATATTATAGAAGGTCGAAAATATTTACTAATTTATCATTTACCGTCACCTCTTGAGTTTTCTGCAATCCATTACTACTCTCTATTTCTGTTTGCCTATTTACCCTTACACTGCTAGATCAAGGGGATACTGAATTTTGAATTATTTCCTGATCCAACATTTTAGTATTTTTATTTTTAACTTTTGTTTTAAGAATATGGGAATATCTATACGATTATGTGAAAATTGGTTTTGAACTACCCATATCTGTATTTTATTTCATTGGTGAATGTTAAATTGTCACCTAGATAAAATATATCTGAGGAATTTAAACATGATTTAAATGTTCTAAGCATAATTGTTTTTTGATTTCAAGTTTCATTGTCGTAACGAAATTCTCCATAAAAATTTTTTTTAACTAAATCTTTTTCTTTTTCAGTATATTGATTAGATTAAATTTTAATTTAAATACTTGTTCTGGACGACCATTTAAGGTCGTACAGCTGCTTCACTGCACCGCAGCTTGCTTTAACGCGACAAGAATTCGACTGTGCATTTCCACATGCACTGCAAAATCAAAGCTTCAGTACGGGATAAAAGTTTACTGACGGTGTATGCCACTTCATTTGAAAGAATTTTCTAAGATTATTTTAGTATTATTAATAATTTTCCCATGTTGTGTGATAGTAGTAGTGAAAGTATATTCATACTAGCTTTAATTAGTCACGAATATAAAAAAAAAATAGAAATAAATAGAAATCAAAACAGCAAAAGTACTGGGTGTATGACAAATTTAGAAGTAGATTACAAGAGAGAGAGTTTCACACACTTTCTAAGTCGCCTGACATAAGATGAACAAAAATTTTATGTTTAAAGGGTCCATGTGAGCATCACCGTACCGCAAATGCAGCGCGGAAAGGCGCAGCGATTATACGAAACGTGCGGCAGCTGCGGCTGCGTCAAGCGCGGTGAGGCCGCGCGAGGCGCAGCATAGAGAACGGTCTCATAAGAAAACATGTTAAAATGCGGCCCACACACAAGCTACTTTTGCGGCGTTTTGGCAGCTGGCGTTGTTGCCATCGTCCAAATCGCATGGAAATCTAAAAAAACGCCTGTGTGTAATAGTATTTACTGCCGCGCTGGCGACTCGCTGGGCGGCGCAGAACGCCGGACGCTAAGATTAGACTTGTTTGATTTCGGCGGCAGGAAAGCCAGCGAAACGTTTAGAAAACGCATGTGTGTGTGTGCAGAAATGGCGGAAAATCGGCGAT
Source organism: Rhagium mordax (assembly GCA_963680705.1). Classification (NCBI taxonomy): domain Eukaryota; kingdom Metazoa; phylum Arthropoda; class Insecta; order Coleoptera; family Cerambycidae; genus Rhagium; species Rhagium mordax. The sequence continues at coordinate 52,102,453 of OY796656.1, read as the reverse complement.
TTGTCCATTCCGAAAAATTTATTTCTGCTTTTATTGAGTTATTTGCAGAAAAAATATTTATGGATGATAGAAAGTGCCTATTTTGTTTTTTGTATATGTAACATTTAATTATTTTTAATAATAACCATGCTTCTCTTAATCTTAGCTTCGTTTATGTATTTTGAATATTTTGTTTTACACATACACATTTGACTTTTGTTACGTGATCATGATAGTAAATCTGACAGTTCTTGTCAGTTTGCTATTAAAATATTTTTATAATAATACATAAATACACCATTTCTACACAGCAATTATGAACAAAAATAATTATTCTTGAATTTGTAATATGTTTTATTTTGTTTTTAGTCCAATTGAGAGTAAATTAAATTGGATTACGTATCTTTACTTTACAATTACATGTCAAAAACAAATGAACAGCTAAAAATTACTTTTTTATCAAAAACAAACACTTTAAATTTATCGGCCCACAATGCACTTAATATTAATTTACTACTATGTAAATTTTTCCCGTCACATCCTTCTGAATTGAAAAGTTACATTAAAAATTTTAAAATTATTTTTGAGAAAAATGCAAATTTTGTAACGTGACCAGATAGAACTTAGTCCGTAGGTTCCAAAAATAATAAAATATTCAGGGTGTTCCATTTAAAAATTTGAATTTGATGGTTTTTCCGTCGAAACCGGAATGTCGGCCATTTTGGATATACACGTCACTAAATTGGAAAATAAGTCTTATATACGTATTCCAAATTTCAAAACATTTGGTTCATAAACAAAAGAGCTATAAGCATGGGCGCCAGCCGGTATACAAGTACTTACACATATAGCGTTCATTAGCTATTTATGTAACCAGTTACGAAAGACTTTATTCTGTGTAACGAGTGTATGTTTGCGGGACGAGCGAAGCGACCACAAAATGGTCTTTCATAACGTGTTACATACAAGATTTTTTCTAATTTTAAAGACTAAACCAACTAGATTCAAGTTAAAGAAGTAATAAACAAAAAAAATTGATAAATATTACAAATAATATTGCAATAAATCTTGTTCTTTTCTATACTTAGATATCACATATGTTCACCTATTATAATACAGGCGAAACATAGCAGAAATATAAAAAAAATACAGATTATTTTTCTTCTTCATATGACTATACAAACAGAAAATAAAAAATATAGGCGTATCATAATTGTCAAAGTAAAACGAAAAATTTTCAGTAATTTTTTTTAAATTTAAATGCCATCTTAAATAATAATAAAAATATTTGACATTTATTATTATTGTCGTCATGTCGATAAATGTCATTTGTTCTCTTTTTTTATATTCTGTCTTTAATTTATTTTGTTATAAAACCATTATATCCTATAATCCTATAAACTAAAATGTAATATATCTTTCTAGTGCTTTCGACTGTGGGCAGTGATGAAATTAACAAGGAGCCATTGAGCATTTGTCCACTGGGCCCACGACCGGAAGCCTCTTCCCAAAAGTTACTATAGTTTTTGTTTTGTTTTTGGAACAATATTTTTTTCGACCTTCTTAAATAAATGTTTCAAGGGGCTCCTTAATCATCCCTTGAATCTGTGATGATTAATTCAAAAATGTCAGTTCTTTTATTTGCATCTGATTCTTTTCCCGTGAATTTTCCGACCATGTCATTGAAATGTAATTTATAAAACCTTTTCTATTTAATGTGCACTTATGGACCCCAATTAGCAAAAGATTTCAAATTTGATTTTTTTTTTAATGAATTTTACTCAATTTACAAACATTTTTAAACCTTGATCACGCCAAATGTGCTCTCAGGAGTTCTTGGTATCAAAAGACTTTCAATTATCGAAAATTAGTAACAAATTTTAGATTTTCGCAACATATTATATATTCGTCCTCTCGCCGCGCCGTCTGGCTTCCTTCTTAAATGATTCGAAGTGAAGGGGCTTCCGAATTGGAAAATTTGATTTACAATGATTTTCAAGATCTTGTTATTAATGGGAGGCCCTAGGAAGCTTTTGCCCACTGGACCCTTTTTCTTAAATCCGCCACTGACTGTGTGGTTCGAACCAAACCAAAACTGATGGTTAAAGTAAATTAAAATAAATGTACGAGATGGATCATATAAGCGGAAACATTGACATAACAGCTTTACGGTTGTGCTATGAAAAAAAGTCAAAGATTGAAAAGTTCGCATTTTATCCTAACATCTCAGTATTGACAGTAAATATAATAATTTTTTTTTTCATTTCCAAACATAACTTCACAATATAGAGAAAGTTTTTGCCATTTACCCCAAGAACTCCCAAAAAATTTCTTTCTTTTGTTTGATTATATTGCCTAGGTAGAACTTCATAATGTTCGTAGAATAGGAGCGTGGCGGTTTTAACATGTTTGCCGCCCCCGACACTATTTTTAAATGCCACCATTGCCGCCGCTTCTCTTAAAAAGTATAACACATTACATTGAAGCAAACAAATTTTGTCGCATTTGAAAGTTTGCCGCCCTGGGCAGAGTAGTTGAAATACAGAAAATAGCCGATTTATCGAATATCTCAGAAACTATCTGTAGCAAGCTTGATTGTATCGTTGGCATTGGTATAAATAAAAAAGTCTGACTTTGATTTTTTTTAATTCAGAGATCAACTGGAATTTAAATCTTAAATTTAAAAACTAGTGTTCCTAGTAAAACCGTAAAGCCACTATGTAGTTTCCGCTTATATAGACCACCCTGAACATATGAAAAATCACTAAAGTGCGAAACAAAATAAATTAAAGTAATTTACACACAGCCATTACAACACGCTTAAATCTTGTAGAGCGTAGACCAGAGGCGTGTGGTGTCCAGAAATGAAATAACAATCTGGCAAGCCATCGACGACGAACGGTGAAGATGTAGGCAACATCCAAAAGTAAATGCCTTTGAATAATTTCTCAGTTTACAAATTCATAATTTTTGCTATATGTTTTAGAATTAATAGACCGAAATTAGTTCGTGAACACCCGCCTCTTGTGATCATAAGAGATTTTTTACTGACTTCAAAAAATAAGAAATTCTCAATTCGATCCGTATGCTTGTTGTTTTTTTAATATAACATTAACTTCGCTTAATAATCAACGATGCAGATGTAGGTATGTATGTCTAATTACGCCCATGTTCATGTGCCTCATTCCAACTCTTACTCTCTAAAAAATAGGTGTGGCTATATCTTGTTACATAAAACATTTACACATGACTAGGATGCATTGGTGTGGAAATTATTGTTAATGCTAAGCTAACTTCTGTTAATACTCGTACTGATGAGTTAGAGAGTACAAATTAAGTAGCAAGTTTGTGACTGTAAAAATTTTCTAGTACATAATATACAGGACGTTTTTGAAAATGGGAGTGCTAACTTGTAATTATTTATTTTGAAATATTTCATTATAATGAGAAATTCAGGAATAAGTTGTAGTTAAGAACTCCCCTATTTACATATTAAAAAAATGCAAAGCACAGTTTTGGTCACATATAAGTTCATTATTGTTAATGTGCGTCATTATTACTAACTAAATAATCGTAACTCAAATCATCATAATAGTAATAATAGCATTGCTAGTTGCTACAAAAGTAATAGTAGGGGCTGGACCTTTACTGGATAAAGGTTCAGGAACGATCAAAACCGAAAAATTTTATAATTTTGGAAAAATGATACAATTAATACGTTGCATTCTCTACGCTGATCCAACTTAGACTTCCCGCATGCCAAATATATCTTATGTTTATGCTTAAGCGCAATTTTTTAATATCTATGTCGTTCTCAGAAGATATGCTGACAGCAGTTAACAACAGGACAGTAGTAAACAGGATTAGAAAATTGAAATATTTTCGGACGTGAAGAACTATCCTATTATGAAACCTTCACTGGGTACTTCATGGAAAATGCTAGCAAATAGAAGTACACTGTAAAACTGTTTAATGAATTTTATATCGTCTAATTTCAATCTTTACAACTCGGCTCTTAAAGGAGAAATAAAAAAAATATATATTTTTTTGATACAGTGCATAGGAAGCGTAGTAACCGCGCGAAACTGGTACGCGGTAGCGATTTTGGGGTGAAGGGGTAGTTTAATTAACAAACCATACAGAGATAGGTATATAAAGTACATGGAATATGTTAAAACCATATATGCGTATGACGTTAAAAAAATATATTTTTTTAACAACCCAACAATTTTATTTGCCCGAATGTATAGGGGGTTGTAAAAAAAATTATAAAACCTACACATAACCCATATAAGCGAGCATACAACGATATATGATAATTTCTCATAGAATGTCCTTAAGAGAGAATATTAAAGAAAAACGACTTTTTAGGATAATAGGTAGTTCCGGCAACAAAATTTGGTCGTCTGTACGAATTTTCAAAGAGCACGTTGAAATCTATATCGGAAATTTTTAACAATCCTATATGAACAACCACGGTGATACGATGGAGTGAACTTTAGGATGGACGCTTCTGTATCTGCAAAAGAGCAATGACAGAAAGATCACATATATATACAAAAAATCAGGTATTTATCGGTGACAAACTCCCATATGTTTTATTTTCATTAATATTGTCAGAGCTAAAATAAAAAAATTACGAAGGGTCTATTTTAAAAAAAGGGTCAACTTTGGGGTGCCCTTTCAAAGAAGCGGTTTGCCGTAGAACAACCAAACAGGGCTCATATTGTAGATTGTTTATTCCTGTTTAATTTCCAATATAAGTATTTTTGCGATGCACTGGAAGGAAACTAAAGCCAAAACCAAAAAAAGTCGCCTTTGGGGAGTGACAAGGGATGTTCCGAGGAGAACTGTGTCTCACAAACTTAGATCCCAAATAAGCATACCAGAATCAACATAAAAAAAAAATAAAATCAAATTCTGTGTAGTTGTCCACCTTGAGCCTTCGTTTCCTGGCGTACTGGCAGATTGCGAAAAAATATAAATATATTTTTCTAAAACACCTAATTTTCAATAAAACCCGCAGCTTCTAGATTATTGTTCTCAAAAGAAAATCATCAAAAAATGGAAAATAATATTACCTATTTTTTATAAAAACATTTTATTGACATACTTAATTTAATATTTGAAGTAGGTAATTTAAAAAAGTTTCCAAAAGTCGCAAAATGCAGATTTCTTGTTAGCATGGCTCTTCTGTTTCTACTACTAAATTTTGTTAATATAACGTTATAGTCTTTAACACTCCTTTTTAGTTAAATATTTCAAAATGTGTTAAATTAAACCATACTTTGGATTCAAGCTTCTGGATTATTCCTAACAACAAAAGCCTTTTATGATTCTTTATTTTTTTTCTTTCGATCTTGCTAGATGATTTAGAGTTTGCAGAATGTAAATATGGTTTTGTGGTCAGATTTTTATATCGATTTATATCGGATAGCCGGATAGAAACTGAAAGGTTATTGGAGTGACAATCTGACGTGAGCCATTCTGCATACATACTACCTCGCATACTACATAATACTACTGGACCGCAAAATCAACGAAAAATCAAAGCAAACGTGTCATCATTCAAGCACCACTTTGAAACTAAAAATACACCTAATTAATAATTTTCAACAAACTCCAACAGTTAGTAAAAAATTGTTAAAACTTTTTATTGACGTGAGTTTTAAATTAATCTTCCCCTAATGAGATTAATTTCAGTTGAATATTAAATTATTATTATTTATACTAATTATTTAAAGTAATACAAAATCTCAAGCATAAGTTTAATGCATAGACGAAATTACCAAGCATTGTTTATTTTGATCAAAACTAATATTGCTTAATATACTTAAAGGGTCATAATTTATGGCTTTTAAATTCTTTACGTAATATAATACGCTGGCATGAATGTATAATATTTCAATTTATTTTTCTTAAGTTTTATGTGCTCTTAAATACATGTATTAAATTGTGCTAGAAATGTAATAAACATAACAGTTTTCAGATGATAATTATAAAGAAGGTATTTATGAGAATTTTACTTAACAAGGGAGGTAGTATGTACTTCGACATCAAATGTCTAGTGTTGAATGTATGACGAGAATGAAAAAGCCCCCGCCCTTATGTGAACTAAATAAAGTTGGCTTCGAGTCCCGGTTTCCAAGGCAACTCAGTTCCCTGCAGGTTAAAACCTTATTGGATATGTTCATCATTTTATTTTATTTTTCCACTTTTTCCCAGCATTTACATTTTCCATCTAGGGCTTCCATTTTTCAATGTGCGCTACGCTTGGATATTGTATCAGATACTGGAAGCGGGATTGCCGTTGTTGAATCCTGAATTCGATTGCCTGATAGAGATTTTCCAGGTAGAATAGCGATTCGCGCTCCACTTTTACTCAATCAACTATTTTTACTTCAAATTCCTTTCATATTAAACGCTAAACGTACATCTGATTTGTCTTTATAAACATTTCTGCGGCGACTAACTTTAGGAAATCTAATAATTTTACCGTAATACATGATAGCTGCATGTTTCTTTAGTCATTGGTACTTATATTTCCCAATTTAAATTAATTTAATTGTGTAAATATTTGGCAGATATATTTCTAGACAAAGAATAAGTGAAGTTTTCACATACATATAAACTTTTTTAAATTAACACCTGGGGCACGTCCTAAGACCCTCGCTAAGACCTAAATCATAGGAACAGAAAGCGTTTATAAGTAACTGTTTTTCATATTGATCATATTTGATATGTTTCTCAAAATACTGTTTAATAAAAATACATTAATGAATGTATTAATGACTGACCTACTCATCACTAACGTTAATATACGAAACACTTTAGTAGATGTGTGATTTACCAATCAAATTAGTATCATCTGGGATGATTAAAAAGAGATATTTAGATATTTATTAGAGTACCTAACTGTGATTTCAAACGTTCAGAGAAAGCATAATAAAGTTGGAGAAATGAAGAAGTGGAAACCAACCAAGAAATTTTAAATTTTGAGAGAACATTTTTAATGAAAGTAATATTTTGGGGTATTTAAAACTCCGTGCTGCACTCGGGAATAGTAAATCGACCTAAAAAACATTATTTCGATAGGAAGAGGATATTTTTTTATGTATAATTTATCAGAAAAAATCATTCTTAATGAAAACACTTGCATCTAAGATGTCTCTATGTTTTTATTGGAATCCACAAATTAATGACAAAATAAGACAAAAATTGTGCAGAATAACAAGGTGTCATCATTTTCAAAATCTTTTACTAACTGATATTTTAAGTACCTACGGACTGATTTTTGCACATATTCCAAATGATTTGATTACCTACATTTTGAATATGTATTATGTCAGATGTTGCTGCCTCAAAGTTAGTAATCTACCTACTACACGCTTATCACGTTTTCGCACAATGATATTGTCTTAGCCGATGTCTGCATTTTCTTCATCACCCTGTGGAAAAATCATAATTATGGCAGCATTTTTATCATTTATAAAATATTTCAAGTAGGTAACGTACTATATTTTCTTCAATCGTTACAATATTAAAATTTAATTAAAGAAAACCTTATTAAGGTTGAAAACAAACGTTCGTGAAAACTCAAGAAAGAATCTCTAACAGAATATTTAAAATGACACACTGGAGAAGATAAAAATACTCTTCGAAGGAAGTAATCAAAAGAACTCGCGACTCCTGTACACATAAGCAAGCATAACGGGGCATTTATGGTGGAGTATGTACGTCCCTATTAGCCTTGGCAATAACTGGTAGCCGTTTCTCATTCTTTACTCTTATCTCATATTTCTGCCGAGCACCTCTCGTATCGCACACGTTTTTATTGCACCCATTCCTCTTGTCGTACATTCTAGTATTCTCGTCGGCCATCTTAGTTCTTCAAGGAATATGCATTATTTTTATTTCATTACTTTGTATTTTTTATTTGTGTTCAGGTTATCTACAGGGTGTCCCGATTTTAAACCGACAAACTTCGGGTACAGAAAGTTCACATGAAATTATGACATACCCCTTCTAACATTTCTTCTCTATCGAGCCTCCTAACGGAGATATAGGGTGTTGAAAATTCAATTTATTTTTTGTTTTTCTTTAATAACTTTCACAATATTAAACATAGGAAAACCAAACTTGGTACACACAGTTAGGTGAGGGTCCATCTTTGCTATGGTTCAGAGTTAAACTGAGGCACGCCAGTGGCGTTCGGTGTGGTCACGTCGACATAATTTTAAGGAAAAAAGTATGTGCACTAATTTTTTTCGCAATTCTGATCAGATTTTCATAATTTACGGTTAATTTTCTAAAAAAACTTGCTCATGTAAAATTTTGACTGAGGCATTAGTTTTCGAGATATTTGCGTCTGAACAAAACGATGCACCCCAAAAACACAATTATCATGTCGGGAATAGTTCTGATGAAATCACGACATATCCCTTCTAAAATTTCTCTATAGCCATTCCTAACGGAAATACGGGGGTGTCGATTTTTTTGATATTTGGATGTTGACATTTGTTTATGCAATTTCGTATCAAACAAATTTTTCTTTTGACAGAAATAATATTGACTTGCAAAAGGCCTTAAAAACGCCTCATTGCAAAAGAAGAAAAACATTAAAAACATTAAATTGACAGTTCTGTTCAGTATATCCCTTCGAAAATCAGATTGAAAATAATTTTGAAAGGGTTATCTTAATTAATTAATTGTGTTTTTGGTGCATCGTTTTGTTCAGACGCAAATATCTCGAAAACTAAAGCCTCAGTCAAAATTCTACACGAGCAAGTTTTTTTAGAAAATTAACCGTAAATTATGAAAATCTGATCAGAATTCCGAAAAAAATTAGTGCACATACTTTTTTCCTTAAAATTATGTTAACGTGACCACACCGCACGCCACTGGCGCGCTTCAGTTCAACTCTGAACCATAGCAAAGATGGACCCTCACAACCTAACTATGTGTACCAAGTTTGGTTTCCCTATCTTTAATATTGTGGAAGTTATTAAAGAAAAACAAAAAATAAATTGAATTTTCAACAACCTGTATCTCCGTTAGGAGGCTCGATAGAGAAGAAATGTTAGAAGGGGTATGTCATAATTTCATGTGAACTTTCTGTACCCGAAGTTTGTCGGTTTAAAATCGACACACCCGTCTATTGTTATTTCTAACTAATTACATTTCTATAAAGTGAATTATTTTTAAAATTATTAGACAATTTCTGTCAAAATATATTGGATGCCAAAACATTATAGTACTTAGGTACTTATTTTCAAATTTTTTTTTAAGAAAGATATGGGATAATCATAGCAGTATATAAATAGCGATAATTTCAATTACAGATTATTAATATAGTTCTTACTCCTCTTTAAAAATGGTGAGTACTTACGAAATAGATGAAAGATGTAAACCCAAGATAGACATTTTTCACTCCTCATATTTGTCCTACATTATCTACTAGCACAAGAATATCATCTTGTGGACGTAGGTACTAAAATAATGCTGGGATGACCAGATCACCGACCAGCAGATCTGTGTTTATTCGACCTCTTCGTATATTTCAAGACAATGTTTAAAATACCAGCTCTTGCCAATATCAATTCAAAGTTTACTTAAAACCCACAAGAAAATCTTTCTAGAACGGCAAACAATACTAACTACTTACTGAATTACATTATGCAGGGTATCCTTAAATTGTACCGATTAACTATAACCACGACTACCATGAGTCTATAATATATCGAACAATATGAGGATTTCACAGATTGTTTTTTTTTTTTCAAAATATACATAGTTTGACATGAAACTGTTGAAAGAATTCACACATTTATTCTTCGTTTTAGATTTGATTTCATACAGAGTATTTAGTGTTGAGAGTATGCAAACTTGTTTTTGTTATATAAGGAGTGAATAGAATAAATACTAAACATGTTTAAAAATGCTTAAAATATCTGTCCATTCACTTTCTAAGTAAATAAAGGGGGCTTTGATTTTTCATGACATTTCACTCTAAACAATAATAGATTGGCAACATTAAATATTTTAAGGTTATGTATTTTGTCAGCTCTGTGTCAAATTTGAATTGCTGCGCAGAGAAATTTTGTATTCTTTTCACACATAATTTTAGGTCATTTTGAGAAATCTGTTATTTTTACACTAATTATTTCAATAATCGAATGGTGCCATCCCTAAAATATTTCTAATGTGACATTACGAGAGTTTAAATATTGTATTGGTATATATTTTGTTAAAGTTCTGGTAATTGAAAATTAATTAATACTCGTAATGCCCAAAATAGTGTCAGCATCAGCAGACAAAAAATTTTGCATTTTGAAATGCTATTGTAAATAAATTGATGGACATTTTCAGTGTAAGTACAATGAATCAATTTTTGATAAATCATTTTGTTTGGATTTTGGAATCTAATTGTAATTTTTAGGTACTAAGATGAAAGAAGATTTATAAGTCAGATCCAATTTAAAAGAATCATTTCACTTTTCTGTGATTATTGCTATGTTTACTTATAATAATTGAAAAAAGAAATATGCATTTAATTAAATTTTCATCCAGTATACATGTTGGTAATATGGATATAGGTACCTACTATGTATACACACTTATTTTGCATTAAATATAAATGCTCCATTCCTAATAATTATCTATTTTATTGCATAATTAATTACTACTTTGTATAAATAATTATTAGTCTTTATAATGTCAATCAACATAATATACAGGGTGAATTTGAAATACACTGGATAATTTTAATCCGTTAAGCTCTATGGTCCGTAAAAATTCTTAAAAATAGTCATTTGTAAAATAAATGAAATACAGTCAAGAAAACAATTTTTGAATATTTATTAAATATTCACGACGCTCCTGAACAGAACAGTTGATCTGTGTAGCGACATAAATGTCTGTACCCCCACTCTTCTCAGCTACCGAGTTGTTGGCGTAGTTCAGCCTGTGCATCCATAATGTCGAGTGTGAATTTTTTCTAGTGTTTTAGATCTCAATTTTGGATTTACTTGGTATACACTGCGAATACTGCGTAGAGGTATTTGCTCGTAACCATGTCAATGTCAAGTTCACCGGTCAGTGTATCCCCAGCGGGACGAGTTTAAGGTTATTTTGTTGAAACATTAACTATGGAATTTTGAAATTAAAACACTGGGAATTCATTAATTATGCTATAAGAAATTACAGATTAAAGATATTCAGTGTATTTTAAATTCACCCTGTATATTATTATAATAATTTTAATTTAATCGACTATGCGAGACTATTCCACAATTACAGAACCACTGAGCAATCTAAAAATTTCATAGTTAAAACATAGAACATACAGGGTCAGACTGTTGCTAATAGAAATTTGAAGAAAATGACAACGCTTTCTTGCTGAAATATGACTGTCGATATACATAACCTTAAAATATTTGATGTTGTCAATCAGTTGCCAATTATCATATAGAGTAAACCATTATGAGAAATCACAGCCTCCACTATTTTTTTACAAAGTGAATGAACTGTAGTCGGTGGTATTTTGGTGTGCGTGAACCCGCAAATTTATAAAATAATTGGTCTTTTCATCTTTCATGATTATAAGGTAAAATTTCTTCATCTCACTTTTAAATACTACAAGAAATAAGAAATCTACTTTATTATACAGGGTGTCCCGAATTGTACGGACCAAACTTTAAGGTAAGAACTTCTCAAAATATGAAAAAAAGTTCCTAAAGAAAGGTCGTATGTTTTTGCGAAAATATGGTCATATCAATCAATTTCTTTAGACTGTATTAAATATTGTTATCCTGTTGTAATGCTTCTAATTTATAAATAAAATAGTAGATTGTTGAAGCCATTGCGCCTACCAATTTCTTGTCTGCATGTGCACCAGTAACTTTAGAAATAGTTATTTTTGGCTAGTCCTTTATTATTGTCATTTGCTTACAAAAGCGGCTGATTTCATTTGGAGATATTTGAAAATTATGAGATTACCGGAAGCCGCGTAGGCATCAAGGGTAGGACCAACCGACTATTTCTCAAATATCTCTAAAACGAAGCATTTTATCAAAATTTGCTAAGAGACACAAAATATTTAATTTCATTACCTAGGAACTATTTCTAACAAACAACGATGAATGATGAATCAATTTGTTATGATTGTTGTTGTTCTTATTGTTATTATAAAAACATCAAACTGTTTTGTTATGATATGACGTATATAAAATTAACTTCTGTTTAAAATTTATATAGGTTTATATAATAGTAGTTTATGTCATAAGGACGAAAAATCTAGTTTTTCGGGCGTCGAGGCTGGCAATTCGTAGGAGTCCGAAAAACAGTTTTTCGTCCGTGTGTCATACAATATTTATTATTCGAATGTGCTTATGGATATTAAAATGATAGGGAAAATTAAGATATTATGTTCTTAAGATTTACTTGATACCCCGCAAATGATAAAATTTTCAAGTGCTTTTGTAACAGACGGCTGTGAACTAAGGCCAGATATAATAAATAACAACTGCACAACTGCTGTCATATCAGTTTGCTTGAAATTTGTATCGAATTCAATATTATAATATCAAATTTAATCGAAAATATACTACATAAAATAAATACAATAAAATGAATAGTGAAGAATTTGTTTCGGGATCACCCCCAGAAGTAAGAAACCTAGCAAATTTGGCTTCGATGGATTTAATTTTTTTGTCTAGAAAACAAAACGAAAAGTAGAACTTTTCTAGCTATTTCAAATACACGACCTGAAAAGAGTTTTCATACCTCGACCGGAAAAGTGACGAACTAAGGCCAGATATAATAAATAACAACTGCACAACTGCTGTCATATCAGTTTGCTTGAAATTAGTATCGAATTCAATTTATATATTATAAAATATCGAATTTAATCGAAAATATACTACATAAAATAAATACAATAAAAGTTTTATTTACATGTGCATTACCATTTTACGGTAGATAAAAAGGGCCAGCATTTTAAAAAGTAGGTACAGGGTAAGTCACGTAAAAGGTCCACCCCATTTATTTGGGTAATTTTGAATATATTTTTGGTTTTCGGGACTCTATCCTATATGAATTTTAACGTAGATTACGATTCTGATAAAAGGTTTTTAATTCAACCAAACATATACAGGGATTTTTAAAATACGTGTTTTTTTTAAATGACACACCCTATATATTTCTACACATTTCTAAGCAGCTATTCGAGGGGATTTCAAAAATATATAATACCTGTATGTTTGTATCATAAATAAATAATGTGTAGAAATATATAGGGCGTGTCATTTAAGATAAACACGTATTTTTAAACACCTTGTATATGTTTGGTTGAATAAAAATGTTTGATCAGAATCGTAATCTACGTTAAAAATCATCTAGAATAGAGTCCCGAAAACCAAAAATATATTCAAAATTACCCAAATAAATGGGGTGGACCTTTTACGTGACTTACCCTGTACCTAACTAAAAACGCTCAATCTTTTTGTCTGTCACTTTTCAGGCCTGGGCCGAAAAAGTCTTTTCAGGTCATTTACTTGAAGTAGCTAGAAAAGTGCTACCTTTCGTTTTTGTTTTCTGACCGAGAAACGTCATTTTTTGACACATTCGAATAAAAACGTCATTTTTTGACACATTCGAATAAAAACGATTTTAATTGGTAGCTAAATGAACTAGCTAGTATTACTACTAATATACAATACCAACTGCTGGAAGTGAACTTTACTAGACAAGCAATAAATATATGTGTGTAAGTTCTACGAATTTTTACGCAGAGGTATGCGAAACCCTCTTTAAAATAATAGGGAAAATAGGACACCTGTAGCCTTCAGTCAGTGGTGGCTCGTCAGGGACGGCAGGATCGGCATTTATTTACTAAAATATATTTCTAAAATGAAACGAGACCATAAATTGTAGTCCTTTTTATTTTTATTCACAATTATGTAAATCCCAACTAGTTTCAGCTTGCATTAATCTAGAATTTTAAAATATAATTATAAACAAGCGATAGCCTAAAGTTACGAATTTAAGAAACAACAAATTAAATCAAATTAAATAATATATGTGATTATACAAAGCATAAATTTAAAAGGGTATTTAAATATAACAATTTAATTTTAAATATCTAATGGGTTAAATTAATTTGTGTTAATCAATTGGTTAAAATAAAATTATTGTTAAATGATATATTGAGTGAAATAAATAAATTTTAAGAATAAGTTCATTTAATAAATAAAGATTGTTTACTTACAAAAGATATGAAATTTTACAAGGTTATGATTCATAGAGCTTTGATATTTTGCCATTTTCTAAATAAAATACAATTAACCAATTAGGTGTAAATGGACGAACGACTATGACTGGATCAGTTAATAACCAAATATGTAGCAAATGAACTCTGTAATTCCAACAGTGTGGGTGATTAGATTAAAAGAGATGGAAAATCGTTAACAGATTTGATATTTATTAAATTTACATGAATGTTATTGACTTGAAAATTTGCAAGTTTTCTAAAATATTAAGGCTAACGTCACGATCACAATAATGTAAAATTATAAAATTAATATCAATTATAAACTGATGATTATCTATCTCTAAGTGCCTACAAGAAACAGATTTGCTAAAATTATTATAATTTAAATGTTCGGCCACTCTGTATGCAAATGTTTTCGCCTTTTCGTCCCTCATAATTCTTAATAAAATAAGAAACAAAACCAAACTGTGACCAACAGCTATTCTCCGGACAACATGCCCCGCCGAACGCTGAATTACAAGACAAGCTTGGTCGCATTTTGTATAATTATCACATACTACTACAAAATGCTAGGACGGATTGATTGCAGCAAACACCAGCCGAATGAATTATTCCCAATAGATGATAGACATCTTTGTATGTAACAAATTCAATTGGCCAAAATGATATGAAAATTCAGTAATAAAAAAAATGGAATTTTAATATTTTCATTGCAACTAATAATTACAAATCTTGCGAGCAACAGGTGATCTGCCGACCCAGTTGAAATGATCACGAGCCGCCACAGTCTGCATATTAAATAGCAGATAGTTATTTTCACAATAATTAAGGTTTACGTAGGTTTACTTTATAACTGTAATATCCTACGCTTTACTATTTATAATCAATAAATAAATAAATCAGTATGTATTATTATACATGTTATATGGAAAAGAATTATACAATAAACACGTAAAGATTTGAATAAATTTAATAAAATATTGGAACGTGTATGAAAAATCGCTCGGACACGTCAATTTTGATTGTTAATTTCACACTGCATTGTTCCTGATATGACGTCATGGATAATTTTTTCAAATAGCCATTGTTGATAATGCCATTTAAAAGAATTGCATATTTTATTATACACAAAAAATTTAATTTTATGGTATTTTCCTAACAATATTATTGAGAAAAATAATATAATCATAACGATGCATTCCAATTCAATATTCCTCTTCAATTGATTTCTATACGACTTAAACCAAACTAATGAACTTAAGTGGTCAAATTGTCTGTCATTTATTTCTTGACAATATACAATATCAAATTTAAACCTTACAAAACGTTATTTAGAGTTTCAGTAAAGATCACCTAATTTCTAATAATTGTGTTCTTTAATAATAGTATGTCTATTAGATACGCTTTGGACCTAAGGTAACTCCACAAGATATAGTTAAGAAGGGATAAGTCCGGAGATCTAACTGGCCATTAAATTGTTCCTCGTCTACCAATCCAGTGTTGATGGAATATGTTAGTTAGATAATTATGCATGGTTCGCGAATAATTTAGTAGTGTACCATCCTGTGTTGATACTATCAAATTTCCTAGCATGTAAGAATCTTCAATATTTAGATACGCACGGTCATGGTGGAAATTATGGTATGGTGTAAAAATTCCAAATAATCACCATTTAGTGCCTCTTCAGTACAAAATGGCTTCTCAATTATTATAGTACCAATCAACTTTTTGTAGAAACTGGATATACCTCTTCATCATTCGGTGTAAATTTTCATGTCCTCAAATATCGATAAATCTGTCTGTCTATAGAGTCGATTTAAATAAAAGTTTCCCTCATCAGAGAACAGTAACTGCGCATCATTTCATCATTATTTTACAGAACTAAACTCTGCGATTGAAATCATCAACATTAAAATAAGCTCCTGAACTAAGTGTACCTTATATGGGATAACATTATTTGTTTCTCTTCAAATATTTTAGAACGAATGAATTAAACTCTAATGCAACTTTCCAACTCGGTTTGTGAGAATTTTCCTGCAATGATAGTAAAGCACTCAACTGATTGCGTTACCTCTTGTAAAATTATTCCTTATGTGAAAACAATTTTGATACTTATTTTGAATATTGCTTGCGATTGACAACGTAATAACTCGAATATGAAATTTATTGTTAATAATTAACAAACCACTTTGTCCGGGACCTGTTTGCATAACCACACATCACCAAAATTTCAATTCGTTTCCTTAAACGAATCAATATTTAGAAAATTTAAATATGATTTAACTAAACATTATCTTGTAGACTAATACCCGTTGCGAAGTAAAGTAAAAAGGAGACAAAAAGTAGAATTCTTAAAAAAGGTACCTTCACGAGAGTCGGATTGTAAGAAAGTGTTAGTACATGTTGAAATCATAATTTTCTTAAAAATAAATACTGTTATGTAGCATACCATAAAATTGTATGCTTTGTATGTATATAAACCGTATATAAATAAGTGTGGGCCACTTTTATTGTATCTTTTCCATTTATTTGAACATATTGAAATTAAATTATATACCTATGGGGAAATTAGGTTAGTTAGTTTTTGATACTCGCCTTTTTCGTCATTTAAATTACTCTAGAACCTCAATTTGAAATGATACACTCTGCATATTTTTACTTTTTTTAAATCTACCAGTATATCATATCTACTTCAATCGTATAGGGCTGTAAAATCGTTAGGTTTTATTTCAGATGGCTGTAAAATGTTAAAATTGTTTCATTTCCATTCTACTTCAATATGTCCATCAATATGTAGCAAGAAAAATTAGAAAAAACTTATTTTTTTTTTAAGTGAGACCATAAAGGGCTATCTACCAGCATAATCAGAAAGTTCTTTTTGAAAGAGTCATATACCAAAGTATTAAAAATTTCATTTTCTCTTATTTTGTTTTTAATTTCTCATCTCTCTGTGTCGTGATAACTTAAGACACTTTGAAATATTTTAGTTCAGCCAAGTTAACATGTTTTTTAATAAACCTATTTTGCCAAAGCATTTTCTTTAAAAAATAGAGTATTTATAAAAAATATTATGTGAATTTTAAAACAATGTAAAATAAGCTAAAGCAAACGCATCTGTTGATATTTAGAATTTTAGAACAATATTTTAGATAAAATAAAAACAAAATCTATAATTGAGAAACTGAATATTTTGTTTTATAGAACTGATTAAGTTAAAATGAATAGATTTATGATGTATAAAATTGGATCAAATTCAAATCAAAATTCAATGCGGAATGTCAGAATGTCGTAATCAGTAGAGGAAACAGATTTGCCATTTTGGATGTTGATGATATCCCTGATTAATTCATCTCCTCATAAAATTATCGAATTCGTTAACTACAAGTAAGAAAACTGATAGTTATTTAACTAACTGCGAAAGAACTTAATAGGGCAAATTTAAATAACAAAATATTTGAAATTGGCATTGGCATTAACTAAGACTTAATTTACCAATCCACATAACTATAATTCAGTAGGTTACTGTAAGTATATCTTAAGGTAATATTTTATACTTGAAGACAGCTAATTAGTACATATGGGTGGTATTGACAAATCATTGATCATTATTGTGTATAATTTATTCTCAGAGTTGATTAAGGTATTTCATTTGAAGCGCCTTCTTATCTAGTGAAATTTTTACGTATACAATACAGACACTTACAAATAATAAATTTTCAATAGATATTTATCTTTTAATTACTTCCTCACCAAAAGTGAAACATCTTTGAAAATTTTTATTGAATTTCTGGACGAATCTCGACGAATTATGACGACACACAAAATTCGGGTCAAAAAAAAATTTCTGTCTATCTGTTCTATTTGAAAGAGTCATATAACAAAGTATTAAAAATTTAGCTTTCTCTTATTTTGTTTTTAATGTCTCATCTCTCTGTGGGTCGTGATAACTTAAGATACTTTGAAATATTTTAAGATGCAAGATAATGCGGATGGAATATACCTATACCTATTATACACGAAGATTGACACGTTACAAGCAGTGTCTCTTCGGACACAAAACACTAAATCCATAAGGTAAAATATCTTTATGTATTTTTGTATAGTTGTACTCTTTAAGAGACTATTAGCACTTCACTAATAAGCATAATGTCATGCTACCTAATGTAGGTGCTGGTAGTGTCTTCATTGACAACGGTTTGGCGATGATTGCACCTTGCTTTTTCTTAAGATGGTAATGCGTCACTAATATTATAGGTAGCTGGACCAAACATGCTTAGTGACGTTACAAAACATGTTATAATTTTTTTGGAAAAAACCTACTTATGATGTGTTGTGGGTTCCTTCCAACTGACAATAATGGATACATTTTGGTAAATGTGACATGTTAGTTTAATTAAGTCTTTGTAGAAGACCCAGAAAGGACGAATCAACTGTTTATTACCATAAATACTGCAATTCTGAATAGCTTTCGAATTCTGTTCGATCTTCTTGCAACAAACCCAAGAATATTATAGTAACTTATTTATGCATACATCTCTTGACATTGATTTGAAAGTGGCAGGGCATCTGTAGCTGGAATTATGTCTGCTCACGATACTTGATCATGAAACCATACTAGAGAAGGCTGGCCATTTTGATTGTAGTCCATGATGAAGAAAAATTATTTCCAATTCAATTTCTTCAAGCTACATAAATAATAAATAATGTTTTCAAATGTTTATTAAACTTACTGAAGCAGCCTCCTAAATTTTTTTTTTTTTTTGGCATTGGATAAGGAATCCATTAGCCAACCGCTATTTGAAAACAGATCAATACAACAAAACCTAACACAATATTACGGATAAATTAATAGAAGACCAACAACTCCTAAAATTTAAGAAATCTAAATTTTTGGAGAGAGAATCAGCTCTATAGTTCATAGTGAAGTCCCAACCAATTTTTGGGTATAATTTGTGGTGAAATGTTTTGCTTTAAGTGGAGGTCGAACCTACTTTATTAAGTATACCCAGTCGCCTGCCAGATGCTCAAAATTCATTTATTTCTTATTTTTTTAATACAATTCTCTTCCAAATCAATCAAATATCTAAGGTGCTATTGCTATCTGACAAATGAATAGTTGTAGGTATTGATTTACTGTTCTACCTAAATAAAAATGAACAGAAGCAATCTTATCCCCTTTTATTACAAATCATTTCATATATAGGGTCGAAACAAAAACAACAAAAAGAATTTTAGTTTTCCTAGGATAATATTAAATTTTTGCATTTTTTGATATGGCAAAAGTATAAACCATTCAAAATGCATAAGAAAAAACTTCATTTTTATTAATAATTAATTATCAGAAATAGATATCTATAATAGATAATCGGAAATGTTCTTAGTTCTCAGTAAATTATAAGGCACGGAGTTCTCCAGATCCCGGACTCTTACTTTTCTTCGTGCAGAAATACTGAATTATTATTTTTGTTGATAATACTTTTGCCTTTTGCAGTCATGTATTGAGAAGCGAAACAGGATAGACATTTTAGATTACTATCAAATTATTAAATTAGTTATAAAAACAATTGCAATGTAGAAGTATGCTAAGATAAAATTTTATAAATAAATTTTCTCATCTGACAGCCGAGCCAAATGCATTAACAAGGTTTAACAATATGTATTAATTCAAGTTTAAATTTTTTGACCATAATCTCAACAAAATATTACACCCAATTATCATCTATCATTACCCCCGTATACGGGCTATGTGGTAAATCAACTAGGAAATAACATACATTTCCAATACAACATGCAAACTATTTTGAAGTTATATCTCACCATTCAATCTTGTGATGTTTAATCTAACAATTTTCATTACTATAATACAAGATGCATATAAACTACTGGACAATTGAACTGCATATTTGGATTTTTTCTTCAAATTTTGGAAGAAATATTATGGAGTTGCGGTTTTCGGCAAATTTTATTGACAATAAGCAGTTTTGTCTGTTGGAATGAGCATTTGCAATAAATATTGTATACAGCGCCTAATGCAAGACCTGTCCAAAAATGTAAAATTTCATTGACACTGAGAATTTACAATAGCGGTTTTAAATTTGATATTGTTATATAGGGTAATATCTACTGACATAAAGGCTCATCGTGCATTGAAAGTTGGACAGGATTTTATAAATTCCTAGGATCTTTCAACGAAAACTTGACCACCCTTATAATTATAAAACAGAATAAAAAATTAAGATTCGTCGTGACCCGTCGATTTCTGTTCTTGGGGGGAGCATTTTTGACAGTCAAACCAACTTAATATGTTTATCCCCCTAACCCCTAGCAACCCCAACTTTAAAATTTCAAATGGAACTACCCTACTTCTAACACATCATTTTAAAGGCCTTTCCATTGCGAATACAACTCTTTAGTTAAAAACAAAAAGTTGATAAAGCGACATTAATAAGCTTTTTATCTACAACACAACCACATTACTTTTTTTGATGCGTATTCTAAAGACTATTATTGTCCTATGTATGGTATTTTCCAGACATACATCCATTTTTTAAACAAATTCAAACATTACTGTTTTCTAAATAAGAAAAAAGTCACTGATGTTTTTTGCTTGCAAATCGTTAGTTTCAGTCTATTGTTGAAAGTGTAAACGTGTTTTCGAAATGGTTTATTCTATCGCAGAAATAGTAGAAATTGTTGCAATTTGGTATTGAAATCACGATTGTGCTAAAGCTACAGCACGAATTTTAATGCTAATCATTCACAAAAAAATGTAAGCCATCAAATAACTGATGGATAAGTTTGTTGCAACGGGTTCGCTTCTAAACAGAAAATGCGATTTAAATCGTCCAGTTCGAAATGAAGCAGTTGAAGTGGCAGTTTTGGGTCATTTGCAGATGGACAATAATCAGTCGATCAAAGCGGTGTCTCAAGCTTCTGGCGTATCCAGTTCAAGTGTTCATCGAATTTTGAAAAAATACAATTTTCATCCATTTAAAATGATACTGGTTCAAGAGTTACATGAAGGTGACTTTATCGTCGTACCCAATTTTGCGAATATTTTAGTGAGCGACTTCTACTGAACCCAAATCGTCTCTAATATACGTGTTTTTCAGACGAACGTACATTTATGTTGAATGGCACAATTGTCTCTATTGGAGTGATACTAATCCTCATTTAATCAGGGAATTTCATACTCAGACTCCTCAAAAATGGTTTGGGCCAGAATTTTGAGCAACTAACCTGTTGGACCATTTTTTATTCAAGGAAATCTCGATGGGAACACATATTTACAATATTGGAAGACACGATTGACCTTATGATAACAGACATTTTAGAGAGTGACGACAATTTAGCAGAAAATGAAATAACTTTTTCAATAAGGTGGCGCACCCCCTCACTACGCTATTGCTGAGTGCAGCAATTTTTGGATGACCATTTCCCAGGGCGTTGAATTGGTAGAAGAGGTTTCGTCGAATGTTCACCAAGATCACCTGATCTATCCTTCATGGTTTTTTTCCTGTGGGCCATTTGAAATGGCGAGTATACGCCACACAGCCTGAACCACTAGAGATATTGCATCAGAGAATTGTGGAAGAATGCCGATTAACACCGGGTGGTAATGTTCGAACAGAATTTGAAAACAGGCTGATATTATTATTAACGGGGGTCATTTTGAGTAATGCATTAAATAAAACTTGTTTTCGTTTTGCTTCAGATTTTTTTGAGACTGTTTTTTTTAAACTGATCGACACATCAAAGAAAGTAATGTGGTTGTGTAGTAGATAAAAATCTTATTATTGGTGGGCATTTCAGTAGAAATTAGTAAGCGAATGTCGGTTTATCAGCTTTTCATTTTTAGCTAATAACTCTGTCAAATCGCAAATTCCAAAAAACGACGCACCAATGTATTTGCAAGCTTTAAAATTATGTATTAGAAGTAGGCATTTGAAATTTTAAAGCTGAGGTTGTTAGGGGTTAGAGGCATGAACAAATCAAATTGGCTTGCATGTCAAAAATGCTCCCCCGAAGAATAGAAATTGACGGATTTCGGCGAATTCTAAATTTTTCTTTTGTTTTATAATTATAGGGGGGTGTCAAGTTTTCGTTGAAAGACCCTGTATAATAAACAACAGTTTATGTCTTTTAGTAATAACTATAACTTGCGTACGATTAACATTACAATAATTATTGTTATCTTGAATTTTCCACAGAAGTTGACTAAATTACTTTTTACACTTGGTTGTATATTATATCTGGTACGAACAAATTTGTTGTACAGATTAGTCGCCTGTGGTAGAACAAACAATCTCGTTAGAAGTTTGCAGTGCTTAAAAGTTGATGATGCATTTCATCGTTGAAAAACAATGATAAGGACTACGCTGTTCAATTTTTCAAGGTAATGTGCAGTAAGATACTGCACTTACTTAAAATTATTAATTCCTATGTCAAGGCTGTGTGAAGAACCAACGGTAAAATATTGGATTCGACATTCGATCATGGAAATTTTTTTATCTCAAGTTTCAAAATCTTTTCAAATGACTGGTACTTGTATCAAACTTACCTCTGAAAGTCAAAGCTGGAAGGAAGATCCTCGTAATATGTGTCAAAAAAGATCAGTTTCATATTGACACTGTGAGGTCTCTTCTGGAGATCATAGGAACGTATTTCATGAGTGTTGAGACATAGCGATTCACGCCTTCTGTAATTTGTTTTACCAAAAACTTAACACCTCACTCATGCAGTAATTATTTGATTTTATTCAGTCTAATTTAACGTAACTAATATGAACATAATCTTGGAATGCTCAAATAAAACATATGAAACAAACGACAAATAAAACATCTGATGTTAAACGATACTGTTTTTCCTCAACGGGCGCTCTCAAGGAAATAATTATTATTTCTAGAAGGCGAAACCAATTTTTAAAACATATCAGCTGATATTCTTGATTTTATAATACGAACACTTTGTTATTACAGATTTGGCAAAGTTAAGAATAGACAATAGACAAAATTTGTTTAAATTAAATTATTTGATAAAAGAGTTTTGAAATTAAATTTTGCATGTTTTCCACCTTCAATATAACCTTGTTGGTTTATATTATTCAACCATAACTTACATGAACCTGCGATAGGTAGGGAGGTAGATATATATCTAATTCTAGAGATTTAATAAACTATCTACCTACTTTCATCGAAATAACTGAAAATATTCTTGTATACATACAGACTCCTAGACCGACAGAAGTTTTGTAAAATAATAAATATTTGCAGATTTTTTTTAAACAACAATTTTGAATTCAGATATCAAGTTTTCTAATATTGAAAATCCATTTTCTTAAAAAAATGCAATTTTTCCTGATAATGTAATCATGTTTACTATGTGATAATCTATACTATAAATATTGTTCTTCCTGTGTGTAAAAAGCATGTTACGTTACTTCAAAGATATTTTTTAAAAACCACAAATTAGCGACGGTGCACCCTACTGCCACATATACTTTTTCATTTCACTGAATTTCTTGCTTCCACTTCCTTTACTTACCCCAGTACATAAATAATTTATCACTCACTCCAAGAAAGCTTTGCGATTGGAAGTAAAATATTCAAGATGGCCTCTTGTAAAATAAAATTCTTCACATTCGTTCTCATACGCACACACATATATTGGCGGCGCACACGCATTCCTGGTAAAAGGAACGGAAGTAAATAAACTTAAGAAACTCCACCCTCATACATTAACGTCGTATAGTAGAGCTTATGAATATGCCATCACCTATTGTTTTAAAACTCAGTTCACCTCTTAGAACATTGGAAATAATGCCTTTACAACAATCTTCGTACCAACTTAATTGACCTTGAGTGTCGTCTAGTGTAATATTTGTATGCATGGGATATTTATATTTCTATATTCTTTTATTACAAAACTTTTCGTTTTCTGGTTGAAACAATTGATATTGCAAAAAATTATTCAATGGATACCAATTATATCATGACAATATAAATTGATATAGTTGAATATAATAAAATATCGACTTTATGACCGTGTTGAAGATCATACCAATTATTAATCCTTAATCGGTGTTGTATATTGCACAAATGCATACTCACCTAATGTAAACCAAATTAAAACAACAAAATGCATATTTCATCTCTTCATCTTTATTACATAAATAAAGGATTGAAAAACTAAATCTGTATACATATAAAAAGCGAAACTAAATTTTTGTCATAATTTCTGATATACAGTGTGTCCTAGAATGAAATTTTCAATGGATGGTCTTTACAATTAATTTTATTTTTTTTCGGAAAACGTGCTTTTTAATTATATAATATAAATATATCCAAATTGTAGACAACCTCACCAAAAATTATTTTCAAGATTTTTTTCGCACTAGACGTTACCATTGACGTCACGTAATTAATTTTATACAAAGGAGAAATTCAACTTTTTAAAAAATTGTTCTTTTCCCGGATATAGCAACATTTACTAGAGAATTGTTAACAGAAGAAATAATTACTTAAGAACTGAAGAAAATCCATGAGATGCAAGCAATATAAATATAAATAATAACTTAATATTTGGTGTAGAGTAGTAAGAATCCTTTTTAACTTTCATCGCAACTGACTGGACAAAACTTATCTAAACTCCTTCAAAATGATTTGCCCAATATGTTGGATGATGTTTCTTGATGTCCTGGGTATCTGACGTCTACATGAAGGAGCACTTGCTCTATCCTTTTATTGCAAAAAATTGTTTAGAAAATATATACCATAGGCAATGTGTTGAACGAATTCATAGGCCGCTTTACGCATCAGAATATGAATTTCCGGAAATCCAGATAAGCAGATATAAATATCTATTCATATTCGCTTACCAGAAGCAGTAAATTTCTTTCCTCAATTTCTTTTAATTTCATTGAAAATTACTATTTTCTCCCTTCAAACCTCCTTGATGCGATTTTTGCAGCTAGATACATCTATTGTAAAATAATCCTTTTGAACTTATGCGAATATGAATAATTAAATGATAATTGACCACTTACGGTAAGCAGTTACATTTATATGTCGGTGTTAGTTGCTGATTTAGTAAGCCATATCATCACCGTTTGTAGTTCTAAACAGAGTAAACCAGACCTATATGTGACTATGACAATAATTAAGGTATATCATATTACCATGAGAGTAAAAGAATAACTTAAATTAAATAAAAGAATAAAGTATAAATAAATAAATAATTAATATAATATTGTATGCATTATTAAACTTCTTTATAAAGTTAATGTAACAGCTTCCTTTTTTATAAAATAGTTTATGATTTGAAGCAACTTTTGATCGTAACTTTTGCTGTAAATCGAAATCAATTCTGTCATTTAATCAAAATCCCGTCTATAATCGCAATATATACCATTTATACCAATAACATAATGTTGGAAATAGAGTAGCTGCATATTTACAATAGATTTTGAGGATTTACCTAATAAGGGTTAGGTTTCGTAAATTTAGTAAATTCATCTCTGGCAGTTAAATCGTAATTTCTTATCGAAATTTCTAATACATAAGGATGCTAATTTTGTTATTAGTGAAATCGACAGCTTTCTAGAGGCTGTCTTATATAATTTTCTAATGGATTGCGTTTAAATTGACTTGTTAAAAAAACGTGATAACATTTTTGTAGTTCTCGTTTATTAATTGATAGTTTGAAAATCTGAATTTCGAGTAGTCAATTAATTAAGTTTGATACAGTATCTGGAATGTACCGAATTTTTGGGACAATTATACAAGTAGGTGGTATTTGACATCGTCGGAATAGTTTGATCTATAATTTTGACGTTATTATGAAATGTCTCATGATCATGTTTCTCAAATTGGAAGTCGCCAGAGTGCAAGTCTGCTTTCTGAGTCTTTAATGGATACGACTACGTCAAAGGTCAGTGGTCGGTAATGAATTTGAATATTCGAACGAAGAGATATGGTCTGTAGTGCTTACCTATCCAAACAATAGCTAAAAGCTGCATTTTGATTGTTGAATAATATTTCTCGACGCTACATAAACTACGTGATCCATAAACAATCTCAAGATTTTTACCTATGTTTTATTATAGTGATAATAGGAGACAAATGTGAAAAAACGTATTTTTTTAAAGAAATCCAAAATTGTCGAAAAACTCGAAACCGGAAGACTTTGTACCAAGGTATATTTGCCTTAATTAAGTCTAAATGGCCTACCCTATCACCTCCCCAAGACTTTGCATCGACCTTCCAAACACCCTGTATGTAGATTGTAATATAGTGTACATTAATGTTTGTTCATAATAATATTTATTCGTTTTATACTGTGCTGTGATTACGCGATTATTTGTTACTGATGGTATTTTTATGTAGGTACTTTACTTAAGAATTTATGTAAGTATGGTGTTACAAAGATACAAAAGAGATAGAAATGAAATAATTCCAGATAATATATAAGTGAACGTCAGAATAATAACATATACAATTAAAATAAAGCCATATATTATATAAGTTATCTGATCTCAGGAAGTTTAACCGATCATATATGGGAATGGAATTCACAAAAAAAAAATCGGTAGAATTAGTTTTATCATTGCCTGAAATCATTATAAGATTATTTTTTGTACATGGTTGAGATATCATTTATTGTTTGTCGCAATATCAGTGTTACTTGCAGAATGCTCCACAGTATCTACAGCTGCTATTATTTAGTTCCTTTCATGTCAAGTAGTGTTCTTAAGGTAGGATTTCACTTAATCAAAGGCATTACCATCATGATAACATGCAACATACCTGTATTCTTAATCCATTGCACTTCAATATTCAAATTCACTTCAATATTCAAATTCATCTAAGTGTTTCAATGGCGACTGAGTGGCCAAAAACAAAAGCAAAAATTTATAATCTGATATTATTATGCATGTTTCATTTTCTTTCGTATAGTTGCAGTAATGAATGTAGAACCAGTGCACTGTGGGGCTACTGCTTATAATAAACAATATTAAAATTTGTATGTAGATTATAACGATCTATGTAATAGTAACTGAAAAGAGAGATATTGAGATAAAAAAATTCAAGCAACATGCAAGTTTTCGAATTGTATAGATAATAATTAATCGAGGGGAAAAAAGACAGACTTTTTAAAAATTACCCAAAAACTAAGTGTATTACATAAAATTTCAAAACGTGGCCATAGAGACCTACAAAACTGTCTCCATTTAATCATGAACTTATCTCTAGAGAAAACTAGAGATATCTACCACTATTGTATACGTAACTGACAACGTATTTTGACTACCACACTAAGAACTAAGACTGCCTAGCTACACCTACACCTATAATACAGGGTGATTGATTGTGGATTGTACGATTTCAACACTGGAAATTACGGGAATAAAAAAAAGAAGAAACACCTTGTTTAATAGAAATACTTTGGCTAACCAATTTTTTAATTTCATCGTCCCTGTCTCCACCATATTTATTAACAATTTTTTCATAATTTGAAAGGTCTAATGACGGAAGACCATATCGATACGCGGTTGCTGTTGTAAAAGAAGTATTAGAAATGGTAAATGTTGAACAGACAAGTAGTACACGCCAAATTGCCCAGGAAATTGATGCTTCTCAAAATTTTGTTTGGCGCACTTTGAAAATGGACGATTTGTACCCTTATCATTTCTAAAGAGACTTACTACCACAGCAGTTTTGTGAGTGACTGATCAATCGTACGGAGGCAACTGCTGGTTTCCAACAAACATACTGGTTTCACCAAAAATGGTAAGCTCAACTTCCACAAAGTTCAGACATGGACTAATGAAAATCCCCATGCAATCCGCCAAAGTAACTTCCAGCATCGTTTTAGTTTAAATGTATTATATATCACTTGCATTTTTTACAGAAAGTTGTACCATGACTCTTAGAAGATCTTGTAGAGGTTGTGCAACATTATGCACGATACAATAAAAAATATTTATGTGCAGATCTGTACAAACGAAACTAATAACACAAATAATTTCATTGTTTTATAGTGTAAGTAATTTTTGTTTTTATTTAAGGTGTATGAACAATGGTTGGACTTAATTCAACGTGATGATTTACGTGGTAAAGGTCACAAGTTGATTAGAAAAAGCCATGTTGTTTGTGACATACATTTTGCTGTGGAACATTGTATCAATTCCAAATATTATAGTCAATCTGGACTTAAATATGGAGCGCTGCCAACAATAAATATGCCACCACGAGTAGAGAGTAAGTCCTATATACTGGTGTATATTTCAATAGTAAAATATTATTTATTATTTTATTAAAAACAGGAAGTGAGCCAGGTGTTTCTGCTGTAGTAGAAGCTTCAAGTAACATTATAACAATTGATGAATCACAACCAGGCCCATCAACATAAAGTGTTTCTTCGACTGGTGAAGCATTGTATGGACAACCCACCGGTATAAAATGCAAACTGTTTAAGGATGCTGATAGCAACCGATCTGCAGTTATGTCAAAATTGAGGAAAACAGGTAAAATTTCTATGTCAACGGGTACCCGGGTATTAAAATTAACGGGTATCGTCATCCCTAAAATATACTTATATAATATACCTAGTACATTGCAATAATGTTTTTTAATTTTTTTTTTGTAGGTGTGAGAACACATAGGAATCTTTTAAGGAGAGTGAATGTTACGAGAGATGGTCAATTAACACCAAAAGCCAAATTTTTGTACCGCACTGCAAAGAGTCTAATAGAAACCACTGCCTATTTAGAGAAAAAGAATGCGGGAAACAAGGAAATATTGCAGGAGTCGATGCGAGTTGCTGAAAATGGTGAACTATTGGAAAAGAAAGTTAACAAGACGACTTTCCGCTTTCTTATGTCTCAGATAAAGATGCAGCAAAAAGAACCAAGAGATATTTGTGGCAGAAATTAAATGGGCCCGACGT
The DNA here is from genome assembly GCA_963680705.1 of Rhagium mordax. Taxonomy (NCBI): domain Eukaryota; kingdom Metazoa; phylum Arthropoda; class Insecta; order Coleoptera; family Cerambycidae; genus Rhagium; species Rhagium mordax. The sequence goes on along the minus strand of OY796656.1, from coordinate 52,073,259 downwards.
AACTTTTTTGCGTCCCCGTAGTTTAAATCAGGATCCAGTTCAAAAATTTTTTCTCCTGCATCAGAGGATTAGCCAGAAGAAATATAAATCCAACTTGTTCTGCATTTGCAGCCAATTATAAAACAATGGTGCTGAACAATTTTGTCTTCCCATTCACCTGGTAGCAATTGTGAAGAAGATGATGGTGAAGCTCTGGACACACTTAAAAAATTTTTAGAAGTGTATATGTGGCAGGAGTAGAACTTCTTCTAGAAGTTATTGAAGAATTTGTGGAAGGCGAGGAGAAATTTAAAGTTACGGGCAATATTGATGTTATAACGAAACAATTACATTCGTATTTAGCTGGTTTCTTAGGAAAAACATATTTAAAAAAAATTGTTTGTAGGACATGTCGGAATCACATTACAAATGTAAGGGAAGAAGGTGGATTAATTGAGGCCCGAGCATATAGTGCTAGGGCATTAGTTAATTCAAATTCTGCCTTTACGGCAATTTTCTCAAAAAGCTGTGAAGTACTACATTTTTTCTCGCCAAAAATGTGTACTTCCGCAGACTTAATAAAAAGGTTGAAACAAAAATTATTTAAATTTGTTCTGAAAGATGTTGAGTGGCAATGCGACAACTACAACCTTATTGAGCAATTTTGTGAAATTTTATATTTTCTCATGGGTTCGAAATGTGAACAAAGTTCTAACAGGCCGGGACCAAAAAAATTTAAAAGATCCAATTAAGCAAAAGGCCCAAGTTAAATATTATAAAACAAAAGGAAGAAAAAGTGCTGTTAGGAAAATGAAACAGTTAAATTAGCATTTTATAATTTTGTAGAAAAACCCATTTTTAATAATTAACTAAATATAAATTTTCTTACTTTTAATTGGATATTTGTCATTGATCTAAAACGGATTAAAAATGTTAAAAAATAAACCTCGGCAAATTTGCCAGAAGTTATTTTTTGACAACTTTTGTTGCCTTTATATAAATATTTCACATTTAAAAATATTATCAAATGAAAAGTAAAAATATTAAGTATCATCGTAACTTTATGGTATGGTTACATGTTACATTTATAATTTGTGTTATTAATTATTATTTATATGTATGTAGTGTTCTATACTTTTTACAAATACTTGTTCTGTACCTTTTACAAATATGTAATTATAAGAAATGTTCCTCTTACATTTTCTGACAATTTCGATACTGTTATGTCAGTCTGATGGAAATAAATGATTATTTTTTTTTAATTTTTTTTAAATTTTTTTTTCTTTCGGTTTTTCAATGCCAAACAATCCTCCCGTGACCTCCGATAGCACACGGGTAGAGTGCCAGAGATTTATCTACAGTCACTCCCCACATCCCGCAGGGTTAGTGACTGTAGATTCCAGGTTCGTGTCCCCTAAGCAGACGAAACGACTCTAGGATGACCGCTTTCTGCATTTGACCTGTCAACCACTCTGCAGATTTTATGCAGGCTGGTATGGGCTTTATGCCTCCGAGTACACCGATTATCAGGAGATATAATAATTGAAGAGTAGAATAGATGTCGGCTAAGTGTAAAAAATAGATATTTTCAGCAGAAAAAAAAAATGCAAAAAGTTTAACTTTTCCTAACTGGTGATGAAAAGTAGAATGTTTTCACACTTACATCAGTTTTGAAAAGTGTAAATTTATATGTCAAAATTAGAAAAACTGATGTTTAGGCACTTAGCCTACTTGTCTATTCCACTCTTCAATTCTATTTGTTCAACTAAATTATAGTTATTTTTATTCCTTCTGCCATCTTTAATCAAAATAATACGAAAAAAAACTTCATAATCCAAAATTTTTAAATCAAATGTCGGGGAATTTTTTTACTTTGGTTGGCTTTGGGCATTTCCCATTCAGCCACGAATATGTATATAATATGTATACAATAATGTATGTGTATCATAACAATTAAACTAAAATAACCTAACCTAAACCACGACCAAATAACCACACAGCAATGGGAAATAGACAAGGACACACGCTTCACGCCAAGGTGCCGTTCAAGGCGACTTTTATATATTATTATACATCACAATAAGGTAGGCAGCGGTAAGCGGTAATCAAATGTCGGGAAAATTATATCCTTAAATTTTTACTTGAAGTTATTATAATAATTTGTAATGTATATGTAATATATTTTATTAAATCTTTTCTTTTGGTAGAAAATGACACATTTGATTTTAAAGTCTTTGTTTAATTGTAGTATTTTGAGCGTCTAACCATAAAGAATTGCCGGCTCCTGAAATATAGGTTAGCCATATCTTAGTATTGAAGCTGGGACCCAAGGCATACTTTAAGGCATGAGTACCAAGAATAAATGAAGAAGTTTAGCGGAAAAAAATTGTGATTGAAATTTGCAAAAAATTTTTTTAAAAACGTCTAGCCTCTCTGGGTTTTTTGAAAATAGTAAAACAGGTATTTGCAACAAATTTTCTTTAGGATCAGAAGAGAAAAATTGTTTGACACAATTCAAATTTCATTAAGAAATTTTTATTAGAATGTTACACCTTTTTGAAATTTCATAAATTAAAGATCAATCTAAAATAAAATTGCTAAAAGGTGTAACTTGTTAAAAAATCTAAATTTCTTAATTAAATTTGAAATCTGTCAATCAATTTTCGTCCTGAACATAAACCAAATTTGTTGCAAATATTTTCAAAATTTTCTTGCAAATTTCAATCGCAAGTTTTTTCAAGGAAAACTTCTTCACTTAGTCTTGGTAGTCATGCCTTAAAGTATGGCTTGGGTCGTCCCATGCTCCAATACTAATAGCTAACCTAAATTTCAGGAGCCGTCAATAGAAACCTGATTTAAATTTTCCCGCCTATCCATATAGGAATATATCAGTGGCGCCATATGCGAGTGTTGTATGACTTAAAACGTACTTTCGTTGATAATAGCGGAGTCGGCCATCTATACTACACTGCTGGACAATAGTTTGGAATAATTCAAATTTCCAAGGTCATTTTGAAAGCATGTATCTTCTAAACGATTTGGAATATCGAAATTCGGTTTTCAGGACTTTTTTGGAAATTTCGTTGACAATAACTGGCTTGAATATCAATTTTCCATTGTGCTCAAAATGTCATGTATAGGGTGTATACTAAATCCTTAACAAAAATTCAAAATTTAATTCTTACCGAAAATTTAGAAAAACCAGAATCGAATTAAATTTTTTATATCAGGGTAATCTATGGACCAGTTAGAAAAAACAAATTCGGTCGATATTTAATATCTCGCTTATTTTTGAATATACGGGGTTTCTATTGAACTTAGGACAATTTTTTGAAAATGTACCTCTTACTTTTTAAAATCCATCATAAATCGTTTTCGCGTATAAAAAGCAGTTAAGATTTCAATTTGACCTTAGATGTGTCGAAAACGGTTTGAGATAGAGAAAAACGGTTTGCATGTTTCTAATCTTAATTTTATTACAATAAGAATACAAATTTAAGTCAGCTAAAAGAGGTAATCTAATATCGACTAGGTCCTCCTCTGCTATTAGAAACTTCCTGACATCTGTTTGGCATACTTAAGACAAGGTCATTAATGTAATTTTGTGGGACATTTTCCCATTCCTCCTCAATGGCTTGAGCCAGATCTTCTAGAGTTTCAGGTGAATTGGGCCTTGAAACTACCAACAATTTTAGCTATGACCAAACGTTTTCAATCAGATTTAGATCGGGTGACTTTGCAGGCCAATCCATCCTATCGACATTGTTTTCTTCCAAAATCTGGTTAACAATATGGGCCCGATGAGGTCTGGCATTGTCGTCGATTAATACAAAACCTTCTCCATAATCATTCGCATTGGGAATAACTATTGGAATTAAAATATTGTCCCTATAGCGTTGAGCTGTAACAGTTTCACGGGTAATAAATCATTCTGTTTTGCCATTCCACTTCACTCCGGCCCAAACAGTAATACCTCCTCCACCAAAGGCCTCCTGCGCTACCATGTTTTCTTCGGTATATCTACAGTTAGGCTCCCGCCACACTAAAATTCTACCATCAGAATATATCAGGTTAAATCTGCTCTCATCAGTGAAAAGGCAGTCTTTCCATTCTTCCCTCCAATGTAAACGGTTTCGAACCCACTCCAATCGAGCTGCCCGATGGCGGGGAAGCAGGCGTATACATTTTGCTCGACGTCTGGCTCTAGCAAAAAAATTTGAGGTAGGTATTAGGCATTAGGATTACGCAGTGGCATGAACCACAAACGAAACAGAAACCGAGACAAAAACAATCCTTGATTCTTTTAAATTTTTTAAAATATTGAATCAAAATTGATAAAAAATTGCAAATTCCTAAAGTAATTGCAATTTTTTTTGGTACACCCTCTACACTTTTAGTTTTAAAGAACTACAAGTTTCATAGTCATAACGATGATAAAATACACGACACGCTGTAGTAAACAACTTACCTTAAGTTGTTGCGATTAAGGGTTCTTGTTACTGTACGATTTGAAACTAAAATTCCTGTCTGATTCCTAAACGCAGCGTTAATTTTTCTCGCACTCTGTGTCTTATTTCTTTGTACATTTCTTAGCAAAATTCGTTCTTCTCGAGCTCCAATTTTTTTTTGACGTCCTCCATGAAACAAGAGGTTAACATCTCCTGTTTCATTAAACCGCCTTTCAACTTTTGTACCATACTTTGGGTAACACCGTATATGTAAGCAACAGTCTGTTGAGATAAGCCCTCATTTAAAAGTCGAATACAATTTCTTCTTTCGTTTGTTGTCAGTCTTGGCATTATAAACTTCTAATTATGAAAAAACGATATTTCTCAACCAAAGCTATCATTGACACCAGCTATTCTGCTGCATTAGCAACTGTCAAACAAAGCATTTTTTTGTTTCCAGAGGTGACTGAATTGTTACAATACTTAGCCCACCCCATTGTTACTACTGCAGGTTTTTAAAATGTTTTATAGGGACTTAGCGTGTAATTACAACTAAATTGGGTCACCCTGCAAATATGGTCAACCTATCACAAAAAAATTAAAAACCGTTTCGAGATATTTATTTAAGGTTTCCCTCTACGGTATCAAAATTTAAAAATTATTATTCATTTTAATTATACAGGGCACTGCAAACAGTTTATTTAAATTTGCAGATTTTTCGTCACACACGCTTATTAAATGTTTTCATAGGCACCCTGTATAAGCAATTGCAATTCTTGGTACTAAGTCAGCTACAGGTACGCAAGGTTACTTGATAATAAGAAGAAAATGCATTACTTACTTTGTTCATTAAAAGTAAGAGACACATTTTCAAAAAATTGTCCTAAGTTCAATAGAAACCCCGTATATTCAAAAATAAGCGAGATATTAAATATCGACCGAATTTGTTTTTTTTAACTGGTCCATAGATTACCCTGATATAAAAAATTTAATTCGATTCTGGTTTTTCTAAATTTCGGTAAGAATTAAATTTTGAATTTTTGTTAAGGATTTAGTATACACCCTATACATGACATTTTGAGCACAATGGAAAATTGATATTCAAGCCAGTTATTGTCAACGAAATTTCCAAAAAAAGTCCTGAAAACCGAATTTCGATATTCCAAATCGTTTAGAAGATACATGCTTTCAAAATGACCTTGGAAATTTGAATTATTCCAACCTATTGTCCAGCAGTGTATATTATAATATTTTATCTATGAGTACAACATTACAGTAGTACTCATATGCGACCGGGAAATGAGGTATTACCTACCGTACTAGATACTGTAATGTACCGGAAGTCACCGGAAATTCATTACGAACCAATCACAATCTATTATAATACCTTTTGACAGTTATTTGACGTATAAAAATTAACTTTAAATTAAAAAATCTAAAAAGTCTTGTTTAGATATCTACTCGACTGTAACAGTTCACCTACCGGACATGCAACGAAAATTACTATTAAAACAGTAATACTGTAACGGTGTGGAATAAAAATATAAATCAAAAAAACGTAAACTAATGAAATTAACAGTGATGACCATATTCTTTAGCAATTTGTCTATGGCATACCTTGGCTTTTATTTGATTTGGCTATATACATTTTTAAGTTCAGTTTTCAAAGTATTGTTAAAAAAGAACCTCACCTTTAACAGGGAGCTTACTCTTTTTAATTTGCTTTGTTCCAAAGAAACTTTGGAACGAAACATAATAAATACATCAAAACTATTTAGGGTTAACATGATTTGTTGATTGATGTTGTTGATTTTTCATTTTTGTCAGAAAATTCTTGGTAACTCGGTGCTTTTATAACTTCTTGGAAAAAAGCATAGAGAAAACTATGCCTCATTTCAGTGTGCAGCCCAATAAAGTGCTTTCCATTTACCCTACGACCTTTTTTACAGCTTTTTATTTTGCCAAGTTCGTTTAAGTGCCCTTTGGTTAAAATCCAAATTTTATCAAATTCATTCAGTACACTTACTATCGTAAAAACACAAAACGTTTACCTACAGTGTGAGGTTGCTTACAAAGGAAACGTCGATTATTTTATTTTATCATTTGAAAGGTAACGTATATTCCTTACATTAAGCAGGGCCATTCCTGGGGCTGTTGGCGCCCAAGTCCAGGATAACATTTGACGTCCCAAATAAGTAACAAGCAATGATACTGCGAAGAGTGTTTAACAAAAATAGTACATTATAATTTTTTTTGTGCATCAATACTCTAAAACAATGTAAAATAAAATTTAAAACAATCTGTTTCAAATAAAGTATCCTTCTATTTTACCGGCACGCCCATTTAATTTTTAAAGCTCTCGTGGAGTTGTTGATTGGTAGAAGAATTTTTTGGTTATCTTCTACGTTGAATATTTTGAATGCCATGATCTTCTTTTAACGCGATTGGGATTATGAAAGTGATCTTTGCTTCAGGGTTAATGTCAAGGGTTAAAAATATTTTACACGAAAGAGAGCTCCAAAACTCCTCTTCAAAGATGTTATCCTAATTTAATGCAAAACGAAATAATTAATTATGTATATGTAGGACAATAATTGGAAAGCTGAAATCAAACTCATATTTTCATATGTATCTCGATGTACTGAAACCAAATCCGAGGTCTAAATTACTTACCTTCGCACCAATTTTTTTAATTGAAAAAAAAAAACGTTTTTTGGCATCTTGTAGCAGTTTCTTGTAATAGGTAGAGCTTGAAGTTATGTCAGGCCCCTTGTTCAATTGACAATAGAGTGAAATAGGAAAAGAAGAAATATCAATGAAATTGAAACCCCTTACATCTCAGAATATCTATTTTTCAGTTCCTAACGTCTATCGAACGATGAGAGTCAGTAAGTCGAGAAATTCTTACCTGAATGATAGGACGAATATTTCCGGAAACAGTATATTGTAAGTATTGAAGTAACAGGGAGAGGAAACAACGATTTCGAAAACTATATGAGTGAAAATTCAGAGAGTTGCATACAAAATGAGACAGTGAAGTAAGTAATAATGAAAGAAACACTAAAAGTGTCTTCATACGTTTCTAAAACTCCTTAACCAGAAGTTGTACATGACTTGAAATTATGAATTCCTGGTCTCAACGCTCAAGCAAAAAGCAAAAGCACTCCTTCAAAAGGAATAATAGTGATCGTTTATTAAACAAGAGAAAAGGAAATTTGTAATTTCTTACAAAAGAAGAATCTTTAGTTTTCTGCACTGATATAAATGGTGTGTGATAAGCACTCGGGGTTATTCATAGACTCGTCCAAATGAAGTCTCAAGGCGATTTTACTTCATAACACTAACAAGTATGGACCTGTCACAATAGCACACTCAACTATCTTAAAAGAAACCTACAACAATATATGAACAGTTCTAGAGAAAATAAATTATAAACAGCACAACACAACTGACAAGCGTGAAAAAGTTTTGTGTATAACTCTGAGACAATAGTTCGGATTTACGAAATACACCTGTTTTCTATATAAATAGAATAGCAGAGCATCATCGATAACCCTCTAACTAATCCATGAAAAATTCATCTCCCACCCCTCCACATTCTAGGTCTAATGAAGCAGTTTTTCAAAGTTTTGAATAAGGACGGTTCATGTTTCAATTGTATAGTACAAAAATTCCAATTATCTCGCAAACGCTAAATTATAAGAAGGAATTTTCGACGAACCTCAATTCATACAACATTCATGATTCAATTGAATAACGTCAAGAGAACTATATACGGCTTAACTTTCAAAAGGTTGTTGAAAATTTTCTAGGGAATAGCAAAGTCGAAATTACGAGGAAATCGTTACAGAAATAATAATGACAATGAATAACTGGGATGTTTGATGAATCCAAATTGCATTTCTTCCACTTTCATCTTGACCATTTTCTTAAAAATCATGGGATTTACAGTGAAGAGTAAGGTGAGGGGTTTCACTAAGATATTAAGGAAATGGAGCTTCCATATTAGAGGATGTTTAATGAACATAAATGGTGGTTGATTACTGCTGGTCACTTAAAAATGAAATCCCGGCAAAAAGAGAAAAAAATGTAAGAAGAAAAAGACAAGAAAATGTGTCACCATAAGAAACATAAATCGATCTAGTCCATGATGTCTGCATTATTGTAAACGTATATGTTTCACGTGAGAACTTTTACCTTTTGTCCTTACATGTGGAGTGAATTAATGGTAGGATGGAGAGCTTACCCTTCAGTAAATTAACCTAAACTCTTGAATAACTCTCACCTACTTCTTCATATCTACTTATCTGCCTGTACGCCGTGACCGTAACTCGACCAATCAAATGACTTTTTCCCATTCCCTATATGGTAAACACACCATTTTTACATTGTTTTAAGAGGTAAGTAAAATTTACTAGAATAGATATTGGTTACCATTGGAAGTAATTGGGAACTTACCTCCCTAGGGATAGTAAGTAAAAACACATCCATTTTGTAAACTGCTTCGTACCGTTTTTTGGACCTGTCTGGCAGTAAAAAAGAACTGGCAGCAAAAAAGAACTGGCAGCTTCTTCAAGTTCACCATTATCCATGGTGACTGCTAACACTAAAAATACTATAGAAAGTCTTTCCGGATTTGCACATTTCTAAACATCACTTACCTAATTAGGGATAAAAAGTAAAAACACATCAACTTTGTAAGCTGTTTCGTATAACATTAATATATCTGATAGAAATATTTAAAGTAATGTCAAAATAATATAGTAAAATGTCAGAAAATAAAAAATTAACTTTTGATATTTAATTAGAAAGTGGGAAAAATATTATAAATAATATAATCTTGACCAGTTTCGGGCTTTTTTACCTCTCAACTGGTAAATAACTCATACTTTCCCTTGTTATTTAAATAACTATTAAATTGACCTACAACCAGACTAAAATTTTTGAAAATATGTGAATTTTGGTATGTTCCGGACGTCTCTTGTTAAAATTTTCGTGGCCAGTTTCTTTTTAAAATACAAGGAAAAATTGTTTGTAGTGAATGCAAAGCATCAAGTAGAATCTATTACAACAAACTGCCGCAAAATGACAAAAAAACAAATTTTTTCGTTTTAGAAGAAAGATGATGCGAAATCAAGTTTTAGCACGTCGAAATACGTATGGGTTGTTTTCTATGCCTAACCACTTTTTTGTATGTGGCTGTGTTATTAGACATTATATTTTAAGCAACAAAAGTGTATTCAATTAATTATTTTCGAGAAAATTAAATTTAAAATTGTACTTGTTGGCATACTAAATTTATCACACTTCGCTCCAGGCTTGTTATCAAACCATTGCATTTGATATGAAAATTGCTAGTGCATAAACGAACAGTAGTACTATTACCTATTCGGGCAAAAATTAATTTGTTTAAGATGTTAGTCCTATGTTATTAATAATTAATTATTTTGATATTTGAAGAACATATTATGTTTGCTTATATTTAAGAGTTTATGGACTTTATGGTTTAAGCAGTTTAGTTCTTATTTCACTAAAGTCGGTCGTAGTTCTAAAGTATTCATACAATTCTTTTATCTCTCAATGACGTCTTCACTTACCTACTTCCCGAAATACTACATTAAAAATTTGATACTTTTCATACTTGGCTGAATAACATTAATGGACTCTTTATATCCTGGCTGGAGCTTCTTTCTCGTGTACAAAAATGAACCTAAAATTATATGCACAAAAATGATGTATTTTCATTGTGGTAACTGATATTTTTTACGCAGCCGAATAGAATTTTAAATGAAGGTGTATAAATCGAGTGTTTTGAATAATACGAAACAATTATGCATATTCGTAACAATAGCAAAAGTTAAAAGGGTAACAGGAATACATTTTGAATACATTAAGTAAAGGGTAAATGAGAAATATTATCATTATAATGAATGCAACGTATTCTTGTTGGCAACCAAAAGAACCGTTAAAAAAAATAAGAAATATTTATTTTAAAACTCTGCATTATATATTTCCTGACATGTTTATCAAAATAAAGATACAAAAGACTTATAATAATATATACATATCGAATGGTCATAATTTAAAATATATTATGGATGATATACAATGAATAATGATAGATATCGAATTGTCCTTAGAGAAATTAATTTAAATTTTAATAGAACCGTAAATTCAAAAATAAGTCAAGAATACTTCGTTTCAGAAATATTGGCTATCCGCAAAAACGGTTTCTGAATATCCTTGATGTTGGCATACTTAATTGGTTAAAAGTAATGAGTTACCGATTTGGGATACTACTTATTTCCAAATTTTTCGTGAAGGTGGAGAGACGAAAAGTCCAAGTAGTTTTTTTATTTAAAATTTATGTTATTTTAATTTATGTGTAGTATTTCCATGAAACTGATAAGCTATTTTGACAAAAAATAAACACACAAAAATGCCCTTTCAGTATACAGGGTGTCTCGCCAGGAAATGAATCATTCGATATAGAGAATAGTATGGAACAAAAAATATTGAGAATTACTTAAATCAGTGTGGGCTAAGCCAACAAATATAATTATAATCATTTGGCACTTCCTATTATACCGATATCAACTTGCTTATTTTAAATGGAATGCCCTGTATATTTTCGCGTTTTCGAAATGAGTATAAAATTCTGAGTCGAAAACAAACAGCATACCCTACACCTAAACCCAGTAGTTTCGTAGATATTTGACGTTTTACAAAAATATGTCGGTTGCGTGCGGTTTACAAGAACTGTTATAACTTTCTTCGTATGATCCTCGTTTGCATCTAGAAATAACAGAAGGTGAGCTACATAACATCCATTTTTTCACGTAACATTTTGTCAAATATAGGGTGGTCCATTTAAACTAAGTTTTTGACAAAATGTAACGTGGAAAATGGATCACTTGGTATACTATTATTAAACTAATTTTTATTGTGGAACGTAGCTCACCTTGTGTTTTTTCTACATGCTAAAAAGTAAACGAGGGTCCCCTACATGAAGAAAGTTATAACGGTTCTTGGAAACCGTTGCAGCCCTCCATCTTTTTTTAAAACATAATATCTCCGAAACTGCTGGGTTTAGGTATAGGGTATGCTACATGTTTTCGACTCAAAATTTTATGCTCATTTCGAGAAATCAAAAATATATATAGCGTTCCACTTAAAATAAGCCAGTTGGTATCGACTTTCGATATAACCGGAAGCACCAAATGATTGTAATTATTTTTGTTCGATTGGTCACACTGACTTTAGTAATTTGCAAAATTTCTGAAATATTTTGTTACATGCTTTTCCCTATATCGATCGATTTAGTTCCCGGTGAGACCAAGATGCAAAGTTTTAGAGAAAATCGAGTTATTTCCAAGTTTAAAAATCTTGTAATATTCTGTACAAGTACTCGTATACTCGTATACCATATTGAATTTAAATTTGGTAAATGTGATTATAGAAAATATCAAAATGACCCGCCCTATTTTGATACAACTGCGGAAAACTTTTTATTTTCTTCCATTTTGTCAAAATACTTAGAAAACGTTCGTTTTTTATGGCTTTTCACTCTGTATCTCGGACTTTTTTCTTTTTTTTTTTTTTTTCGTAAGAAAAATGCTCCAAAATTTGTGCCGTGTATTTTTACAACACCCTGCAAACTCAAGCTTACATGCTAATAGCATAATGGTTACGTTAAAAGCTGGCAAAGTATTTTCCTCTAAATTTCATATGGATTTAAGGTTAAGAGGACAACTTTAAAACAAAGTCAATTTGTTTGTACTGTTCATTGTATTTTTGAAGTTATTTAATAAAAACCGTCTTAGGAACAACCCCTTCTAAGGGCTGTAGCTCCCTTAGAAGGCACTTTAGAGATAAACTATACTAGGGTTTTCTTAATATTTTGTCTTGCTCTAACAGCACTGACAATCTAAATACTCAATTTGGAATGACCTTAATTGTATATAATTTTTGTGAAGCGGAAAAAATTTTTGGATTCAATTGTTCATACAAATCACAAATCACCCTTTATTACCTCTGTTTTCCTCATCTTGTAGGACATGTAGGTAGGGACTTTATTCATATCATCATACCTATGCACGGTTTGTATTATCTAATGCTTCTAATCACACTTACAATTTCTTCCATTTAATTTATTTATTTTTGTCATATTTTTGTGGAATGTATATAGTATGAGAATCTATGATTTTAGGTAATTAAAAAAAAAATTCCAAACCTTATTTCTGAATTAAAATATTTGTTGGTATATTAATTAAATAGTTACCTATATCGTTACGTTTTTACACCCCTTAATAAACTCCCCAAGCGTGGATTCAATCATTGCAATAAAATGAACACTAAACCACTGATTTATTAATTTACTAATTACTTACAATAATTAGTCACTTAAACTATAACACTAATTACTACTACCACTATTATTCGCTACTTGTCACTGTACTAGTCACTGTTCCTTTTCTGAGCTGTTCAGTTTACTTTCCAATATTCGATTGACTGTAGTGGACCTTTATATACCTAAAGATATGCCTTCTGGAATAATCCAGATGTTCCTTTAGAAAAGTCCACGATAATTTTCTTTCCTTATTTGTTTCGTTTTGGACCACTGCTGAACTAGCACACTTGGGAATCTACTATGAGAGGGTATGATACTACACTCTACTGTAAAGTGGGTGTCAATTCATCACAATATTTATTTAAAAACTATTAATAACCGTTTATATTTTTAAAGGTGTTCAAACATTAATAAAGACATTATGAAGTACCAAATTTTAATGTACTCGTGTTTCCTATAAAACTATACCCCCCCTTATTTCGGTCAATTACCACCAATTTTAATTTTTCAAAGACCGATCTAACACAGAATTTTCCGTAGATTTTGAGTATGCTATTACTTTTTTTCCTACCTCAACCGTATACGAGGGGCAGAAAAAAGTATGGTTTTTTTAAATGGAACACCCTATATATTTTTACATATTTGGATTCGCCTCGTCCTTCTGATTACAAATATATATGACTCTTATATATTTGCTATAAAAATGGCGTAAATAATTGAATTTAAACTTAGGGCGTTTCCTTCAAAACTATACCCCTTTATTTCGGTCAATTATTAACGATTCAAAATTTTCAAAACCTACACAGAATTTTTCGTAGATTTCATATATGCTATTACTTTTTTTCTCCCTTCAACGGTATACGAGGGGTGGGAAAAAGAATGGTTTTTTTTATGGAATGCCCTGTAATTTTTTACATATATAAATATTACATATATTTATAATCAGAAAGGTAGGGCGGATCTAAATATGTAAAAAAATACAGGGCAATTCCATAAAAAAAAACATACTATTTTCCACCCCTCGTATACCGTTGAAGGGAGAAAAAAAGTAATAGCATATGAAATCTACGAAAAATTCTATGTGTAGGTTTTGAAAATTTTGAATCGTTAATAATTGACCGAAAGAAAGGGGGATATAGTTTTGAAGGAAACGCCCTAAGTTTAAATTTAATTATTTACGTCATTTTTATAGCAAATATATAAGTGTCATATATATTTGTAATCAGAAGGACGAGGCGAATCCAAATATGTAAAAATATAATATAGGGTATTCCATTTAAAAAAACCATACTTTTTTCTGCCCCTCGTATACGGTTGAAGTAGGAAAAAAAGTAATAGCATACTCAAAATCTACGGAAAATTCTGTGTTAGATCGGTTTTTGAAAAATTAAAATCGGTGGTAATTGACCGAAATAAGGCGGGGTATACTTTTACAGGAAACACCCTGTACATGTGTGAAATCATTAAACAGTTGATAAGGGATGAAATAGATTGTAATTTCATTCTTAATGAAATTACATTTTTCTCTACCTTTTTTAAAGTATGGTGGGAACATTTAAATTTCTGCAAATCTCACTTCTGTAAATATCTTTATAATTAATTATAATTTTAGATACGACAATCGATTTTCAATTAAAACCAATTATAATAGATCTATAATTTGCTATTATGAAGTTTTTAAACAACCAGTATCGTTATATTGGGTCATAAAACACAAATAGTCGTTTATAAACATATGCCTGCTGGGATACTTCAGCAATAAAAACAGACAGACTGCTTACAGTCGACATGACATTATCTAGTCGCCAGAAAGGCGGATTCGCTGTACAGTTTTATAGTCTACCAGTTTATGAAGTATTTCAGTAAGCAATCTTTTTAGGATAGTAGTTAGTAATCTTTTAACCGTCCAACAGTTGGCTAAAAAATAGCTGGTCCATATCAACAGAAATAATGTAAAAATATTCTCAGAGCATATTTTCCAATCCTGAGGCGTAAGTAGGTGTTCGAATGTGAAGTATTGATGACGAGTAAAGCGCGTGCGTGTCCCATTCCCCACATGAAGTGAGAGGGAACAAGAGCGTGTGTACTTTTGTACTTTTTCCCTCGTTTTGCACATCTACATCCAGGCCGTCTCTATTTTTCATCCGGGTGGAGCCGGAACACAGGCATAGGCAATGTAAGAGGCCCACCCTAGATCGATCGCCCGCTAGCGTTGCATATTACGTCTTCACCTCACGTTCGCACAAAGAAATCACCTCGCATCGCTTCCATTTATCATAGCATCTTTAAAATTGCACGGCAACGAGCTTTTTTTCTTTAGATTATATAAATATATTGAATTTTTTGTATTCTTCATTATAAATGAAAAATTTTAGATTTACACATATTCTAGATCACAAAAATAAGAAACAATCAAAGCTATCCACAAGAGATTAAAATTGTAAACTCTTACAACGTATTTGATTGTGTTAAATATTAATTTCAAAATAATGACTTTGCAGTATGAATGAATAGATTTAATAATTATAACTTCTATTTTTAAAATTCATATTTTGTAAACTCGAATTCCCGAAGTAACACAGTTTCTAATTTACATTGTGATTTATATAGAGAGAATATTGCCTATCTGTCACTTCATAATTTTCTATAAAATAATTTAACCACATTGTTTTCTCAGAGCAAATGAACAATATATTTATGCAATCATTATATAATATACGCTGATGATAATGTAATACATTCTTTTTCATTGATTCAATGTGTGCTGGGCTGGGCAATATGTAGAATGTGGCCTTACGATCAAGTCTCCCTGCAAAAGAGTTCTGTTTTATACTGCGGCCTTTACTAAGGAGATAAGAGATCCAATAGAAATTTTAATTATTCTTATAATATTTAGGTCAGTGACCCAAGGCCTTGAACTTGTGTCAGTAGACGCTCCCAGGGGTAATTAACCGCCGCGGCGCAGCTAATTGAATCTGCAGCGCTTGCGTTCTCAATGCTTATTAAAGAAGCGTAGTGGGTCACGAGGGGAATAATGAAAGAGGATGGAAGTCAAGGGAAAGTATTTTTAAAGAGTGAAATTAGACAGACTTGGGATAGGTCATGATTCTTCTTCCCCGGGGTGACCATTCATTAATAACGCTTCAGACTTATCTTTATATTTCTACTACTTTTTGGACTTTTTCTATGTCTTATTTGCTAAAATACAATTTCGCGACAAAAATAATATAATATTAAAATAATACCTATTGTAAAATAAATGGCAATTTAATTAATTATTGTCTTAATAAATAATTCTCTGAGCAATCTATATTCTTCTTAATTAACCTTTCCTCACAACTATTAATCAACAATTAACAAATATAAATTCAAAGTAGAATTTTAATCGAGTTTTCTATTTTTTACAAATTCTAAGCATAATAATTACATTAGCATTACACTGATAGTAAATGTTATATTATTCAAGTTAAGAAGGAAGTACAGGAAATGAGTATAAAGACCAAGGAACTTTTTCAGATTTTTCCTTATATCCGTCTTTTGATTTTCTTTCTCATTAGTCATACTGTCCGCCCTCGAAGAACCCTTCACATACTCACATACGATACGTTGAGCCAGCGGGGGTGGAACTGACGCCGCCCACTGTATTCTTACAGCTACTAGCTGTCGACTTCTAAATTTTCTATCCGGGCTCCTCCACATTCGATATCTAGTCAATCGGAATCAATACAAAAATGGCGAATATCTTATACCTAGCTTTTACAGAATTATTTCCAAGGAAATGTAAGGGGCGTTCTCTCCAATATTTATAGCTTCCTTTGGGACTGTCAGTTTAACGATTCCTTATCCCATTTCTTTATTTCTTATTACATTTTCTTATATGTACAGTTCGATAAAGTGAATTCCTTGGTGTGTAAAGATTTTAAAAGAGAAGGGAATATATTATATATATCTAAGCAAAAATAAGTTTAATAATTTTCTTAAAAACAAGTGTTATAACAAAAATATTGTACTCTAGTAACTACATATACGCAGGTGGCTCTACAAATTCTATTCTTATTATAATATAACAAATATGTTGAATATCATTGTTAGTTATTATGTCATTATGTATTAACCTATACTAAATCACATTATCAAAGCATATTAAATGGAATGCGTATAGGGTGTCCCACGTAAGAGGCTCACTTGATCTCCTGGCTTTATTATTGGGCTAAAATGGAAAATCAAAATCTATTCTCATGTATTTTTTATGAGGAATCCGATTGTGAGCCTCTTGCTATACATTTTGTTGTTCAATGTTCAATGTGTTAAATTAACATTCCAAGTAATTGTAAAATTGTTTAATCTGAAATCGATAACCATTATTAGGGAAAGTACATAATAAAGAACTTTCAAAGCTGAAAAACATGCATACCATTCAAGCCTATTTCGTATAGTTAATAATAATAATAATAATAATAATAATAATAATAATAATAATAATCGACTTTATTAAGTACAAATAAGGCGAAGTTTAGCTAAAAGCTAGTCTTACACTTAACCTCTTAACAACTACCTAATCAACCTAATAACTAAAAGAGATAAAAATTAATTAATAAGGTAGACAATATCAAGAAGATTATAACAAAACTTTCAAAAAAAATAAAAAAAGTTATGAATTATTAATATACTACATAAGATAATTAAATGTCATTATTAATTATCAAATTACTAGTGCACAGGTATTCATATTACTAGAGATGAACTATTTAGGTATTATTATAACAATTATTATGAAATATTAGTTAGATTATTGCTGTAGATCAAGAAAATATTTTTTTGTTCTTCGCTTAAACGCAGAAAGCGATAAGCTTTTGAATATATCAGGCAACGAATTAGTTTTGAAAAGGAGCATAGATGTTTGTTTAAAAATAAGAGGAATAATTATGGCAGAATTAAATTTTTATATTTTGAATATTTTGTACTTACATTTAGATATATTTCTGATGATGGGAAACCTATTCATTTGTAAAGCAAAACCACCTCCCTTTTTTTGATGTCGAAGATAAAAGTTAACCATTTTTTATCGAAAATGTATTAAACGAAAAATTAATGTAATTGTTATGAATAATAAATAAAACCAGCGTTCTTGAAACACGTATGTGGGTCATCTTTTTAATGATACTATATCGTTATGAATATGGTAAGGTAAACGAAAAGTTTGATTTAATTAATCCCTAAAAATATATTATACAGGGTGTCCCGAAATAACGTGAAAGCCTCTTAAGGGTAGGTTCTTAATCAAAAAGTAAGTATAATCTTTTATGTATAGTAAGTACGAAAACGGCCTCCTTGAGCCGCTAGACCTTCTCAATGGGGGGCACTAAAAAGTGATTTTTTTATCTCGAAAGTGACTAAAGTTAGCGGAATGAAATTCGTGCAGGACTTTGTACTTATATAAAGTCTTCTTTTCAATGTATTTTTATTTTTCTACTTCCTTTTTAATTAAGTTAACTAAACAACCTATTGATTTTTCAGTCAGAACTTTTAAACAGATGATTTTTTTTTCAAATTTCAGTTGTTTTAGAAAGTGACACTTTCATCTCTTTCATCTGAAAATTTATTGTAAATCTCGCCAGTTTCAAATAAAAAAATATTTTTTGACTTCACCCCATACCTTCAAAAGTTTCAAATGCTGCAAACAAAGATTTTTCGTTGGCCGATAAAAAATATTTTAACCGGTTCTGTCTTATTTGGGCAGTAAGTGATAAAAAATCTTATATGATAATAAATCAATTTTATATAAGTTAGCTGTTAACCTGAATACATATTTTCTCAAAGATTTATCGTATTTGATAGATTTTATGCAGTAACAGTGACACATGCCTACTTATTTTTTTTTTGTATCAAACTCCGTTTTCAATTTAACAGAAAATGCTATTATGCAAGGAGTTAGAAAATATTTTTTTATTTGAACTTTTCCCGAGACTTTTCCATAAGTACAATGTAAGTAGGTACTGACCAAATTTCATTTCGCTAAGTTTAGTCACTTTCGATAGAGAAAAAAACACTTTTTAGTGCCCCCCATAAAAGACCATAAATTTTTCTATGAGGAATCTACCCTTAAGAGGTTTTCATGTTATTTCGGGATACCCTGTATATTTCAATTTAAAAATTTGTCGTATAGACTTTACACGGTGTGATTTAAAGTCCATTGTCTCCTTTAATATCGACCAATATCAAAAACAATTGCAAGAGTTAAAAAGGCCAACATTTTTAAATTATTTTGAAATAATAATATACGAGGTGAAACAGCCTATTTATTTTTAAAATTTAAATTCCTTATTAAATTTTTCATACTTTTTTATTACAAATCTAAAACTTATAGTTTTGAAGTTATTTAAAATTATTGAGAAAAAAAAAAGAAATTGCTAGCATTTTTTTAATATTGTCGTTTAAGTTGTATTTTCGAATTAAAATTAATTGGGTTTATTTTAACTAGTTCAGACAGGAAGAATTTCAGATGAGTAATAATTTATGTGTAAATGTATTTAGTTTTTGCGGACAAGATCACCGAGATAGGACAAGAAAACTAAATTAGTTCATTAGTTTATTAGTTCGTTAAAGTCGAAACGCCAGCTAATAAACTAATTTAGTTTTCTTGTTCTACCCGAGGGGCCGCCAGCTATTCGAATTGATTGTACAAATATTTGGAACTTAATCGGAATTGGCATGGAATTACTGGAATTATTGGAACCTTTGGAATTAATAGGAATTACTGGAATTATACTGGATTATATGGAACTGTTTGGGAATTGATGGAATTATACATGGAATTGATGGAATTATACATGGAATTGATGGAATTATCGCAATTATTTCGAGAAATAAATCGACTAAATCGAATAGCGTGACCTTGTCTAGGTGCATAATGGACACCAAAAGTGTGACGTTTTATCCCTACTCCAATGATTCCATACCATTTTAATAGTGAACTTTATTTTCTCCTCACACAGACACTGACTATACTAAACTCACTCGCTAAATTCTAATTTTATTTTTCCTTCCCAATTATAAATATTTATTTAAAAGTTATTTGGGCATTAGCAATGGACCATATTAAAAATTTAAAACGCAGGCGCAAATTGGGGAGATAGACAACTAGATTTCTGGTTTGAAACTCCCATAAGAATATGCATATATTAATATAATTTCTTTGTAAAATGTTCAATTTGAATCAATTCAAGGTGCAAATTAATGACTTGCAACAAATGTGTGTAGAAAGAAGCACTTGAACCTTTGACCATATGAATCGAAAAATTCAACTGAAAAGTTGATATGAAGCATTTTAAAACAAGGTTTGTTTATTTGTTCGCGGGAAGTTTCAAATTGTCCGCTATATTTTATTCAGTGTTTATTTTGGTGTTTTTTCCTTACAAATGAATACAATTTGGCTACGTATTTTCTAGCTTATTTTAGAGTCAAGGGGTTAGTACCTACTGGAATTGATCTTGTAATCACTTTGGAATTACCGGAATTATTTGGAATTAGCTTCTATTAGGGAAATTATCTCGGGAATTACCTTGAGTAATTTGGAATTACTTTGGAATTGGCAGTATTATATTGGATTACTGGAATTTTCGGAATTACTGGAACTATTTGGAATTAGACTGAAATTTGAATTAAGTGTACAAAATCTTATCGAGTTGGCGGGCCCTCGGTTCTACCCTGGCGATCTTCCCCTCATAAAAAAAATAATAATGTCAGAAATCCTATATTTTTTAGGCCTATTTATTCCCTACAACTTTTGTTACAGAATTTAAGATATATGTATACAGTAGTATACACAGATATTTAGGTTTTTACATTTTATTCGCATTAAACGCGAAAAAACAAGTTCGGGTACAAAATACAGAAAAAGGAAAATAAGAGGCAAAATTTATTATTTAGAGGATTTTCTTTTTTCTTAGAGGAAATGTGAAAATAAAGAACAGTAAAACGACAATTTTATTTTTATTAAATTAAAACAAATCAAACAAAATATAGGCAACTATTGTTTGCTGTTGGATATACAACCGTAGTGAATAACGTTCTGGACTCTAATCAACATTTCTAGAGGAACTAACTCGCATTCATGAATTATTTGATTTCTCATGTCTTCAACACTTTATTTTTAAAATTACCTTACAAAAAAATCAAGTTGTCAGTCAGATGACTTTGCTAGCCAAAGGATAAATCCGACATGACTAATCAATTTTTTGGAACAAACTTGGTTATGGTATGCACGAACCCTGTTGAGATAGTGTGTTGGAACGCCATCTTGTTGGTATGATAGATATCGTTTGTTGTTTGTTGAATGTTTATGTTAACATCTCTTATATGTGAATTAAATTATTGACAAAAAGTTAGAGTCAGTTCGAATTCGTTCCATTAAGCTATTGCAAATGTAATAATAATTTAGACAACTGTTATGTAAGTCAATATTTTGTATTGTTGAGGCAGCATTGAATTTTATCACATACCTACGTGATTCACTCTATAACTGGCGTAATTCATGTAATCTCATAACTCTACTTAATAATTTCAATATGGTTGCATTTTTGAAGAGTTGGTAAAGTGACTAAAGTGAGCACTCCTGTTCCATTAAAACTTCAGAGATCAAATCAAATTCGTACATGGTATATCTACGATCTACTAACGACAGACTACCAGCAGGATATATTTTGTGTTTAACAATATTATTTACTCATATGTTATGTACCTAGTAATTTGTGAAAATTATGATTTAATTTATTTTTTTAATCTGAAAGTAAGCATTTTTTTCATAGATTGAATTATTATTTATTTGTTAACGCTAAGGTAAAAACCATTAGATGGTATAAGACCGAAACTTTTGATAAGGAGTAACTTTATTCTTTGTCAGTAATATACTCATCAAGCTCTTAGAAACCCCAGTAATATACTCACCAAGCTCTTAGAAACTCCAAATACTTACCGAGCTGAATATTTTGAAAACTGTCGATATTTCATTTGAGTTTTGAGTATTATACATACAGTACCTTTTCCTCGTGTGGATTTTGAAAAAAATATAAAATATACAGGGGGGGCGGGGCGGTCTCGCCGTGAAATGAATCGATCGATATAGAGAAAAGTTAAAACAAGAAATTTTGAAAATTTTGAGAATTACTAAATTCAGTATAGTCAGTAAATTTGTTGTTACATACTTTTCTCTATATCGATCGATACAGTTCCCGGTGAGATACGGTTGTCAATAAGAAAAACACAGTTACTACCTGCCCAAAAGAAATGGGACACTCTGTGTAATCGGATTATTTTGATTTGTAGAACTTGAAAAACTTAGGCACAGCAAAAAAAAATTATTTATCTTAAAAGTAGAGTGCCCAAAAACACGTCCATGCGTCAAATCCGAGAAATCCTTCGAAAATTATTTTCGGACAGTCTTAATCGATATTTAGTTAAATCTTCTTGGATGTATACACCATTGGATTGCAATTTCCTGTTTTTCGATATCTTTGCGCGTGCCTTATCATTTGATAAGAATTGCTGTAGGTTTTGGGTTTGAAACACTAGGCGATATAGCAGAAATTCAAGAACACTTTTTTATATCAGTAACTAATATGTTTCATTTCATTGTTAAATATATCCAGAAGTAATTAATGTACATATATAAATCTTTATCTTTTATTTGTGCATTGAAAATACGAATACAGTAACCACTTATTTTTGAAAATTACTGTTGCATACCTTTAAAGACTACATTTCTTTATTTAATAAATAATTTTCTTGCCCTGTGAGTTTTTCCTTAAATATTTTTTTAACGACACTTTCAACTACACTATTTGAGAACTCTAGCGTAAATAAAGCCTGCGATTCTTCTCGAATAATTTTACTAATCTTTTCCACATCGGATCTCTTAAGCATCATTTTGAATTTGCATTAAAATTAAATTTTACAAACAAATATTAAAAATTGCTCAGGACACTCGCAATAACTGCATATTATTTATTATGTAATACTATTACTTCAAATTTTACTAATGTTATAGAGATGAAGAGTCAAGCGTTACTTCCTGAACATGCTGTGTCTAGTTTGATTGGAAACAGAAATATTACATTGATTGTAATAAGAACAATCAATTTTATTCCTTATTCCTTTTATAAAAAAAATGCATTTCTAATACGCTATATGTATGCTTAGTGGTGAACACGGTGTAAGATAATTAGGTGGTGAAACGCCCCAATGTATCGTATGGTTAGAATGTCTCCAAACTGTTAACGCATCGTAAGACAAAGAGAGAGAGTGTGTGGCCGCGAGGGCACCGCGGGCTAAGCCCCGAATCGTCCCTAGTTAATTTCCACTTCATTTTACCAGGTCGAAAAATATACCATTCGATGCAGAAAAATATGTAGAACACGATTGTTGAAAAATTATGTGTTTAAATTGTCGGCTACTATGCAAAAAAAAATAAAAACCATAAATGAAATTGGACGCCGGCACGTTTAACTCGAAACGCTGCTAAAACCGTTCGAGTTATGAAAAAAATTAACATAAACAATTTTATAGAGAACTAAATTTCCTATAAAAAAGTCAGTGGTGGCATTAGTCTATCTTTAATAGTTTTGGTGTGAGGGCGCCTCAAATTCGCGTGCTGATCTTTTGTTAAATTAAACTTATCGTTTTCCAGCGCACAACTTTCAGGCCCACGGTGTAAGAATTATCTTACACCGTGCTCACGCCTAAAATATTTAAGATAGACATATGCCGTCACTGCCTTTTTTATAGGAAATTTAGTTCTCTATAAAATTCTTTATGTTAATTTTTTTCATAACTCGAACGGTTTTAGCAGCGTTTCGAGTTAAACGTGCCGGCGTCCAATTTCATTTATGGTTTTTATTTTTTTTTGCACAGTAGCCGACAATATAAACACATAATTTTTCAACAATCGTGTTCTACACATTTTTCTGCATCGAATGGTATATTTTTCGACCTGGTAAAATGAAGTGGAAATTAACTAGGGACGATACGGGCCGCAGCCCGCGCGGCCCAAGTGGCCACACACTCTCTCTCTTTGTCTTACGATTTCGCGTCTCTAGCGTTAACAGTTTGGAGACATTCTAATTGAGGCGTTTCTTCACCTAATTATCTTACACCGTTGGTGGTGAATAAAAGATTTATAAAGAAGTACAACACCGTAATATGGCTGATTGCGAGATATACATGGTGCTTCTGCAGCATTAGTCCAGGGACTGTTAGTAGTGGGCATAAAATTATTGTACGGACAACAATGTTAACGTTTCAAATCACACTGTTGTCCATACGAGTGTGACAATTTTAACCACACTGATAATAATAATAATAATAATAATTTCGACTGCAGATAATTTATTTGACTATTTGACTAAATGTGTCAAGGCGTATTGGCACTGAAAATACATATTATTGAAAATATATAAATCTACAAAAGGTGCTCTGGTTAAAATCCATTTTACATAATAATACCAATTGATAATTTTGATGTTGGTCATCGCTCACGGGGTATTTATATTCTATTTGTATATTTCAGATATACAGGGTAGTCCGGTAGTCCGATTTGGGTGATCTATTTTTACGTTATAGGTTGAGTCTTCAGGAATGTTACTGTGCTACTGAATGTTTAGTAAAAATTCACTTTTGCTTGAATACCGGGTGTAACTATGATGTTGTACTTGTTCCGAAAATTCGTGACACCCTGTAGAGTGTACCAGCAGCAACAGCACGTTACAATGTAATGCTGACTCTAGCCTTATCTTTTCTTGACATTCTCTTTTTTGGTTTACTTCATTATCTGTATTAACAGATGAAATATACAGTTTTATAGCACAATATGTTTTTATTGACTTATATTGATAGTTTTTACACATACACACGCTGTGAGGATAGTAACTTAATATCTTGAAGAGTTTAATGACACTGCAATGAATTGGCCAGCTTGTAGTCCAGATACTTAACCTATAGAGCAGGTATGGGACAATTTAGGATGAGCAATTCAGCAAGACCAAGTTCCATGTAGAACCCTACCTGAACTTGAAAATAAATTGAATGTCATTTGGAACCATATTGTTGAGAATTATGTACACACACAACCTCTATGAAGGCGAATACAAGCTGTAATTAGGGCAAAAGGGGGAAATACAAGGTATTGAAAATTATTGTATCCTAAATTTTATTTTTCTAGAAATTTAATAAAAATTGCCTATATTGATACTTTTTTTTCATCCTGTATATCTCATCTGTTAACAGAGAAAATGAAGTAAACCAAAGAAGAGAATGTTAAGAAAAGATCAGGCTAGAGTACTTACCTTTTTGTTTTTTATTGCTTGCCACAGTTTTACGAATGTATGCGTAAAAACTATCAATATAAGTCAATAAGAACATGTTTTGCTATGAAACTGTATATCTCATCTGTTAATAACGTTATGCTCATCACGCGGTTTTGAAAATTAAAAAAAATAATAAACTATCCAAGAAAGTAAAGTTCAAAATTCGTGGAGAGGCGAATTGCTACGATGAAAAGAAAAAAAACGAAAAAGTGGTTTTGGGCGCCAGTAGCAAGGCCTGGAATTTGGATTATGGACACGGACACAGAGCAGTAGGTAGATAAAATGAAAAAAAAAATTCAATTTTGCGAAATTTTCTTAATCCAATGATACTATACATATAAGTGACATTTCAAACGTCAATATATTATACATATATTATTTTAATTTAATTTTTAGTTTAACATTTAAGTGTGCCATGGCTGTCATGAATTATTCTAATTGGCCCGTGTAATGGGCGAGTGGGCAATTTTTTAAAACCTATTTTATTATTATTTTTTTTAAATAGGTAATATGTAATATTCAAAAAAATTCGTAAACTTTAAACACTATTTAAACGGCCAGGTATTGCCGCTAATGTTCAAGCTAATCTATTGGATGTGACGTAATAGCTTATAATTTCCAAGCTGGAACAGTAAATACGTTCCATATTTCTAGATAATTTAAGAAATTCTGTACTGCCGTAAGTGATTTTCTTCATAATATTTAAATTTTATATGGTAAGTTATCGGTCTTTAAACAATAATTAGATATCGAGTTCCCTATTTGAAAGAGTATTAATAATTAACATTAAAATTTATATTGAGTTCACAAAACCAAAACAAAACACGAAGTTTGATAGAATAGATGCCATTGACAATGGACATCACCTAGTGTGACACTGTCCAAGGATTCTATTGAGCGCTGTCGACATCGTACGCTATTACCTCACTATATCCGACACAATGCTTTATTTGAAATCTGTTTTGATTTTGAGCATTTTCATTCTACAATTAAACAAATAATAGTCGATAATATGACATCGATATTATATTTGAGGATCATACTACAATAATACCATATTATTAGTGTTGCTGTTCACTCGCCCATTCTAGAAAAATCGAAATCCCGTGGAAAATACTAAATTATGTGATTTATGAGCAAATAAAATTCATCAAAATGATTTTTGGATAAAACATGATTTTTTCAAATGGAACCATTTTAACAATTTTTAAAGACAATAAAAACAGCGGTAAACCAACAAATGTTTGACAAGCTAAATATATCATTGTTTTCAAGTACTTCCTTACAGTTATTACTTTATAATTGGAATTAAATTGTATTTTCTCTTGATTGTATTTGTCGCACATTTCAATAAGCCGTATGAATTCCCTTATTAACTGTACTAATAAATGCACGGTACCTATTCTTATATACGGTGCATTTGAAGAACATTGTGTTTTTCTCCCAAAAACCATTGTGATAAACTTTATATTCTCATAAATCACATAATTTAGTATTTTCGCAGGGATTTCAATTTTTCTAGCATTATACGGGTCAATTAGAATAAATCGAAAGTCATGGCACACTACAACAATGTAATAAATATGTATAGGATGTTGTCTATGAAAATCAAAAGTTGGTGTCACTTTCGGTGAAACCGAAAGTGGAAAAAAATCATTTACATTGTCAAAAAGTGACGTTTATTTACAGGATGTTCCAAATTTCAATAATTTATCTTCAAAATTAAAGGAAAATAGGGGGTATACGATTCTGTTTCACCCGGTACCTATCCGAACGTCCTCAGAATATTATACGAATTCAATTTAATTACAAAGCTGGTTATGGAAACATCTAACGTTGCTGGTGCCAAGGTTATATCTAGTTGCCCAGTTTAATCATATAAGCATTCTCTAGGTAATTATTTTCTGACACGCTTCATTGTCCTTTAGGCACCAACACTGGTACGTTGCTTTAACTTCCTGAAAATATCCAGTATACTCACTCTACATAAGAATCCCAGAGTTTATGCCCCTAAAATCAATAACAAACGAAGGGGAAATAATAAAAAGTAGTATATTAAGATATATACGTAAAATAGAAATATGAAATGAAAGAAAACGCGAGTAACAATGGCTTTATCTAAATATGACGCAGCCGCTCATGTTTATTTGCTTGGATTTTATTTTTAGTTCAACAAAATGCTATATTTTAAGGAGTTAGATATTTAGCATATCTGTGCTTACATCATTTTTAATTTTCATTGTATTGCCACAAAAAATATTCTAACAATTACAGCATCACACTCTTTTTAACTATGGAAAAAGTTAAATATGACAAACACCACATTTACGCTGCAAAATTGCCAAATACAAAAATATATTAGTTAAAGAGTAGAATTATATTCTAAAGACAACTTACACGGTTTTTAATTAGATTTCGTATTCCCTTTGATCTTGAAGATCTGAGGTAACTAGGAATAAAAAAACAAAACAAAACAAAACACGTCATTATAAATAACACAATAATAATAGTTGATTTCATATTAAATAATGAGGTACGAAGAAAATATGTTCAAAACCAAAAAATTTTATTGGGTAAAGAGACGTCCAAACAGCTATAATATGTCACAGCAAAGAATCATTCTGTACCACAAGTATAAATCGCTATATAAATCACAATAGAGTGATATTACAATTACAATGATGTTCTAAAAATGTAAATTATTGAACTCGCAGATCAGTGTCTTTAACCATTCGTATAGGTCGATATTTAATCGAGTTGAATATTTACGTGGAATTTTAAGTGCAGAACTTATACCTACATAGGAAAATAATATTCCAAACCAGAACAAATTTGCATTTTTTATAACAATGGTAGTTCAATGGTCATTGCTGAAAATCAAGTTTCTTTATGACTGATTTGGCTAGGTATATTAATATGTGAATTCCAAGAAAATATTGCATAATTTGGTTAGACTTCTTGAGAACAAGCTGCACAGCAATTTAAATAAATTAAAACCAATATTGAGTTGATTTGTGAACCTTTATCGATATAGTAGAGCAGCAGAATAAATCAAAATTAGGATCTCATGAACTAGCTACTGCATATCTCGCTTGAGTTAAAAACATTACCACTTATCCATGTCCCAAGGATTGGTTGCGCCGTGGGTATATCCTGTGCGCAATCATTAATAGAAATGAAAAACAAAGTGAGTAATTCTTGTGATATTCTTGTGAAACACCAAAGTTAATATAGAAGATCTCTGACAATACTTCGTCGATATCAACGTGAATGTGCATGTTATTTCCTGAAAAATTATTTACGCGTGATATAATTGAATGTAACACACAAAAATTTACAATAGATGACTTTTAATATCTCGAACTACTATTACTGAAACAACCTCTACCTTAGGTTACGGTAAATTAATGTTAAATCATAATCACGGATAACTTGGTCATAAACTAGATGATATCTTAAATAATAATAGAGTCAAAGTTTGGCTGGTTTTCAGTTTATTGTGGCTTAAATATGCACATGGTATTTTAAAACTTAATATTCGAAAGGGATGTACGAGTTAAAGTTAAGTGGATCGATTTAAATTACTTATTTCCGTAAAAACTCCCCCAAGACCACGCAACCAAAAGGCATGTATGTATATGTATATTCTGTCAATCTTTTTATTTCTTCTCCCTATCATCATTATACTTATAAATTAGTTTTGTAAGACTATTCATTAGTCTGCCAATTTTAGAACAATGAGTTTTATAGCAATACCTGGTTTACTTCGTATTTATTCATCACAGTTTTATTCCGTGATATATTTAAGGTGCACTCTCTACTATACAAAGAAAAATGCATACATTTTGTTCGTAATTAAAACATTTTACTAATGTAAAAATATTTATTATAATAAATATATATTTTCGTTATATTTTTTTACATTTTTTTATTTTCTTTTTTGGCACATCTGAAATGTACAGGGTGATCCACTTAACTTTCCCTCCCCACGTTTTTTCGTTATTTCTGTAATTACAAAAAAATTATTCTATCAAAAGTTGTAGGTCTTTTTCTAAAGTTTTTAAATACGATACCAAAAAACAATTGAAAAATAAATGCTGAAGTTAGATACATAAATCGTATTTTTTTAAATGAAACATTCTGTTTTTATCGGCTTTTTCGACGTAGAATTTCAATCTGATTTCAACAATATAGAATATATAATACTTACCTTTAATCGTTTTCGAAATATTTGCTTTTAAATATATAAATAAATGTTTTTAAAATTAGAGCATACTCGATCGAATATGCGATAGTGTGTAATTTTAATTGATTTTTTTTACAATTCTCTTTCTTTGCTCGATATGCATTGTTTATAAATGACTTTATTTAGGCTTTATACAAGCATAATAACAAGAAACATATCCAATTTGATATACTCACATTGATGTTTCATCTCTAAACATACAATTATTAAGTTTATTGGATCTTCTTTAATGCATGATAAAAGTTGGATTAAAAATTACAACATTCAAAACGTCTAAAAATAAATTATTGAAAAAAAAATTTTTTTTTAACTCACCACAGAATTCATTCATTATGGTCACCAACCAAAAACGATGTCGCCTTTATTTTAGTTCTTCAGGGAGACCAGACCACGTTAAATTCAAATTCTACCTTTATCTTAAAAACTTATCTTAAAATTTATTGACATTAATAAAATATTTTGTAACCATAACAAACAAATTTTTCATTCCTATAACTGATATGTCTCCTATATTTTCACATCCCTTTGCAATCTACTCTACTTTCTTTTTTGAGACGCATTGCTTATAAACAAACTTATTTATTTAAGTTTTATACTGGCCCTATTATAACAAAATTATCTAATATATTAATAAATAATAATAAATAAATACACCACATGTAATTACGACCCCCTTTATCCCATTGCAAATATAAATTATGTTGAATTTAAAGAAAATCATTGAAAACATATTGTTTGTAGTTTATTTGTGGCGCATAGTTAATATTCATTGAACTTAATTCTGGGAATCACGCCAAATTCTAAAAAATAAATAGAAATAAGAAAATTGCCAAAATATGTCAAGATAATTATTATTATTGGTTTATAATTGTTTTTTACATATCATATAAATATATATATATATATCTATATATTATATAATATACATTTTGTTATTATATTTCCTAGTGTAAAATACTAGAATACCACTGATACGAATTTTAGATAACAATATTGTATTTATATTCATTTAGAACTATATACAGTGGTTTTCTGGGGCAAACTGTTGAGGTTTGCCTTTGATACTACACTTTTATCTTGACATATTTTGGCAATTTTCTTATTTCTATTTATTTTTTAGAATTTGGCGTGATTCCCAGAATTAAGTTCAATGAATATTGAAAACATTTTAGAACGTTATTATTGTCGAATAATGTGAAAACAAAATACTCTGCAGGACTATATGTCATACAACATTGATTATGTTTTATGTCTAGAAATATTTCACCTTTCACACAGTGCATATGTATATACTACGTATATGTTACATAGATAATAAAGATCTTCTTTCGTTAAATTTGCCTATAAATTACCCTTTCTGATTTATATAGATAGGTTACATCCGTTGTTCTCATACCTTTTAAGAGATCCCAAATTCTCCCTTGTTCTTTTATAGTTCATACAAGTAAGATTAATTTCACAAGTCACATAAATCTCTGTAAATGCATAATATACATATTAACATGGATTTGGTTGAGGATCAGTGGTTTGTAGAGTATGTAAGGGCTGCCGCATTGTTCATTGAAGAGGTGTTGTGACGTACCCAAAGGGGCTCATGCCTATTATTAAGGGATTGTGATGCCGATATCTATTGATGTATCGATGGGTATTAATAGAGTAGATTCATACTAGTCAAGCAACCTGCTTATAACTCATATACAACCACAGTGCGCAGTGGGGATCTTATAATTTTTAATAGCAATCAATAAAAAGAATCTAATAATAGTAAATAAAATTTAAAATGCTTCATTTGTGTCACAAGTTGATATCACAAAGCAGATAAAAGTTACCTAAGATAAGAACCTGAAGATAATAAATGTTGTCACACATTTGGGATTTTCATCTCGCTCCGTCGCCCCTTATATTATACAGGGTGTTTCAGTTTTTAATCCCAGCACTTTAGGAGATTGTAGAAAAAGTTATTTTAGGCGGAATATTACTAGTAAACTTAGTCCGAATCGCTTTCTAAGGGGGCTACATCCCAATAAAGGATTAGGGGGGAAACAATTTTTTTTATAAATATCTCAAAAGCCGTTGAACGTATTCTGATATACTTTTTTATGATGATTGTTTGGCCAAATACCTTTGATTACGTTGTACTTGGGTTTATGTGAAATAAACAGAGGCGTCCCGTCCCGTTTGGGCGGATTCTTGACGATTTTTTATCAATAATTTTTTCTGTAATAGAAATTTGATTAATAGGGGATTGAGAATTTACAAAAAATAATTCATAAATGATGTAGTCTTAGTCAGAGTCCATAAGATGAATCGTTTTCGAGAAAATTTTATTTAAAGTAGATTGGGTTCACGTATTAGTGAAAATGCTTTTTAATTTAAGCAATAATAATAACCTTATACAAAACATCAAAACGGTAAATCTTTAAAAACAGTGGTCAAAAACAAAAAAAAAGAAAACCATAATAAATCTACAAAAGGCACTCAAAGTGAGATTTTATTCAATATACACAGTTCACATCTCCGAATTAATGACCGTCGAATCAATGCCAACTGATACTGATTTTGACGTAAATTATCGCACGCAGTATTCATGCGGTAGATTACTTCGTATTGACTGGAACAGAGTACACTTTTTTCTTCAAAAATCCTCATGCAAAAAAAATTGAGGCTGTAATGTCAGATAAACGTGCTGGTCATGCCCACTATGCCCAATCAACCGTCTTGAATAATTAGTATTCAACCAGTTCCTAACATGAATTCCGCAATGTGCTGAAGCACCATCCAATTAGGCTCAACTATTATGCCTCAAGTGTAATGGCAAAATATCTGGAATATTTTTAACAAGGAATTAAAAAAATGATACGACATTCAATTTGGGTGGCAAGATGTGAGGACCGCAAATGTTATCTCCAATATTTCCGAGCCCATACATTTACGCTAAATTCGTGTTGAAAATGCGTAGGTACTATTCCACGAGTATTTTCACGTGCCCATACATGACAATTATGAAAATTTACAACACCTCGACTGGTAAACATTGCCTCATCCGCCCATAGAGGAAAATAGTTTTTCCTGCATTTTTAGCTTCACTGTGGGTGGCTACTTTTCTAAAAAACATCAATGCTGTGACCTAAACTATAGGGTCAGTTTCAAGCAGCTTCATGATCTTTTTCTTATCTTTGCCATAAATCGCACTTGTTGTGTCGCAACCACTAAAAGAGTGTGACAGGAATGTACGTGTTGATGTTCATATGTTGTTTGTGGTAGTTTGCAGAAGAAAAAACTTTCTCCTTTGTACGACCGATCTTTGGTTTAAGCAAGAATAATTCCTGATTCAAGGGAAATATATTTTTATTTTTCTTGTATTTTCAAGATTAAAACATTGACACCCCACACTTTGACTTTCGAGAAACTTAATTTTTTCTAAATTTCCTCACTCTTTCACCCCCAAAAACTAATTCCCACCTCTCATTCATTAGGGACTCTTCGAATTCTTAAACTACATTATGTAATAGGAGTTATAATCAAAGTTTCATGAACGTATGTTGGGACTATTTTAAGGCCAATTTTTATTCTACGATTATTAAGAATTAGATCTAAATTACCATATTTCAAAAAATTAGGAATATAAAGAACATCCAATGGTTGTGCTACAAATACAAATACAAGAACTAGAAAAATAAGTTCAAAATAGTAGTAATGTGTATTTTCGATTGCATTTGCTTGAGTACACCATCTTTTACTGCGTCTTGATTAATTTATTGAAAATAAAATAGCCCCTTATTAATATACAGAAATATAAATGGTCATGGCAAAAATCATTTCTTTGTTACGATTTTTAGTGTAAGTATCTAATCTACAGTAGAAGTACCTAAGAGTTATACATAAGTATACCATATATTTATCACTCCATACTTTTTAAGAAAAATCAGCGACTATTACGTTAATGGGCAATAACGGTTACGGGTTAGGGCTGTAATAAGAGGGTGAGTTATTCATAGTGATTCCCGGAACATTTCTAGTTTGAATAAAACTTCTTTATTTATCTAATATACTGTTGTTTCGTGCATACACGAGGATCGCCAGGTTCTAATAACAACAAGAATAATGCAGAAGTAATAAATAAACATTAATTAATTACATTTAAGTCAAACCATATTTTAATTTTATTTCATTAGCGTATTATTTTAAAACGCAATGAATTATATTGTATAATTCATTAAACTCTTAGTAGGTACTAACTTAGTGCGCATTTTAAAGGTAGTAATTTATTAGCAATTACTAAATAATGCATATAAATATACATTGAATGGCACTTCACGACAGATCTATTGCACCACATAAATGTCGGAAGGTTAGGAATTAGGGACACATAATTGAGCAACTAACTTCAGAGCTCTGCTATTCGTGTGTTAGAAAAAATTTCTGATTAAGTAAAGACTTGAATTTGCACCAACTTTTTTTTAATCGAGAAAAAAAAATGTTTTTTGACATTTTTTTTAAATTTTGAAACGCTGGCACAAATAGTCTATAGTAAGCATAGTGTAGCACAACAATTTCTAAAGCTATCACATCTACATTTATTACACTTGTTTATTTAGTTCCCTTTCCATTGGTATATTTTTTCCTAAAATTAGGAAATTAGGAAATAGAATTCTTACATCTAACACAACAACGCTAGCGAAATTGAGGAGGAAAAATAACGTTGACTGAGCCGTAAGGTCTGTTTTTGCCCACCTATACATATATTTCAAATTTTCTTCTAATAACTTTCTAATAACTGAATCAGCCGTAGCATGTGAACTATCCATTGAATCTAACTGCTGTACTCTAATTTAATAATATAAGAAATACAATGCTGCGTCAAGTCATATTCTCTATCACTTTAAAAAGGGTACTAAAATTATTGTGTATTTGCAAAATATCCTAATACGATGTTTTATGTTGCGTTTTAAAAAAACTTTTTTTACATTGTTAACAACATTCTCAGCGTGTCAGCAATTTCATGAACTAAACTTATCATATATTGTGGTATGTTTTTTCAACATCCGCCGTATGGGTAATAAACAAAAATGCATCGAAATTTTTCGTCCCAAAATGTTTCCAAAATTGATTGCACCAAATAAACTACAATCCCTCGGTCAGTATTTCTAATACTTTAGATGCACTCAACCATCCATGGATTGAATGACTCTCTTTTATTCCACCGACTCTCAGATTTGCTATGTTTTCTTAATCGCCTCTAAAGTCGCCGAAGAAACCTCCGGAAAGTCATAGGATTTTGTGTTAGGTAAATAGAGATGAGGTCCTACAGTTTATTATGGAGTCCGAACCACATCTAGGGCTTCATTAATTCTCTCTCCATATGAGTCCGGAGCAAATCAGAAATAAATTTTGAATTTGCCCGAGGATGGATTCGAACCATCGATCATTGCAACCAAGTAAGTACGTATCAACGCATTTACCCACTTGGCTACCGTGTCTTTAATTGTGCATTAATTGCTTCATTCACGTTAAACCAAATATGTTTTCCATTTAGCCTAATATAATTTTTAAGTGAAGTCGAGTACATACAGTGTGTCCACGGATGGACGCATGAATAGGTGTAAATGACAAAAAACTTTCGAATTGGACATTACTCTTCTGGATTTAGCCCCTGCTTCGTATAAAACTAAGAAGTACCAAATTTGAGTGAAATCGCTCGTATACGGGGGTGTTCCAGCGACATATTTTAAAAAATGCACTAGAATAAACTGCCTTTACTTTTGACGAT
Organism: Rhagium mordax; assembly: GCA_963680705.1. Taxonomy (NCBI): domain Eukaryota; kingdom Metazoa; phylum Arthropoda; class Insecta; order Coleoptera; family Cerambycidae; genus Rhagium; species Rhagium mordax. Next base: position 52,038,107 of record OY796656.1, on the reverse strand, counting down.
ACAACAAAATTATTGTATTAAGAAAAGTTGTTCAGAATAAAGACGGCCAACTTTAAAAAACATATTTTTTTTTATAAAGTTCATTAAACTACCTTTATTATGCATTTTTTTATTACTTTATTAACAATGTATCGGATTTTTGTTCTGTTGTTGTTCTACATACTTGATTTTTATTTATTTGTTTAAATAAAAATAACAAAATTGAGAAAAAATGACGAGTTCATCAAAACATGCCAAACTTTTGGAAAATGTATTTAGGCATATCTTTTTATTCTGAACAACTTTTCTTAATACAATTTTGTTGTATCTTTAAAAGTAAAGGTAGTTTATTCTAGTGCGTTTTTTAAAATATGTCGCTGGAACACCCCCGTATAAGAGCGATTTTACTCATATTTGGCAATTCTTAGTTTTAGACGAAGCAGGGGCTAAATCCAGAAGAGTAATGTCCAATTCGAAAATTTTTTGTCATTTACACCTATTCATGCGTCCATCCGTGGACACACTGTATATTTTTTTCTATTTTTAATTATGTTGGCATTTCAATGTTTTAGTGTTAACACTATTGACCATTAACAAACTTTGTGAAACATCCATCACATACACAATTTGCTCTCTAAATATGTTCGTAACGTCCGACTTAACACAATGGAAATGTTCCTTGCCATAGCTTTCGCAAAAATGTCCTAGGTCGTTAAATTACATTTCCAGAAAATCGTTGATTTATGAATGCACTGTAAGTTGAAACAGTTTTAAAGATTAACGATACATGCGTATCTATCACGAGACGAGTGTAAAATAAACTTCAACCTCAAAAAAGTACAGGAACACTGCCATATTCTCCGAAAACGATGAATTTGACGAAATTCATTAAATAACTTTTTCTTGTTTAAAATTAATCAACAATTAATAGAATTTCGTCCTGCCGACCATACTTGTATCTTATAAAAATGTAAATGACGTTTACAAAAAGAAATTATATTTTCTGTCATATCTTCATAATGCACTGACGGAATTGAATGAAATTTACTACGGCGTATTCATTTAATTAGACCTTTTATTGAACGTAATATTAACCTCGTGGCTTTAACCAGTGGCGTGTTACTGAAGGTGCCGCCCTATTTTCCCAAGAAAAAAGTACGTCACTGATAGAAGAGATAAATAATGGTAATAGGTACTGTTATGTTAAACGAATAAAAAATGTTCCTTGGTGTTTTTTTAATAGTAGCAGCCGATTACGAGATATTTGGGCTTGTTTTTACGTTTTATTGAATTTTTCTAATAAATTAAGCCTTTTAAACCATACATGGCATATTTCAACGTTGTCCAATCTTGTCTGTTCTTGGTTGTTTAGATTTATTTTTAATTCGTCATTTTGTTTTTCTTGTGTTATATTTCACACAGAACATCGAGTCTGGATTCATATTCAGTAATTCCTGGCTCCTGTTTTTTTTTATTAAAACATGGAGTTCATCAAATTTATAATTATTAAGCGCCATATCCTTATGCTACTAAGTTTTTTTTTTAATTCACTTTTAAGGTCAACTAATGATGGTTCAGTGCACTCCGAAGTGCACTCCCTGCAGCGCCAATTATCTGTAGTGTTTTCTTGTTTCAGGCATTCTTGGTGACATTCACTTTCCTTTTATTGTTTATTTAATTACTACAAAAGAACACGCTAGAATATTCTTGTATATATCATAAAGGTAAGGCAATTGAAGAAAAAATATTATCAACTTAATTGAAAAATCTACCTGATTGAAAAAGTTGAAGTACTAGAAAATAGTTTTTACTGAAGCAGAATTTGTTATTCAAAGGTAACAATCGAATTCGAAAATTTTGATCTAATACACCCATTGTTGGCTCAATCTGTGAACACACTATATGTATAACTTTAATATACATATTTATCGCAATAAATATTCATATTCGTGTATTATCATTGAACTTGTGATTTATAATATTCAGCTGTACTCAACTTTTTAACCCAATGGGTAAAGTTTCAAAATTGTTATGTAAATATCTTTTATATAAATTTAAGAAACCTAAGCTGAGAGTTTTATTCATGCCAATGATATGGGAAAGTTTTCAACCAGAAGGTTCATAAAAAATATTATACAATGTATCTTAGGTGACCTTGTTACATGTTACAAAATAAGAAGTTTGAGATTAATAGAGGTAGGGCTATTTTGCATAATTGTAACAGAATATTTAGTACCTACTATGTATTATTATAAGTTAGCGATGTAGACGTGAGATAATCTACATATCATTATATTTATCGTAATGGTATATCATTATGATTAAAAACACATTTATATTACAATTTTTTATACACACATATTGGTAATTGTTGTCCCTACTTCTGCTAATATGAATTGTTATAAATTGTTCACTGATGTTAGTTCGGTTTTAAGTACTTTAATATAAATATAGCAATTTTATAATATTTTCAAAAGTTTCGAAATTTGTTATATCCCATTTAGCAAAGTACATGCAATAATTGCCTTACACCATCGTCAATGAATTCCTCAAAGAGGGTTAACCAGAATCAATATTTATTCCATAACTGGTGTATTAATTACAGGTTTATAATAATTGAAAACAATAAATGCAATATTAAAATATAAATTACATTCAGTTGACGTCACAGGTAAAAATTTCTATTTTTCGTTTTCAACATTGAAGGGAGAGACAGTTTCACGGTACTGTGTAGAGTTATAATAACCAAATATCCCTACTATTATGGTAGTTCATTATTTAAAAAACACGCAAAGATGAATCGAAGCACAGAGTTTCGTTGTATAAGTACATGGTAAGAAAAATAAATGACCGAAATATTTTCAAAATACCTACTGTATTTGAAGGCCTCACTTGAGGGTTTTGTTGGTCTTGTACGGGCCTTAAAAATTGAAATTGACCAAAGCGAAAGACATGGATCAAGTGTCTCTTTTAAATAAACATTTTATTTTAAAATCTCTAGAAATGATTGCATTTTTGCATCATAAATCTAAATTACCCTGTATATACGGGATGTTTTTTAAAATCATCGATTAATGACAACTATAAACCAAAATAATAAGAGAAACATTGTTTGAAATGTTTTTTAAGAAAAATTATTAGATAAGATATTAAATTGTGATTTGACTCAAATGCTAACTAAATACAATTAATTAGGCTTAGTTTGAATTAACTAGCCCATCCAGCGAAGTAGCATACTTTAAGTTAATCACTTAAATCACAGAAAAACGTACGCTTCTGCATTGAATTCGCTTTTCTTTTTTTCTTCCTTTTCTTATTTGGAATTTATTTATTTATTTTATTGTATGTAAAAAATATCTGGATTTAAAAAAAAATAACCTTTTACGCTTTTCGTGTTCTGTAGAGGATTTCTCATTTTACGCGGAAAACTTATTCTTCATAGAAAGTTTTGCTTTGTTAATAATATGATTGCCATGGAGCAAGTTAACATATCATATACAGGGTGTTCACAAAATAAAAAAATCTAAAAGTTATGTAAGAGCAAACTACGTTCAATTTAAACAATATGAAAAACTGCCAATTACAATAGTTATTAATAATGAAGTAGAAAATGATGTACAAAAAAATGACAAGTCGAGGATAAATAAATGTCTATAGGATAGTATTAAAAAAAAAAAATTATCTGTTAAATAAAATTGTATGTTAAATTATAGTCCAACTTGTGTTTTCTAGTAAGAGTATAAATATATATTTTTTACTAACTTATCAAATAGATATAAAAATTGAGTTTTTGTGCGCTGTTTTGTTGTTACAGTATTTTTAATAGGTTTTCTTTCATAGTATTTGATAAAAGACTATTTATTTATTTGCGTTCATATTTATAGTTATTTCTATTTTGCCTACACATCGATTCACAAGAATATATTTATTTTCATGAATAATTTAAGTAGCTACTTACCAAATATTTTTCAAAATTCAAGAACCATATGTTATAGGTTACGTTTTATAGTAAAATGAGTGAAGAACAAAAATATTTATTTAAAAAGTCTTCAAAATAATTTTTTATACAAATTGGTTTCTGTTTTCTGTTATAAACAAACTCATGGGATAAAAAGTGCAAATTTTTCCCAAAATTCTCTTGACGTCTTGAGTTAAAATTTGTCTCATAAAATTGCATATTTTTGTCGTTCATAGGAAAAACACTAATATACCAATGTTCGTTCAAAAATGTTAAAGGGCTTTCATAAAATAATATATCCATATTATTTTATGAAAGCGATTGAATGAGTTGCCTACGTATTGCCAATATGTACAGTCTTATTTTTTCCTTCTCAATTATAGATAAGAATGGTAATTTCAATACCTCACGGCCATTTACACTTTTTTCTGCAAAATTAGATACATTAATTTTCAAAATCCGTGTATTAGTTTCTGCAAAATTTACTCCTAAAGAAATAGCGGTTAATATCAGAGGAGTAAATCGCAACCTTAAGAGTCGGTTAAGAAACCATATTAAGTGAGAGAACAAGAAGATTGCTGTAAATTTCGAAATTTGAAGTTCGGAAGATTTTAAACAGAATAATACTAAAACGTTTAAACTAAAATGTTTACTAACTCTTACATTGATTTATCAATGAAACAGGCGGTGTTTTTTGCAGTTAAAATTGCAAATATTGAGCAGAAAAAAATATATTTTATAAAAAGGTGAGGTGAGGTGAGGTGAGGTATTTGGCGTTAGGCATGGTCGCCCCTTCGCCACAAAAGAATGGAGTTAATGTAACTTTATAATAATTAATTGATTAGCTTAATGACATACTCTCATATTCTTAATTTCAATAACGTGACATTATGTTCTAAAAAGTAAAAATAAAATTTATGAAAAAATAATTGCCTGGTGCAGCATCTGAAATTAAGAAATTATTGGACCATTTTATTACATACTTCTCCTAGTTTCGAGTTTAAAGAACAGGGTTTTTCAATGTTCTGGATGAAATGCCATTGAAGATAAGATATAATAAATATTAATATAATTATTTAGCGACCCGTATTAAATATAATATATATTTATGGTGTAGTAATTAGTTGGGGCATGGTCAAAGATAAGAAGAAAACCAATTTTAGAAAACTGTCCACGTTTCGTCTTTTCGGTTTTCCTTGTAAAACACAAAACTAATTTAGGTATATAACTATACATACAATGGGTATACTCACATTGTTTGTCTAGTTGTAGCCATTGTATCGTTATACAGATAAGTCCAGGATGCTTCGAACACGACAGGGATTGGGACGAATATACGAGTGGCCGACAACTCGCCTCAGTTCGAAATTTGTACATTAGGAGAAGGGCGGCTGTGGCCAGAGGCCACTCACTGCTCAGCAGTCGGCTCGGCAGACTGTTGTTAGTTATCTCATTAACCGTGTTAGGATTTGTAGAACTCATGTCTGAAAAAAATTTGTTTTACGTATTCTGGACCAACGTTTCGAAATTTTTCCAACTTCAATAATCCATCCTAATTATTGTAGTTTTAAAAAAATCTCAAAACACATTTATATATTTTCATTGTTTGTTTTTTCGCAACAAAAATGTGATTCTACAACATAAAATTAATTGTCGCTGCACCTCGAGTGTTGCAGGTGTAAAGGCTTAAACACAATGAAAAAAATAAGAGATAAGAAAATGGAATAGAAATAATTATTCCAAGTTTTAAATACACAATACTCTGCGCGATAATATATTAGTGCTTATTCGATTTAAAATTCAACTGTTCAAATTGCTCCTTGCTTTTCTGATATCATTATTTGTTAATTCTATTCCATATTTTTTATTTCTTATTTATCTCTTATTTTTTTCATTATGTTTAGGCCTTAATAAAAATTATTATAAAAGAATCCAAACAAGGAACAGTAGACGCGAGAGCCATCGGCTACAGCGCGGAGATCCACGATTCCCACCACTGTGTCCGCTTGCCTACAACTGGCACAAGTAAATCGCACAAACTAATACCCATGTTCGAACCTCCTCGGTGTTTACTGTATACCTAAATTGTTTGGTTTAGTGTTTTACAAGAAAAACCGAAACAAATAGTCGTGAGGATGTCTTTACATAAAGACAAAACGTTGACAGTTTTTTAAATTGATTTTCTTCTTACCTTTGACCACACCCCAGCTAATTAATTACTACACCATAAATAAATATTAAATAACTAAAGGAAAGGTTAAAAATGAAAGGCTTAAATCTCACAACTCCTTTAAAAGGAGTTGTGAGATTTAAGACTTTCATTTTTAACCTTTCCTTTACATATTATCACATATGGATTCCCTTCGCAATATTAAATAATTATTCAAGCATGTACAGAGATATATCACGTGAAAAACTGATGGGAACTATTTGATATTTTATATTTGTTTTGTTTTTGTGGCTATAGAAAATGAGCCATATGGTCCAACCAACACGGAGGCATGAATGAATATTAAGTATGTACTGTTCCTTCTTCCACATTAATGTTGTTTGTGATTCTTGTTCGTTATATATATTTATTTTCTCTTTTGTTAATTACGTTACGCTGATGAAAAATATTAATTCCTGAAAACTAGGGTTCGTAGCCGCATTGTGTTTTCTAATTTTGCAAGCATTTAGTATTATTATATTTATATATTTACATATACATATATATGTACCTACATATATTTAACACTTTTAAATAGATCATAATACATTTTCGCTTCCCATGACTTTCATGTTAAGGATCGCTTTGCCATCGTGTATCTTCAAATAATAAATCTTTTAACTAGAAGTGACACCATGTGATATTTTCTGTCATTAAATATGCAAGACATAGGCTTTCAGGTACACGCAGGTTTTTGTTACCTAGTTATAATAATAAAGAGTGTGTAGTAATTATTCTCTCACAATTATGCAAACTGCCCTACCTGTGTTATTCTCAAAGTTCTTATATATTTCAATAAGGCCTCCAAGGATATATGGTAATACATTATGCGTTTTATAAATCCTTCTGCTAGCAAACTTTCTCATGTCATTGAAATGGATATAACTCTCAGCTTTAAGTTTTTCAAATCTACATACAAGAATGAAATTACCATAACAATTTTGAATCTTTGCATATCGGGTTAAAACTTTACCATGGCATATAATATCGACTACTTGTTAATAAGTAAATAGACACGAATAGAACGACAGAAAACGGTTAGACAGAAATTAATTATGTAATAATATTCAAATTCGGTTAAATCAATTTTCTTTTAGACAAATTAATCCTCTTCAAAGGTTTATGCAAATAATTTTAAAAATCGAAACAGAAACGTCAATGTAATAGTTATTTTGTTTATGTAGGATCATTTTGTTACATTAAATTTGATTCATGATTTATTGAATTTGCTTAAAATATTAAAGATGTAGCAGATGAAGCAATAAACATAAAAAAGGACAACACAAAAATAAAACATCCATTCTGACTTAAAAATCGTTAATTTTTTTTTAATCCTTGAAGATTGCAAAGTTGTAGGAAATTGCAGAAATAATAGAAACGTTGCTTAAATCTTCTCCGGTCATTGATCTCGTTGCCCTTACTGGTGTTTTTCGTTAGCGTTAAATTTTAAATTCTTTATTGTTCCAATTTGTCTAGTGATCACCTTTATATGTTTATTCAAAAATGTTCTCAATGGCGGCCTATGAAAGTTTTAAGTTTGATTTTAGAAAACGATAAAGTGCGTTATTGTAAATTTGAATACATTATGTCATATTTAACGGAAAATGACAAGTATTTGCATGTGTGTGTTTTACTAAATAAAATAATTTATACCATATCACGAAAATTGCCTCAAATCATAGAGAAGTTATGATTTTTATTTATATAGTAGGTAACATTGATGTGATTTTTTCAGATCTTTAATTGCATTTTAAATGACCTACAGAAATCGCACGGACATGTACAGTATAAAAAAAGGTAAGTACCAAAAACAAGCTCTTCAGAACTCTGGGGATTCTTATGCCCTATCAAAAAGATACGTATCTATATTTTTTTGTTTTGCGTGAGTTTTAAGATATTGACGAAAAAGCAGAAAAGCCCCTTTATTTTGTTATCATTATTAATAACTTTTTTTAAATGACAGTCCGCTACTCAAATTAATGAGACTTTTAAATTTTTGTTTATTGTTTTATGACAACATCTCAGTAGCTAAGTATAATAAAAAATTACATTACATGTTATATATTTTTGGAAAGCTATATTTTCACGCTCTTTCACATTCTGCAATAACATACAGCGTGTTACTATACAAAAAATACTAGTTTGTATTATAAGTATTTTGAGCGTTGCTCAATTGTTTTTTTGATATCGTATTTAAAATCTACGCAAAAATACTAAAACACTTTACACTTTTTCTTTTTCCAAAAAATAACGAAGTTAAAGAGGGTGTAAAAATATAAATGATCACCCTGTACATAACTTACAATAAGTATGGTACTCTAAAATAATTATATTTTTTATTATAGGGAGTTGTAAAAACCAATATCCGAACATACCCTTTGAATAATATCTCCATAATTAATGTGCTTGGACTATTTATGGTAGAGGACAGATGAAATTTGAGCCAATATTAATGCCCAATTTTATTACTATTTTTGTATGGAACTGTACAAGGTTCACTCCACTCCTACCTTCATTACTGAAGAAAATGTTTTATTCCAATCTCACGACATTTTTGAAATGCATTCTATTATGTAGGAAAACTTAAATTAAATGGTCAAATATATGAGATAGTGTAAAATTATTAAACGCCAAATATGTGAAGTTTAATAAAAATATCTCACTTTTAGAAAATGTTAATACATATCCTCAACCATTTTTAAGATATTTACAATATTTAGGATAATTTAATGCCGAGTTTAATGCACCCTATTAAAAATCTGCAAAAATCGTATGACGCTTCTAATAGGTCAATAGAAAATTTAATCGTCATTTTAAGATTTGATGAACTAAGAAATTAACGTAAAACATCTATCGGTTTGATGTATGATTAAGCTGGTAATAACTACCGTATCCCTTTATGTGAATTGACTGAATCGGCCTGAGGGAGACGATTAGAAGAGCAAAGAGAGACAATGAGAACAGTACGCTGAATATTTTTTCCTATCACAAAGTAGATGTTAAATAATATACAAACAACAAAAACAAAGCTTTGTATGTAATTTTTTCAATCACCCATTTGTAGTTTTTTAAATATACAATATTATAATAAGTATAATTTAAATAATTTTATGTTATTCAAAATGACTATATCATAGATATCAGGTATATGGACTGCGACTAAACGTTTCAGGAATGATCAGAAACGTTCTCTCTCTCTCTCGATATATCTATCTTTCTATCTCTCATGTTACCAAACTTAGAAAGACAACTACCATTTTTGCACAAATTAATATGGGGATAATTTCCTTAAGTCAGTTTTTTTAATTTATCTTGTATACTATACATATATGACATTTCATTTATAATTTCTCTATAAAATCGAATTTCTCACAAACGACGAAATTTTAATTTTTTCTCATTGACGGGTGCTTCAAATCCAGTAAACCGCATACCTATGTAATTCTTTAAAAAATTATATAAAATTTTGCCAGTTATTTTAAATATACATATTTAAATTCTGACAGTGATCCGAAAAATATACAAAAATTATATCAGACCCATTACTATATCAAAATAAATCATTTTTGTCTCTTAATAAGTCTGAAACTCAAAAATATTATAATTACTAAACAAAAAGTGTATGAACTTTGTTTAGACAAAAAAATATATTCTTTTAATAATTTAATGCATATATTTTATATATATATACACAATATATATTGTAATAAGGGTTGCTTAAAATATTGGCAATCTCATAGCTGTCGTTCACATTTCCCCGGTTGTTGCGTTCTTATTAAAATCAATCTCCGCAAGAAAACTCTGACAGAGGCTGTATGAGCCGTCAAATCAGCTATTCGCTCCTGGTATTACTGCTTATATTTACATTAAGCTTGTATTGTGAGATTGAGTTTTGAAACAAAGCGAATTTTAATATTCGCTTCTTCCTATGCATAAAGAATCCTTCATATCGAATACCTGTACTTACAAGAATTTTTTAAAGAAAATGAAAAATTCTAATTTTGCTGAATATCATATCTCATTCTACTTGACGTTGAATTTTATTGCATTTTTTATGTTTCTTGTTTCCTCATACATTAGTATTATATAATAATTATTGAAAATAACAGATATGGAGAAAAACGGTACCCTAACAGTAATTTTAGGTGAATCTTTGTTTACACCAATCTCCTTTAACGTCATACCTAGCCTGTCCAATAGAAATTCTTTTCCGATACGGTGAGATAGAATGGTTCATTATTATTAAGGGGAGGAAAGTGATTTGACATTTGAATACTTTTGGCGTTTAATTAAGTTAAGGAATAATTGTGGCAAAAATTATGAATTCGGACTTGCAAAGGTTAGTATAGTCCGTTTTTTTTTCTATAATACCATTCAAGGTCAAATTTTTTGGGGATAAGTTGCATTACTGGAAGTCCCCAACTCCAATTATGTTGGAACAGGGGTTTTTTGGTTACTTTTTTCACACTAAATAAATTATTGTCAAAATAATAAATCTTATGTTGTCAATGTCGATATTAAGTATGTTCTTAAAATATTACATTTCTAAATTAAGGGGATAATAGCACCCAACATATTTTTGAATATTCATATATTATATTTTCGTTACTATTCATCGGAATCGTTTCAAATTTTTATGAATGATATAGAATTATATAATCTAGGTCTGTGTGCATGCATATTTGGATAGGCCAGAAAAATTATAAAAAAAATCGAAAAAATGTGAAATTTTCCAAACCCATGCACATGCATCTAGAAAATGTAATTCTAAATACGGTGCTAAAATTCAAATCATTTACCTGCTGTCGTTTGCGTATAATACATTTTCAAAACTCATGGCTTTTATACCTGGAAAACAAAATACCATAATATACTATTATCTGCTTGTATGTCATAATGGCATCATTATGTTATTTGATTGTAGTGATATAAGTAAGTTCCTTCTTATGATCCTAGTATTTCTCGTACCATAATGAAATTCCGAAAAGTCCTAGTACCATAATGAGTTTCAAAAAGTACTATTACAATTATTTTATTTTAACTTTTATAACAATTCTAATCGTCACTATCAACAAAATAAGTTTAGTGGAGTTCACATGATATCAAATTGTGATTTCTGTTTGCACTTCGAGGTTAAATGCTAAAACCTACTTCAAATGATTCGTTACCTTCTGGAACATCAAAATCAGATGGTCGTCAAAAGGTCGTCCTGTACGGGGTGGCTGTAGGGGATGAAATGTGAAAAACACCCTAAAAATTTTTTTTCCACCATTTTCATCTACAAAACACGAGGATTACTTTGGTTAAAGCAAAATATGCTTTAGGATAAGGCAAATATTATAAAAAAAATATTAAACAATTCGGAAAGCACGAAGTTAAATGGGCGACGTCTATGTTTATCGTACGCTGGTGAAGAGTGTCTTATTGAACAGGCAATGTTTTCGCTTAACACCGCAATAGCTACTTTATTCTCATTATGATCAAAAAAACACCCTTTAATAACGTTGTAGACTGGAATTTCAGGATGCTAAGGCACTTTTTACTTTTTTGATATGACCGCTCCCCAATTTTTGAATGGGTTTTTTAGGAGCGCCCGCACAAGATCTTTTAAGGTCGACATTCGTTTGTTTTCGTACCAGAAGAGGTCTCTTTAAGGTCCATTATCGCCTGTTTTCGCAGTAAAGACGTGCATTTGACTAACTGTATGAAAAATACGAACTAAACTGTATTAGGTATGTATTTTATTTAAATGAAATATTATTTTTTATATGAATTTATTTTGCTTTAATAATTTATAGTACAGTTACTTAGTGATCTCACTTCTAACTAATTCTATAGCTGTTTTAAATTCAAATATTTTTGGATAGTTTGATTCAAAATGGGTCCAAATATCAAATATTAAAAAGGAATAAGGGTGCTTTTTGTTGGGGGTGAGTTTCACCCCAACTTAAGAGTTTCGAACTCGGTTTCGAAAAAATAAAAAGTGACTGTTGGAACGTGTGGATCATCGAATTCTACTTCAAAAAAAACCTCTATAATGGTCTTTTAAAGCCCATTATCGCCTGTTTTCGCAATAAACACCTTCATTTGACCAATTGTATGAAAAATATGAATAAATCGTATAATCACATTATATAATTATATTATGTATTTCACAAATTATTACTTTTTATATGATATTTATTATGCTTTAAACAGTTTAAACATAGTGTCATTAAATTTTTCGCATTCTGATTCTAACGATTCTTTAACTATTTCAAAAATAAGACGAGTTTCCTTGGTTTTGGGATTATTACAAAGGGCTTTTTGTCCCACACACTCGCAGGAATCGATGCATGATAATTTCACACTGCAGGCCACTACAACCTTTAAAATATTACCAAAAAAGTTTAGGAGTTTCGAAATATGTATATATAAATAATTAACAAACCTTTATCCAGCTACATGTACCTATATAAAAATTGTGTTTCATTGGGCATTGATGATTTTGTACAGGGGTAATCTTATTGTTAATAATTATCCACCCATTTTCTACTGGATCTGCTAGAAGTGGTTTTGGATTCAGACTAGCTAGGTATTAATCCAGATAGGTATATGTTTGGTTGACTCGTAATAGGTGTTAGTAAAAGACTCTTTCGTTGGTAAATGTTTGTTTATTGAGGAGAAGCCATATAATGCTTTTGTCCTATTACGAATCAACTACCAAATATACACCTATCTGGATTAACATTCTGAATCCAAAACTATTTCTAGCAGATCCGCTGGAAAATGGGTGTAAAATTATTGACAATAAGATTACCCCTGTTCTCAGTACTAAATTATCAATGCCCAATGGAATGACACCATTTTTATCTACATGTAACTGGAATAGTACATAGTGTATCTAGTAGGAAAAGCCTAACTTTCTCGGACGACCCTGAAGATTGCCGGAGTCCGGCGGGAATGCGCCAAAAAGTACCCAAACTTCGAACTAATTCTATAGCTGCTTGTAAATTTTTTTTGCGCCTTTTTAAACTTTAGGGTATCAAGTTGAAATATTAAAAAGGAATATGTAGATGTGCTTTTACCCCTAAGAGGGTGAAACCCCCCCCCTGAAGTTCAAAATTTAATACTGACTTAAGTATTAAGAGTCTAATATGGCCGATATAATAGGGGTACATTGGAAAAACATATTTTATTTGTTTTGAGCAAGTAGAACTTTTTCTTTGCAAATTCGTATATTTTAGGACATACAACTTATTACTTACTTACTTATTATAATAAGAAAAATTATTGGGTAAAAACCACCCCTTAAATCAAAAAATCAATAATTAACCAAGTACTGAGAATAAATTTAATCTTATTTATGTTTTTGGAGTCGCTGATCACGAATGTGAGGTAAGAAATTAAAAATTTTATGTTGGACCCTCAATATGGTCGATATAAAACTCATCCCCTAATAAGAAAAATAATTGATCTTACCCCTAATCCCTATCAATAATTAACGAATTTCAGAGACTAATAAATTACCGCAAAACGAGCAATATCGTAATTTGCAAATGAGGCGCGTCTTATTTCGGTCATATGTCCTTTGCAATTAACGCTATAAATCATCAAAAAAAATGATTTCGAAGGTCTTTTAATCCTCTCTAAGATCAGGTAGGTCAAAACAGTTTTTCTATATTCATCTTAAATGCGTCAATTAAAAAAAAATAATAAAAACGGTAGCATTCCCTTAGTTTATTGCCATCATTTTTTGTCTTTGGTAACATTTTTTGGTAAGATTCTTCCCTGCTAAGTTTTTTAACTTCAAAGCCATAAAATTCATTATTTCAAAATACATTAAGTGTAAAATCTTTTAGCATCATCCATCACGGTCAAAAAAATTTGAGCGTATACAATAATAGTAATGACTAACAAAAAACATAATTTGGAATTTTATATTTTCAATTTGGAATTTACTGAACCAAAAAAACTGGCACTTATTTTGTCAAAAATCAAAATTTTGCCTCTATTTTCCTGGTATCATTTTTGGTTTAGCAGCCAAAACACAATTTTAGGCTACTGTAATAAGTTTCAATTTGATTCAAGGTACATGTCAAAAGGTTTTTTAAACCAGAGTTATGATTATTTGAGGCGCGTGCCCTTTTCAGATCTACATTCAAATGCACCAACTGTATCTCGACTACGATGAGCTTAAACTAATTTTTATTTCATGGATTATTTTTATTTCATTAGCTAACTTTTTCGAAAATGTGATCCTCTTTGAGTAATTTGCTTATTTAAAACCTTTGAAAAGTCAGTGTTTTCTGCTTAAAAATCAACGTTTTCAATCCCTTTAACTCGGCGGGTATTAAAGCAAAAACTACGTTATAGAGGGTTTTTTTTTAAGTTGAATTCGATGATCCACACGTTCCAACAGTCACTTTTTATTGTTTCGAAACTCCTAAGTTGGGGTGAAACTCACCCCCAACGAAAAGCACCCTTATTCCTTTTTAATATTTGATAATTGACCCATTTTGAATCAAACTATCCAAAAATATTTTAATTTAAAACAGCTATAGAATTAGTTAGAAGTGAGATCACCAAGTAACTACTATAAACTATTTAAAGCAAAATGATTTCATATAAAAAATAATATTTCGTTTAAATAAAATACATACCTAATACAGTTTAGTTCGTATTTTTCATACAGTTAGTCAAATGCACGTCTTTACTGCGAAAACAGGCGATAATGGACCTTAAAGAGACCTCTCCTGGTACGAAAACAAACGAATGTCGACCTTAAAAGATCTAGTGCGGGCGCTCCTAAAAAACCCATTCAAAAATTGGGGAGGGGTCATATCAAAAAAGTAAAAAGTGCCTTAGCATCCTGAAATTCCAGTCTACAACGTTATTAAAGGGTGTTTTTTTAATCATAATGAGAATAAAGTAGCTAGTGCGGTATTAAGCGAAAACATTGCCTGTGCAATAAGACACTTTTCACCAGCGTACGATAAACATAGACGTCGCCCATTTAACTCCGTGCTTTCTGAATTGTTTAATATTTTTTTTATAATATTTTCCTTATCCTAAAGCATATTTTGCTTTAACCAAAGTAATCCTCGTGTTTTGTAGATTAAAATGGTGAAAAAAAAATTTGTAGGGTGTTTTTCACATTTCATCCCCTACAGCCACCCCGTACAGGACGACATTTTGACGACCATCGGATTTTGATGTTCCAGAAGGTAACGAATCATTTGAAATAGGTTTTAGCTTTTAACATCGAAGTGCAAACAGAAATCATTTCTAGAGGGTTTTGGTGCGGCCGTGGACTCTACTAGTTTAGAAGAAGTAGAACCAATCAAGTTTAAGTATGTTTTTCCCAAAATTTTTGAAAAAGTGGAAATATCTCGAAAACTATTAAGTTTAAGGGTAGGGTATGCTTACAAGACTTACCTTAAATTTCGATGTAGAATCCAAAAATTGAATAATAAATAGCACATTCCATTTGAAATAAGTAAGTTGATGCCATCTTCCGGTAAAACCAGAAGTTCCATCTCAGCGAAAATATTTTTAATCGATAAAACATTGTGAGTAACCCCTGTATACAAATTTTCAGAATTCCAGTATGCGTAGTTCTTTAGAGACGGCTAATAGAAGGTCTTCGTGATACACCTGTATACACGGTGGTCCAAAATTGTCTCCCGATATTTCTGTGGCTGATAGTACTTCCAAATATTTATAAAGGTACTCTTTTATATAAATTTATTTTCAAAAGTGTATAATAAAGATATACTCCTTTAAAGGCGAATAATAAATATCAGTTTTTCTGCAATATCTTCCCACCGCCTTAAAATATTAAATTCATATTTTAAACTTAGATATAGGCCGTCTGAACACCAGTTTACATGGTATCAATCAAACCCTCTCTTATGCTTAAGAAGTAGTTTTAGTGGGTGGCTCTCAGTATTTACCACTAACTAAGTAAAAGAGTAAGAGTTACGGTACGAGCCGAAGCCGAGTGTCGTAAATCACCCGAGTGAATAATAGCCATTATATGCGAGTAGAATACCCTATTTTATCCACGACTATTAAATATATTTTTGACTAAATCTTTTTCTGAAGAAATATATAAGTACTATTTATTTTTAGCATTTTTTATGAGAATTTTATGTGTCAAAAGAATGGCCTGTCATGAATTAAATTTAAACGTCAACGTTGTTTACAATTAATCTCGTGCTTTGACTCACATGTCATGGCCACTTTAATAAAATGTTTAACAAATGTCCGTTACGTTGTCATAGTAACTTTTTCATTATTCACTACAGTGAATAATGGAAAGCATTATGCTTGAGGAAATACATACATAATGCATACATTATTTAATAGTCGTGGATAAAAATGTAAATAGTATATGCATATAATAAATATAATAAACGAAAATAATACACAAAAGCTATATGAATAAAAATGGCAAAAATATATAACATATTAATAAAAAAATATATGTGCTTGTAGAGCTATAAACACAGAGTGTGCAGAATATTCGACATACATATTTAAATACAAATATAAAACTGATCTAATGAAGAAAAATACAATTTAACACTGTTACACGAAATTTGTTTACAGATAGAGATTTTAGGTGATCCGCCAAACTATCATAAATCATGACGGTATTACATGAAAATGATCGTCGAAATAGAGTGAATCTATATTTTGGAAGTGCCAGTTTGTCTGAGAACCTTACATTAATATTGTGGATATTATGCTTAAAACTAAGTTTTTCACGAAGGTAGGAATATGACGAAGTTAGAAGATGTTTATGAATAAACAAACTTAAATGATATTTAAACATATAATCCAAGCCAACCAAGTTAATTAATTTTATGAGAAATATGATCGTATTTTCGTAATTTGAATATAAATCTACAGCAGCTATTTTAAATTAATTGAAGACGTTTTTTGTTAAATTACCTATAGGCAAGGGGAAAATATACTATACCGGGTGTAAATGAAATTAGGCTCACCCGTATAACTTTTTTGTTTTTTCATATATATAACTTTAAAATTTTGGCAGTTGCAATAACAAGTAAATTTGAATTAACGCTTGTTAATAAAATGATTCCGGTTTCACCGGAAATGACCGTAACATCTATTTTTTAAATGGAACACCCTGTATATTTTTACATTTTTGGATTCAGGGATTCATTCTGCATACGATGGTATCAACTTCGAGGAAGAAACATAACCTCAAACATTTTATTAGGATAATTTAAGTTGGCATCTAGGGAACCATGACTGCTGAAAAACTTTTCTTTCTGAGTCATTGAGTATTGGAAAAATAAAATCAGGATATTAATTGAGCTAACTTTGCTTTTATAGCCATTTAAACATTTCGGAAATAAGTATTTTTTTTAAATGTCATCATTATACCTCATTATGCTGTTTTAATTGAGATTTTCTTTACCTACATTTCGATACCAAACACTTCACCATTAGTTCATAAATAACTTACAGAAATACTTTATGACCTTAGTTCAAATTTATTTTAGTAAGCTCTGACTCTGACCAAGTTAAACATTTGATATGAAATTAATCGGGAATGCCTTGAAAAAAAAACAAATTTATTAAATTAAAATAAATTTGAACCAAGGTAAAGTATCTTTTGTAAGTTATTTATGAACTAATGGTGAAGTGTTTGTTATCGAAATGTAGGTAAAGAAAATCTCTATTAAAATAGCATAATGAGGTATTTATAATGGTTCCATTAAAAAAAAAATTCTTAAATCGAAAAAACCATTTCCGAGATGTTTAAATGGCTATAAAAGCAAGGTTAGCTCACTTAATATCACGATTTTATTTTTCCAATACTCAACAGCTCAGAAAGAAAAGTTTTTCAGCGGTCATGGCTCCCTAGATGCCAACTTAAATTATCCTAATAAAATGTTTGAGGTTATGTTTCTTCCTCGAAGTTGATACCATCATGCAGAATAAATTCCTGAATCAAAAAATGTAAAAATATACTGGGTGTTCCATTTAAAAAACAGATGTTACGGTCATTTCCGGTGAAACCGGAAGTGCTAGAATTATTTTATTAACATGCATTAATTCAAATTTACTTGTTATTGCAACAACCAAACTTTCAAAATGATATTTGAAAAAACAAAAAAGTTATAGGGGTGAGCCTAATTTCATTTACACCCGGTATAAGCAATAATGTAATAGGTATAGGAACTACAAGAGATACGATGCTTTCTAACCTTTATTAGTTATTGTTTCAGATCTTAGATTCTTTATTTAGCTACATTACGCTGATGAGGAGCAATAACTTCGAAACACGTGTCCGTAGCTGCACCAGTTTCATCTTTGGGGTACTCGTATAAGGCACGATAAAATTTCGTATTCATATTATTTAACCCCGCTAAACATCACTCTTATAAGATATTATATTTATATATTTAACATGATTAAAGATGCCCGATGTGTAAATTAAAAATAAAATTGGTCCCAAAACAGAACCTTGTGGAACTCCTGAGGTGATAAGGCTAACATTAGAGCTTACTTTTTCTAAAACAACTGTTTTTTACGCTTATGTAAGTAAGATTTAAAAAATATACAGAAGTAACGTCAAAACCATAATCAGTTTGGCACAAAGCAACTCATGGTCCAAACGCATCGAATGTTTTGGAGAAGTCCAATAATACAAGTGCCGTTGCAGTTCCATATCAATCGCTCTCAAAATATCATTTGTAATTTTAATTATTATTGTCTGCAGCTGGATTGTTAAGAGATACTAGGTACATACAATTTTTTTACAAATATATATCACTAACAGTGTCTTAGATGTCACTGTCAAATTCACAAGGTCATAATTATTACTCTTTCTAAAACTTGTGACAACTGCGTTACAGTATTATTATTCAGCCCATAACCGCCAACATCTAACTAAACCATTATAATTTACAAACAACTTAACTAAGAGGCAGGTATAGCTATCGCCAGAAATAAAATACAGAGAGATAACTATCGATACGATTATCTAGAGGTTGAAAGACGGGCCCTAAAATTAACTTTATTTAATCATCTTAAACACATTTGCTCGTTCAATAAGTCGCGTAGGCACTGGCCTTCTTACTAATAAGTACAATACTACTAGGAACAGTATAGGGTAGGGTTATATTACCAACATGTGTTCTTATTTTCAAATACCCAAATACCCATGGGCGTTAGAGATATATTTTTATTAAATGCATTAAAAAAAACAAAATTCTGTTTAAACCGATTTCAAAATAAGATTTTCGAATAGAGCAGTATATACATTTTTTAAGTTTGTTTACTCGTTACTCCGAATTTTATGAATTTTTTGCGGATTATAAAGTTAATTATCTGACGGTGGGACCCATTGTAGTTTGATCAAGCGCACGATCAAGCACGTTCAGTATAAGTTGCGCACAAGTTTTTCGTTCATATATGGTAGTTACAAATGCAATATATAATTAAAAATAAAATTTAACTGCATTAAAAGTATGAAATGAAATCTGTTTTACAAAAACCCATTTATCAAGGCAACAAGAAAAAAATATACAACTTAATGTCAACTATCAATTTGAAGTCACTGTAAAAATGTAAAATTAAAAATACGTTCTATTGATTTGGTTATTATTACTATTTTGTTACAAAAGCTAACCTTAAAGGCAGGCAACATTATCTTATGTTTATAGTTATAAGTACAACTTTTTGGCGTTATAAAATTTTAATTAGAGCCATAGAACATCGCAAAAGCATTTTAAGAAATTTTGGGAATTACTAAAGTCCAACAAGAATAATTATTACAATCATTTGGTCGATACCAAGTGGCTTATTTTAAGCGGAACAATAATAATAGTAAACCAAGTGATCCATTTTTTACGTTACATTTTGTCAAATTCAAATCACAAAATTTTTTTAGTTCAAATGGAACACCCTGTATTTATTTGCATCAAGTTATGTAAAGTAAATTTTTTTTCTAGTATAAGCATTGTAGGGGTTAAAATTGCAACTTTTTAAAATATTCGCGATTTTTTTAATGTCAAAGGATTTTTAGTAAACATTGCCATCCATGATTAAAAACAATCACCAATGTCAGTCATTCATTCTCTTATGTCAAAAAATGACAGCACGTTTAAATTGCACTCACACAAAACCCACAAAAACAGAAATTTTGTGGGTATCGAGTAACAAATATGTGTTAATGTTGTTCATACTACTTTATCACATTCTCCATAAATAATAAACAAATTTAAAAAGTCTTCGTGAGTATAATTTAAACTTGTTGGCATTTTTTGACATAAAAGAATGACTGACATTGATGATTGTTTCTAATCATGGGTAAGTTGATGGCAATTTTTATTAAAAATTCTTGAACACAAAATGGCGATTATTTCAAAAAGTTGTAACTCGAATCCTTACAATGCCTATACTAGAAAAAAAAGAATTTTATTTTACATTACTTAATGGAACAAAATATGGGGTGGTCCATTTGAACTAAAAAAGTTGTTGAGGTTTGAATTTGACAAAATGTAACGTGAAAAATTGATCATTTGATATACGATTATGAAACCCATTTTCGTTGTAGAACGTAGCTCTCCTTGTGTTCTTCCTACACGCCAATAAGCAAACGAGGATCTCCTAGGTAAAGAAAGTTATAACAGTTCTTGCAAACCGTGGCACCCGCCGTATTTTTTATAAAACGTCGAATATCTCCGATACTACTGGGTTTAGGTATAGTGTATGCCATGTTCTCGCTCGACCCAGAATTTTATGCCATTTAGAAAAACTGAAAATGAAGATGTTCCATTTAAAATAAGCAAGTTGGTATCGATTTCCGGTATAATCGGAAGTGCCAAATGATTATAATTATTATTATTTGTTGGATTGACCACACTCACTTTAGTAGTTTCCAAAATTTTTAAAATTGTTTGTTACATACTTTTCCTATATCGATCAATTCATTTCTTGGTGAGACACCCTGAACTTAATATACAAACTTACTGCTTACTACTGCAAATTGCTATAAATAAATATAGCGATTTTTATTGAGAAATATAATTCGACATCTGAAAAACTATTTTGTCAAATAACTTTTATATCTATAAATAATTACCTCGATAATTACTATGCATATGCACACGCATTAGATTGAGGTCATATTCTCGCTTATCATACGATTTTTTTAATTAATTTTATTCTTCAATTCCATTACAAATGGATTCTTACATTGAACATTACGACAATATACCCATAAATATGTAATAGAACAAAAAAATTGTATTTGCTTTACATACATTCTTACATTGAACATTACGACAATATACCCATAAATATGTAATAGAACAAAAAAATTGTATTTGCTTTACATACATCTACGTATGCTCTCTCTTATAAATTTCACATGTGTATCACAAACAAGTAGTTATGTAACTACTTCTGTGATTTTCTACTAGTTTATTTACTGCCTTTCTATATATTCTTTGTAATTCTATGTTTTACGTGAATAAACTTATTATTATTATTATTATTAACTATAGGTATATTATTAGAACCCCCATACACTTCACTAATCACTGATTCGAAAAGTATAACATAATTTATTACACCCAATCGTAAGATTTTCCACTACAAAATTTTCTTATCTCTTCTCTCTATTGATTTATTAGTGTACCTAATTGGTTATTAAGCTCATATCGCTTTGAACGAGTTACTGAAGAGTAGGCGGTAAAACTGATGCTTAAAGGGCAGGTGAAATGTCTCAATGACGCGTTGACTTTGTAATAAGACAGGTGGTAGCCATATTAATTAAAAGCGAAGTGACCACTCTTTATAAGGAAATGCACATTGCCGGGCAGATGATGGACACCCCCGCGGGCAACGTTTATTATAGTATTAAGGAACAAAGTCTTAAACGTAATTTTATATTATTATATTTAAATTTTTTGTTAATTTCATGAACTCCTCTAACTTGACAAAGAGCTCAACGGTATTTACTTAATATAAGTTGCAACTTACAACTGATGGCCAATATAATTTCCATTGTATGTCGTTTTCTACCTCCCATGTACATTGTACATACTTATTAAATTGCATTATAGTCAATTAATTTTTAATTATATAATTTAAATAGATATCTACCAAATATTTTTACCATTCTCAAATTTTTGCTTGAATTAAATCACTTTACCACAATCTATTTACAATAACTTGTTTAATTAATTTTGACCCATCCTTAATATTTTTGTAACATTTTAGATTTTTAGAAAAACATTTTAAGAAACCAACGAAATCGTAGATTTTTTAACTTATTTAAAAAAAATATCAGTTCTGTCTGTTTGCCTACCTGTAGATCCCTACAGTTCCACTATAAGTGGTGGTTCAGCGACAGCCTACTAGATGACGCCAGTTGTATGAAAACGAATTAGGCAAACTATAAAAAATTGTGGAGTCTCTTTTCTTGATTTTATTTTAATCGTTTTTTTATAGGGGGGTGTTTCTATTTAAAACTAAAAAGAAACTATTATTTGGAATAAAAAATACTCTTTTTATAAAAACATGTCAATTAATGAACAGAAGTAGAAAATTGATTAATTGAGGGAATGAATTGGTTTATATTTTTCTCAAGACATTGCGTTTAGTTTAGTTCTTACACTTGTGCGCAAGTCTTGATCTGATTTAAACAAATTTTATTAGTTTTTTCACAAATTAAATCTATTCAAATGCAAACTTGTTGAAAAAGTAAAAAAGGCACATTGTAATGAAATTTTAGGATTGATTTGTATATTTTTATTCCGAATAAAAGAATATCAGTAAATATTTTTAAATCTTCATAAAATCTGAAATTAAACAAAAAAAGAAATTAAAAGCAAAATTAACTATAAAATGCCAAGTTTCATTTGACCATATGGGTACCTACCACGTAAGATACTCCCTCGATCTCCCGGCTTTATTATTGGGCTAAAATGAAAAGCCAAAATCTATTCTCATGTATTTTTATATGAGGAATCCGATTGTAAGGTCGAATAAGCGAAAGGACCTCTAATATACGAGGTATTGTCAAAAAACGATTTTCCAATTTTTTTTCACTCAGAATATTATTACGGAAATCGATATGGTATATTATTGTAGTTATAAAGGTATATGCCATTCATACATGTAACTTCCGGATTAACTGGAAATAGCTAATATTCGACAAAAATTTTTGCGCGACAACCTGTATATTATGAAATAATTGAAAAGTAGCCAATCTCCTGATTTCAAAAATATATAACGCATTTGCATTATCTTTAGAAGTTTTAAAAAAATTGGCAACAAAATGCGATAAAGTAATAAAATAATCTAATTATTATCCTTTTCTAAAAATTCACGCACAAAGCTTGAAACTAAATGGACATGTGTTATATATTTTTGAAATCAGGAGATTGGTTACTTTTCAATTATTTTCTTAATATAGAGGTTGTTGCCAAAATTTTGTCGGATGTTAGCTATTTCCGGTTAAACCTGAAGTTAGATAAATGAATGGAATATGTCTTTATAACCACAATAATATACCATATCGATTTCCGTAATAATATACTGGATGAAAAAAATTTCGAAAATGGTTTTTTGATAATACCTCGTATATTAGAGGTCCTATCGCTTATTTGACCTTAGAATCGGATTCCTCATAAAAAAATACGTGAGAATAGATTTTGGTTTTTCATTTTAGCCCAATAATAAAAAGCCTGGAGATCGAGTGAGCCTTTTACCCTGTATCTATAAGTAATACAGACGGCCGATTTCAATTCATAGTATACACAATCTCAAGTAAAGTCGATTTAATACTACATTCACTACATATAAGTTTTCTATATCTTTAATACTGTAATGCTGGTTTTTGCTACAGCGATTATTAACCAACAATTTTATAATTTTATTAACATTAGTAAATAAGGATGTTATGCAAATTATTTCTGATTTTGAAATATGATAGTATACTTATTTCATATTAGGGAGACATTATTTTTATTTGTTGTCCGTATACATCTTACATGATGACAAATTATATATTAAAACAGGTGCAATAACATTAACATCCGTCATAATTTGCATCGAGGCGTTTTGAAACAGATATTAAAATTATAATTTAATAGCTGTTCCTATTTAGGGCGTTTTATTATAAATTTATGTTGGTCATAACTTCTGTTATGCCAATATCCATTCAAGAACGTTAAACGCTGAACAGTAATTATCTTGTGCATTTTTCTGGGGAAAATAAAAAATAATAATGGAAATGGAAACAGAAACGAATTCAAATGATGTACAATAAAAAAACTGTAGTAGTTATTCATATTATTTGAAATACCTAATTGGTAATTAACTGAGCAATTTTAAAAGATAATCGGAAAATGTTTAAGGGTAAAGAATAAAACGACCAAAGACCAAATTAAGAGTTGCCACCTCTGATGTATTAGATGCTCTTAAGACAATTTGAACTTAATAGTTTAATGCTATAAAAGATTAACTTATTAACGATAAAGCTATTTGTTACTACGGTCTGTGTCTCCCTAACAAACATTTTGAAATACAATTTTCCACATTTGTTTTTGCTTTTAATGTGAAGAATCTGCTTTATATCAGTACACATTAACACTGTATTATTGTACATTTATTTCCTTCCAACAGTAAAAAGATTGCTTTAAATTCTATGCTGTAGATACATGTTTGCAAAAACGCTTCCATGTTCTCAAAGTTTTTCTAATATTAAATATCGAAACCCTATTATGAAAATGTTTAGTTGATAGTATCATCAACAAAATATTTTTTTATAGGCGTGCGCTTCCGCATGCATTTTTATTTGAAACTAGCGTTTTTCTGCACTAATGCTGAAAAGTAATTTTTTCCCGCACGGAATAGCTATTTGTTCGACTAGGGAGGAAGTACATTTCCTCCCGGAATGAAAATTCCTCCAAGGGAGTAAATGATGTATTTACTCCAGAGTTGAACATATGATTTTTTTGACACCTTCACATATTTATAATAAGGTTTTATCCCTTATAAATTGCGAAAATCAAATATAATTAAATATAAAATCTATGAAGTTAAGTAAATGTTTCCAGTTTCCATGGTAGTGTTACTAATAGTAAAACAATCGTTGATCACTTATACGTACTGCAACGCAAATTGTAAATTATATTGGCTTCCATCTCTATAATAGCAACGGGAATAAATGTATATTATCTGCCGCTGCTATTGGAAACCGACTGAAGGGAGATGAGATAAACGTCTGTTCTCGTTAATAGAAAATACACTGCCAAACGACAAAAAATGTCATTTTCTGAAGTAGGTATAAAAAAAATAATTACATATATTGGATTTTTGGGCAAGTTATAATTACATTTTGAAAACGTGATAGTTAATATAATGTTACGTGTTTACACCTCTTAGTAAATAACTCCTAGCGTGGATTCAATAATTGCAGCAAGATTACACTAAGCCATAAATTTATTAACTTTCTAATTACTACAATAATTAGTCACTTAAATAACTCGAATTACTACTTTTCACCACTATTATTCACTACTTGTCACTATACTATAGCCACTGTTCCTCTTCCTCTTGTTCTGTTCACTCTCTAATATTCAACTGACTGTAGTGAATCATGCTGGCCTTTATATACCTACTGAGATACCTTCTAGAACAATATCGGTGCTCTCTGCTAGATCATCCGATTGTTGTTCTGTTTTCCTAATTCGTTTCGCCATGACTATCTGATTTTGATATTTCTCAGTCACATATCAACTAACAAACGTCAAGTTAAATAGAATCTTTTTAAAGTCAAGCTTAGTTTTTTTATTTAAAAAAAGCGTTCAAATGGATAATGCCTCTAACTGTACATTTAACATAAACATTCATTGTTAATAACAAATTAGATTAGATGATATATTTTTCTTTTTCATTAGAATAAATGTTCATGTTATGTTATTTATTTTTTATTTTCATCACTCTCGTTAGAAAAATAACTATAACAAAAATGGAGAAGTATCTTAAATCAATGCATTGCTGTATAGTTCAGATAACGAAGTGCATATCTTTACATTGGGAACCTCAAAATATGACGTGAAGGATCGATGCATAGCAAAATGCGTTTCGTTACTCGTAAATTTTCGTTTTCGTTGCCGTGACCTCGTCTCGAACTGTCTACATGACAGCAATTTCCCATTGCAACTATAATTGTGATAAGAAGGCAAGCATAGGTTACGAGCAATAGATATTTAAATTACAGGGTAGCTTTGTTAAAAATAATAGCTGGAAATTTTGGTTTTCAGAAACAAAGAGACATGTTTGAATACGAGAATTATTTAAATTTTAAGTGATGGCCTAATGGGTCACGAGCATCGCCTGCCCACGTAATTTACCTGAACTAAACTTAAGCGGCAATAATTAGGTAGATGTCTTCAAGGTCCGTCCGCACTTTTATTATTGTGTCTCTTAACTTCGTTACTTTTTTAAATAAAAAAAAATTTGAAACAAGAGTTTTAGGGCACTCTATGAATTTTTTTACAACCATATACAATAGTATACAGGGTTCCTCATAAAAGCGGCACAAAGCAACCTTATGTTTTTTTTAAGGGAACACCCTGTGTATTTTTGCATAGTATGAAAGTCCTCGTTTTCCTGATTTAAAAAATGTATAATATGTTGACGTTTACTATTATATCTATTCATAATTATTATTGGTTAGACCAATATTTCAGTCTTGCAATAAACAAAAACTGTACGAAATTTTTATTAATAACAAGATTCTATACATACTTCTACTTCTACACAAATATTAAAAAATTATTGTAATAAATTTTCAACATGTCCCCATTATTCTCATCAATACATTTTCTATAACCGTTTGTTTTTGAAAATCATGGCATACTGTTTTTCATTCGATTTTTATGGAAATAGAAGCCGCTGTATATCGAAAATGGTCACAGTAAATGTCAACATATTATACATTTTTGAAATCAGGAAAACGAGGACTTTCATAATATTCAAAAATATACAGGGTGTTCTATTTAAAAAAACACACATTTGGTTTGTCCGGCTTTTATGAGACACCCTGTATACTATTGAATATGGTAGCAAGAAAATTCATAGAATGCCCAAAAACTTTTGTTTAAAAATTTTTCTTATCTCAAAAATAACGAAGTTAAGAGGGGGTTCCATTTATAACCAATAACCCTGCACATATTATGTATACTAGTAGTTACACGCGTATTCATAAATATTTCCGTTCACTAGATAAAATATATAACAGAATTTTAATTTCAAAATAAATGTAATTTACCAGTTCTTCATTAATTAATATTTAAGCTGTTAGTGAAAAACTATGTTGATGTGTAAAATTGCAAAATCTGAAGAGACAGTAGTAGTAATAATACTATAAACTCTAAGGGAAGCAATAAATGTAGTTATTCATATAAGGAAATAGTAAAACAGCTAAAGAATAAAGAAAATGCGTACTTGGCCGTAGCTTTTTTTGCATTGGTATTTCTACATGCAGCCAAATTAGCCGTAGTTAAAACTCATAAGATCCACTGTTTTAAATCATGAATTAAATATCCAGTACAGAATTTTTGAATTCATGCAGAAACTGGAATCTATTATTAATAAAAATAGTCTAGTTCTAGATAACAAGCAAAACCTAAATATAAGCAACCAATTCAATGAAAAACTACAAAATAAATGCATTTGTCTTGAAAATAAAATTATAGTTACAATTTATTAATATGACATGTTTCAACGGGCTAAAGGAAATAGAGGAACGAGACGACAATTTTTATTTAAAAAAAAATAAGAGCTCGTATCTCAGAAAGAGATGAAATATTTTGTTCAAATTTGGCATAAGGGGATTTTTGATGAATGCTAAATACGAATCTAATATCAAAATTTCTATAAAAAAATTGCTAATGTCTTTTTGAAAAATCGACCGCAATTTTCCCCATAAGGACGCACGCCAATGAGCAATATCAAAGTTGATTGCGTGAAAACAATCACATTTTGTATATACACTTCCCATCTTAATTTGAAATTAACCAATTTTTTTTATTTTAATTCCTGAGATACGAGGGTGTGTACTCATGAAAAGTGAAACACAGTGTTATATCGCCATATCGTCACATAACATATCACCATATCCGTTCAGATCAGTTGAAACTTTTAGACACTCCAAAGGACCTCCACAGCTCTAATTTACAACTGCAGACCAAAGCAAATAGCGCATCATCTACCTTAACATCGGCTCGGAGGAAACCTGAAAATAATGAAGTTTTCACGATAAATTCTACATATGGTACTATGATAGAAAAACTAACTATAAAGTAAACGCTAAAAATAGGATTGCAAGAAACAACTACTCAGCGGGTAAACACCCCGACCTGCGATTGTATTACACCTGCAAATCCAAGTTGGTGCCAAGATTATTTGTCTTTTCCTTACCAGACATAGATTCAGCACGTCAAAAGTCCTCGGAATCACGTAGTTTGGTCCTTGTTGGTCTTTCTAAGGCATTCGATATTATCTGTCACAAAACATTATTGGAAAAGATAAAATAATCTGGGTTGAGAAGTATAGTATAAAGTATTTTACCTACGATCACTAACGTAAATAGCTGAAAACGCACTCTCCGCCACCTACGTAAATTGAACCTTACACACCGTAAACAAATCGCACGCTCAGCCGCTGAGGTACAATGCAATGTGACCACGTGACCTACTTTACATAACACTTGTAGTTCATATTTCTGACACCAAGCTAAAATTATTAAAAATGGCAGGTGCAAAACTTAATTTTCTAGCTCTGTCAAAACTGACATAAGCAACAAATAATACAAAATTGTGTTTTAATTTCAATAAATACGATCGTAGGTAAAGTATAGTACATAATTCGAGTTGTAAAGCAATTACGCACTCATGGAATTGCCACACTCGCCGCTACGCGGCATCGTGCGCAATTTTTCCATTCGTGCGTAATATGCTATTTACAACTATCATTACGTAATATACTATTAAAAAGTTATCTGTGTAATAGGAAACAGTAAGTAAGCATTGGCAATGTCGTCAATGATTTAAAAACTGTTACTTATGGTGCTCCTCAAGATTAGGTATTAGGCCCGTTAATATTTACATTTTATACAAAAAGATCTTTGTTTTGATTTTTCCCATTTTTGACAATGTTTTTCCATAGTAACAATATGATTTTTTTGCACCATCTTAAAGTAGAGGTTTCAACAAAAAAAATTCCTTCCTGAAATTTTCAAAAATAAAAATTTTGTTAATCAACTTTTTTATTGAAAATTAGGCCTTTTTTCAAATTAAATTCGCAATAAAATCAAAAAATAAATACTTACTTCAAAAAACTTACAGCTTATTTGATATATATAATATTTATAATAGGTTGAACATAATATAAAATGTCTTTTTTGTTTGTGCATATTGTATAACCACAAATAACCAGTAGTACCTCTACTGCTTTAGTGATTACGCTGATTGTTGTTTATTTATATTGTGTAATCATATATTCATTTTTTTTCTTTTTTGTGTACCCAAAACATATTATTATTATTATTATTATTATTATTTTTTTTTTTTTTTTTTTTCGGTTTCCTCGAACCTAATGCTGGACAGTCTCCCTGTGGCCTCCGACACTACACAGAGAGAGCGACAGCGAATAATCTATAGCAACTCCCCACTTCCCGCAGGGTTAGTCACCGTAGATTCCAGACTCGTGTGCCCTAAGTAGACGAAGGGATCCCAGGATGACCGCTTTCTGCATTTGACCAGCCAACCATTCTGCCGATGTTTGGCAGGCAGGCATGGTCTCCAGTGCGTAGAGCAGCGTGGGCTTCATACCTCCGAGTACACCGATTATCAGGACGACCATCTTGACAGAGTAGCCTGGGTATAGCACTTGGAGCTCGTACCGGAGATCTCTGTATTTAGTCCGTTTCTCCTCCTCCTTCAAGGCGATGTTTGTCTCAGCAGGTGCTGAGAACTCGATGACATACATCACCTTGGTCTGATGGTCGAGGAGGACTATGTCAGGCTTATTGGCTTGAATTCGCCTGACGGTCGGGAACGAGTTGTTCCAGTAAATCCGGCATTTCTCGTTCTCGACAACGGACTCGATATCTCCGGGGATATAAGGCAGCACTGGTGTTTGGTCTATCTTGTACGAGTGCCGAAGATGGTAGTATAGCACTCGTAAAGCCGCGTTATGTCGGTGGATGTAGGCCGAAGTCGCATAAATCGGACATGCAGATAATAGATGCATGAGCGACTCCGGCGCCTGACGGCAGGTCCTGCAGTTGATATCAGGAACCTCTACACCCATCACGCGACTCCGATAGACCAATGTGTTAATAACACCATCTTGGCAGGCCACAATGAATCCCTCGGTCTCCGACTTCAGCCCCGCTGACCTTAAGAATGCGAAGGTCAGCTCTGTCGATAAACCCAGTGCTTCTATGTTGTTAAAGAAAACACCGTGCAGGGGTTTATCGACGTGCTGCCTGAACAGATTCCTCTGTTCGGCAGCTTTAATTTGGGCTGTCAGACGATTCGGCGGAAGCTCAGTAACTGACTCTACATCAGCACCTCGCCGGCCTCCTCGCCTGTAGTCGATTGCATGCCATACTCAGTGCTACTCTGCCATGCATACACTCCAGACTCAAGAGTCCTCCCCCCTCCCCCCCCGTTGACGTGGGAGGTACACACGAGGAACGGACGATCTAGGATGAATACTCCTATAAATATTCATCATCTTGCGGGTATCCCTGTCCAATTGGCGCAGCTCATCTACTCGCCATTTAACTACTCCAAAGGAGTAGAGCAGAATCGGAACGGCAAGCATATTAGTGGCAGACACCTTGTTTTCCCCGAAAGTTCAGAAGACCAAATCTTTCGGAGTCGGTGTCTGTACTTGCCAACGGAGAGAATCCTTTATTTGGTTCACAGAGCGGCAATAGTTGTTCAATGCATCTCACTAGTGGTGCTGGTACCGCAAGACATCCGAGCAAGTGTAACAATAGCTCATGGGATGTTGTATCAAAAAATGCCTTGCGATAATCAATCCAGGCCATTGATAGATTCCGCTTGTATTGCACAGAATCCTGTGTAATACAGCGGTCTATCAGCAGGTTTTCCTTACAACCTGCCAGGCCCTTCTTGGCACCACGCTGTTCGTTTATCTGTTGGTAGACCGGATCAACAGACCCTTATTATTATTTTTTTTTTTTTTTTTTTTTTTTCCGTTTCCGTTTCCGGAAGAAATTGCTGGACAGTCTCCCTGTGGCCTCCGACACCACACAGAGAGAGCGCCAGCGAATAATCTACAGCAACTCCCCACATCCCGCAGGGTTAGTCACTGTAGATTCCAGACTCATGTGCCCTAAGTAGACGAAGGGATCCCAGGATGACCGCTTTCTGCATTTGACCAGCCAACCATTCTGCCGATGTTTGGCAGGCAGGCATGGTCTTCAATGCGGAGAGCAGCGTGGGCTTCATACCTCCGAGTACACCGATTATCAGGACGACCATTTTGACAGAGTAGCCTGGGTATAGCACTTGGAGCTCGTACCGGAGATCTCTGTATTTAGTCCGTTTCTCCTCCTCCTTCAAGGCGATGTTTGTCTCAGCAGGTGCTGAGAACTCGATGACATACATCACCTTGGTCTGATGGTC
The DNA here is from genome assembly GCA_963680705.1 of Rhagium mordax. Lineage (NCBI taxonomy): Eukaryota > Metazoa > Arthropoda > Insecta > Coleoptera > Cerambycidae > Rhagium > Rhagium mordax. Next base: position 52,006,258 of record OY796656.1, on the reverse strand, counting down.
GAGGAGGACTATGTCAGGCTTATTGGCGTGAATTCGCCTGACGGTCGGGAACGAGTAGTTCCAGTAAATCCGGCATTTCTCGTTCTCGACAACGGACTCGATATCTCCGGGGACGTAAGGCAGCACTGGTGTTTGGTCTATCTGATACGAGTGCCGTAGATGGTAGTATAGCACTCGTAAAGCCGCGTTATGTCGTTGGATGTAGACCGAAGTCGCATAAATCGGGCATGCAGATAATAAATGCATGAGCGACTCCGGCGCCTGACGGCAGGTCCTGCAGTTGATATCAGGTACCTCTACACCCATCACGCGACTGCGATAGACTAATGTGTTAATAACACCATCTTGGCAGGCCACAATGTATCCCTCGGTCTCCGACTTCAGCCCCGCTGACCTTAAAAATGTGAAGGTCAGCTCTGTCGATAAACCCAGTGCTTCTATGTTGTTATAGAAAACACCGTGCAGGGGTTTATCGACGTGCTGCCTGAACAGATTTCTCTGTTCGGCAGCTTTGATGTGGGCTGTCAGACGATTAGGCGGAAGCTCAGTGACTGAGTCACCTCGCCGGCCTTCTCGCCTGTAGTCGAACACGAGACCGAGTTCATCTGCGGCCCTCTGTGCTGCCCTAAACAATAAAGCGCCAACTCCCACAACTTCATGATCTCTCACTAACTGTAGGAGTGGGTCCGAGCTCCTGATGACATTACATGCCATACTCAGTGCCACTCTGCCATGCATGCACACCAGACTCAAGAGTCCTCGGCCCCCCCGTTGACGTGGGAGGTACACACGAGGAACGGACGATCTAGGATGAATACTCCTATGAATATTCATCATCTTGCGGGTATTCCTGTCCAATTGACGCAGCTCATCTACTCCCCATTTGACTACACCAAAGGAGTAGAGCAGAATCGGAACGGCAAGCATATTAGTGGCAGACACCTTGTTCTTCCCCGAAAGTTCTGATGACCAGATCTTTCGGAGTCGGTGTCTGTACTTGCCACGGAGAGAATCCTTTATTTGGTTCACATCCTGGATGTGGCGTTGTTCCACACCCAGGTATGTGTAGGTCTCTCCGGCATCCAAATGTCGTAGGATGCTTCCGTCTGCGAGCTGCGCATCTTCGTGGAATTCCCCGCATCGTCCTCTCTTGAGGTGGACGACTGCGCATTTGTCCAACCCAAACTCCATTCCAATTGCCCGCGTGTATTCCTCGACCACCCTGAGAGCATTTTGAAGTTCTCGCTCTCCGGAGGTATAGAGTTTAAGGTCATCCATATAAAATAGATGGGTGACCTTATGCCTCCGGTTGCTGGGTGGCCCACACTGATACCCGCGGGTTTGGCGGAGTCCAACAGATAGCGGCAGCAGTGAGATGCAGAAGAGGAGCGGACTCAAAGAGTCACCCTGAAACACTCCTCTCTTAAATGTCACCAACTCTGTCGAAACTCGCTCGGCACCGGATGTTATGGTGAAGCGAGTTCTCCAAAGCGGCAACAGTTGTTCGATGCATCTCACTAGTGGTGCTGGTACCGCAAGACATCCGAGCAAGTGTAACAAAAGCTCGTGGGATGTTGTATCAAATGCCTTGCGATAATCAATCCAGGCCATTGACAGATTCCGCTTGTACTGCACAGAATCCTGTGTAATACAGCGGTCTATCAGCAGGTTTTCCTTGCAACCTGCCAGGCCCTTCTTGGCACCACGCTGTTCGTTTATCTGCTGGTAGACCGGATCAACAGACCTCAACATCCTGGTATACAAGATACGAGTAAATAACTTGTAGCAGGAGTTGAGGCAGGTAATCGGCCTATAATTTTTTGGGTCAGACAGATCCCCCTTTTTGGGGATTAGCACAGTTCGTCCCTCGACAAACCAGTCCGGAATTTGCTGCCCCTCGTTCAACCATGAGTTGAAAACTCGGGCCAGATGGCGGTGGGTGGAAGGGAACTTCTTCCACCACCAGTTATTTATACCATCTGGACCCGGGGCAGCGAAGTTCTTGGTTCCAACAAGTGCTTGTTGAACCTCTTCCGTACTGATTGCCGGGCACACTTCGTCTGGCTCTTCTAAGACTCTACGACAGAGAGCCTCGAAGTGTGCTATAGCTGGAGTGTCATTATCGAATGGACTCGCGACTTCGTAGATTCCTTTCCAGAAGGCTTCGACATTATCAACAGTTGGCGGATTTTCGACAACACGCTGTGGCTCTTGGAACAGGCGAGACGGGTTTGTTTGAAACAATTTGTTTTGTTCCAAACTCCGCATTCGCCTGACCAAAGTTTTCTTAATAGCCATAAGCGCTCGTATCCTATCTAGACAGTGCTGCTTGATGGTCTGCAGCACTGTGCGATTTAGAGTGTGGTGTTGGCGTCTCAGTCCGGTTGCCACTCGCCGGACCTTCGGTGTAAATGGTCTACCTGCGACTATATAATCCACCACACTCTGGATTCGAGAAGCGTGTTGCCTTGCTGATCGAATTTTAGCTTCGATCTTCTGCACGCGCCGCTTAGCTTTCTCGACCCTATCAACTGCGCTTGCCAGGCGCCATTGATAGATTCCGCTTGTATTGCACAGAATCCTGTGTAATACAGCGGTCTATCAGCAGGTTTTCCTTACAACCTGCCAGGCCCTTCTTGGCACCACGCTGTTCGTTTATCTGTTGGTAGACCGGATCAACAGACCCTTATTATTATTATTATTATTATTATTATTATTATTATTATTATTATTATTATTATTTTCCAGATAGTTCCTCCCGAACCTCACGGGGGAAGCACCAGTGAATTATCTACAACCACTCCCGACATCCCACAGGGTGACTGTAGATTCCAGTAACATGTGCCCTAAGTAGGAGGGGGAATTCCAGGATGACCGCCTTCTGCATTTGACCTGACAACCATGAATGAATTTTAAACACAATGTAACCATTAATATTATTAATTAATAATTTCCTATTGTGGATTAGAAGTTATCGAAGAGTTAATTATGACCATTTTTAATCAAGGAAAAAATGAAATATGAAATAAAAAGGAATATCTTTTACGTTATTTTATTTTCTGCATTATAAGATTTACTTGAAACGACAATATTATACTCATAAATGTCCATAAATTGAAATATCAGCCATTTGTAGTTTAGTGATATTTGAAGGAGATTCTGCGTTTAATATCACTTATATCACATATAGAACGTGTGTTCACACCATATTTCACTTTAAATACAACTTAATATGCGCACTAATTTGATTTTTGATATTCATGGGTTGGTAAGTTGGTAATAATTGATCTCGCAGTAGTCAGTAGTTCCTATCAAGTATGTGTTTAATGGAATCCTTGTACTTCACAATAGTTGTGAAGTTGTGAAGACCCTTAACTGTACTAAAGTTACTAAGGAAACGAGTTTATAATATTTGAATTGAATTAATTAAAATATCACTTGAAATAACCCACATTTCTGCCTGACTAGTGATTATGAATTCCTCGGCTTATATTGAGACGAAAAATTTACATAAGCATGTCTTAAACGGCTTTGCTTTAGAGATACACTCAGTGTACACGTTGTAATAAGAATAAATAAATATGTTCTTTCATATGTTCCGCAAAGGTTTAAGATGCTGAAACTTGATGTGATGACATGGATAAACATATTTATTTATTCAGAAAGAAGGAGTACTTACCTTACTAGATTTTTCCAATATTACTAATTTCTTATGAATTTTAAAATAAAATTGTACAGGGTGTTTCCTATAAAACTATACCCCCCCTTATTTCGGTCAATTACCACCGATTTTAATTTTTCAAAAACCGGTCTAACACAGAATTTTCCGTATATTTTGAATATGCTATTACTTTTTTTCCTACTTCAACCGTATACGAGGGGCAGAAAGAAGTATGGTTTTTTTAAATGGAACACCCTATATATTTTTACATATTTGGATTCGCCTCATCTTTCTGATTACAAATATATATGACACTTATATATTTGCTATAAAAATGGCGTAAATAATTGAATTTAAATTTAGGGCGTTTCCTTCAAAACTATACCCCCCCCCCCTTATTTCGGTCAATTATTAACGATACAAAATTATCAAAACCTACACAGAATTTTTCGTAGATTTCATATATGCTATTACTTTTTTCTCCGTTCAACGGTATACGAGGGGTGGAAAAAAGTATGTTTTTTTTATGGAATGCCCTGTATTTTTTTACAAATTTAGATCCGTCCTACCTTTCTGATTATAAATATATATAATACTTATATATGTAAAAAAATACAGGGCATTCCATAACAAAACACATACTTTTTTCCACCCCTCGTATACCGTTGAAGGGAGAAAAAAAGTAATAGCATATATGAAATCTATGAAAAATTCTATGTGTAGGTTTTGAAAATTTTGATCCGTAAATAATTGACCGAAATAAGGGGGGTATAGTTTTTAAGGAAACGCCCCAAGTTTAAATTCAATTATTTACGCCATTTTTATAGCAAATATATAAGTGTCATATATATTTGTAATCAGAAGGACGAGGCGAATCCAAATATCTAAAAATATATAGGGTGTTCCATTTAAAAAAAACATACTTTTTTCTGCCCCTCGTATACGGTTGAAGTAGGAAAAAAAGTAATAGCATATTCAAAATATACGGAAAATTCTGTGTTAGACCGGTTTTTGAAAAATTATAATCGGTGGTAATTGACCGAAATAAGGGGGGGTATAGTTTTATAGGAAACACCCTGTACAAACATCATTTATTTTTAGTTTTTTATGCGTCGAGTTGATTTTAAGGAAATGATAATTTAAAACATCAATTTTCATGTGAATCTGTAAAATGTTTCGAGAAATAATTTAAGACTGTAAATTGTAACTACACCACAAAGCGTAACAAATGCCATTCAAATTTTTTTTTTAATTTCTTTCATTTTGACACAGTTGCCATTTAAAAATTGTTTTGAGAAAGAAGCTATTTTGAGAAATATGTAGTTTTGTGCATAAAATAAAAGTTTATAGAAAATGATTAACAAAAATAGCAGACAATACATTTTGCGAAAACATCGAAGGATCAACTTGAAAATAACCACCTATAACGAAAACACATGCTTCTACTCTCCTGCTCAGAATAAAATACATTATCAAACACCAGAAGTACTTCGTATTGTTTCTATCAACTATGCAATTTTTGTATTCACATATATCTACTATATAGAAAAAAATTAAATGAATTCAAAAGTTGGTTGTGGTAGTACAGTGGGCTTAGAGCGGGTTTGTAGCAAGCATACTTGGTCACGTCGTTTTCCATAAATGGAAAACAGATGTCATTGACTAACTGCAGTTTTTTAAATATATAACCCCTTCCGCAGCCTTAACTTTGAATTTAAAAATTATCTAAATTATTGTGTGTTTTGTTTCTTTTTTCTATTTTACGCTATTATGGGCATAAGGACCATATCCGTGGCGGTGAAACTATACAGGGTGTGCATTAAGTATGTACAATAAACTTAACAAACGATTATTTGAGTGATTTTAAGAAAGAAAGTTCATATAAACATGGGTCCGAAAATCCTTCATTTTCAAGATACAGGGTGTTAAACTTTTTTAAAAAATTTGGTTTTTCGTAAATGACTTAAATATCCGTTACCCAAATTTGTTAGAATTTGGCATCGTTATTTGTAGTGTTAAGGGGCTAATTACACACTAACTTGACAAAATTTATTAAGTCCAGTGGCGTCCCGAGCGGCAACTTAACGAATATTACTTAATTATTTATTAATTACTTTAGTAAAATTCGTTAGTTTAGATGTTAAGAAATGTATTTAAATTAGTGTTTATTTGTTGTTGTTGTTATAATAAATTATAAAAAATGATAATGTCCAAGAGATACGTTTCCCCATGTTTCCTCTGTGTGTTCCAGGGATATGCAATTAATTGAATTTAATTTTTTCTCTCGAAAACTAAGCAAGATCCGAAAAAAATGCAAGAGACATAAACGTTGTATTTTTAGCTGCTTAACCCAAAAAAATATAAAAATTACAAAATAGTCAGTGGCGTACATTTTTTTGTCAAAAATATTTGTTAAGGTGCTGCTCAGGGCGCCACTGGACTTAATAAATTTTATCAAGCTGGTGCGTAATTAGCCCCTTAACACTACAAATAACATTGCCAAATTACAACAAATTTGGGTAACGGATATTCAAGATATTTACGAAAAACTAAATTTTCTAAAAAAGTTTAACACCCCGTATCTTGAAAACGAAGCATTTTCGGACCCATGTTTATATGAACTTTCTGTCTTAAAATCACTCAAATAATCGTCTGTTAAATTTATTGTACATACTTAATGAACACCCTGTATTTCTGTAACTAATCATATATGGTACCTACATCGTTAAGATTTTCAAAACAAAATCGGTATAATGCGGCATGTATTTGAAAATGAAAGATTAATTAAATCGTTAATAACTCCCATGCGTACATTCAACGAAAGCGATGTTGAAAATAAATTTCTTATTGATTACTATAAAAATTCTTGATTGTGTGAAAAAGTTGACTTCCTCAATACAGAGAACCATAATTATGCAACATTTATTCCAAGATACTACAGAAAAAAGGTTATTTATTTTATATTATTAAACAAAACATTTGAAAAACAATACATACCTGCAGGTATATTAAACATAAGTCAAATTCAACAAAATAAAGGCTAACCTAGTTACCAACCCATTTACCTATTGATAAAAGGCTTCTGTGATTTTATTCAGGTTCTTTATATTTATCGTTCAAAGAAAAAACTAAAACATAAATTTTTATATAATTATGATGAAAATTCATTAGAAATTATCAATTCTTGACAAATTTCAATGATTTTTCCTGATAAAATATATAACAAAACTCACATACTCCTCGTAGAAACAAAAAAAAAGTTGCTAAACGACAGTTAATTCCTTTATATCATTATATGTTACTAATTTACAATTTTAATAAGGTATCTTCAAAAGTTTTTGGGATTATCAAAAAAAAACAAATATTCCTTCAACTTTGATATCTCTAAATAAGTAAATCTCTTTAAAACATATGTTTATACAAACTTTTCCTCACTATCAGTTCTTGCATTTTTTTAACTTGCGTAGAGACCACTCTGTATTGTGAAATATTATTTTGATATAATTTTATGAAGTAGTATTTGCAATCGACAATACTGCATTTTTGCAATTTATCTAATCCTATAAAAACATCTTCTTGGGTTTTAAGCCAATCCTTTTCATATATTTATCATTTAATACAAAATTAAATTACAAATTAGTCCTGCAAAATCTAAATCAAAACGTGTACAAGAAGAATAATTAAACTAGAAATTATTTATCCATATGTATCACCTTTTTTATTATTAGATATTAGCAAATTACTTACCGAACAATCAGCGACTGCTTCACTCGCAATGCGTTCTCGTCCCCGCTCAGTCCGTAGCCTCAGGTCCTGGTTTCCATTCTGTTTCTACCAATAACAAGTACCTAAATTCGTATTTATATTTCCGATGAATAATAATTATAACTTTTGCTAGACTTAACGGTTGCTTATATACACAGTGTGTCCCTGGATTCTGGATTCTGGATCGATGCACGAATGGGTGAAAAAAAAATTTTTTTAGTTGAATTTTCATCTTCTGTGGTTGGGTAGAAACTAATTTGTGCCATAATTTTAGTTTCTAAAAATCAAGTACATATACCTTGGAAATTTACAAAAAAGTTATTTCTCACGCTACTGAAGTGCTATTTCTGTGGGAGATACGACAATAAAATGTTATTAAGAAATGTTGTTCAGAAAGTAAAATTGAGTATAATAATAATAATAATGCAAAATTTCAAAGCCTTCCGCCTACTTTAATATTTTGTCTTATTTCTTATTTTCTTTAAGTCCAATAGACGGATGAAAGTAAACCCACCTTGTTACAATTTTGCGCACTTGCATAATTGATCATTCTGAACAACTTTTCTTAGCGAAATTTTTCAAAATCTTTAATATGGAAAATACCTACCTAAAAAAAAATAAGAAATAAGACAAAAATCATTATTTATTTGCATTATTACTCAGTTTTACTTTCTGAACAACTTTTCTTAATAAACATTTGGTCGTATCTCCCACAAAAATAGCACTTCACTAGTGTGAAAAATAACTTTTTCTACTCATACACATGAAAATAACAATTTTTCCACTGCCTACGATATGAAAGGGACATTTTTTACTCTAGAGAACCTAGAATCTCTAGAAGTTTATATCATTGTTCTTAGGTGAGATGACTGACCCTGATAAAATGATTTGATATACAATAATACAATATACAATACTGTTATTAGTGTTATTTATATTTATGAACACAATTATTAAATTTATATGAAAGCTTGCGACACATAGTTAACATATGGCGAACTAATGCAAGTGTATTACTTAACTTACTTCAACAGTACTCTGTTTATTTTCACGATTTGTAGCCACTGTACTACATTATTAGTATTTCTCTCCTCCGTTAGATGTCACTTTACTGTTATTACAGTAACCGATGTGAATCAAAAGGCGCGTGGCAACTCGCAAACGGCAAAGAATATGCTGGGCTGCCACGAGAAAACTTAAATAGCATTATTAAACAGATAGACCATTACAATTTATTTTTAGGTATATATACAGGGTGGTCCAGTTTATAATAGCAGGACTTTACTAGGAGCTAATTTAGCGTAAAATAATGACATTTTTCCTATAAACTATAGTCGAATTCGGCTTCGTTTATTAAGATACAGGGTATTAAAGATGAAAAATTTGAATGATTTAAACGGGCGCAACCCAGTATAATCAACAACGAGTCTGAAAATGTTTATTTAAGCCAAATATCAAAACCTATTCATCATAGCTTACTTAAAACGTTGTTACTGTTATTAAAATTATTTTATTACAAGTCAGCATTTGTGTGCATGATTGTTTCTATCATCTTTGAAGTTAATTTACTCGAAAACGGTAAATTTTATTGAAACATTGAAAAATACAGAAAAGTTTCTAAATGATACAGGGAATCTCACAAGCATATCGCTTTAGTGAAAAAACAGTGGCGTACCTTTGTTTTTAAATAAAGTATTTTTTAATTACCACGTACACACGCCACTGTATTCTTAATAAAAATTTGCAACCACTATCATCTGATACAGAATGCAAAATAACCTATCTGTGCTACATTTCAAAATGCTATATTTTGTTAATATTGAGTTGTGGCCAATTACTCTCAAAAATGTTTCATCTTTAACACACTGTAGATTTTAAACGAAGCCGAATTCGGCCATAGTTTATAGAACAAAATGTCTTTATTTTACGCTAAACTAGCTCCTAATAAAGTTCTGCTATTATAAACTGGACCACCCTGTATAATATACAAGTTGTTTCTTAAGTACACGCAGAAAGAGCATGAGATGAATTTTTAACTTACCTATTTTAAAAATAAGCCTGTTTAAATATTATTAGGTAGGTACTTTAAATTTTCTGAAAAATTTTGCATTTTTTTCGACACCAGATAAATACAAATCGTTCACTGAAAAAATCTTAAATATAGTGTGATATTTTCTTTTGGATTATCATTGACTTTCTTTACGGTGTGTGAAACAAAACGATGTTGTCTTAGTAGGTAAATTATGAGAAAATAAATTTGGTGAAAGAACGTTTTTTTCGGCGAAAATAATAAAATATTTCTATCTTAGTATTAAACGACAAATTTAAAGACAGAGTTCTCCGTCAATAAATGTCATAAAGAACGAAAAAATAATCACAATACCATATAAAGAGCAAAATCTGAACATAAAATAATACACCCATATACCAATTTTAGCATTTGCCACCTAAAAATTCACATACGGTGATTCTTGTAAGATGTCCACTTTTTGGGGGTTAATTTCGGCCTTATAGAAATAATTAATTCAATAACCATTTAATCATTTCGAAATGATTTTTTCTCAGAAATCCAAAAATTTCGTAGAAAAAAAAACTATCAAATTATAAAGTTTGTTTTGAGTCATATAACCTCCACAAAAATTAATGAAGTATTTAACAATGTGATTTTTAAATATTAATAACTCAAAAACGGTTAAAATAACATAGATAAATTATATATTTTTGAAATCAGAAAAAATACTCTATCAGCATATTTAAAAATATAAGGGTGTCCCATTTAAAAAAATATAAGTTTCATCTATAACTTTTTTATTTGACTTTCAATTTCTTTTCTACCAAATTTTTGGATTCCTGGAAAAAATCCTTTTGAAATAATTAAATAGTTATTGAAATATTTTTTTTATATAAAGCCGAAATTAACCCCCAAAGAGTGGGCATCTTACATGAATCACCGTATGGAATTTTTAGGTGGCAAATGCTAAAATTCGTATGGGAGTATTATTTTATGTTTAAATTTTGCTCTTTATATGGTATTGTAAAATATTTTTTACCAACGCCAACTCTAGAACACAGAAAATCAGCCGCTGCATATAATAAAACAATAATTAAGACTATAATCGCTGAGTGACGGATATAATTTTTACACTCAACGCTGAAGCGAATTCTATAGTGGTCCGGGGTGGTTGGTTATTCAATTAGGCAGAAATGTTTCCATAACGGTTTTACGGTTACCGCTAGGACGAATTTTCAAACACTAAAAATTTTTTACTTTTTCCTGGCATTGCAAGCTTGAGGTCAAAGAAAAATAGAACATGAAATGGTGAAAAAATCGTGAATAATTTGTTTCGAATAAAAAAACCAACTTATCCTACAGGGTGTTATTTAAGTATGTAGATAGACAAACTTTTAAGACAAAAAGTTCATTCAAACATATGTGTCCTAAACATTTAAGTTTTTAAGATACAGGGTGTTAAAATTAATTTTTTTTAAATTTACATTAATTAAAATTTAGCACAAATAGTACTTTTACCAATAACTACGAAACATCGTTATTAATTATTAAGTCAGGAGCGTAACAATACGCGCATGCGTGAATCCCTAAAGTCAGATCGAGAACATTCTTGGCCCTCTCTGCTGACGGCTCTCATAGAGTAAAGTACGGGTGCATTGTATTGTATAGAACGTGATAGAAACTGTGATAATAAAGTAAATGTAAAGAAGGTGAAGTGTTTAATTAATGATAACTACAGTCCCCCAAGTAGGGAACGTAACATTGGCGACGAGAATAAACGGAAACGCGGAACCAAACACCGTAAAACAGGTTGGAGGAAAATATTCACGTGGTGAGTGGAACATTGTGGGTGCAAGGCGCAGGCAGTTGCGCAGCTTCCTCCGGAATCGTGAAACAGGAAACAGGTATTTAGGACTATTGGACCGTCAAGTTGGCGATAATGAAGGGCCGATAAAGTAGGAGCCTATTTGATAGATTTTTGACATTTTTGGATGACAATTATTGTTGGTTAGGCTGTCGGACTTGACGAGTAAAAATAACACAAAATGTCTTTAATTGGCTGTATTACTGAATTTAACCATGTAACCGAGGATTGGAAATTATGGCAGGAAAGACTGGAATCCTATATGAAGGTAAATAAAATTGAAGAAAACCTACGAGTTGCTACCTTACTGTCGTTGGTTGGAGGCAGTACTTACAAAATGGTGAGAGATCTATCATACCCGGACTTACCTAAAGATAAAACTTATGAGGCATTGTGCGAAATTTTAAGTCAGCAATTTGCAGACCATTCGTCGACCTGGCGCGAACGATTAAAGTTTTATTCTGCTCAACAAGACACTGGCGAGAGCTTTCCCGATTTTTATGCAAGAATAAAAAGTTTATCAGTCAATTGCAAATTCGGAGTTCGTTTAGAAAACGTCATGAAAGATAAGCTAATGTCAGGATTACGAAGTGGAAAAGTGCTAGATCGGCTGTGCGAAGAAGAGGTTACGAAGAGCTTGAACGACATGGTCAAGTTGGGTATGCAGAAAGAAGCTGAAGCCCAGCGTGTAGTAGAAGTAAACAAAATATCAGGCGTGTACCGTAGGCCTCGAGTCCAGATGACAAAGACTTTATCAAATAGAGAGGGTAAGGGAGCAGCAGGAGTAACAGGAAAGTACAAAGGTGGTAATAGCCAAATTGGATATAAGCCATGTGGTTCATGTGGTAAAAAGCATCAAGCACCCTGTAAGTATGCAAATTTTAATTGTAATAGGTGCCAGAGACGGGGGCATTTGGCAAAAGTCTGTAAAATGAAGCAAAAATCTTATAATTACCTTGATGTAGACACAGAAATGGTTGACAACAATTTTGAAAGTATTTTTGCCATCACTAAATCGAATCGAGATAATAATGACTTTAAATTAGACATTATGATAGACAGTATTAAACATAAGCTGGAAGCCGATTGCGGCGCGAGTGTTTCGTGTGTGAGCGAACAGACTTATAAAACATTTTTCAATAAGTACCCGTTGAACACAGACTTCACAGTGTTAAAAGGCTATATTCAGAGTCAAAACTTTACACCACTTGGATATTTTTTCTGTGATCTATTAAACAGTATTACTAAAAAAGTTCGTTTTTACGTTATAAAAAATGGTGGCCGTGATTTTTTAAATACATTCAATATCAAACTATCGACGGTCAACAACCTCTCCGGAAGTTTAAACCCCAAAATTCTAAACCTAATAGAAAAATATAAACATGTTTTTAATAAAGAAAAATACAAAAAAATTTCTTTGCAGTTAAAACCTGAAGCCCGACCTGTATTTTGCAAACCAAGAACCGTGCCATTAGTCTATAAACAAGCATTAGAAGAGGAACTAAGTAGACTTCAGAGACTAGGTATCATCGAGCCAGTGGAGATCAGCGAATACGGGACGCCGTTGGTGTTGGTACCCAAGACGGATGGTACACTTCGTGTCTGTGGTGATTACAAGTCAACGATAAAATAAATACACCACATGTAATTACGATCAACAAGTACTTGGTGGACGTGACGTATCCTTTGCCTGACATTGCCACGCTGTTTGCAAAATTACATCAAGGTGAGAAATTCACAAAAATTGACTTATCCGCCGCTTATAATCAGTTTGAGCTGACAGATGAATCTAAAAAGTTATTGACGTGGTTTACTCACAAGGGTCTCATGAGAGTTAACAGAATGATGTACGGAATCAGTCCGGCTTCTGCTCTTTTTCAGAAGTCTTTAGAGCAGTTGTTTCAGGGAATGGAGAATGTTGGTGTTTTTATTGACGATATTTTAATTACAGGGAAGGACGAGGAAGAACATCTCGAAAACCTCGAACGTGTGCTGGGGAAGCTGTCAGAGGCAGGCCTCGTGGTGAAGAAAGAAAAATGTCGTTTTTTACAAGACGAGATCGAATATTTGGGTCACAACATTTCCAAAGCGGGACTGCGAAAAACGGACGATAAAGTAAAGGCAATCATAAAGGCCCCAAGCCCCATCAATGTATCCGAAGTAAGATCTTTTGCAGGCTTAGTAAACTATTACAGCAAATTTGTACCAAACCTGGCTTCCAAGCTAAAGCCCATGTATAACCTACTTAAGAAAAATGTGCCTTTCCATTGATCAGAGAAGTGTGAGCGAGCGTTCGAGGACATAAAGAAGGAAATTGCCGAAGATATAACCTTAATCCATTTCAATCCAAATCTTCCATTGATTTTAACCACTGACGCTTCGAATAGTGGGGTCGCAGCCACATTATTCCATTTGGAGAACGGAATGGAAAGACCTATTGCATGTGTTTCTCGCACCCTCATGCCAGCTGAAGAGAAGTACGCTACGTTATGTAAAGAGGCCATCGCAGTCATCTATGGAGTGCGTAAATTCCAGCAGTATTTATGGGGGCATAAGTTCATCTTAAGAGTGGATCATAAGCCGTTAGTACATATTTTAGGGGAGCACCGTCAAATCCCTCAAATGTACGCGAGTAGACTGCAACGATGGGCATTATTCTTATCGAGTTTTAATTACACCATAGAGCACATTAAGGGCAAGGAAAATATAATTTCGGACTACCTGTCCAGAGCCCCAACCAAAGTAAACGTGGTCGATGCAGAATATGAAGGAAAAGGAGAATTTTTGAATTTTGTCAAAAGTAGTGGTACCGAATGGCCAATTGACAATGTGGCGGTACAGGAAGAGACAAGCAGAGATGCAGAATATGAAGGAAAAGGAGAATTTTTGAATTTTGTCAAAAGTAGTGGTACGGAATGGCCAATTGACAATGTGGCGGTACAGGAAGAGACAAGCAGAGATGCAGAATTGAAAAGAATATTGGAATATGTTGAAAGAGATAAATGGCCAAGCAAAGTAGAAGGGAATCTGGTATCGTATTTCAGAAAACGAGAAGAAATTACGGCCAGCGAAGGTATCCTGTTGTGGGGGCATAGAGTGATAATTCCCAGAAAGTTAAGGCCTAGATTGCTAAGTGAACTCCACACCGCACATATAGGCATAGCAAAGACAAAATCGCTGGCAAGAAGTTACCTGTGGTGGCCTAAAATCGATGATAACATAGAGAGCCTAGTGAAGTCCTGTTTGCCATGTTTGCATCAACGTGCCGATCCACCCAAAGCGGAGTATTCTCCTTGGGAGGCAGAATCGACTGTCTGGAAAAGAGTTCATGCAGATTTTCTAGGTCCAGTTAATGGCACCATGTTCTTGATCCTAATTGATGCATATAGCAAATTTCCAGAAGTCTACCCCATGGAAACCACGACGGCAGAGGTAACAGAGGAAAAACTGAGAGATGCATTCAGTAGATTCGGAATTCCCGAAGTCCTAGTGACAGACAACGGCCGACAGCTAGTTTCAAGCAAATTAACGACCTTCCTATCGAGGAATGGTATTAAGCATGTGACGACACCGGTGGGACATCCGCAATCAAATGGCCAGGCAGAAAACATGGTGAAAACCTTTAAGGCTAAAATCAAGGCAGCCTTGTTGGACAAAGCAAATAGACATGAGAAACTTTCTACGCTAACCTCTAGATTTTTACTCTCTTATAGAAATACAGTTCACGAAACGACTAAGGAGACCCCAGCAAAAATAATGTTCGGAAGATCCTTGAAGATGAGATTTGACCTTCTCAAAAATCGAGGAGAAAGCATACCAACAAAAATAACCGAGAACATCCAAAAAGCGCAGGCGAAACAAAGGAAGAACTATAGCTCAGGAAGAGCTCGCAAACTCGCAGTTGGAGAAGGAGTAATGATCCGAGATTTCCGGAAGGCGAACGTGAAAGCGTGAACAGAGGCTAAAATTATTAAGAAAATCGGGAGATCAACATACTTATGCCAAGTAGGAGACACGGGGACCATTTGGAAAAGGCACGATAACCAAATCATCAATAGGGAAACAGCAGATCAGGTGGAAAGAGCAAGTACAGGTCGAGGGCAAAAGGTAACAGCGTCTAAAATAACCTACGACGCAGAAACCGTCGCAGGAGAAACGAAAGTAAGTAACCATAGTGCAACACCAGAGAGACATTATGACTCGGGTGCTAACAAACCCTTAACTGACTCAACGTCCATGTGTCCATATGAACGGGGCGCGAATAGTGTTAGTGACAAAACATTGCAATGTGACAAAGACACTGCAACTATTGACAAGTCATCTTCGGATGACTCTACCCTTAGTAGTGACAATATAGCTCATAATAACTCTTTCCACAGCACGACGGAGAGTCCGCTCCAGACAGACCAGGAGGTCGGGACCGCTCACCAGGACCTAAGGAACCAAGAGGTCACATCACCCAGGAGCCGGAGACATTCATCCAGGCCATCCACAAGGCCGGCCAAATTCAACGACTACATTATGGACTCACCATAACAATAGTCAATTGTACATGTAAACTTTAATGTAGGAAGAAAAGAAAAAGTGTTATTACAAAATAATATTTAGTTAAGAGAAATGTCATATAAAATTGTGTAATGTTTAAATGTAAGGCATCTAGGTTAAGTTGAAGGCAGGCATTTAAGGGGGAGAGAGTCGCAACAGAGTATTTTACAAGTCTTTAAACAAAGGTACATACCGGGGAATAATTGTCGCATCTACCATAGGGGAGTTCGGTTCGCGTGTGCAGTTGAGATCCACTCAACTTTATAGCATCCGTAACAATATTACGAAAACTATAGTTTTTCGTCTATTTTTAAATAACAAAAGTGAACTATTAGTGACATAGCGCCTGCTACACCGCGGGTGAGTGTTAGTTAGTCCCAAATTAGCCTGCATTAGGCCTTAGTGAAACATTCAAATAGTGAGTAAACAAACTTTTTATAATCCCTATCGTGCTCTTATCAGTGAATTCCTCGGGTGTGACCCAACTGCACAAACTGAGAGACTTATAATCTGAGTTTCATGGGAATGTTCCCAACTGGGAACGGACCCGGAACAACCTATAATACATTCAGCCAACCCCCATTGCGACTACCAAACAATATGCAAAATCAATCATCAACACCGCAATCCCATTTTAGCCAACCAAGTCAATTATCTTCAAACCAACAACAGTCACCAATGTTCCAGTGCCAATCAAAAATAAATCAAATGCCAATTCCTGACTTAAATCAGCAGCTGCGCCAGCTGCAATCATTACACAATCCTAACGCAAACTCTCCTCCAACACCAGAACATATCAACATAAATCGTCATAGTAATAAAACCAACACAAACAAAAAGGTCATACACCACACATCATTTAGCGATGATGATTCAATGCTCAGCGAAGAAGAGGAATCCGCGAAAAAACATCCATGGCAAATCATAGGTAAAAAGCGAAGAAGGATAACTCGCCAAACATCAACCGAAAGTACACCGCATATCGAAACCGCAAATAGATACCAGCTACTACATGAAACAGATTGTAATGAAAGTCAAACAGAAACAAACACTTCCAATAATAAGAAGACTGAAATTAAAAACCCTAGACCACCCCCTATTTTCATCTACGGGGTTAAAGATTACAAAGCAATGGTCTCAAACCTAGCATTAGTTGCTGAAGAAGAAACTTACTTCACTAAGGCCCTACCCAACAACACAATAAAAATAAATCCACAAACATCAGACACATACAGGAAACTCATTCATCACGTCCGTGAGGAAAAGATAGTCCATCACACCTATCAAATAAAACAAGAACGAGCATATAGGATAGTAATCCGAGATCTACATCATTCTATACCGCTGACCGATATAACTGAAGAGCTGGAGAAAAAAGGACACAAAGTAAGAAACATTATAAATGTCAGACATAGAGCGAGCAAAGAACCACTACCAATGTTTTTCGTGGACTTAGAACCACAAAACAATAACAAAGAAATTTTCAATCTGCAATTATTACAAAACTGCAAAATCAGAATCGAACCGCCAAGAAACAAGACCAACATAATACAATGCACAAGATGCCAAGACTACGGTCATTCAAAAACATATTGTTCGAGGCCATACAACTGTGTAAAATGTGGAGGATCACATGACACCAAGACCTGCAAGAAGACTAGGGACACACCAGCAACATGTATCCTATGTGGCGGCAACCATCCCGCAAATTACAAAGGCTGCACTATATATCGAGACTTGTTAAACTCACGAAATAAAGACAACACGAAGCACTCATCCAGGCAAGGTCCAAATGCACAAACTAATATTAACACCCCAACCCAACGGATGACATACAACTCACACCAAAACGAACCTACTTATGCACAAATAACGGCAGGAACACCAATTGCTCAAACAAGCAATAATAACAATGTGGACATAGCAGACACCCTAACAAGCTTCCTGAACGAGTTCAAAAACATGTTCTCCCAATTAATAAACCAAAATAGCATGATTTTAACCATGCTAACTACCGTCATAAATAAACTAACGCAGTAATGGCTACGTCACTAAGAATAGCAGCTTGGAACGCCAACGGGCTATCAAATCATGTGCAAGAAATTACGTTGTTTTTAAAAATGAACAAAATTGATATCCTATTAATCTCTGAGAGTCACTCAACTGAACGAACAGTCATCAAAATACCATATTACACAGTTTACCATGCAAACCATCCTGATGGAACAGCTCATGGAGGCTCAGCTATTATTATCAAATCAACTTTAAAACACTACGTACTGCAACCATACATCACAAACAAAATCCAAAGCACAATCCTAAAACTGGAGGCCCTATCCCGACCCATGACTATCGCTGCAATCTACAGCCCACCACGTCACACTATCTCTCGTGACGAATATCAAGAATACCTTCTCACACTTGGCTCGCACTTCATAACAGCAGGCGATTGGAATGCTAAACACATTGCATGGGGATCCAGACTCACTACGCCAAAAGGTAGGAATCTACTGAATACTATACAGCAAAATAACCTAAATATCTTATCAACCGGAGAACCAACTTACTGGCCTACCGATATAAACAAAATTCCCGATCTATTGGACTTTGCTGTAACCAAAGGAATTTCAGACATAAACACTTTAATAGAATCAAACCAAGACCTAAGCTCCGACCATAGCCCTATTATAATTACCCTGAGCACAAATGTAATCTGGAAAGAACCACCACCTAGGCTGTGCACCAAAAACACTGACTGGAAACAGTTCCAAGACTACATTAATTGTAACATCCGACTAGATAAGAGATTAAAAGATAATCAAGACATCGAAGAAGTTACCCAATACCTAACAAAATTGATCCAAGATGCAGCATGGGAAGCCACACCTGAAAGGCTTAAGGTAGTGAAAGAAAACCATAACATACCACTTCACATCAGAGAACTTGTCTATGACAAACGTAGAGCCCGTCGCAGATGGCACCTAACTAGAAACCCCATAGATAAAACTCATCTAAATAGACTTACCCATAAATTAAGCTCAACTATACAGTCAGCAAGAAACGAAACGTTTAAATCATATATTACCAAACTGTCTCCTGTAGACCATTCACTATGGAAAGCTACAAAGAAATTTAAGAGACCAATAGTTGCTATTCCGCCAATTAGGAAACCCAATGGAACTTGGGCAAGGTCAAAAGTGGAAAAGGCAAACGAGTTCGCAGAATACCTCGCCAGCGTATATACTACACCACAAATTAATAACAACGACGATGCAGAAATAGAAAACTACTTAACAGTCCCGTGTCAGCTATCACCTCCAGTAAAATCATTCTCACCAAAGGAAATTCGTAAAGAAATTGGACTACTCAACTCATACAAAGCACCTGGTTACGATCTTATAGTTGGAGACATATTAAAGAATTTACCAAGAAAAGCAATTGTACTATTAACAAATATCTTTAATAGTATGTTACGCTTATGCTACTTTCCTATTCAATGGAAATATGCGCAAATTATTATGATTGCTAAGCCTGGAAAGCCGCCAACGGAAACTACCTCATACAGACCGATCAGCCTCTTGCCTATTATGTCCAAAGTATTTGAAAGACTCATCCTTAACAGAATAGAAGAAACGGTACTCGTAAACAATTTAATCCCTGATCACCAGTTTGGATTCAGGCAAAACCACTCTACTATCCAACAATGTCACAGAATAGTAAACAAAATCAAGCAGTGTCTGGAAGAAAAGAAAATGTGTGCCTCAGTCTTCCTTGACATACAACAAGCCTTTGACAAAGTCTGGCACCAGGGACTATTATATAAATTAAAAAATCATCTGCCAGATCAACTTTACCTAATATTAAAATCCTATCTAAGTGATCGTTATTTTCAAGTCAGACTCGACGACGCCTTATCCAACTACCACCTCATTAAATCCGGCGTACCACAGGGCAGTGTCCTAGGGCCCTTCCTGTACCTAATATTCACAGGAGACGTCCCAGTAACAAATGATACGCTAATGGCGACATTTGCAGACGATACAGCAATCCTTTCATCAGACACTGATCCGGTAAGAGCATCCGAAAAATTGCAAAATCACCTTAATCTGCTGCAAAACTGGCTTGAACACTGGAAAATTAACGTCAACACGAATAAATCTACACAAATAACCTTCACCACAAAAAGAGGCACGTGCCCACAAGTAAGCATAAATAACGCTCCAATACCAGTAAAAACAGAGGTAAAGTATCTTGGGCTTCATTTAGATCAAAAATTAACATGGAAAACACATATAAAAATGAAAAGACGTCAACTAGACTTGAAAGTTAAAAACATGCACTGGCTAATAAAAAAAAGATCACAATTATCTATAGAAAATAAATTAATTTTATATAAGATCATATTAAAACCAGTTTGGACATATGGCATAGAATTATGGGGCACTAGTAAACCATCTAATACAAAAATCCTTCAGACTTTCCAATCCAAAACCCTGCGAATGATAGCAGATGCCCCCTGGTATGTATCAAATCAAACGTTACACGAAGATCTCGGCATACCATTTATCAAGGATGTTATAAGGCCATATTCAATCAAACATAAAAATCGCAGTACTGACCATAGTAACCAACTTATAAATGATATCTTTAATCAACCACTTGAAGCAAGGAGGCTAAGGAGATTGTGGCCAGAAGACCTATCCAGGTGAACCTCAGAGAACCATCATTGGATGGTGCCTGATTCGAGTCAAAATCCTCACAAATCATTTACTTATTACTTTGTATTTCTTTAAAGTAGATTGTAAATTTGCAGTACAATAAAATAAAAAAAAAAAAAAAAAAAAAAAAAATCTACCATAGGGCACAAATTTAAGAAATTGTTCTGTAAGCAAATTAGCGTAGGTAAACATTTACAAGAGCTGTAAATTTAAATGTGGGGGTGTTAAGTCAGGAGCGTAACAATACGCGCATGCGTGAATCCCTAAAGTCAGATCGAGAACATTCTTGGCCCTCTCTGCTGACGGCTCTCATAGAGTAAAGTACGGGTGCATTGTATTGTATAGAACGTGATAGAAACTGTGATAATAAAGTAAATGTAAAGAAGGTGAAGTGTTTAATTAATGATAACTACAGTCCCCCAAGTAGGGAACGTAACATTAATATTTGAAACAATATACAGGGTCCACATTTTTTTGTGGTCATGACCCTTTTAAGGACCCCAATTTCTTATTACGACGCCACTGACTAAATTTGAGAATAAAATCTAATTTATCATTTTGTTCTTCAACTTTTCTCTTTCTTGAAGTTTTTCACTATCTTTTAAGGACTAGAAGTTATTTTGCAAAAAATAAAAGAAAGCCCGATCCATCTATCGACATAATTTTCATTTAAATACTGATGTGCAACTAAACTGAAGTGTGAGGGAGCATCTCAAGTTTAGTCAGTGGCCTCGTAATAAAAAATTTGGTGCTTTAAAGGGGTCATGACCATAAAAAAACGAGGACACTGCGCAGATTATTTTAAATATTAATAACATTGTTTCATAGGTACTGGCAAAGATTATAAAGACTCTATATAGTTACCGTCAATGTATTTACTGGACGCGGCAAAAATGGATGCAGAACTCAAGCAAGAATAATATACTAAGAAGGATGGTTTATTCCCATAAGACTACGGAAGCCCGGTAGCGCCATACACTACTACATACATAGAAATGACGTCACATCTCAGCACGCAAAGAAGTGACGTCATATCTCTGTATGAACACATAACAGGTAACAATTCCTGTTCTGTGGCATGACTGGCAGTTGTTGGCAGTGTTTGCAGGAAGTGGAGCTGGGGCAGAAGACCGTTATTTTTGTCAGATTTAAATACTTGTGATATTAATTAATAAGTAAGTATAGATACTCCCGTATCACAAAAATCATGTACCTACTAGAGTACTACTATTACTTTATAAACGATGGTACTACTAATAAATTTAAGGAAGTGACTACTGCACGGTCCGACCGCTCTTTAATTTATTATTGCAGAGCGGTCCGACCGTGCACGAAGCTTTTTTTAAAACACGGTCCGACGCTGAACTTATTCTTGCTTTACTCGCATTCACATTTTGTCAATCCCACACGTTATTGTTTTTTTTATTATAATATGAATCAGAGGTCTATTGCGAGTTAGAAGCCGGAGGCAGGTTAGATATGTGTGTTATTCCCCTGATAAAGGAGAGCTTTAGGAAGAAGAAATTTAATATTTATACCTATTTTTATTACACATTAAATATACTACTATGCTTCTAAACACAAAACACATCTTCTTAACAAGAACTCGAATCTGATGACTGATATCTGACAGTCTGACCCGCGCAATCCGCAATCTACGACCCGCCCGTGTTTTAAGGAAAGCTTCGTGAACGGTCGGGGTCGGACCGTTCCGCAATAATAAATTAAAGAGCGGTTGGACCGTGCAGTAGTCACTCCCTAAATGGAATATGAAAAAGTAACCATAACCTAGTTTGTTGTTTGTTTGCTTCATTTAAAAGTATTTCAAAAGTTGCTCAGAGCAGGAGCAGTTCGAGAGCTCATGCCACAGAACAGTGTTGTGCTGTGTTCATACAGAGATGTGACGTCACTTCTTTGCGTGCTGAGATGTGACGTCATTTCTATGTATGTAGTAGTGTATGGCGCTACCGGGCTTCCGTATAAGACCCTGTGTTGGTTCTACGACCGTCACGTACCGTGTGCTTGTGACGTCACCTCCTGACCTAAAGTTTCAGTTTTCGCTTGCTTTTACGTTTGTTCTGCTGTGTTTAGACTGTTTTAAACTGTTTCTTTGTTGAATATAGACTTAAAAAGTGGATGTTGTGATTATTGTGTTTAGTGTTGTTTATTGCAAGTTTTTTCTTTGCTTTAAACTTAATAGATAACTTGTAAAAGCTTAATTAAATAATTTCAGAAACCGGGTAGTTATATAGAAATATGCCTAGTAGGTGTGCTATTTATGGCTGCAATAATAGCAGGATGATTATGAAAATCAGCAATGCAAGCATTGTATATCACTGTTATCCTAAAGGAAAATATTTTGTTTCCAAAACTATTTCTGAAAGAATGGATTAATTGCTGTAAACGTGCCGATAAATTTAATCCTGATACAAGTGCGATGTGCTCTGTTCAATGTAATTATAAATAAGAAACTAAATCTGCCATATACCCCAAAAGATGAAACTAGTGCAGCTACGGACACGTGTTTCGGAGTTATTGCTTTCTAAACTTTATTAGTTATTGCTTCAGATCTTAGATTCTTTATTTAGCTACGCTACGCTGACGAGGAGCAATAACTCCGAAACACGTGTCCGTTGCTGCACTAGTTTCATCTTTTGGGGTATATGGCATGATTTAGTTTCTTATTTATTTATATTTGACCCCACGAATCCTATCTATCAATGTAATTATTTTGTTCAATAAAATTTTTTTTTTAAATCTATTTAATTCGACCGTAAAAAATGTGGTGTATCTGTTGCACTCAGCATGATTGATGATGAAATTTCATGCCTCGTGCAACAAATATACATGCTTTTTACACTAGTTACACAACACTATTTTTTAAACTTAAAATATTCATAAAAAAAATTATATTTGTTTTTATTATAGTTTATAGCTTTTTCATAATATGTATATAGGTATAATAATAATAATATAATTATTCAAATACATATTTTAACTACCTACTTAATAGAGGTAAGTATAACTATTTATGTCTCAAGGACGCAAAATAATTTTATATTACCAAATTTTTACAATCCCATGTTGCTAAAAAATGTCATTGATCAAAGCACTGTACAATTAATCTTGTAAATAGGCATTGAAAATAACAATTTCTTTTAAATTAACAAAAAATTTCGTTACCTATGTCATATTATGTGCTCGCGCTCTTTCGGTGGCCTCTCGCACCTACACCATTCAAGTTAGATATATGCCATCACTGACTTTTTTGTAGGAAATTTTGTGCTTTACAAAGTGAAATTTTATCGTATCTTGCACCGTTTTTGCAGCGTTCGCGATGATAGATCGCAAATCGCGAATCTCGTGGGTAAAATATACATATATTTTTTTGTAAGAACGAGTTACACTTGAGGTTTCATATTTCCACAACATTTAGTATTTGCCACTTGCTTTCGATTTTCAATATGTTAGTACTCTCCCCCAGCAGTAGTTTAAATTAATATCACAATTTCTTAGCATATACGGTCCCTTACAATAATGATTTCTAAATTCTGGTCAGGAGTCTACGTCATCGTAGCCACGCCCACCGCCGACAAATTAGCGTATTTGAACTATCCTTCTAGTATAGTATTCTTGGAACTCAAGTAATTTGGAAGCAGGCCACCGAAACTTCCATTGGCGCAGATGATGTTCGTTCATAATGTGCGTAACACATTATGAATGAATATCATCGGCACCAGTCTAAGTTTCGGTGGCCTGCTTTCAAATTACTTGAGTTCTGCATCCATTTTTGCAGCGTCCAGTAAATACATTGACGGTAACTATCTAGAGTCTTCATAATCTCTGGTACTGGTAAAAGTATTATTTGTGGTAAATTTGAATTAATTATCCCTAAAACTGTCAAAGAAAAATTTAAAAAACCAAGAAATAAGTTATTTCAACCCCAGATAACCATCAACATCCATTGGATATCCATTTTGTATCCAGACGTGTATAGGGACATTTAAATGGATATCCATTGTGTTTCGGCTGCTAATCCTGGTTGATTAGTATAGTAGTGGACTGTATAATAACTTTTAATTGTAAATAGAAAATAGCTCATAGCTTACAGTAAACATTTATTGAAAATCAATTTTTGACATTATTCTCAAAAACATCAAAATTATTTATTGTTATTTTTTCCTAACAACTAGACATTTCTCAGCACCTACTTATTAATACATATCGCTAAAACATGCCGCCCGCCTTGAACACTGCATGCAAGGTAGTTTCAATGACAATAATAAGTTTAAGGTGAAGGAAAATAAAAAATACTAAGTACTTGTTTTACATTAAATGTATAACTAATATTAAACATAGTGTATACTTTATATGTCTGTAATTGGAAGTACATACACTTTGCTAACTGCTCGCTTCACAACGTTGTTGGATAGTTTAATGGTAACCACTCGAACAATTCCATCTTTCCCTGGATGCAAATTGACGATTCGACCCATATTCCATTTTAAAGGTGGCTGATGGTCCTCCTTTACGACTACTAAACTGCCTAACTTTAATTGTGTTGGCATCTGAGTTTTCCACTTACTCCTGGACTGGAGTTCTGATAAATATTCCTTATGCCAGCGTTGCCAGAAGTGCTCAATAATTTGTTGGAGCCTTTGATATTTATTTAGCCGCGATTCTTTTATATCTATCACACTAGGTTCTGGTATGGCTGTTAAGGTTCTTCCAATCAAAAAATGAGCTGGAGTTAGAGGATTAAAATCTGAAGGACTGGAGGATAACGGGCTTAGAGGCCTTGAATTTAGAATACTCTCTATTTGCACCAATACTGTGTATAGGTCCTCATAATGTAAATGTACGCGCTTCAGATGATGTTTGACACATTTAACACCTGCTTCCCAGAGACCACCAAAATTCGGAGCGTTTGGTGGAATGAAATGCCAGAAAATTCCATCATTGGAAAGGGAATTAACAATAGATTCATAGTAACTGTGAGAGATAAGTACAACCCTCTGGTGGTCAGTTGCTACTACCAGTCAAGACATCGAAGATGTCTAGTGACCGATAGCGGCTTGCCAAGCAAGCACCAAGAGCGGCGACCTCTAGCCCTGATGGACTAAAACATGCTTAATAAATAGGATTATAGGAAACAACTACTGGACGGGCAAAGGCCCCGACTCCCATTGAATTATACCTATAAATTTGGCTACCAATTTTGGATTTATAGGTATAATTCAATGGGAGTCGGGGCCTTTGCCCGTCCAGTAGTTGTTTCCTATAATCCTATTTATTAAATAGATTCATAGTTTAATTTAAAAAATTCTGATAATTTCTGAAGCTTGGCATCGCCACCAATAAAGTTGCTTCCATTATCGGAATAAATTGAAAACGGTCTACCTCTCCTTGATACAAATCTTTTCAACGCAGCAAGAAATGCTTCAGTAGTTAAGTCAGTCACTAATTCGAGGTGCATTGATTTGGTACTTAGACATATAAAAAGACAAATATAAGCTTTGAGCAATTTTGCCCCTCGTGTTTTACGGTCCTTTATTAAAATTGGACCCGCATAGTCAACACCGGTATTATAGTATGGTACATACTGATTAACTCTAACTGCCGGTAGATTGCCCATTTTATATTCTTGACTAGTAGGCTTCACTCTAAAACATTTAACACATTTGTGTACCACTAACCTAGCCACATTTCTTCCGGAAATTGGCCAAAACTGCTCTCTGATAGCATATAATAATTGTTGCGGTCCGCAGTGAAGTAAGCGTTCATGTGCTTGGACTAAAATTAATCGTGTTAACTCATGTTTGGGAGAAATTATCATAGGATGCATCTTTTCGAAATTGCAATTTGCATTTTGAATCCTACCTTTCACGCGCATTATACCCTCTTCATCTATAAACGGATCTAAAGATAATAATCTACTGTTTTTATTGATTGATCGTTTATTAATGAGATCATTGTAATCGGAAGGAAAGGATTCCTTTTGCGCAATTTTTACTAGTAGTAAAAGGGAACACTTCAATTCAACAGGAGTTAATGAACCTATATGACGGTCGTTTTTATCAATTCTTGCGTTATGTAAGAATCGTAATATATATGCTGTAACTCGCTGAAGTTTAATTAAATTTGAATATTTTATAAATAGGTCTAAATTTTGTTCGTTAATAATATTTAAAGTTATAGTAGTTCGTTCCTCAAGTATATTAGAATGAATGCAACTTTCATCTAATTTTCCAATATTCCTATTCCAGTATAGCTCGTCTTTTATTAACCAATGAGGTCCCTCCCACCAGAGCTTAGAAGTGAGTATTTGATTCGCACTTATGCCTCGAGAAAGAAGGTCTGCCGGATTGTCCTCGGACTTGACGTGATACCAATCCTCAGAATTAGTTAATTCTTGTATATTGCTGACGCGATTGGCCACAAACGTTTTCCAACGGTTAGCTGCGGATTTTATCCAACTGAGCGTAATCGTGGAATCACACCAATAATAATATTTATCAAATGATATATGCATAGATTCTCGAACTCGTTGCACAAGATGTGCTAATAGATGTGCAGCGCATAATTCTAATCTTGGCAAGGTTACTTTACGTAGCGGTGCCACTCGAGATTTCGCACATAGAAGATTACTTGTATAAATTCCATTACTTGTTTTGCACCTAATGTACACACAAGAGCCAAAGGCTCGTTCCGAAGCATCAGAAAAAGCATGCAGTTCAACATATATGGCATTCTTTTCTAAAACCCATCTTGGAATTTTAATGTTATTTAATAAATATAAATTATTGCGAAAAGAAATCCACTCAGAATAAATATTTTGTGGAACCGTCTCATCCCAGCTTAATTTGGCTTGCCATAAATGCTGCATAATAATCTTAGCAACTACAACAATTGGACCTAATAATCCCAAAGGATCGAAAATCTGAGAGATAATAGATAAAATGACTCGTTTTGTAATAGAACCAGAATTAGTTATATTCTGAATCGAAAATTGTATAAGATCTAAGTTGCTATTCCAAAGAACCCCTAAGATTTTGTTCTCCTGATTTTCGCCTATTTGAATTATATTAGCGTCTAAACTAGAATTGACTTGTATTGCCTTTGTTACATCGGGATGATTTGATAGCCACTTACGTAACTCAAATCCTGCATTAGCTAATATTAATGAGATGTCAACTTGAATTTTTAATAAATCGTCAATGGAATTGGACCCTGTTAAAAGATCATCCATATAAAAATCGTTTTTAATAATATTGCTGACAACAGGATTTGAATTTTCATTGTCTAATGCAAGCTGATATAAACATCTCGTGGCCATATATGGAGCCGCAGCCGTGCCATAAGTTATAGTTTTTAGTTCGTAACATTTAAGTTCTTGATTTGGATTATCTCTCCAGAAAATTATTTGTAAAGATTTTTGAACATTGGCTATTAGAACCTGTCGGTACATTTTACAAATATCGGCGCTAATTACATATCGATACTTTCTAAATCGCATTATGATAGAAGTTAGATCGTTCTGAATTGTTGGACCTACTTCTTGTACATCATTTAAGGATAAACCATTGTCGGTTTTCATCGACGCGTCGAAAACAACACGGACCTTAGTGGTCAAACTAGATTCTCTTATTACCGCGTGATGTGGCAAGTAATAATTTACACCAAAACTTGATTTATTTTCAGATATTAATTCCATATGCCCGAGATCGCTATATTCTTTCATGAATTTAACATACTCAGTTCTTAATTGATCATTTTTATCTAATTTCCGTTCCATTGCATAAAATCTGTTTAGCGCAAACTCTCTAGAATTTCCCAAAGTAATAGCGTTTTCCTTTAATGGCATTTCTAAAACAAATCGTCCCTCCTCATTGCGTTGGTAAGTTGATACAAAGTGTTTTTCGCAATATTCTTCGTTTTTTGATAAATTGAGTTGTGTATTCTTACATTCCTCTAATTGCCAAAATTTCGTTAAAAGTTTGTCAACATTATCATCATTTATATTATCGTTTGAACTATTGCAATGACTAAAAACACGAGTATTATTTATATTACAATATAAACTTCCAGCGGCAACCCACCCCAATTGCGTTTTCTGAAGAACCGGCAGGTATTTACCTAAGGAAATTTGCCCAACGCTAAGTAACTTCCAAAAAATACTAGCCCCTAGCAAGATATCTATTGTACTTTGTTGATTAAATTTGGGATCAGCTAATTTTATATTTTCAGGAATATGCATAGAGGAAAGATCAAAAGATGTTGCAGGCAAAGGACCTGTGATTGAAGGTATCACTAAACAAGAAACTTCAGCACTATAATTGCAAAATCTAGAAATTAAATTTATAGTAGCACTATATTTTATAGTGGTGAGAGAATGACCGACTCCCTTAACAGAAAATGCACTTCTTTTCTTTCTTAAATCCGTAATATTACTCATAGTGCACAGTATTGCAGCAAATAGTAGTAATTTAATAGAAATTGAATAGTATTTTAAATGACAAATAAATAATAATCGTTAAAATGGGAAAAGATCTTACAAATGAATAAATAGGATACCCAATCGTGGAATATCAATGGCAACGCTGACTCGCAAGGGCTTCAATGTGCTTCTGTTCCACAATGATTAACTAACTGCTTGCCTGTGCAACGTTATTTCTTCTCAGTGCTCACGGCAGGGCTCTGCAACACTGCAAACTTAAACCATATGTCGGCTTCTCAATAGTTATATATATAATTGTTCTCTCTTCTCAATAGTTATTTGATCCGGCTCGATAAGGACCAATGTTGCGGCTGCTAATCCTGGTTGATTAGTATAGTAGTGGACTGTATAATAACTTTTAATTGTAAATAGAAAATAGCTCATAGCTTACAGTAAACATTTATTGAAAATCAATTTTTGACATTATTCTCAAAAACATCAAAATTATTTATTGTTATTTTTTCCTAACAACTAGACATTTCTCAGCACCTACTTATTAATACATATCGCTAAAACACATTGTACTGCAAGTAAATGGAGATCCACTGGACAGCAAGAATTTGATATCGCCTGGCTGTCCAATTTGAGTCCAAAATTTGTATGTATTTTTAATTTATATTTATTATGTTTATACTAGATTTAATAAGTATATTGAATTTTAATGATATCATTATCATAGCATAAAGTTTGCAGCTTTTTTTTAGAAATTTTTATTATGTCATTTAAACATTGGCGCCATTTGACTACGACACGTTAGACCGACAGTTCGACCACGTTCGACTACTCTCGGTCTTGGAAGTGCACATACGCTACAGATGCGATACATTATCATATTTCTTTCTCTTTATATTTAATGAAAAGAAAAAGGATGCAGTAATTCGCGTACGTTTTTTATATGTTCGACATTCCATCAAATGATTGGCTCTCACATTTTATTCAGAGCGCAGGCGTTGACATTGCCTCACCTGTCGGCCGCCGCCGCCGCCATTGTTATTAATTAAGTGTTATTGCCATGTTATTGCCTTACGCCATGGTAAGTACGTAGGTACTAAATTTTTTTCGTGATAAATAAAAGTGAAATAATATATTATTTTGTATATTATATCGTTTAAACTACAAAACTAAATATATTGTTCACTTCATACACCGAAACTAACCTCATTTTATCACAGATTTTTGTGTAAAATGATTGTTAATGTGGAGTTATAAGTTTTCCGTATTTTATTTTTATGTGGAGTTACCTGAGCCATTTTCTATAGGATCAAGTTATATTCGTGTGCAGTTGTGTTAACCCTTGTACTAATTTTCGTGTATTAGAGGTACTAATTGTGAACAGTTACACAAATCAAATTTCCTAAATGATAAATTTATATACCAATACATAATTTTCTGAAAATTGCTAACCACCATGGCTAAGCTAACATCTTAACACTAAAAGTAGCGCTATTTTTTTCCAACAGATTTCTTAGTTAGCTTTTGTCTGAATGACAAAACGTAATTTACATTTCTCCCATTAAAAAATTATATAAAATAAAAATGACAGTTTCCCCATTAAACAAAACTAAGCTGAGGGGTTTTTAGTGTAAGTAATAATAAGATGTTTGTTATTTTTTTTAGAAATATAACTACCATCTTCCAAACAAGGAAAAGAAGAAAAGACTTCCTTTGAGCTGTGTAAGTATATATTAATATAAAATATTATATAAATTTATTTAAGTGCTATAATGTGCCTCAAACCATCGAAATGCACGTTTTATATTTTCACATCTCTCTCGTGCCAACGATTTCCTATATTCATTTTTCTCTGGTAGATTAGAAATATTTTCGTTGGTTCTCTAGTAAAATATTTGTAAATTCTTAATATGTCTTTTTTAAACTGTTTTAATGTTAATAAATCATGTTGCGATCATGAGTAATAAATAATGTTCGAAAAATAAATAAATTTCATAACGCCTTGACCAGTACGAATAATAATAATAATAACTGTTTTGTATAAGGAACCTCATTTTGTGTATTTTTTAGATGCAGCTCATATGACTCAAACAACAAATAAAAATAATAATGAAATCGAAACATCATAAGGAAGTGGCTGTGTTGGGCTATGGAGAGGAAGTAAGCAGGAAATGTAGAAGAAAAAATTATTTCTCTAACACATACAAAGTTGGAATACGAATGACAGATATTGGCTGTTCAATATAAGGGAAGGCTTCAATTGAATTCTACTTTATGAGCGATAAACTGTTGCATTAGTTCTAACCTTGGTTCTGACCATCTATATGTGTATATGTAAATAATCTTTGGTAGATGAAATCAGTGGCAAATAAAGCACATATAATAGTTTTATCTAGTGTTCATTACTTTTTGATTAAACATTAAACCTTTTTTAAATTTTTAGCCCACGTAGTTTTTTACATTTGGTTTTGACATAAGGTGTCCCAAAATTAACTTGCAATATTTTACCAGTGTTATCTTCTACAACCAAAAATTAAAAAAAATTATAAACATGAGTTGAAAATTGTTTCCTAAGGGAGCCACAGCACCTTAAAGGTGAGCCCCTGAAAATATTTATTTCATATATCTCGGAAACTGATAAAAAAATTATTGGTACCGTGGCTAACTGTTAGATTTTAAAGGTGATGACTTAATTTTCAAAGTTTTTTTTATCTTGGAATGATTTCCAGTAATATTCAGAAAAAGAGCATTCTCATGGATTTACCTTAAGGGGACTATGGCTCGCTTAGAAAGTATTTTTCGACTTTATGTTTGTAGAATCTTTTTTGTTATTTTTGGTTGTAGAAGAGACGCTGGTACATAATGTAAGCTAATTTAGGGACATCCTATATATGGGCATGTTTTGGACCAAATTTGGATGTCCAAAATTATGTCCACAGTTGTGACAAAGTGACACCCAATGGACTTCCAGTGGACTGATGTTGATTGCAATCTGGATGTCCATTGTACATCCTAGATTTTATAATGATTCATCCATTGGATGTCCATTGGATATTTATTGGACCAAGTTGTGCTATTTGGGACACTATGTCTCAAGAACCTAAATGTTTAGGACACGTGTTTATATGAACTTTTTGTCTTTAAATCATACAAGGAATCGCCCCTTAGTTTGTGTACGTAAGTATGCTTAAATAACACCCTGTATTCCTACTGGGAACTCAAACGTTATGATACACGTTACATATCATCAATGGTAATCAGTATATTTAAATTCAAAATTTAACTTCTAATTAGTCCCAAAGAAGGTTTGAGTGAAGCTATCTACACATTTGTATCCACAAGCGACGACGTGAGGTCAATCTAAATTGAAATATATAGTGCAAACCACCATTACAGTTGTGCGATTGTCATCCACATCCACAAAAATTTTATTATTCATTTAATTAACGCATGTAAAATATTTATTTACTTTTCCATTAGCTGATGGCTTGCCAATTTGAGATGGCCAAAATTTTACATAATTCCCGAAGTAATTCATATATTAAATTAGAAAGTATCATGTTTTTCAATATTTGGTCATAGACCAAAGCGATATAGGTAGAATATAATATCTGCCTTCTGAGGCAGTGCGAACGTTATTTAAATTTGTAGGAATCAGAGACATATCCATCCACTTAGTTTGCCTGGCCGTTTGAGTCAGTGGAAAAATTATTTTATTTCGGAGGAACGAAAATTTATGAAAATCATATCTTCCAAATTAGGCAGAGCGTGTTCTTTAACTTTTAGTGGTAAATTAAGCCATACATATAGAACACATATCTACCACCCATTTAGTTTGCCTGGCCGTCTGAATCAGTAGAAAAATTATTTTATTTCGGAGGAACGAAAATTTAAGAAAATCATATCTTCCAAATTAGGCAGAGTGTGCTCTTGAACTTTTGATGGTAAAATAAGCCAAACATATAGAACACATATCTACCATCCACTTATTTGCCTGGCCGTCTGAGTCAGTGGAAAAATTATTTTATTTCGGAGGAACGAAAATTTAAGAACATCATATATTCCAAATTAGGCAGAGTGTGTTCTTGAACTTTTGGTGGTAAAATAATCCAAACATATAGAACACATATCTACCATCCACTTAGTTTGCCTGGCCGTCTGAGTCAGTGGAAAAACTATTTTATTTCGGAGGAACGAAAATTTATGAAAATCATATCTTCCAAATTAGGCAGAGTGTATTCTGGAACTTTTAGTGGTAAACTAAGCCATACATATAGAATACATATCTACCATCTACTTAGTTTGCCTCGCCGTCTGAGTCAGTGGAAAAATTATTTTATTTCGGAGGAACTAAAATTTAAGAAAATCATATCTTCCAAATTGGGCAGAGTGTGTTCTTGAACTTTTTGTGGTAAACTAAGCCATACATATAAAACACATATCTACCATCCACTTAGTTTGCCTCGCCGTCTGAGTCAGTGGAAAAATTATTTTATTTCGGAGGAACGAAAATTTAAGAAATTCATATCTTCTAAATTAGGCGGCAGAGTGTGTTCTTGAACTTTTAGTGGTAAACTAAGCCATACATATAGAACACATATCTACCATCCACTTAGTTTGCCTGGCCGTCTGAGTCAGTGGAAAAATTATTTTATTTCGGAGGAACGAAAATTTAAGAAAATCATATCTTCCAAATTAGGCAGAGTGTGTTCTTGAACTTTTGGTGGTAAAATAATCCAAACATATAGAACACATATCTACCATCCACTTAGTTTGCCTGGCCGTCTGAGTCAGTGGAAAAACTATTTTATTTCGGAGGAACGAAAATTTATGAAAATCATATCTTCCAAATTAGGCAGAGTGTATTCTGGAACTTTTAGTGGTAAACTAAGCCATACATATAGAATACATATCTACCATCTACTTAGTTTGCCTCGCCGTCTGAGTCAGTGGAAAAATTATTTTATTTCGGAGGAACTAAAATTTAAGAAAATCATATCTTCCAAATTGGGCAGAGTGTGTTCTTGAACTTTTTGTGGTAAACTAAGCCATACATATAAAACACATATCTACCATCCACTTAGTTTGCCTCGCCGTCTGAGTCAGTGGAAAAATTATTTTATTTCGGAGGAACGAAAATTTAAGAAATTCATATCTTCTAAATTAGGCGGCAGAGTGTGTTCTTGAACTTTTAGTGGTAAACTAAGCCATACATATAGAACACATATCTACCATCCACTTAGTTTGCCTGGCCGTCTGAGTCAGTGGAAAAATTATTTTATTTCGGAGGAACGAAAATTTAAGAAAATCATATCTTCCAAATTAGGCAGAGTGTGTTCTTGAACTTTTGGTGGTAAAATAAGCAAAACATATAAAACACATATCTACCATCCACTTAGTTTGCCTGGCCGTCTGAGCCAGTGGAAAAACTATTTTATTTCGGAGGAACGAAAATTTATGAAAATCATATCTTCCAAATTAGGCAGAGTGTATTCTTGAACTTTTAGTGGTAACCTAAGCCATACATATAGAACACATATCTACCATCCACTTAGTTTGCCTGGCCGTCTGAGTGAGTGGAAAAATTATTTTGTTTCGGAGGAACGAAAATTTATGAAAATCATATCTTCCAAATTAGGCAGAGTGTGTTCTTGAACTTTTAGTGGTAAACCAAGTCATATATATAGAACACATATCTACCATCCACTTAGTTTGCCTGGCCGTCTGAGTCAGTGGAAAAATTATTTTGTTTCGGAGGAACGAAAACTTATGAAAATCATATCTTCCAAATTAGGCAGAGTGTGTTCTTGAACTTTTAGTGGTAAACTAAGCCATATATATAGAACACATATCTACCACCCACTTAGTTTGCCTGGCCGTCTGAGTCAGTGGAAAAATTATTTTATTTCGGAGGAACGAAAATTTAAGAAAATAATATCTTCGAAATTAGGCAGAGTGTGTTCTTGAACTTTTAGTGGTAAACTAAGCCATACATATAGAACACAAATCTACCACCCACTTAGTTTGCCTGGCCGTCTGTCAGTGGAAAAATTATTTTGTTTCGGAAGAACGAAAATTTATGAAAATCATATCTTCCAAATTAGGCAGAGTGTGTTCTTGAACTTTTAGTGGTAAACTAAGCCATACATATAGAACACATATCTACCATCCACTTAGTTTGCCTCGCCGTCTGAGTCAGTGGAAAAACTATTTTATTTCGGAGGAACGAAAATGTATGAAAATCATATCTTCCAAATTAGGAAGAGTGTGTTCTTGAACTTTTAGTGGTAAACTAAGCCATACATATAGAACACATATCTACCATCCACTTAGTTTGCCTGGCCGTCTGAGTCAGTGGAAAAAATATTTTATTTCGGAGGAACGAAAATTTGTGAAAATCATATCTTCTAAATTAGGCAGAGTGTGTTCAATCATATCTTCGAAATTAGGCAGAGTGTGTTCTTGAACTTTTGGTGGTAAAATAAGCCAAACATATAGAACACATATCTACTTATTTGCCTGGCCGTCCGAGTCAGTGGAAAAATTATTTTATTTCCGAGGAACGAAAATTTAAGAAAATCATATCTTCCAAATTAGGCAGAGTGTGTTCTTGAACTTTTGGTGGTAAAATAAGCCAAACATATAGAACACATATCTACCATCCACTTAGTTTGCCTGGCCGTCTGAGTCAGCGGAAAAATTATTTTATTTCGGAGGAACGAAGGAACTCTCCGCCAGGACGTTAATTTAAATAATACGTTAAAACTTATTCACACTGTACCTTTGATAGTGGCGTGAATATTAAAAACTTCGAAGGGTGTGCAATATGATGTACTGAAGACTTGGAAGTACTTGCGAAATAATTGAAAAACTTGTGAAATACTTGAAATAATTGTGAAGAACTTGAAATACTTATGAAGTACTTGTGAAGTAATTGAAATACTATGATATATGTATTTGCAGTAGGAAATTTGGTGTACACAATTCCTCTCAGCTAACCCCTCGAACAAGGTAATAAAAAGCTGAAAACTGGAAAAAAAGGCATTAAGACATTTTCAGTAGAGTTGACATAACTTGCATAAACCATTCGATAATCCGTCTGAAGAAATACTATCCAAATGTAATAGTCTATTACAGGCGTTGCATTTTTTAATCTTCTTTTTAGAATTAGAGTTCCCGCAAAATAAACAATTATTTGAAACATTATCTGAATGTCTTATTAAAACATTTCTCAAATTATTCCTGTACTGGACTATATCGATAACATCGTCAAGTGGTTCTTGCTTTATTATTTTTTACAGGAAATATATTACATATACCCCACAATTATATTGATCATAGTAGATATACTAGGTTCATTCTGTCCCACTTTCAAGGCCACATACTTAGGATGGCTCTCGATGGCATCTTAGACCACCCTGAGTATAGCAAGAGGTGGAGGACTTCTGGAGACGGCGGCGTTCTTCAGCTAATGCATCAGACCTAACGCAAGAGGTTCAATGCTATAACGCATCCTGCATCCTGCACCCTGGCCCTGGAACCTCTAAGAACTAGTTCAATGACCAGAAGGTTTAGTTCTAAAATTAGCCGCCGCATTTTACCGTGATGGCGCTGCAGACGATGACGTCATAGCGATAAGGCTAATGTATACAAAGAGAGCATAGGCGTAGGTTAAAATGCTCGAGCAGGGGGTATAATTATATTAATTTTACTATGGTACGCCTATGGTAGAAAAATTTATATATACCTACGTGCTGATAAGGTAAACAAACCTGACTTCTTGGAATGTTAATATAAACATTTGCACGTGTTCACATGTAGGCTTCACAGCTTGTAAGGCAAATCGACAGAGATAGCTATATGTTTCAAGGTTAAGTATTTTAGATGCTTGGTTATAAAACAAAGTTCTTTATTATATTTTTTAAAATAAAAAAACGGATATTGTTACAAGATATTTATTCATATATAAAATACATTTTTATTAAATATATTAAATTGCTCCTTCGTAATCAGGAAGTAGATCGAGAAGTTCATCACTTACAAGTCCAGACAGGTGTTCATATAATAAATCATGCAGTTCCAATTGGTTCATTGTAGCACAAAATTTATCCAATGTAATATAGTCCCAGATATAAAAATCACAATATTTTATTCCCATTTTATTGCGCCAGGTAGTGCGATCTTCTTTTTCAAGGTGGTGGTTAGAATATAGTTTCAGATTACACCTCAAAATAAAACGAAGCGAATCAATTGCTTCTGCAATAGGATCTGGAGAGCTTTTTTTTTCTATTAAGTCAACCTCATCGTCACCAATATATTTATTATAGAGCACCTCATCAGTTATAAACTTGGAAACATATTGTTTTAATTGTTCATGAAGACCGCATTTTACCATCGATTCACAAAAGTTATTCGGCGTAATATTATCGCCGATATAAAGTTCACAATAATATATGCCTAGGCTATATTTTTCTTTATGACATCCTTCACTTAGACCAGATTTTAATGAAGTAAGCAGCAAACCGACAGCTTCTTTTAGCGATGCTGGTGATGGGGTACACATAATGTTTTTACGTATTTCTTAATTTAGCATAAATAGACACTTTCTGCGCTGAACAATTCTATTATGCACTTGAGCAGTAAAATTGACGAGCAAACTGCTAGGTAGTAAAGCAAGACTTCAACTGAGACGTCTGAAGGTGACGGTGGAGGGCTTGAATATACCGAAGGTTCAGGTGGG
Source organism: Rhagium mordax (assembly GCA_963680705.1). Classification (NCBI taxonomy): domain Eukaryota; kingdom Metazoa; phylum Arthropoda; class Insecta; order Coleoptera; family Cerambycidae; genus Rhagium; species Rhagium mordax. The sequence goes on along the minus strand of OY796656.1, from coordinate 51,968,505 downwards.
GGTGAAGGGGGAAAAAGTGAGACCCAGTTAAATTCTTCTTCTTCGATGATGTCATCTTTAAATTTTATTTTTATCTTAAAACCAGCCGTATTATTAGATATAAACGAGGAATAAGTAGCCAATTTATCATAGTTAATACGACTAGGAGTCATTTTTATCCACTGTGAAGGACATGAATCATTTTGTGGATTATCGATGCACACAAAAGCGTCCGTAGAATTATATGGTCTATGTACGTAGAGTATATTTTGGAATATCGCATGTAGCAGAATAAATTGCGAACTATACATCGTGACGTTCACATAAACACTAATGATTTAACCTCAAATAATGTTTATTTATAATGGTAATAGTTAATAAAATTTAAGGATTATTTTATACGAACTGTAGCATGCAAACGTATTCCACAGGTTACACATGTTTTCTGAGAAAAACTACAGTCTGCACATATTGCAATATGTCCACACGGTATGAATATCATATCACGATCATTTTTATAGCAAACTTTACACTTTTTACGAATCTCACAAACTTTACAAAGACTGTTTATAGAATTGGCGATATGGCCGCAAGATAAAAATACTGGAGACTGCATTTTTTTTTTTAGAGAGCAATTCTTCGTGCTGCAGTAGCATGTAATTGTTTACCGCATCGTCTTCTATCGCTGAATACACCACTGTTAGTGATAACACTTAATTTTTGAAACTGCGAAAACATGCGCTGTTTCTCCTGATAAAACTCAATCATTTCTTTTAACTTTTGTAATTTATGTAAATGATTTTCTAACAAGCAGTTAAAGGATGACATCTTGCTCATATCACGTCTAACTAGATACTAAAAGTACATAATGCTTGCATATAGGATAATATCAAAGAAGTGATGGTGGAGAGGGAGTGGGGAGGGTAAAGAAAATAAAAATCATTAATAAAATACACATTTATTTAGGTAAACTAGAATATAACCAATAATAAAGAGTGAAGACATTTCTTAAGCTACATACAATTTTTTTATTATTAATAGTAAAATGATTTAAACAATACGGTAAATCTTTATCGAACTTTGGAACCTCGACATCAACACTAAGCTGCTCGACATTAATGATAGATGGCACCACTGATGAAGTTTGCTCTAAAGCATGTAATCTTTTTTCCAGAAATTCTTTCTTCTGATGACCTTTTACGTACACAAGGTTAGTAGCGCCATTAAGTAGATGATTACGTAATATTTCATTTAGATCATTATCATCGACGTAACCACTGCTGTACCTCAACCCATGATGATGTAATTCCAAGTAATTTATTTGTTTCTTCAAATCATAACTTAACGAATCGTACGGTAAGAGAGGTTTAAGTAAATAATGGGCATGCTGATCTCCACTAATAAACGAGATTTCCTTGGGATAGAAATCGGGCAGGTTAAAACCTTGAATATCTACGACCATCAATTTCATGTTTACTCTTCGACAGTTCTTCACATACTAAGTTATCCCTTCTGTCTTTCTCTCTTTTACATAATGGTTCTTATGACTCCACTGAGAGGTAAATACTCCAAAACGCGGTCGTGTACGAGAATGCAGTAGGCATTGGTATTTTGGGGGAAGGGGGTCAAACTTTCAATTTCAATTTTTATGTCTACAATCGATGGTTTAATAGGAGCTCTTCTCTTCGAGCAGTCTATAACGAATAGCGTGTGATTCTTAAAAGCGTCAAAATCTAGCATAGGTTTATTATTTGAAGCAAACGACTTGCTAAAGTCGGTATACATATGATAGGCCTCAGAGTATTTTTTAGCCTTAAAGTTTAACCTCATATCTTCGTAAGGATAACGATCATTGTTTAACAATAATTTTACATTAAATATATCAATATTATCGAATTGCGTGCAGTCTTTCGTCTTGGAATCTTTCTTATTGCTTTGAAGAGCAAGGATGGCAGCTTGAGGACTTTGAGTGCCATTTTTAAGAACTGAAATTTCTTTTGTAGCACCTGCCACCAGGGTGGGTATCTCATGAATTTCAAACTGTCTAAATGCTAGTAGGATTGGCGTATCAGCATTAACTTGAGCTAGAAAATTCATTTTTGGGATATCATTCAAATGGACATGTTTCACTTTTAATTCAATATTGGTGATGGTTAGTTCGCCATCTGTATCCTCTTTTGACGCTTTAAAACAATTATTATCGCTACGAGCTCGTATCAAACGTAGAACCTGTTTACAGAAAACGTATTTCTTATAATCGTAAAAGAATCCCAGTAAATGTTTCAAGGGTATTCTTAAGAAAAAGGTGGAATTTGTAGCGTCATATGTAATTAGGCTGCCAGCAGGATAATTCCAACCTGCGATGCTATGAGAAATATCATCTTTTTCATAACATATATAACTTTTTATTGTGCTCACAATTCCAGGGTCGCGTACTTTATCTATTTCCGAGACATTTAATTCATAACTTACGGAATCAAATAAAAAGGCGCCAGCGTTATTGGTGAATTCAATGGTGCCCGTACCAGCGGCATTTTTCTTTAAAGTTCCCTCGATTGATAGCGCCCCCTCACTTATATCAATCAAAGCATCATGCTGATAAATAGCAATTTCGATTTCATCATTATTCTCATAGGCTTTAACGAATGGATGGTACGTTCGAACTTCAACTCGTTCAATTGAATCATCGAAGTGAGGGTCTTAAAATAGCTGTAGCTCTTCTAACATGATAGCCCAAAGACGATAAATATAAATAATTTGAATAAGTTAACTTGGCAGATCCTGATGATCGTGGTGGTGGTGGTGATGACCTTGCACTTGTACGATTAGATACAGAATGAGGATGATGTAAGCTTCCTCCGTATATATTAGCTTTACTATGGTTAAATATTAAGCGCATGTTTTTTAAGTTCTAACCTCACACTCAGCTTCTCGCCTCGAAGATTAACAAGCTCGGAATCTTGATCTAGTAGTCTCAAAGTGATATTCTGTATCACTCGTGTTTACTTTTAATTTCACACTTGAGTGTATTATTGTTAGGTTTCAGAGAGAAGTATTCGTCAGCCTGCTGCTGAGATGTTACGCCGCTGCCGGCTAGTAATCTCTTTTGCAGATATGATTCAATGTCACTTATTTCATAAGACCCTGTAGGTATAGTTATGACGTTTTCTTTGAAGCTTCTATCACCCAGCTCCCAATAATAAAACTTGTTATTCACACCGTTCTCGATGTTAGGTATGGTATTATAGGTGTCCAGACCAATTAACGCTATTGAATAATTGTATCGCGGATCTAGTCCTATAGGATTAGGAAAAGTCACGGAGAGAACAGATTTGCGACCACTTAACTTGAATGTGTTCGATGACATACTGATTACACACCACGTGTGTTTATTATTTTTATAGAGAAATTGTAAACATAAATGACCACAATTTACAGAGTTATATGTTTGATATGCGGTGGGATTATATTTAATTTTAAATTTCGCGCCAAAGTATCGAACTAATTCTATTGGCGGTTTCAGAGATCCAAAGCTATCAAAATATACTACGGAATTGCCTGTTTTCTTATATGCTACCCAATGAGTTCCAGGTCCCTTTATGCTGTCCAAGTTAATGATGGCGCTCTCGTTTCCTTTAGGTGATGGCGGACGTGAAGGTAAAGAGTCTCGCATATAGACGCCTCTGAAATGGGGGATTTTTAACTTTTTAGCATACTTTAAGATGTCTTCAGCTTCAATGGTAGTTTTTTTTTCAAGTATAATCCGTATCCTTTCTTATATGGTTTCATGTATAGCCCGGAACCTTTTTTACCTAAAGCCACATCCTCCACGGCTCTATTGTGACGGTGAGCTTCTTCCAAAGTTTTCCTAGCGTTCTTAGCGTCTATAACAGTTTTAGCAATGGCCGCAGCGCCACCTGACAGAGCTCCAAGAGCTGAGAGACCTGCAAAGATTGGTATTAGAGGTAAAAAGCCTCCGGTCTTTGGCAGCGGTAGAATCCGAGGAACATTGATTTTCTTCCTTCCACCTGCTTTCTTGATGACAATTCGCGCCGTTTTAACACTCATAGCCATATCCTTTTTCACATCATGACTTGCATGCTTTTTCAGCGCGTTAGCAATGTTCGATATGATGGCCTTGCGGAAGGGAATTTTCTTTTTTCTCTTATTATTATTATTACAGCCTCCTACAGCACCCATACCTAATTTACGTTTAACCTTCATGGCGTTAGTGACAGCCCAAGCTGCTGCTTTTTCACCTAATTTAGCGTCTTTAGACTTAACGCGTTCCCAAGCCCTCTGTTCTAGTAAGTAATCAGCTTTATGTCTGTCTTCCAAGTTTGCGTTTTCGCTATAAGCAATATCGTGTTCACGGCACGCTTGATCTAAAATGTTAACACCTGGATCCCCTCGAGCTAAACGTTTACGTAACTTTGTACCAGGTCCGCAGTACTGATAACCAGGTAAATGCAGTTCGAAAGGTAGCTTATTGATAAGAGTGTTAACTACACCTCTGCCGTGATGATGATGTTGCCTCGACGTCATCTAAACTAGAACTGATGATGTACGAGATCGAAACTTCTATATATAGAAATGTACAGAGTGAAAAGTTTAGAGTTCATGATGCGCATTCAAAGACAAAAGACGTCTCTCCCTGTAGAGAATTTAGATTTATTAACTTCTGATAGTTCTGTAGAAGGTGGTGGATCTGTTAATAAGCATGGGGAGTTATTTCCTAACGCTTTAAGAACGATTGTATGCGGACCTAGCGGAGCGGGGAAGACAAATATTCTACTAAGTCTATTATTCGACTCTAACGGTCTGTGGTTCGAGAATGTATACGTGTACTCCAAGTCTCTGTATCAACCTAAATATAAATTATTGGAAGATGTGCTAAAGAAGGTAAAAGGTGTAGGCTACTTTCCATACACCTCTAACGAAAACATCATCGATCCATCCGAAGCTAAAACGAATTCCATATTTATATTTGATGACGTAGCATGCGACAAGCAGGATAAGATACGTGCTTTTTTCTCCATGGGGAGACATAGGCTTGTAGATTGTTTCTATCTCTGTCAGACATCATCTCATTCGAGATAACTGTAACTGTCTAATATTATTTAAACAGGATAAAATGAATTTACGTCACGCGTTTGATGATCACGTAACACCTGATATGAGCTTTGAACAATTTGAACATTTATGCAGATAATGCTGGAACGATAAATTCGGAGTGCTGGTTATCGTAAAAGATTTCGAATTACATAAAGGACGTTATAGAAAAGGCTTTGATCAGTATATAAGTATATGAGATTTCAATAACACCAAGCATTATTAGATAAACACTCAAACTGTACAGACCTGTTTTGAAAAACCCTGTATCTGTTTACAGACCTGTTTAAAATACCTGTTACCTGTTTACAGACCTGTTTACCTGTTTACAGACCTGTTTAAAATACCTGTTTACCTGTTTAACATAGCTGTTTACCTGTTTAACAATGAAGGGTAATAAAAAATTACTCTCGCGGAATATAAACCACCTAGGGAAAAGGTGTATAGCTTTGACCGAGATTTCGCACTTAAAAGGAAGATAAAAAAAGCTTCAGATTCCATTCGAAGAAAGTACTTGGCTTTAAAATTAGGTCGAGCTGAACAAGATGAAACAATTAGACGTTTATTGAAACCGGTCATTGACCCAATACGAGAACTCGGTGCGGTTAAGAATTTCTCCAAGCAGCAGACTCCAAAAGTAGAGGATGTCATTAAATCTGATATAAAGAAAAAAATAAAAGTGGAAGAAGAAGAGGAAGAAGAAGATGATGATGATGAAATGTTTGAAGATTCAAGTAGTACGATTGACCCTGATGCTGCCGCTGAACAGTATCCTACGTTAGCTAAGCAATATTTAACAGGTCTCTATGATAAAAGTAGTAAGGATTACGATGAAACCTATGGCGTGAGATTTAATGCTGAAATGAATAAATTATACATCGGATCTATGGAACTAAATATCGGTTCTAATGCCGGCTTTAGTATTGGCAATAAAATGTTTACCGGAAGACAAGGCTTATATGAACTGCTATTTATGAAGAAGCCTCAAGGTTACAGCGAGCAGGACTTGGTTAATTACAAGGAAATTCTAGAAACCTCTAACGCACATAAACGAAATTATGATCCTGCTAGTCAATTAAATGGCACTCGATCTCATAAATATACTAAAGTGATAAAACCATTATTTAAAAACAATAGTGGTGATGGCACTCCTAAAATAAAACATACTCAGCCTCATAGCAGCGGACAGGGTATGAATATGGTTTACAATGAAAAACCGATAGAATACATCTTCTGGGACGATATCAATGAATTAGTGGACAGGTTAAGACTTTTAAATCCTCCAAAGCTGCAGGAAATACGGATTCACATGATAACGAAATCTTAGCCATTTTAAATGAACTGAAAGAAGCGGGAATAATATATTAGTATGTTACAACTCCCTACATCCATCATATTCGCAATGAGTCTCGATAAGTTCGGTCGTTCAGCCCGAGGTGGCAGCGTTAGCAAGAACATCAGTCTATTACCGCAAGGTCGAGGTTTTAATTTTACCAAAGATGGAAACATTGATGTGGAAAAATTGAAATTGTGTAATGTTCAACCGCCCACTGAAGATGGCGATGCTGTCAATAAAAAGTACGTGGACGATAATATGACTGCTATTGCTACTACTCTAGCGACAAACTTTAATACTTACCAAAAGGACGCGTCTACTCGTTTAGATAAACAGAGAGGCTCCATACAAGATCTCCGAAAATCTATAAAAAAATTAAATGATGAAGTAATTGTTCTAATGCAAGCGAATCTCACCTCTCTGTCTAACACGGTGAAAAATATCGAGATGGATGTTAATAAATTTAAAGTAGGCAAAAGAGTATAAATTATAAAAGTTCGACATATATGTTCATTTAATTCGATACCGTGCTATTTCCATCATCATCATCTTAGCGGTCCGATGTCGCATTCTAAAGAAAAAATTCAATTGGTTAATGAGCGAATCACCAATCCTACCACCTATTTACTTGAAGATATGCAGGGTAGACCAATTAGAGGCGGATTCTACGAAGAGGAGCTACAAAAAACGAAAACACCGATGTGTATCTCGTGGAAAAGGTGTTACGTAAGCGCGGTAATAAGTCTTACGTGAAATGGCTAGGTTTTGATTCTGCGCACAATAGCTGGATTGATTCAGATAACATTCTTTAACCTGCACGTGTGTTCATCGATTTGCATGCGGTCTTATGAGAAAATGCGTTATACCCGGCATGAAATACGTAAAATTACATTATATCTTATGAGAGAATAGCACACATTTATGAAACTTGGAGGCCTTTTTAAAATAAAATTAGTACCCTCCCTCCCTCCCTCTATCTAATTACATAAACAAGATAGATTATACCTTATACAGCTTAGTTGTCTGTTAGTCTTTGAGTGTGATAGAATCAATAATAATAATGAAATCACCTGGTGCTAGTGCATCATTTTCCTCTGATGAAGATTCCGGTTATTGGAGTGAAATTGATCGCGTTAATGACATTTATCATGAGGCTATACTCGCTGAAGAACGATATATTTGTGAAAATGTATTTTACATTAAAGATTCTAATTATAAAATAATTACTGGACTTTCTCCTGCAAGAGGTTATGTTCCTGCTGTAAGAATATTGCTGAACGTGTCACATCCTGTATTCACGAAACCAGATAATATTTCATTCATAAGAGAAGATTGGGATGATTTTATTACTTACCTTCAGCAATTTACCTCAGATTATTTTAATAGTGAGATTAAAGAAGCGGAAGAAGAAGAAGAAGAAGTGGAGGAGGAAATTCATTTCTCTGAATATGCACTAATAAAGGCTCCTTTTATCGGAAACAAGATGCTAAAATTGTCTGCCGCTGGAGTTTCAAGTTTATTTTATTTTTCAAGAAACACTGTATACGAGATTATAAATATTAGCAAACTTGTATCATCACACATGAATTTACTGCATAGTTTAAGTTTTACTGAATTCTATGATAACTTTTTAAATGTCACAAATAACATATTAAGCGAATCGCAATACGAGTTATCTCCTAATAATGTACTATTTAAATTAAGTGAAATATATCCTTGTAACATTCACACATACTGTATACGTGAATGCTTAACTTATAATTTAGATAAAATACTGAATGATTTAGATAGAAAAATGTTTTTATTAAAAGCTTGAATAAAGAAAATATTAATTAAACCTTTATGTGTGTGTGTGTGTTTTTTATTTCTAGGTTAGCTATATGGAATAAAAATATGATGTTTTAAATAATATATATACAACGTGAGTCACCTAAAATGTCACCCCCTCCAGAATCTAAACGAATGGATGGAATTTCGTGAAAATTTATATCCTGATATTTCTTACTATAACAAATCTAAATTTCGTAAAAAATATGTCAGAATATACCGGGTAGTACAAAAAGTAGTTCCAACTTTTTTTATTTTAATGGAACACCCTGTATATTATTGCATATTCCGTTAGACGTGTTTATTACGAATTCAACGATGTCATATTTTCTAGGTTTATCTTTAATAATAACTGAGATAGTGCAAATCAAGACGACTTAATAGGCCAATGTAACTTCAATATCAATATTGCCCTGACTAACATACTTAATTTTATTTCAAAGTTATTATTCAAACTGTCATTTAGAATCAAAATACTTCCTAAAAATGGTGTTAAATAAATTTGTTAAAAAGGATATGTACGATGTTTACGTAGAAAGTCGATGTTTTTATTTGCACTATCTCAGTTATTATTAAAAATAAACATAGAAAATATGACATCATTGAATTCGTAATGAATACGTCTAACGGAATATGTAAAAATATACAGGGTGTTCCATTAAAATAAAAAAAGTTGGAACTACTTTTCGTACTACCCGGTATATTCTGACATATTTTTTACGAAATTTAGATTTGTTATAGTAAGAAATATCAGGATATAAATTTTCGCGAAATTCCATCCATTCGTTTAGATTCTGGAGGGGGTGACATTTTAGGTGACTCACGTTGTATATATATATATATATATATATATATATATATATATATATATATATATATATATATATATATATATATATATATATATATATATATATATATATATATATATATATATATATATATATATATATATTGTAATGTGCACCACGTTGTGCGCCAAATATTGTAATGTGCACCACGTTGGGCGCCGAATAATGTAATGATATATTTGATTTGAAAGTTTTCGTGATGTATAAATGTAATGATATTTAATTTTAAATTTTTTTATTTACGTTTTGGAATGCTTTATTGATTTATTATAGAAATTATACTTTTAGTTTGCATTCATACACATTTGAGATATTTTGTTAATTCTTACCTGCTTTTTACAGCATCTGCTTTATAAATAAATAACACTCTGTACTTTACAATTGAAAAATGCTTATTTGGAGCCTTTTTACTCCTTGTCTATTTTATTTCAGGGCTTGGATTCGTTCGAGACTTGGGATACTTACTTTGAATTACTTTTGTTTTGAATTGTAATGATTTAATAAAATTTAATATTGAAAATTTTGTATCTTATTGTCAATCTACTGTTTGTGAGATCTTTGGTTCTACTTGACCTTGCTCAACATTATGCGGTGAAGTTAGTTTACGGTAATAAATCTTAATACTGCCTTTGAATAAAAGATGTCGCTCTGCTTATAGACTTTCAGTTCGATTTATTTGATAAATAACAAGGGTTTCTTAACTACCTGCGATAACTTAAACTAGTAATGACAAATTGTTATTAACTTTTACAAATATCTTAAATCTAAATTGTTCAAATTCGCGTGAGTTCTAATTAAATTAATAAAGTTTGTTTGAATTTTAACGATCACTGAATTAGTTAGTGGTTTTGCCACGAATTGTTTACTCTTCTGTCAAATTGAAATAATGGACGCTTGTTCTGCAAATTTTGTGAAGTTACAAATTTCTGCTCCCACCGTAGGTTGCTGTGACTTTAAATTTGCTTGCAAATGGTGCCAGAAACTGCTGGACTTTTATCCTTGCTTTGGATGTATTTGCAGCCCACAGGTACGTGAATTTTATAGTTAAAATCTATAATACTGACTTACTTGTTTATCTGTAGTGTTCATGCACGAAATTTATATTTATTTTTAAATATTTTCAAATTTATTTTAGGACTGACGTTTTAACGTGCGGTTGCTTTCTAATGCTGGAGTCAACAACTTTCATTTATTTCTTTGGTTGCCTGGTGGAAAATATTCCAGAACATTCCTATGTCATGGCATGCTGTGACATTTGATATCAATTTCAGTAAGTATTTTCTTAATATTCTCATAGTACTGCTTATTTGCTGGCTGTTTGGAGCTGGTTTCATGTATTTAAATTCATTCTGGTTCCATTAACTTGCATTTGCTTTTATTGCGTTGATATATTTTTCGACTTTCCGTTGCTGCGTAGTCATTCTTGCACATTTTCTTTCACTCGCGTTGCACTGTGTTTTAAACGTTCACATTCACTATGTTTTATCGTTATGCCTTAATCTAACTTAATCTATAACAAAATTTCCTTAAATTATATAAATAACTGACTTTCTTCAATTTTTCTATCTACCTAGTGACATCTCTTATCTGTTTCTTTATGATTTCTCACTATTTTGACCTTTTTCTGTAATCATTAACATTTTCCTTTCTTATTTATTAACAATTATTGACCTTTTAACCTTAGTTTTGTATGTGATGTAATTTATTTGAATTTTTAGGTGGTCACCGTTCACCTTCGGAGAAGATTCTACGTTAGCTGACTTTACAAGAATTCTTTCTGGATATCCTGTGTCTCCTTTGTCTGGGTTTTATCAACTTTGTGCCAGTAGTGATATTTGCAATTTGAGTGATAATTTGTAAGCATTTTTCATTTGTGGTGTACCTTTTTATTACAAATAAAACCTTCTACTTTCTACGATTGCATGTTATTTTGAATCTGAATATCTTTTAGTTCTGTTTTAGTTTTTATTTGCTATTTTTGTGTATTTTAGAATGGATTTTATTTCTTTGTAGTTGTATATTTATTTATTGAAAGCTTGTTTTGCATGTAGAATTTATTTTTATTTTATTAAATGCATGTTTTTGTGAATATTTTAATTTTAACTTTATCTATTTATATTGCATGTTGAATAATATTACAATATATATATATATATATTTATATGGGGTACAAGGTGGCATCCCCCCATGTAAAATTTGCGGTAAAGGTGGCATCCGGTGCAAGGTGGAATCCGTTATACGGATGCCACCTTGAATCAGCCCCCAAAATTTTTCAGTAAGAGTACGTCACTCTCCCCACTCCGTAAAATAGAAATTAGGAGGATGCCACTTTGATGGTATATTGTATACAATTATACACCTTAGTTCCGCAAAAGTGGCGCTGCAGTTGCCTTTGCGAATATTAGGCTGCAAGATTACACTCAAGGTGGCATCCGCGCAACTGACAACGCTGCGGATGCATAATCAAACACGTGTGACTAAAAACCTAACCTTTATCGATACAAAGTAGCGTCTAGTTATCCAGCGCGGCTTTAAGGCAATAATGTCTTTATTTTCAAATTCATATTCTGTTTTAGGCAATAACAGTAAGTATTATGTCTTTATTTTCGGATTCTTATTCTGTTCTGACATAAAGCAAACGATTTGGCGGAAGAATCTAAAATGCAAACCTGCCGGCTAAAATCTCGAGTTTTTGGTATTTTCAGTGTGTTTCAAACACATATAAAATACATATATATAAAATTTTAAAAAATCGATATTTCAGCCGGTCCATAAATTCTGTCTCGAGACCGCCGATGTCCCTCAGCGAGAAAACTAGACCGCCGCCATACCGCTACGAGGACAATATGGTTCCGAGATTTTGACGCCTCGAAATCTGACTCTTCACCCGACCGCGACAACCGACCGCACGTATTAGTACATATCCGTAACTCCGTAACCAGATTTTTTCTGCCCTTGTCGACACCGAAGTCGTCCGTTCCCACATTGGCAATAAAGTAAAGAATTTGTGTACTACATGGGGTATTCCGTACCAGACCGTTACCGCACCGTCCGCTCAATTAGATAATGGTAACCTGGCTACCATCACCAGAGCTTATCAGCTGAAATTTTTCATCAGCTAAACCCGATTCTCAGAATATCTCCTGTATTTTGAGAATCTTTCGTCCGACATAATCCTGAGGATGGACGTATTGAGTACGCATAACTTTCTCATTACCTCAGGCACCGCTACCGTCTCGTTGAATGGCCAAGTTGTGTCGCAGGCAACAACCGTCAACGAACGCCCGCTACCTCATGCCCTAACCAGACAACCGCTACCAGATGTCGTATTCCGACAACCGCTACCAGGACCGTCGTCCGCTCTAGATTCTGAGGGTTTAGGCACCCTGACCGAAATACCTGACTGCACTTGGTATACTCGTAAGCAGACGCATGTTGAGAAAAATCCCGACGCCGCTCCAGAGGATGGTATCCGAGGTGACCACCGGTTGCCCAACCACCTTCGCCCCAAACCGTCTGAACCTGATCTCTCCGATCCATGGAAGCTACGAGTACCAACCGCACTTCGCCGTACCGTCTTGGCAGAAAACCACGAAGCTCCGTCCGCTGGACACATGGGAGTCGCCAAGACCATAGCTCGAATGGCACCCCGTTATTACTGGCCTGGTATGTTCCGAGACATCGCCAAGTATGTAAGAAACTGCCCAAAGTGCCAGCAGTGCAAGCCGTCCGCCTACCAGGGATATGCCGCCAAAATACCGACATCTTTCCGGACCGTCACCGATACCGGAAAACAACTGCGACATATCCACAGGAAGCACCTCAAACCAGTTTCAGGAGAAGTAGTAACCGTCCGCACCGGCAGTCATCGTCCGCACCATCCGTACCGTCCAGCTCCCCTCTCCCACAACGAGGAGAATTCAGGAGAATCTGCCACCACCCGAAGAGGTACCAGCCCACCGAACCTGTTTCCGCTTAGAACACGAAGACCAGGTCCTACGTGTGGTTGCCAGTGCCACTACGATAAGGACTAAACCACGTCCTCCGATTCGTATACCGCCGTACGTCTTGGGAGCACCCTCATCTCGAGGTGTTCACTCCCCCCCCGTTTACCGCCGTCAATTAACTCCACGATAGCAAATTTTTTTTTGAATTTATAGAAGGACCAGCCAGGGAACCTTGACAGCCCAGGACCATCTTTGGCCCAGCTGGTAAGAATCACCGAACGAAAATACCTGCTACGTAATGAAACCGGTCCCTGGAGGCTGTTTCAAGAATTTTTGTTTTTTTTACTAATTTAACACTAGCTGTGTAAATACCAGATTAGGTATTTTTCCGTTTAAGTTAATTTTTGCATTTGTTTACCTGAGCCTCCCACTTGGGTACACCCTGCCGCCGCTTTTTAGTCAGTAAGTCCTGTTTTAGTTAAGTTAGTATTGAATTGTAATCCCCGTATAATTAAAATCCGTGAATTATTGTAAATAATGACCGAGTCGGAACAGAAATCATTAGTTACTAAAACCGATTAAAATATTAATCTTTGTCCGTTTTAATCCGTTTTTTGCAATATAGTCTAGAAATTGTAAGTAATCCATTTCCGGTTATTGATGCTCCGAGTCTAATTGCGTAATACTCGCGACGTCAGTAGAATACCGTTGTGAGTACTCGTCCTTCGTTTCAAGTCAGTCCGCCCCTCTAACGCGGAGACTAAATACGTCATAAAGGTAATAAAACGCCGGAGAAGCGTCAAGTCCTGGTTCAGTCCGAGAAAGTCCGCAGCAGTCCAGGTTCAGTCCGAGACGGGCTGCATCAGATCCGATCTTCAGTCATCAGTTCCAGATCAATCCGAAGCCGTCACCGTTTCCGTCCGTAACCGCCGCTCCGAGTTATAGTAGTAAATTTTCTTGAATATAATATTGGTAAGAATACACCGTGGTCCGCTACTATCCGTCCACACCGCCTTCAGTATATATATTCAGAGATCTTATTGTTCGTGTGTTTCGCTGTATTATACTACTAAATCAAACTAGAGCTAATTAGTAATACCTCCGTTGGTCTTTCGTTTCATAAAATATGCATCGGGTGGTTAGATCTGTTCGATCGGGTCATCTATAAAGCCTCAATGCATAAAGTTTACCGGAAAAATTTACGAAAAATAGTCATTGATAAATAGCTCTACGTGTGTGGCAGTAGTTCGCCGTATTATAAAACATTTTGTATAGACTGGAATATCTACAGTTAACCGACTGCCCGCCGTTCATATTATATCCTGTTGGAAATTTTGTTTGCTTGCCGCCCGAAATAATTTCAAACCTCGAAAACAGAGACCGGTTATCCAAACTCCCCGTCTTCCGGAATAAAATCGTATTCACGCTTAAAGATTCTTGATTGCCAGCGCGCCTGTTTATTATCGTTTTCAAATTTGTACATACTCGACTGTCAAGTCGCTGCAAAATACTAATTATTGATTTGTTCATTAAGGTTCTAATAAATAAATACGTTGGTCTATCTTTTCCAGACTCTAACTCAAGTAAAAATAAAATCAGTTAGTAATTTAAAATATCTAGGGATATACTTAGACGGTAGCCGCGTGGGTAAATGCGTTGATACGTACTTACTCGGTTGCAAAGATCGATGGTTCGAACCCATCCTGGGGCAAATTAAAAATTTATTTCGGATTTGCCTCGGACTCAGATGGAAAGAGAATTATCGAAGCCCCTAGATGTGGTTCGGACTCCACAATAAACTGTAGGGCCTCGTCTCTCTTTACCTAACACAAAATCCTAGGATTTTCCGGGGGTTACTTCGGTAACTTGAGAGGCGGTTAAATTGGAAAAAAATACAGGGCATTCCATAAAAAAAACATACTTTTTTCCACCCCTCGTATACCGTTGAAGGGAGAAAAAAAGTAATAGCATATATGAAATCTACGAAAAATTCTGTGTAGGTTTTGAAAATTTTGATCCGTAAATAATTGACCGAAATAAGGGGGGTATAGTTTTTAAGGAAACGCCCCAAGTTTAAATTCAATTATTTACGCCATTTTTATAGCAAATATATAAGTCATATATATTTGTAATCAGAAGGACGAGGCGAATCCAAATATGTAAAAATATATAGGGTGTTCTATTTTAAAAAACCATACTTTTTTCTGCCCCTCGTATACGGTTGAAGTAGGAAAAAAAGTAATAGCATATTCAAAATATACGAAAAATTCTGTGTTAGACCGGTTTTTGAAAAATTAAAATCGGTGGTAATTGACCGAAATAAGGGGGGGGTATAGTTTTATAGGAAACACTGTACAGATAAAAAATATGCACAAAAAAATAAGAGGCCTGTTACACAAATTTAAATTACACCGGGATAATAGGCTAGGGGCGAGTACCAAAAAGGTATTCTAGCACCATTACAGAGAATACAAAATCAAATAATAAAATAGTAATTTATTTCATCCCGTCCGGAAAGTACAACAGTACAGTATTCATATGCGGCCGGAAAATGAGACATTACGGTATCAGAGCCGGCAAAGTACCGGAAACCACCGGAAACTTATTACGAACCAATCACAAACTGTTATTATACCTTTTGACAGTTGTTTGACATAAAAATCGACCGTAAATTAAAAAATAGTGTCAAATGTCAAATGACATAAGAAAATAACCAAGTGTCAAATTATACAAATATACTAATATACAAGAAATGACGGGATGAAATAAAATATCATTCGACACACGTCCGTAAGGTGTTGTTCCAGCCTCGTTTAGATATTTTAGACTCGGCTCCTGACGTCGCCTCGTCCATAATATCTACTCGACTGTAACAAGTCACCTTCCGGACTTGTGACGAAAATTACTATTTCTATCTATATCTAAACGAGGCTGGAACAACACCTTACGGACGTGTGTCGAATGATATTTTATTTCATCCCGTCATTTCTTGTACAAGGTCCGGCAACAGGATTGAATGGTTTTGGAAAGGTTGCTGTGGAAATACTGTTTATTTGACAAATGTCAAATAGTAATAAAATTGTATTTTATTATGGAAGGTTTTGTGTTACAATGGCAAATTGGCCGGTTAATCAACGGGTCTCTGCTGTAAAATCATTTATCCTGACCCTACTTTTTTTAAGAAAACGGCCACACCGCTACAAACAGTCAATTCATGTCGGTACGTTGAAATGTTAGAAACATTTGTGGCTATGGAATTTCAAAGAATGGACCAACAGGACGGCGCCACGCGCATTCAGCTAGAGTCCAATGCTGTTTTACAGCGTGTGTTCCTGAATCGCCTAATTTCAAGGTTTGGCGACTTTGCATGGTCCGCAAGATCACTGGACCTGACGGTCCTGGATTTTTTTCTGTGGTGTTTCTTAAAGTCCAAAGTGTACTCTACTTGTCTCCAAACACTTCTGGAACTCAAAGAAATGATTCGTGAAGAGATAAATTCGATAAACGAATATGTTCTCAGACGCGTTATGGTCAATTTCAGAAACAGATTGCAGCAATGTATAGACCACCGTCTTGGTCATCTTAGGGACGTGATCTTTGCAAACTAAAAGTGTCATAATAAATTTCCAGAGTTATGTGTTTAGTTGTAATAATAATTAGTCCAAATATATTCTTTGTTTCTTAACAGTGACCTATTAAAAACCGTTCAATCCTGTTGCCGGACCCTGTATATTAGTATATTTGTATAATTTGACACTTGGTTATTTTCTTATGTCATTTGACATTTGACTTTATTTTTTAATTTATGGTTGATTTTTATATGTCAAACAACTGTCAAAAGGTATAATAACAGTTTGTGATTGGTTCGTAATAAGTTTCCGGTGATTTCCGGTACTTTACCGGCTCTGATACCGTAATGTCTCATTTTCCGGCCTCATATGAGTACTGTAGTGTTGTACTTTCCGGACGGGATGAAATAAATAATTTATAGTAAAAACATTAGATATTCTACGGACACATTGTAGAATATATGCAAATTATTTGACATTTGACAATTATATTCCAGTATGATATTGCTAAATCAATTTAAAAATAAGAACCAAATAATGTATACCTATATGTCATGATTATCACACAAGAAGTAATAAACGTTAATTTTCAAAAAATCTGTTAATTTGTGGATATTAGAAAACAGAAAAACTCTAATTATAGACTATATACAGGGTCTTCCAAAAAACGCCGCAAGCCATAACTCCGTTATTTATAATCTAATTTTAAAAAACAAAGCATTAAACTTTTTTTTGAAATTGCAAATTTTTTATATTTTTTTTTATTTATTACTGTGTAAATTTCTTTTTCTACGACTGCCTCGAAAATGACAAAAAACCCACAGCAATCACGACCCGAAACTATCATTTTTCACATGATGTGTGCAAAAATCCGAAAACACAGTACTGTCATGTTTTTCACACAGTCCTGTCAAAAACAGAACGGACATTTGTTATTTGTATTTTTTTAGGTAGGCTAGGCTTATTCAGGTTCATAGTAACCGACCTGTAATTTTTTTTAATGTAATTAGTTTAGTTAAATAAAAATATCTATCAAATTGTTTGTTTTTTTCCAATCGTAGAAAAAATATTGTAAACAACACGTTTGAAAACATCGTTTCACACTCATTCGACTTGTGGGCTTCGCCTTCGGCTCATCCCACCAAACTGTCTCACTCGTGTGAAAAGACTCGTTTTCAAAACTTGTTATTTAAAATACTACTTCTGAATCCAACCATGTATAACAAATTGACATATGAAAAATTTATCACAGAAAAAGAGCGCAATACCTTATTGCGCAATCGATAAACATTCTTTTTCTGTGAAAAATATTTCACAAAAGTCAATTTGTTATACACTGTTGGATTCAGAAAAGAAATCTGCACAATAGTAAATGAAAAAAAAAATTGCTATTTGAAAGAAATAATTTTAACAGGTGATACATTGGCCTAAAAGGAACAAAAAAGTCTTATACCAGTATGTGTCGAAAATTGAACGGTTTTCCCAAAATAAATGTAACTTTGATTTTTGAAACTTGTATATGTTAGTATATCATAAAATCTGTATGGTATAAGATTAATAATAATAAACTTCCCTTTGAACATTAAAAATTATTATTATTACTATTATTATGTAGTGAACTACGTAAATCATAACTGCAATACAAACATCTCACAACATTCACATTGGGTTTTTTTATGAATAAATAATGGCAACGTCGCAAAGGATGCCACCTTGGTGCAAAGAAAGGATATACGGAGGTCAATTTGTTTTAAAAAGGGAACAGAATTATTTACGGATGCCAATTGAACGTCTGGTGGGTGGATGCCGCTCTTGATATAAAACATATGTCCTATATACGCGCAGTATATCCATGTATATTGGTCGGATGCCATTTAACAACATTTTTGGGCGGATGCCATTTTGTACTTCATATAAGTATATATATATTGAACTAAAAACAGAGTATATATATGATAAATACAATATAAAATAATAATATATAGGTAAATACAATATACAATAATATTATATGATTAAATATAATAATAAAATTAATTCAATTTTTACAATAAAATATAATAGACAGAGAGATTCTTTTAGCGGGCATCATCATCATCATCCATGATTGAATAGTGACCCCAAGGCAAAGTGTCATATGAGTTAGGTAGAGTGTAACGTTTATCATCGAATGGATTAAGAGCTATTTTCGTCTGCTCAACGCTGTACACATTATGTAATTTTGATTGTATACAGCGCTGTGTTTTGTGGAGTAAACATTCATCTTCCCGGTGCTGTTTATTTGAGGCTTTCTCAAGGCAATTAAAATAATCCTCGTAAGTGATTTTGTTTCTCACCACATTAGTTTTTACGCCTTTAGCCTTCTTCACAACTTTACCTTGCGCAAGCTTATACGTGTACTGCTTCGATCGCAAACCAACAAAGTGAGTCATCAGTACTCCGTTATTTTCATCTTTCATTAGGCCGGGAATTTTTTTATTCATTTGAGGTATATTCCAGCGATTATCTGAAGGATAGTCACTGGTGTCAAATCTATGAATGTCTTTCTTGATGACCTCTTCATACGCGTCATTACACTGTACTTCATATGTTAGACTGTCATATGTTAGACTGTCAGTATCGGTATATAAAAGTTTACAATTGTCTACGGGGAATTTTTCCAGCATGTAATCATAGTGAAATTCGTAAACACATGTTTTAGAAATATCTAATATAGCCATTCCTATATACAAGGGTTTATCGAATATAATGCGAGATTTTTTCATTTCTATAGCCATAAGTGTTTCGCTGAAAATGGATCTATTTTGAAAATTTGGACTTGCTATTAAATTTTTAGCCCCGTAACGCCCCTCCCAGTTTTTGATTAATCTAACGATTCTATGCTTACGAACATTCTGCATCGTCTTGCCGAATGTACTGTTATTCATTAATTTATAATTATTTTTCTCAAAATTAGACTCTGCTAGAGTCCTCAGTCTAGTGTTTAATTCTATGTAAGGTTTAAGCCTGGCAGACTGTTTAAATTTCAGCACTTTATGGATACGAACTAAGCGTAATCCGTGCTGCAAGACCTGTTTTAAACTTCTATAATGTAAAACATAATTTTGCTTAGGATGTAGAGTGGTCATTAATTTTTCAAATTTAGAATTTGGAGGAGCTCGATGCTCAGCGCAAAAAGGTAAATATTTATGAAGATCGTGAAGATTTTCAGGATACTCAAGATCAACGTCAAGAATGTACCCAATTTCGGCATCATCAGGTACCGAGGTGACGTCAATATTGGTATCATCTACCCATTGAAACCTTTCATATGGAAGAGGTTGATTCATGGCCCATCCGTAAAGATTATTTACATCAAAATAAAGCAAGTATGTCGAGGGCTTGGTGCTATCATAGCTGTCTAAATGTTTATTATTAGCCTCGGCATGTCTATTGCTACATTGACTGATACACCCTCGGATGCCGCGTTCAATGAACATTAACATATCCACGTCTTGGATGGTTTCTAGTTTACACCCTGTATATTTAAGCATACATCCCAAGTGTAACCTGGAATGGTGTAATAGTGAGCAGGGTCTAGGCCGTACGTCTTGTGACAAGTACATCGAAAAGTCTCAAACACACAAGTTAACAGCATGATGTCCGTTTTCATGTACAGATCGCTGTAATCACCTAAATTTTGACAATTAAATTTATCCCATACTGTTTGCGCGTGTTGATAATCATTTTCGTTAATGTCTGAGTCATTTAATTTATTGTAAAAGTTTGTCTTGTCTGGTAATTGTGGTTCGTCAAGTCGTTCTAAACTGTTTATGTAATCGTAGGGAAATATTCCCTTCTTTTTTAATAATTTTAATTTTTCGTCATTTAAATTCGGAAATTCTCGTTTTAAATTACTGAAATTAGCTTCCTTTAACGTGGAAGCAAGCTCCTCTAATGAACAGCCCATGAATCTGAATGAGTCTATAAATCGGAATTTTAAATTAGTTTCTTCGTCGTAAACGGTGAAACTAATGTATTTTTCCTTATTTTCAGGTAATAATGTAATTTGATATCTCTCGGCAAGCTCTCTAATTGCAAAATGAGCGTCATACCCTCCCAAATTATGGAATACCACAGGAATTACGAAGGCATTTTTATAATTTAAATTACCTACATCTATTGTGCGCAAACCCCCTGAAATTTCCAGTAAGATGGCAATGATCGCGAACAATTTTATCTTTTTCGTTGAAGTCATCCTCACATATATGACACGTTTTACTGGCATCCCGTAAACTAACTATAGTATTCAGGGGTTCCACATGTTTCAATTTTGAAAAGACAAATTTTGCAATATTACTTAATTGATCCGCGAACCAAGACATGCAATGCAGTCCAAAACTCCGTTCACTTTTATAATATGACCACTCATCATTATAATTACATTTAAAATAATATCCTGCACTGTATGCAGTATGCTTCTGATATCGGTTTGTTTTACAATGACTACTATCTTCATTGAGGGGCTCTAGCAGAGATTCAAAGAGCCCAGCCCGATCCTGATTCGGAAAATTCTGAAATAGCGTGAGAAATATCTGCTTTTATGTTGCGGTCAAACCATTCAGAAAAATTTGTAGAAATGTCCACCTGTTTGTTTTTCGTATTGAAATATTTCCGCTCCGTTATTACGATTTCTCCTGACTTTCTGATAAATTCGGCACAAAAGCAAGCGTTAATTTTCAGCATTGGTAATTTCTTTAAAGCATTTTTAACTCTAGCGCTGAACAGATGTGAAGCATCATTAAAAAATTCCTCGACATGTTTATGAGTTAAATTAATTATCACCCCGGTACGAACGCGACTTTTAAAAGCAGTAGTTAAATCCTCCCACTTTACGCGGTTCCCTCGTATATGAGTATTCACGACATTTCCAGCACCCACACTATAATTTCGAATGATATGTTTAAATCTTTTTAAATGACCTAAATTGGTTTGCAATTTTCGCAGTACACCTACAGGTAAAACTGCTGCACGAATGGCCTTATTGAACAGTCTAATGTGACAATTTATTTGTCTTACCCAAATGAGACGTTGCGTTGGAGTGCATCCATTAGCTAAAAGCGTCTCCACTTCTTGAAATTTAAATGTAATTTGGGTGCTGAGGACTGCTATTTCACTTAAGTTCATCGCCATGCTGGTGTACGTTTTGTCTGCACGAAAGACGTCTGTTAAATGAAGTAGGATTTGCTGCTCCGTCTATTATATTTTATAAAAAAAATTTTTCATCGCTAAAAAGATAAAAAACTTATTAATTTTAAAATATTAAATTAAAAAAATTATTTTTACTTACATTTAATTCAGATTCTAAGAATCTAAATCTGGATCCTAATGCCGGCTTTCCTTCCTCAATTAGGCCTTTGAATATTAGACTGTATTTCCCGTCAATAAATTCGTCCAGGTTGTCTTTCATTACGGCTACCATACGTTTAGGCAAAAATAAATTTTTATCATGTAGTTCCACTAACACGCTATCACCGTATTTGGTTTTGAAAATTTGTGCTCGATATATCGGGTGAGCCACATTAATTGGTAATTCGTAAATTTTAACGAATTCTTTGGTCTCTAAAAGGGATACTTGATTCAATTGAGTTAAGTCCATTTTTCTAAAAAATATCACACATTACTAAGTCATACTTTAAAGAAATAATAAAAAAATAACTTACATTTTTATCTGCTGGAGCACAGCACGTTTGAATATTATTTAAAATTGACAAAGCACACCAATGTAGATTTATAAAAACGTATTTTTTTAAATGTCTGTAAAATTAACTTCAGTCAGTTAATATTAATAAACACACAAAAGCACGCGATGAGATAACTGGTACGTAGTTATGAGGAGAATCACGCCTGCGGTGACGTGTACGGCTTATTTATATTATCTGTGACGTCATCTTGATTACGTATACCCATCATACGAGGGGCTTTGCTCTACAATTGCAGCTGCGGGGCTTACGTCACGCTTTTTTTCTAAGAAAAATACGTGCTAATTGCTTATTTCCCATGAGTCGGCATTTAAAGCATAAAGGCGCTGATTTGTTTAATATTGACATGCATTAAGATAAATGACTTAAATTGTTTATATTAACCCAAAATTTAATTACACTCGAACTAAATTCCCGGAATATCGCCTACTGCCGTTTTTGCTAAATGCGCATTTAAAATTTTTTCTCATGGTTCGGTTGGCCCTGAATTAAATCATTTATTTGCCACGTGTTTCGTATTTTGTTTTGCGTCTCTGAGATATTGCGATTTCGTTCTAGAAACTTTTATTTTAGCTTATTCAGCATAATGTCTCTCTCCCCACACACCGTTTCTTTAACGGTTTTCTAATCGTAGTTCATTCAGTTTTGTTTCATCATTGTTACTGTATGTGCGCACGTACCTAAGTTTAAAATGTCGAGCGAAGAGTTTTACCGCCTAAGTTCTTTAATTAATCGATATACTCCACCTAGGAACCTGGAGGAATATCTATTTGAAAAGTAAGTTTATATTTGTTCTTTTTTACATTTCTGTACTTACAATATATTTTTTTATCGTGTTTAGCGAATTGAGCTTAAATGATATATCTACTCCCCCAGCCAGTCACCAGATTTATTCTGCATGTCCGAAGATACTGCTTTAAGAATAACGTAAGTTTTTAAATAGCGTTCATTTTTCCTGCTTTTTTTTCTCCGCTAAGTAATAATATATACTTAGCGGAATAATAATATATACTTATATGTATTTCTTATTGTTGCAGCGATTTCGAACCACGACCTCCGAAGCTGATTCCGCTAAGTTCGTTCATGGAGCCTCCACCTCAGGTTCCCTCCCTCGAAGAAGAAGAAGAAGCCTCCACAGTTGTAATTATTCACAGTGACGCTTGCGATGAGGATGTCGCTAACCTGGGTGACTTCATAGAAGAAGGACCCCGGCAGACAGTGATTTGTTGGGCGCATAAAAAATAGAATTTTTAAAAAACTCTGTTTTTAAAAATTAATATATGCGCTTATTGTTATATCAATTGTTTTATTTCCACAGTCAAAATTAGCTAAAGAGTGTAACTTAAATTATTAATTAATAAGAAAATAAAATTTTTATTTGGTACACAGTGTAAAGTGGATTCTATAATAGTCCAACCGGGTATTTCAAATGTCTTGCAAATTGTGATAAAAGCATGAAATTTGGTACAGATGCTTTTTAGGCAATTATAAGTGATTTGACCCGCATGACCCATATTTCGAACCCATAGGAGCAAGATGGCGGCGGTATTCAAAATGGCGACTATCCAAAACAAAAAACGGTTAATAATGTGTCGATTTTGACAATGTGGGGGTCGCTTTCAAGTAATTCTAGGATGAAACAAACTACAGAATGCATATTTTTTTGATTCAAAACCATTTTGCTTAAAAAATGCATTTTTTAAACATTGCTTCGTAAATTTAAAAATTAACGGTTCTTGATTGTATTCTACTTATTTTAAAAAGATCAATGGAAATTTAAATATTGGTCTTGTAACCTATGTTGGCTAACAAGTTAGGGGAACCCCCCCCCCCGCCCCCCCGCCTCGCTGTTCTTTCAGAATGTCCCAGCTCTCAACTGGGTCAACAGGGTATATATAATAACCTATTTTATTCAACATACACATATTTATTGTTATAAAATTTAAATTTTTGTTATTACAGGATGCTGAACATTTACACTGTAAAGTACAAGGCAGATCAGCACGTTTACACGAACATCGCATTGTATCGCAACCTGATTTGCAACCACACTTCTCAAGTTCTCTACACGCGTTCCATATATGTGGCAAGGAAGACCACAATGATTCCCAAATGCCATTCGATTTTATCCAGCCCCAATCATTAAGTACTGGTAACGTCATATTGGACATATCAATTGCTCGGCCCCATATCTGCCCAGCCTGATACGCAGATCTTAAACAATGTTGTTTTAGAGCAGCTGAGCTTGGAGGTGAATGGGCGAATTTTCTGTGCAAAAGAGGTGTTTTCTAAGTTTATTAACTTCAACGTATTCTCCTTTTGAACCATACATTTTCCCGTGAATATTTCCAATGATTTTATAGTGTCCTCGGGTATGTTACTTTGCGGAGAAGATATGAAGGCAAACGTATCAATGGCCTCATCGGAAGAAATAAATGTCTTCCAATCAGTCTTCTTGCCTTTTGTTGCGAAAAACGAAACACTATCGCAGCCCTGTAAAAGCGTGAAAACCTCTAAGTGCCGCACATTTTGGTTCGCCCAATTTTTCAGCAATACGATGTATTGCGATGTAACGTTTTTTCTTCCGGCACTTAGGGGTTTTACATTATTAACCGTTTTTTGTTTTGGATAGTCGCCATTTTGAAAACCGCCGCCATCTTGCTCCTACGGGTTCGAAATATGGGTCATGCGGGTCAAATCGCTTATAATTGCCTAAAAAGCATCTGTACCAAATTTCATGCTTTTATCACGCAAGACATTGCCCTTTTTTCCAAATACCCGGTTGGACTATAACGTAATTTGGTATAAAGCACGTATCGTTTTAGTCAGCGATAAAAATTCAATGTCATGTAGCTTCAATTGAGTTAAAAATAACCTGAACTAATTATACGTGTAATAAATACGTCTTGATTTCATCTGGTTTAAAACGTTAATTTCGAACTTCATTAAATAATAACTTAATAATGTATTATACTATGTGTGCATTATTTTATCACTCTAAAATGTAATTGCAAGTTCAAATTTTTAATTCTAACTAAAGAGCATTTATTTTTTTTTTTTAAATTTAATTAACCTAAATATATTAGCCGATAATAAATGATACATTCAAACTGAGTGAAGGCAATGTTTATATTAACATTCTCGGAAGTCGGGTTTGTTTACTTAAAAGACACGTATCTCAGAATACCTAAATAGCGTCATTGATTTTTTTCTCTGCCATAGGCGTACCCTACCCAATAAACACAGCATACGTGGCATAATGGTAAAGCACAAACTGCCATCTAACTCATCAATGGTACTTCGATGGCTGCTTAGTACTGGACTGTGCTGGACCGGAAAAGATATGTCCCACCGGCCATCAGAGATTTTGCCATCATTTAACCAGTAATGTGTCGCCACTGCTTAGCCTCCAGTGGTATTGCATTTAATTAACATTGAGCCAATATTAGACCAAGATTCAGCCATTATTCAGCCACTCCAAGACCAATAATCTGTTACCAGTGTCTAACCAGTACTGCCTGTGCTATTGGCCATTTCGTGTGCCAATACAGGTACGGGGGTGTTCAACGTAACTTCCTACCCCCATAATTTCCTTATTTATAAGGTAATAAAAAAATTAAAAATTTCATCTTATTGCATTTTTACATACTTTTTAAATATGTTAGGTATCAGATCGTATCTCGTCTTCTTCAAATAATGATTGTTGTAAAGATAAAATAAATATAATTTTTTTTATATATTGCAAACGGTTTTTTATTAATAACTTCCTTAATATTACTCGAAATATACAAGTATTATATATTTTTGAAATCAGAAAAAATAGGCAAATCCAAATATGGAAAAATATATAAGGTTAAAGAAAAACACATTTTTTCGCACCCACTGTATATTTTTTGACTTCGATATGATCTGATAACATATTTAAAAAGTATGTGAAAAATGCAATAAGACGAAATTTTCAATTTTTTATTACCTTACAAAATAAGGAAATTATGGGGGGTAGCAAGTTACGTTGAACACCCTGTACAGTGGTATCAGTGGGGGCTGGTGAAATTTAATTTGTCATTTCTTCGTATTGGAGCGAGGGTCAAGCGACACTTTAAATTAACTATAACTAAGACTGAATGAAGAAGTTCCGCAGAACAGAATTGAGCTTGAAATATGTGAATAGTTGCCAAAAATGGGTTTGCTGCCCCTGATAATTCTGTAGATATAATTTGAAAAATGTTTGCCAAACATTCTTTTAGATTCAGATGTCAAATTTATCTACGAATTTCAATTTTTATTAATATCTTATAAAGTTGACATTTATATTAATTAAAAATATTAACAAAATTTACAATCTGAAATTTGAAAAAAATGTTTTGCAAACATTTTTCAAATTATTTACAACATTTATCAGGGAAGGCCAATCCCATTTTTGGCAACTGTTTTCGCAAATTTTAAGCTCAATTTTGTTCTGCAAAACTTCTTTATTTAGTCTTGGTAATTATTTAAAATATCGCTTGACCCACGCTACAATAAGTAGAAATTACAAACTAAATTTCATCAGTCGCCACTGATCAGCAAACTGTAGGTACCTATATTAGCACACTAAATAGCCAAAAGCACATATTTTACAAACCATTTACAAATTAAATGGATACCATTTTTCAAACTTCTCGTAAATTTCAAACCCAGTTTTGTTTTTGCAAAACTTCATTTAGTTTTTGTAATTAATCTTTGAACATTTTAAATAAAAATATATATCATTTAAATACAAATGTTATTTTCTCAATGAAAGGCAGTATATATTAACATATTTATTGTAAAACAAGTAAAAACAATTTGTATCATTAAAACTACTTAGGTATAACAAAAAACTTTTTTCCAAGGTAAACATCAATATACATAATTACATATACATATGGTTTTTAGTTTATTGCTTACCTAAATCTACCTAAGAACTATTTTTTGCCAAAAAAATGGATGTGAGCGGTTTTTGGGTAGATTAGGCGCGGCCTATCACAGTTATAGGGTTTCTCTATACCAAAAGACACAAATCGATATCCACTCAAAAAGTTCAGCCGACGTACGTTGGTACCTGTAACAAAGGATTATCACAATAATTTTTTTTTTTCGTTGTTTCACTTCACTTACTAGAGAAACTAATTGTTCGGGTTTGTCGGTTAATAACCCAGTTTTCTTGATGTTTCGTAACTTTTTTGATAGATATTTGTAATGAAGGAGGCGGCATGGCGAAAAGATATGATGGTTTTAATTTTTACTTCTAAATTACACTGTTTATCAGTACCTATTATCCATATTTCAAACACTTTACACTAACAACTGCTTAAGCACTTTTTCTTACTAACTATAACGACATTGACGACCGACGCCACCACAGGTTAAAATGGCGAACGATAGTGGTGGTATGGAATGTTCTAAACAGACGCGCAAGCGCAGACCCAAGTAGTTTTCGCCAGCAATGAACTATTATTGGTACTGAAATGGCAATAATGCAATGTATAAAATACTGGTAAAAACTCAGTAAACCATTATTGATACTAAAATGGCAAAATGTCATTCATAAACTACTGGTAGGACCGTACACAACTTGTAATGTACCATTAATGCTTAACCAGCAACATCACAAAACCATCAATAACTCTACTGGGCCAACAAAATGCCACAAATCGTGTGTTTACTGGGCTAGTAAAATGAATATAATTATACCCCCTTTTAAAGCAGGTACGCCTATGCTCTCTTCATATACAATACTCTTTGCTCAGGAGTACCAACTTAGAAACTAAAAAAACCTTCTGGTCATTGAACTAGTTCTTAGAGGTTCCAGAGCCAGGGTGCAGGATGCAGGATGCGTTAGAGCATTGAACCTCTTGCGTTAGGTCTGATGCATTAGCTGAAGAACGCCGCCGTCTCCAGAAGCCCTCCACCTCTTGCTATACTCAGGGTGGTCTAAGATGCCATCGAGAGCCATCCTAAGTGTGTGGCCTTGAAAGTGGGACAGAATGAACCTAGTATATCTACTGATCATCTTGAATAGCATGATCGATCATTTTTATTTGCCACTCTTCGTTAGTCCAAATTTTTTCCTCGGGATGGTAAGAGGCATAGAATTGCCCTAAAAACATTTCAAATTTATTTAAATTAATGCTGCTACCAAGAGGGTTTAAAAAAATGAAATCTCTTTTAAAAGGATCTACGATAGCCAAACAAAAATGATTGCCGTTTTGGTTATAAGGCAAGACAAGAATTTTATTTTCGAGAAGAAGTTCATATAATCCGTGGTATATATCGTTATAATATGTAACAATTGTGTTGCTAAATTAACAGTTAGCAACTGCATTGGTTTGTCAGAGAGTATTATATTTAAATAAATATCTACTATGAAATTGGTTAACCACTCTTTGGGCAGTAAAAGTTTAAAATCCTCACTGGTGATTTCTTTCACGTCACAATTTAATCTACTGTAAAATCCAATATAATAGATTTTGTTTAAATATCGATAGTAATTAGCATCGGCAACTAAACTATTGGAAAGTATTTTTAAATCCTTGACAACCTGCCACTTAACTGCTCGATATATACGGTAGCATATACGACATGTAAAATGGTTTTATTTTCGGGAACATGATGTTCCATACACTAGAATCTTAGCCGATTCTCTCAATTTTTATACCTTTAAAGGTGAATATCACAAAGTCGCACCATGCTTTGTCTAAAATTTCTAATAATGCCTGAATCTGCATATAATACTTATTATAATTCCTTTTTAATTGGCCGGTACATACCTTTATCACAAAAATCTATATTACCGTTCCTAGAGGCTATTCCAGGATCTAAGTCTTTTATTGTAAATGGACATTTAATTTCAATGAGGCCGTCATCGTTCACTAATCCATCAGGTGATCCGGCTAAGTACTGATATGTTCGATGAATTCTTAAACCGCACGGTCTACACGACACTCCAGTATACTCCTCGTAGAGACGAATTGCTTTCTGCTCATTTTGTATTCCGTGAGAAATGGCTGGAACATTACTCAAGTTTGGAGGGTGTATGATGATTTTAGCGATATTTTTTAACGCCTTGTCAGATCTGGCTTTATAGATATCCCCAAAATGAGAAGCGGTAACTCTCTTCTTTCTTTCCTCAGTCCACAAAGGACTTAAATGTTGGTCTATTGTGACCGACTCCAAATGGGATATCTCTTTCTCATTTAAGGTCATATCATTTAAAAAATCTTTGCAAATTTTGGAGGTGCTTTTTTGGACAACTTTATCTTCTAGGTTCTTTTGAAAAATTGTTTTTTTGTCCGTAACTCCCAATGAACAGAAGTCGCAGATGAAACTCCCTGAAAAATATTTATTTTGACCATCTTCTACGCACATTTGATGTACCCATCCGTCACAGTGGTCGCATTCCACCCAGTCAGCAGTGACGTCTAGGTTTTCCTTTCCACAGTAAATACATAAATTTTTATTCATCTCATTATACATTGTTCTTAAGGATGTCATCGATTTTTTGTTTTTCAAGGCAGTTTTTAAATTGTTACCCTTAAAGTTATTGGGTTTTCTCTCTGATTTTTTCCCCAAATTTCTTGAGATAACAGGCCTTTATTTTCTTCTTTTGATTTTTCGACTGGTCGGTTACATTTACTTTTGGTTATTTTGAGGGACTGCTCTTTATGTACAAAAAGTACATACTTACGTATTTTTCTCACAATTCGGCTGCAGTTTTGGTGCATAAGATTGTCCGCCAACAATTTTTTCAATATACCAAACCATCTTTCCACCGGGCTATTGCTCACTCGTGTATGAAAGTAATCGACTCCACAATGGTAAAATGGATATGTATCTCTTTAAGAACACTCTATAGAAATCCACGTTGCAAAAATCATTTACGTCTGATGAATCTAAGAAGAAACTATCTGTCTTATAACTTGCTTCGCAATTTGTGAAAAAAGCATAAAACGGACTCGATTTTTTCAACGCCTCGGAATAACCGATTTCATCATCAGGCATAACGGATAATATGGGCTCAAAAAGTGACGCATCGTCGTCATGTTGTTGGCAACAAATTTCCAAAAGGCTATTTATAAGATGCGTGGAAAATATGATTTTTTTTTAACATTTAGTATAATGAAAAAATGTTTGAACCACTCGCAAAAAGTTATCCAATTTTGAATATTAAAGGAAGCAGCAGCAATTTCCTTCATTAGCCTGTTGCATTTTTTATTTGGAAAATACTTATCTACTTCGGTTGCCATTAACTTAAGTACACAGCAGAGATGAATTTGGATTATTTTCTCTGGAATCTTGGTCGAACCAGTTACACATTTAAATGACATTATTAGATATTCCTTTAACAGCAACGTATTCCAGGATACGCAAATAGCATTTATTATGGAATAACTTAAGTCAGTCACCACAACGTGAAATGGAGGCCACGCTTTGGAATTATTTAAATAATACGCCTTAAATTTTAACAGCCAGGAAGCAATGGATGCCGTGTCATGATTGGATGAAATCATCTCTAAAACGGGGCACACTCGACTGTTGAATGGAACCTGGACAACTCCTGCATAATAATAAATCCTCTTCTCCTCGTTTTCAGGTGTGCTTATAATGGTACCAGTTGAATCTAAATATAGAATATCATTAACGATACACTTAATAAGATTAAGTTGTTCCCTACTATAAATATATACGTGAAAAGGCGTCCCTACCACTTGAAGAAATTCTTGATGTTCCCTTTTCATTAAGATCATATCGATCAAGTCGTCGGTATTTCGGTCGTTTAATGCCAGTTTTTCTGAGCGAACCTTCCGATAAACCGAGTCAGATTTTACTGCGTCTAGACTCCCAACCACCAAAGATTTGGGATTGAAATGGTAAACATCATTTTGCCTTTGTCGAATAGGTTTAACATGACCGATTTCATTTCTCACCATTTTTCGCTCTAAACCTCTTAATTGACCAGGTTTCGTTACCAAGTGATTGTAACATTTTGATGATGAATTAACCACTACCTCGTGTGGTTCTTCTTCATTTGAGATACTACGTATCTGTAATACAAATGTTTTGCACTCATGTTGGCAATAAGCGTAAATCTTCATCGAATCTATTGCTTTGGAATATCTGGAATGTTTAAAACAAATAGTTCGACACGTGTTATTTGCGCTTTTAATCTTTTCATTTAGGATAAATGCATATTTCCCCTTAATCAGTTTATAATTCTGACAGATTACTTTAAACTCACTAGGAGTCAAAACGAATTCCCCTTCCCCAAATTTGCATTTATCATATCCAGGCCTTTTCCAGGTCTTATCTGCCATGTTAACAGAACCCTCAGGTAACATTTGCCATTCGTCAGACATATGTTTCTTATTCCTTAAATTCAAGGCTGCTTTAGAAATTTCCTCAAAATCGGAGCTTATTTTCCCCCCTTCTGTTTGATATTTAATCAAGCTTTCTTCGAAATCGCTCATTTAGTTAAATGGAATCGGCGAAATATTTGGCGAAACTAAGCTGTTTCTTCTGTTTAAAATACCAAAAGATCGCGTGCTTTGGTCATCACTTTCGGGCTCTATATCCTTCAAAATCTCTTCGACATCAGGGAACGCTGACTCTTCAGTACTATCTTTTTGTTCGTCCTTTTGTATTAGGGATATATTTTCGAATATGGGTTCCGGTTGATCTGGTTCAGCATCCGTTATAAAATTACGTTTGTAAGATGAATCTTTAATAGATAGCGACTTCTTTTGGGAAGCAGGTGTACTAAAAAATTTACCGGAATTCCGTGTCCAGAAACTACACAACTTTTTGCGATTTTTTAAACTGTTTTTGTTTTTGATATAAAGTAGACACAATAGGGTGATTTTTTATATTTACTAGGATTAAAACTTTTAACGTGTATTTCTCGTGCACTTCTGGTGTGATAATTATGTACACTATTGTTAATATTAAATTTATTTATATTTTTGTATACGAAACACGAAATTTTAAATATATAAATACACGCGACTGTCATAATTTTTTTTATTTTAAACGTATTTCTGCGCGATTCTCTATAATCTAAATTAAATATTATCCTAAGTATTCTTTTTTGCATCACAAAAACTCTGCTTGCCTCAACTGATTGTCCCTATATGACAATATTGTAACTAATAACCGAATACGCTAAAGAATAGTATGACGTTAGTAATCCATTAACGTTTATTTCTTTTTTTAAATTTAGAATAGCAAATGTTGTTTTGGCTAACTTTGAACAAATGCCATCTATTTGGGGGTAAAACTCAAGGTCGTATCTATAACAGAGCCCAAGAATATTGTATTTTTACTAGTTTCTACTTGCTGTATAATCGGGATATTATTAGTAATAATATTCGAGAAATATAAAAATACAGTTTATTTTATATTGATTATCAAAGAATTTTTATAACACCATTTCTCAAATTGTTGAATTACTAGATTTGTCTTATTTTCCAACTCACTGACAGTATCAGCGTGAACAATAATAGATGTCATCTGCATACATAAAAACATCTCCATCTGTTACGTAATTCGATAAATCATTAATGAAAATAAGAAATAAAAGTGGGCCTATAATTGAACCCTGAATAATTGAACCCTGACCTACACCAATGTTCATTTCAGCGACTTCGGATGCTGTATTGTTCAAAGATACTAGAACTTTTCTGTTTTCTAAATAAGATATTAACCATTTTAGAACATTTCCACATATTCCTAATGCCCGTAACTTTGATTCTAAAAATGCCTGATTTACTGAATCAAATGCAGCAGTTAAATCGAAAAAGAGACTGGCTACTTTTTTACCTTTATCTAGATAGTCAAAGACCTTTTGAACAAATTCAAGTGTTTTCTTTTCTTTTTTTTTTCCTTATGGGTTGCGGTTCTTTGGCCCGCTGTACTGAAGCTTAAGCTTATTGTACCCCCATAGTCTCCCTATTCCATGAGACCCGTTCCTCCCATGAAGGCGAGTATACGGTCGATGGGAGCATTGACTATCTCTTCCGGTGTCACTGATGGTTCACCGAAATGTGCAATTCGTCTCGCCGCTAAGGCCGGGCATTCACATATGATGTGGTGAGGTGTTTCCTCCTCTTCACCACACATCCTGCAATCTGGATCATCCTTCACCTTTATGTTGGTGAGATGTCTGTTTAGTGTGCAGTGTCCTGTTAGGATACCCACTGCACATCTTAGCTGCTTTCTGCTCAGCTTCAGCAATTCGTTAGTCTTTGATTTGGATGGGTCGCCTAAAAATATGCGTGATTGTCTCATTCCTGGTGCCTCTCTCCAATGCAAGTTGTGTTTCTGCCTTAATATTTCCTTTACTGCGCCTTTTGCGGTGCTGTATGCGATCCCGCATGTCGGCTCGGGTGCTATCAAGGCTTTTTTTGCTCCTTCTCTGGCCAGCCTGTCAGCTTTCTCATTACCTGAATTTCCTTGGTGTCCTCGCGTCCATTCCAATTGCACATTGTTATGTTCTGCCAGTTTCGCCAGGGGTTTCAGGCAGTTTTTTACTGTTTTGGACCGTATTTCTACTGCTTCCAGAGCTCTAAGAGCTGCCTGGCTGTCAGTGATGATACGGATTCTTCTGTTAGTGTATGACATCCGTATCATTTCTTGTGCACAAGCCTCTATGGCTGTTATTTCTGCTTGGAACACGGTTGCATTGCTGCCCAGGTTCAGACTGAAGGCTGTCCCTGGTTGGTCTCCCGCAATCCCTGCTCCGGTACTGCTTGACGTTTTTGATCCGTCCGTATACCATATGGTATCATTTGGGTGACCTCGCATCTGCCTTTTGCCCTCATCTTCCCTATCAGGTATAATCACCCTGAAGGTTTTTGTGAAGTTATAAGTTGTGCTGATTCTGTCTGACTGCATTTCAAGTAGTCGATTTTTTCCCAGTTGTTGGGCTATTTCTGTATGATATCCTTTTCTTGGAGAAGTCTCATACCCGTTGTTTCTTAGCCTGTAAGTCGCTATCAATGCCTCATTCTCCACTACGAGATATAGTGGAGGTAGGCAGAGCAGCGCTTCCATAGCTGCGGTAGGCGTTGTTGTCATGGCCCCCGTTATCCCTAGGCAAGCAAGTCTTTGTAACTTGTTTAGTTTCCTCAACGACTCTCCTTTTCCAGCTTTGTGCCACCAGATCAGGGAGGCGTAGGTTATTATTGGTATCACAACACTTTGGTAGAGCCACTGTACCATTCGTGGTTGTAGTCCCCAGTTCTTGCCCACCATTCGTCTGCAGGCTCATAGTGCCCGCGTGGCTTTAGTGGTCACTTTCTCTATATGAGCTTTGAAGTTCAGTTTGGTGTCTAGAGTTAGTCCCAAATACTTGGCTTCACCGCTCATTTGTAATTCTTTTCCCCGAAGAAATAGTTTCTTCAGGTTCTGGATTTTTCTTTTCCTTGTAAAAGCTACCACTGTGGTCTTTCCTGGATTGACGGATAGACCTTCCTGGGTGCACCATTTATCTACCGTTTTGAGGGCTCTTTGCATCATTTCAGATGTGACGCCCTCAAATTTTCCTGTTGCCAGGATGGTGATGTCATCTGCATAACCCTGCGCATATATTCCTTGCTGTTCTAATTGTACTAGGAGTTCATCAACAACCAGACACCACAACAGGGGTGATAGAACACCCCCTGCGGGCAGCCCCTGGTTGCCGACACCTCCTCTGTCGTGGAGCCCAGCATTGTTTGTATTTTCCTGGTTTTGAGTGCCGAGTCAATCCATCTTGTTATCGACTGCTTGACTCCGCGTCTCTTCACTGCTCTGCTTATAGAGTCGTATGAGGTGTTATCGAAAGCCCCCTCAATGTCCAGAAAGGTTCCTATAGCCGTTTCCTGGCTGTCCAGTGCCCTTTCTATTTTGTGAGTTAGCTCATGTATGGCTAGCTCACATGATTTTCCTGTCTGGTAGGCATATTGGTTTCGATGTAAAGGTTTTGAGTTCATAACATCGTCCCTGATATGCCTATCCACCAGCTTCTCCATAGTTTTCAGGAGAAGGGATGTCAGGCTGATAGGTCGGAATGAATTGGCCTGGGCGTAGGTCTCACGCCCTGGTTTTGGTATGAATACCACCTTTACCATCCGCCAGCTGGTTGGCACATATCCTAGGGCCAGACTGGCCCTGAATAATGTGCACAGGGGTGTTGCAAGTTTGCCTACACCCTGTTTTAGTAGTGCCGGGAATATTCCATCTACCCCCGGTGACTTGAATGGTTCAAACGAATTGATCGCCCACTCAAGTTTTGTTATATTAATTACACTATTGGCATGTTTCCAGTCCTCTTTTGACGCCCTCTTAATAGGTATGCTTCAATTGGACCGTTATGATTTCATGGGATAGCTACACTGCCCGGGAAGTGTGTCTCTAGGAGTAAGTCCAAAGTCTCCTTCTCAGTATTTGTGTAGTCACCCTGTTGTCTTTGCAGTGATTCAATTTTACCTTGATTGTCTCTCTGTAGAATTTTCTGGAGTCTAGCAACTTCCGGAGTGTTTTCTATCTCCTCACAGTGCTTCCTCCATGATTCCTTTTTTGCATCTCTTATGGCATATGTGTAGTCGAGACGGGCAGTTCTATATTCTTCCCATCTGCCAGACTTTCTCGCCTAATTGAAAAGCCTTCGAACTGCTGCTCTCCTGGAGGAGAGCTCGTGATTCCACCATGGGGTCTCACGTTTCTGCCTCTTCTCTTTTAGGGGGCAGCTTTGCTCGAAGGCTGTTTTTATTGCTGATGTAATGTATTCATTCATCAGTTCCACTTCCACCGGTGTCTGTGGCTTCGATGGGCACTCCTTCAGCCCTTGCTCCAGGATCTCATTAAAGAGTCCCCAGTCGCAGGTCGTTGGATTCCTGCCCATCTTGTTCACTTCCGGTGGTGTTTGTATTTTAAATCTTACGTACCTGTGATCCAAGAGCGATGGTTCCTGAGACACATGCCACTCACTGATCACTCGCCCCGCACATTGTGTCGCGATAGTAATATCGATAACCTCACTCCTTGTCGTCGTGACAAAGGTAGGCTCGTTTCCACGATTAACTACTTCTAGCTTATTACTAATGATAAATTCTAGGAGTGACTCACCTCTTGTATTGTTGTCCGTGCTCCCCCAGATAATGTGGTGTGCATTGGCATCCCATCATAAGATGAGCTGTGTCTGGCTAGCTTCACATTTCTGAACCAGTTCTCTAACTTCCTGGGTAGGAGGTTGATCAGGTTGATCGTATGGAAGGTAAACGGATCCTATTACTAGCTCTTTCGTTGACCCCTCCATTTCTATGCTGGTTCGTGCCACCATTAGGTCTCTTGTACATAGTCCCCACATTGGTAACAGATTGATATGTTTCTTTGCGATAATGCAAGCTCTTGGGTGGTTACCGCCTGGGCTAATTACTTCCCAGTCTCTTCCCATCCCTAATCCCCTAATCTGCCCCCTATACACCCAGGATTCTTGTATCAGTGCTATATCTACATTGTTGTTTACAATGTGTTGCTGCAACGCGGGCGATGCCGCTTTACAGTGGTGTACGTTCACCTGTGTAACGTTGAATGTAACATACGGTGGTCGAGAGTTACTGCTGGTCCTCTCCCTTCGCAGCCTCTATTCCTTCGGGTTCGACTTGCGTCCCCTGGTCGAATTCCATCTGCTCCCCTCCCTTCTTCCTCCCCAGGGCCTTAAATATGACCCTGGTTAGGTTGAGGTAGGGTTTGCATTGAAGATCCTCAATTTTTTTCCACGAAGCCTCGTCCATCAGTAGGACAAGTTGTTGTCCCTTCGGATCTGGCTTCGTGTCGACTACAGTCCAGGTATTCATCTGAAGCCCTGGGTTCTGTATTCTCAGACGTTTGAGTGTTTTTTCCGGTTCCTGTGCTGGCCCCGGTATCCACACCAACGTTCTGACGGGCTTGGGTACATCCTTGGCATCACATGTGCCAAGTTTTGCACCCTCCCAGGGTACACATTTCTCCACCACCCGCACTAGCCAGTCCTTTGTGGCCTGGTCAGCGCAGGAGGCTAGGAGAAAGCTCCGAGCTCAATGACGTCTCAGGGTAGCCATCTGGTATTATAGCCACCTTGAAATCTGTGAGCGCAGCCGCATAGGAGGTACCCGGGACGTTATTGGCCCTTCCCCTCTTCTTTGGCTGCGTCACTCTATTTTCCTCTGGGGTGCTTCCCTCAGATCGGCCGCGTTTAGCGCCCGGCTTTGGGTCACTCCCCTGTGGGGCTTTGCTGCTCCCCGGTTGAGGTGTACTGGGAGTACTTACGCCCCCTGGCTGTGAAAGCCTAGGTCCCGCTTTTCCCCCAGATCCTTCCCGGTTCATCTTCCGGAGCTTCCTTCTGGCCGCTCCGGATAGTTTTTTCTTCGGTGGATCCTCCTTTACAGGGCCTCCTTCCGAGCTTTGTTTTTTGGTGTCGTTATTTTTATTATTATTATTGTTTTCCATTTTCGTCCCACGAGTGTGGGGGATTTATATGTCACCGTGCCCAGAGCCCCCTTGGACACGGAAGGCTACATAAAACGGGGTGCGCCAGGTGCCCCGAGTTTTGTCGCTAGTTGCTGGGCTGCCCCCCAACCACGCATCCCTTCGGCGCGCACAATACCTTGGGATTGGGGAAGTTTTTATGGTGGTACTTCATCCACGTAGTCCGGGCGGTTAAGCCCAAGACCCCCGTGCCCCCTAGAGACACGTACCTCTGTCCGAGAACAGGTTGTGTCGCCAGGCGGTTTACGGTGTGAGTCGTGAGCTGGTCCACGGCGTGGTTTTAGCCGGGTATGGTATGGGTTATTAGCCCCACCCCCCCGGCAATATGGCCAACGCTAACCCTACTCCGTTAGAAGTCTGGCCATCCTCCTATCCGCCACCTGGAGACGCGCCTGATAGATTGCTCAACCCACAGGAATTCAAGTGTTGCTAGTTCTGTGGATTTATTAGCTCTGTAACCGAACTGGCTATTAGTGAATAAACTATCGGATTCTAAATATAAGTAGATTCTATTAGCAACTGCTTTGTCTGGAATTTTAGATAAATAACTTAACAATGTTATAGGCCTATGATTTTGTAATAAATTTGGATCATCTTTCTTGTACAATGGAATTATTTTACCTAGTTTTAACATATCAGGAAACTGTCCGAGATTAATTAGGTGTGCAAGAGAATCAGCCAAAACATGTTTACAGAACTTCAATAGTCTTATGGGAATCTCGTCAACACCTGTTGAATTTTTATTTTTCATTTTATTGCAAATTATCTAATAAGATGTTCAAACTGAGCTTCGTTAACAGCTAGACACTGTACAAGTCGCTGTTCAAAGTTTTGTAAACAGTTTTCGAATGCCGTTTGGGGTATTCGACCAATCTCCGCCCATATTCCATCTTAGATCCTCCAAATTATTTGGTCTATTGTTATAGACGCAACCCTTTAAATGACCCCATAAAAAAAGTCGAGGGGTGTCAGGTCCGGAGATCTGGCTGGCCATTCGATTGACCCTCTTCTGCCTGTCCATCGGCCCGGAAACACCTCATTCAGGTACTGTCTTACATGCACGACATTCTTAAAATTTTTAAATAAAAAAAAATGTATTTCATTGTACGTACATTTTGCTCCATATAAGAGATGTACATCAATGTACTTCCAGTATATACCCATTTTTATCATTCTATGGTTTAACACATGGACGTCCACAAAAGTTCAACATTTGATTATTACAAATAGACTTCCATTGTACGTATATTTTCCGCCATATAAGAGATGTACCATGTGGTGAGCTATCTGGTAGATGGCGCTGCTTGCAGTTCGCAGACTAGTTCTGTTCCACTTTGATGAGAACTGAGAACTTCGCTTTGATATTTAATTAAAAATATTCAGAAATGCATCTGTTTAAACTATACTGCTCCCAATTTGAAGTGGGACACTCGAAAAATGATCACAATTCAAAATGCCGTAAAATCCTTAAAACTTTACAGATTTCGACGGAACGGGCACTATTTTAAAAAACAATTCTTTGACTTTCATTATAAGCAAACCAACAATCCAAAATATTCAATGCAAATACTCTACCGAGTGTTCAATGCATCCATGTCATTTTGTAAAAGTTTGACATTGTGTACGGCCTTAATGGGACATACTGTATATTTTGTTTTAATGATATCTTGTAGCCTAGAATGTCATGATAAAATCGTTTTTTATTTTTTGTTTTTATCTCTACTAGTTTTGAAGATATAAATTTTTTCTCAATTAGGTCATATTTTCCATAAAAATTGGATTAGCTTCTTGTTTTCAGTAGTTGGCTTTGAAATTAAAAATAAAATGTGTTGTAAGTTTGACATTTCAAATAAATGCACCAGCAAAACAAACCCTCAGGTAAAAATGGTTCGATTAAATGAAGCTTCTTTAAATCGTGCAATCGGTATGATACAAGCTGAGACTTCGCAGAGAAGGCCAGCAGATATTTTGGGAGTATCAATTAGTCAAGTTAATAACGCCTGGTTAAGATATCAAAGAAATAATTCCCCGAATTATACTCATGGTGGGGCCAGACAAAGAGTAACTAC
This sequence comes from Rhagium mordax, assembly GCA_963680705.1. Taxonomy (NCBI): domain Eukaryota; kingdom Metazoa; phylum Arthropoda; class Insecta; order Coleoptera; family Cerambycidae; genus Rhagium; species Rhagium mordax. Next base: position 51,928,549 of record OY796656.1, on the reverse strand, counting down.
TAACTACGGCCGCTAATGACAGGTATATCGTACGAAGAGCTCTTTTGGAAAGGACACTTAATGCGACACAGTTACAACAACAGTTTGAGCAGGTCAATGGTATTCATCTTTCAACTGAAACAATAAGAAGTCGACTACGAAATGTAGGAGGTTGAGATTTGGTTTAGAACATCAGAACTCTATGACCAGGATTGGGATCGATGTTTGTTTTCAGACGAATCAAGATTTTGTCTATATCCAGATAGCCGTAGAGTATGGATTTGGCGTAGACAAGGCGAAAGGTACAACGAAACCTCCATGATTGAATATGTGCCTTACGGTGGAAATTCTCTCATGATCTGGGCAGGCATAAGTACTGATTTTCGTACAGAACTAATTATTTTTAACAAATGCATGACTGCAAACCTGTACCTGGAACGAATATTACAACCAGTTGTTTTGCCAATTGCTCAACACATTGAACCCGATTTTGTTTACGTGGATGATAATGCAAGTCCTCACAGAGCTCGAATAATTAATGATTTTATTCACAGAGAACACATTAATCGAATGTACTGGCCTGCTCTATCTCCGGATCTGAATCCCATTGAACATATTTGGGACGCACTACAGAGACGAATTTCAAGTCGTTGTAATCGTCCACAAAATCTAAATCAGTTAGAAAATGCACTAGTTGAAGAATGGACACGAATACCTGTTGAAATTGTAAACAGTACAATACGAAGTATGCATCAACGATGTGAAGAGGTTGTGAGGTCAAGAGGAGGCCCTACACATTATTGGGTTTAGCTGACTTCTGTAATGGTCTTTTACTGAAGTTATATTTTATTTTTGTTTACTTATTTTCGTTCAGTTTATTAGTGCAAGATTTAAAAAATAAATCATATAAAAATATATCTCCTTTTTATTTAATATCTTCGAAACCAGTGGAGATAAAAACAAAAACCAAAAAACGATTTTATCACGACACTCTAGGTTACAAGATATCATTAAAACAAAATATACAGTATGTCCCATTAAGTCCGTACACAATGTCAAACTTTTACAAAATGACATGGATGCATTGAACACTCTGTAGAGTATTTGCATTGAATATTTTGGCCAGTTGGTTTGCTTATAATGAAAGTCAAAGAATTGTTTTTTAAAATAGCGCGTGTTCCCCGTGGAAATCTGTAAAGTTTTAAGGATTTTACGGCATTTTGAATTGTGACCATTTTTCGAGTGTCCCACTTCAAATTGGGAGCAGTATATAGCTCCCTATAGGAGAAAGCTATAGACTGACAGGCTGTATCAACGATTTTCTACTTGTCTACCTATGTTTTTCTCCTTACTAGTTTTTTTTTTTGTTGTTGTTGTTTGACTCGTTCTACACCGCAAGGTATTATTGAATAAAGATGTATTATTATTATTATTATTATTATGGACGTCCCTATAGTGGACTGTCTATGGATTATCCATACTGGACTACCATGTATGATACAATATACGTCCACTGTAGGTACCAAGGACAAAGTGAGGACATTCAGTGGTCATCTGCTATAAACATTGAATACAGTGGATATCCATAGGACGTTTCTGTGTCATTTGAGAAGGGACCTAGCTAGTAAATGTACAAGTACGTACACGGGACGTAGCTAAGTTCAGTTCTTTTTGTACCTACTATGTAAATTGTCCATTATATTATTTTATTATTATTATATAATTATGACTTAAGTTTTAAATTATTTTATTACTATATATTGTTTAGTGTATTTCTGACTTGTCAAAACACTTTTGTGTATTCATGACCAATAAAGTACTTACTTAGGTACTTATTTACTTACTTACTATTAAATTACCAGTAGATGTACATGCACGTACATGGGATGTACTAGGCTAGGGCCTATATTTAGGTCTCTACTACCATCAGTAAACGTACATGGGACATAGGTAAGACCTATATATACATACATACTACGTCCAGAGAGCTACCATTTTAGTGCGATTGTACATACTTTGGATAGATATTGGACGTACAAGTACGTACATATGTCTAATATTCGTCCAATGTTATGACACCGGGACGTCCATTGGATGTGAATTGGAAACAATTCGAATCTAAAATGGATGAACATTGTACGGACATAAATACAAATGTAGTCCAAAAGTACATACTTTTTACGTACATTGTACACATCTTTTTGGACATACTGCATCCAGTGAATGTACAAGTACGTACCTGGGCCGTACCTAGGGCCTATATTTAGGTCTCTACTACCACCAGTAGACGTACATGGCATGGGACATAGGTAAGACCCACATACATACTACGTCCAGCGAGGTACCATTTTAATGTGATTGTACATACTTTGGACAGATATTGGACGTACAAGTACGTACATATGTCCAATATTCGTCCAATGTTGTGACAGCGGGACACTTCGGATAGACATAGAGACCATCCTGAGTATAGCAAGAGGTGGAGGGCTTCTGGGGATGGCGTTCTTCAGTTAATGCATCAGGCCTAATGCTCTGCTGCATCCTGCATCCTGCATCCTGGCCCTGGAGCCTCTAAGAAGTAGTTCAATGACCAGAAGCTTTTAGTTCTAAAATTAGCCGCCGCATTTTACCGCGATGGCGCTGCAGGTCATCACGTCATAGCGATAAGGCTAATGTAAACAAAGCTGCTTGAAAAGGGGGTACAATTATTTTAATTTTACTAGGGTACGCCTATGGTAGATACGTGCCGATAAAGTAAACAAACTCGTCTTCTTGGAATTTTATTTATAAACATTTGCACGTGTTCACATGTAGGCTTCACAGCTTGTAAGGCAAATTGAACAGTTATTTAATTATTTTTTATTCAACCTCAATGAGTAAGACAGATGGATAGATATGTTTCAAGGTTAAGTATTTTAGATGGTTATAACCAAAGTTCTTTATTACATTTTTTAAAATAAACAAACAGATATTGTTACAAGATATTTATTCACATATAAAATACAACATTTTTATGAAATATATTAAATTGCTCCTTCGTAATCGGGAAGTAGATCGAGATGTTCATCACTTACAAGTCCAGACAGGTATTCATATAATAAATCATGCAGCTCCAATTGGTTCATTGTAGCACAAAATTTATCCAACGTAATATAGTCCCAGATATAAAAATCACAATATTTTATACCCATTTTATTGCGCCAGGTAGTGCGATCTTCTTTTTCAAGGTGGTTAGAATATAGCTTCAGATTACACCTCAAAATAAAACGAAGCGAATCAATTGCTTCTGCAATAGGATCTGGAGAGCTTTCTTTTTCTATTAAGTCAACCTCATCGTCACCAATATATTTATTATAGAGCACCTCATCAGTTATAAACTTGGAAACATATTGTTTTAATTGTTCATGAAGCCCACATTTTATCATTGAATCACAAAAGTTATTCAGCGTAATATTATCACTGATATAAAGTTCACAATAATTTATACCCAGGCTATATTTTTCTTTATGACATCCTTCACTTAGACCAGATTTTAATGAAGTAAGCAGCAAATCGACAGCTTCTTTTAGCGATGCTGGTGATGATGATGAGCCACACATGATGTTTTTACGTATTTTTTAATTTAACATAAATAGACACTTTCTGCGTCGAACAATTCTAATTATACACTTGAGCAGTAAAATTAACGATCAAACTGTTAGGTAGTAAAGCAAGACTTCAACTGAGACGTCTGAAGGTGTAGGAGGGCTTGAATATGCTGGTTTAGAGGTGGTAGATTGACCCTGAATTTTATCATCGAATCTTACATGTTCGTTAACAGACTCCATTTTCATATAACATAAACTTCACTGATGGGTTATACGTACTGAGGCTTCCGTTTATCATAGATTATTTATATGAGAAAATTTTTATACTTTGTATCTTCTTTTGCATACACTTGTACTGGATTAATTCTTCGCGCTGCAGTAGCATGTAAGTGTTTTCCACATCGGCTTCTATGACTGAACACATTACTAACCTCATATGAGATAATTAATCTTTCAAATTTGGAAAACATATTTTGTTTCTCCTGATAAAACTGAATCATTTCTTTTAACTGTTCTAATTTTAATAAATGTTCTTGCACCAACACCTTAAAGGATGACATCTTACTCATGTTAGATCTAACTAGATACTAAGTACTCATATAGTAAGAAAATTATAAGAATTTTACCGAATATCTAAACATGTATATTTCGTAAAGCAAGCAAAAATTATATTGATATACGCAGATTCCAAGAATGTTAACAGTCAGCTGTAGAACCGAATATAAAGAAGCTGATAACCCTTCAGCAGGAGTGAATTTTAGATTTATCGAAAATCTCTAAAATGTAAGTAAAAATTTTTAATTTAATATTTTTAAATGACTAAGTTTTTATATTGTTTTAGCTATGGTAAAAAAAAAGCTTAAGAATACTCACTTAAATATAATAGATGGATGAGGCTTGAAACAGTAATTTTCAAGTTTCTCAAGTGAATAGACACACCTGCTAAAATGAATTCTAAAGAAATCGCAGTTATCAGTGATCAAATTGTAAGAAAATTCCGTGAAGTTAAAATAAAAGAATATACCCCAGAACAACGAGACATTCAACTTAATCAATTAACTAAAAATATTAGGCTGTTCAATAAGGCAATTCACGCAGCAGATTTACCAGTAGGCACATTGAAAAAATTACAAACAAATGTGGGACATCTTAAACGATTTAAATAACTTATTTCAAATATAACGCATACTGGAAGAGGATTATCAAAAGAGAATCGTAGCACTAGAGTGAAATGGGAGGATATAACCTCAACGTACTGGGATAATAATTAACCTAACTCATAAAAATATCGATGAATTTTTCGAAGATGCTGCACATGTCTTTAAAAATAGAATCCAAAATGTGCTAAAGAAACTACAGATGTTAAAAGTTAATACGTGTTTCTGTGGTGAATTTCTGAGAAAATCAGAAAATACTGAAATCATTGAACGAAAATACTTTAATACAAAAAATCAAATAGTCGACTCTGGGACAGACTTGCTACATTTTTTCCAAATTAATGTGAAAGATGAAATTCTCAATTCCTTATCTGAATTTTCAGAATCCGGATCTGGTTGGGCCTTATCAGAAATTTTAAGCTTGGAAGTTAATATTAATGAGGTGGGGAATGGAAGCGGTTAATCATGGCTGACAGCTAAAAATCTCCGTCTATTATTACATTCATCTATTGTATTTACTCTATATACTTTATTTCAATATATATTATTTAAATGTTAACCTGATTTTTTATTCCATATACCTAACCTAGAAATAAAACACAAAGGTTTAATTAATTTTTTATTCAAGCTTTTAATAGAAACATTTTTCTATCTAAATTATAAGTTAAGCATTCACGCATACAGTATGTGAATGTTACAAGGATATATATCACTTAATTTAAATAGTACATTATAAGAGGATAATTCACTTAACTTGGTATATTATTAATTTATAAAGTTATAATAGAAATTTTTCTAAAACTTAAAACTATCCAGCAAATGATATGAGTTTGCTAATAGGATAACTTTGATGCGCTTCTAGGTTTGAGGTGTCCTCTATAAATATTAGGTTTATTCTCGAATGGTGACGATAGAGTTCCATTACAGGTGGAAATAACCCCGAAGGGTGTTACACGTTCATAGATATTAGAGCTGAATGCTGTTTGTTTTTCATATTCAGCAATCGAGTTTTGACATGCTTCTATTTGATCTTTATTCAAAGTAATAGAACTTCTTAAATTATCATTTATGTGTGCAGTTACATCTGGGGAATTTTTAGTTCTTTTTCGTTTAACTGGAAACAGTTTTGATATAATGTTTTGATATTTCCAAGAGCTGCTTGGGTTAATTCGGAACCCATCCCGATATTTTCTTAAATGGCCATTACTTAATGTTAGGATATGTTTATAAGTGATTAGATCCTCATTGTTAAAATCATTCGGCTGCTCTTTCGTTAATAATAATAATAATAATGTTTATTTAAATAATACATTCCAAAAAAATAAATAGTAACATATTTTGAAATAAACACAGCTAAGCCTACAAAAGGATAAAAAATCCTGAGCATAGGCTATACAGTAATATTTTTTCAAATCAGTATGGATGTAGAGACAAAATCATATATGTGGGCTACCTTACATAACATATTTAACATTAAAAAAAAAAATTATAAAAATAATGAATATTATAAAAAATAATAACAACGTACAAAAAATGATAATAGTAACTTAAGAGTATAAATAACAGAAACACAAAGGGGATATATAAATAGAGACTCATACACAACATCACAATTAATTGATAATCATGTACATAAGTAGTGACTAGTTTTTTTTTTTTTTTTCGTGCATTAAGTAACAATGAAGTATAATTACGACAATAATGTTGTTTTGTGACGAACTATTTTGTATGTGCTATCTACAGGTAAATATTTTTTATGTCGATTAATTGATGTAGCGATTTTCTAGGCACTTTTTAATTTTTGATTTGAATATACCTCTAGAATTGAGTTGTTTTACCTCAGCAGGAATTAGATTAAAAATTCTTGGACCAAGAAATATATGACATCTTTGCCCTATGGTTTTTAAAGGTCTAGGGACATGGATAGAATGTTCTTTATATCTTGTACTATGTGAATGATCAATATTCTGATGAAAACTTTTTTTCTTGTATTGTCTCAAAAGCAAACCTTGACAAAATAACTGTCTAATATCAAACAGGCGAGCCTCATTATATAAATTGTCTGAGGGGTAGGTATAACATTTCCTATAAATTATTTTAATAATCCATTTCTGGATTATTTCTACTTTATTAAGGTATATATTAGTTACACCACCCCAAGCCACAATTCCGTATGACAAATGGGACTGCACTAATGCATAATACAATATCTTTAATTGGTTAATATTGCAAAATTGCTTGCAAAGTTTGAACACTGGTATTAGTCCTCTGAGTTTATGTATTACGTGTTTTGTGTGCAAGTCCCATTTGAGATGGCTGTCAATAATGATACCTAAATATTTTATGTTAGTTTTAGAAGTTATTTCTAATTTACCGTTGCTACCATTTATTGTTAATTTATTGAAGGTGGGCAGGTGTCTTGCATAGCTAGTAAAGGGAATGAAATGAGTTTTCTGAATATTGATGGTAAGTAATTTATTGCTAAAGAAATCTATTATTATTTTAAAATCATTTTCTACTTTTTTTTTCAATTGTTCCCAAGAATCATCTCTATAAAACACGACCGTATCATCGGCAAAGCTAATAATATCTCCACAAGATGGTAAGTCAAAAAGTTCATTAATATATATTGTGAATAATATAGGCCCCAGAACGGTGCCCTGGGGAACTCCGTAATTGATAATTTTACTTCCACTTATAGTATTTCCAATCCTAACGCATTGTTTTCTATTAGTAAGATAGCTTTCCATGAGTTTATATGTTACTCCTCTAAATCCTATATTCTCTAAAGTATTTAATAAATTTGAATGGCTAACGGTATCAAATGCTTTAGCTAGATCAACGAAAATACACAAAGCTGGAGCACTATCATCTACAGCTTTGTAGAGTTTAGAAGTAAGTTGCGCCATGGCGTCCTCCGTTGATCTAGCTTCTCTAAAACCATATTGATTTGCTGAAATCAGTTCGTAATTGTCTAGAAAACTAATAAATCTAATTTTAAGAATTTTTTCAAAGACTTTAGCTAAGTTGGATAGCAGTGATATCGGTCTATAATTGGACAATGTTAGTTTGTCTCCGGATTTATACACTGGTTTAATAATAGACATTTTAAATGATTCAGGAAATACTCCAGTGCTTAAGCATGTGTTTAGAATGTACAAAAGGGGAGTTGTTATATTATTCACAATTTTTTTTAATATTTCCGAGGTTAGATCATCCATTCCCGGTGATTTATGTGGTTTTAAGTCATTGATAGTGTTCTTTATCTCAGCCTCACTAATAGGCCTTAATACTATTGAATTTTGTAATCTATTCTTATGTTTCCATTTCGGTGCCTTGTTATCCGTTTTTATTTTTTTAGCAAGATTTTCCCCAATTTCCGTAAAAAAAGTTACATATTCATCAGCTATTTTTTGTTGGTCTGTTATTATTTCCCTGTCGTCCGAACGAATGCAATTGAATTCAGTTGTCGAATTTGGTTTATTAATTTCCTTAATACATTTCCACAATTGTTTAGGGCTCCCTTTATTATTATTAATTCGATTTTTATAATAATTACTTTTTGTAGTATTTATTAATGAATTAAGCTTATTTCTATAGCTTCTAAATTGTTGCTTGCAGTTTATATTGTCTGGATTATTTTGCATGTTTTTATATAGCTGATTTTTTGTATTTATAGATTTTATCAAGCCATTAGTCATCCACGTTTTTCGTTTACATTCTTTATTTTTAATTTTAATTTTTTTCGAACATTGACTTATTTTATTTTTTAAATTATTAATAAACAAACACGTGGCTTCCTCAATATTTTCACAATTGTAAATATCAGTCCAATTATCTTCTCTTAGTTTTTTGTTTAATAAATTATAGTCGATAAACATTTTGTATTTATTACTTTTAGAGCTATCTATCTTCTTGCTTGTTGGAAAAACTATTTGGAGAATTATGGGATAGTGATCGGTGATGTTAATATGTAGAATTACTGGGACAAGTGTATACCTTATTTTGGTTTTTATAAATATATGATCTATGCAAGTTTCAGAAGTACCTTGCACTCTAGTGGAATTATTTATTGCTGGATTATATCCCTCCCTGTTCATACAAAATGTTAAGATAATCTTGGGAAAAGTCACTATCAATAAGTATATTTATATTGAAATCGCCTATAATTATACTAATATCTTTTTTTTGTGCATGAGATTTAAAATAATCATAAAGATTTTGATTAAATGTAAGAGCGCATAGGGACGGCGGTCTATAAATAGCTAGAATTTCTATATCATCGTTGTTATAACTCAACTGCAGTTTTATTGCTTTAATAAGTCCTATTTGAATGATCTCGTAATTAAAATTTATATAATCTTTTATGTATATAACGACACCATCATTTTTATTTATTTCGCCATTATTATATATTAACTTATAACCAGAAATATTATACATGACTACATTATAAATTGCAAAAGTTTCAGTTAAGACAATACAATCAAATTTATTCTGAAATTCGGATAAAATTAATTTTAGTTCATCTATATTTTTGGCCAGGCTCCTTATATTATTATGAAAAATATTAAATTTGTCACCACAATGTTTATTTAGTAAATTACTGCAGGATGTTATATTTTCCGCTAAATGAGTTTCGATACTTTCTATTTCATAGTCCCTTATGTACGAGTCCATTACAATAAATTATACTTAGATGCAAATTCGATATTATAGGTAAAAAGAATAAGATTAAAATGTTCTATATACTTCTAATGTTTCCACGAAAATTACTACTGAATTTTCATTATCTCAAATTTCCTTAGTGACTATCCAATTTCTAATTTTTAACTCTCAGAAAATTTACGATAATATTAATATTTATATTTAACACTAATTCGAGTACGATATAAATAATGTTAGTGAATACTCGTAACATTGGATTAAATAACAAAATAATATTTTATAACATGTAATAAGTGATTGCGTTAAAAAATGATTACAATATTACAATTACAAATTATGAGTGATTTTATTTGGTAGTTTTAATTTTATTTTTTTATTGGTAATTTTCTATTACACGAACGATCTCGCTTTGGTTTGTTTTCTTCGCTTGGGTCTGCTGCTGCTTCTGATGTTTTCCTTTTCTTTTGTCCAGTTTCTATTGACGGTAGCGCAAACTTGGTATTGAGCAACGTCGGTGTTGAGGGTGCACTGTGGGTTTCTGATGTATCCACATTTGATGTGAATATTCCAGAATTTTGGGTTTCAGTGGTTGCCTTCTCGGGCTCTTCACTTTCAGTTTTCTTCAAGGCCTCATAGGAATATTCTTCCCCATTTATAATTAAAGTATTATTTTTTATTTTGGCTGATAATTGTTTATCCCTCGCTAACTTCAAATGTCTTCTTAAAGTTTTTTGTTGCTCATAGTCCTCCGCAATATAATCTCTTGTTATGAACACACCTGTACCCTTTAACTCTTTAACATTGGAAAGAATTTCATTTTTGAGAATAAAATTTATAAACTCTACTACTATAGGACGAGGTTTTTCACCAGACTGTTTCCCTATTCTATATGTATCTCTGATATTAGACTCTACACAATGTATATTTAATTGGTTATTAATAATAGACAAGACCGTAGTCAGTAAATTATTTCCTTCACCTTCCTCCTTAACCCCGTAAATTATTAGATTATATTTTTTGAGCTTGCGTTCGTTAGTTAGAAGTCGATTTTTTAGTGTGCAATTTTGTTCTTTCAATTTTTGATTTTCCTCTCTTAACTCTTCCAATTCTTTGGTTATTTCTGACCTTAATTTGTTTATTTCCTGTTTTATTTCCTCTCTCTCTTCTTCATGCAATTTACGGTTTTGTTCCTGTCCACTTTTTAGTAGCTGGTATAGATCTTTGATAGAAATATTATCTTTGCTCATATTTAAGTTTTACACAGTATACGTATATTTTTTGCAGTTTTTAATTTGGTTGGTTATACGTTCTAGACAGCGATATATCTACTGAATGTTAGTAGTATTTGAATCGAGGCAGAAGGCTCTCTTCTACGCATAGGCAGTATAGATTTAGTGGGGTATAAAGATAACAAAGTTTCATGCAAATTTGGTTCTTACTTACTGCTTTTTTGTTAATATATTTACATTTAAGGTTATAATTTTACTAGTCACAATACACAATTTTTTTTCCAAACTAACACGTAATAGTACGGAATATGAAGATCTTTCAATATTTTATTTAAATAATGTTCACTATTTACTAACTTTAGAGGTTTGTTTCACACACAGATGATAAACGTGACATTCAACAGCACACCATGTTTAGAAACATCTTAAACCATTAGTTAGAATAAATTTACATCCTTTGATATGAAGAACATTGTTTTTAATCTGCACTGGTATTTCTCCAATGAGTAGATCAGAGTCAGCGTGCCTTAATCCATAACAGTTAGGTTCAATGTTTAGTAGATAAGACATTATATCTTCACCAAGGTCTATAGCTCAATACTTTCACTAGAGCATTATGTATCTTTTTATGCTTTCATGGTCATTCATGGACATTCATGACTAGGTTATGACCTGGTTATGACCTGGTTATGACCAGGTCATGGCTGTTCATGGGCTTCTATGGATCTATGCAAAAAGCTGTTACCTGTATACGCCCATGACATGGTAATGAACAGATTGAACAGGCATAGTTGGTCATGACCGGGCTACAGCTATAACATACTTAATAAATTATTCCAGCTTCTTTCAGTTCATTTAAAATGGCTATAATTTCGTTATCATGTGAATCAGTATTTCCTGCAGCTTTGTATGCGTTTAAAAGTCTTAACCTGTCCACTAATTCATTTATGTCACTCCAATGAATATATTCTATAGGTTTTTCATTGTAAACCATATCATACCCTGTCCACTATGGGGTTGAGTAGCTATTTTAGGTCTACGCTTAAATAATGGCTTTATCACTTTAGAATATTTAAAAGAACGATTTCCCTTTAATTGCCTATCAGGATCGTAATTTCGTTTATGTACGTTAGAAGTTTCTAGAATTTCCTTATAATCAACTAAGTCCTGTTCGCTGTAACCTTGGGGCTTCTTCATAAATAGCAGTTCATATAAGCCTTGTCTTCCGGCAAACATTTTATCACCAATACTTAAACCAGCGTCAGAATCGATACTTAGATCCATATTACCAATTTTAAATTTATTCATTTCGCCATTAAATCTCACACCATAGGTTTCATCTAAATCTTTACTTTTAGTATAGAGTCTAGTTAAATAACGTCTACTTAAAGAAGGGTACTCTTCAAGATATTCAGCAGGGTCAATCGTACTAATTGAATCTTTAAATATTTTATCTTCTTCGTCTTCTTCTTCTTCTTCTTCCATTTCGCTATCATCATCATCATCATCATCATCATCGTCATCTTCTTCTTCTTCTGCTTCTTCTTCTTTCTCTTTTATTTCAGATTTAATGGTATCCTCTACTTTTGGAGTCTGCTGCTTCTTGGGAAAATTCTTAACAGCACCGAGTTCTCGTATTGGATCAATAATCGGTTTAAATAAACGCCTAATTGTATTATCTTCCTGCTCTCGACCTAATTTGAGGGCTAAGTACTTTCTTCTGATGGAATCTGAAGCTTTTTTTATCTTCTTTTTAAGTTCGAAATCTTGATTAAAGTCGTACACCTTCTCCCTAGGTGGTTTATATGCCGCGAGAGTAAATTTTTTATTAACAACCTTCATTGTTAAAGTAATGCAGCAGATACAGGGTATTTCAAAAACAGTCTGCACAGGGTGTTACCAAATAGGTCTGTATAGTTTAAGGGTCTATCTAATAATAACTAGTGTTATTGAAATCATATACTTATCATGTAAATCATAACTATGATAATCACACCTACGTTCCAGCTCAAGTCAGGGATCACGTGGCCATTAAGTGCATGATGTAATTTCATTTTATCTTGTTTATTTAATATTAAACCATTGCAGTTATATCTAAATATATATCATTTTATTTATAGACGTTTCAGTCTCGTACATCATCAGTTCTAATCTATGATGATGAGGAAGCACGGTAAAGGTGTGGTTAACAGTCTTATCAATAAGCTACCTGTTGAACCCATATAAGAAAGGATACGGTTTATATTTGAAAAAGCATCAAATAAACTGACCACTCTGTATTCTCAAAGGAAACTAGAAAAAAATTTAACCTTTATATATGTGTTCTAGTTTTTACCTAAATAAATATGTATTTATAAGTTATTATTGATTTGTATTTCCGACCTCTACCTCGATATTAATAGACCATATAATTCGACTGACTCTTTTGTGTGCTTCGATAATTCACAAAATGATTCATGCTCTTCACAGTAGATAAAAATGACTCCTAGTCGTATTAACGATACTAAAAATTGGCTAGATGAACTTACTGTTTAAAAAATATTTATTATTTCTTATAATATGCAAGGTGACATGAGGAGGAATCGAAAAAACTCATCTGATATCGATTTTCTACTATTAAAGAATATGAATAAATAATCGTATAAGCTAGTACTATCCTCGTTAGGCATCCCAACTAACTAAAAATATAAATGCGTCCATGGAAGCCTCTGTAAAGTAGATATACGTTTATACATGAATTATGTCTAATTGGTTGCATATCTACTGTACAGTTAACTTAAACCTCTTAGTTTTAAGTTATCTGTTCAACAGATATACGTTTATACATGAATTGCGTCTAGTTGGTTGCATATCTACTGTACAGTTAACTTAAAACTATAAGAGGTTTATTTGATTTATTTATTTTATTTACGTTCACATCGCGCTGTACTGACCGTGCACATTCCATATTATCTAATAAACTAATACCGTTTTATTAGATAATTTTTACGTAGTAATTATTTAGTTCATGTTGTAAACCTAGAGCAAATACAAGACGGTTTTTCGTGTTACGAACTAACACTCAAATTCTTTGAAAAAGAATGTACCTCCTTGCTTCAGTACTATATCTGTTACTGGGTATTAATAATAATAATGCTAAGGCCCGATATTTTCATCTTCCCGTTAACTTTATCCGCCAGTTAAAGTTGTTGATTTTCATTGTTGTAACAATTGTATCCTAGGTAAATAACTGCCGAATAAAGTTAACTGGAGGTGAAAATACCGGCCCTAAATGTTTTGTATTCAAAATAAAAGGATACGAAATCAAATGGTTAGTCAATTTAAATAAAATTAGAATTTCTAGAATTCAATAAACATCATATTAATAATTTGATATGTAAAATAATAGCCTTACTCTTGTTAATAGGTAATTATAATTGGGATTTTAGGCCAAAAAAAAATAAATGGAGAAACCAATTTTTGTTGTAGTCAAAGACTACAACAAAAATTGGTTTTTCCATTTATTTTTTTACATATTAATAATCTTGTTCACCTGAGGATGGTTATTAAGTAGTCGAAACCATTATCACCTAATAACTACTAAATATATTTGTGAGAATATCCTCTGGTATGCTACGCAGAAGCTATTTTATATGACGTATAAAAACGTTTTGGTGGTAATTAAACCTATCTTCAGAGAGCTTTGTGATGTTTCTATTTCCTTCATCTTGAGTAGATAACTTAGTATGTTCAATCAGCATGTCATCTTCGAGACGCCCGGTACATTCCGATATTTGGATTTCTTTGTGTTTATAATGCGGGCAATTTCTTAAACCTTAGCGTTATTATAAAAATAAACATTTGATTTTGTTATGTGACTCAAACGCGTAATGTTCCTATCTCAGTTGTTACAAATTTCGATGATCTTTCAATTTTTAAAAAAAATATGCATTGGTAGGGTTATTTTACAGGAGAGTCTTCATTTACATTTTAAATTTTGTGTGTAGTGCTTTCATAAAATGGATCTAAATCGCGAGTTTTTGATTTTTATTTTTAGACTTATATTATAGTATAAAATAAAGCTTAATTGTTTTTACTTTTCTGTTGCTGCTGAAAATAATAAATTTAATTTAGCTAATAAATGATGTATGGGATTTTGTTTATTATAGTAAATTTTAGTGAATTAATTTTGATTTCATGTAAAAAAAATTATACCTCAAACTAATAAAAAATGCTCTTTTCAGATCTGATTGAAATAACCGTGGAGCTGGTGAGCCCCCATTTACCCCCCACGATTGTTAAAAGTTAAAAAAATATTTTTTCTATTCATATTACCTAATTCCTATTTTACAATTTTAGAATGATTTGGTTGTATTAATTGAGTCGCCCCCGCCTAACGCCACCCTGTTTGGGGAGGTGATGACACCTGGAGGGGAGCGTTAGGGGGTCTACCTCACGATTGAGGACCACCCTTACATCCTGACCCCCTGGGCCACGGTATGGCTCATGCGAGAAGAATGGTATGTAAACATATTGTTTTGTATATTGTAGCTACATATAATTTTTTGTTTCTTTTTATGTTCCATTTTATGGCTGCGAAATCATCCAAACGAAATGAAATATTATATCACCTGTGCATTCTTTCTCCAGAAATAAAAGTATTCTATTTTTATTTGATGTGTTTTTTATTTCAATATGCTAATAAGTTTTAAATAAAAACTTGATTGTGTGTTTTTAATATGATATGTGAGTGAATATATATTAATAATAACCTTTCTACATAATAAGATATTTTAAGGTAAGTAAGTAATATATAATAAATATGATTGTTATTCATTTAAAATTCTAAGTACATTTTGTTGAACCTGATGAACCTATGTCTCTTGAATGTGTTACCTGTGAAGAAGTTTTAGAAAAGAGCAAGAAATTAAAAAATAAAATGAGCTGTGGGGAGGATGGCATTCCCACTTGCTTAGTAAAACTATGCATTCCAACAATCGTGCAGCCTTTAGTATATATTCTCAACAACTCTCTGAAAAATGGCGTTTTCCCGGAAATGTTAAAGACTGCTCTGATAATCCCAATCTATAAAAAGGTGACCCAACTAAAATGGAAAATCATAGACCGATTAGTTTGCTTCCTTCTTTTGCTAAGTTATTTAAATTGATTATGTATGACAAACTTATGAATCTTATCTCCTGTATTATTTAACCCTATTAAACGTCACTCTTTTGTTTGTATTTGCCTAGGTAGAAATAGAGCAGTACGCATAGAGCTCAATGTGCCGAGTGCTGTCATTTGAGGCTGCAATCGTGGTCCATGATGCACGAAAGCACGAATTTGAGTACTGTGTACTGTGCTTTCTAACCTTTATTAGTTATTGCTTTAGATCTTATATTCTTTATTTAGCTACGCTACGCTGACGAGGAGCAATAACTCCAAAACACGTGTCCGTAGCTGCATCATGTTTCTTTTTTGGGGTATATGGCATTAATCTTATCTCCTGTATTGTTTAACCCTATTAAACGTCACTCTTTTGTTTGTATTTGCCTAGGTAGAAATAGAGCAGTACGCATAGAGCTCAATGTGCCGAGTGCTGTCATTTGAGGCTGCAATCGTGGTCCATGATGCACGAAAGCACGAATTTGAGTACTGTGTACTGTGCTTTCTAACCTTTATTAGTTATTGCTTTAGATCTTATATTCTTTATTTAGCTACGCTACGCTGACGAGGAGCAATAACTCCGAAACACGTGTCCGTAGCTGCATCATGTTTCTTTTTTGGGGTATATGGCATTAATCTTATCTCCTGTATTATTTAACCCTATTAAACGTCACTCTTTTGTTTGTATTTGCCTAGGTAGAAATAGAGCAGTACGCATAGAGCTCAATGTGCCGAGTGCTGTCATTTGAGGCTGCAATCGTGGTCCATGATGCACGAAAGCACGAATTTGAGTACTGTGTACTGTGCTTTCTAACCTTTATTAGTTATTGCTTTAGATCTTATATTCTTTATTTAGCTACGCTACGCTGACGAGGAGCAATAACTCCGAAACACGTGTCCGTAGCTGCATCATGTTTCCTTTTTGGGGTATATGGCATTAATCTTATCTCTTATTTATTGTATTTCATGATACCACAGAGTACCTATTACAGAGGCGAAGGCTTGCCTTCCCGCCCAAACCAAATTTCAATGCGCATGCGCAAAATCGCCATTTTCTAAATGGTTTATTAATCAACCTCACTTTTGTGTCTAAGTTTGATGTATTTGTTTAGGTTCGTGACATTTAACAGTAATTTAAGATTGAGTTGTGATTGATATTCATAAATGTGATTCGCAAAGGAGGGACTGTTTGTGTTGTTTGCGGGTGTTTCTCCAAGACTGGGGAAAATATAACCCTATTCTACTTTCCAAAAGATCCTGTAAGGTATATGCTATTCACATTTTATTTACATGAGGGGAGGCTATGATATGTTTTTCTTAGGTTGTCTCAGGTTTGTCTACTATTGACAAAATATTGAAGTGTCAGATTTAATTGATTGTCACTGTCATTTATTTTTGGCTGAATTGCCAAATTTTTTACTGATGACATTGCTGTGCTTTCTCTAGGGTCTCACTGTGGCAACTATGTAGAACCAATTTGAATTTGTGGTTATGTATTTGACCTTTCAACCTAACCTCAGTAATTAAAACAGTCATTCATACCAACAGAATTCAGATTTTCCAAGGCCTCCCCTCATGTAAATAAAATGTGAATAGCATATATGTACAAAAATAAATAGTGGCGTAGAACTGAGCGTATTGTATCTTGAAAATTTTTTGACAGTTCTAACAACTAATTAAATTTCGTCATTTCTTGTCATGTGACACAAATCACCCAATCATTTTAAGATTACACTGATAATTACCATCCAGGGAAATTTCACTATGACAACAAAATTATTCAACTTTGACGACTTCATAATAACTGCCAAATAAATTTGAAAATGTCATGTTTTGGCAATGCCAATTCTCAATCTGTAAACTTTTAATAAATAAATAATTGTTTTGTTGTGTTGCGACCATAGAGATAGAATATAATAGGGAGACGGCATCACGTGGCAAAAGTGGTTTCATGTCCGCCATATTGCTACTACTTTTTTGTCAAAAATGTCAAACTGTAGTGTCATTTGTTGTCAGTTTATGTTGAGCAATATTAAGCATTTCATTTGTGTTTTGAGAACTGTCTAAGTATTTTATGTTAGTTTGTCTTGTGCTGTGCGTAGCTGCTGTAGCAGAGACGGCGTGGATAAAAAGATGTCGGGAATAACATTTCACATTTCATAAGTTAGTATAAACAATAAACAGAACCGTACCTACAAAATTATGGTATATAAATGCTATTATATTGGTAGTGTACTTTATACATGCTACAGCGTAGAACAAAGGGCGGCGGTAGACAAATACAAGCATCTTAGAAGGGAAGAGAAATGCGACAAGAAAGGTTTTTAAACCAAGAACTAATATCTGTAGAGTCAGAGTCAAAGGAGGAAACTTAATAAGCAATAAAAAATATATTCTATTTGGATAGACAGAACATTTTCAAGAGCTGCTGGCCGGAGGACCAACCCAAATGAAACACTGAAACCATTCTCTGAAGCCCACCTCGGAGAATATCAGTCAGGATTCAGACCAGGTCGCTCAACTACCAACCAAATGTTCACTTTGCATCAAATCCGAGAAAAATCCAGAGAATTTGACATTGGTATAACACTGGTATGCACCACTTGTCATCTACTTTAAAGCAGCGTATGATAACATTCTTAGGTCGATGTTGCACGATGTTATAAACGAACTTGGAGTACCAATGAAGCTAACTTGTCTGATTAAAATGATCATGGTTGATACCACGTCCGCAGTTAAACTTCAGAACGACATAATATAGGAACCGTTCGAAATACACAAAGGACTGCGACAGGAAGATGCGCTGACGTGTCAGTTATTCAATATAGCCCTGGAGAAAATCTTCTGATTGGTACGTACCACTTCGAAGGAATGTGGACGTTACACATTCACTGATCGTTTTCTCTATTTACGCTTTACGCACGATCATCCCGTCTTTGTTTCCAATTTGGCCATAATTTTTCTTGGGGTACTGTATATTTATGTATTCTGAAACAATGTATAACATGGGTATATAAATTAAAGATAAATTTACCTATTTGCCTATTGTTTTATTTTCCATATTCACCATCATCCACACACCCAATTAAGAAGCTGTAGGAATTGGTACTATTGAACTAATAGTGCAGTTTTCTTTCAAAGGGACCTATAAGCCCCATAAAACTAGTGCTACTAGATTAAATATCTTGTCTAAAAAGAACCAAAAACTGCACCGAATTTAGTTGATTACGAAAGTTGAAAGTTGACCAACTAAAATCGAATCGTGAGAACGCGCTTAATCCAACTCTGTTAAAGCCGCCATATTGGTGCTACAATAAGCTCCGCCCAGTGGTACCGTTATTTCCTTGTCTATTTATATCGTATAGCGTCTCCTTATATTCTATCTCTATGGTTGCGACATTTTGATTTTATTTTTTCAAAAAATTTTCTGACCGAATATCCCTCAGACATTGACAAATGCCTCATAATTTTATGACAACCTCAAGCAAGTTGCTTGGTAATAGCCCTCCGCCTTCGGCGTCGGGCTATTACCAAGCAACGTGCTTTCGATTGTCATAAAATTATCTCGTACATTATCGTCTTAGGCATATTATAGCTGATAATAATATTAATAATAAAGAGATACACTTAAATGGTGCATTTTTTCAGAAATTACGATTGAATATTAAAAACTTTATTATGCTGGAAATTCAAGAGATGTCTCGTGTGGCTCTCATAGTACATTGGAATCATTATTTTTGTTTTCAGAGTTGAATGTTAAAAGCTTGTAACTGAGAGGATTTATCAGACAAAAGTTTGGATACTTTGCATAGAAATTATAAGGTACCTATGTGAGAACCATTAGGAAAAAAAGTATATGACTCAAGGTGGTGGAACCAGGAAACATTTATTTCAACAAGCAATTCCCACTATTTTTCCTGAAAAATGCAAACATTCTTTAGTGGAAGATATTTCAGGTAATATTAGCTCTGAGGAACCATCCAGAAAAGTTGTGATTCTTTCTGGTAAGTAATATTCACAAAGTGAGAATACATCATAAGTTAGTAGGGTTATTAGTAATATGTTGTGTTTCTTTGAAGTTTGGGTGAGGTTTCATCATTTCTATTTATGCTAATATAATCTTATAACTCTTAATATATGACTGATGGTCGAACGATAGCGCACCTGCCTCTCAGCCAAAAGTTCCAGATTCGAATCCCGGTCGTGGCAATGTAAAATACTGTGAGAGGGATTTTTCCATTGTACACAGATATTGGATGTATGTCCCTTGTCTCTAAATGTGTAGCCCCCTCCCACATAAAGCCGCTCTAGATCCTTCCGGGATAAAGGGGGTCGTCATTACATGTGGTGTTATTATTATTAATCAATTCATAAATCTTGAAAATATTAATTCTGATTATCATTTACAGATTTAACGGTGGCTGAACATACAGAAGAAACTGGGGACCCTATGAGCATTTCAGTTTCTGCTAGACCCTCAACACCTGTTAATCTGTTATCCCCTTCATCATCTACACAAACATCTGCTACTCTTCTACTCTAAGTTGTAACTCACCCAGAAAGACGAAACCGAGGACGAAACTATGGAAAAAATTGAAAGCCTTATATAAGAAGAAGTATATTGAAAAAACCAGTGCAAAAGAAGGAAACAGACGGGACCCTTGAAGACTTTGATAAACTGTGTGACAAATTTCTTAATGCACCATTGGCAGCGATAGTGAAGGCACAAGCGAGGTTCAAAAATAAAAATCCACTACTGGCAAGAAGGTATTATGCAGAATATAAACAGTTCGCCTTTACTCTCTACTTTTTGGGACCTCGAGCGTATTCATTCATGCATAACTTGTTATGTCTTCCAACAAAACGATGTCTCGAACATATGACTGAAAAACTCTTATTTTTGGTTTTCAAAATGATGCAATAGGCAAAGCCCTTGAGATACGATAACAAGCCATGTTGGAGCAGGAGAAACATTGCATTATTTGTATTGATGAGATGTCACTTAAAGGAAACCTATACTATCACACAGGGCGAGATGAGACTGTTGGTCTTCACCATGTAGGCAGCGGCAAAAAAGAATTTTTCATTGCTCAAAATGCCTGTCATTTACTTTATTTTACTATTAAAATTTGTAATCAATAGAACTGTATTATTTTTTAACCACCACATATTGTATTTAACACCATCTGTAATACGTATTTTATGTTCATAGACATACCTAAATTATGATGGTAAAACTTAATTTAACAGTGAGAGTTTTTTGTTTTTTACTAAATGAAGTGGATGTGTAATTGTCATTTTTAATTAGTGATAATAGTTAAGTATATCTTTTTGTTATTGTAAATATGTTTTAAACTTTCCTGGTGCCTTCGTCAATATGATAAATAATATAAAAGTTTTCCAAATGGTGAATACGCATACAATTGAAGTACCTACCGCTATTACAGTCAATGATAATACTTTGTATTATAATCGAATAATTATGTGCTAATAACCTTCGAAGCTCTAGCCAAAGCCAAAGGACAAAGAATTAATTACATCCTACAAGCAGATTCTTTTGTTTTATTATTTGATAACATTGGTATTTTATTTTAAAATTTTATTTACAAAGTGGTGTTTTGAATACCGACCTAATTTCAAGGAATTTTTCTGTATATAATATATGCTAATAATATGTAATACAAATTATAACAGGAAGTTCCAAATGTCTTAAGTTTTCTATTTAGTTTGAAACACACTGTTTTATCAGTGTAGAGTGAAGTTATATTTTAAAAATTAATAACACATTTCTCTGAGTGTAGACGTAAGTGGTATTCAAGGTCACGGATATTGAACCACCAAATATCAAAGGCGCCGCCAAAGCCTTCGTCTCTATGATAGGTACTCTGTGATGATACTAAAACCTACAGTATCATGATTGTATTTGCATTACCTAATTTCTACTTTGGATTAAAACAAAGAAAAACAGAAATATAAGAAAATTATGTATAACTTTAAAACAAATATTTCATGGATGCTCTCTCCATAAATTATATTTTATGAATAAAATAAATAACTCGTATTTCAATTAAGTTCTAATCTTATATTTCTAGTGAAATAAAAATAAATAAAAAAAGCTGTTGAAAAAAAATAAAAATATATTTTCAAATACAAACAATAGGACAAATACATGACAATACAATTAACATGGACAAGGACAACACGGTGGTCCACAGCATAGTGGAATTGGTGGTGGACAGCAAGGTACTGGTGGAGGACATAAAATGGGACATGGACAAGCTGGAGCCACAGGCACTACTTGTCCAACTGGTACTAATGGTGGTGGACAGGGTATAATAGGTGGTGGACAAGGTGCTTGTGCAACTAATGGTACACAGGGTGGTACACATGGAGGACAACAGGGACCACAAGGGCCACATGGACCACATGGACCACATGGGCCGCATGGGCCACATGGACTACATGGACCACATGGACCACATGGACCACATGGACCACATGGACCGCATGGACCGCATGGACCGCATGGACCGCATGGGCCACATGGGCCACAAGGTGAAGGACAGCACTGCGGACCACATGGTGGACATGTAGGCAATTTAATATATGCAGGATAACATTGATATTCTTCTAGACCCTTATCGGCGAATTTTTTACCTAAGTGTTTTCCATTGGCAAATTCACTAGGTCCACACATAGGATCTGGTTTACACAGGCATTCAGGGGCTCCTTGACATTCACTTCTAGGACAATCATCTTGCAAACCATTATGTTTCTCACAATCGCAACCTGTATGTAAAATACTAGCTCTTAATTCTCTTGATTTGGACCTTGGTTCCTTTCTCATTTTCGGTCTCCTATAACAAACCATCATTTGAGGAGGGTTACATGGCACACATGGTTGTTCTTCTGGGCATGGATTGCATACTGGGACACAAGGAGGAGGAACTGGCTTGCATATAGGTAAAATTGGTGGAACACAAACTGGAGGACAACAAGGTTGAGGACATATTGGAACCATCTCACTTGGATATGGACATGTTCCTGGACAACAGCATGGGCCTGGGCATGCACAAGGACCGCAAGGACCACATGGACCGCAAGGACCGCAAGGACCACATGGACCGCAAGGACCACATGGACCACATGGACCACAAGGACCGCAGGGACCACAGGGACTACAAGGACCGCAAGGACCGCAGGGGCTGCAAATAGGCAAACAAGGTTTTGGTAAGGGATCATAAATTTCAATTACAGGGCCAACACAACTATTTACGCACGGTGAAGGGCAGCAAGGACCGCAAGGACCACAAGGACCACAAGGACCACACGGACCACAAGGACCACAAGGACCGCATGGACCGCATTTATCATCAATTTGACTGACTAAATCCTTCAGTTTCGTTAACAATGATTTCCTCTTCATACATCTTTCTGGATCTACACAAGCCATCGTTATTTTCTTTAAACACACACGAAAATTTAAATACGATATTCTAAAATATTTTTACACTTGAATTTTGCTCATTGCGTTTTTTTAAATTATTTTACGAAAATTTTGACATGCTGTTATAATATTTTCAATTATTTCATTTCTAGGTAACAGTTTTCATATGGCAGAGATATTGTGATTGTAATTCGAACTCAACTTATTTAACTGACTCAATTTTGAAGTTTATCAATGACAAGATATATTTTGACACTTGGTGGACTTGCTTTTAACCATAATATTGAAAGAAGTTGTTTAATCCAGTCAGTATTACTCCAAGGTCCCTATGTTGAGGTTGAAAGTCATACGGCAATATTTTTAAGGCTTATGGGGGGCTATTGGTAAGCGTATTGGTGAGTTGTCGTGAAGATAGGATCGTGGGGTTCGTCATCATATTGGAAAATAAGGCGCCAGCGATTTTATTCGAATGTCTGCTGCTCGAATATATGCTGTAGTTTCTCTTGTCGATTGGTTTGTCATTAATTAATAATTATTTAGAAATAACTAAAATGGAATTATATGAAGTAACAGACTCCATTAGTTGTGACGTCACGACCCCCACTTCTACTGGCATACAAGTTTACGGCCGAAATTGTAATGCTGGAATCTGACCCGTATTGCATTGTCCATAAGGACTATAATATATAGTACTATAACATTGTCGGGAATTTTATAGTATTTTTGTATATTGAAAGAATATTTAAGGACTTCCAATACCTATTTCACATTTAAGAAATATGTTAAAATATATGTATCCACGTATGATTTATAAAAACTTCATTTTAGTTTTATAAATTAATATGTAAAGCCGCGGAAACTTCCTCCAATAGGAATAAAGAATGCAAAAATTCTAATTATGAGTTTGCAGCTAACTTCAAACACTTAATTCATTTTCGTTCATTTTGACAATGAACTTGACGTTTAACTTAAGTTTTCTCCCAGTTTCAAATCTATTCTACTATTTTTTCTAATACACTAATCTTTGTGCTTAATTTCAAATATGGGTTTGTGCTTTGTACCTAGGTGTGATCATATCAATAAAACTGGATGTAAAATGTTCAGTTTCCCAAAGGATTCCAAATTCAAAGAGGTGTATGTTAGTTTGATTATCGTTTCTTAAATATGGGTATTAGTGTAATAGAAATAGTGTTAGAGGTGGAACTAATTGGAACAAAAATGATTCTTATTGTAAATGGTAGGTAACACGCTCCTAATCAACATACTAAAAATATACACCCGTACGGTCGCGCAAAATGCGTTTTTCTGGCCGTGTTCTTGAAAATACATAAAAAATTAAAGGAAACATAAAAAATCATGTGTGGTATGAAATTACAGGAAATTTCATGCTGAAAAAGAATATGATATTGATTTTTAAAAGTAAAATGTTTACAAAGATGAAGTAGGGGAGAAATGATACCTTCATGACCCTGTTTTTACACCTTAAATGCTTATGTTATGCTACATTACATTACACCTATACCTGATGCTGTGAGGCTAATTTTGATTTTCTTTATTATCAGTTTCAGGTAGGTAATCTTTGTTTTGAGGGAAGAAATCTTCATAAGAAAAATGGAAGACGAAACATGCTTTTTGTGTTCCAATGTGCGTTGTGACGATACTCCCTATGTCACATTAACAACAAAAGGCTTGACGTTAATTATCAACGCGAGCAAACTAAGAGATGATAAAATTCATGAACTTTTCATTTCTATGCCTCCTGGTACTGTTAAAGTACATAGAGAATGTCGACGTGTATACGTCAACCCTATCAAAATTAAAAGTGATACAAAATTGAAAACGTCACAAGATGATATTTCTTCGACCAACGCGAGAACGCTACGAGGAAGTGTTGAATCGTTCAGTTTCAAAAAGAATTATTTGTTTTGTAGCCAGTTTATTACGGATTATGAAAAGCGTAAAAAATGGCAATCATTCTTGTGCGTACTTTCCAGTTTCACGAGACAATTTTGAAACTATGCCAGTACTAGACGTGATCTATTGGCAGCAAATGTACACGCGAGGATGCTTTCAGTCATAGATTTACCTGCTGCAGAAGCTCGATATCACCAAGTGTGCAGTGTCAATTTTAGGAACGGCAAATTCATTTCTGTGAAGTATGCGCCTAAAGATAGTGGAGGATTGCTCACATCAGTAGGCCGTCCGGTTGACACTGATAGTTCAGATGCTTTTGTAAAGACATGTGAGTGGTTACAAGAAAATTGTGAACAGCCGATATCTGCAGTGACTTAGTGAAAAAAATGCGTAGTTTTTTACCAGAGGGAAGTGAGCTTTACACTTCTAGACATTTGAAGAAAAAATTGCAAAACTGGTTTGGAGACAACATCATAATATCAGGCACGATGGCAAATATAACATGATAACATATGGAAAAACTGTATCAAACATAATCTTTGACTATCACAAACAAAAAAGGCTTGATGACCCTGATGTAGAAAAATTTAGATTAATCGAGTCTGCAGCAAAACTGATCAGAACTGAAATAAATTTGTTGTACAAAAATAGGGAGTTTTATCCTATTGCATCAGATATTGCATCTGTTGAAGAAAACAAGACATATTTACCCCCTGTTTTACTAACTTTGTTGGATATCCTAATCGGTGGGAAACGCAATGATCTGAAGCAGGTTTTAATAGGCTAGGCTCTAATGCAAGCATGCAGGCCTCGTTCTCTGATTTGCCCTATTACTCTTGCTGTAGGCATACAGATTCACAGAGATTTAGGGTCTCGTTTCCTAATTGATGATCTTTGCAGCCTTGGATTCGGTGTGTCTTATGATGAAGTACAGTTTTCTTGTAACCACTCACATGTCTTTACAAAAGCATCTAAACTATCAGTGTAAACCGGACGGCCTACTGCACTGCACACTTGGTGATATCGAGTTTCTGCAGCAGGTAAATCTATGACTGAAAGAATCATCGCGTGTATATTTGCTGCCCATAGATCACTTCTATTGCTGCATAGTTTCAAAATTGTCTCGCGAAACTGGAAAGCACACACAGGAATGACTGTCATTTTTTACGCTTTTCATACATCAAAATTAAACATCTTGCGATGTTTAATTTTGATAGGATTGACGTTACACGTCGACATTCTCTATGTACTTTAACAGTACCAGTAGGCATATGATTGAAAAGTTGATGAATTTTATCATCTCTTAGTTTGCTCGCGTTGGTGATGCCGTCAAGCCTTTTGCTGCTAATGCAACATAGGGAGTATCGTCACAAAGCACATTGGAATACAAAAAGTAGGTTTCGTCTTCCATTTTTCTTATGAAGATTTCTTCACTCAAACAAAGATTACCTACCTGAAACTGGTAATAAAGAAAATCAAAATTAGCCTCACAGCATCAAGTATAGGTGTAATGTAATGTAGCATAATATAAGCATTTAAGGTGTAAATACCCAATAAACACAACATACGTGGCCCAATAATGGTAAATCACAAACTGCCATCTAACTCATCAATGGTACTTCGATGGCTGCTTAGTACTGGACTGTGCTGGACCGGAAAAAATATGTCCCACCGGCCATCAGAGATTTTGCCATCATTTAACCAGTAATGTGTCGCCACTGCTTAGCCTCCAGTGGTACTTCATTTAATTAATATTGGGCCATTATTAGACCACAATTCAGCCATTATTCAGCCACTCCAAGACCAATAATCTGTTACCAGTGTCTAACCAGTACTGTCTGTGCTATTGGCCATTTCGTGTGCCAATATAGGTACAGTGCTATCAGTGGCGACTGGTGAAATTTAATTTGTCATTTCTTCGTATTGGAGCGAGGGTCAAGCGACATTTTAAATTAACTACCTGCTAAGACTGAATGAAGAAGTTCTGCAGAACAGAATTGAACTTGAAATATGCGAAAACAGTTGCCAAAAATGGGTTTGCTGCCCCTGATAATTTTGTAGATATAATTTGAAAAATGTTTGCCAAGCTTTCGTTCAGATTCAGATGTCAAATTTATCTACGGATTTCAATTTGTATTAATATTTTATTAAGTTGACATTTAAAAATACGATAAGTATAAAAATTTAATCAAAAACAAAATTTACAATCTGATATCTGAAAAAAATGTTTTGCAAACATTTTTCAAATTATCCACAACATTTATTATCAGGGAAGGCAATCCCATTTTTGGGCAACTGTTTTCGCAAATTTTAAGCTCAATTTTGTTCTGCAAAACTTCTTTATTTAGTCTTGGTAGTTATTTAAAATATCGCTTGACCCACGCTACAATAAGTAGAAATTACAAACTAAATTTCATCAGTCGCCACTGAGCACACTGTACCTATATTAGCACACTAAATAGCCAATAGCACATATTTTACAAACCATTTACAAATTAAATAGATCCCATTTTTCAAAGCCGCCACTGACATGCTATTCACATTTTAGTATATGAACATATTAAATAAAAATATATAGCATTTAAATACAAATGTTACTTTTTCAATGAAAGGCAGTATATTTATATATTAACATATTTATTGTAAAACAAATAAAAACAATTTGTATCATTAAAACTATAACAAAAAACGTTTTTCCAAGGGAACATCAATATAGGTACATATAATTACATATACATATGATTTTTAGTTTATTGCTTACCTAAATCTACCTAAGCTAAGATAAGAACTAGTTTTTGCCAAAAAGTGCAGGTGACCGGTGTTTGGGTAGATTAGGAGCGGCCTATCACAGTTATAGGGTTTATCTATACCAAAAGACACAAATCGATATCCACTCAAAAAGTTCAGCTGACGTACGTTACCTGTAACAAAGGATTATCACAATAATTATTTTTTTTTTTCGTTGTTTCACTTCACTTACTAGAGAAACTAATTGTTCGGGTTTGTCGGTTAATAACCCTGTTTTCTTGATGTTTCGTAACTTTTTTGAGAGATATTTGTAATGAAGGAGGCGGCAGGAAAAGATATGACGGTTTTAATTTTTACTTCTAAATTACACGTTTGTCAGTACCTATTATCCATATTTCAAACACTTTACACTAACAACTGCTTAAACACTTTTCTTTACTAACGACATTGACGACTGACGCCACCACAGGTTAAAATGGCGAATGATAGTGGTGGTACGGAATGTGACGCGCAAGCGCAGACTCAAGTAGATTGCGCCGGCAATGAACCATTATTGGTACTGAAATGGCAATAATGCAATATATAAAATACTGGCAGAAACTCAGTAAACCATTATTGGTACTAAAATGGCAAAACGTCATTCATAAACTACTGGTAGGACTGTACACAACTTGTAATGGACCATTAATGCTTAACCAGCAACATCACAAAACCATCAATAACTCTACTGGGCCAACAGAATGCCACACATCATGTGTTTACTGGGTACAGGGTCATGAAGGTATCATTTTCCCCTTTCCCCCCCTACTTCATCTTTGTAAACGTTTTACTTTTAAAAACCAATATCATATTCTTTTTCAGCATAAAATTTCCTGTAATTTCATATCACACATGATTTTTTATGTCTTCTTTAATTTTTTATGTTTTTTTTCAAGATGGCGACAAAAAAACGCATTTTGCGCGACAGTACGGATGTATATTTTTAGTATGTTGATTAGGAGCGTGTTACCTACCATTTACACCAAGAATCATTTTTGTTCCAATTAGTTCCACCTCAAGGTGCTTTTTCACTTATTTCTATTACACTATATATGTAAATTGTAAAGACAAAATAATGCTTAGATACCTACCTGTGCTTTCTTTTATATTCTATATTTTTTTAAATATGATTGATTTTTATTGTATTATTGACACCTTGATAAGAGGTTATAAAGTTTGCACTGACACTAACGACAGCTGTAACAACTCAGAAGCATAATGAATTAAGTTAGCAGCAGTGTAAACTTTTATTTTAATATTGATTTATTTAATATTATTAATAATTAATTTTCGTAATGCTTTATACTTCTGTATATTTTCCGTTTCCGATATCTTGTGCATGATAAATGGTAAATGAAAATTCTTATATATTTCTACCACGGGAGAAATAAAATAAAACTCCAGGCCATGTTTCTGTACCAAAAAATGTCGTCTTATGAACATATGCATTAAGAGTCAATTTCCAGTGCAATTGAACGCAACCCGTCTGTCATGATAGTAGTACGTACGGTTGCATAATTATGTGACGTTATACTAATGCGGTCCACAGCCACGTTAAGCCATCTTCTTTTCTAGAATCCAAATACTATGTTTTTTGTGACCATTGCAACGGGTTGATTGACACCGTAGGCAATATTGTGGAAAATCAGGCCTTAACAGACAATTATTATGCCTAAGGATTTTCTAAATTTCATCTAGCTCGGAAGGGACGCGTGTCTAGTGTCCGAGAAATTTGTCGAAATAAAAAAAATTGCTAAAAAACGTAAACTTCAAATATTATTTCCTAACGAAAAAACGCGGCCAGGCCGCCGTTCGGGCGAGAAATCGAAGCTCAAGGCTGCTCAAGGGTCCAACTTAGAACTACCTACACCGTAAATTGCACGGTCTCCCGCTGCGATTTTCGGGACAGCAGGAGCGAATCAAAAAGTGTAATTTTGACGTTAACAGAAAATTGAAAGTTGGGTTAAAATTTATGAATTTCATGGCGCGGCCATGGTTCCCGTATCCCTTTTTAATCTCACAAATTGTACGCAATCCTCCGACACGGGGGTATTGAAACGTTAATAATTTTCTTAATACTCGACGGATCGATACGAAACATGGCCTAAAAGATTTTCCGACACGAAAACGTCTATAAAATGCGACGCTGCGCGGCCAAACTCATCCGGAAAAATAGTATATTGTTTTATTAGGAGTAAAAGTCATACTTTTGTGACGAGTCTGTAGGCGAAAGTGAGTCCGGCAATTACAGACGAGTCACAAAAGTGACTTTTACTCCGAATAAAACATGCTATTTTTTCTTCAAACGTCGATTAGCGGTAAAAAAATAGAGATAAAAACTCGAATTTCACCACCAAAAACGCATTGTGTTGATACTGTTAATATCGCATGGCCGGCGTATTAAACAAAATACGCGTTGCTATGGATACCATATTATGTACGCTTTGCTCGATTCTCGATTTGACAAGTGCACAAGTGTCAGTATAAATTGTACTGCGAGTGTCTTCACGATTTGTAAGTATTTTAGTAAATATTCTTTTGATATTATTCTTTTAAATCACATTTATTCTAGATTAGAATGATAGACTCCTAGTTTTTGATTGTACACCCCCTGAGGTTGCGGAAATTGCCGCAGATGCCATGAATAATTTATTACCTATACTAAATAATTATTGTTCTTTTAATATAGGAATAGTTAAATTATGGTGTTTTTTTTTTTACTTAATAATTAAAGCATATAAGTTTTTTATTATTTAAGATGTCTCGTTATTTATAAGAAATCAGTCGTACTTTTTCTTCCGCTCACAGCGTAAGACAAAGTACTTTTGCCTCCGCTGCTAATGGCAACGCACAGCCGTCTAAAATGTCAAACTTTAACATCATGAAATGGGTTAAGAAATGTCATGTTTTTCTGAGTTTGAAGAAAAAATCTTTTTCCTCCTACCATAATGGAAAGTACACATTTTCCTCCCTCATATGAGGGAGGAAAATGCCACTTTTCCTGCCTAGGGAGGAAAGTATTTTCTTCCCCCATATGAGGGAGGAAAGTGTATTGCACATTGAATATAAACATAACTAATAATTCTAACATCTAAAAATAAGGTATTTAAGATATATTTAAGGATTTGTTTTTATTTCTTTACTCAATAAATAGTTTCAATAAAATCAAATAATTGATCTATTTACATATACAGTAAATTCACTTTTCAACCAAAGCACTTTGTGAGTGAATAGGAGAGAATAAAGCGAGAGCGCTAACATTCTGAGATCGACATGCAGTCACGCGTGTGTAGTGCTCTCGCTTTACTGCTATCTCCTATTCACTCACAAACTGCTTTGGTTCAAAAGTGAATTTACTGTATAAGTTAATTATACAGGTAGGAGAAAAAATCATATGTATTACATTACACGGGATCAAAGTGCTTTTTCCTCCCTTGGTGATCACTGCCCACGGGAGGAAAAGTGGCACTTTCCTCCCTAGTGATACAAATAGCTATTTCATTATACCATTCTGATATTATGATTTATCATTACTCTATTCTTCATTGGTATGACACCAATATCGGCCTAGGCCGATAAATGAATTGAAGAAAAAATGCAAGGCTTACAAATCATCATAAATATTAAAGTATTTATGGTATTCGCGAAAATCACGCTCAACAGATGGTGCTAGTGAATTTTCAAAATGTCGGATATAGTGAGGAAAACATTGTGGCTATCATAACCTGAAGTGTATTATTTTTCGTATAAATAACTATTTACGTGAAAGGTTTTCCGACATGCCGAAAGTTATAGTAGAATTGAGCGACATTTTTGGTTATGTTGAAACCAAAAGTAGACCCATGAAAGAAGGCGAAGCCGTATTTAAAGCTGGTCATATCATTCTCTGCCAGGTTTAAGATGTCATCAAGCAACAAATATTTGCCTGTGTTTGCAAACATCTGCATTAAATTCTCGACCTAATGAAATAAAAATATGCCCAATAAATGGCAATGCGTATGCAGCTGCAAAGCGGGTCAATCTGGGTTTTGTAAGCATATAATCTCCACGCTCATTTACATAAACCGGCAAGATTTGTTAAATTATAAAATAATTCAGTAGGTAGTTTTTGTATTTATTATACTTACTATTTAATTATTCTGAAAATACATATTAGTTATGAGGATTGAGGAATTAGAGGAGCTAAGTTGCACAGATGTAACGCAGGCAGGGGGTAAGGAAAAAGAAGCTTTGAAAATGGTGTATGAAGTTGAACCAATTTCTAGGGACTCCTTCAAACTTGGATTCCTTGAATCGCATTCCGGAATCCGATTCCAGAAGCGCGCTGAAACTTTCTATACATTTAAATAAAGTCACACAGAGATTCCGTAGAATGCATATACATAGATGCATTCTACGGAATCTCTGTGTGAACAGACTCTATTTAAATGTATGGAAAGTTTCAGCGCGTTTCTGGAATCAGATTCCGGAATGACATTCAAGGAATCCAAGTGTGAAGGAGTCCTAAAGTCTTGCCATCCTGAAAAGAAGTGTGATCCTAACTCTGAAAGCATAGGCAAACAAAATTTCAATTTGGTGATTTTTATATTTTCTAATAAGTATTTTTAAGTTAAGGCATTAGTCACAACACTTTATCACATCAAGGTCAACTCCAGTGAAATACAACAACTTTTTGTCACTATTTAAAATATCAGGTAGCTAAAAATAAAATAAAATAGGTAATTTGATATGCATATAATAATATACTTACTAATGAATGAATCATCAAGAATAAAATGTTGGCTACATACACACATACAAATTGGTTATTGGTATGGCAATTTTTAAAGCCTTTTTCCATTTATTACAAGTATTTGCGTCTTTCGGATACCAGTGCATGCGGACACTACTTTTGAGCTGTAAGTACCGCACTGAGGCACTAAACAGAATCGGTAAATGTTGAGATAACGGAATCTCCGATTTTCGGATTTTTTTTGCTTTTAACATACGTAGTTTTGTCTCCTGAACAATAAATTCTAAAAAAAAATCGCCGCTCGTCAACAGTTTTCGAGATATTTGGCCCCAAAGTCTCTGGAAGTCGTATTTCTCCACTGCCATAATCACTTATTTTCACCAAATTTTTCACTTTATGCTTATGAACACCTCTAATACAAACTTATTTAAACACTTTTAAATAGTTTCAACACATTTATTCCAATCAATAACTATTTTTTGAACCTTCTTATAAAAGCCATGAAAACATAACCTAAAATTTCAAACAACGCTAAGATCATTCGAGGTTATGATAGTGCCGTAAGATCTAGGGTACGGTATAAAACGAATATGTTCCTTCTTTGATATAAAAATATACTGCACCCGCCCGCCCGGGGGCGGGCGTGTGCATTATATTTTTATATCAAAGAAGGAACATATTTGTTTTATTCGCGGAACTTAATGTTTGAATCTAGAATACGCATAAAACTAATATGTTCCTTCTTTGAGATAAAACGATAAAAATATATTGCACCCGCCCGCCCCGGGCGGGTGCAGTATCTTTTTATGTTAAAGAAGGAACATTAGTTTATGCACAACATAGGTCCCGCGCCACTATCGTAATGTTTGAAATTTTAGGTTATGTTTTCAAAAAATTTCAAAAATCGGACGATCCGTAATGTAGAAAATTACCTTTGTTCTAAAGTATTGAAATAAACATTGGTGATAGTGAAAAAGTTAAGAAACGCCGAGAAAAATAGTTTTAGCGGCGATGGCGGAAATGTCATATTTGGGGTATATTGACCCCCATATCTCGAAAAGTACTGGAGAGCGGAAATTTTTTACTTGAAATTCGTGTTCTACGGACAAAAATAGGTAAGTAATGAAAAAAAAATTCCAAAAATCGGAGATTCCGTTATCTCAACAATTACCACAGAATCCTTTGCATTTGCTATTAATTTCACAACTTTAATTGATGTTATTAAACAGTTTTAGGGCCGATATTTTCAGTCTGATTTAACCCTGATTAAGTTTAACCATTGATCAATTACCTTGGAAATAATTGTCGAGACAATTGTTTCCATGGTAATTAATCAATGATTAAAGTTAATCAGGGTTAAATCAGACTGAAAATATCGGCCCTTAGACTTTCAAATATGAACCCTTACTATTTGTCGGATAACATTACCGCGTAATCTAAAACGTCAAATATTTGTTTTCCTCACTATACTGGTTGCATATTTACATAAGAGATGTCGCACCCTTTGTGATTTTCGCGAATAATGAAAAATACTGAACGACACACGGCCGATACACAAATAACAGACGCGATTGATAGTAAAATCTCGGCTTCGCCTCGATTTTACAAACTTCAATCTTGTCTGATATTTGCTACATATCGGCCTTATGACGTTAATAACTATAGTGCAACATCTTCATCCGGAAAAATAATTTGGTTGCCTCTGGTAATTCTAAATGTCTTAAAACACATTGACAAGCGTTCCGTAAATTCTACAAGTGCAACTATTCTCTGTTTGACGAAAATATATAAATAGAGTCCGCCTTAAAAATGACCGCTAAGTTTGAATGGAATTTCTCTGTTGGTCGTATTTATAGAACCCGAATTATAAAGCAACCGCAAGATTTGACTGACAAAGGCCAACTCTACAAAGTTTATGTTATGATGGTTTATGTTATGATTGTCGCGAAACGCATAAAACGCTAAACGTATTAAAAACGCGAATAAATGGGGGGCCCGCCCAACTGTCATATTCGTTTTAGATATGTTCCGTAAGCCAACTTGGTCGCTTTGGGTGCTGTTTTAAGCGATCCGTAAACTTCAAACTGCTGAAAGCTGGTTACATTTGGATGACTTTACGATACGCCATTCCTTTAAACTGGTACTTTAGATGTCACCACAACGACCGACGTTTCTATCCTCTGTGTGATGAGAAATTGCAGTGGTGGGCGTGGCTTGGGCGGAGCGCGGTTTACTCAGCTCTCAAAATATTTTATAAAGCGTGGCAATGGAATTCAAATTATTTTAACTGCCGCATTGTTGAGGGGCTACTATTGGATATATTACTCAACTATTTGCTAAAAGCTGAAGGGAATACTGTAACCTTTTATATAATTTGTAATTGATAATTCGTAATGTTAAATTTAGGATAATACATTTTACCATTTTCATCACATTTTGTCTTAAAAATCGATTTGCTGTCAATAGCCTTCATACCATCTGGTAGTTTCATCAACTTCTTCTCCAATGCTTCGATTTCTCCTTTTGCAGCTTGAATCCACATTTCTTTGTCTTGTCTGCTTTGAATATCTTCGTAACATAAAGGAACATCTTCTACGCTTCCGCGTTGAATGCTAAAACTGCGTAATCTTCTAAATACTTAGGCTTCACTTTTGTTCGAGTGTTGCATCGAACAATTAAGTCTTCTTTATCTGCTGAATCCGAGTAAGAAACTACTATCATCGTTGTTCTCCATCCCTTCATCATTATATTTTCTTGACAAGTGAACGAAGTCCTGGGTTATTTAGAATTTCTGCAAACTCAATTTAACGTTTTCCATTTCAAAAAATTCTTCAATGTATGCATATCTTTGCTCATCGGTAGTGGCATTTATGGGGCCACCCTGAGGCCTGTTGCTTGATTTTAATAAATTTATTCATCATTTCGGTGAACAGACCACCCATCTTTTTAGACTTATTAAATTGGTCACTCTGGTAGCTCCATACCTCATAACCTTCTAGTATTTTGTACCCCATTTGCACAGCTTTTATCACTTCATCAATAATCCATGCTCCCGTTAGTGTTCTCTCTTCATCTGTGTGGTTACAGATAGTCTGGCTCATTGTTAGACCACAAATTTGACATATTAAGACAAACATTAAATTGTTTTTCATTTTTACGGGTAATACAGGGTGGTACAAATCTGTCGGCGGTAATATTAAACATTTGATCGAACCACACATTTTTTCTAAATCTAGCTGGCCGCATTCTTCACCCACGTAGACTTCAGGATGTCCTATAGGGAATTTTCCGTATTTGCAAACGTAAGGGTATAGAGAGCATACATCAACATATTTTATTTTTTCACCCTCCTTAACTTTATAATATTCGAAAGTGTTTCCTGTTCTACCTCCGTAAAATGCGTCACGTGGATTGAGGGGTGTAGAGATAACTAGAGGATGTGCGTTGGTATATGCTGTAATGTTTTCGTTAGATTTTATTTGTCTTCTAAAATCGCACTCCCACATCTCAATGACTTCGTACCCCAGTTCTCTAAGTCTTTCTGTCTTAGCAGTAGTAGACTCATATCGCACATTTAAAGTCTCTGAGGGATCGTCGTGTTGGTCATCTCTGTTATATTTTAAGCACATAAGACACCCATGGTAATAACACCCATGGAACTCGAAAATTTGATTAGTTTCGGTACAATAACCGTCCACTTTGACCCCGTGAACTTTGACCTCTTGTTGTTTGGCTGTATGTGTGATATTAATTTGTCTTTGATGCTCCTCCCAAACGAGCCACTGAACAGCGATTTTTGATTGATTGTCGCGTCATCTGTAACCACCTTTGGGAATAATTCCTATGGTGTTGGGCTTGAGGAAATTACGGCGGAACACTTTGTTACAAGCATAGGCTATTGTACAGTATTCTGTGAACGGGCATACACCACCAGCTTCCAGCAGTTGTTTTCTAAATTTTAGGCATGCGTTAGTCAAAATTTCCACATCTGATATACAATAGTCGACCAAATCACGCTGCATATCAAATTCGTCGTTTCTATGTATCTCGTACCACTCTAGAAACTTTTCACGAGCATCTTCTTTCATATTGTCCGGTTCATAAAATTCTACATCAGGTAGAGGTCCTACGTAATTTTCATATTCCTCTGTGTTGAACAGATGAGGGAAGTAAGCCTTTCTTAAGTACCTACTAACAATTTTATCAGCTGTGCTGTGAGCTCCAAAATGACTTCTTGATCTGCACTACTGTGTTCAGGAATACTGAAATTGAAATAAGAAGTTAATTTTACGACCCTAGAGCAAAGTCTACAGATAATTAGAATATCTGTAGACTTTGCCTAGAGTAGAGATATCCACTCGAAGCGCACGCACCGTAAATTTATTCCTTGAAAGCGCAGGCAATCTACGATCGCAACGTATGTTTCTCTTTGCGGCTAATTCAAAGCAGACTCCGTCCCTACTCTGTACTTAAAGCAGAACGTTAAAACTTAGGAAATAAATACGACGGCAAAACAGTCGGCCCATTAATATTTCAGCAAATTTACCACGTGATGGAGGCTTAGCCTCTTGACCAATGACAAACTTCGATGGTATTGCATTGAGATTGAACTGCAATGTGCGCATATCACTGCTTACATCTTACTCATCGTAGTAGCTTAGTCGCGTCGTCAGTCTGCTAGAGGAATTAGAGGATACCGCGTATTGAATCGTTAATTTGAGTAATTTTAGTGTTATTAGCGCGTGTTAAAGCTTAAAATCATGGAAAATATTAATTACGGTGAGTTATTAACCTCTTGTGGTGATAAAGTAGATTTTTTGTTTAAAAAACCGTTTAAAACATTAAATTACGACAACAAATTATTTGTAAAAAATTTGGAAAGACCGCGGCCAAACTTATCTTCACTTGTAGCGTTGGGTAAAAAACAGAATCGTGCATTCAACGAAAGCTGGTATGACAAATACGATTAGTTAAGGGCCCGTCACGCATGCATACGAGCTATAAAGACGCGCGGTCAGAATAATTGAGAAACAATGCACCAATTCAAGTAATAAATTGCATACACAAATTATAAAGTTTGTGGAAGTGTCCATTGGGTTGGGCGTTAACCAACAATAGGTTTTACTTATAATTGCAAGGTGGCACCAGTTATCAACAATAACATTCTCGTAGGCAAGGGTACAGAAGTATTGGGATAAAAAAACGCTTGAACAAATTTTTATTTTTTCTTTCACAGTTTTATGTATAGGATCATAGAATTGCGTTACAAAAAGGTTTTTTTATTTAAATGCATACTAAGCCGTTACATTACTGATTAATTTTCGTTAATTAGAGTGATTTCTGAAGGCTTTTCTGGATAATTTTCTACTTTTTAAATAACAAAATTAAGAAAATGGCTTTGCTGCGGAATGTGAAATTGTTTTCTTCAATTCTATGTAACATTTTTTATCAAAAGATAAATATTTAATTATTTACAACATCGAAACTTCTAATACGGTGTTAATAACACTTATTTCGCAATGAAATGGACCCTTAAAAGGGTAAGGGTTTTTTGATTTTTTAAAAACCGAAAATTTCTTAAGTATTCAAAAGAGTTTCCCGAACATTTATTAAATATGTTACTAAAACGCGTTTTTTGACCCAATAGCTTTAAAAAACGAATTGAAAAAGACAACGATATTTTCGGAGAATGTAAAACTCCGCCTGAAATGATTATTTTTGTTTATAATAATAACCTACAAAATTGCATGCCGGAGTTTTTGCCTTGTTGCTACCATTCCCGTTTCATCAGCTTCCGTTGAAAGAAGTTTTTCTGCTCTTAAACGTATCAAAACTTTTACTCGAAATAATATTAGCCAAGATCGTCTTAAAAATATTTCATTAATATCAATAGAGAAAAATTTAGTGAAAGGTTTAAAGCAGAGTAATACATTTTATTTGATGCCCACAGGGAGGGGTCTTGTCCCCTCTATTGTGGAACCTTGTAGTTGACGGACTCTTAAGGAAACTCACAAATGAAGGCTTTGAAGTTCAGGGATATGCTGATGACATTGTCATCATTGTAAGGGGAAAATTCAACAACACAGTCAGGGATCGTTTACAAAGAGCCCTGAATGTGGTAGAAAAATGGACTGGCGAAGAAGGGTTAAAGGTGAGCCCACATAAAACTACTATCGTCACGTTCACTAGAAGAAGGAACTTGGAGGGTCTGAGGCCTCTAAGAATACAAAACACGGAGCTGCAGATGTCGGGAGAGGTTAAGTATCTTGGAGTTATCCTAGACTCCAAGCTAACCTGGAACCAACATCTGGACAGGATTATACAAAAATCGGTAGCAATATTAGCAATATGCAGACGATTATATGGCAAGACATGGGGGCTAAGACCTGATATGATGCATTGGCTCTACACCAGGGTAATCAGACCTACCATTACATATGCTGCGTTAGTTTGGTGGACAAAAACAACACAAACAACGGCAAATAGCAAGCTAAGCCGGGTACAGAGACTGGCTTGCCTGGGGATTACGGGTGCCATGAAAAGCACTCCTACAGCAGCTATGGAGACCCTATTAAACCTTCCTCCACTTAGTATAATGATTCAGGGGGAAGCCAGGATGGGGGCATATAGGCTGCAGAACTCAATTGACCCGAGTTTACGCGGAACAGGATCGGGTCACATGAAGATAGTGAACACTGTAGAAGATCCTGTATTAAACATGAGGTCAAACTACATGACACCAACAATCACATTCCACAAGCCTTTCAACATTATTATTGGACAAAGAGAGGAATGGTTAGTAAGAACTCCTGACATATTGCGGAAAGGACTCTGTTGGTATACAGATGGTTCTAGGACAGAAACAGGAACTGGAGCAGGGATACATGGAGAAAGACCAAAGGAGGGTATGAGTCACTCTCTGGGACGCTACTCCACTGTATTCCAAACAGAAATTTTTGCTATACTTGAGTGTATACGCGAAAATATAAGAAGAGGGTATGCTGGACTACAGATTACTATCGCGTCGGACAGTCAGGCGGCATTAAAGGCAATAGGCTCCAATAAGGTGTCGTCCAAACTGGTATGGGAATGCCATGAGGAACTCAGAATCCTGGGAGAAAAGAACAGAGTAAAATTACTCTGGGTACCAGGACACTCTGGAATATCAGGCAATGAAAAAGCTGACGAACTTGCTAGACAAGGATCAACTAACACCTTTCTTGGCCCAGAACCTGTGCTGGGTATTTCCAAAAGCACAGCAAGGGGAGCTATTAGTAGTTGGATCAAGGACAAACATAACAATCACTGGAAGAATATCCCAGGAAATCGACATGGGAAAAAATTAATTAAAAGCCCATGCCCTAAAAGAACCGAAGAACTGCTCACAAAGAACAGGATTCAGTTAAGAATAATTATAGGACTTCTAACAGGACATTTCTCTGTTAAGAAGCACTTACATATAATGGGGAAATATGATGGCGACCTAAACTGTAGACTATGCAGAAAGGAGCCTGAAACAGTGGACCATATCATTTTCAAGTGCGAGGCACTAGCTCGCAGGAGATATAATATTTACGGGCAGACTCAAACAGAACCGGAAACTATCCAAACTCGTTCAGTTACGGATCTGTATCACTTGATTAGTGGTACAGAGTTACTGAAGTGGGTGGAGTAGATTAACGAAGGGAGAGCACAATAAGCCCAGGAGGCTGCAGTGCCCTCGGTGTTTAAACAGACGAGCCCTAGGTGGAGAAAAAGAAAAAAAAAATACATTTTATGATGGTAATCGATTATTTCACGAATTATAAAAATCGACGGATACCTCTATTTTATAAAAATCTCTAATTTTATGCGGTACATATTTTATTATTGGGCAAAATACACTGGTCGGCGTCCAAATGGACATAGACTCCTCCCCATTAATTTTATGGCAGCGCAGAACGGAGCACGCAATAGTCAGTTTTACACGATGGAAATTAATGAAAGTTGTGATAGCTTCAACAAAATTTGTTATTATACGTGTTACATTTTCTACTACAGCTATATTATATTTTTAAAATGTTTATACCCATTAAAGCTTCTATTATACATTTTCAATTTTGGACTTTTAAAAATAATACTTTATTCCCGCAAAAATTTAAACGACGTTTCCTTTATTAGTCCGCACTGCGCAAACTCAAGATACTTTTATTTCCTGACTCGGCCTCGGCCAGCTGATTGCCTGGTGTATTCGTTTTTAGGTTAGGTTCTTTCGCGAGTTATTTCCCCATACTTTAAAGAACGTCCGTGGTTATTTAATTCAAAAAAGTTTAGTTTGTGTTTTACTATAACAATTTACATAGGTTACTTCACTGGATAAACCCCAATGCAAAATACTCAAAAATAGTCATATCTGCTAAGAGTCGTTTACTTTTCGGTTTTCACATGTCCAAATAAATAAAACGTGTTGTTTACCTACCTATTTTTTCTTTATTTTCACAAGGTTCTACTACAGTTCGTTTAAGAAAGTTACGAGAGATATAAATATAATATAAAATAGAATGCTTTATTCATCATTTTAATACATTTGGTAAATCAGTAGAAAAAATAGACTTTCAAAGCCCTACGTATTGCATATAACAAATTTGTAAATAACATAACAATGATAAGTAATATAATTCTCAACGAAACCGTCCTCGGATCCTATGTGGTGGACTATAAGATGATTTCCCTTGTCCGATGTATTTTTCCATACTTTACTTACAGTATGGCCAGCGTTCACCTAAGTCACAGATTAGTATAGTTAATCTGTGCCTAAGTCTCATCTAAAAAGTACAACTTCTTATGCTCTTCCCGGTATTTTCTGATGTCTCGCAGCAATCTTCGCCAACAAGCGATATCTTATTTTTTCCCCTTGGGCACTATTTAGTTAAAAACCTATAATGCCAAACACAATTACATTACAACACGAAGAAATAAAAAGTCCGTTTACTCACTGAAAGCCAATTTCTGTTCATCGCCTTCAAAAAGCACTTTTAGTTCCTTCATCAATATTGTCCAAAACACACACTTTTGGTGGTTGAAGTTGGTGTGTTTGTTTGTATTTACCAAGAATATTATAAACACTTGCAACACTCACACCTGCTGCCGTTGCAGTGAACTTTATGCCTTCATTGCCTTCCATCTTTGGTTTCTCCCGATTTTCCCCATCGTACGCCTTAAAAATGTTCAGCACGCTTTCTTCCACCGAAAAATGTCTGGACGTTCGTTTTTTCGGTGGAGAAGTTGGGTCCCCTTCAGCCAATTTTCGATTTAACCTTAAAAAAAACGAGATTTTAACATTTTATCAATGATCATTTTAATCGTTTGCAATTGCATTACGTAACTTAATACTTAAGAGGAATACCCTTGAGTGAACTCCTCTGGAGCCTCAGATGCGACGATCTGTTTTACCCCCAGCAAAAGCAATTGTAGGAGAAGTAATGTACCTACCTACCTTTCGATTTTATTTGTTGCTGGAAAGAGAAGGCATGCAATTTAGGTCGTAATCAATTTAACTGCGGCGGCTTAGTCAGGAATCTAGACTCAAAAGACGTCTCTAAAAAGTCGACATCAGAACTCGAAAGTATAGTTTAAAAAAAATATGTACACTATCCGAAATGACCTGGTGGATTCGATTCCGGAGAGCGGGATACTGTCCAGGATTGCAAAAAGGCAGGAACAAATATTTTCCAAAATTATTGTAGTACGTGAAAATTGATTTATTTTCTCTTTACATCGTACTCCTAGGCTTATTTTTCAATATTTAAAAAAAATTCTTGTACCAGTGGAAAGCTCATTGTTTCTAGATTGCTACAGGCTCAAAATAATATTAAAATTGTTGTTAACAAATGCTACATAATTTGTTTAAACAATACATGCCAGAAACGTGTAGTGTAAATTTCGGCATCCAGGTACTTTTTAAACTATTGCAAATAGCTTTATAGTTAATCGAGACAAAATATGCAAAAAAGAATAGAGAAGTTTTTTTGTAAAGGAATTTTTTTTGTGATTATGGTGTAGGAGATATGATTTTTATAAGCGGCGCGGCGGCCCAGAGCCATGAATTTTTAATCCGTTCAAAAGTACTCGTCACTTTGAAAGCTGTTAGCAGAGATATAAACTGAAAAAAGTACAATGTTATCAACTAGTTATTTTTTTTTTTTACTTTACCCATTTTAATGTTATTCTATAATGTATTGAAATCTCCATTGAAATGTACCGTTTTAGCGTTTATACAGTGTGGAACAGCAAAATGGAATAAATTCAGTATCTCAATTGCTGTGCATATTTTTAAAAAATCCCGAGACACGTCGATTTTGGATTCTGAAATGACATCCTGCAACGTACAAATTATATCTTTGAAGTCAACCCCCGTCGAGTGGCAGTTGCAACCCCTAAATTTTTAAATGGGAAGTAGGGGCTTGTGATACCTCATTTGAAAGTTCTTTCCATTCTCTATTCAAAAATGCCATGGTTATAATATTTACTCTCTCTCTCTCTCTCTCTCTCTCCCTCTCCCTCTCCCTCTCCCTCTCCCTCTCCCTCTCCCTCTCCCTCTCCCTCTCCCTCTCCCTGGCTGTAAACAATAAAATGAAACTTGGTTTTACTTGGTTAATTTATTGGGTTGTAACTTATTGACAACATGTATAGTACATTGTACATTGTGCGGTAGGAAATTGAATTCCAAATTTTTCGAAAACAGCATATTTTATCGACATAAATAAACAAGTATAAATGTAGAATTTAATGCTGCATTCGAAAAATACAACAACGGTGGAAAAAAGTTTATCCGCAAAGAAAAAATTACCAAAAGAAAAAGGCAAGTGTTCCCAGCGCCCTCTAAATTATTCATCTGATTCAACATCAAGCCCTTTTTTAGCGCCTAGGAAAGCCACATGTACCAAATTTGGATCAAGTTACGTAAATAGTGACAGCTATAACAAATATTGTTTAAATGTTAATTATGGCATCTCATAAATTATTTT
Organism: Rhagium mordax; assembly: GCA_963680705.1. Lineage (NCBI taxonomy): Eukaryota > Metazoa > Arthropoda > Insecta > Coleoptera > Cerambycidae > Rhagium > Rhagium mordax. The sequence continues at coordinate 51,884,901 of OY796656.1, read as the reverse complement.
TCTTCCTTTTCTTTTTTGGGATTTATTACCACATTTCTTGAGATTTTTGGATAGGAATCTCAAGAAATGTGGTCATAAATCCCAAAAAAGAAAAGGAAGAAAAATAAGCTATAACAAAAAATTCAAATTAAAAAATACTCGTGGATTGTGACTGCGCATAACTTTTTAAGAAAGCAAAATGACTAAGGTATGTTAGATAAATCGAATCCGTATATCTATAGTATACATATATTATTTTTTATTACAATCTACTATCAAAATAACTTTCTTTTTACAGGCTTTTTCTTTGGAAGCGAATTTTGCTTTTCTTGTTGAGCCTGTAAAATGTAAAATGGTTCTCGAATCGGTAATTTTCTTGTGTGACGAGGATCGACAAGTTCGGGAAGAACACAATTTATATAAAAATTTACTAATTTTCCCTCCATTTTTGCTTCCCAATACTTCTTATTAAATAATATGTATTCTACTTTCATCGCAAATTGACTGCCAGTCCACACGCCGAAAATACAGCCTCTTCTTCCAGTTACATACAGTTGACCTTGGATTTGGTAATACCACATGTTATTAGTATTGATAACGTATAAGTCTCTATGTTCGTCATAAGTCCAAAAATGTATTTTTTTTTGCTTAATTCCTTCTTCTGGATGAATATTATAAGCTGAACTGGGGCACTTAACCTCGACTATCAAATTATCACCCACCATGCCATCGGGTGTTGCACCTATAATTAGTAAGAATGCATTTTTGAAAATCTATCAATAACCGAATCAAAATTGTATTTACCTAAAAAGAAATATTTCCTGTTTACAAATAACCCATTGGGATTAATATCAACAGATTCTTGAATACTTAATTGATTAATAGCTTGCTTTTCATATTTTTTCCATGATTTATTGAAGCTACATTTAATGTTGATGCACTATACAAAATTTTTCTAACTAATGGCGCGGAATTAGTGTCCGGACGTCTTGTGCAGACTGAATGGAAATTAGAAGCAGTTAATATTTTTCTGCGTTCCTCTAACCAGAATCCACTTTCAGCTTGTAATAGAGTGGACCGCTCTAATACGGCCAATTCCTCTTCAGAGCGTTCTAAACTTTTTAAAAATTTGGTCTTCATAAGATCTTCTTTTTGAGAAGTTTATTCTCTTACCCCCAATAAATTTGGTTATGACAGAGTTAAATTGCTCCACAATATTGCTGTCTACATTTTGTATTAAGCTTCGACTGTGGTTGGATATGTTAGACACTATAGTATTAAGTCGAATAAAGAATTCTGGACATTTTTTCATTTCAACAATTTCATTTCTTTCCAAGTTGTCTTTTTTACAGAAATATTTGTCGCAATGTTGGTGGTCGCCGAATACATGGTATATACTATTATCTATATCTTTTTTTAGTGATGTAACTGCTTTAGTTTTATCATGTTTCCTCCTATGTTCTATTGAACTAGTGACAGCAGTCCTTAACCGTAAAATATTTCGGGAAATTAATTTTCGGTATTTAAGAGGCATTTTTGTATCAGTAGAAAGTGATTTTAATTTGTTACAATAATTCCGAAGTAGATGGTTCCGGCACTCAATTTTTTCAACCGTTAATGTTTTATATGGCCGGGCTTCTAGTATTTTTTTATACGTGCTACTGTCTCCGTCAGCTATCATAGTAGCATACCTAATTCCGTACATACCTTCGCTTGCTTTAAAACCTTCTACTATACTTTCAGATTCCATTCCAGTGGAGCTACCATTATAGTTCTTGAAACACTTATGTGGTTTCGGTGTATCAGAATAGCTGCAAATTGAACAAAATTTATTTTTTACTGCTAGAAACAAAACTTTTCCGAAACGTTGTCCAACTATTGCTGCTGCTCCAGAGGGTGCATTATAGTTGGTTTTATAAGACCTTTTCGACCAACAACCATCAGCAACTACTGTAATTAGTGGTATGTTATCTTTATCAACTTTTCCAATACTAATAGCATAATCGGCCTCCTCTTTAGCTGCTTCCTTCATTAATTTTTTGGCAGTTGTTTCCCAACCATCACAAACTATGTCATGGCATTTCCCATATAAATTTGAAGACATGTAAGGAATATCCATAACAGAAAATAGTTCTTCCGAATTGGAAAAACCTATCCCAACACTTGTTGCAGCTGCTACCGCATTAATGTTGTTATCGGTTAGGGAGCTATGTAATGGAAAGGTTAAATTGCACATGCTGCAGTGTAGAATAAATGTTGATTTTAAACCAATTTTTTTCTCTTGGATAAAAGATAAATTATTTATAGAACAACCAAATTGAGGGCAGTGATTATTGAGGTTCAGAATCTGTGTCCAGAAATAAGTTAAATTTATAATTCGGTGTCCCTCTATGATTGTAGTCCCTATTGTTTCATTTAAGCATACCTCTGGATGTTCGTGAATTTTATTCTCAGATGCATCATCCTAAAATATATAAATGTCTACCGGTATCTTTTATTTTATTCTGGAACAATAAAATTAGTCCTTCCCCTAGCGTCGAAAACCGTGATTTTTATATACATATGTATGTATGTATGACAATAAAACTATAAAACATGAGGTGAACATCACGGAACATGGAGCAAGTCCGCCATATTGGATTTTGTGTCAAACCGGAAACGTTTAAATTTCGAGAAAAAAAATTTAAAATTAAAATACTTATATGACAATGCAATATTGCAGTACTTAGTACTTTATATACTTACACTGTACAGAGTTAATATATCGTGCCTATACCTATGTCCTAACTCCTAAGTAAAATAAAATAAGTGATCCTAAACTAAGAAAGTACAGAGCAGTACACGCCTTCATTGGACATTGAATAACGCATCCAATATGGCGGTCGAGCGTAATCTTTTAAGTGGTATTTCATATTTTGAATGCACAACTTATAGAGAACCTACGTTAATACTTAGATCTCAAAAATTACGTTTCTTGTATCGATATTTAAAAAGTTATAAGCTGGGGCGATTTTTTTGATACACCCGGTATAGGTATACTATTTTATTCGTTTTACTTCAGAAATAATTTTTATTACATTAAATTAAAAATATTATAGAAAACTGATTCCATATTCGTATTCATCAATTCTAAATAACATAAACGCGCCACAGAAATTAGACAATCCCTAAATCCAAAGCTCGGAGAACAGAAAGTCCACCATATTGTATTCGTCAATTTCTAAATACTGATTACCTACAGATCTTTAGGCAGCGACTTGGAAAATCGCACTGATTTTGAGTGAAATCGAATTTTCTAATTAAAAGTCCGTCATTTTGAATCCGCCATCATAAATTTATAAATAATAAATAAAATAAATACCTACACCACATGTAATTACGACCCCCTTTATCCCAGAAGGTTGTAGAAGAGCCTTGTGCGGGAGGGGGCTACACATTTAAAAACCAGGGACACGCATCCAATATCCGTGTATAATGGAAAAATCCCTCTCACAATATTTTCCATTGCCACGACCGGGATTAGAACCCGGGAATTTTGGGTGAGAGGCAGGTACGCTACCAAATCGACCAACAGTCATATAAATTTCTAAAAACTGAATACATATTCTTAGTGAGCGACTTAAAAAACCCCTGGATAACGATTTTGAGGGAAATCGGTCCATATTTGGAAAACTTGGCCACCACTGGAGCCGCCATTTTGAATTTTTGGATGTTCAAATTTTCTTGTATTGTCATAGAGAATACATAAGTTTACAAAATTTCAAGACAATCGGAAGTCGGAATGTGGATGAAAAATCTATTTTCTAGCGGAAGAGAGCTAAATATTCAATAATAGATTTTATTGCTTACATTGGCACAATTTTTGGTTGAATCGAAATCTGTATCTAACATATTTGAATGTGGATTTTGTAAACAGACGGTATCTGAAAATATTGGTTGCATCTGTTTTAATTAGGGTTTCACATAACATAAAAAAAATTAAAAAAATATTTCTTGCTTACCGAGACATTTTTGAAGTACAGATTCTGTTAAAATATAGAATAACTGGTACTCAACATGTATTCACTACTTGGATACAGACATGTTGTTACTATAGTTTAGTATATAAAAATTGAGAATATACATGTTATTGATAATAAGAGTGTATATGTCACATTGATTTTTCTAAAATAAAATATCACAAAAGTTATTACGATATATTAATTAAATATAAATCCAATCAACAATAGGTTATGGGCCCAGACATAACTCGAAAGTAATTAACTGTTGACAGGGATTCAGTTATTTTTAATATTAGAATATTTAAAAATGATTGAAAGTGAGATTTGTGACAATGATTCAAGCATGTATTTCTCTAATAATTCCGATGCAAATGATTCAAATGAAGTTTTTGAAGTTGAAAATGTACGACGCTCCAAGAGAAAGAGACAATCACAACCGAATGATTATCACCTATATTGTGCTGTTTCAAGTGAGTTAAATGATGATCCATTAACTGTTGAAGAAGCTCTCAATAGATCGGACTGTCATTATTGGAAAGCTGCAATGGAAGAAGAATATGAGTCATTAATGCGAAATTATACTTGGATTTTGACAGATCTACCGAACAATAGAAAAGCAATCAAATCGAAATGGGTTTTTAAGTTGAAAGCTAATGTTAATGGAAATCATAGATATAAAGCTCGATTAGTAATAAAGGGTTGTGCTCAAAAACCTGGTACTGACTATAATGAAACATTCGCACCAGTTGTCCGATTTAGTTCCATCCGATATCTACTTTCGCTTGCTGCTAAGTATGATTTAGATATTGATCAAATGGATGCAGTAAGTGCGTTTCTGCAAGGTGATTTAAATGAAGACATTTATATGGTACAACCAGAAGGTTTTGCCACCGATAATAAAGTTTGTCATTTAAAAAAAGCAATATATGGACTGAAGCAAGCAAGTCGCGCGTGGAATAAGAAACTTCATTCTGTTTTATTGGAAACTGGTTTGAAATGTTCCAAAACAGATCCTTGTGTATACTACAAAATTTATGATGAGAAAATGTTATTTGTAGCTGTCTATGTTGACGATTTCTTGATTTTCTCAAATGACATTTCTATGAAGGAAGCATTGAAGTTTGAATTGCATAGAAGGTTTGAAATGAAGGATATTGGTGAAGCAAATTATTGTTTAGGTCTTCAGATTACACGAAATAGATCTGAAGGTAAAATATGGTTGGACCAAGAAATGTATATTAAACAGATATTATCTAGATTTAATATGTCTAATTGTAATCCAGTTGCGACGCCACTAGATCCGAATCAAAAATTATGTAAAGAAATGTCACCGAAAACTGACAGTGAATTGCAAGAAATGCAAGACGTGCCATATCAGCAAGCTGTTGGAAGTATTTTGTATGCAGCTCAAGCCACCAGACCAGACATAGCATTTGCTGTTAGTTTAGTAAGCCGATTTAATAATAATCCTGGTAAATCACATTGGATGGCTGTCAAACGAATTTTACGATATTTGAAAGGTACAATGTCAATGAAAATTGAATATTCAAAGAATTCCAATTCAAATATCATGGGATATTCTGATTCTGACTGGGCAAGTGATGTTGACGGAAGGAGATCTGTTACTGGTTATTTATTTATATCTCAAGGTGGTCCTATTACATGGGGCACAAGAAAACAGCAAACAGTGGCGTTGTCTACAGCCGAAGCTGAATATATGGCGCTATCAGCCACAGCTCAAGAAGCTGCATGGTTACGAAATTTCGACAAAGAATTTCACCTTAATGAACAGTTAGAAACGACTGTAATTTTTTGTGATAACAAAAGTGCGATTGATTTAGCACAAACTAATAGTTATCATTCGCGTACAAAACATATTGATCTGAGACATCATTATGTACGTGAGCAATTAGATATGAAGGAAATATGTATAAAATCGTTAAGTACCAATGATATGTTGGCTGATGTCTTAACAAAAGGTTTAGTGCATAAAAAACATTTAAATTATGTAACTGGAATGGGATTGCGTTGTTTAAATGATGAACTATCTAGTAGAAGTTTTGAAACCAGTGATTCTAGTGGGAGTGTTAAAATATAGAATAACTGGTACTCAACATGTATTCACTACTTGGATACAGACATGTTGTTACTATAGTTTAGTATATAAAAATTGAGAATATACATGTTATTGATAATAAGAGTGTATATGTCACATTGATTTTTCTAAAATAAAATATCACAAAAGTTATTACGATATATTAATTAAATATAAATCCAATCAACAATAAAAGTGAGATTTGTGACAATGATTCAAGCATGTATTTCTTTAATAATTCCGATGCAAATGATTCAAATGAAGTTTTTGAAGTTGAAAATGTACGACGCTTCAAGAGAAAGAGACAATCACAACCGAATGATTATCACCTATATTGTGCTGTTTCAAGTGAGTTAAATGATGATCCATTAACTGTTGAAGAAGCTCTCAATAGATCGGACTGTCATTATTGGAAAGCTGCAATGGAAGAAGAATATGAGTCATTAATGCGAAATTATACTTGGATTTTGACAGATCTACCGAACAATAGAAAAGCAATCAAATCGAAATGGGTTTTTACGTTGAAAGCTAATGTTAATGGAAATCATAGATATAAAGCTCGATTAGTAATAAAGGGTTGTGCTCAAAAACCTGGTACTGACTATAATGAAACATTCGCACCAGTTGTCCGATTTAGTTCCATCCGATATCTACTTTCGCTTGCTGCTAAGTATGATTTAGATATTGATCAAATGGATGCAGTAAGTGCGTTTCTGCAAGGTGATTTAAATGAAGACATTTATATGGTACAACCAGAAGGTTTTGCCACCGATAATAAAGTTTGTCATTTAAAAAAAGCAATATATGGACTGAAGCAAGCAAGTCGCGCGTGGAATAAGAAACTTCATTCTGTTTTATTGGAAACTGGTTTGAAATGTTCCAAAACAGATCCTTGTGTATACTACAAAATTTATGATGAGAAAATGTTATTTGTAGCTGTCTATGTTGACGATTTCTTGATTTTCTCAAATGACATTTCTATGAAGGAAGCATTGAAGTTTGAATTGCATAGAAGGTTTGAAATGAAGGATATTGATTGAAAGTGAGATTTGTGACAATGATTCAAGCATGTATTTCTCTAATAATTCCGATGCAAATGATTCAAATGAAGTTTTTGAAGTTGAAAATGTACGACGCTCCAAGAGAAAGAGACAATCACAACCGAATGATTATCACCTATATTGTGCTGTTTCAAGTGAGTTAAATGATGATCCATTAACTGTTGAAGAAGCTCTCAATAGATCGGACTGTCATTATTGGAAAGCTGCAATGGAAGAAGAATATGAGTCATTAATGCGAAATTATACTTGGATTTTGACAGATCTACCGAACAATAGAAAAGCAATCAAATCGAAATGGGTTTTTAAGTTGAAAGCTAATGTTAATGGAAATCATAGATATAAAGCTCGATTAGTAATAAAGGGTTGTGCTCAAAAACCTGGTACTGACTATAATGAAACATTCGCACCAGTTGTCCGATTTAGTTCCATCCGATATCTACTTTCGCTTGCTGCTAAGTATGATTTAGATATTGATCAAATGGATGCAGTAAGTGCGTTTCTGCAAGGTGATTTAAATGAAGACATTTATATGGTACAACCAGAAGGTTTTGCCACCGATAATAAAGTTTGTCATTTAAAAAAAGCAATATATGGACTGAAGCAAGCAAGTCGCGCGTGGAATAAGAAACTTCATTCTGTTTTATTGGAAACTGGTTTGAAATGTTCCAAAACAGATCCTTGTGTATACTACAAAATTTATGATGAGAAAATGTTATTTGTAGCTGTCTATGTTGACGATTTCTTGATTTTCTCAAATGACATTTCTATGAAGGAAGCATTGAAGTTTGAATTGCATAGAAGGTTTGAAATGAAGGATATTGGTGAAGCAAATTATTGTTTAGGTCTTCAGATTACACGAAATAGATCTGAAGGTAAAATATGGTTGGACCAAGAAATGTATATTAAACAGATATTATCTAGATTTAATATGTCTAATTGTAATCCAGTTGCGACGCCACTAGATCCGAATCAAAAATTATGTAAAGAAATGTCACCGAAAACTGACAGTGAATTGCAAGAAATGCAAGACGTGCCATATCAGCAAGCTGTTGGAAGTATTTTGTATGCAGCTCAAGCCACCAGACCAGACATAGCATTTGCTGTTAGTTTAGTAAGCCGATTTAATAATAATCCTGGTAAATCACATTGGATGGCTGTCAAACGAATTTTACGATATTTGAAAGGTACAATGTCAATGAAAATTGAATATTCAAAGAATTCCAATTCAAATATCATGGGATATTCTGATTCTGACTGGGCAAGTGATGTTGACGGAAGGAGATCTGTTACTGGTTATTTATTTATATCTCAAGGTGGTCCTATTACATGGGGCACAAGAAAACAGCAAACAGTGGCGTTGTCTACAGCCGAAGCTGAATATATGGCGCTATCAGCCACAGCTCAAGAAGCTGCATGGTTACGAAATTTCGACAAAGAATTTCACCTTAATGAACAGTTAGAAACGACTGTAATTTTTTGTGATAACAAAAGTGCGATTGATTTAGCACAAACTAATAGTTATCATTCGCGTACAAAACATATTGATCTGAGACATCATTATGTACGTGAGCAATTAGATATGAAGGAAATATGTATAAAATCGTTAAGTACCAATGATATGTTGGCTGATGTCTTAACAAAAGGTTTAGTGCATAAAAAACATTTAAATTGTGTAACTGGAATGGGATTGCGTTGTTTAAATGATGAACTATCTAGTAGAAGTTTTGAAACCAGTGATTCTAGTGGGAGTGTTAAAATATAGAATAACTGGTACTCAACATGTATTCACTACTTGGATACAGACATGTTGTTACTATAGTTTAGTATATAAAAATTGAGAATATACATGTTATTGATAATAAGAGTGTATATGTCACATTGATTTTTCTAAAATAAAATATCACAAAAGTTATTACGATATATTAATTAAATATAAATCCAATCAACAATAGATTCGAGTACAGATTTAACCATTCTAACAGTATTATTTTCTACAATGTTCACTCTTTTCTTTTTTGCACCATATTTATATACCTTCCTTTTTGCAGCATTACATCTACCCATTTTTTTTCTATTGTTTTAATATATCAATATATATCAATATCCACTCGGTATTATCCGTATTATACAAATTTTAAACAAACCACGATAGAACTATTAATTTACCGAGGCCTACGTTTGAAGTAATCAAATATCGTGCCACGGGACGGGAGTGAGACAAGCTATCGAATTAGACAAAGATCCAACTCGTATATGTTCCGCCCAGCTGGAAAGTAGTGGTGGTACAGCCGCAAATATTGTCTGAATATATTTTATAAGTTTGATTGCATTATAACTCCTAAACAAATTAAAAAAATTTAATTCTGCTTAAAGTAGCACGTTAACAAAAGATCATAGATCGTTTTGACCAATTTGTATTTTAAAATGTTATGCGGAAGTATATGAAATTAAAATAAATATGAAACACTCAAATATGAAAAGTTTGTGATTTTTTTACAGAATGTTGGTTGAATGGATTTTAAAAAGAATTCGTCAGTTTCTAGTAGAGGTTCCTAACTTTGCATGGAAAAAAAATTGAAGAGAAATTTATAAAAATGTAGCTGCTAGAGCGACGCCAGTTTACTATATTTCGCGTATACCGCCCGAGCGTCAATATTCCTCTTAATACACAAAACATATATGTTAATTTAATTCTTATACGTACCTTCACAAAAACGAATGTAAACTAGAAATTCCAAATCTCAACAAAACACAGACAAAGAATAATACAGCAGTTGAGAGTGAGGCTGGCTCTCCATTTATTCGCGTTTTCCATATGTTTAGCGTTTATACGTTTCGCGACAATGATAACATGCTGATTGGTCTGTTGCCAAAATACGTAAAAATTTAATATATGACGCGATTATTGTAGAGTCGGCCTTCGTCAAATTTAGTGGTTGCTTTGTAATTTGGGTCCTATAAATTCGACCAATAGAGAAGTTCCATTCAAATGTTGCGGGCATTTTTGGGGAGGAGTCTATGTCCATTTGGACGCCGACCAGTGTATAGTCGCGTTAGTGTCCTCTAGCAGAACCACAAATTTTATTTTAATAAAAATCTTTATTTTTTGATATTTATAGTTTTAAATAGTTGTTATTTATTTTTTTAGAATTTCACGAAATTGTTTTTTTCCTGTTATCATTTTTTTATGTTTTATTGAGAATACATTTTCTATTATTTATATATGTATATAAGTACATATTATATAGATTTATTTTACTATGATAATTATCACATTATAGATTATAATTTTTATTTTTAGAAAATTGTTATATTTTATTGCTTTATTTTATAGAATACATATTTTATTTTCATTCTTTTCAATACCTCCTATTTCCTATCAAAATTTCTCTATAAGTCTTATAATTATTTTTTGCTATATTTTATAAATTGATTAATTTTATAGAATTCATATTTTCTCCGGTTTTTTGTTTATCAGGTAGGTACAGAGTTATTCATTATAAATTACCCACCCCTTATCAGCGTTATTATTGCCTATAGAAAAAAAAGTTTTAAATAAAAGTTGTTTGGTTATGACTGAATTTTGTTAAAATGCTATCAAAAGTACAGTGGCGTGCAGATTTCAGGGGATACAAAAAAATAATATATATTTTTAAATGGGATACCCTGTATATTATTACATTTTTGGAATGATCCTTTTTGCCTGATTTCAAAAATATACCATATGTTACCCCTACAATATACCGTTTTTGAGTTATTAAACGTCGACTATCTTAGTTAAACTAGTTACTGTAAATATGGAAAAGTTAACATTGTTAAAGTGAGCTATGAAAATGACAACTGTTATGTTTGATAAATGACATTTCTTTAATGAAATTATCAAAATGGTTTACAGTGTCATTTTCATAGCTTACATTAATAATGTTAACTTTTCCATATTTACAGTAACTAGTTTAACGAAGATATTCGACGTTTAATAACTCAAAAACGGTATATGGTAGGGGTAACATATGGTATATTTTTGAAATCAGGAAAAATGGATCATTCCAAAAATGTAATAATATACAGGGTATCCCATTTAAAAAAATGTATTATTTTTTTGTATCCCCTGAAATCTGCACGCCACTGTACTTTTGAGTTTAACATTCAGTCATAACCACACAACTTTTATTTAAAACTTTTTTTTCTATAGGCAATAATAACGCTGATAAGGGGTGGGTAATTTATAATGAATAACTCTGTACATTTAAAAATCGATTTTTTTTAATTTTGTATATACAGGGTGATCTACCACGAGTGTGCCAAACTTCAGAGGCTGGTAATTTATCAAAAATAAATGGACTTTCATTAATAAACATATGTCCTAAAACGCATAATAAGGAAGCTACAACCCCTTGAAGGGGGTTAATGAATATCAATTTTTCGATTATAAGTCCGATATGGTGGTGATTAAAATAATGAAATTTACTTTTTTTGACGTCACTTCCGAAGCAAAACTTTTACATAACATTATTTCCCATGCAATGACTCAGAAAAAAGTATTTTTCAAAATTTCTGTCACACCAGCCGTTTTTGAATAATTTGCGTTTTCATGCGAAATATGTAAAACTTAATTCGATCAATCTTCAAATCAAGTGGCTTGAAGTCACCTATGTTTAAAAACAATTGATATTTCTGATTTGTAGTATTATGTCATTTACATTACTTAAGCGAAAAATTGATATTCATTAACCCCCTTCAAGGGGTTGTAGCTCCCTTATTATGCGTTTTAGGACATATGTTTATTAATGAAAGTCCATTTATTTTTGATAAATTACCAGCCTCTGAAGTTTGGCACACTCGTGGTAGATCACCCTGTATAGTATAGTAATTAATTTGGTCTATACTGTGAAAAAGAAGAAGTTGTTTGATCTTTTTGAAGAATTTTACAATCCAAATATATCCAGAGATAGATTGAGGACCTTAATTTCGACATTTTTTATTCCCGTATACGTCAAAAATAAAACAAGTACCGATTTGAATAAAGTCAGATACATTCTCTACCAGCAGAATGTGGCAATGTAAAGTTTAAATAAAGATTTTAATCTGGCTTCATTTCCACCGACCATAAATGCAGATCAATACCATGCATTTAGGACATTTCATCAGGTAAGACCAGCAACCTTACATACCTTACATATCTTCTTTACATGTATGATTAACTTTTAGGTTCAAGCATGGTTGAATAATAGCTTACCACAGGATTGGGGATGGATTTTTAATGATTCCGGAATATCTCCAGTCCAGATGGATCAAGATATACCCCCCCAATGGATACTTAAACAAATTTATTGCAACTGTTCATCAGGTGGGTGCAAAAATGCATGCTCATGTCGTAAAATGGGCCTAATAAGTGTACCTTGGCATGTGGACAGTGTAATGGTATTACCTGTTTTAATAGGGTAGTTGAGAATTTACAGGCGGATGACGACATCTAAACATGCAGATAAATTATATTGGATAATAAGTAATTAAAAACTTACATTACATTCATTTACTTAAACGTAACCTGTAAGTTTAGTTTATTTAAGAAAAAGCAACTGTGCTACTTATTACCACATAAATAACTCATATTTTATGTATTATTATAGTTTTAATGTGTTTTGGTGTAAAAGACGTAGGATATATTAATGTAATGTAATTATTATTTTGTGCGAAATGTGTATTTTGTTAAAATATACTGGAATTTACAATACGATAACTCCACCACTGGTAAAGCAAAATATTTTTCTATCTTCATATTTTTTCGTATATAGCTTTATTTTTAAGATATTGCCAAAAAGCTAAAAAAAGTCCGATTTTCACCCCTTTCGGGGGTTGTTTAGGGGTGACAGGCACGGCGGATTACCGGTGGGGTTTGGTGCTATTTTAAGTACCCCAATGCAAACTTATACAGGGTGGAACAAAATTATCAAATAATGGCTTTAACTTTATTATTTGCAAAGTTACAAAAAAATGTTCAATATAAAAGTTGTTTGGTTCTTTACCGTGCATGTTTTGAGTTTTTAGTTTGTTGACATCTTCTTCTGGTTTGTTCCTATGGCAACCAACTTTTTCTTTTTAAATGGCACCCATATTTTTTTTTTGTTAATTTGAAACAAGCATATTTTTCTCTATTCAGTCATAAAATTTTGTAATTTTTGGAAAAAAATAAGCGTGAAAAAAAATATTTATTACGACTCAATCGGAACTAAATTAATTAATTTCACAACATCACAACAGTAAAATTTAGTTGTTTGTTGGTAAAAATTTAATTGTCAAACTTCCATGGCATTCTTTACCAAAAGTACTGTTTGTGTTTTATAACTGCATGACTTTTTCCATTAGCATTCTTTATTAAGAGGCGACGAGTGAGTCGTAATAAATGCTTTTTTCTCGCTTATTTTTTTTCGAAAAGTTGCAAAATTTTGTGACTGAATAGAGAAAAATATGCTTGTTTCAAATTAACAAAAAAAAATTATGGAATTATGGAAAAAGTTGGTTGCCATAGGAACAAACCAGAAGAAGATATCAGCAAACTAAAAAACTCAAAACATGCATGGTAAAGAACCAAACAACTTTCACACTGAACAATTTTTTGTAACTTTGCAAATAATAAAGTTAAAGCCATTATTTGATACTTTTGTTCCACCCTGTATACCAAATTTCAGCTTGTCTCTAATTTGTTCATGGTTTCCTATATAAAGCTTCAGATTGACCCTGGACTAATAGTCTCCCACACAATGAATATTTTATGCATATGCAAAATGTACAATGTGCATATTATTCACAATATTTTTACAATATGAAATACATGTTATAAAAATACAGGGTGAGTTCACTTTAAATACAATAAATTTAAGGATCGATAGAACACATGAAAATAATTGGGATCCCGTTAAAAGAAAATCTCTAAAATGTCCCATTAATAAGATACAGGGTATTGAAGTTTCAATTTTGTTAAAGTTTTTCTTATTTAACTCCCGAACGAAAAATAATATCAACTTCAAATTTACTACGAAAGTTTAGTATATCAACAGCCATATTTCAAGTATGAAATCATCAGGCTACATATACTGGGTGGTTGAATTTTCGGTACCATTGTACCTTCTTTCCGCCCCATCTTTTTGTCAGTACGCCACTGATTATTATTGATAGGTGTATTAATACCGCTGCCGTCTTATGAAACTTTTTTTTCTCTTGCAAAATTTCGATGTTTTGCTTCGTTTAGAAGTTATGGAACAAAACGTAATTGTTTGCACATAATTTGTCGATTTTAGATAAATAAATTTATTTAACTGCATGTTAGAAGAAGAATATAATTTTCATTAAAATTAGCATCATGAGGATAATACAGTGTGTCCCATTGTCACATCAATCCAGCTTGGCTGAAGTTTTAGACAGAAAGCAAGCAGTAAGTAATAAAAGATCCTTTAAACTAACTACACGTAATAGGCGGCTCTGAGTTTTCATTATTAACTATTTGTTTTCCGTTATGTCAAACTGATCCAAGTGCAAGCTTGTAAATTTAAATCACGCATATCGGGCCTTATTCAATTTCTAATAAGTAGTATCATTTTATAAACGTCATGCCACAATACTTTACATTATGTGCAAACAATTACGTTTTGTTCCATAACTTCTAAACGAAGCAAAATATCGAGATTTTGCAACAGAAAAAAAGTTTCATAAGAGGGCAGCGGTATTAATACACCTATCAATAATAATCAGTGGCGTACTGACAAAAAGATGGGGCGGAAAGAAGGTTCAATGGTACCGAAAACTCAACCACCCAGTATATGTAGCCCGATGATTTCATACTTGAAATATGGCTGTTGATATACTAAACTTTCGTAGTAAATTTGAAGTTGATATTATTTTTCGTTCGGGAGTTAAATAAGAAAAACTTTAACTGGTTGAGTGTAAGAGCAGTCCTCCGGACCGAACTTCGCCAAATAAAAGACAATTTATTATTATTATTATTATTATTTAAAAAAATTGAAACTTCAACACCCTGTATCTTATTAATGGGACATTTTAGAGATTTTTTTTTAACGGGATTCCAATTATTTTCATGTGTTCTATCGATCCTTAAATTTATTGTATTTAAAGTGAACTCACCCTGTATATTCAACTGGTAATATTCGTGGATATGAAGAAAATGAGTAGGTAAAGAATGACAGTTTTGAGACACCCCCCACCACTTTTGCACCCCCCACTCCCCCCCCTTCCCACTTTAGCCCCGCCTCTTCCCCCACTCCTCCACTTTAGCAACGCCTCCTTCCCCCACTCCAGACACGCCCCCTTCCCCCACCACTTTAGCACCCCCACTCATCCACTTTAGCGCCCCCCCACTCCTATACTTTAGCCCCTCCCCCACTCATATACTTTAGCCCCGCCCCCTTCCCCCACTCCAGGCACGCCCCTTCCCCCACCACTTTGGCACCCCCCACCACTTTAGCACCCCCACTCCTCTACTTTAGCACCCCCCACTCCTCCACTTTGGCACCCCCCACTCCTGCCCGCCCCCTTTTCCCACTTTAGCCCCGCCCCCTTCCCAAACCACTTTGGCACCCCCACTCCAGATACGCCCCCTTCCCCCACCATTTTTATCCATTAACCTTGACCTATTAACCTTGACCTCTCATGACCTTTGAGCACGAGCACCCCCCACTCCTCCCCCACAACTTTGGCACACCCCCCCCCACTCCAGACACGCCCCCTCCCCCCACCATTAACCTTGACCTCTCATGACCTTGACCTTACGTGAGCACCCCCCCACTCCAGCACCTCCCCCACCACTTTTGGCACCCTCCACCACTTTGGCACCACCCACTACTTTAACCTCACTTTTTCACCATAAATGGGTGGGGGGGTAACAGTATTCTATAAATTGGTGGGAATTCACAGTTCTAGAAAGTTTTCGTGTTGAACGGTAAAAAGTATCCAAGATAACTCAGTGTGGCAGTATCTTCAGTCTACCTGAACTAAAAAGTGATTTATCTGGAAGTTTACCTCATGCACCTCAAAACAAAAACAAGAATGATCTAGTTGTAATTGGTGAACGAAAATATCAACTGAATAAATCAAAAAGTAAATTTGTGTCGACTGGATTATCATATGACTTCTGGTACGCACCATGTATAAAACTAACAGGCAATAAATTGGACACAATAATTTTTGACGAAAGTGAGTGGAATGAATTTCTTACATACCAAGGTATTATAACTAATTATCTATATACCAACGGGAAAGCAGAGCAGAAGCAGTGATTTATCTGGAAGTTACCTCATGCACCTCAAAACAAGAATGATCTAGTTGTAATTGGTGAACGAAAATATCAACTGAATAAATCAAAAAGTAAATTAGTGTCAACTGGATTATCATATGACTTCTGGTACGCACCATGTATAAAACTAACAGGCAATAAATTGGACACAATAATTTTTGACGAAAGTGAGTGGAATAAATTTCTTACATACCAAGGTATTATAACTAATTATCTATATACCAACGGGAAAGCAGAGCAGATAGATGCTGAAAATTTTACGATACAGTTTGAAAAAATATCCTATTCGAGAGTGATAAAAATTGTAAAAAATAACTCATACATTTACATGGGGTATGAATCCATCTGCAAGTTGTGGGAAGCGTTACCACTTATCAAGTATAGAATTGATATGCTGAGAAGGCAACAATTTTCAAGTTACTTAAAAATTCTGCAAAACGGACTACAGCGACAAAAGGGAGATGTGTTTGAAAATGTAATGAATCTGCTTCAGCCGCTCGAAAACTGTAATAATGAAAACGTTTGCATGCTCATGGAATTAATTTACATTTACCCGGAATTATTTGAAGTTGAGTGCTGTGGAAGAGTTTAATAATGAAGAAAGTAACATTTAATACAGAAAATAATAAAACATATTTTATGGTTACATGGAATTTTGCATATCAATCATCAAGGAAGCGATATTGGGAGTTTTTATCCATTGACCGAATGCGGTTTAATAGAAGAGTAGAGAAAATCTCAAATATTATCAGTCCTATTTTAGAAAATAATCATAGATGTAACGTATTTAATGATAGATTTAAATGAAATGTTAGCGAAACCAATTATGTACCATGTATTTGTATTAAAGTGATAAAATAAAAGAAATATATGCTTAAAAAATTGTTTTATTAAGGGTGAAAAAAAAACAGATAAAGGAGTAATATATTATGGTTATACAATTTGATTATTAGAAACCCATGAATTGAATTTATTGGATAATCCCAGCCATTTCACATAGAGCTTGTCACCTTTTTTTCTTAAAACCTTCTCCACAACATATATATCGGGATGTTTTACTTTCTGAAGTTCCTGCTCATAGAATCCTCCTTGAATTTCATTACCTTCCTGATCTTCTAAAAGGTAAGTTCTAGGATTACTTTTATGAACCTTTATAATTTTAAAAATTTCATTAGACCAGTTTGAAGTATATCCTTTGCAAAAGACTTCTCGGTATTTGCTAATCCTCACACAATCGTTTACTTTAAATTTTTGCTTCCTTGGATCGACTATTTTCAAATGACTATATACAGTTTGCAACAAGTGTTTTTCATCTTTCTTTTTAATATCTTTAGGTTTTCTTCCAATCGTTCTGTGTTTGGTGTCATTGTATTCCGCAACAATGTCTGGTAAAAGATTTAACCACTTGTAATTTCCTTGTAAGCTAAACAGTTTCCTCATTTTATTTTTTAGGGTTCTGTTCACTCTTTCAACAACGCTTGCTTTAAGACGTGTGTAAGAGCTATAATGGTTAATTTTCCACTTATCCATTAATTCCTTGAATTCTTTATTGTAAAATTCTTTTCCCATATCTGTTTGCAAATTTTTGGGTAGCAGTTTGATATTTGATAGGATTCTTCCCATTGCTCGTGAAACTTCTTTTCCACTTTTATTTTTCACAGGTTCACACCAAACAAATTTTGAGAATACATTAATGACCACTAAAATATATTTATAACCTTTATTTATTTTAGCGTAAGGGATCATCTCTACGAGATCTGCTTGAAGAAGATCATTTAGACCTTTAACAATTACTCTTCTTCGTTTGAAAGATTTTCTAACTGGTTTATGAATTTCGTTTACTATTTCCTTCTTAATGTCAGTCATGTTGTAGAATAATAGAAAGGAGATAAGTACGCTTTCGATCAATATAGTAGCACAGTAAATGAAGCCTTAACTTTTCCATGCACACTATTTATCTAATTATTTTACCCTCATTTAACTCCTCTATTATCGAAACTATTTCGTTGTTATGTCCATTATTCCCTGCTAACTGTGATGCAATGAGCAGCTTTAATCGATCTACAATTTCATTATAATCATCAAAATGTTTATATTCAATATTTTTGTTATTGAATTCCATCATCGTTAGTTTTCCACCTCTCTTACTTTGACTCCTTCGATCTTGGTCTTTGCTCTACTTCTGAGGGGGATCTCACACTCGATGCGCTGAGTTTTCTCCTCCGTTCTTGTGACATCGAATATAAATTCGTAACTCGCGGTTTGATAATATCTATGAATTTACTTGCATTTGATGTAGATAGACCTCTTTGAGGATCATAACCTAAAAACTGGGTATTCGTCCTTTTAATAATACCAATATATTGATCTACATCTGTTGGCCGATAACCTGCTGGATGTTTTTTGAACATTAGTTCGTATAATCCTGGTGTACCAATGTACTTAAATTCGCCATTAATGATGAAGTCAGCTCCCTCAAAATCAACGGATGAATCACCAATTGCATAGCTTTTTCTAAATGGGTCAAAGTGAACGCCAAAAGTATCATCAAAATCTCCCTTAGTATCATTAATTCTATCTTCAATATACGCTCGAGGTAGTGGTATTTTAAACTGGCTTAAATAACGCTGATGTTCTGTTTCACTATCTGCTATTGTCGAAGGAAAAGTTTCATCAAAAAAACTCTCAACAATTTCGGGTTGGCTTTGAGTTGAATTAAACTGAAATGTCTGCTCTCCCAAATCAATAGGAGCCGTCAGACGATAATAGTCATGAGATGGTTGGGTACTCGGTCGAGGCTTTAAACTATCCCTGATGCTTTCTTCTTTTAATTCTTCTTTTAAATTTAATTTTGGAGGAACTTTGAGAGTTGATACTATTTCATTAAGCGGTTGTGTTATCGGTTTATAATTTTTCTCCAACAAAAACTGTGATTCGGCAATATCATTCTTCAAGTTGTGATATTTTCCTCGTCTTTACCAGCTCTGCTACCACTCGATTATCCATGGTGACTGATTGATAGTATTTAATGTTCGCACTTTATATATGAATAAATTTATCAAATCCTTTTCTATATCTTCCAGAGTTGATAGCACAATCTTTATCTACTACAACAAATCCGTATTTATCTTCCCAACAAAATGAACAAAATTCTCTGAAATCTTGGAAACGCATATCAACGTTTACATGATCATCATAAATCTGTTTTAGATTGGTCATATCCTGTGGAAATATTATAAGAAGATTAGCATTATCTCTTACCAGTTGTTTGGGAATAGAGGAATAAGTCTGGCATAAATAAAAACAGTCAGTGTTTCTATGACGACCGAAACAAAAATAGTTTTTGATGATGCTTTGATTGCAAGACGCTAAATCGTCGAATATTATCACTGAATTGGGCTTGATTTCTTCTGGAAGTATTACTTCATCACCATCATTATATTCGAAATATCCAATTTCTGCCATAGGTTTAATTAAAAGTCTCAGAAATTTATATTTGGGTTGATATAGGGATTTAGAATATAAATAAATATTTTCAAATCGTAAACCATTAGGATGTTCCAATAAACTGAGCATGACATTTGTTTTTCCACACCCAGAACTTCCAACCAAAAGTCCTCGTTTCGACAGTCCACCAAACAAAATACCATGCTTTTGAAAAGTGTTGGTCATTGAAATCTCGTCATGATTTACAATTGGTAAAATTGTTTTTTGCTGTTGAATTTGCATTGTTCACATCAATCTTATCGTAAAACAGAACTTTCTTAAAAAGAGAACCGTTACAAACTGATAGATCAGTGTTTCCTGCTTTATATATAAAGAGTTAGTTCACAAAATAACATTCATTTAGCTGTGTGATTCAATATATAATGGATCGGAGCAAAAGTTCACCGCTCACTTGTGCTAGAAAGTTTAAAAAGAGTGGACGTGGTTTGATCAATACCATAATAAATAAACTTCCCGTGGAACTACATATACCTGGTTATAATTATTCTGGACCGGGAACCAAACTTGCAAAACGTCTACAACGCGGTGACACCGGAATTAATCCTTTAGACGAGGCGTGTAGAGAACACGATATAGCATATTCTACATTTCAAGACGTTGAAAGAAGAAATCAAGCGGATAGGGAATTAGCTAAAATTGCATTTAAACGTGTAAAAGCACCTGATTCGGGTTTTGGTGAAAAACTCGCTGCACTGGGAGTTGGTAGAATAATGAATAATGAATAATGAATTAAGCGCAGAAGAAATCCAAGAAAGAAGAAAGGTGGAAATATGAATTTGAAGTTTGCAGTAAAAAAAAATCGCCCTCTAAAAAACCTAGACGAAGAGTTATCCCCGCTCCAAAAAGAGGAGGCATTCTCCCTTTCCTGCTACCTCTCTTGGGGGCATTAGGGGCTGTGGGAGGAGGCGTGGCAGGTATTACAAAAGCAGTTAACGATGCCAAAGCAAATCGCCAGTTGATAGCAGAACAAATGAGACATAATTTAGCAATGGAACAGACCACTAAGGGGAAGGGTTTATATTTAGGCCCCCATGAAAAGAAAGGCTTAGGATTATACCTTAAAAATTATAAAAAAAAACTAATAAAGCTACCACACCGACCACTAACTAATATAGATTTAATAAAATTTGCGAAAAAACTTAAAATTCCTTATTTTCGAGGCGTCTTTTAAAGACTTTTGTACTGATCTGGCCAAAAAGTACAAACAAGCACGTGAAGTATGTGAAATGTTTTTGACAGATGTTATATGTGAGGAATGCCTTGTAGACGATCTGATCGAATTAGGTTTAGAATGTGAAGTCCATCTGCTAAAACGGTTTTTAAGACCAGACCTTGCAACCAGATTAAGGAGTGAAGACGATAGTGACGAGGGGGTTTCTCTAAATTGAAATTATATTTGTTACTTTAAAGGAATTTTGGTGATAAAATAAAAACATAATTAATATTTATCGTTTTATTTATTTCTAAACTCATGACATCATAAAATTTTCATACAGGTAATATACATTAGAAAGTGCACACATACACTTATCATTTAAATGAAAAAAACATTTTGCGCTGGATTTCAATAGAGGTGGTTGCTCTTCTAATTCCAAAACAGGTTGTGTAATAAATTGTCTGATGTATTTTGCCTTTTCTCCTCCTTTCACGTAAACACACTCAGCAGATGTAGTCAAGTTCTTAATAATTTGCCAGAACATATGTAGTGGTGTAAACCCATCACTCCATTTAATGCAATGATGATTTCTTGTTAACCAGTAAGCTTGTTTTTGTAAGTCTGGTGAAAGCATCTCAAACGGATAAGGTGGCTTGAAAATATAATGACATACTTTCATCCCATCATAGCCAGCGAACTCCTTGGCGATAAACTTGTTGTTTTCAGTTTTAAATCCTTGAAAAATCGATAACGAGTTTCATATTTTTAAGCTTTCTCACTTTTAATAAGCAGAACTCTTCTCTAATCTCACAATTTTTTTCTGTGTTCTCTCAACTTGTGCTAATAAATAATCAGACTAATAATGTTACATTACTTGCCTCGTTATATAGGTAAAAAAACTTGTCATGCGCATTTTTAATGTTGACGAACGATTTTTGTTAACGGATTATATGTGTAATATTTCTCATGTAGTATGACACAATATGCATTAACATTTTTAGTAGGGGTGCCAGTCTCAAATTCTATTCTCATGACCACTGATCCAGTTTGTAAAGCTTCTTTTTGACGTGAAAAATCAATATGAACTAGTGGTGCAATTGCATTGAATTCTGTCGGGTTGAATATCAGTTGATTTATTTTATGTGGGTAATAGGATTGTTGAAAATCAGCAAACATTTTGTAGAGAGTTGCAAATTTGTTACGTTTGAAGTCTAGTTGTAGATCACTATATGGGTATCTCTCAGAATTCAAGAAAATTCTTATGTTTTTTAGATCACAATTATCAAATTTGCTCATATCAGATGTAATTTTTCCTTTCTTATTTTTTTGAACGCCAAATAATGCATGTTTAGCAGTTTCAACTTTATTAGATGTCTTAGCATTCCACGTATGTTGGATTGTGTCCGGTATAGATTGATATTCAATTAATTCCCTGCTTCTAAATCTTAGAGGTAGATCAACGTTTTTACTTATAATTTTATTTAATCGTATTTGTTCTGACATGCTTACTGTCACATGTGGTACTCTCCATAATAATTTAGAAATGGTAATTTTTGGTTTTTCAGTTTCATCACCACTTGTAACACTCTCTAAATCATTACTACTACGTATCAATACTAATTCTTGTCGCATATTAATTATAATTTTTTGAAAATCCTCAAAGAATCCAAGCAGAAAACTTAATGGAATGCAAACGTTGAAATCTCCATTTTCATCTGCTATAATTTTAGTTCCCTCACCTGTCATCTTTTTCGGGAACCACCCAGCATTTTGCATAAAAATACTCTCATTTTCATTTAATAATAGATAATGAAACATAGTTGAAACCAAACCAACATTTCTTACTGAATCTATTACAACACCACCTAATTCATACCTAATTTCCCGAAACAAAAAAGTAATACCATTATTAATAAATTCTAATTTTTTTGCTGCAGTTCCATCATCTTTTGTTAATTTTCCTTCGATGTATAAATAGCTAGTGCACGGAGCAGTATAGGCATCTAAATCTTGAATGGTAATTCTTGTTTCATCATTATAATCTAGAGTTCCAGATGTATTGGGTTGATATGTATGATACTGATATTCTGCTACAGAATTATCACTAAAAGGTTGTTCGGTAATATTTAACAATTCCATTATACTAACACTTCGAATCCAAGTGATTGTAAAAACTGTTTATTTTCCCATGTTAATCTGCTGAAAGTGTTTTTAGAACTGCGGATTTTCTTCTTACTGCTCCTTTTATAGTGATGCACAGGTGACCTCGAATTGAATATTAATACCATTTCCTTAGTGAATTGATTTTCTGAGATGCAAGCTAACTGTTCTTACTTCGTTTTGAAAATTGACGAGATTCCCCTCTTGATCAACTATTCTGATTGTAATGTTGTCAATGGTCTTGACGCTCACCGGAAAGTAATGAATATTTGTGGGTGCTTCCACTATTTTATACCCAACTGGAACTGTTGGAAAAAACTGATGAATAATGTGGACAGGTTTTCCATTAAAGAAGGAACCAACCGCAATGTTACAATCGATACAGATGACATTCACTTTAGATATTCGTACGGTGTGATCAGAAATATGTTTCACATCAGCTTCCAACTCTCTTTTTTCGAATCCTAATACTGAACCAATAGAATCGCTTCCTTTGAAATTTATTCTTCTATTCATCTTTATAGCTACTTTAGATGTATTCATATTCAAAGAAATCAAAATAACTGCACCTTCATCCAGTTCCTTTACTGCGTCCACTATGCTTTTTATAATATCAGAAAGCTCATAGCATCCCTCATCAATTTCGGCTGTATACCCATCATTCTCTCCCCACACAAATTTGTTGTTCCTATTGTCAATGTTTGGAATTGTATTATAAGTATCAAAGTGTGTCAATCCTATTTCGTAATCTATATCATCCTCTAAATATATGTGAGGATTCAAATCATAATCTAATTTAGATGAATTACCACTAAGAATTAAAGTCGGAGCCATATTAACACGTTGACAATTTATTATTAAATGAATACAAAACATTATTTACATTGATTATATAAAAAAATTAAACATAAGTGTCCACAAACATATGAACTATTATTTTGTACAGAATCATAATTGTATTTTATTTTATTTGAGCTACCATCACTTAAAAAATATTTTATTCACTCTTCAGGGGGTCTTAAATTCCCATAACTATCAAAATAAACTATTTTTTTGTTTCTCTTGAAATATGCTATCCAGTGAGTTCCGTCTCCATCATTATCATCCAGATTTACTATCCCAGATTCATTTTTCTTTATTCGTTTTGGAAGTGTATCTTTCATGAAGACGCCTCGAAAATAAGGAATTTTAAGTTTTTTCGCAAATTTTATTAAATCTATATTAGTTAGTGGTCGGTGTGGTAGCTTTATTAGTTTTTTTTATAAGTTTTAAGTTATAATCCTAAGCCTTTCTTTTCATGGGGGCCTAAATATAAACCCTTCCCCTTAGTGGTCTGTTCCATTGCTAAATTATGTCTCTTTTGTTCTGCTATCAACTGGCGATTTGCTTTGGCATCGTTAACTGCTTTTGTAATACCTGCCACGCCTCCTCCCACAGCCCCTAATGCCCCCAAGAGAGGTAGCAGGAAAGGGAGAATACCTCCTCTTTTTGGAGCGGGGATAACTCTTCGTCTAGGTTTTTTAGAGGGCGATTTTTTTTTTACTGCAAACCTCAAATTCATATTTCCACCTTTCTTCTTTCTTGGATTTCTTCTGCGCTTAAGCCCCATTCCCACTTTACTCTTTAGTTTCATTATTCCACCAACTCCCAGTGCAGCGAGTTTTTCACCAAAACCCGAATCAGGTGCTTTTACACGTTTAAATGCAATTTTAGCTAATTCCCTATCCGCTTGATTTCTTCTTTCAATGTCTTGAAATGTAGAATATGCTATATCGTGTTCTCTACACGCCTCGTCTAAAGGATTAATTCCGGTGTCACCGCGTTGTAGACGTTTTGCAAGTTTGGTTCCCGGTCCAGAATAATTATAACCAGGTATATGTAGTTCCACGGGAAGTTTATTTATTATGGTATTGATCAAACCACGTCCACTCTTTTTAAACTTTCTAGCACAAGTGAGCGGTGAACTTTTGCTCCGATCCATTATATATTGAATCACACAGCTAAATGAATGTTATTTTGTGAACTAACTCTTTATATATAAAGCAGGAAACACTGATCTATCAGTTTGTAACGGTTCTCTTTTTAAGAAAGTTCTGTTTTACGATAAGATTGATGTGAACAATGCAAATTCAACAGCAAAAAACAATTTTACCAATTGTAAATCATGACGAGATTTCAATGACCAACACTTTTCAAAAGCATGGTATTTTGTTTGGTGGACTGTCGAAACGAGGACTTTTGGTTGGAAGTTCTGGGTGTGGAAAAACAAATGTCATGCTCAGTTTATTGGAACATCCTAATGGTTTACGATTTGAAAATATTTATTTATATTCTAAATCCCTATATCAACCCAAATATAAATTTCTGAGACTTTTAATTAAACCTATGGCAGAAATTGGATATTTCGAATATAATGATGGTGATGAAGTAATACTTCCAGAAGAAATCAAGCCCAATTCAGTGATAATATTCGACGATTTAGCGTCTTGCAATCAAAGCATCATCAAAAACTATTTTTGTTTCGGTCGTCATAGAAACACTGACTGTTTTTATTTATGCCAGACTTATTCCTCTATTCCCAAACAACTGGTAAGAGATAATACTAATCTTCTTATAATATTTCCACAGGATATGACCAATCTAAAACACATTTATGATTCAATTCAATTCAATTCAATTCAATTCAATTCAATTCAATTCAATTCAATTCAATTCAATTCTTTATTCAGTGTTAATATACATATACAGTATTTACACGGGTCAACAGAAGTATTTGCAAACTAACAATATAAAGAAATACAACTAATATATAGCGCCTAATACAAAATATAAATATAGACATAAAAAAAGTCGTGTACATACTTAACTAACACAAGCAATGTAAACAACATCACAACAACGATAGAACAAACTTAGTATTTATAAAATTACATGTCAGAAAAATCATTTTGTAAATATTCGTCATAAGTATAAAAAGATTTACTAATCAGATATTGTTTTAGTTTAGATTTAAATACGTTAGTATCTAAGCACCTTATAGCTTCTGGCAACGCATTAAAAAATTGTATTCCCATGAAATTGGGACTATTATGGCATTTTTTTAACCTTACAAATTTTGGATAAAATTTTTTGTTATTTCTAGTTAGATAACTATGAACATCATGATGGGTTCTGTATTTGGTCTGGTGTGTTTTTACAAAATTTAAACAGTTAAATATATATATACATGGGAATGTCATAATTTTATGGAGTACAAAAGTGCTCCTACAGTCTTCCCGAAAACCTAACCGGGATATAATTCTAATGGACCTACGCTGAAGGCGAAAAATACGATCACTTGATGTTGCATGACCCCATGCAACTATTGCGTATGAAATAAGAGAATGTACCAATGCAAAATATGCTGACTTTAACACATTCGTCGACACTACATTAGACAATGTATTCAATAAATAAATATTACTACACAACTTGGAGGCCAATTTGTTTGTATGTACCTCCCATTTTAAGGTGGGGGTCTAGATGTACTCCCAAAAAGTTTACAGACTTGCTGATGATCACGTAAACGTTGATATGCGTTTCCAAGATTTCAGAGAACTTTGTTCATTTTGTTGGGAAGATAAATACGGATTTGTTGTAGTAGATAAAGATTGTGCTATCAACTCTGGAAGATATAGAAAAGGATTTGATAAATTTATTCATATATAAAGTGTGAACATTAAATACTATCAATCAGTCACCATGGATAATCGAGTGGTAGCAGAGCTGGTAAAGACGAGGAAGGCGCTAAAGCAAAAATATCACAACTTGAAGAATGATATTGCCGAATCACAGTTTTTGTTGGAGAAAAATTATAAACCGATAACACAACCGCTTAATGAAATAGTATCAACACTCAAAGTTCCTCCAAAATTAAATTTAAAAGAAGAATTAAAAGAAGAAAGCATCAGGGATAGTTTAAAGCCTCGACCGAGTACCCAACCATCTCATGACTATTATCGTCTGACGGCTCCTATTGATTTGGGAGAGCAGACATTTCAGTTTGATTCAACTCAAAGCCAACCCGAAATTGTTGAGAGTTTTTTTGATGAAACTTTTCCTTCGACAATAGCAGATAGTGAAACAGAACATCAGCGTTATTTAAGCCAGTTTAAAATACCACTACCTCGAGCGTATATTGAAGATAGAATTAATGATACTAAGGGAAATTTTGATGATACTTTTGGCGTTCAATTTGACCCATTTAGAAAAAGCTATGCAATTGGTGATTCATCCGTTGATTTTGAGGGAGCTGACTTCATCATTAATGGCGAATTTAAGTACATTGGTACACCAGGATTATATGAACTAATGTTCAAAAAACATCCAGCAGGTTATCGGCCAACAGATGTAGATCAATATATTGATATTATTAAAAGGACGAATACCCAGTTTTTAGGTTATGATCCTCAAAGAGGTCTATCTACATCAAATGCAAGTAAATTCATAGATATTATCAAATCGCGAGTTACGAATTTATATTCGATGTCACAAGAACGGAGGAGAAAACTCAGCGCATCGAGTGTGAGATCCCCCTCAGAAGCAGAGCAAAGACCAAGATCGAAGTCGATTCCTGAACTAGTGAGAAAAACAAGGAGTCAAAGTAAGAGAGGTGGAAAACTAACGATGATGGAATTCAATAAGAAAAATATTGAATATAAACATTTTGATGATTATAATGAAATTGTAGATCGATTAAAGCTGCTCATTGCATCACAGTTAGCAGGGAATAATGGGCATAACAACGAAATAGTTTCGATAATAGAGGAGTTAAAGGAGGGTAAAATAATTAGATAAATAGTGTGCATGGAAAAGTTAAGGCTTCATTTACTGTGCTACTATATTGATCGAAAGCGTACTTATCTCCTTTCTATTATTCTACAACATGACTGACATTAAGAAGGAAATAGTAAACGAAATTCATAAACCAGTTAGAAAATCTTTCAAACGAAGAAGAGTAATTGTTAAAGGTCTAAATGATCTTCTTCAAGCAGATCTCGTAGAGATGATCCCTTACGCTAAAATAAATAAAGGTTATAAATATATTTTAGTGGTCATTAATGTATTCTCAAAATTTGTTTGGTGTGAACCTGTGAAAAATAAAAGTGGAAAAGAAGTTTCACGAGCAATGGGAAGAATCCTATCAAATATCAAACTGCTACCCAAAAATTTGCAAACAGATATGGGAAAAGAATTTTACAATAAAGAATTCAAGGAATTAATGGATAAGTGGAAAATTAACCATTATAGCTCTTACACACATCTTAAAGCAAGCGTTGTTGAAAGAGTGAACAGAACCCTAAAAAATAAAATGTGGAAACTGTTTAGCTTACAAGGAAATTACAAGTGGTTAAATCTTTTACCAGACATTGTTGCGGAATACAATTACACCAAACACAGAACGATTGGATAAAAAACCTAAAGATATTAAAAAGAAAGATGAAAAACACTTGTTGCAAACTGTATATAGTCATTTGAAAATAGTCGATCCAAGGAAGCAAAAATTTAAAGTAAACGATTGTGTGAGGATTAGCAAATACCGAGAAGTCTTTTGCAAAGGATATACTCCAAACTGGTCTAATGAAATTTTTAAAATTATAAAGGTTCATAAAAGTAATCCTAGAACTTACCTTTTAGAAGATCAGGAAGGTAATGAAATTCAAGGAGGATTCTATGAGCAGGAACTTCAGAAAGTAAAACATCCCGATATATATCTTGTGGAGAAGGTTTTAAGAAAAAAAGGTGACAAGCTCTGTGAAATGGCTGGGATTATCCAATAAATTCAATTCATGGGTTTCTAATAATCAAATTGTATAACCATAATATATTACTCCTTTATCTGTTTTTTTTTCACCCTTAATAAAACAATTTTTTAAGCATATATTTCTTTTATTTTATCACTTTAATACAAATACATGGTACATAATTGGTTTCGCTAACATTTCATTTAAATCTATCATTAAATACGTTACATCTATGATTATTTTCTAAAATAGGACTGATAATATTTGAGATTTTCTCTACTCTTCTATTAAACCGCATTCGGTCAATGGATAAAAACTCCCAATATCGCTTCCTTGATGATTGATATGCAAAATTCCATGTAACCATAAAATATGTTTTATTATTTTCTGTATTAAATGTTACTTTCTTCATTATTAAACTCTTCCACAGCACTCAACTTCAAATAATTCCGGGTAAATGTAAATTAATTCCATGAGCACGCAAACGTTTTCATTATTACAGTTTTCGAGCGGCTAAAGCAGATTCATTACATTTTCAAACACATCTCCCTTTTGTCGCTGTAGTCCGTTTTGCAGAATTTTTAAGTAACTTGAAAACTGTTGCCTTCTCAGCATATCAATTCTATACTTGATAAGTGGTAACGCTTCCCACAACTTGCAGATGGATTCATACCCCATGTAAATGTATGAGTTGTTTTTACAATTTTTATCACTCTCGAATAGGATATTTTTTCAAACTGTATCGTAAAATTTTCAGCATCTATCTGCTCTGCTTTCCCGTTGGTATATAGATAATTAGTTATAATACCTTGGTATGTAAGAAATTCATTCCACTCACTTTCGTCAAAAATTATTGTGTCCAATTTATTGCCTGTTAGTTTTATACATGGTGCGTACCAGAAGTCATATGATAATCCAGTCGACACAAATTTACTTTTTGAGATATTCAGTTGATATTTTCGTTCACCAATTACAACTATACTCGGGCCAAAAAGAGTAGTCAGTAGAGCCAGGGGCGTACGGATTTACGAATTTCATAATTCGAACAAATGAAAGCGGATTGTGTTAATTATGCATGAGTATGAGTTACCATGTCTTAAATTTTAAATAATATGCTTACATCTGGCAACATTATCTCCACGAATTAGGTATAGCAACGCAGTTGAACAATGCACATCCTTTGCGTTGCAGCATATGTGACGCCACTGAATGCGCTATCTAAGCCCTCTCGACGACCTTTATAATAGTCGAACAAATTATTGGGTACTAGGGCGGCACGTTCAAGCATGTACTTTATTTGGTTGACTATACCAATTAAACATAATGACCTAGTTGTGGTTTTCATCTCTGATAGGCGGAGAAAACTGGATATATTTCTCTGAATTATATGGGATTATATGGTAAAACGAGCTGCCGCTTCTGTATTCCATAACAGCTAAATCCTTTGAAGAATTGCCGGTAAGTTTTTTGCTCTACTGCCTACTCTTTTTGGCCCGAGTATAGATCATTCTTGTTTTGAGGTGCATGAGGTAAACTTCCAGATAAATAACTTTTTAGTTCAGGTAGACTGAAGATACTGCCACACTGAGTCATCTTGAATACTTGTTACCGTTCAACACGAAAACTTTCTAGAACTGTGAATTCCCACCAATTTATAGAATTTACTGTTACCCCCCCCCCCCCCCCCACCCATTTATGGTGAAAAAGTGGGGTTAAAGTAGTGGGGGGTGCCAAAGTGGTGGGGGGTGCCAAAAGTGATGGGGGAGGTGCTGGAGTGGGGGTGCGTGCTCAAGTAAGGTCAAGGTCATGAGAGGTCAAGGTTAATGGTGGGGGGAGGGGGCGTGTCTGGAGTGGGGGTGCCAAAGTGGTGGGGGAGGAGTGGGGGGTGCTAGTACTCAAAGGTCATGAGAGGTCAAGGTTAATGGATAAAAAATGGTGGGGGAAGGGGGCGTATCTGGAGTGGGGGTGCCAAAGTGGTGGGGGAAGGGGGCGGGCAGGAGTGGGGGGGTGCCGAAGTGGAGGAGTGGGGTACTAAAGTGGTGGGGGAAGGGGCGTGTCTGGAGTGGGAAAATGGTGGGGGAAGGGGTCGTATCTGGAGTGGGGATGCCAAAGTGGTGGGGGAAGGGGCCGGGGCTAAAGTGGGGGAAGGGGGTGGGCAGGAGTGGGGGGTGCCAAAGTGGAGGAGTGGGGGTGCTAAAGTGGTGGGGGTGCCAAAGTGGTGGGGGAAGGGGCGTGTCGAGTGGGGGAAGGGGGTGGGGCTAAAGTGGAGGAGTGGGGGAAGGGGGCGTGTCTGGAGTGGGGTGTCAAAGTGGTGGGGGAAGGAGGCGGGGCTAAAGTAGAAGAGTGGGGGGTGCCAAA
This sequence comes from Rhagium mordax, assembly GCA_963680705.1. Taxonomy (NCBI): domain Eukaryota; kingdom Metazoa; phylum Arthropoda; class Insecta; order Coleoptera; family Cerambycidae; genus Rhagium; species Rhagium mordax. The sequence goes on along the minus strand of OY796656.1, from coordinate 51,853,494 downwards.
GTGGAGGAGTGGGGGTGCTAAGGTGAAGGAGTGGGGGTGCTAAAGTGGTGGGGAAGGGGGCGTGTCTGGAGTGGGGGAAGGGGCAGGGCTAAAGTGGAGGAGTGGGGGAAGGGGGCGGGGCTAAAGTGGTGAGGGAGGAGAGGGGGTGCAAAAGTGGTGGGGGGTGTCTCAAAACTGTCATTCTTTACCTGCTAAAATGTGTATATAAATGGCTTTATTTAGGCTTTATACAAGGATAACAAAAACCATATCCAATTTGATATACTCACATTGATGTTTCATCTCTAAACATACAATTATTAAGTTTATTGGGCCTTCTTTAATGCATGATAAAAATTGGATTAAAAATTACAAAATTCAAAACTTCTAAAAATAAATTATTGAAAAAAAATTGTTTTTTAACTCACCACAAATTCATTCATTATGGTCACCAACTAAAAACGATGTCCCCAAGAAGATGTACAGTCGGCACCACCCAAATGTGAACGCATTTTGGTTGTCATGGAATTTTCTTCTGAATTTCATTGTAGTAAGTCAGACTTTGTTTAGTGGCGTAACACAGAGAGGATATATTGACAGAAAATAATATGTATTACTTTTATTATTTTCTGTTACCATAATTATAATAATAATTGGAAGGACGAAGGCCGACACGAATAATATAAAAGAAGTTAGCAAAATAATTAACTAATATTACCTACATGTTAGTGGAAGAAGGTTAATATTAATTAATACTTTAATTCATTCATGTTTAAAGATTGTGAGAAATAAAATGACACAAACTAAGAGTATTAACAATAATTAATATATTAAAATATTTCAACACATACCTAATAATTTATAATTAAGAAAATTAATAAAATAAAAATGGTAATAACTAATCTCTATATTTAAAAATCAGCAATTCGTCAGGCCAGATAGCTTAAGACGTCTTTGTGCTATTCTGAAAGACCCTGGGAATATTCAGTCCTATTCTGTAACTTCAAATCGAGTAGAAATGAGTGAAATCGAATAGAGGTTGACGAATCGAATCGAAATGATCCGATTTGGTATTCTGTAAGCGCTTTCAACCTTTACGAGTGAAATGTCAGGTATGTAGAAATCGACCTCGACTACGCAAGCCTTGTCGAAGTTATGATTCGGATATCTGCCTTCGCTCATGCTCTTTGGCGTTTGTTTGATAGTTAATTAAATTAACCTAACAAGACAAATTTATGTTTGTTTGTATTGTTATTTGTGCTTAAATCTTCATATTTAAAATACAACCATGGATTTATAGTAGTATACAATATCGTTTGCAATTCTGTACTAAAATTAAAAAATTAAATAAAAATATGAAATATGTTTCAGTGGCATAAAATGGGAACTTACTGGCGGTGGGTCGAAGAATAAGAAACCAGTTAATAAGAAATTATTTAAATTATTTTAAATTAACATATAGAAACGTTATTATTTATTGTTATATTTAATATCGACTATATAATATATATATTTATTATTTTTAATATCCATCCATTCCTAATCCCTTTTCTCGAATTGAACTTGGAAATTTCAAAACTCACATCTGCACAACAACTGTTATCTATTTGCAAATAAATAAACATCGCCATTCAAACGTCAGTTGTTAAAGTTCATATTCGCATGACTTTGCGGGGTTGCCGGTGTGGCCGTACCGCGTCAAATAGAAGTTCTGGTTTCCGATTTTGGCCTATTCGATGCGAGTTACAGAATACCAATGTGAGCATGACATAGACGCGATAGAAGTTAAACATTACGATTTGTATCCATTTCTACTTGACCTGTTCATTTCTATTCGATTTGTTGAAAGTTACAGAATAGGACTGAATGTTTCTTCTTGAGTTTTGACAACGCGGTTTCGAAAGGATTCTGATGGATAAATTCGACCAGGGCATTGTCTTTATTCTCATTGGAGACCTTCCCTATACCTTGCCTTATAGGTCTTTGCAGTCTTTATTCTTCTTGCCAGCGCTTTTTTTTATATAAAGTATACAACTTTTACAAACATTTAAATCAGCAGCCACTTCATTCAAAGACTTATTTTCTTCCAATTTAGCTATAGCCCTCGCTTTTTGCGCTTCAGTTAAATGTCTGGGCCACGGTATAAGACAATTAGGTGATGCTACAAGCCGGCCGACCCCGTCGTCGATTTGTTAACGCTGGGAATAGAGAAAGATGGTGGTGGTGGTGGCCGCTTATTTTACCGTGATTCGGGCTCATGGTATGAGTATGGAGCTGTTTAAAATCTAAAGCAATTCTTTTTAAATGTTCTAGTATTATATATCTAAATAATTAACTTTACTAATTAAAAGCGAAACAATATTTTTACACTATACCTATAGAATTTAATTAAAACAGCTGTAGTAAGTAATGATTTTTATATTATGTCGATGATCGCATTGATTGAAAGAATCATTTATAGCTTGCAAGCAATAAATAATAATAATGATAAGGTATTTATTTAACAATAATATTTTTAATATTGTAAATAAAGTAAAAATAGTAGTATACATATTTTGATGTGATAACGAATAAATAATAATGAGTGAAATAAATATAATGTAGGTATACGAAAAAATGTCTATTTATTTATTCAAAAATTAAATAACTATTCAAGTTAAGTAAACAAAGCATTATTACCTACTTAGATATTTTTATTGTCCAAAATCAAAAAAAAAAAGAGAAAAAACTATTAATCACATTTATATTGATTCTTAAATTTTAATTTAAATCTCTTGCAATGTGCTCAGAAATTTAATGTGGTAAATTGAATCAACCTATAATAGAGTATCAGGTTAATTGCAATCTAGATTCCTTCTTTTTATTGGAAAACGATTTTGTTTTTGTCTGGGATTCTCTTTTATAAAACTGTTTTTTTTTAATCGGCGATTTTTGTAGTCTGTAGGCGGAGGTGACAGATAAATGTAAACATAAATTTTTCATTGCTTGTGACAATAATTGTGTTGTAATAAAAGGTAAATAAATACAGTTTTTTACATTCAGAATTGTATTATCACTATTATAATTGCTAAAAATAATGATTCTCTTACAAAAAATTATTTCGATTTGACATTTTAAAAAAACACTGCCAAAACCGTCAGAGTTATGAAAAAAATGGACATAAACAATTTTACAGAGAATTAAATTTCCTATAAAAAAGTCAGTGACGGCATATGTCTATCTTGAATATTTTAGGCGTGAGGATGGCTGAAAGTTGTGCGCTGGAAAACGATAAGTTTAATTTAACAAAAGATCAGCGCGCGAATTTGAGGCGCCCTCACACCAAAACTATTTAGACTAATGCCACCACTGACTTTTTTATAGGAAATTTAGTTCTCTATAAAATTGTTTATGTTAATTTTTTTCATAACTCGAACGGTTTTAGCAGCGTTTCGAGTTAAACGTGCCGGCGTCCAATTTCATTTATGGTTTTTATTTTTTTTTTGCACAGTAGCCGACAATTTAGACACATAATTTTTCAACAATCGTGTTCTACATATTTTTCTGCATCGAATGGTATATTTTTCGACCTGGTAAAATGAAGTGGAAATTAACTAGGGACGATGCGAGGCGCAGCCCTCGCGGCCACCTACTCTTTGTCTTACGATTTCGCGTCTCTTGCGTTAACAGTTTGGCGACACTCTAACCATACGATACATTGAGGCGTTTCATCACCTAATTGTCTTACACCGTGGTCTTGGCATAGTTACCTTTACTTTTACTTTTGGCAATTTATGACTAATATATTTGACAACTATTTTCAAATTTTACGGCGACTATGATTTAAAGTGTAAATTACACTATACAATTTTGCCGTTCACATTTGGGTGGCGCCGACTGTACATGTTCTTTCGCCTTTATTTCAGCTCTTCAGGGAGACTATAATAGACCACGTTAAATTCAAATTCTACCTTAATCTTGAAACTTATACTTAAAATTGTATTTATTGACATTAATAAAATATTTTGTAACCATAACAAACAAATTTTTCATTCCTATAATTGATATACATACAGGGTGAATCTTAGAGTGGCGGCCATATTTATATGAGGCGACACCGTTCAACTATGGGAACACAAAACTACAATTTTTTTTTTTTTTAACGCGCTATGAAAAATGAATATTGTTTAAACCCTTTTTATTTGAATTTGGGTACCCCGCCAGTGGAATGCGCTAGCGAGAGTAACGTCTAATAACTGAGACGCACACGCCTGTCTAGAACAGTGCGTTGTTGCCAAACTTCACGACTGAAATAAAATACGGGGAATTTATTGTAAAGCAAACAAGAAACTAAATAAAATGAACTATCTAAACAATAACAAAGTAAAAACTATTCTCCGTGAGTGTAACAATAAAAAAAATAATACCTAAAAAACTTAATACTTAGTAACAAATAATGAACAGAAAATTATTTTTTCTAATAGCAATAAATCTTTACTTATCTTGGATCGGCATTTCTCATAGCAGGTGTTGAAACTGTCCTCCGTTATTTTCCAACTTTATTGTAGTCCGTATTCTGCCTTATGTGATTCGCAGCGTTTTCTACTATTTCCCGTAATTCTTCAACGTTGTTGACAGGAGTCGTGTACCCCAAACCACCGTACATTGTACGGTGCACCAAATTTTTCATGTGCCCCCACAGATAAAAGTCGCCTCTAAAACACCACTAAAATAAAACTACACACACGTAGAAGGTACACCTCACTCAATTATTAAACACAAACGCAAAACTTTTATAAATTTCTTTCACTAAAAACTGAAACAATTTAATTTTATAACCATAATAAACCACACTAGCTGCTATCTGACTGGTCACTAACACTAAAAACTAAAACTAAAACATAGAAAAACAACTGGCACGCCGCCGTGCGAGGCTTTTGCATTTCAGGAGAACCTTTTTTTTTATCACCCTTTTTTGTTAATGCACCTGCTCAGTAACTAGGTCAGTGTCATAGTTTGTAAACAGTTCAGCGACTCTAACAGCTGATAGGTGGTTTTAAATGTCCTATCCTATAAACTAATTCTGTTTTTAAAATCTTTTTCATTTTGTGTCATAATAATTATGCAGACTATGCAGCCGGCTTTTTCATTTTGTTTTGTATTACAATTTTCATTATGGAAGTTAAAACTGCGTATTTCAATAAACCTGTTTATCCAATTGAATTAATTAATTTTTCATTTTCACTAGGTACCCTTATCTCTCTCTCGTGATTGGGTATCTCTGAATTATTAATGAAAAGTGAAAATGTAAAATGTAATCGATTGGTTTTATATCATCTACACTTGGCAACACTGTCGACCGGGCACACGTAATGCAGCAAGTGCTTGCCCAGCGGCACCGGAATTACAGGAATTATACATGAATCGCGAATTTAAAAAAAAAATTCATAACTCGGCCATTTTACAACCTACAAAAAAAAAAGTTCGGATTCATGTTCATGACGACTAGTACTATTAACCCCAAAAATATGGCCGCCACTCTAAGATTCACCCTGTATGTCTCCTATATCTTCACATATCTTTGTAATCTACTCTACTTTCTTTTTTGAGACTCATTGCATATAAACAAACATATTTAAGTTTTATACTGACCCTATAATAACAAAATTATCTAATATATTTATTGATGTTCCACTTCTGAACATGCAAATATAAATAATGTTGAATTCAAAGAAAATCATTGAAAACATTTTAGAACGTTATTATTGTCGAATAATGTGAAAACAAAATACTTTGCAGGACTATATGTCATACAGCATTGATTAAATCACAAAATCCATAACATTCAAATAAAAAAATAAAACATTTAAATAAAAATTATTAATCTCCATAAAAAATTAATACAATCTAGTTTTAGTTCGATTGTGACCAGGGATCCGGACCGAACCCTTATTGGACCGAAAACCGGACCGGAACCGAAATTTTTTCTGGACCGGAACCGAACCGAAACCCTTATTTCATTAGACGCCAACTTGGTTGTCCGAACCGGAACCGTTTAAAATTATGTAACGGCTCTTTTCTGTCTGAACCTGATACCATATTTTCCTAGCTTTTCATGTCGGACAATTTCAATTTTCAATTTAATATTTTGTTTTTCTATTATGATTATGCAAATATTTTGTACTCTCTATCCCCCCTCCTGCTACTCTAGGCGTCGGCTGTTTTTGTTTTGTCGCCTCGCCAGACGGGTTATGTAATACCCGTGATCGTGAAATGAAAATTTGCCTCTAAACTTACACAAAACAGTTAAAATTTAAAATACCTACTTCTTAGCATTACCTTCCTTCCTCGTTCCTCTTCTACACAATCATTAATCAATATAGATAGCTAGGTACATAGGTATATCATGTATTTATCAGAAATGAATTACTCCAGGAAACGTAGGCTCAAGGTGGAAAACTATATAGGATTTGATTTTTATTTTTTTTTATACTGGTCCAGGTATGCTCAATTTGGGTCTGAGTTTGTGGGACACAGCTGTCCCCGGAACATCCCCATCCACACCCCCAAAGGGTCTTTTTTTTTGCTTTATATCGAGCTTCCGGTGCATGCTATCGCAAAAGTACCTATATTGAAAATTAAAGAGGAATAAACAGTGCACAATATGAGCCATGTTTGGTTGTTGTACGTCAAACCGTTTCTTTGCACGGGCACCTCAAAGTTGGCCCTCTCTTTGAAATAGACACTTCGTAATTTTTTTATTGTGGCTCACAGACAATACTAATTAAAAATAAAACATATGGCAGTTTATCACCGATAAATACCGGATTTTTTGGTATATATCTGTTTTTTCTGACATTGCTCTTTTTCGAGATACAGGGTCGTCCATCCTAAAATTCACTCCATCGTATCACCGGGGTTGTTCATATAGGATAGTTCAAAATTTATGGTATTATAGACTTCAACGTGCTGTTTGAAAATACGTATCAGACGACCAGATTTTTTCGCTGGAACTACCCCTTAACCTAAAAAAAGCGTTTTTAGGTTAGGTTTTTCTTTAATATTCGCTCTTCAGGGCACTCTATGAGAAATCGTCACATATTGTTGTATACTCGCTTATATGGTTTATGTATAGGTTTCATAATTATTTTTTTTTACAACACCCTGTATTCGAAATTTTTTTTTATAGAGGGTTCTAAAGAAAATATTTTTTTAACGTTTTCTAATACGCATATGTTTTTACTATATGCCATCTACTTTGTATATCTCTATATGGTTTGTTAATTAGACTACCCCTTCACCCCAAAATCGATACCGCGTCGTAACAGTTTATCAGAAACTTACATTATTCATGTTATGCACATATTCTATACGCATGTATGTATTGCAAACGTTTTCCTCAAATATTTTCTCTGAGGGTTATTAAAAACAAATATTCTTTTACCGCCTTTTAATACGCATATATTATGTAGCTACTATGTACAGTATTCTTCTGTTCTAAGTGTATTTACGACAAAAATACATTGACAATGAGTAAACACCACCTGAGAGGTAGAGTATTTGGCGAGTTTTTTTTAATCGTGGTATCCCCATTAGGGCTACTCCACAGCGATAAATCGTCCCCGTTAATAAAACTTGCGTCGCTTAATTCCGAAAGGACCCGGTTGCGCTACGTCCTCTTCGAAATCAATGTCAAGTTCGTCCGCACCTTCTGTAATGTCCGCATGGCCGATCAGTTGTTCATCGTCGTAGTCCTCTTCCACATTAATTTCGTTTTTAGGATGTTCGTACAGCCTTCGTTGCAATTTGTGCAAATACTTGAGCAGTTAAGCCTGCTTTACGACACCCGCACGCGCGGCGACAGTCCTTCTTGTGTATACACTACAGTCGCAAGCTCCTGAAAAATTACTGAGGCTTATTTCCTGCAAATGCGAACATGCTAGAAATCGAAATTAATGTGGAAGAGGACTACAACGATGAACAACTGATCGGCTATGCGGACGTTACAGAAGATGCGGACGAACTTGACATTGATTTCGAAGAGGACGTAGCGCAACCGGGTCCTTCCGGAATTAAGCGACGCAAGTTTTATTAACGGGGACGATTTATCGCTGTGGAGTAGCCCTAATGGGGATACCACAATTTAAAAAAACTCGCCAAATACTCTACCTCTCAGGTGGTGTTTACTCATTGTCAATGTATTTCTGTCGTAAATACACTTAGAACAGAAGAATACTGTACATAGTAGCTACATAATATATGCGTATTAAAAGGCGGTAAAAGAATATTTGTTTTTAATAACCCTCAGAGAAAATATTTGAGGAAAACGTTTGCAATACATACATGCGTATAGAATATGTGCATAACATGAATAATGTAATTTTCTGATAAACTGTTACGCCGCGGTATCGATTTTGGGGTGAAGGGGTAGTCTAATTAACAAACCATATAGAGATATACAAAGTAGATGGCATATAGTAAAAACATATGCGTATTAGGAAACGTTAAAGAGCCACAATAAAAAAATTACGAAGTGTCTATTTCAAAGGGAGGGCCAACTTTGAGGTGCCCGTGCAAAGAAACGGTTTGACGTACAACAACCAAACATGACTCATATTGTGCACTGTTTATTCCTCTTTAATTTTCAATATAAGTACTTTTGCGATAGCATGCACCGGAAGCTCGATATAAAGCAAAAAGCAAAAAAAAGACCCTTTGGGGGTGTGGATGGGGATGTTCCGGGGACAGCTGTGTCCCACAAACTTAGACCCAAATTGAGCATCCCAAGATCAGTATAAAAAAAAATAAAAATCAAATCCTATATAGTTTTCCACCTTGAGCCTACGTTTCCTGGAGTAAATATACAATGCGAGAATCGAAAAAAAAAAAATGAAGAGAACCGAAAAAATCAGCGGAACCGGACCGAAAAATTAATTATAGGACGGAACCGAAACCAAATTTTATTGTTCATAAAAACCGGAACCGAACCGGACCCGGTTATTTCATTTTTCATTATAACGTTATAGTACTTCCCCTAGGGTGGAAAACTCTGCCCTTATAGGTGCAGAGAGTTTGACTTCAGAACCTAGTTTGGGATCATATTTATAGGGATCAGGCAAACATGAGGTGGACATCCCGGTTCGTGGGAGGAAGTCCGCCATATTGGATTTTATGTCAAATGGGCCGCATTAGTGTGACGTCACATAATTATGCAACCGTACGTACTACTATCATGACAGACGGGTTGCATTCAATCTCACTGGAAATTGACCCTTAATGCCAGTGGCACAAAATGGGAACTTACTGGCTGTGGGTCGAAGAATAAGAAACCAGTTAATAAGAAATTATTTAAATTATTTTAAATTAACATATAGAAACGTTATTATTTATTATTATATTTAATATCGAATATATAATATATATATTTATTATTTTTAATATCCATCCATTCCTAATCCCTTTTCTCGAATTGAACTTGGAAATTTCAAAACTCACATCTGCACAACAACTGTTATCTATTTGCAAATAAATAAACATCGCCATTCAAACGTCAGTTGGTTGTTAAAGTTCATATTCGCATGACTTTGCGGGGTTGCCGGTGTGGCCGTACCGCGTCAAATAGAAGTTGTGAAATGAAAATTTGCCTCTAAACTTACACAAAACAGTTAAAATTTAAAATACTTCTTAGCATTACCTTCCTTCCTCGTTCCTCTTCTACACAATCATTAATCAATATAGATAGGTACATAGGTACCTATATCATGTATTTATCAGAAATGAATATACAATGCGAGAATCGAAAAAAAAAAAAATGAAGAGAACCGAAAAAATCAGCGGAACCGGACCGAAAAATTAATTATAGGACGGAACCGAAACCAAATTTTATTGTTCATAAAAACCGGAACCGAACCGGACCCGGTTATTTAATTTTTCATTATGACGTTATAGTACTTCCCCTAGGGTGGAAAACTCTGCCCTTATAGGTGCAGAGAGTTTGACTTCAGAACCTAGTTTGGGATCATATTATAGGGATCAGGAAAACATGAGGTGGACATCCCGGTTCGTGGGAGGAAGTCCGCCATATTGGATTTTATGTCAAATGGACCGCATTAGTGTGACGTCACATAATTATGCAACCGTACGTACTACTATCATGACAGACGGGTTGCATTCAATCTCACTGGAAATTGACCCTTAATGCATATGTGCATAAAGGCGACATTTTTTGGTATAGAAACATGGTTTTATTTTATTTCTAGTAGATAAGTAATGAGAGAGCTGCGTGTTCAGTTGTGATCAAGATCATGTTCATGTTCAAGGTCACCCCCCTCTACCCCTCCACCCCCTCAAAAACCACCCCCTCTACCCCTCCACCCCCCTCAAAAACCACCCCCTCAAAAACCACCCCCTCAAAAACCGCTCCCTCAAAAACCACCCCCTCAAAAACAACCCCCTCAAAAACCACCCCCTCAAAAACCACCCCCTCAAAAACTACCCCATCAAAAGCCACCCCTAAAAAACTACCCCGCAAAAAACCACCCCCTCAAAAAACCACCCCCTCAAAAAACCACCACCTCAAAAACCAACCCCTCAAAAAACCACCCCCTCAAAAACCACCCCCTCAAAAAACCACCCCCAAACCACCCCTTAAAAACCACCCCCTCAAAAACTACCCCCTGAAAACCACCTCCTCAAAACTACCCCCTAAAAACCCACCCCTTAAAAACCACCCCCTCAAAAACTACCCCGTAAAAAAACACCCCCTCAAAAACTACCCCCTAAAAAACCACCCCCTCAGAAACCACCCCCTGAAAAACTATCCCCTGAAAAACTACCCCCTCAAAAACCACCCCCTCAAAAACCACCCCCTCAAAACTACCCCCTAAAACTACCACCTAACCCAATCAACTACTTAACATATCGGGTTACAACTTGTCGGGGCAAGTTTGTATACCTGTCTAGACGACATCCGGTTAATGCACGAAGATGAATGATAAAAGTAGACAAAGATCACAAAAAGGTTAACAGGGCATTCACCTATATCAGATATTATCACATGTGAAACAGATGTAAATCTAAAAATATACAAAGGTCACAAAAAGGTTAACAAGGGCATTCACCTATATCAGATATCATCACATGTGAAACAGATGTAAATCTAAAAATATACATCAAGGTTAAAAAGAGGCATTCACCTGTATCCGATATCATCATGTGTGAAGCAGATGTGTAAATCTAAGAATAGACAGAGGTCACAAAAAGGTTAACAGAACATTCACCTGTATCAGACATCACCATGTGTGAAACAGATGTAAATCTAAATATAGGCATCAAGGTTAAAAAGAGGTTAACAGGGGAGGGGTCAATGTTCTATTAATAGAAAACATATGATGTCTAGAGCACATCCTGTATCCGGTTTAAAACGTAAGACATAATGACAGTGTGAAGATGGTCGGTTAATTTACGACATCCTGTGGGTTATGGAAAAATAAACACCCTGTGTAACAAAGCAAACAGCATTGAGTGTAAAAAGTGCTGAGGGCTGAAGCCTGCTAGTGTTACGTCAAGGATTACAGTGCACCCCATATGAAAAAAAAACAAGTATATGGGGTAACGATAGAAATAAAACGCACTGTATGTTACGTTCAGCAATAGACTAAACATTTGGTATTAACAAGTGTTTAAACTGAATGCATTCGCGTAGGCTATTTTTAGCTCAACGTGCTAGGACGACAAATTAATGGTTATTTGAAACAAATTTTATTTACTATTTATTAATTGACTAATTATAATATTTTAACCAGGAGACAGAGACGTCACCTTTGCTCGAGAAATCCAGTAGGTTATCCCATACATTGGAGATGTAATTGAAAATTATATTTTGAAATTATAATAATAACTTCTAATCCTCTGTATATTTCGAAACATAATTTTTATTTGGTAATTACACGACTAGATTATTAATACGGTATAGTACAAAACAGGTGTACATAAAAAATGCTGGAAACCAGAATTTGAACTCCGAGCTATTACACGTAGTAAAATAACGAAGGCAAAATTGAGCAAGACGATTTAAATGCATATACATTTTATGTGCACGTGTAATTGATGCTAATAACGCAATCCGTTATTGACTGACTACCTTGTTTCAGGAAAAACTTCATATTTCCGTGTCTTATGAGCAATATAGAACAGCTATGGTTTATAGTTCCAAACGAGTTATTTTTAATCTTAAAACAGAAAATCTCAACAACACAGGCCTAGGTTACGATATACGATGTTGTGCACAATGCACACGGCCTCAAGAGCCTAATTTAGTATAGTCAACCAAATGCAAAGGTTTTAATTAGAAAACATCAGCTGTACATCTGTACATGTCGCCGTGTTCCCAACCGGATACTGCGTTCTGTATGTAAAAAATATGCGCGTCATTGCTATATTTAATATTTATTTATAAACACCATAAGGCCGAAAACGTATAATCTAATCATACAACAATAATCAAAATCTTGTCTCTGCCCCAAATTCGTTTTATTAAAAATGTAATATTTAAATAAATAAAACAATTCCAAACTACACGAATATTCATACGATATAAAGTTTATTTTTAAAAATTGTGTTTAAATTTCCAGACAGAGTACCCATAACATCGAAAATAGACCCCCTGTATACCTATATGTCGCAACGTAGTTTATTAGCGTTTAAAATTGTTTATTTTATATATACATAAGGGCTTTAAATTAAGCTTTTTTACTGTTTATCATATAAGTATGAACACCGTTCTTTCAATACAGGATAGCAATGATATGCACTCAATTTAAAACGATTGATAATAACAATATACCTGATTCTTTCGAATTGTTCGCAAAAAAAAATAATAAACTAAGAGAGGGGTAGGTAATAAACATATTTTCGATCCTTTAGGAAAAAAATATGTAAGATATTATTTTGCTATCAGCGCTCTAACCAGCGTATTACTGTATAAAAACAGTTTCACACACAACTATAATACGACTTTTTATAATAAAATGTATTTCTCATCACACAACAGACAGGGAGGGGTCTTTAACATATGCAGGAGGAAAAAATACAGACATATTTAGGATTGAGGATTTGTAAAAACGCTCTGTATGTGGTGTCTTTACATTGATCACATATGCAAAATGATGTCTAGCGTATAACAATGTTTAGAAATAATATTAAAAAAACAACCATCGGTTTATTTACATGGTGATTGAATTGAATTAAAATTATAAATATTTCATAAGCATACTTAGTAGGAATGCTGATTTAGTTTACAGTATTTACATAATATATATTTTACACCTCTTTTCTGAAAAAAAATCCTTGTCTCCCAAATTACCCTGAAAATAGCAAAAACAATATTAATTATATTATTAGCCTGTGATAAATAGCCCTAAAGCAGAACCCTAAACTTCGCGATTCAAAAAATTTCTTGAAACAAACTTTCTGAAATTGGAAAAAAAGCGGTATTTACAAAATAAATATTTCAAAATCGTTATTCCGGTTTTCACTTTTACATTATTAAAATTATCGTCATAGAGATTCATAAGGGCCTCTGTACAAGAGCTTTACCGGGGGCCCAACATTTTAAATAGTATTTTTTCTAACACATCTAATTTCTATATTAACAACTATTTTAAATTACCGCTATGTTTGATAATCGTACACTTGTACAATAATGTATATTTAAAAAAAATAGCAAGTTATTAATTGGAGATGTATAATTATGTAAACTACGAAATAATCTTTAGTTTCTTAAATTAGAACACCACCCACCCAGCCACACAGATGTTTATATATATCAAACAACAGATCATGTTCCATAATTAGCTTACTTTAGGGTTTGACAAATTACAATATGTACCTGTATTTTATTTATAATTTAGGGAGCAAAAGACGAGATATTTTACTAGAGTATTTTGTTTATGTATTACAATATAAAAACAGTTTCGCACAGTCGAGTCATTATTATAAAAAAATTTCTCATACTGCAGCAACTAGAGGGATAACACATGTGCAGAAAGAGTCAGTTCTCATACATTTACGGAAAAAAAAATGAAAATGGACTAGCGAGACATTAACCTCTCAACACTGAAATCTTATTGGATATTCCTGCGGGGGGTTTGAAGATGTGACATTATGACGTCTACACTTCTCTGAAATAATAAATCGAGAATAAATACTCATACCAGCTTCATAGTTCAGTTGACGCAGTTTATTATCAGCAAACAGATAAACAAAATGAAAGTTAAATTAGTGCCCAAAGAACCAATTATAAGTCTATGAAACTACAACAACACTTTAGAAAACCACCAAACGGGGATTTTGAGGATGTCAGCATATCTGAAAAATAATTGTGATATTTTAGACAATAGTTTGGAAATACTAGAGGGCTCATTTTCAAAATTAAGACCTATTGGAGCACCCGGAACAGGGCTGAATTACGTATCAACCCCCAGATACAAAGATACACCTGAAGAAGGAGAAATAACAGGAGACATAACAATTCCAGAACCACAGTGCTCACCTATTACAAATTGTGAGGATATCCACCACCCAGAAGCAGAGCAAACAAACACAGAGCCCCAAAATGTGCCTAAGTATGAGGACATTTCAGAAGACGAAATTAATGTATCATTTAATTTTCGAACAGACGTTGTACAGGAAAATGAGTGTTCTGATTTATATATACGAGAGGTTGAGCGTTTTGTTCTAAAAAGCAGTGAAATCATCCAACAAAAACACGGAAACGCGATGAACTTTTCAGAAAACGTGATAAATATCTGCAAAAAGCAAGACGTGTGGAAGAAGCAATCAGAAAGGTCAACTCAATAGTTGTATTAGCCACGAAATTTACGGATATACTTGAATAAATTTTGTGCTTGTGATGGAATATACATAATACCTATGTAAAATATATTAAAACAGTCTTTTCGATTTTACCCCGAGAAACCAAATTTATTATACTGTCAGAGTTTCAGCTGCAAATAAGTTATAAATTGTGAAATTTTTAGCCAAGACAAGCAGAAAAAGTGAAAAAATAATTTCAAAAAGTGTTACACCTGCTATTGTTTCCAGCAGGATATTATGTTATTTTCAACACTATTAAAACATGGTGAAATTTTGAGAGGGTGTGGAAATCAAAACCCCGAATAAGTGCTTCAATATAATTACAAAGTGAATGTGAAAAATGGTCACAAAGACAAGCAGCCATGTGTAATTATGTGATAGTGAAGTTAAAAAGTTGCGAAATCAAAAACCAGTGTTCCAAAAATAATTTAAAGTGAAAAATGGATTACTTTTCTTCAAGGCGAAAAAAGGAGAAAATTAATGTGTTAAGTGGGAAAAGTTTATATATTTGTTAAGGAATTTGTGATTATTATGAAATATTATAGTAATCATAAAATATTTCTATAGGGAATTTGAAAAAATATCGTGTCTGAGGTGTATTTGAAAATACTATGCTAAAAACTTTTATTTTGTTTAATGTATTATGTACTACCCAACCTCACGCATCATAAACTTCGACAGTATAAAAGACATGGTTCTCGAGAACACCGACCCCGTATACATAGTTTCCAAAAATATACGTAGAACAGACGAGCACAAGGTGGTAACAAGAACAGAAACTAAAATATATAAACCTAATTCATCAAAAAGAAGGTTCTTTAACGATCTCAAGTCTACTCCTTATGGGTATAAAAAATTATAAATTTAAGTTGTTCTCTATGTATGTTTCGTTTACTTCTGTAAAATAATAATAATTGTAACATTTCGGTATATTGCTCTCGCACAGAAGTGCTTTTATCGCTATTTAGTGGGTATTTTATTTGTCCACCAGCTATGTATTTAATTATGGAGCTTGTAAAGTAAATAAACTTATTTCGCTCTATATTCAATATTTTACATTTAAATTTTAAACCTCGTATATTTGATACATGAATATAATTTAGAATTTATGCGGATATTTATGTTCAAAAATATTTTTGTATAATTTCTTCCTGTAGTTTATATAAAATGTATTACTTTTCAAATTATGTTGAGGAATTTAATAAAAAAGAATTTAAATCATACTTACATATTATTTTGAAACTTCACGCATGTAACGATGCTTCTCTAGGTGGTATTTTTAATATAACCCTATATGTGTTAAAATTAAATAGTAATTAAAGCAAGAAAAATACTTTTAAATGTAAAAACACGAAAAATTGCAAATGATCATTAGGCATATTGGAGAAAGCAAAAATAAAGCTAGGTCAAAAACCAGCATTTTATAATATATCTATACCATAAACACTCACGCGGCATGTCACTAATTAATATGATTAAAGAAATAAACTGCATTTAATAGGTTAATAACATCACGGACAATATACTAACACACTGTATATGATTCTTTGAAATAATTATCAAAGTGTAGAGTACAACGCCGTATTTGCGTATGATAATAGGGCAAAATATGCTGTATAAATCCGGCATATTACAAAATTAAATAGAGAATAAAAAACAGTATGGTTATTAACACCGTATATTAGCAATCCGTGTTTCCCAAGAGCACATTATGTTGATATTTTAAATTGAATCGAATAAACGGAACAAAAAATAAACATGTAGTTATGAAAACATAACTCAGAAGTTACTATTTTAAATATTTATTTGCGTGCATTACATGCAGTTTTCTAGACCCCACGTATTTAACAGTTGTGTTCAAACTACAATAAACTGAGCATTTGACCAGGAAAAAGTTTACCCTGTTTATTAAATAATTGTTATAAGGTGCGGTTTCAGAAAAAGCTATAGAAATTCAGACGTGAATAATACACACACAGTTCGCTATTTGTCTTTATTTACAGAAAATACAGAGTGTTATATTTAACATTCAACAGAAATTATATTTTTATTATAGATATCGAGAACAGATGATACTCTTTCGTGTATTATCTTTCTTGTTTTACGGATTTGTACAGGAGCCACTGAAAAATAAAAGTCTGTACATTTACATCCACACCTCATATGTCGCATCCAAAAATTTATCTTTTGCACGGGTAATAACACATCACCCCTCATATTATTCAACTAATTTTAAATGATTTTCAAGAAGAGCAGTAAATAAAAACGACTAACTGTTTTAATTATTTTCATACAGTCGAGGATACAACAGAATATTTTATAAAAAAAAGACCTCTATTAATATCAAATTCCACCCCACCCTCATAATTTTATAGTTTATACCATGCTTACGAGAGAAAATTATTAGTATGGAATCACAGTATACAGGGGATAGCTGAGAAGTCTGAAAAAATATTTGGTAGGTTCGTTCAGATTTATAATTGCATTTTTATACTGAAAAAGCTAACCACGTATTATGCCCATCTCAATAAGTGTATTAACAATAGGGCGAATATTTTCACACATGCGTATTTTAACCTTCATCATATTTATTAGTTCATTGGGGTCGGTGTTTTTATCCCGTCGTAATATGGTCGATTCATGTAACTTTTTCTTCTCTTTGCCGGGGGTTAAACCCAACGACCAATGAGGAGCTTCTTTGAACACTGTCACGGGGCTTCTTCCTTTTTGGAGGAAACAATTTAGATATAATATTCCGGTATTTCCAACTCGAGTTTGCGTTGGCCGGATTGTCGACATCATATTTTCTTTTATGCCCGCTGGTCAAAATTAAAATATGCCTGTAGGCCAACAAGTCTTCGTTAGTATAGATTGGCGAGGGATGTTTTTTGCTAATCAACTCTCTCAGGCCTACACTTAGGTGGAACTGTTTTGCACAAACCGTAATTGAGTTATCAGCGAAATGTACAGGCCTGCTTCCAATACTAAATGCATCATTATTATATCGAACACCGTACACGTCGTTTTCTATATCTGTAATCATGTTAACCCTTTATAACTAAATCAATACTGTAAACATAAACTACTTAAAGCTAATTTATATAATACCGGGACATACTGGAACACACTGGGACATACTGGAACACACTGGGACATAGCGAAACATACTGAACATAATATGATCTATGGAAAAGCTGTATAGCAAAACCTTGGTGATGCGGTATTTTCATAGTATGAGCCCAAGACTAGGAGGAATTATGAGGCTTTTCCTACGTCACCAATAGTAGTTCAATGTCCTGGGAAGGCGGTGTCATAATTGTTGTCTGTTTATTTTGAATTTGTATTAATATAATTATAATTTTGCTTTACTGTAAAAATTATATTCTTAACACTCTGTATACATTTGACAAGTTTTGATAATAAAACGGTCTCTAGTTAATGTATTAATATCTTTATACACTTTCAAAGAGCACGATGTTTTTGATTATTAGGAATATTTCTTATTATAAGTAAATATATAAATGCCTATATTGTATAGGCCTTAAAAACAACGATTTACACCATGCAACAAAGTGAATTTAATGTATTTTGAGAATCGCTAAACACTATTTCGAACTGTTTAAACAAAGTTCGGTTTATGCTACATTTCGGAAGCTAAACTGTATATATTTAATTTTTATATCGGGACATAGTTCAACTTGTCGAGACAAGTTGCAACCCGAGTCATCAATCTTGAACACCATACCGGATACATAATTCAACTTGTCTAGGACAGGCCAATGTTAGGTTGAGGAAGGCCAATGTTAGGTTAGGTTGGGGTAGACGCGCGCGCCTTCCCCAACCTAACCTAACATTGGCCTTCCTCAACCTAACATTGGCCTGTCCTAGACAAGTTGAATTATGTATCCGGTATGGTGTTCAAGATTGATGACTCGGGTTGCAACTTGTCTCGACAAGTTGAACTATGTCCCGATATAAAAATTAAATATATACAGTTTAGCTTCCGAAATGTAGCATAAACCGAACTTTGTTTAAACAGTTCGAAATAGTGTTTAGCGATTCTCAAAATACATTAAATTCACTTTGTTGCATGGTGTAAATCGTTGTTTTTAAGGCCTATACAATATAGGCATTTATATATTTACTTATAATAAGAAATATTCCTAATAATCAAAAACATCGTGCTCTTTGAAAGTGTATAAAGATATTAATACATTAACTAGAGACCGTTTTATTATCAAAAACTTGTCAAATGTATACAGAGTGTTAAGAATATAATTTTTACAGTAAAGCAAAATTATAATTATATTAATACAAATTCAAAATAAACAGACAACAATTATGACACCGCCTTCCCAGGACATTGAACTACTATTGGTGACGTAGGAAAAGCCTCATAATTCCTCCTAGTCTTGGGCTCATACTATGAAAATACCGCATCACCAAGGTTTTGCTATACAGCTTTTCCATAGATCATATTATGTTCAGTATGTTTCGCTATGTCCCAGTGTGTTCCAGTATGTCCCAGTGTGTTCCAGTATGTCCCGGTATTATATAAATTAGCTTTAAGTAGTTTATGTTTACAGTATTGATTTAGTTATAAAGGGTTAACATGATTACAGATATAGAAAACGACGTGTACGGTGTTCGATATAATAATGATGCATTTAGTATTGGAAGCAGGCCTGTACATTTCGCTGATAACTCAATTACGGTTTGTGCAAAACAGTTCCACCTAAGTGTAGGCCTGAGAGAGTTGATTAGCAAAAAACATCCCTCGCCAATCTATACTAACGAAGACTTGTTGGCCTAGAGGCATATTTTAATTTTGACCAGCGGGCATAAAAGAAAATATGATGTCGACAATCCGGCCAACGCAAACTCGAGTTGGAAATACCGGAATATTATATCTAAATTGTTTCCTCCAAAAAGGAAGAAGCCCCGTGACAGTGTTCAAAGAAGCTCCTCATTGGTCGTTGGGTTTAACCCCCGGCAAAGAGAAGAAAAAGTTACATGAATCGACCATATTACGACGGGATAAAAACACCGACCCCAATGAACTAATAAATATGATGAAGGTTAAAATACGCATGTGTGAAAATATTCGCCCTATTGTTAATACACTTATTGAGATGGGCATAATACGTGGTTAGCTTTTTCAGTATAAAAATGCAATTATAAATCTGAACGAACCTACCAAATATTTTTTCAGACTTCTCAGCTATCCCCTGTATACTGTGATTCCATACTAATAATTTTCTCTCGTAAGCATGGTATAAACTATAAAATTATGAGGGTGGGGTGGAATTTGATATTAATAGAGGTCTTTTTTTTATAAAATATTCTGTTGTATCCTCGACTGTATGAAAATAATTAAAACAGTTAGTCGTTTTTATTTACTGCTCTTCTTGAAAATCATTTAAAATTAGTTGAATAATATGAGGGGTGATGTGTTATTACCCGTGCAAAAGATAAATTTTTGGATGCGACATATGAGGTGTGGATGTAAATGTACAGACTTTTATTTTTCAGTGGCTCCTGTACAAATCCGTAAAACAAGAAAGATAATACACGAAAGAGTATCATCTGTTCTCGATATCTATAATAAAAATATAATTTCTGTTGAATGTTAAATATAACACTCTGTATTTTCTGTAAATAAAGACAAATAGCGAACTGTGTGTGTATTATTCACGTCTGAATTTCTATAGCTTTTTCTGAAACCGCACCTTATAACAATTATTTAATAAACAGGGTAAACTTTTTCCTGGTCAAATGCTCAGTTTATTGTAGTTTGAACACAACTGTTAAATACGTGGGGTCTAGAAAACTGCATGTAATGCACGCAAATAAATATTTAAAATAGTAACTTCTGAGTTATGTTTTCATAACTACATGTTTATTTTTTGTTCCGTTTATTCGATTCAATTTAAAATATCAACATAATGTGCTCTTGGGAAACACGGATTGCTAATATACGGTGTTAATAACCATACTGTTTTTTATTCTCTATTTAATTTTGTAATATGCCGGATTTATACAGCATATTTTGCCCTATTATCATACGCAAATACGGCGTTGTACTCTACACTTTGATAATTATTTCAAAGAATCATATACAGTGTGTTAGTATATTGTCCGTGATGTTATTAACCTATTAAATGCAGTTTATTTCTTTAATCATATTAATTAGTGACATGCCGCGTGAGTGTTTATGGTATAGATATATTATAAAATGCTGGTTTTTGACCTAGCTTTATTTTTGCTTTCTCCAATATGCCTAATGATCATTTGCAATTTTTCGTGTTTTTACATTTAAAAGTATTTTTCTTGCTTTAATTACTATTTAATTTTAACACATATAGGGTTATATTAAAAATACCACCTAGAGAAGCATCGTTACATGCGTGAAGTTTCAAAATAATATGTAAGTATGATTTAAATTCTTTTTTATTAAATTCCTCAACATAATTTGAAAAGTAATACATTTTATATAAACTACAGGAAGAAATTATACAAAAATATTTTTGAACATAAATATCCGCATAAATTCTAAATTATATTCATGTATCAAATATACGAGGTTTAAAATTTAAATGTAAAATATTGAATATAGAGCGAAATAAGTTTATTTACTTTACAAGCTCCATAATTAAATACATAGCTGGTGGACAAATAAAATACCCACTAAATAGCGATAAAAGCACTTCTGTGCGAGAGCAATATACCGAAATGTTACAATTATTATTATTTTACAGAAGTAAACGAAACATACATAGAGAACAACTTAAATTTATAATTTTTTATACCCATAAGGAGTAGACTTGAGATCGTTAAAGAACCTTCTTTTTGATGAATTAGGTTTATATATTTTAGTTTCTGTTCTTGTTACCACCTTGTGCTCGTCTGTTCTACGTATATTTTTGGAAACTATGTATACGGGGTCGGTGTTCTCGAGAACCATGTCTTTTATACTGTCGAAGTTTATGATGCGTGAGGTTGGGTAGTACATAATACATTAAACAAAATAAAAGTTTTTAGCATAGTATTTTCAAATACACCTCAGACACGATATTTTTTCAAATTCCCTATAGAAATATTTTATGATTACTATAATATTTCATAATAATCACAAATTCCTTAACAAATATATAAACTTTTCCCACTTAACACATTAATTTTCTCCTTTTTTCGCCTTGAAGAAAAGTAATCCATTTTTCACTTTAAATTATTTTTGGAACACTGGTTTTT